>CM062813.1:424137328-425448505 GCA_031772625.1 Pinus tabuliformis
TTAGTGGTTGCAAGTATTGTAATGGTTGATGATCCTTTGTATTTTTTTTTTTTTTGCCCATTAAGTAATGCTTCCACTTTTTAACACTTTGTACCAATGCATACAATTCTTTATCATATGTAATATAATTAAAAACAACTTTAAAAAAGGTCTTGGAGTGATAACAAATTTACTTACATTGATGCATCAAAACTACTCCCATGGAATATCCACTTGCATCAATCTCTATCTCAAATGGTTGTTGGAAGTCTGGAAATGCTAACACTAGTGTTGTGCTAATATTTTCTTTCAATGTATCAAAGGTCTTTTGTTGCTTGTCTCCCATTGAAAGAGTTATTTCACGCTAGTCAAAGCATGTAAAGGAGATGCAATAAATGAGAAGTTAGCAATAAATTTTCTCCAATACTAGATTACTCCTAAGAAGCTCCTAACTTCTATTGATGATGTAGGATTGGGCCAGTTTACAATCACTTCAACTTTAGAGGGAGCTATTTTCACTTCACCACCACCTACTATGTAACCCAAGTACACTAATGATGTTTTTCCAAATTCCCACTTTCACATTTTCACATACAACTTGTCCTTTAAAGTATCTAATACTTGTCTAACATGCTTGACATGTTTATCCCAAGTTTTGCTAAATACAAGAATATCATCTAAGTAGATAATTACAAAGTCATCAATGAATGGTCGAAAAACATCATTCATCACATGCATAAAAGTTGTTGGGCATTATAAAGCCCAAAAGGAATCACTAACCATTCAAATAGACCCTTATTTGTTTGAAAGTGGTTTTCCAAATATCACCTTCTGCAATCTAAATCTAATGATAACCACTTCACAATCTAACTTAGTAAAATAATTTCCATTTTAACTAACCTAACAAATCATTGATACAAGGAATAGGGTATTGATTCTTTAATGATAATTTTTTGCTGCACGAAAGTCAATACACATTCTCCATGTACCATCCTTCTTTGGTTTTGAATTTTTTAACTATGGTCAGTCTTTATAATTATTGTTTTTGGTCCATGATGTACTTGTAACAAAAAAACTGTAAAGCATGTTCTTCATGCTTTTTTCAAAAGAAGAAAATTGAATTTTTAAAAATATAATTTTTGGCTCCTAAAGAAGCCATGTCGACCTCCTCCTAATCAAGTTGGCCCCTTAAAGTGTTCAAGTCATCTTTATCAAGAAAGGAACCCGTTCGGCCTATTGGATCTCTATATATAAGATATATTCAACCTCTTCTCAAGCACTGATTCGGATTTGATTATAAAATACATAATATCTTCTCTTGAACCATGTAATGAGACAAGAAAGAAGGATGCATTTTTCTTTTTGTTGTATAGGATTGAATATTTGTGGTAGCCCTCTATGCTAGATGAATCGCTATTGTATGAGACCAAATCTCTGTGGTAGCACTATGTGCTAGACGAATCTATGTACTAGACCAAATTTCTAACGAAGGATTGGATTCTGAGGAAGGCAGAGGGCATAATTCTAAGTAGACGTAATCATACCAAATTTTGTGGAAAAATGAATTGACTAGGATGGAGTTGGACTATGTTTGACCAAGTTTATTTGATGATCAATTTGACCTTGTAAATGAATAGGATGTCTAGATGTATCTCTTGTTATAAACAAGAATTTCTCTAAGGAAAAGGTTGTTGGTTTTTTCCCCCATTTGGGTTTTCTCGGGTAAATGTTTGTGTTTGTGTGTATTTGTCTCTTTATGATCCTTCTGGCATATTATTTTAAAGTTTAGCTCCTATGGGAAATTTCTTTATGATGGTAAGTGAATACTAGAAAAGATTAACCTAACTAAAATCATAAGTAATTTTCAGTTTAGAGGATACCCTAAAAATCAACATTTGGTACTATCACAATAAGATATCCACATGAAGAGGAACTAGTCATGATGACTCCCTTTTCAAGCAATTATTGAACTTACTTTTTATCTCTACATTCTCAATTATGTAAATCCTGTACTTACCAACATTAGGAAGAGGGGCACTTTATTGTAGTTGAATCTCATGCCCAATCTCCCTCTTGGGAGGTGATCCTTCAGGTTCCTGTAACATTTCATCATAGTTAGAAATTATATTTATTAATTCATCCTTATGAGAAAGATCACAACCCTTAAAAGCATCAGATTGCTCAACATCTTTTTCTTTCACAACTATAAGTACAAATTTCTTTCTAGCATTTATGAGCCTCTTCATTTTCCTTGCACTAACAAGTTATAATGTGGTCTTAATCCTATGTGCTCTTACAATAAACTCAACCCCATCTTTGGTGAGGTGATATTTTTTCTCCTCCCTAAAGAATATGAATTTCCTTTCATACAAGTAATGGCTTCCCAATACAATTCCACAAGTATCAAGAGGAACCACATCTCATTGAAACCCATTAACAAATTTTGAAGTGATAGAAAATTTAAGTTTACATTGTTTGGTTACTTGTAACTTTTGGATCATCACATACCCAACCGAGAGGTTAAGGTTTCTTGTAAGCTAATGTTTCTAATACCAGTTTCTTGAAAATTGCATCAAATATTAGATTTACTTGGGAACCAATATAAAAAAATATTATCAACTTTCATATGCTTAGTTATCACCCTTATGTGAAAAATCTCACGTCTTCTACTTTCAGAACTAGGATATGGAATATAACTACTAGAACTAGCATGTGAAGGTTTTTAACCTTACACCCCTACTGTTGTGATCTAACTTCATCCATTGAATCAGACCCCAAATTTTATTGCATTATGGAAAGAGTATTTTTCTCTCCTTTTCCTCCAAACCTTTTAGGCCTTAGTTTAGGATGTAGCTTCCAACAGTGATCATCATCGTGCCCTCCCTTTTTATAATGAGAGCATGTAGGATTTTCCTCTTCTTTCTTCATTGTAGCAAGCTTATTGCCTTTCCCTCTTCCTTTGAATTTTCCTTCTTAAAACTTGAATCTTTGCTTCTTTTTTAAATCACTTTGCACATTCTTTCCCCTAGACTCAAGATGAGTAGCTTGGACACATACCTCATCCAAATTAGTTGGATTAAATAAGAGAATATGATGTGAATTTAATTGTGCAATGCATCGATATATTTTAAAAGAGTTTCTAGATTATATAATGGAATATTTAAAGCCAATGCCTTCTTCCTAAATTATTTAGTAAATTTTTGCATGCTTTGTTTTTTTCCTTGTCTCAAAATTTTCCATTCAATGATTGTTTTATGGGTGTATGCTAAAGGACAAAGCTATTTATTTAATGCATTAGTGAATTTTGACCATGAATAAAGGATCTTAACATTCTGTTTGCTACCTTCTTCAAGTTTACTCTCCCACCAAACCAACGTTATACCTCCAATTCATAGATAGGTCAGCTAAATCTTTTCCTCTTCTCCAACAATCTTCTAAACATAACAATAAAATTCTATTTGTCAAATCCAATTATCTAATCTCTTTACATTAAGCTTGCCATTATACATTAACAAGTCAAAGTTGACATCAAACTTCAACAATGGCTTCACGAGTTCAAAGCCCATCTATGCTATTTTAAAATCTTTGCAGGTTGTAATAAATTCAAATAGAAGTTTCCACTTATACATAGTAAGAATCAATGGTTGGTGCAACAATAACTTGTTGGGTTGTTGCTGACGAGGTCGCAAGTTCAAACCATTTTCCCGCCTCTTCTGGAAAGGTCAAGAGGGTTTTGTTCCAACTTAGGTTACAACATTAAACCACTTGATTGGTCCACATGTCACACAATCAATGCCTAAGACTTAGTCAACTACACAACCGCCTACAAAGTCAATTGCCACATAGATGCCACATCATCGCCTCTGCCATGTATCCTATGTTGGTGCTACCATGCCACCATGTCACGTTAGCCTCCTATCACGTGTCTTATTTTGGTCCTCCCATGTGTTCTTCATACAACCTGCCATGTGTCACCCTTTGGGACTACCACATGTCACCTATATCCTTCCTTTTTGCATGTTTTTCCAAAACTTCAAAATGTGATAACTTTCTCATACGAAGTTTGTTTGAGCTCGTTTAAGTTGCATTGGAAATATATCATCGAGCTCTTCATCATGGGAACCTTTTCATCTTGATTTTGGACTATTGAATTTTGAGACATCTTGGATCCTCCTGGATCACTTTAAAACTTCTTATGGTTTCCTTGACAATCCTCCCTCTTTCAAGTGCTTCACACGAACAAACAAAACCAAATAATAGATTTCTTCTTGGTCTACCTGACTCGAGTGAAGGGATCTCTCTTTGATTTCCTCAACTGACACACTTTAAGCCTGGAATCTATAGTCCAATTATAATCATAGGTTTAGAAGTTAACAAGGTTGTGGTTCTTAGGTTTACATGTTCACAAGGATTATAGGTTCATAGACACAGTTCAAGTATTTTTCTATATTTGTCTCTAATTGTTACCATCCTCCAAACTCTACTCAAAATAAGTAACTAAAAATTGACATGTTTTTTACCCACAAGTGTTGCTTCACACATGAAATATACAAGTTCCCCTTTTTGGATGTGAAGTCAACCAAGACTTTACTGTGAGGTATGTAGCCCATGCTTGGGTGGCTCTAACACCTTCTCCCCCATCCTCTTATAAATACTTGGGTAGTTGGTAGTTCAAGAAGAACATTAGGCTCATAACATTAAATTTAGGGAAGATGG
Organism: Pinus tabuliformis; assembly: GCA_031772625.1. Taxonomy (NCBI): domain Eukaryota; kingdom Viridiplantae; phylum Streptophyta; class Pinopsida; order Pinales; family Pinaceae; genus Pinus; species Pinus tabuliformis. Next base: position 424,142,024 of record CM062813.1, read on the forward strand.
GAAACTTCCCAATTTCCCTTACAGACTTCCTAATTAGTCAATCCTTCCATACATCAGGATTCATATAAGATACTCTTTCTTCTTCAACTTTAGTAGTTTATAATTAAATCAAAATATTTACAATAGACAATCTTGGAAATATATCCTTGTTGGCTCTCCAACATTATCATCCTTTAATTACATTGAAAAACTTGGGGATTAGAAAAAGGAATGTTACATTAGAATCATAGCGGAGAAGATCCTTTTCATTTATGGAAAATCCTAGAGTTTGTGACTTGAAGGGAATATTTTGGAAAGAAACATTTAAAATGATGGATGGTTGAAGTAAAAAATACTATGGTCTGTATAGTAGCCTCATATATTTCATATAAATAGAGCTTGCTTGAAGCAACTACTAATAAAATTTAATCTCATAAATAATGCAAGTTACTAGTATCTTTGATCTCATAGAAGAGGAAAACTAAAAAATAAATGAACTAGGCAACCCATCATAATCATCACTTTTAATTAAGAAATATAATAAATGAGAAAGCAAGTTGAGTAACATAAATATTATGTGGGCCCCAAGGGTTAGCTCAACTGGTCAAGTCAGTGCCTCGTCGTTCGGGAGGTCACAGGGTCAATCCTCCCCGAAAGCCCTTGGGGTCAGGTCTGTGATGGCCGAGGGGCAGGATCCTAGAGATTAGCTCTAGTCTTTATGTGGACGTAGTCGGCATCCACTGACCACGGGTGTCTGCAAACCACACGAAAAAAGAAAAGAAAAAAAAACATAAATATTGTGTGAATATAGCTAATTCAAATCTCATGAAAATGAAGTTTGGAGGGCCAAGTTTAGGGGGAAAAAGAAAATAAATCCCAAATTATAGCTTACAAAGCTTAGTTGCATGATAACCAAAAGTTTACAAATAACTTCCCTAGTAGAGGGAGACAACATTGTCAATGCTCCTAATAGATTCCAAAGACAACAAAACTTTACCTTCCTCTACCTTTCCTTGCAATATCAACCCCACTACATATCCCCATTTCAAATGTTCTTTGAATACGCAAATTTTATCAAAACCCTAAACTTGTGGTTATAGAACTTTCTATTTAATTCCTTGGTCACTATCAATATAAATTTATTAATAAATAAAAGTGTTAACATAGTTATTTACAAACTTTATTAGTTGAAAAAACAATACAAATGTGTACTCATAACAAGGGATTCTAAATATTGGTAATTGAAGGTCTAATATTTGGTAAATACTCGAAGATATAAATATACCATGAATTGCTCAATTTTGGAATCACATAAATATTGTGAGGTATTATAGCATGAGGGAATTTGATTAACATTTCGGCATAGCAAGAAGTCATAGTTGAAGAGTTTAAACATAACTCACTGGCATTTTATCTATACAACTTTGGTAGCTTATTGATTGAAGTGTATTCGAAAGATTTGATGGTGTTTATGTTTAGTTGATTTTGAAAGGAAGATCCATGTGCTTAAACAACACACATAAGTGATCATAAAGAAATATGAATCTAAAAAATGAGTAAAGGCATGTGGGATGATTAACTTGAATATTGTGGATGAACCCTCTTTTACATTTCATTGCTAAGATTATTAATCTCATGATAGTGAATATAATGGAAAACATGAAGATTCTAATCATACCCATTAATAATCTCAATTATCATTTCAAAAAATGAAAGCATGTAAACTTGAAATAAATGATTATCACCTCTCCTCTAAGATGACTTTAAAGGTTGACTCATATTCCCATTTTATTGTGCTTCCAAACACGAATTTCAATTATTATTTTTTTCCTTCCAAGGAAATCCTACATTATGGCCACTACAACCTTTTGTGGTACATGTTTGCAACGTGTAACTATCTTCTTCAACATCAGCTATCTTCTTTCTTTTCGCATTTTGAGACTATTCTTACTCCTAAAACCAATGTTATGTTGCACCAACAACATCTGTCAATTTAAACTCACCTTGCCTATTACACTAATTTAAGGTTTAAAGATATACTAAGAAATTATGAATCATTTTAATAAAGATACGTAGTAAAGATATAGATATATATGATGAGATATGTCTAGGCTTAAAATTTCCACAAGTAATAAAGCTTCTTGTTATGACACACGATTTGAAATTCATATATAAATTACAACTTACACATAAACAAAATTTAATAAAAATAAATTAATTACTATATATATAATATATATATATATAATAAAATTTAATATTGAAATAGTCAATCATCTTTTTAAATTAAAAATATTATTTCAAAATTTTTAGAATACATTTATAAATTATAACTCTATAACCTAAGCTAGGAAAGGTTCAACTTTGACATGAAGGGACTCTCCTTTTCTCACAGTGATTTCATGTTTGTCAATATCGTCCACAAACTTAGCATAATTATAGGCAAATATACAATATATATTGGCGCTCAAATTCTTTTGGATAAAGAAAATGAAACCGCAAACTTTATAAAGACATGACCAATTTGATGCTTCCTCCCATCTTCCACGTCATTCATGCCAAAATTTTGACTGCAATGGTGATTTTGGAAGGTGTCAACATAAGGTGGTCCCTACCACTATAAATATTTCCTCTGAAAAATCCATCGCGTGCGCCTCTACTTTAGGGAAAGCATCCTCCGCATGGCATCGGCGAAGCTGGTCAACAATGAACCCCACACGAAGCATCCACCGCGTGGAATTTACAAAGATGGTCAACAATGAACCCCACACGGTTTATGGCCACAACGTGTGGTCCATTGCTTGAAACGCGGTTCATTACAGGCCAGCCCTGCGATTTCGATTTTGTACGAACTATTACATATTGTGTCGAGATTTTACCCCATATGATATTGACATGGCATTAAATGCCATTGGTGGAGTTAGTATATTTGATTGGTCATGCCATTGGTGGAGTTAGTATATTTGACTGGTAGTTGTCAAATTATTATCAGATTAGATTTATTTAATATTGGATTTGTATATGCTGAGAAGATCAAATTTTTAGTATGCAAAATTTATTCTGTGAGGGATTTGATCTCTCTGTGCATGAAATATCATTTGAGAGTAATAATGTTAATTTCTTAGATTATTATTATTATGTATATATTTGAGATAAATTTTAAAATTCACATTACGTTTTTTTGCTTGGCATGACCATATCATTCTTTTTTTAATTTCGTATATGTTGTTTACCTTGAATGGTTTGTACATGTGTGTTTGAATGTTTTGAGTGGTTTGTGTGTCTGCATTGAGGAAGCCTATGTCATTGCCAAGGTTAGTCATTTCCATCATCGTAAATTAAGGGGGCCTTTGCAGATTATTTTATTTTTTAGGGTTTGATGTTTCTATTTATGAATTGTTTTGTTTCTATATAGGTATTTGAATTTAATGTTAATATTCTTTTGATCTATTTTCTCACCTTCAAAACTTTTTCACACTCCATTTTGATTGTTTTGTTTTAATTTTAGTTTCCTTTAATTATTATTTTTGTTGTAAGATCTTGACTCATTAATGAGGCCTTGAGTCCTCTTCATATATATGATTTCGTTCCTTGTCTTTGGTTGACTTAGATTGTTTGTTTCTTATTAATGTTTGCTATTATCTTTCTTAATTAATTGTTTTAATAATTAGTATACATTATAATATTATTATTCTTGAATATTATTTGATATTAATAATCATTATTAAAATATTATTTTTCATAAACTAGATGAATTATTAAAAAAAATTACTCTCCCTTTTGATTGTTTTGTTTTAATTTTAATACTTTTTATGGGGGTAGATCTCACATCAAAACGTAAACATGTAAATGTAAACGTGTAAATGTAAATGTAAACTTAATGTTTAACATTTAACATCTATTAGTATGTATAAACACAGTATATATTTAAAATATAAAGAGGTTTACTAACACTCAAAAAAGATGTATGGTAAATAAATAAAAATATAAATAAACTAGACGGTATGGTAAATAAATAAAACCTCGTTTTATATTTATTCCATAAACCTATTTATATTTATGAAAACTCAAAAAATATGTTTTATTTAGGTGAAGTCTATTAATACCATGGGTCAAATACCATATTTATAAAAGAGATATGGTAAATAAATAAAAATATAAATAAACTAGAGGTATCGTAAATAAATAAAACATCCTTTTATATTTATTCCATAGACCTCTTTATATTTGCGAAAACTAAAAAAATATGTTTATTTAGGTGAAGCCTATTAATACCATGGGCCAAATTATTATTAATACCATACAAAAAAAACATTATTAACCCTAATATTAATATTATTAAATTTAAAAACTTTGGATTAATACAATATTAAATATGTTATATTATGATATATATTAATATATCATGATATATATTAACTCTAGATTTATATGGGAGGGAAGAACAAATACATAGGGTGATAGAGATGGAGGGATAGGGGGAGTGACAAGGGAGAGATGGAGATAAACTTAAGGATAGGGGAGAGGAGGAATGAAGAAAGAGAGAGGGAGATGAGTGAGAGATGTAGAGAAGGGTAAGAGAGGGAGACAAAAAGATGGAGGGGGAGAGAGAAGGAGAGAGGTAGGAGATGGTGAGAGGATTGGAGAGCGAGAGAGAGAGAGAGAGAGAGAGAGAGAGATGGGGAAGAGAGAGGAAGGTAGGAGAGAAAGGGAGAGAGAGGAATTTCAAGAGAGGATGAGAGAGGGAGGGAATAAGAAATACGTAGAGAGTGACAAGGGAGAGATGGAGAGAGAGAGTATGTTTAGGGGTGAGATAAAGAGACAAATAAAGAGAGAGAGGGAGAAGGGGGGAGGGAGAAGGAGAGGGGGAGGGATATACTAACATAGTTGGAGAGAGAGAGAGAGAGAGGATAACAAGAGGGAAGAGAGATAGAAGCGGGGAGAGAGAGAGAAGGGGAAGAGAGAGAGAGGGAGGAAGAGGAGGAGGGAGGGATAGATAGATAGATTGGAGAAATAGAGTGTATGTTTTGGGGGTGATATAGAGAGACAAAGGGAGATAGAGATATAGATGGAAAGTGAAGAGAGGGAAGAAGAGAGAGATGGAGAGAGAGAAGGAGGGATAGAGAGATGGATAGATATGGAGTGAGAGAGCATGCATGTTTGGGGGGTTGAGATAGAGAGACAAATATGGAGATATGGAGGGAGATACATATATATAGATGGAGGGGGGAGAGAGGGAAGAATATTTATTGCACTAGATGCATTGATTTTAGTTTAGATGCATTGATTTTAGTGTAGATGTTGATTTCTAATGACATTTAATTGCTTGCACTAGATGTATTGATTTCAATGTAGATGATTTCTAATCCTATTTAATTGATTTCACTAAATGCATTGATTTCAGTGTAGATGGTGATTTATAATCCTATTTGATTGCTTACACTAGATGCATTGATTTCAGTGTAGAAGTTGGTTTATAATCCTATTTGCTTACTTGCACTAGATGCATTGATTTTAGTGTAGATGTTGGTTTATAAACCTATTTTCTTACTTTCACTAGATCCATTTATTTGAGTGTAAATGTTGATTTTGAATCGTATTTGATTGTTTGCATTAGATGCATTGATTTCAGTGTAAATGTTGTTTTCCAATCTTATTTGATCTCTTGCATTAGATGCATTGATTTCAGCGTAGAAGTTGATTTTTGATTTGATGTAATTGGATGTATGATGATACATTAATTTAAAGTGATTGGATCAATATTGCGCATTGATTTCACTATAAGCATAAAAAATTATTGACAATGTACATTGATTTTTATGTTGTAGTAATTCAACCTTTTAATATTGGAGAGAAAGAGAGACAAGGTATGATGTTTACTACAATATATTGAGCTAAAGATTTACATGGGTTACGATTTAACGTGTCCTTTTCATATAATTGATATGAAAAGATGACAAAAGTAACAAGGGTGACAATAAGAATAGTAGAAGAAAATAGTTTGAGATTAATCAAAATGAAATGCTTTTTGTAATTTACTATATTCTTACTATTCACATTTTCTATCATTCAAAACTATTACATTGTCACTTTACATTCAATTTTTTTTTCATCATTAAAGTTCTTCACAATATTTATCATCTCAACAAACTGAGCTAACTAAGAAAATTTAAAATTAAGATGACCAGATTAATTTGAGACATATTTAGCATATTTAAAATGATTATATTTAATATTAGATGATTTTACATATTATTGATAAAATCAATCATCTGTTAGTTAGATTTTCTTTGGCTGCACATGACTGAAACACCCTAGATCCATCTTAACTGTGGATCTATCAAGCGTCGAGAGGGATCAAATCTCTCGAGGTACAAACCTTTCCTCAAATTTTTCACTCAAAAAAGAGGTTTGCATCTCAAGAGATTTGATCTCTCTCAGCGCTTGATAGATCCGGAGTTAACATGGATCTAGGCTGGTTATTTTTGATATAGGATCTTGAATCATTAATCTTTATATAGGGAGTTGTCTTTAATGCAACTTTTTGGACTTTCTGGTGCCAGAATCCGACAGGAAAACTTTGAGGTGAAATCTTGATTTGTGTTATTTAAACTGGTTTTTTTTATTGTATATATGGCTTCAAAACCCTCAAAAATCCCTAGGTCACTGTTATTTTTAAAAAATATTGAAAAATTGCTCTGAAATAAATATATAAAAAAAGAGTGGTGATGCAGAATCAAAACTTTTCATTTTTGGGCTTTTTTTTCATGTTTTTTCGGGGTCTTTTATATAGAGTTCTCGTTTGATCAATAACTTCGTTAAACATCATTCATCAAATGCATAAAATTTTTTGGGCATTGTAAAGCCCAAAAGGAATCGCTAACCATTCAAACAAACTCTTCTTTGTTTTGAAAGTGGTTTTCCAAATATCACCTTCTACAATCTGAATCTGATAATAACCACTTCACAATCTAACTTAGTAAAATAATTCGCATATTTTAAATAACCTAACAAATCATCGATACAAGGAATAGGGTATCGATTCTTTACCGAGATTTTTTTTACTGCACGAAAGTCAACACACATTCTCCATGTACCATCCTTCTTTGGTTTTGAATTTTGTAACTACGGTTGGTCTTAATAATTATTGTTTTCGGTCCATGATGTATTTGTAAAGAAAAATTTTGTAAAGTGTGCTCCTCATGCTCTTTTCAAAAGAAGAAAAATTGAACTTTTAAAAATATAATTTTTGTCTCCAAAAGAAACCATGTCAACCTCCTCCTAGTTACATCGGCCCCTTGAAGTGTTCAAGTCAGCTTTGTTAAGAAAGGAACCCATTCGGCCTAATGGATATATATATATATATATATATATATATATATATATATATATATATATATATAAGACATATTCGACCTCTTCTCAAGCACCAATTCAGATTTGATCATAAAATACATAATATCTTCTGTTAAGCCATGTGAAGGAGAGAAGAAAGAAGGATGAAGATGAAGGATGAATTTCTCCCTTTGTTGTACAAGATCGAATCTTTGTGGTAGCCCTTTGTACATGACATATATACGATGTACATGACCGAATCTTTGTGGTAGCCCTTTGTGCTAGTTGAATCTTTGTTGTACAAGATTGAATCTTTGTGTTAGCCCTCTATGTTAGACAAATCTTTGTACTGGACCAAATTTCTAAGGAAGGATTGGATTTTGAGGAAGGAAGAAGGCCTAATTCTAAGCAGACCTAATCATACCAAATTTTTTGGGAATATGGCTTGACTAGGATGGAGTTGGATTATGTTCAACCAAGTTTATTTGATGGTCAATTTGACCTTGTAAATGAATAGGATGTCTAGATGTATCTCTTGTTGAAAACAAGAATTTCTCTAAGGAAAAGGTTGTTTGGTTTTTCCCCCATGTGGTTTTTCCTAGGGTAAATGCTTGTGTTCATGTGTAATTGTCTATTTATTATACTTTTGGCATATTTTTTTATTATTTAGCTCCTCTATGTAATTGCTTTATGATGATAAATGAATACAAAAAAGATTAACCTAACTAAAATCATCAGAAGTAATTATCAGTTTAGAGGATACCCTAAAAATCAACATTTGGTACTATCACAATAGGAGATCCACATGGAGAGGAACTAGGCATGATGACTCCATTTTCAAGAAATTCTTGAACTTAACTTTTATCTCTACATTCTCAATTATGGACATCTTGTACATACCAACATTAGGAAGAAGGGAACTTTCTTGCAATTGAATCTCATGTTGAATCTCCCCCTTGGGAGGCAATCCTTCAGGTCCCTGGAATATTTCATCATAGTTAGAAATGAGAATAACTAATTCATCCTTATGAGAAGGATCGCAACCCTTAAATAAATACATTGTTCAACATCTTTTGCTTTCACAACTATAAGTAAAAATTTCTTTCTAGCATTTATGAGCCTCTTCATTTTCCTTGCACTAACAAGTGATAATTTAGTCTTCATGCTATGTTCCCTTACAATATACTCAACCCCATCTTTAGTGAGGTGATATTTGTTCTCCTCCTTGAAGAATATGGCTTTCCTTTCATACAAGTAATGGCTTCCCAATACAATTCCACAAATATCAAGAGGAACCACATCTAATTGAACCTCATCAACAAATTTTGAAGTGATAGCAAATTTAAGTTTGCATTGTTTGGTTACTTGTAGCTTTGCATCATCACATACATAGCAGAGAGGATAAGGTTTCTTGTGAGGTGTTGTTTCTAATTCCAGTTTCTTGAAAATTGCATCAGATATTACATTTACTTGGGAACCAATATAAAAAAAATATTTTCAACTTTCATATGCTTAAGTATCACCCTTATGTGAAAAAACTCGCTTCTTCTACTTTTAGGACTAGGAGATGGATTAGAAGAACTAGAACTGTCATGAGAAGATGTTTTACCTTGCATTCCTACAGTTGTGATCTAAGCTTCATCTCTTGAATCAGATCCCAAATTTTGTTTTTCTCTCCTTTTCCTCTAAACCTTTTAGGCCTTAGTTTAGGATGTATCTTCCAAAAATGAGCATCATCGTACCCTTTCTTTCTACAATGAGAGCATGTAGGCTTTGCCTCTTCTTATTCATTGTAGCAACCTTCTTGCCTTTCCCTTTTCCTTTGAAATTGACTTATAAAAATTTAGATGTTTACTTTTGTTTGAAATCACTTTGCACATTATTTCCCGTGGAATCAAGATGAGTAGCTTGGACACATACTTCATCCAAATTAGTGGGATTAAATAAGAAAATAATATGGTGAATGTAACTATGAAATGCACCAATATATTTTAAAAGAGTTTCTAGATTATATAATGGAATATTTAAAGCCAATGCCTTCTTCCTAAATTATTTAGTAAAGCTTTTTATGCTTTGTCCTTTTCCTTGTCTCAAATTTTTCCATTCCATGATTTCTTTCTGGGTGTATGCTAAAGGATAAAACTATTTCTTTAATGCATTAGTGAATTTTGACCATGAAGAAAGGATCTTAAAAATATTTTTGCTACCTTCTTCAAGTTTACTCTCCCAACAAACCAACGGTGTACCTTCAAGTCATAAATAAGCCAACTGAATCTTTACGTCTTCTTCAACAATCTGCTAAACATGACAATAAACTTCTATTTGTTAAATCCAATTATCTAATATTTATGAATTAAGCTTGTCATTATACATTGAAAAGTCAAAGTTGACTTCCAATTTTAACAATGGCTTCATGGGTTCAAAGCCTGTCTATGCTATTTTAAAATCATTGCAAGTTGTAATAACTTCAAATAGTAAGAATCAATGGTTGATACAACAATGACTCTTTGGGTTGTTGCTGACAAGGTCGTGAGTTCAAACCATTTGTGCGACTCTTCTAGAGAGGTTAAGAGAGTTTTGTTCCAACCTAAGTTAACACATTACTCCACTTGATTGGTCCACATGTCACACAATCAACGCCCAAGACTTAGTTAGTTGCACAGCCACCTACGAAGTCAATTGCCACATAAATGCCACATCATTGTCTCTACCATTTGTCCTCGATTGATGCTACCATGTCACTGTCACGTCAACCTCATATCATGTTTATTCTTTTGATCCTCCCACGTGTCCTTCATACAACCTACCACGTGTCACCCTTTGGGACTACCACATGGCACCTATATCCTTCCTTTTTGCATGTTTTTGCAAAACGTCGGAATGTGATAACTTTCTCATATAAAGTTTGTTTGAGCTCGTTCAAGTTATGTTGGAAAGATATCACTAAGCTCCTCATCATGGCAACCTTTTCATCTCAATTTTGGAATATTTAGTTTTGAGGCATCTTGGATCCTCCCAGATCACTTCTCCACTTCCTATGGTTTCCTTGAAAATCCTTTCTCCTTCAAGTGCTTCACATGAACAAACACAACCAGATAGTAGAGTTCTTTTTGGTCTACCCGGCTCGAGTGAAGGGCTCTCTCTCTGGTTTCCTCAACTAACACACTTCAAGCCTGTAATTTGTTGTCCAACTTCCAATGATAGGTTTACAATTTCACAATGTTTTCATTCTTATATTTGTGCGTTCACAAGGATTATAGGTTCACACAAATAGTTCAGGTCTTTTTTTAAATATTTTTCTCTAATTGTTACCATCTTCCAAACTCTACTCAAAACAACTAACTCAAAAGTTGACATGTTTTCTACCCACAAGTGTTGCTTCACACAGGAAAGGTCCAAGTTCCCCTTCTTTGGATGTGAAATCAACCAACACTCTATTGTGAGGTACATAGCCCATGCTCAAGTTGCCCCAACACCTTCTCCCCCATCCTCTCATAGCTACTTAGGTAGTTAGTAGTTCAACAAGAACATTAGGGGTCATAACATTAAATTTAGGGAAGATGGGAAACTTCCCATTCTCCCTTACAGAATTCCTAAGTAACCTATCCTTCCATACATCAAGATTCATATAGGATTCTCCTTCTTCTTCAAATTTAATAGTTTATAATTTAATCAAAATATTTACAACAGACAATCTTGGCAATATATCCATATTGTCTCTTCAACATTATCATCCTTTAATTACATTGCAAAACTTGGGGATTAGAAAAAAGAATGTTACATTAGAATCATAGTGGTGAAGATCCTTTTCATTGGGTGCAAATCCTAGAGTTTGTGACTTGAAGGAAATATTTTAGAAAGTAGTATTTAAAATGATGGATGGTTGAAGTCAAAACTACTATGGTCCATATAGTAGCCTCATATGTTTCATATAAATAGAGTTTCCTTCAAGAAACTACTAATATATTTAATCTCACAAATAATGAAAGTTATTAGTATTTGTGATCTCATAGAAGAGGAAAACTACAAAAGAAATGAACTACGCAACCCATCATAATCATCACTTTTAATGAAGAAATATAATAATGAGAAAGCATAGTGACTAACATCAATAGTGTGTGAATATAGCTAATTCAAAGGTAATGAACATGAAGTTTGGAGGTCTAGGTTTAGGGTGAAAAAACAAATCAATCCCAAATTTTAGCTTGTAAAGCTGAGTCACATGATAAACAAATAAATTCCCTAGTAGAGGGAGACAACATTATCAATGTTCCTAATAGATTCCAAAGACAATAAACCTAAACTTCCTCTACCTTTCTTCGCAACCTTGACCCCACTGCATATCGCCATTTCCAATGTTGTTTGAACACCCAAATTTTATCAAAACCCTTAAATCAAGGTTATAGAGCTTTATATATAATTCCTAGTTCATAATCAATATAAATTTATTAATTAAAAGTGCTAACATAGTCATTTACAAACTTTATTAGTTGAAAAAATAATACAAATGTGTACTTAGAACAAGGGCTTCTAAATATTGGTAATTGAAGGCCTCGTACTTGGGAAATGCTAGAAGATTATATATAAATATACCATGAATTGCTCAATTCTGGAATCAAATAAATGTTGTGAGGTGTTATAGCATGAGGGAATTTGACTAACATTTGGGCATAGCAAGAAGTCATAGTTGAAGAGTTTAAAACATAACTTATTGGTATTTTATCTATACAATGCTGGTAGCTTATTGATTGAAGTAGATTTGAAAGATTTGATGGTATTTATGTTTAGTTTATTTTGAAAGGAAGATCCATGTGCTTAAACAACAAGCATAAGTGGTCGTAAAGAAATATGAATCTAAAAAATGAGTAGAGGTATATGGGATGATTAACTTGAATATTATGGATGAACCCTTTTTTACATTTCATTGCTAAGATTATTAATCTCAGGATAGTGAATATAATGGAAAACATGAAGATTCTAATCATACCCAATAATAATCTCAATTATCATTTCAAAAAATGAAAGCATGTAAACTTGAAATAAATGATTATCACCTCTCCTCTAAGATGACTTTAAAGGTTGACTCATATTCCCATTTTATTGTGCTTCCAAACATGAATTTCAATTATTTCATTTTTCCTTTTGTGCTTACCTTTTGTGGTACATGGTTGCAATGTGTAACTATCTTCTTCAACATCAGCTATCTTCTTTCTTTTCGCGTTTTGAGACTATTCTTACTCCTAAAACCAACGTTATGTTGCACCAACAACATTTGTCAATTTAAACTCACCTTGCCTATTACACTAATTTAAGGTTTAAAGATATGCTAAGAAATTATGAATCATTTTTAATAAGGATGCGTAGTAAAGATATAGATATGTATGATGAGATATGTCTAAGCTTAAAATTTCCACAAGTAATAAAGCTTCTTGTTATGACACATGATTTGAAATTCATATATAAATTACAACTTACACATAAACAAAATTAATAAAAATAAATTAATTACCATTAAAATACATATAAAATAAAATTTAATATTGAAATAGTCAATCATCTTTTTAAATTAAAAATATTAATTCAAAATTTTTAAAATACATTTATAAATTATAAATCTATAACCTAAACTAGGAAAGGTTCAACTTTGACAGGAAGGGACTCCCCTTTTCTCACAATGATTTTATGATTGTCAATATAGTCCACAAACTTAGCATAATTATAGGCAAATATGAAACTGCAAACTTTATAAAGACCCAACCAATTTGATGCTTCCTTCCATCTTCCACGTCATTCATCCCAAAATTTTGACTGCAGTGGTGATTTTGGAAAGTGTCAACATAAGGTGGTCCCTACCACTATAAATATTTCTTCTGACATATTGTCAATCTTCCACCGAATCTCATGTTAGTGGGCCATGCTGTACAACTGTTAGGTGTCATACTTTACCTAATTTTCCATCCCAATTGAAATTATCATCTACATCTGTGACGAAATAGGGTCCTACTTTGTTGTCGTACTGTGTAACATGTGGGTCACCGTTTAGGAAATTCCATGGCAAAGGCCCACCCAGGACTATGGTGCACATCCCCTAATGTCATGGGTGGCCAATATTCCGTTGGAAATATCAATCAATGACAACTATACTGCCAACCATGGACGTCGACACTCAGAGTCCCACTTGCTGCTGCTTTAATTTACAGTGATGGACGTCGACTCCCACTTGCTGCTGCTTTAATTTACAGCGATGGACGTCGACTCCCACTTGCTTCTTATGTGGATGGATGCCACCTGTATTGCTTAATAAATTAACTTTCAACCTCAGGAATCAAATCATGTCTCGGGTTAGTGGATGCAGTTGCTTTTGCATAAAGATTGGGCCCCACATATCTGTGGTCACCATATCTTCTAAAGGATGCAGGAATATATGGTCGGTGACTCAACCCTCAATAATGCAGTGAACGAAGGAAATTGGCAGCAACTTTCCTGTTTTCACAATTTAATAATAACGATGCAGGAATATATGGTCGGTGACTCAACCCTCAATAATGCAGTGAACGAAGGAAATTAGCAGCAACTTTCATGATTTCACAATTTAATAATAAAACAAAAGTATCTTAAATTTCATTCAATTGAAATATATATCGACTTGGTTCGTTCAGCGAAAAACAAATCCTCTGAATTAGTGTCTTCATTTGTTCTCATCGATTCGCTGTTAGGTGGTCTTGCACTGGTGAGATCATTCCCAATCTCTGTAAAACGTCTTGGATCTCGCTTGCTTCTTTCTTCTCTGTAAAACGTCTTGGATCTCGCTTGCTTCTTTCTTCTTCTGTATCCGATGGCGGACCATACCGGGGATATCGCCTCTTCTTCGTCTTCATCCACCAACACTGGCCAGGTTTATGACGTTTTTTTGAACCATCGCGGTCCCGACACAAAGAAAGGCCTCGCCAGCCATATCTACCGTAGCCTTATTGTCCGTGGGTTAAGAGTATTTCTGGACCAGCCCGAACTGCGTAAGGGAGAGGACATGCCTTCTCAAATCAATGAGGCTATTCGAACCGCCTCAGTGCATGTCGCAATATTTTCTCCAACATATGCTCAATCAAGCTGGTGTCTTGACGAGCTCGCACTAATGGTGGAATCCGGGTCCACAATTATTCCGGTCTTCCATAATGTCGATCCTTCGGAACTTCGCTGGACGCGGAGCGGAGATGGAGTGCTCGCTGGAGTCCAGAGTATCCTCCGCTGTATCTCTCCGTGTCTACTGGGCGAAAAGGGAAGGTATGCTCGAGACCTGCAATTGCTAGAAAACAAAACAACATTGGATCCTCGTACCAACAAAAAGAAGCCACGATATGATTCTAGCACTCTGAAAAAATGGAGGGATGCTCTCCATCTTGTCTCCAATAAAAGCGGTTTTGATATGAACGCATACGACGGGTAAGCGCCATACTTTCTCCACTTTTTTTTCTTAGTTATTTAATGAATAATAAGGTATATCATACTATATTTTCGGAGACGTTTCTCAATCAATATATCGTGCATATCGTTCAGTGACGAAGGGCGGCTAGTTGATGAGGTCGTAAAAGAAGTGTGGAGAAAGGTTAGTAAAACACCTCTTCATGTGGCCGAATATGCTACTGGCCTGAAAGAGAAAATAGAAGACGTGGAAAGAATGGTGCAGCAGCAAAGCCAGAAGATGAGGGTTGTGGGAATTGTGGGTCTTGGCGGGGTAGGCAAAACGACCCTTGCAAAAGAATTCTTCAACAGACACAGATCAAATTATGATCGATCTTGTTTTCTGTCTGATGTGAGAGAAACCGCAGCCAAGAGCTCTTTAAGTTCATTGCAGACACAACTTCTTAAAGACTTGGCTCATTTGCAGGACGAGCAAATAAGAAACATTGATGAAGGCAAAGAGAAGCTCCGAAAGCATATCTCATCCTGTCCCCCATCTCTCCTAGTATTAGATGATGTTGATCATATTGATCAACTTCGTGCATTGTTTTCACCGTTTAAAGATACCATTCAATCCAGTAGTCTAATCTTGGTTACTTCTCGCAATAGGGATGTACTTACAAGCTCGGGAATTGTAGAGGCGTCTATTTACCAGCAAACAGGTCTTAACCCACAACAGTCTAGAGCACTATTCTGCTCGCATGCCTTTGACCAGAGTTGTCCTGTGACGGGATTTGAACAACTGGTTGAAGATTTTTTGGATTTCTGTGATGGATTGCCCTTATCTCTTAAGGTCATCGGAGCGGCCATTCGTGGAAAAGATTCTGAGATTTGGAAAAGACAGTTAGACAAAATCAGAAGAATACTTCCTGATGATATTCATAGCAAGCTTAAAATTAGCTATGATGGTCTGGATAAAGAGCAGCAGGAGATCTTTTTAGACGTCGCCTGTTTTTTTATAGGAGAAAACAGAGATACCGCCATCACAATATGGAACGGATCTGGCTGGGACGGATGGCTGGGTCTCCGTAACTTAGAGAACAGATGCCTTGTAGAGATCGACAGTGAAGAGTGTATAAGAATGCACGACCACCTCCGCGATCTCGGCAGAGATGTAGCAGAGAAGGAACATCCGCTTCGGCTTTCGCGACCAAATGTCAATCTTCTTCGTACTCTTTCCCCCTCATCGCCTGTACGTATGTTGAAGCTCTCCACGGATTTTCAAATTAGCATTGCCATATCTAAATTGCCTTTTTGTTTTGAAATTTTATAAGAAAAAAAATCATGTTTTTAACAGCTCCAAGTGAACAATTCAGGTGCGAGGAATTAGCATGGATTATGGAAATGGCAGCGAACAATTTTTCGAATACATTAGGGTCAACTGCAACCTAAGCAGGTTGGAACTGCTTAGGGGTGAAGGTTCTTTTGTTGAAAGCGTATTCAGTGCAGCGGAGTTACGACAACTGATATATCTCCGATGGGAGAAGTGTCCGATCTCCTCAATATCTTTCACAATTCCAACAAGGAATTTAAGAGTGTTATACATAAAGGGGGAAGAATTGAACACACTCTGGCAACATGCATCTCAGGTAGTATAAATTCTAATTGATTTGGACAGACATCGATTTACATTTCTCTTCAAATAATAAAATTGCTTGCATTTAAGAATTGTCTTTGTTTATCACGATGTCAAATAGGTGACATTTACAGAGGCAAATCAACTTTAATGTTTTTATGTACACATTGCAGGCACCACTACAGTTGGGGGAATTGTATATTGATGCTCCCCTTTCAGAGGTTCCAGAGTCTATTGGTAAACTGAATCAGCTCGAAAGAATTGTCCTCAAAAATGGTTATTTTAAAACTTTACCATATGAATTCTATGATATGCATTCATTGAAGCATATCACGTTACAAAACTGTGAACAAATGATGTTGCTGCCGGATTCAGTTGGGATCTTGACGGGCCTCCAGAGACTCGATTTTTCCGGGTGCTCCAGCCTGCAGGGGCTCCCAGACTCGGTGGGGCAGCTGACGGGCCTCAAGGGACTCGACTTGAGCTGCTGCTCCAGCGTGCAGGGGCTCCCAGACTCGGTGGGACAGCTGACCGGCCTCCAGGAACTCTACTTGAGCAGGTGCTCCAGCCTGCAGGGGCTCCCAGACTCGGTGGGGCAGCTGACGGGCCTCCAGGGACTCTACTTGACCGGGTGCTCCAGCCTGCAGGGGCTCCCAGACTCGGTGGGGCAGCTGACGGGCCTCAAGGGACTCGACTTGAGCTGCTGCTCCAGCGTGCAGGGGCTCCCAGACTCGGTGGGACAGCTGACCGGCCTCCAGGAACTCTACTTGAGCAGGTGCTCCAGCCTGCAGGGGCTCCCAGACTGGGTGGGGCAGCTGACGGGCCTCCAGGGACTCTACTTGAGCGGGTGCTCCAGCCTGCAGGGGCTCCCAGACTCGGTGGGGCAGCTGACGGGCCTCCAGGAACTCTACTTGAGCGGGTGCTCCAGCCTGCAGGGGCTCCCAGACTCGGTGGGGCAGCTGACGGGCCTCCAGGAACTCAACTTGGGCATGTGCTTCAGCCTATAGGGGCTGCCGGACTCGGTGGGGCAGCTGACGGGCCTCCGGACACTCTACTTGTCCAGGTGCTCCAGCCTGCAGGGGCTCACAGACTTGGTGGGGCAGCTGACGGGCCTCCAGGGACTCTACTTGTCTGGGTGCTCCAGCCTGCAGGGGCTCCAAGACTGGGTGGGGCAGCTGACGGGCCTCCAGGAACTCTACTTGGGTGGGTGGTCCAGCTTGCAGGGGCTCCCAGACTCGGTGGGGCAGCTGACGGGCCTCCAGGAACTCTACTTGAGCGGGTGCTCCAGCCTGCAAGGGCTCCCAGACTCGGTGGGGCAGCTGACGGGCCTCCAGAAACTCTACTTGGACGGGTGCTCCAGCCTGCAGGGGCTCCCAGACTCGGTGGGGCAGCTGACGGGCCTGGAGAATCTCAACTTGAGTGGGTGCTCCAGCTTGCAGGGCCTACCGGGTGGGGCAGCTGACGGGCCTCCAGAGGCTCGACTTGGAAAACTGCACCAGCCTGCAGGGGCTCCCAGACTCAGTCGGGAACTTAACGAGACTCAAATGGCTTAACTTGTCTGGGTGTTCCAATTTACAGATGCTGCCCAATTTTCGGCATTTGAGCTCGTTGGAGGAGCTTCACTTGTCTGGATGTTCCAATTTACAGATGCCGCCCAATGTTCAGCATTTGAGCTCGCTGGTGAAGCTTTATGTGTCTCACTGTTCAAAACTGCAATGGGGTGCTGGAGTAGTCGAGTCCCTGCGCCATCGACTGGGAAATGGCTTCATCGAAGAAGGCGGCGAAAACATTAATGAATAAAGCTGCAGCGAGTTGTATAAGCCGTAGTCTTTTAACGCGACTTTTTGAAAGCCTTTCCGGCGATTTTTTCCGGGGAAAATCCGACAGTGATTTATTGAAATCGAAGTTTGATAACTAGTTTCTGCACAATGAAAGCCTCCCAGGGGTTTTTCAGGGTGCTGAATCCGAATATGCAGTTAAAAAACCATTTTAACTGCAACAAATCATGATTTCATCTCAATTTCTTCCGCCGGATTCCGTCACCGGAATCTCAAAAAGTCGCATTATAGACAACTCCGTTGTATAATATAAGAGAACTTCTTAAGATCAGATGGCCACGGTCCTCGCCACACCCCGCAAAGAGCGCTGTGTCATTAATCACAGGCAAAATGAATTACACAATGTACAGAATGCTCTACATTCTACATCATGTGTAGTAAAATACACTGGTGCAAAATATGTTTTTTACATCATGTGTAGTAAAATATACTGGTGCGAAATATGTTCAGCCATATTAACATTTGAGTTTACGGTTCGAATTTATAGTGATTTTTTTAATATTTATTTTTTCTTAAATACAACGCATAAATATAAATTTTGTTTTTAAAATAATTTTTATTAATAAATTTAATTTTACTATTATTATTATTCAATTTATATATTATTAGATTAATATAAAATTTTTCGATCATATATTTTAGTTATTTAAATATTATTAACATTTGAGTTTACGGTTCGAATTTATAGTGATTTTTTTAATATTTATTTTTTCTTAAATACAACGCATAAATATAAATTTTGTTTTTAAAATAATTTTTATTAATAAATTTAATTTTACTATTATTATTATTCAATTTATATATTATTAGATTAATATAAAATTTTTCGATCATATATTTTAGTTATTTAAATATTATTAGTATAATAAATAATAATTAATTTTAATTAATTTTTCATATATTTTTTAATTTCCAATTTTAAATCCTTTAATTTATATGTCAATTATTTATTCTTTTAATAAATTTCAATTTTAGTATATATATATTTTTAATTTTAATTTATTATATATTTGTTAATTTTTTTAAACTTATTTTCTATTTTAAATATTCAAAATCCTTAATACATATTTGAGTTGCTTACTCATCTATATATATGTAAGTAATTAATTGAATGAATAATATATACAATTTTCAAATCTAATATTGATGATATCCTATAAATAATAGTGATATTTATAGATGGCATCAAATATTAAGTGAGCAAGAACAAGATTTTCATGAATGATATTTCTCATTTATGTAGATTGTTGTACTTGCAAACCAAACATCTACAACTAATTAACCAAATAGACAACAATATTGATGATGACTAATTAAATTTACTTTTGATCTCTTTTACACTAATATTTATATGAATAAATATAAATAAACAATTTTGTAAAATATAATTAGTTTAATATATAGCTTTTACAGAAAAACATTTAACAAAATTAAATTTTATTAAAAAAACAAAAACTAAACATATGTAATTTCTCACCTCATCCTTCACCTCAAGTAAGATCTATACTACAATGGAGAGGATAACAAACTATATTTCAACCACCTAAAGTAGATCCAACAACCTTTCAAAAATAAATGAATTATATTAGTTTTATTAAAATTTATTCAATCTTAGTATATAACCATTTTAAATATATTCCATAATGATTATATAAAATTTAAAAAACTGGCATAATTAAAAATTAGTTTAGTATTTTCTTCACCATAATAACAATGAATACATCAAGGTTTCCATGTAACTATCTCCCTCTATCACCACACTTCAAGAGGGGTACAATGTTTGTCTTTTTCCAATGAAGGTTGTGAATTCATTCACATTTGAACTAATCCTCTTTGTTTGGATAGAAGACCTTGTACAACACCCTTTTCGTGTTTCCATTAAGGCCATTTAAAGGAATCACTTTAATAGCATAAAACAATCAATCATTTTCTTGAATTATAGCCCTTTCAAAAGTTTGACATGATACAAAGGAAATAGGCCATTGGGTCATTCACAAGGATCACCCATTCAATGCCTCCAAAACATTTCCTTGATGTAAGGAAATAGGTCATTGTGTAATTTTGAATGATTTCCTAATAGGTGTTTTTGAATTATCTACCTAATGTAAGGAAATACACCATTAGGCCATTTATAAAAATCCCATTAGGGGCATTTGTAAGATCAGTGTAATGCAAGGAAATATGCCATCAAACCATTTCAAAAGATTGATTATTGAGTGTTGTCTTGCTCAATGTGAGGAATTAGACCATTGAGCCATTTTGAAATATTATCTATTATGTTCTTTCAAAACATCCACACAATGTGAAGAAATAGATCATTAAGCCATTTCAAAAGATTGACTGGTGGGTGCTTTGAAAAGATATACCCAATACAAGGAAATAGGATGTTGAGTCATTTCAAAAAATTTCCCACTGAACACTTTCAAAAAGTTTGGCCCTATTCATTAGGCCTCTTTTGAAGATACAAAGTCAAGCCGCTTTGAAAAATAGAACAAGGCCATCAAGCCGACTTTGAAAAAACTCATCAACCAATTTCAAAGTATCACCCAATTGGAATAAATAATGAAATTAACCCATAACAAGCAAAGATCGATAGCCTTATTCCATGTAAATACTTCAAATTTCAGCATATGGGGGTTGACGATCCTTAAACACTTTGAACATCAACAAAAGGACTTAAATTTGGCCAAAGGATTTGAACAACATTCAAAATCAAAAAGTTTGATGGTTTATTTAAAAACTCTACTTCATATTGGCATCTAACATGTAGCCATTGAATATGCATAAATGAATTGAATTAGATGTGCCCATCACAATCCAACTTTAAATGCATAACGTATGTCTTGAGGAAATAAACTATATGGGAATTCCAAATTTAAAAAAACATTTGCAACAATTATGTATGCAACTTCATACATAAACAACAAACAAGCTTAATCAATAGAATTATATAACATTTCATTAAAGAGATGGAACACTTACCTTTAAAACAAATTGGTCTAAGGAAATCAATTGTTGATAGAGAAACTTTCCACCCAATTGTAGGCATCCACTGCATATACTACCCCCAAGCAAGGATGAGGTCAACTGATCCAAGACTATCCCAAAAGGCCAAAATTTCAAAGTCCTCAAATCTCACTGAAACCTAGCTCAAATCAAAGATCTCAGCACTTTGAATCTAATGGCGTGAATGACATGTCAATCCTACATCGTATGTGAAAGTTATAACCATCTAAATTTGTTGTCAAACAGTAAAAGTTTTGTGCAGGTAGGCCTCATAGACTGCCACCTGGCACTCCCACAAGCCACCACATGGAATCTCTGTCAACGAGTATCAAATCTTCCGGGCCAACTAGGGCATGATACATGTGCATCACTGGGCATAATAAGTGGCCCAATCACGGGGCGCCATGTGGCCTAATCACAAGGTGCCACATGGCACCATGTGGTTGGTCGATCAACCTTGGCCAAATATGGTAGGGTGACTAGTAGGAGATAACTTGGCAGTCTAGACTATTTTTGGTGGATTCAAAGACAAGTTGGCGGTCATGGTTAAGTTTGGCAAAGGAAAGTGGTAATGGGTTGGTGGGCCAGCAAAACCCCAAACTCCAAACTTCGCGGATAGGTGGCGTTGACCAAACAACTGTTTTGTTTTCAATTAAAAAATTTCATATGATTTAGGTCCACGGGGTTTGAACTTGTGACCCCCTCGCACCAAACACACTAGCAATAAACTACCAACCACCTGTTGGTGCAACGGGCAAGCTAAAAGGAGATTTCAATCCAAAATGCAATCCTCCAATATATTTTTTTTTTTTTTTTCCACAATTGCTATGAAATGATTTGGTAGCATCCATTTTCTAATTAACTGTGTAGTCTCTACATAATGATTTGGTAATGTTGTTTGCTACAAAATGATTTGGCAGTACGCTGTCAAATTTCTATACAATGATTTTGGGGAAGATGAATTGACTTAGCTCTTTCCCATTCCAACTCTCAACGTCCCTGACTTGCTACTCAATATAGTAAACGATTTACTTTTCCTTTCTTTACCGAAGTTTGCAACATTAGTTCAAACTTGACAGTCGAAAAACCAATCTAACCGAGGTTTTGACCATATTCAAAATATGGTACTCTATTTTAGTTTACTAGCGTTCAATTTGCTAGAAAAAATCCACTCATTCACTATTCCAAAAAGGAATGAGAATTACTCCAAGGTATTTGAAACCGATACAACAAGAATACAAAATATAAATGAACAAATCACACAACGACTGCAGCCATAATGTACAAATTATTAATGTAAATCGATTCAACAAGTTACAACCTCTCAAAATGATCAAACACACAGGAATAAAAATGCAATTAATATCAATTCATAAGAACAAATATATTTGGTTTAATCATAGGGTTTCGATTCAATCTCAAACCATACAAACTCACAGTGCCATTTGTTGTTCATTTACGCCATTCACACAAAAATACCTTCTAATTCACACAGATTGGCAAGTACAGGTGGGTCTACAACTTCAAAATTATAGTTACACAGAGAAACAACGAGTTCCTCTATTCTTCTCCCTCAGGAGATTCTAGACACTCCTTCTCTTTATTCCCCCAAAAGAAAAAAACTATGACAAACAAGAGTCATGGAATGTGAATCATTTCCCCTTCTCCACAATATAAGGGAACTGAAAACTAAACTTATGTTAGAAAATAACTTCTCCAACTTATTTGTAAAAAAAATCAAAACTCACTCCTAAATTAAACTTTTAAAATTTCTTAACAAAAATGTTGGGTGTGTGTTATATTCTTTCCATGACTAACCTCACGTGCGGACCTACCTATGGTTTTGTGCATGGGTTTTGCACATGGTTTTGGGCATGATGGTTTTTTGTCCATGGTATCTTGTAGATCCGGTCAAGGGAACTATGGTTATGTTCTAATCCAGGCTTAATGGATTGGGGTTTATGAATGCTTCAGAATGTATATATATGTGTTGTAACAATGAAAGGAATATAATGAAAAATCAATCTGGTAGTCCCAATTTTGGGATCCAGGGTAAAATCTTTGTGTATTTGTTTTGTGTTTCTCGCCATTATATATTTTCTATTTTTAATAATTTGTTTGCAGGTAATTTTGGTACAGGGTTAAAACCTACATTTGGTATGAGAGTTGTTTCAGCTTCAAGGGTATGCCTTTGTTGTTGAGGGTTTTTTCTTAGGCCTGTGTTAGACCCTGTTTAGTGGGAGATTTGCGGGATCAATTCTTGCAGTGAAAGAAGATGGAAAGCAGTGGAAATATAGAGATCGAGAAATTTTATGGTCAAAGTTTTGAGTTTTGGAAACTCAAGATGGAGGATCTACTGGTGGATAAAGAACAATGGATCACAGTAGATCCGGGTACTAAACCAACAACAATGTGAGATGAAAACTCATTGGAGTTGGATCAGAAAGTAAAGAGCACAATACCACTGTGTATCTCAGATTTGGTATTGTTGAATGTATCAAGGGAGGTTATGGTGAAGGCTTTGTGGGAAAAGGTAGGGACTTTGTACCAATCTAAGTCTCCGGTGAACAAACCGTTCCTACGGAAAATGTTGTATAACCTGAGGATGAAGGATGGAGACTTAGTGATAAATAATTTGAATGCATTTGATACTATGGTAAGTCAATTGTTATTTGTTGATATTAAAATTTCATATGATGATAAGTGCATCAGTTTGTTGTGTTCTCTACTAGATTCGTGGGATAGTATGTTTGTTGCAATCAATACAACTACCTTGAAGTTTGATGAAATAGTCTCATCCTTGCTATCAGAGGAGATGAGATGAAAAAAACTGGAGGGCTAGAATGGAGATTCTTTGTTTGTGTGAGGACAGTCCCAAAATAGAAACAAAAATAAGTCCTCGAGTGGGAGATCTAAATCTCTATGAAAAACCTATAAAGGTGTGCTGGAAATGCGAAAAGGAAGGGTGCTTCAAAAGGACAGTAGGTTTAAATCTCCTAAGAAAGGGAAGGGATCTGATGATGCTCCTTATGTAGAGGCAAAAACCACCTCATATGAAGGAGGGGATGTGTACTTGGCTTCTTCTTCAAGTACACATGTAGATCATGAGGCATGGGTTATTTACTCATGTGCATCCTTTCACTTCACTCCCCATAGGGAGTGGTTATGTGAGTATGAGAAATATGATGGTGGTGATGTCTTCTTAGGGGATGATAGGAAGGCTAGAATCATTAGATGTAGAAAAGTCAAGATGAGGTTGCAAGGTGGAAGGATTAAAACACTTTCGGGTGTTTTTCATATTTCTGCATTGAGCATAAATCTGATTTCTGTAATCAAGATGGATGATGCAGGTGTAAAAATAGTGTTCGAGAAAGATACCTGTAAGATGGTTTAGGGAGCACTGGTATTGATGCGGGGAGTTCGTATTGGAACTATTTACAAGCTTCTGGGTATACTTTTATTGATGGGTGCAATAGTTCTGTGGTTCCTTAAAGTGGAGCAGAAAATCTAGTGGTCTCTGGAGAAAAGACCATGCTATGGCATCAAAGGCTTGGACATATTGAAGAGAAGGGCCTTCGAATACTTCATGGTAATGGTATGGTAGAAGTTATGTCTAATTTCTCTCTAGATTTCAATTTATATGAACATTGTGTATATGGGAAGCCGAATCGTGTGAGTTTCCCCTCTAGTGCTAAGAGGGTGAAAGGGATATTAAAGCTTGTGCATAGTGATGTGTTTGGACCTGTGTAGGTTCCATCACTGGGTAAGTCTGTGTATTATGCATTATTTATAGATTTCTTCTCAAGGAATACATGGATATATTTCCTAAGGAATAAATCTGAAGTCTTTGATAGGTTTAAAGAATTTAAGGCTCTAGTTGAAAAACAGACAGAAAAGAAGGTAAAGGTGCCGAGGATAGATAATGGTGGAGAGTTCTGCAAGAAGGAATTTGAAGAGCTATGTAATAAGTGTGGTATAACATGACAAAAGACTAATCCATACACACCTCATCAAAATGAAGTTGCAGAAAGAATGAACATGACGTTTATGGAAAAGGAAAGAAGCACGATTAGTGGTGTCAGGTTAAGACAACAGTTTTGGGCAGAGGCAGTGGATACTGCATGTTACCTGGTTAATAGATCACCTTCATCAACATTGGAAGATAAGTTTCCACATGAGGTATGGAATGGTAAGAAACCATTGCTTTCACATCTGAGGGTATTTGGATGTGATTCATATGTACATGTTTCAAAGGAGAAAAGAACTAAGTTGGATAGTAAATATGAAAGGTGCATCTTTAATGGGTATAAGGATGGTTTAAAAGGTTATAAGCTTTGGAACCCAAAAACAAGGAAGGTTGTGTTCAACCGAGATGTGGTGTTTAGAGAGGTGAAATATGTTATTAAACATGAAGTCCTACCAAAAGAACCTGAGAAGATAGAGTTTGAGCTAAAGGAGGAAGAATCAAACTCTACACCAGAATAAGAATCAGAAGATAAAGAGCCACAAACTCCAGTTGTGAGAAGATTAGTTCGAGAAAGAAGGCAACCAGAAATGCATATTCCATCTTATTTTTGTTCAAAATTTTCTTTATCTATTACTGATGATGATCCCAAAATTGTCAGGGAGGCAGTAGATTCAGAGGATGGAAAATTTTGGAAAGATGCCATGGTTGATGAAATGGAATCTTTGGACAAAAAAGAGGCTTGGGATTTGGTGGAGTTGTCGAGTGTAAGGAAACCCATTGGAAGAAAATGGTTGTTTAAGAAGAAGATGAATGCAGAAGGCAAGGTGGAGAAATACAAAGCTTGATTGGTAGAAAAAGGTTATTCCCAAGTGTCGGGAATTGATTTTGGTGATATTTTTTCTCCTCTTGCTAATGTAGCTTCTATTAGATTACTTCTATTTGTTGTTGTTGCTTTTGATTTTGAAGTAGAACAGATGGATGTGAAGACATCATTTATTCATGGGGATCTTGAAGAAGAGATCTACATGAAGCAACTTGAAGTTTTTGCGGTGAAGGGTAAGAAAGAATTGGTATGCTCGTTAAAAAATTCTCTATATGGTTTAAAACACTCACCAAGGATGTGGTATAAGAAATTTGATACATATAGATAAAGACTTGGCTTCAAAAGAAGCATATCATATCCTTGTGTGTATTTTAAATTAATTGGTGACCATGTTATTTATCTAGTCTTGTATGTGGATGATATGTTGCTGATTGGAAATGACAAAGAAATTATCCAGGATTTAAAGACCCAATTGTCCTCCAAATTCAACATGAAGGATCTCGGTGCTGCAAAATATATTTTGGGCATGGAAATTAAATGAGATCGGGCAAAGAGGAAGCTCTGTTTAAACCAGAGGAAGTATGTCGAGACAATACTGTAGAGGTTTAATATGCATGATAGTAAACCGGTGAATGTTCTTATTCCTGTAGCTATGAAGCTATCTGCTAAACAATGTCCCAGACACAAGAAGAGGAAGAGGACATGTCACATGTTCCATATGCAAGCGTAGTCGGTAGCCTGATGTATGCAATGGTCTGTACTAGACCATACATTGCACATGCAGTGGGAGTATTGAGCAAGTTTATGTTAAAACCAAGAAAGGAGCATTGGACATAAGTGAAGCCAATTTTTAGGTATTTGCGTAGCACTAGTGATTATGGTTTTTTCTACCAAGAAATATTAGGATTGGAGAAAGTTTTGGACATCCAAGGCTTTGTTGATGTAGACTAGGTTGGAGATCTAGATCAGAGAAGATCTACAAGTGGGTATGTGTTTAGCCTATTTGGAGGTGCAGTCAGTTGGATGAGCAAGAAACGGTCTGTAGTGGCAATTTCAACTACAGAGGAAGAATACATGGTAGTCACTCATGCAAGCAAGGAAGCATTTTGGTTGCAGAGATTGTGTTCAAGTATGAGGTTGGTATAGCGAGCTATAAGGATAGAGTGTGACAACCAAAGTGAAATTTTATTGGCAAAGAACCCTACTTATCATTAAAAAACAAAGCACATTAATGTTTAGTATCACTTTGTGAGGGATATGGTTGAGGACAAAAAGGTGTTGTTGGTAAAGGTTGACACTTCAAAGAATGTTGCAGATGCATTGACGAAGTCTGTGAGCACTGAGAAGTTTTGTTGGTGTAGAGAAACAATGGGTGTTCCAGGGCTAGACCAATGACTAAGTTATCTTGTGGAAAGAAAACAACAAGTGGGAGAATGTTGGGTGTGTTTTATATTCTTTCCACGACTAGCCTCATGCGTGGGGGGGAAGTAGCCCCCCTGCACGGGGTCCGTGGCAACGCCCCGTAATTTGTTTTTGGACCCTATATTAGGTGGGCGGACCTACCTATGGTTTTGTGCATGTTTTGCACATGGTTTTGGGCATGATGATTTTCTTCCCATGGTATCTTGTAGATCTGGTCAAGGGAACTATGGTTATGTTCTAAACCAGGGTTAATGGATTGGGGTTTATGAATGCTTCGACATAATATATATATGTGTTGTAACATTGAAAGGAATATAATGAAAAATCAATCTGGTAGTCCTGGTTTTGGGATTTAGGGGAAACTCTCTGTGTATTTGTTTTGTGTTTCTCGCCATTGTATATTTTCTATTTTTAAGAATTGGTTTGCAGGTAATTTCTGTATAGGGTTAAAACCTACAAAAAAATCCCCCCCCAGCATTACCACATGACCATCCCATCACATTGGTAAGCTCTTATCTAGACTTCATCAAATTTTGTGCTCGCATAATGCATGAAGCTCCCCAGGAAAGAAATATTTATGAGCTCCTGATCATAAGGTCTTCTACAGAATAACCTACTTTATGTAGAGATGAAACACTCATCCAAGTAGAATCCTCAACCGAACGACCTTTCCACTTCACCAATTACTCCGAATATTCCTTCCTCTTATTTTCTTTGCAACTTTGTGTCCAAAATCATTTCAGCCTCCAATGTTTTTTCCATAGGCATTTGTTTTACCCATTGTTGCTCACTGACTTCATCACTGTCTGCATTTAATATAGATGAGTGTTTGTCACCAACTAGATAAAGGTACAAATTAGTTACGTTGAAAATAGGTGAAATACCTATACATGTAGGTAAACTCTAGTTCTTAAGCATTTGTAGTAAACTAACCAAGTATCTTGCAAGGACCTATTTTCTTCATCTTATTTTTATTATACTTCTTTCCTGGAAATCTCTCCTTTCTTAGGTGAGCTAAGGCTATGTCTCCTACTTCAAAGTTCACTTCCCTTCTTTTTAAATATACATTTTGCTTCTATTTGGAGTTGTTGACTTGTAACCTCTTCTTAACTTGGTCATGCAACTCACTCATTTCTACTGCAAAATATTCTCCTTCAACACTTGTGTGTTCTAATATGCCTAAATCTCATAGTTCACAAACTCCCTTAGGATGCATCCCATACAAAATATGAAATAGGCATTTCCCTGTGCTCTTATTTGGTGAATCATTAAATGTGAACTCAACTTGAGCTAATACATGATCCCATTGCTTGGGTTTACCACCCACAAGGCTTCTCAATATGTTCCCAAGACTTCTATTCACCACTTCGGTCTATCCATTAGACTGTGGATGATAATATGAGTTGAATTTTAACTTGGTTCTAAGTTTCTTCCATAAGGTTCTCCAAAAATGCCCTATAAACCCTGTGTCCCTGTCAAAAATTATACTCTTCAACAAGCCATGTAATCGAACAATCTCATTGAAAAACAAATTAGCCACATGTGTAGCATCACTATTTTTGTAACATGGAATAAAATGAGCCATTTTCGTAAATTTGTGCACAACTACAAGTATTGAGTCATTACCTCGCTGAGGCTTTAGTAAAACCAAAACAAAATCTATACTCACTGAGTCCCATGGTCTATAGGGAATATGTGAAGCAGTATATAGTCCAACATTTTGACTCTTTCCTTTTGCATGCTAACACATCCTACACCTACTCACATATTTTTACACATCCACTCTCATATTTGGCTAGAAATAAAAATGGTTCAGCTGCCCAAGTTTCTTATCAACACCAAAATGTCCTACCAACCCTCTATTGTGATTTTCTTGTACCAAGTTATCTCTCATAGAACAATTGAGAATACATAGTCAGTTTTTCTTTAATGACAAACCATCTTGCAACATGATCTCTTTCTATGGCCTGCTATCTTTGTTTACACGATTCTTGCATGCATCAAAAGATTCTTGAAAATGAACATCAACTTCATACAAATCCTTTAAATAATCAAAACCTAAAAGTTTCACTTGACTCTCTTACATGATCAAACTTCTCCTACTTAAAGCATCAACTACCTTGTTTGCTCGTCCACTTATATGCTCCATAACAAAGGCAATAATCTGCATAAATTCAACCCACTTGGCATGCTTTTTATTCAACTTTTGATGATGCATTATATAGTGTAATGCAAAATTATCAAAGAACATAACAAACTCCTTAGGCATTAAATAGTGCCTCCAATGCTTCAAAGCTTGAACCACAACATAGAATTATTTGTCATAAGAAGAGTATTTATGTTTTGAGTCACTTAACTTCTCGCTGAAATATGCAATAGGTTTATCTTCTTGGCTTAGTACAACTCCAATGGTTGTCCCACTGACATCACATATTACTTGGAAAAGCTTATTAAAGTTGGGAAACTTCAACACTAGTATCTAAGTGATCCTCTTCTTCAATAGTTGGAAACTTTCCTCTGTTGTTGTTGTCCAACAAAATGGTTGTCTGTCCTTCTTAATTGTATCTATGTTAGGTGCACAAATACCACTTAAGTTTTTGATAAAC
Source organism: Pinus tabuliformis (assembly GCA_031772625.1). NCBI lineage: Eukaryota > Viridiplantae > Streptophyta > Pinopsida > Pinales > Pinaceae > Pinus > Pinus tabuliformis. The sequence continues at coordinate 424,172,034 of CM062813.1, forward strand.
TTCTGATAGAAGTTGGCTAAGCCATGACAACTTATAACTTCGAAGATGCTCTTGGGTGAAGTCCAATACACAATTGCCTCTATTTTCTCATGATCCATTTTTAGTCCATATTTTGAAATGACTAAACCTAAGTATACTGACTCAGGTTTCATAAAAGTACATTTCTTCATGTTAATTAGCAACTTTTCTTGTTGCAATGTCTCCTGAACATATCTCACATATCTAAGGTGCTCTTTTTTAGTTTTATTGAAAATTAAAATATCATCTAAGTAAACAATAACAAACTTACCAATGAACTCTTTCAAGACTTCGTTCATCAACCACATGAATGTATTGGGTGAATTTTTTAGTCTAAATGGAATGACTAGCCGTTCGTACAATCTGCCATTGGTCTTGAAAGATGTCTTCCACTCGTCCCTTTCTTTGATCATAATTTGATGGTAACCACTTTTCAGATAAATCTTTGAAAAGTAAGTTGCTCCACTCAAACAATCCATCATATAATCCATCAGTGGCAATGGAAACTTGTATCTAATCATGATCTTGTTCATTGCTCTGGAATCTGTACACATCCTCCACTCTCCATCCTTCTTTGGACTTAGTAATGTAGGCACAACACATGGACTCAAGCTCTCTCTTATCAACCCTTTATATAACAACTATTGAAATTGTTTCCCTATTTCTTCATTTTCCTTTGGTATCATTTGATATGCAACCTAATTTGGAAGGCTTGCTCCCAATATCAAATATATGTGATGGTTTATGCTTCTTTTGGGTGGAAACTTTCTTGGAAAATCATCTACTACAATAAAATTAAATTCATGCAACATTTCCTAAATTTCAATAGATAAATTTACAATTTCAACGTGCACAAGTATTACGTTTAGTTTGTAGATTACGCCATAACTGAATTCCTCTTTCTCCACCTATTGTAGAAATTATCTACCACTTAACAAAAGTGTTTTTGGGATGATTGTTTTAGTTGCACTCTCTTATTTCAATGGTACAAGATTAGGTTTGATGCCATCATTTTCAAACTTGTAGCAATTTATCTCTCCATTATGTATCACTTTCCTATCAAACTGCCATGGTTGACTGTAACAACCCTCGTAAAAAATACATGTAATAAAAGTTAATATAGGAAAAATAATAACCATGGTCATGGGACACGTATTCCAAGCTGAATGTTGTGAAAATTATCCTAGTGTGGGTGTTCATTTGGTTTATTATGGCTATAGAAATTGGCAAAGGAAATAACTAAGGCTTTGCTAAGGCTTTGGAAAGGCTAAGTGACATTTATTGACATTTATTTAAGAAAATAATGGAAATTAGGAGAAAAGGAAGCTGAAAGGTCACAGGTTGTATGTGAGGAGGAAAATGAAGGAAAATAATGGAAAATGGAGAAAATAGAGGCCTCATTAATAAAAAAAAGTCTTATGAGGATCATTTCAAGGCTTTTAATCAGTTCAGTTTTGGAGCTCTCATTCTATTCTCTCTCTCTCATACTCTTATACACTTACAGTTTCTTGGAGCATTCTTGGAGGAGTATGTCATACTTGGGATTTGGAGAAAGAAGGAAAATAAAAAGCAGGATAGAAAAAGAGGACATCAGGATCAGTAGCTACAATGGGTTTTGTTTGCAGGTACCTAGTTACATGTATGACTTCCTTACTAGTTTTGGCATGCATGGCATATGCACGTTGTTTCTTGGTCATGATCTATCATTTGCATGGAAGATTTCTTAGATTGACTGTGGTTTTGCCTAGTCTTGACATTTCTTGGATAGACATAGTGTTTTGGAAGTCTTTCCCTTTTTCTTCCTGGTTGGTTCTCATGTTCCTTTGGTTGTGGGTTGACTTATTAGTTCCTGGAACCTTGGTTGTGTTAGTGTCAGTCTTTGTAGCCTTCCTCCAGTGATCAAATATGCTCTTACAAAGTGGTCTCAGAGTTTCAAGGTCAAATTTTTATCATTTCAGTGAGTCTTCAAGTAAAATTTGGTCACTATGCATTAGATCTAGGGTTTGCTTTTATTCCTATCAAAGTTGTCCAAATGTCGGTCCATGTCACCATTCAGCTGGGTGTACCATCATTCAGAGAGTTTTCATTATCATGTCAAGTCCCACTGGGTCATTTTACACCTTGTTCATGCTTCAGTTGCACCTAGGTAAGGTCATTTTCCTCTCTTAGGGATTTGAAGGAAATTTCTCTTGGGCGACCAAATCATCGGAAAAACTTGTATCCTAATGTTCATACACCTTCCCCTATCCTTAAAGTACCTTATCAAACACTTCCCATCACTGGGATCCCCCAAAGTCCTCATTTTAGCACAAACCCTAGTTTCTTGCTACAACTTGACAATTTTCTAGGTTGGACTTGTGTTTTGCCTTTTGGACCCCTTCCCCTCACTCAATCTCTAACATTTCACTTTTCCCTACTTCCTAACATCCCTCCCTAATTTCAAAAATTTTCTCAAGAATTTAGAAGCTCCCTATCCCCTCCATTTCGCTTCATTTCGACAAATCCCTTGTTCCACACATTGGGATAGGTTTCACTCAAATGATGTTTCTGAGCAATAAAAGATGAATTTTGGAAAACTGAGAGAGGTTTTTGTCTAAAACATGCCAAGGAAGAAAAAACTCCTTCACTTTTTACATAGATGTCATGGTTTAAGAGAAATGTCAAAAATACCGTTGCCTCAGGGAATTGAATGCACCTCTCGAGTGACCTTGGGAAAATCTAGTTTTCTCCTAGCTTGGTTGTCGAAATGACTTGCTTGATGAGTCAAATGATGACTAGACACAAACATATTTCCAATTAGCTATCATGAGCTCAATTTTGAGTTGAGGAAGACCTTCAAAAGTTGACTGCAACATCAATCTACCTTGAGGCCAGCCTCATTCTGCACATTTTGACCAGTCTTGGGAGAGTTGAATTTTGATAGGGAAAATGAACTCAAAATTAACAAATTCTAGTTGGGTTGGAAAGTAGACTCAAAGACCTTTCCAACGAGTTATCCTGCACCAAATTTGGACACCGGGAAGGCCTCCAAAATTGGTTTGAAAGAAGGCACGACGCACAGGCGCGACGCACTCAGGGTCCTCACCTTTAGCACACAAAAGGTGCGGTCAGGTCCGCAGGTTCCATGACCATTAGGTGCGGGAACACAGGTAATGTGAAGAAAAAGTGCGGACCTAGACATTTTTGGTCAAAACACAGGGTTTTTCTCCCTGTGCGCCGCGCCACTTGCGCGACGCTAAAATTCTAGGGCTCCAATCGAGAAATGGCTTGCAGATTTCGGTTCAGCATCGAAAATTACGACTATTGGTGTCTGGGAAAAAGATTTGGGCAAGGTTTGGGTCTCCTAAAGGTCAAAAAACACCCAAAAATGGCCTCTCTGCCACTTTTTTGACACACAGAAAGCAGTCTTTGGAGAATGGAGATTTGGAGGGGCAAATAAGAACCAAATTTGAAAATTCTAGTTCGGTTAGAAAGTAGTCAGGATAGGCTTTTCAACAAGCCCACTTGGGCACATTTTTGGACACCTGAAAGTTCCCCAAAACAGGTCCCGAAGTAGCACGACGCACAGAAAAAATGGCGCGACGCACAAAGGAAAAAATTGCCAATTTGCTTCCGTTTCGCGAAATTTCGGGTCACGACTTCTCCAAGTGGGCCTGCTCATCTACACAGGTTTTTTGGCACCAAAGATGGCATTTAAAGAGTTTTTTTCTCCAGATGGGCTTCTATCCAAGTGGCGAAGGAAGGCAAATGGTCACCCAAAGCCAAATGTCATGTTTGCAACGTTGCACGTGTAGCTGATGGTTGGCTTTCCATCTCCATTTCGCAATGATTCGAGTAACTCCCCAACCCTTGGGCGTTCTATCTCTTCCTCACACATTCTATATATTGTATGAAAGTTATTTGCAAAGGGTTGGCTGGCTTATAACTTCTGGGAGACTGTGGGAAAGAAACTTTGTTTCTGCACTGTGTATTTTTGACAGAGAATTAATGAAAGGTAGTGGCTCTGTTTCATGAGATTCTTGTGGTTGTGAGTGTGGAAAATGTGTTCTTATGTTCCATATGTATCTTGTTATGTTACATAATTCAAGTCACGTTTCATTTCAGTGAAATTTTCTAAGTGAGATTAGGTAGAATTCAATTTATATTGCTCTGCCTCTGGGAAAATTTCATGTATAGTGTTATTCTTCTGTTGAAAAGGATTCATGCGACTATGCCCTTTTCACTTTCTTCAACAATCTTTCCATTCCGCGTTACCTTAAACCGAAATTGCTGCACTTTCCGCCTACCTTGCCTCACGGAATAATCTGTGCCTTCATATTCAATTCTCTGTTCTTTGCTGAGCGCTGGTCCCATAACATCCCAGAAGCTCGGTCATTTCATAAAATTATTTCCAGAATCACTATTCACTTACTAGCCTAAGGTAAATATTGCATTGTAAATCATCTCAGACCATTTTTGCTTATCCATTCACTGAGTGTGACTCGGAGAGAGCCCTCTCCTGCTCTATTAGGGCTAGCTACCAGACTGAGCGTGGTTTGTGGTTACCCTAATTTTTGCCTTCCTTCAGCCTAAGGAAGATTTAGGTGCTAACATAGTGGTGACTCCACTGGGGAACGAAAAGGGTTTGCTTGAAGATTGTTTTTCCCCAGTACATATCTCAAGTTCAGAGCTGATTGTTGATGGTGAAAAATGATAAGACATAAGAAGATGGTTGAAATCATTCACCTGGTGACTCCTTTCACTGAAGAATCCAGCAACCGGTGCTTCATGGTGACTCCACTGCAGAGAGATCAGTAGCTTTGAGATTTTCAAAATGGAGCGGATTGCAAGAAGATACGCTCCCATGAACCGAGATCACATCCCAGGTTTTCCAAATAAAATTCCGAAGGTTGATTGGTTAAGGAATTTTCCTACGTTTAAAGATGATGGTAAGAAGGACATTGCTTTACATCTAGTTTGATTTCATATGCATATTCGCAAGTTGAAGGTTGATTTTCTTGAAGATTGCTTAATGAAGATATTCATGGCCACTCTAGAAGATGAAGCCCGATCTTGGTATGAAAGTTTGCCGCCTACTTGCATTTACTGTTTAAAGGATTTTCATGCCATGTTCATTGAAAGATATCAAGAATATTATCCATCATTAAATCTAGTTCATGACTGTTGCAAACATGCTTCTACTTTCATTGAAAGCCTTGAAAAATACTATGAGGATGATAATTTTATGGATGATGAGATCATGGAAGCCTTGTACGAGAATCCATTTCAGCAACATGAAGAGAAACTAGAAGAGTCCCATCAAGATGCTCAGGAAACGTTTCAGCAGAATCAAGATCTTTGTATGGTGGAAAATGAAGGGATTTTGCATCTTGATAGTCAACATGAATTACATGAAATAGATCAGCAGGTTGAAGAGTTCCATATGGCTGAAAGTGATGAAAGAAAAAGTGTCGGTTCAGATCTGTCCATAGAAGAAGACAACATGCAAGGAAGTCCAGTTCTAATTCCAGAATGTGATAATGTCAAGTCACCCATTTCAGATTCAGATTCAGATTGTGATGACCAAGAAAACCTTGTACTAAGTCCCATGAAAGAGAACTCTGCTGTTAAAATCATCTGGGATGAAGAAGGTAGGGTTATGGATCCAAATGTTCTCATGTCATCAGAACACAGTCTTCATGAATAAATAATCCAGTCAGCTCAGATATTTGCTCAAGTAAGTGAAAACATTCCTCTAGATAAATTTGTGGTAGATGATAGAAAGGATTGTGTTGGGTTTCAAGAATCATTGGAAGTTTCTTTTCTCTTGAGTGATGAATGTAATGAGGAACATGATAATCTGGCTGTCGTATCATATGAAGATAACCTGCAAGATGTCTAGACTACCGAAGATCCGACCATTTAGGATGCCATTTCAGATTCTTATTCCTATGTTTCATGTTTTGAAGTGTTCTTTGAAGAGGAAATCCATTCATCTGCTTGTTCAGAATTTCTTGAGGACCAAGAGCATACTTTTTCTGAAGTGTATTGTGAAAAGAGATCAGCATCACAAGAAATGGACCCCTTGTTTCTTCAGCAGGAGGTCAATATTCATGTTTTTCAGTATCCAATGGAAAATTTGTTGTAGTCAACAATGATAGTGATTATTGCAGTATTCAGTGATGAAGGAGATCATGGTCAATTATGTTTTTGGAGGCCCAGTTACCAGTATCTGTTGTTGACCAGAAGATCTAATCCGGAGAATCGATCAAGGAGGCATCTACTTGATTGGTTACATTGGAAGACACATTAGACATGACTGTACATAATGCATTAGTATGCAGGTGGCTGTCATCATGATTTGAAACCCTCAAATCTTGATGGACTGCTGCCATTGAATAAGTTTTGTCAGTTCTTGTTTTAGTTAAGTCAGTCATGAGTCATTTCCTTTTTCATAGAGTCAAGTTTTTCAGTCATTTCAGTTTGCATTGAGTTAGTTTGAGTCAAGTTTCAGTCAATAAATTGAGTCATGTTGGTTTTTCGGAATAATGGACTCCATAGCCCAATGGACGAAGGCACTATCTAGCTCTTCAAGAGATCTGTTGTTCTTGGCACCTCCAAGGAGCTACCATCCCCGATTGGAGCCAATGTTAGTGTTAGTCTTTGCAGCGTTCCTCCAGTGATCAAATATGCTCTTACAAAGCGGTCTTAGAGTGTCAAGGTCAAATTTTATCATTTCAGTGAGTCTTCAAGTCAAATTTGGTCACTATGCATTAGATCAAGGGTTTGATTTTATTCCTATCAAAGTTGTCCAAATGTCGGTCCATGTCACCGTTCAGCTGGGTGTACCATCATTCAGAGAGTTATCATTATCATGTCAAGTCCCACTAGGTCATTTTACACCTTGCTCATGCTTTAGTTGTGGCTAGGTAAGGTCATTTCCCTCTCCTAGGGTTTTGAAGGCAATTTCTCTTGGACGGCCAAATCATCGGAAAAACTTGTATCCTGATGTTCATACACCTTCCCCTATCCTTAAAGTACCTTATCAAACACTTCCCATCACTGAGATCCCCCAAAGTCCACATTTTCACACAAACCCTAGTTTCTTGCTACAACCTGGCAATTTTCTAGGTTGGACCTGTGTTTTGCCTTTTGGACCCCTTCCCCTCACTCAATCTCTGACATTTCACTTTCCCCTAGTTCCTACCTCCCTATTTCCAAAAATTTCCTCAACAATTTAGAAGCTCCCTATCCCCTTCATTTCGCTTCATTTTGACAAATCCCTTGTTCCACACATCGGGATAGGTTTCACTCAAGTGATGTTTCTGAGCAATAAAAGATGAATTTTGGAGAACTGAGAGAGGTTTTTGTCCAAAACATGCCAAGGAAGAAAAACCTCCTTCACATTTTACACAGGTGTCATGGTTTAAGAGAAATGTCAAAAATACCGTTGCCTCAGGGAATTGAATGCACCTCTAGAGTGACCTTGGGAAAATCTAGTTTTCTCCTAGCTTGGTTGGCCAAATTACTTTCTTTATGAGTCAAATGATGACTAGACACAAACATATTTCCAATGAGCTATCATGAGCTCAATTTGGAGTTGAGGAAGACCTTCAAAAGTTGACTGCAACATCACTCTGCCTCGAGGCCAGACTCATTCTGCACATTTTGACCAGTCTTGGGAGAGTTGACTTTTTATAGGTCAAGTGAACTCCAAAATGAAAAATTATAGTTGGGTTGGAAAGTAGACTCAAAGAAATTTCCAACGAGCTATCCTGCACCCAATTTGGACACCGGGAAGGCCTACAAAATTGGTTTGCAAGAAGGCGCAGCGCACAGGCGCGACGCACTCAGGGTCCGCAACTTTAGCACACAAAAGGTGCGGTCAAGTCCGCAGGTTCGATGACCATTAGGTGCGGAACCGCAGGTAATGTGAAGAAAAAGTGCGGACCTAGACATTTTTGGTCAAAACACAAGGTTTTTCTCCCTGTGCGCTGCGCCACTTGCGCGACGCTAAAATTCTAGGGCTCCAATCAAGAAATGGCTTGCAGATTTTTATTCAGCATCGAAAATTATGACTACTGGTGTCTGGGAAAAAGATTTGGGCAAGTTTTGGGTCTCCTAAAGGTCAAAAACCACCCAAAATGGCCTCTCTGCCACTTTTTTGACACACAGAAAGCAGTCTTGGGAGAATGGAGATTTGGAGGGGCAAATGAGCACCAAATTTGAAAATTCCAGTTGTGTTAGAAAGTAGACAGGACAGGATTTCTAGCAAGCCCACTTGGGCACATTTTGGACACCTGCAATTACCCCCAAATAGGTCCCAATGTAGCGCGATGCACAGAAAAAATGGCGCGGCGCACAGAGGAAAAAATTGCCAATTTGCTTCCGTTTCGCGAAATTTTGGGTCGCGACTTCTCCAAGTGGGCCTGCTCATCTACACTTCGGTTTTTTGGCACCAAAGGCGGCATTTGAAGAGTTTTTTCTCCAGATGGGCTTCTATCCAAGTGGCGAAGGAAGGCAAACGGTCACCCAAAGCCAAATGTTATGTTTGCAACGCTGTACCTGTAGCTGATGGTTGGCTCTCCATCTCCATTTCGCAATGATTTGAGTAACTCACCACCCCTTGGGAATTCTATCTCTTCCTCACACATTTTATATATTGTATGCAAGTTATTTGTAAAGGGTTGGCTGGCTTATAACTTCTGGGAGACTGTGGGAAAGAAACTCTGTTTCTGCACTGTGTATTTTTGACAGAGAATTAATGAAAGGCAGCAGCTCTGTTTCATGAGATTCTTGTGGTTGTGAGTGTGGCAAATGTGTTCTTATGTTCCATATGTATCTTGTTATGTTTCATAATTCAATTCACGTTTCATTTCAGTGAAATTTTCTAAGTGAGATTAGGTAGAATTCAATTTATATTGCTCTGCCTGTGGGAAAATTTCATGTATAGTGTTATTCTTCTGTTGAAAAGGATTCATGCGACTATGCCCTTTTCATTTTCTTCAGCAATATTTCCATTCCACATTACCTTAGACCGAAATTGTTGCACTTATCGCCTACCTTGCCTCACGGAATAAGCTGTGCCTTCATATTCAATTCTCTGTTCTTTGCTGAGCGCCGGTCCCATAACATCCCAGAAGCTCGGTCATTTCATAAAATTGTTTCCAGAATCCCTATTCACTTACTAGCCTAAGGTAAATATTGCATTGTAAGTCATCTCAGACCATTTTTGCTTATCCATTCACTAAGCGTGACTCGGAGAGAGACCTCTCCTGCTCTAGTAGGGCTAGCTACCAGACTGAGCGTGGTTTGTGGTTACCCTAGATTTTGCCTTCCTTCAGCCTAAGACAGATTTAGGTGCTAACAGGTTGGAAAAATTCTTTGGAGCCGTGTAACAACATGGGTTGAGTTATTAGTCTTGGAGCCTTGGTTAGAAAAATTCTCTTGAGCCCTTGGTGGGTTTATTTACTAGTCCTGGAGCCTTGGTTGGATAAATGCTCTAAAGCCCAACAACAATTGTGGGTTGAGTTACTAGTCCTGGAGCCTTGGTTGGAACAAATGCTTTGGAGCCCTCGATAGCTTGGGTAGAGACCAATCTGGTGATGGATAGTGATGTCTGATGATGAGGTGGAATCATTGGTTGAGGGTTGAGGTGGTTTTGCCTCTGAAAGCCCTGGTTTGATTTTGATGGATTTGTTCTATTAGAATCCACATTCATGCTTGGAATATGGCATGGCGGTGATTGGTTGAAGAGAGACTTGGTTCAACAAATCTATGGTTGGGTGGAACATTGAAGTCTCGAACTTGGTTGGCCTTTGCATTCATCAATAAGATCTCTCTTTCTCCTTGGTATTTTATGGGTAAATATAATTGTTTATATGTGGCTTATATGGTTGTTATATCCTTGATATTTATGTTGGTTATATGCTAGTTATGAATGAGTTTTATGACAGTAATAATATATGGCTCTCATCATGTTTTGGTTAATCACTAAATGTACAATGAATATATGTCTTAGTAGATGGTAATTCAGTTATTGCAATGAGGAATCAATGATTCTTAGTGATTCTCAGATAAGTATGAGACCCCTATGTTCAAATCTATTGTTTAAACCTGTAGAATGTATATTTGTGACATGCTTGACGAAATTCCTGTCATGGCTAGTAGGGGTCCAGTCAAGTCCTTGTTCAATTATTATCATTTGTATCATTTTTTTGAGGTTACCTTTCATTTCTGGAAGTTTCATGGAGCTCTGTGTAGTGGCCTGAGCCTTGGCCCTTAAAAAATGGCACAAAATCCAGAGTTTCTGGCACAAAACTACCTAGAAAAGTCCCCAATCGCGTGCATGCCTTGCTGTGGGAGCGATTGGAGGGTCCCAGTCGCATGCATGCCCATGTCAAGGGAGAAACTGAGGGGTTGGAGGGCTCCTGGGAGTTATTTTGTAGGTGTAGAAGGTCAGGTTGTCTGTGTTCTATCAATTCCACTTCTGTAACCATTACATAGGGAGTTGAACATATCATAGTAAATCTTCATCACATGTTTACCCTGGTTTCCCATTTACTTGGGTAGATGTGGCAAGAGGGTGTTACAGAGTGGTACCAGAGCATGGTTTCGTTCTCCTTGGGTGATGTTTGGTTTCCATTCCTCTTGGATGAATGTGTTATCATATGTACATGTCGGTTCATATAGGTCCTTGTGCTTGTTTCATATGCATGGTTTTGGTCATGATTGCATTAGTGTCGACATATGAAAGTTGATGGTGTCATTGTTGACCATATTTTTTGTGAGTGTATGTCAGTCATGAATTGGTTATGTGTGTCAGTGTTCATATGTAGCTATGCATACATTGGCACGATGATAATTGTCGTGCATGAGGTCATGGCATATGGTTGGTATGGTCATGCATTGATGATTGGATAGTGATCTAAACGATGAATAAATGTTGATATAATTGAGTTTATATATATATATTTCACTAATATGGCTGGTCTTGTAAACGAGATATCCTCCCCGAACTATACTAAGGTACATTAGTTTGTTTATGATTTGGTTTAGCTAACATAATATACCTTGTAGGAAGAAGAGATCAAAGATGACTAGAAAGATGGTAGATTACAGAGATTCTCCCTACAAATCAGATGAGTAGCGTGGTGTTGGGAACTCTTCTAACCTAGCAGGCACATTGAGGAGTTTGAAGGAAGAAATAAGGAGTTGTAAAGTAGATAAAAACATAATCATGCAGGCACATGAGAAAGAACTAGAAGTCAATGCAGTAATTATTTAGAGTCTATCAGAATTCCAGTGGCAGGGACTACTTTAGATCAACTATGGACAGGAGGATAAGACTAATGGGGCATATCGTAAGAGATCACATAGTGGGCACAAGTCATACAAAGATGACATGATCAGGGATGACATGTTCTTGGATACACCAGACACGAGAGGTGATGGACACAGGTACTATTATAGTTCTAGTTCTAACAGGTATCATGGTCATCATCATTATCATCCTTACAGGAGGAGTGATAGGGGATATTTTCCGGATGGGTTCAAGAAAGCAAAGCCACCTACCTTTGATGGGGAAATGAAGAAATCACAGGGTGTAGAAGCATGGTTTCTTGGAATGAATAAGTTCTTCAGGATACATGATTACTCAGAGAAAATGAAGGCCATAATAACTACATTCAGTCTTAAAGGTAAAGAAGATATATGGTGGGAAGATGTAAAGAGCGTCGGAGATAATTATGAGGAGGAGTTGACCTGGAGTAAATTCGAGAGACTATTCAAGAAGAAGTACCTATTAGAGAGGTACTATGATGATAGGGAAAAATAGTTTTATGAGATAAAGATGGGATCAATGAATGATGAGGAGTACATTATCAGATTTCTGGAGTTATTGAGGTATGTGCCTTACCTCAAGGAGGAGAAGGCCACGATTAAGAGATTCATCAGTGGGTTTTCGATAGCATTTAAGGGTATGAGTGAGTTTGATGAGCCTAGATAATTGGAGGATGCCATACAGAAGATAAATCATTATTATGAGCAATCAAAGCGTAGATCTGAGACTAAGCTAGAATGGAAAGGTAATAATAAGAATAAAGGGAAATGGGACAAGAAACAGGCAAGGCCTTAGGAAACAAGTAACAAAGAGAATGCAACGCTACACAAGGAGTTCAATGCATCTGATAGAGGACAAGAATTTGGTCTGAGCAGAACAAGGGTGATGATAGGAAGCCCATACAATGTTGGACTTGTGGCAAAGATCATCATCAAAGAGATTGTCCAAAACATCAGGGTGGTAGACCACATATTTACAGTGCCCAGGAGGCACAAAATATTAGGGATGTTGGACATAGTGCTCCTCAGATCTATGCAATGTTGGATAATAGGCAGGAAGATCACCAGGTGTATATCATCGAGATAGATGGTAAGTTTTGTGATCAAGATGTTTCTATTTTGATTGACCCTAGATATAATTATAGTTATGTTAATCCTGGCCTGGTGGATAAGTGTGGTTTGAATAGAGAAGTAAATGAAAAGTCTTGGTTAGTGCAGTTGGCTATAGGTACAAAGAAGAAAGTTCATCATTGGATAAGAGCTTGTGCATTTGAGTTGAATGGTATACCTACATCAACACATTTGAATGTATTACTATTGGGATCATATAGTATGATTTTGGGTATGGATTGGTTGTATCTCCATAGGAACAAGGTGGACTGCTATGACAAAGCCATTGAGTGTTTGGATGATAATGGAGAACAGAGAGTCTTACAAGGTAAGAAGAAAGAAACATTAGTTAGGATGGTGACAACTATCCAGGCAAAGTGCAGTCGCATAAAAGGGTGTGTTTTATTTGCAGTACATATTTCTATTGACAAAGGTAAGGAAGTTGAGGATGTGGATGTTTTGAGAAAGTACTCGGTTTTAAAACAATTTCAAGATGTATTTCCCACAGATATTTCAGAGTTTCTGCCTCACAAAGAAGTAGAATTTTCTATTGAGTTTGTTAGGTACAACCCCTTATTGTTATTAGTACAACCCCCTTATTATATTGTTGTGCCCATGTAGTCCCCATGTTGTTATTAGTGTGCCCCATAGAAGCCCACTATTGTTATTATTGTGCCCTTACATTATTATTGTTATGTCAACTCTGATTATATTATGACCCCTTAGACTCCTACATATAGAAAGGAGGTATTATCATTTGTATCATCCAAGAGTTGTTCATTTGTGTAATGTAAAGGAGGTTGCCCCCTCGAAGAGGCTGAATTCTAAGGTGTTGATCTATCTTTTCTATCTTTTTGTGAGTTGGTTTCATAACATTTGGTATTAGAGCTTTTGATTCTAGTGTTTCATTGCTCCAAATAGGTCATCGTGGAATTTGTGCTATAACTTTTTTTCTGCGACTTTTCAAATGCTAAAAAAAAAACCCATTTGGGCCAAAATCGTTATGAACCTCATATCCAAATGTCAGAGCTTTTCATGCTATATTTGTGGAGATATGATCTGAGGAAGTCCTGAATTACATTCCACATAGGTGACCTTGGGAAAATCGTCATAACTTTTGCTTTGAGCATCAGATTGCAATTTCGTAAGATGTTATAGAAAGAGGACAAACTATAGTGTCCTATGGATATTTTTTAGACCCAAAGGTCAGAACAGTGACACATGTCACTTCATACAAGTTCTCTCTTCTGAAAAGGTATATAATCAGGTCATCTTGGGAGATTGTGCATAACTCTTGCTTGGAAAATCTCAATTCAATCAGACTGGTGGCATTGGAAAGAGGACACAAAGAACTATTGATGAGCCCCAAAAATGGGTAAATTATTGGGCTCATTTTTCCTATTGTTCTCCATTAATCCACCATTCTTCATAGTTTATGCATGCTTTTGAGTATATTTATGTTAATTGAACGAATGAGGATAGTCACTTGACCATGAAGACTAATACGTGTTTATTGCATATTTTTGGACAACTTTTGGATCAAGGTCAAGCATTTATGTGCCATTTGATAGCAAAATGCAAGGGGAAAAGGCTGAGGATTCATAGGGAGGGTGCCTCGTGCACTAAATGGCCTCTTCCTCGAGTTCTCCACCATCAGCTCGGAGTTCAGTAGCCCACCAATGTTGATTCCCAAGGGCAGCTGAGCAGCTTTTATGAAGTGATTGAGTACTAGCAGTTTGGGCAGCCAAGCCCCTCGAATCAAGGAGGACTGTTGGAGGTCCTCGTGGTGCATAAATAGGAAGGCTTCCAACCTTTGTAGGTTACTTTTTGAATAGTTGTATTCTGCACTATAGTGCTGCTAGTTTCTCAGCTCATTTTGTAGCTTCTGCTGTACAACTTCTTTTGTGACATGGTTATTTTTGAGTAATGGAAATCAGTTTCATTTGGCACCAGTTCTGAGCTTCTTCTTAGGAGCCTGCAGCTCTTGGGGTTGGGCCCAACCCAAGTGCCAAGGCTTCCTTTGTGTACTGTTATGTGTTGTTGATGTCTTTATCAAATAATTTCTGTTAAGTAGATTAAAGTCTTGCTTGGTTACCTAGGTCATTGTTGATGATTAAAAAGGCTTTTCATGTTCAGATTGGTTTGATAGGTTGATAATAGAGAAGATCTTCAGAAAAAGGCTATCAAGCACCCCTGATCTCACCTCTCCCTCCGTGGGACCATGAGCTGGGACCAAGGCGTCCTTGCCGCCACCAAAAACACTGTCTTTGCTTCGTCATGCAATTGTTAGTGTTAGATTCTCATTTGTGGAAGTTGATACCAGTTGTGGTTACATGCTCAGGTCCATGATTGCTTAGTTTGCATAGCTATTTCACATGATTTTGTTGCCAATAAACTTCTGTTCATTTTCTTTGCTGATATTTAGGTCAGATTAGGTTAAAGTAGCTAGGTCTTTGGTTTTCTGAGTCTTTGTTTGAATAGTTTGGAAAATAACTTGCAGAGAACCTATGATACCTCTTTGCCTACCCCTACTCCATCAATACCGCCTGCTCCGTCCTCTAACTCTAATTCTTGCCTCACATTTGCTACGTTCCCTCACTTTGACCTAATTTCCATATTTTTGTGCAACATTACTCTACCCCTCCTTGAACAAATCCAACCATCCTTATCACTCAATTGCTTTGTTCGCCAGCTCCTGGACCCCTCCAAATCATCATCCAACCTCCGTACCCACTTCTTCACCTTTCTTCCACCATCAACCCTCCAAAATCCCCTTTCGGAACATCCTGTAGAACCCCTGTAGACTTCTTGTAGAAGCTCACGAAAGCGGTTTATTGAGATTCGATCACTGTGAACCTCTTCGGAAGGGTGCTAGGGACCCCATTAGGCCCTCTTCTCACCTTCCCAACCTCCTGCAAGCATCCACTCCATTTCCTTTCGCTAATCAACCTCTGCACAGTCAAAATAGTCAAAACACTTACAAAGTGATTCCACAAATATTATTCGAAAATACAAAAAGATGTTTTCTTCATATTTCTCTTCAGAAGTAGCTTAGTCACATGCATTTTACCTTTCTAGAAGTCAATGGCATCCATTTCTGTAGCTTTCATCCTTTTACTTGCACTAGTAGGGTTAGTTGGTAAAACTAGGGTTTGTTAGGGTTTGCGTTCCTTTCTAGCTTTCAACTTCTTTTTGCAAGTAGATTAGCCTCTGGTTGAGTTAGTTTTCATCCATCATAGTTAAAAGATTCTTCTAAGAGCTCATAGAAGTTGGCTTAAGCTCCTAGCGGACTTGTGCCAGCTGATCAAGTGACAGCCTGCGACAAGAGCTAGTACTTGTGCATATAGCACCGTCGCTTCCAAGTTTGTTACGAACTATTGGGTTGATAAAAGTAAAGAAGGGAGTCCGAGGAGTTGCAACATTATTGCTGCAATATTGGATCCCACCATTCTTTTTGGCGCCGTTGCCGGGGATGCGTCAGAGTATTTGTGATTGCTGCTTTTCTTCTATTTTCTACTACAACCTTCTGCTAAGTAGTTTATTTCATTTCAATTCCGCAATTTCAATTATGCAAGTGTAGATTAGCATTTCATTCTTGCAATTTCATTTCAGCAAAATAGATTAGTCCTTTCCTGCTTTCATTTCAATTCTAACATTTCTTGCTTTCATAGATTAGCTTTTCAATTCTTGCAATTTCATTCCAACAAAATAGATTAGTCCTTTCCTGCTTTCATTTCAATTCCGCATTTTCATTTCAGCAAGATAGATTTTAGTTAGTTGCAGTTCAATATATTTCAGTTTTGCAGGTACAAGCAGAAAAAAATGCCAAAAATCCACCAAAAATATTCCATTTCATGCCTCGTAGGAGTAGAGACAATACAGGGAAATTCTTACCCAACACCCCCACCACATCGCTGAGTCACCCTTCTCTCTTCTTCGGTGGCAATGATCTAGAAGAACCTATAGGTGAACCTCCAGAGATATACGAAGATCCTATAACAGAAGAAGAGCAAGAAAACATTCCTTTTGAGACCATGGCTGAAAACATAAATGGTAGAGAAGATGAGGAGAGAATATAAGGTGCCTTTCCCATCCGAGAGACCAATGGGGACATGAAGATGAAAAACATAAGTCCTTAAGCCTTACCTCATTTCCATGGATTGATCATTGAAGACCCTGATACCTTCCTGTTTGAGTTTGCTGTCCTTTGTCGAACTTATGACTATGTAGAAGACGAGCAAAAGTTGAAACTCTTTCCCTCTACCCTCAAGGATGCAACACTACGCTGGTTCATGGGGTTACCTAGAAACAATATCACAACTTGGGCTCAGATGTAGCAAGCCTTTAACAACAAATACCGGGACTACTGTAGGTCAAAGGAAACGAAGGGGGAGATCTTTCGGATGACCATGGGAAGTGATGA
Source organism: Pinus tabuliformis (assembly GCA_031772625.1). Classification (NCBI taxonomy): domain Eukaryota; kingdom Viridiplantae; phylum Streptophyta; class Pinopsida; order Pinales; family Pinaceae; genus Pinus; species Pinus tabuliformis. The sequence goes on from CM062813.1 coordinate 424,188,904, forward strand.
GTGTTTAGAAGACTACGAGGAAAGGTTCCAACTTAGTTATAAACGGGCCAGGTGCATGCTTGACCCTGAATCTCTAAAGCTGGTTCTGCTCCGAGGAGTCCCCGAAGACCTTCTAGATACCCTCCATTTGCTAGCTGGAGGAGACATCTACCAACTACCTTATGAGGACATAAAGACTGTGTTTAGAAACCACTCTAGGGCAGCCCGGAAACGAGGTAGGGGGAATCCACTCTCAGCTAGTACCACCTTCTCCAAGCATGAGTTTGCTAATCAGATGGAAGACCTCAAAAGTGAGATGAGACAGACCATTGCCATGCAACTGGATGCTTTCCGAATCCAACAGAAGAAAGAGGAAGCTGAGAGGGCTTTGGCCATTTTTGGTCCCAGATGTACAAGGAAGCATCCTAAGAACGAGTGTCCATTGCACTTAGTGGAGGTATGTTTTGTTTGTGAGGAAGACCACCCCACAAATCAGTGCCCAACCTTACCTGGACTTAAATCCATGTACCAAGGGGCTGAAGGGGCCATTGAGCTACTCTACTTCCTCAACCAAAGGAGGCCGCATGGGTCGAGACCTTGCCAGAAGGGGATGCAAGGAACATCCAAAACTTATTACAACCCCAACCAATCCGCTCACATGCCTTCTTGGGGGACCCCTGCTCATCCTTCCTGGTCCACACCTCCTCCTTGGTCTTATCCATCTCAATACCATACTCAACTTGCTGCTCATTCGTTTCACTCTCATGTCCAGCCACAACCTCAGTGGAATGCACCTCAACCGGGGTGGAGGCCCCAATACAACTCTCCTCCTGCTATTTTGCCTCCACCTCTTACTCAACCACAACCATTACCTCTTGCTCCTCCAGGACAACCCTAGATGCCTGCTCAACCGAACCCAAACCCCAACAATAGACAGGCCCAGCAGGTATACACTGGAGAGACGACATGCCCTACCTATGCTGTGGAGATTCAAGAGATTCACCTATGGTCTGGAAAGGTCCTTCCAGATCGCCAACCTCCTCCCCTGGAGGATGAGGAAGGGAAACAAGAAAGTGAACCCAAAGCCATTCCACCCTTTCCTGAGATACTAACAGTAGCCACGCAACCAAACCTAGAGGAGACTGAACTTTTGGGATAACTTAAACAGTTGTGTGTGAAAATCCTGCTTCTCCAGGCCATAAAAGATGTACCAATCTACAACAAATTGATCAAGGAGAAGTGTTTCAAGCACCCAGGCAAGTGCAAGAGAGATGCCCCGACTATCAATGTCATAGGACAACTATCCGATCTGATGTTGGGACAAATAATCTGTCCAAAATATTTGGATCCAGGGAGTCCTGTAGTAGATGTCCACATCAATGGCACCATAATCCCCCACACCCTGATCAATCTAGGGGCTGCCATCAATGTGATGACGGGCTGCCATCAATGTGATGACCAGGGACACTATGCTCAAACTCAACCTTCAGAAATCCTTAAGAAAGACCTCGACAGTACTGCATTTGGAAGACCGCTCCACCGTGACTCCTGAAGGGATTATGGAGGATGTCCTGGTCTCTGTTGATTCTTGGGAGTACCCTGCAGACTTTTTGGTCCTTCAGCCAAAGGAAAAACTCACTGGATACCCCCTCATTTTGGGAAGGCCTTGGTTAGCTACTGCAGATGCTTACATTAGTTGTCGAGCTGGGAGCATGACCATAAAGAATGGGCTTATGTCCAAATAGCTAGTCCTATACTCTCCTACCCAACCTCTGTTAGAACATGACTTACCACTCTAGTTGGAGGAGGGAGATGAGGGTGAAGTCTACTCTGCACCATTATGCACAGTAGAAGCCGCCAGGGGAGGTCCTTTGACTGAGGATGACTTGATCAAGAATTTGATTCAAAATCCACCTCCTAGTGCACTATCGTTAGAGGAGTTAGTGGAAGGTACCCAAGCCAGCGCTTTAGTGGACCTCTGTGTGGCCGATTCGACCTCACCCAGAGTTAAAAATGTGGAATTTGGCCCTGAAAGAACCTTAAAGATCAGCTCATCCCTATCTTCCTCTCAGGAGAAGGAGCTATGTAGCCTATTGAACCGCCATTTGGAGGCTTTTTCCTAGAGCTATAAGGAAATGAAAGGAGTCCATCCATCGGTCTGTACCCATCACATTTACATTAAATAGGATTGTAAACTAGTTAGGCTTCCTCAGAGGAGAATGAATCCAGCCCTTAAGGACATCATTAAAGAAGAATTGAAAAAGTTGTTGGATGCAGGATTCATCTACCCCATCTCAGACATTGAATGGGTTTCTCCTTTGGTGCTTGTACCCAAGAAAAATGGGAAGTGGAGAATCTGTGTAGATTATCGAGAACTTAACAAAGCCACCAAGAAGGACCATTTCCCTTTGCCGTTCATAGATCAAGTGCTAGATGAGCTGGCAAGGAAGAAGTTCTTTTCTTTCCTAGATGGGTTCAGCGGGTATAATCAAATCCAAATAAGCCCAAAAGACCAAGATAAGACCACCTTCACTTGTCTTTGGGGAACCTTTGCCTACCGGGTCCTTCCCTTTGGGCTATGCAACGCTCCTACCACTTTCCAAAGAGCAGTATTGAGCATATTTGCTGAGCTGGTTCACGATTCGGTGGAAATCTATATGGATGACTTTACTCCTTATGGGTCTAACTTCCAAGAAGCATTGTCTAACCTGGGAAAAGTTTTAACCAAGTGTATTGAGATGAACCTGTCCCTCAGTCTTGAAAAATGTGAATTCCTGATGACTGAAGGGACCGTGTTAGGTCATACCATTTCTCAGCAAGGATTACAGGTGGATCCTAAAAAAATTGCTATCATCCAAAAGGTTCCACCTCCTCAATAGGTAAGAGATGTTCAGAGTTTTCTAGGCTTAGCAGGATATTATAGAAGATTCATTAAATATTTCAATAAGCTAGCCTCGCCATTGTTTGACCTCTTAGGGAAAGATGTTGAGTTTAAATGGACTAACGACTGTGAAGGGGCTCTGGATGAGTTGAAAGATAAGCTGGTGTCCGCCCCAATCTTGAGAGGTCCAAACTGGGCCCTACCTTTCCACATCCACACCGATGCCTCGAACAAAGCCATAGGGGCAGCCTTAGGACAAGTTGAGGAGAAACTACCATATGCCATATACTTTGTCAGCAAAAACCTGTCCAAGGCAGAGATGAACTATACTATAACCGAAAAAGAGTTCCTAGTTGTAGTCCATTCCCTAAGCAAGTTCAGACACTACATCACTACTTATCAAACATTCGTACACACTGATCATGCTGCGATTAGATATTTAATGAATAAGCCTGATGAAATGCTCGTATCATTAGATGGTTACTCTTGTTGCAACATTTTGATTTGACCATTGTGGACAAGCCAGGTAAGGAAAATGTTGTTGCTGACTTTCTGTATAGATTGGATTTTCCTGCAGGTGAAGAAGGGACATTGGATGACCAGATGCCAGACGAACACCAGTTTGCTATTTCTATACTCTCTCCATGGTTTGCTGATATAGCAAATTACTTGGTCTCAGCACAGTTCCCTCCACACCTATCCTCAAGAGAGAAGAGCAAAATTGTGAGGAAAAGTGCCCCATTCACTTGGATCGGGGGCAACTTGTTTAAAGTTGGCCTAGATCAGATCTTGAGGTGTTGTGTTAGGGAAGAGGAAGTTTTCGACATCCTCCTGACCTGTCACGATGGGTCTTGTGGAGGTCACTTTGCAGCGAAAAGAACTACCTTCAAAATTCTATAGGTAGGCTACTATTGGCCCACTCTTCATCAAGATGTCAGAAGATACATCAGCCAATGTGGCCGATGTCAAAGGATGGGGAAACCGACTCCAAGGGATGAAATGCCCCTCCAACCTCAAGTGACCTTCGAGCCATTTGAGAAGTGGGGCATGGATTTTGTGGGTCCTATCAACCCTCCTTCAAAGAAAAGGTCTTACATCATTGTGTGCACAGACTACCTGACAAAGTGGGCAGAAACCAAGGCAATCAAGGCAACGACAGAAGGAAAAGTGGCTGAGTTTTTAAGGGAAAATATCTTCTACAAATTTGGCTACCCAAGAGAGCTAGTCACTGATCAAGGAAGTCAGTTCACCTCTAACCTGATTGAAGACCTGCTCACTCATCACAAGATCAAAAACAAAACTTCCACCCCTTATCATCCACAAGCTAATGGGCAGGTGGAAGTTACTAATAGATCGTTGGAAGAGATTTTGACTAAAGTGGTGAGCAACAACAGGAAGGATTGGGCAGATCACTTGGTTGAGGCCACCTGGGCCTACAACACCACTTGGAAAACTACAACAGGTTTCACACCTTATGAGCTGGTCTACGGGAAGAAGGCTCTGCTGTCCATAGAATTCGAGTACAACACATTGAGGGTGGCAGCTCAGCTGGACCTAGATCTCAGCCATGCACAATGGGAAAGATTACTACAGCTGAATGGATTAGATGAATAGAGAATGCAGGCCCTCCTCCACTCAGAAGTAGTTCAACTCCAGAGGAAGATATGGCACGAATGGCACCTTAATGAAAAACAATTCTAGCCAGGAGATTGGGCGCTACTGTATGACTCAAGATACAAGGATTTCAAAGGGAAACTGAGGACAAGGTGGTTAGGACCATATATAGTGGAGAAATGCAACGATAATGGTTCAGTCCTTATCAGGACCATTAATGAAGAAGCCATCCCCATGCTCGTCAATGGGCATCGATAGAAAATCTACTAAAAACCCCTTTCGAGGTAGGAGTTCATTGAAACTTTGGACAAATCAGTGCTGGTAGTGGAGCAGGGCCCTGTCTCTACTCCACCCACACCTTGAGCATCAAAAAAAAAAAAAAACAGAGAAATGAAATAAAAAGATCCCTGGGTGAAAACTTCTTAGAGGCACCCGGGGCAGACAGTGAGGGTGAAAACCTCATGGAGGCACCCCAACTGTCTCTCTCTCTCTCTCAAAAAAAAAAAAAAGAGAAAAAAGAAAAACAGGCCTAATCTCTGTGGAATAATTGCAGGTTGCAGGGAATATATTGCAGGTTAGGAAGGTCGTGCAAAACAAGGACAGGGGTCCGCACCAGGCTACAGGACACCCTCACAGACACTTCCTCCATGACCACTCACCTCTCCTAGGATTTGATCATATTCGGGGGCAGATTTCCCCTTCTACAGGAAGTTTTTCCTATTCTATAGGCTGTCTATGTCTTCTACAGGAAACATCTTGTAGAACCTTCAGGCAAGCCAAAATCGATCTTGGAGGGGAATCTGAGAATCTGTTTGTTAGGCCTACAACCACCCCTATTTCCACCCATCACCATATGGAACCCTGTTCCATCTCTTTACACCTCCGTCACCCACCTGGTTATGTGTTCCTGCACAGTCATACAAGAAACCATGTTTTCTTGAGATTCCCAACAAGAATTTTTCAGCGACAAATCAAGCAATGATGTCTAGCTCACCCTACCTGTCAATCTCCATCTGGACTCTTCATCAACTAAATCCCTCATCAGCAATATAACCCTGCTCGTTTAGCTTGCATTCTAGGAGGATAAGCAGCTACAGGACATCCTACAGGAATCTTGTAGTAGTTGATCCCTCTGGGAGACATATTCTGGAAGCAGGAACAACTGAAACCAACAAAGGGAACATGCAAAAGGCTTCTCTTGGACGTGAAAACATCCCCGACAGCTGAAAACAAACAGATCCTGTACATGCAGTGTTAACAATCGAAGGATTGGGTTCCAAAACCCATGCATACAGCATCAAAGAATGAAGGAATGGGTTCTAACACCCGTGCACGAGGCAGCATCAAGCAAAGGAATGGTCCCAAGACCCGAAGTCTGCATAACGCATCCATGGCCACACAAGTAAGTGTCTAAATCCATTCATCAATTGCATAAACTATATTTCGAAAGCTGCATGCCTATGAAAATGGTTCGGATTGAATGGGATCGGTGGCCAGTCAACTAGCCACCCTCAGCCAGTTACATAGCTTCGTGGGATCCGAACAAGCTCAGTTATGTTCAAATTTGCCGACGAGATGTGCAGTTGACACGTGTGGAGTGTCCAGTTGGGGAAAATCGTCAGGACTGGCAGTGGTGGTGGCGGTTAATGGCAGAAGGGGAGGTGATGGCGGTTAATGGCAGAAGGGGAGGTGATGGCGGTCAGAGACACGTGGAGAAATGATGGCCGTGACATTGGATCAATGGTTCGGTCTGGCCACCTCATCCCCTCGCCACGAATTGCACCGCAGTTAAAAGATGCTCAGCTGAAGACTCTCACCACCCTCTGTTCATTTGCACTTGCAACGTCCTCAACCGAAGTACACGTCCTCTGCTTCCAAAATATGTTAACCCGTCGTCCCCCACCGAGTTTTTTAGCTTGTTTCAAAAAATCTCCCGCGTACCGAGCTCGTTCAGAGGCGCAGTGACATCCTACAGAAGCCAGGAAGAGTTCTACATGAAGAAGCTCTACAGGAAGTACGACACATCTTTTCGGAGTAGGGAAGCCTGGACTTTTCTTCGTCGAATTTGGAGTTTCGAGAGAGGTAGGTTCAAAAACACTCTTCCATGCATGGTATGTTTCGAAAAGGTGGTGAATTGAACTGTCTCAAATTGGGGAGTCCAAGAAAAATCCGCCTATGAGTTGTAAATATCAGTTTGCCTGTGTGTTGCATGATATTTCTCAGTCATTTTTGCGTCAAAATTCTCCTCCACAATTCCTGTTAAAAAAGAAAATTCTCCTGTAGGAAAGATATGCAATTGTGAGGGCTAGCCTGTGTATGAAGAATTTGAATTTGCATGTTTGTATGTATGCTGGGAATAAACATTGAGCTTTGTACTCTGTCTGTGGAAACCCAATTTATTCCTTCATAAATGGACAGCCGAGTTCTGGGCAGCAATAGCCTTAAAGCCAGGGAATTGGTGCTAATTGATAGTTGAAATCCCTTCTCAAAGTTCAGGGGAGAAATCCATAAACAACATTCCCTTTTTTGATCAGAGCATAAAATAGGGCACTCTCACCATGCCAGGGGGGTTTATAAGGAAAGAACGTTCGGATCCCAACAAGCTGCATGACCATCCGGAGGTGGTGGACCTCTTCATCCACGCCAATTGGATGTCCTTTTGTGACAAAATTCAGGGTCATGACAATGAGATAATGGAGGAATTCTTAATTTCCCTAAAACCTGAATTAAAGACATAGGCCATAGTGAATTTTAGGGGTTTGACCCTAGAAGTTACCCCTGAGCTCATCAGTCATGTTACTGATCTCCCATTAGGGCTCCCTTGGAGCAAAGAAGAAAGGTCATTGGGCCAGGCAGCCAAGAAAGCATTCTTCCTGCCTAAGGAACATCCTGTAGAAGACAAGAACGGGGTCTAGAGAACCGACTTACCTCCTCTCTAGAGCGAAGTCAGTTTCCAAATCATGAAATACATTACCTGTGAAGGGAGGTTCAACATTGTCTACGACTATCATTTCAGGTTGTTGAGTGAACTAAGACATGGAATGGATTTACCTCCAGAAAAGAAGTTGAGCATCCCCTATTTTCTTTTGCAGTCATTAAGTGAATGTGGCATAAAATTGAATGAAGGGACACCGGATCAGTTAGCCCATCATGGGCTCATCAAACTTTTAGTGGAAGATGCCCTCAACACCTATACTGTCCCCCTCTCTTGGGAAATTTTCTGAAACATGTCCAGAGATGACGATATTAGAATTCTGGCCAAGGAGCTCACCTCATCCAACAGTGAAGAATGGTAACACACTGAAGTAGGAGAGAAAACAAGTGGTAAAGAAACACAGGACAAACAAGCACAAGCAGGACAAAAAGAGAAAGAGGGAAAGGGTCAAATTGCTGAGCCTAAAACAGAGCAAGGAACAACAACACAAACACCAAGGGAAAAGAGACTGTAGAGGAGAGCAGAGAAGGTAGAAACATCCCAAGTAAAGGCTGGCATAGCCACAACAGTCACACCAAAACAAAAGGTAAAGACAGATCTTGAAATGGCCGCAATACAGGCAGAAACAGTTGACACAGAGACTTCTATAGGAAGCATGGAAGCAGAACAACAAAGGGGGAAATCACCGAAAATATTGGCAAGAGAGGCAACAACTGTGCTTGCCGCCTTAAAAACACCTCCAAAACAAAAAGGGAATGGAAAGAGGCAAATCTCTATGTACTTTAAAGCAAGAAGGAGCACACAGATGAAAGTAGGCAGACCCCAGCCGCAGTCAAAGGAGCCAATTATCATTGAGGACACAACCCCTAAACCAAAGGAAGGGTCTCCTTCAAAGATATCCGTCACCTATGAACGAGGAAGCCCAAAAACTTCCACCTGGAGAGAGAGACTGAAGACAATGGACTCAAAGACAGTTCTACAGGAAGCTGAGAAATCTCTACAGGGAACTTGGGCTAAGCTAAAAGAGACCGAGAAATTTGAGGAAAAGGCAGCCAAACAATCACAGGAAGAAGAAAGGGCATAGGAAATATTGAAACCAAGCCCTCAGCCCAGTTTGGGCTCATACTATAACCTTTTAGAAGTTGGGAAAATAATTCCCCAGAAATTTGCAGTGCCACTATTCTTTGCATTGGAAGAAGAAAGAATTAGGACTCACACTTGGATGAGGATTGCCAAGTCCAAGGGTGTGGCAGACATAGGCCCCCTAGAAGAACAACTCAGGGATTCAAGGAAAGAATTAGTCATGGTGAAGCATGTGGAAAGCAGTCAGAGGGCCAAACTATAGGAAGAGAACGAGCTGCTGAAACAACAGCTATAGCTACAGGGAATCCATAAGGAATACATGCCCTCCATTCTAGGAGAACAGTAGCAATGGGAAAAACCTCCAATAGACAAAGAAACCTTGGATGAACAACAAAGAAAGGGTGGGCTATAGGCTGAGATCGAGGCACTAACAAAACAGCTACAAGAGAAGGAGTTGCAGGCAACAGAGGAGATACAGTCTCTAAGGCAACAGGTACATGAGAAGGAAGCCCAACTGGCTTGCATGGCCAGCTGGGAAATAGAGGCCGTACAGTGTAGGCAGCTTGCCAAGTCATACGCTTTGTACCTTAAAGATCAATGGTTGCAGTTCCAGATTAACACCTTGGCCCAAAGGGGCACTACTCCATTTCAAAACTACCATCAATTCATGGCTTTATGTGACAGTAGCTCATCAGAGGACAAGGCTAAATTATCAGAGTTTTATTTACACAACTTGGCCCTTCCAAACATGAATTCGTGGGATCCCAACGTTGTGGTAGGAGATGTGAAACTTATGGCCATGGCCTCTTGGTTGAATCATGAGGAAAAAAGGGCAGCAGAGGTCTGAAATATTATGAACAGGGAACTCAGTGAGCCACTAATGATCAGAGCAGAGCTGGAGGATCCTTCAACTTTGATAAGTGCCCACTAGCACTTAGCCAACAATCCTCAGGATTTACCAGATTACATTGAACGACAAGCTCAAGCTATTGCCCACTTTGAGGACATGGAGAGACTGTTGGGGGATAACTACCTTCATGCTTGCACAAGGAGGTGGAACACATTGCCCCACAGTTTGAAGATAAGAGAATACCACTCTCCAACCAGGATGAGCGAGGCCTTGGCAAGGGTACCCCTCTATAAACAATCAATGCAAAATCTGTAGGCCAATTAGATCGGCCTAAAGTTCAGTCCTCCCTTGCTTTTGGTGATTGCTAGAAAGAGTTAAGGAAGAAGAGGAAAACATGCAGTGGGAGGAAGTGGAAAGAACAATAGAATTTCATGACTGGGAAGAAGACATCACCTCGGAGGCCTGGGACATGAGAGAGGTAGTCAAAGCTATCAAGGATGATGAGCTAGATTAGTTGCTCAGAGGATGAGCAACCCATTTAGCAGGGGGGTGATGATGAGCCCCAAAAAATGGGTAACTTATTGGGCTCATTTTGCCTATTGTTCTCCATTAATCCACCATTCTTCATAGTTTATGCATGGTTTTGAGTATATTTATGTTGATTGAACGAATGAGGATAGTCACTTGACCATGAAGACTAATACGTGTTTATTGCAGATTTTTGGACAGCTATTGGACCAAGGTCAAGCATTTATGAGCCATTTGAGAGCCAAATGCAAGGGGACAAGGCTGAGGATTCATAGGGAGGGTGCCTCCTGCACTAAATGGCCTCTTCCTCGAGTTCTCCACCATCGGCTCGGAGTTCAGCAGCCCACCAACGTTGATTCCCAAGGGTGGCGAGCAACTTTTATGAAGTGATTGAGTACTAGCAGTTTGGGCAGCTAAGCCCCTTAAATCAAGGAGGACTGTTGGAGTTCCTCGTGGTGCATAAATAGGAAGGCTTCAAACCTTTGTAGGTTACTTTTTGAACAATTGTATTCTACACTATAGTGCTGCTATTTTCTCAGCTCATTTTGTAGCTTTTGCTGTATAACTTCTTTTGTGACATGGTTATTTTTGAGTAATGGAAAGAAGTTTCATTTGGCACCAGTTATGAGCTTCTTCTTAGAAACCTATAGCTCTTGGGGTTGGGCCCAACCCAAGTGCCAAGGCTTCCTTTGTGTACTGTTATGTGTTGTTGATGTCTTTATCAAATAATTTCTGTTAAGTAGATTAAAGTCTTGCTTGGTTACCTAGGTCATTGTTGATGATTAAAAAGGATTTTCATGTTCATATTGGTTTGATAGGTTGATAACAGAGAAGATCTTCAGAAAAAGGCTATCAAGAACTCCTGATCTCACCTCTCCCTCTGTGGGACCATGAGCTGGGACCAAGGCGTCCTTGCCGCCACCAAAAACACTGTCTTTGCTTCGTCATGCAATTGTTAGTGTTAGATTCTCATTTGTGGAAGTTGATATCAGTTGCGGTTACATGCTCAGGTCCATGATTGCTTAGTTTGCATAGCTATTTCACATGATTTTGCTGCCAATAAACCTCTGTTCATTTTCTTTGCTGATATTTAAGTCAGATTAGGTTAAAGTAGCTAGGTCTTTGGTTTTTCGAGTCTTTGTTTGAATAGTTTGAAAAATAACTTGCAGAGAACCTGTGATACCTCTTTGCCTGCCCTTATTCCATCAATACCCCCTGCTCCATCCTCTAACTCTGATTCCTGCCTCACATTTGCTACGTTCCCCCACTTTGACCTAATTTCCATATTTTTGTGCAACATTGCTCTACCCTTCCTTGAACAAATCCAACCATCCTTATCACTCACCTGCTTCATTTACCAGGTCCTGGACCCCTCCACATCATCATCCAACCTCCGTACCCACTTCTTCACCTTTCTTCCACCATCAACCCTCCAAAATCCGCTTTCGGAACATCCCATAGAAGCCACATAACATCTTGTAGAACCCCTGTAGACTTCCTATAGAAGCTCACGAAAGCGGTTTCTTGAGATCCGATCACTGTGAACCTCTATGGAAGGGTGCTAGGGACCCCCTTAGGCCCTCTTCTCACCTTCCCAACCTCCTGCAAGCGTTCACTCCATTTCCTTTCGCCAATCAACCTTTGCACAGTCAAAATAGTCAAAACACTTGCAAAGTGATTCCACAAATATTATTCGAAAATACAAAAAGATGTTTTCTTCATATTTCTCTTCAGAAGTAGCTTAGTCACATGCATTTTACCTTTCTAGAAGTCAATGGCATCCATTTCTGTAGCTTTCATCCTTTTACTTGCACCAGTAGGGTTAGTCGGTAAAACTAGGGTTTGTTAGGGTTTGCATTCCTTTCTAGCTTTCAACTTCTTTCTGCAAGTAGATTAGCCTCTGGTTGAGTTAGTTTTCATCCATCACAGTTAAAAGCTTCTTCTAAGAGCTCATAGAAGTTGGCTTAAGCTCCTAGCGAACTTGTGCCAGCTGATCAAGTGACAGCCTGTGACAAGAGCTAGTACTTTTGCATATAGCACCGTTGCTTCCAAGTTTGTTACGAACTACTGGGTTGATAAAAGTAAAGAAGGGAGTCCCAGGAGTTGCAGCATTATTGCTGCAATACTGTAGCCCACCAACTACTGTAGGTCACAATTTTAGAACTTAAAGATCCAAAACTACAAAGTTACTATTGTTTCAAGATCAAGCTCCAAAAATCAAGAAAAAGCGAGATGAGGAAGTTTGATGGCAAGGATCCGGTAAATTGGATACTACAGATGGACAAATATTTTGATCTACATGGTGTTCCAATATTAAAAAAGGTATGTATTGCATCTTCATATTTAGAACAAGATCAATTTCTATGGTATAAAGGGCTTTGTTCTCTTAAATAAATTGTTATGCGGTCAATTTTCACGGAGGAAATTATAGCACATTATGAGTATACAAGGAGTAACACATTCTTTAGAGCAACGCCACAACAATTGGAAGAAAAAAGAGAAAAAGGGTTTTGTTACAAAGTGGAAAGCAAAATTATGGCAACAAGGAATTCTACCCCTCACAACTATAAATATGGAAGTGTTGTTTCTCCTAGCCTTCCACAACCTACCAGGGTTACACCACAACAATTGGAAGAAAAAAGAGAAAAAGGGCTTTGTTACAATTGTGATAGAAATGCACTAAAGGTCATAAGTGTGCTGAGTGTAGGTTTTAACCCCGTACAGAAATTACCTGCATACGAATTCTAAATCACAGAAAAATAAACAATGCGAGAGCATAACACATAAAACACATATACACAGAGATTTTCCCCTAGATCCCAAAACTGGGACTACCAACTTGGTTTTTCATTATGTTCCTTTCAATGTTACAATACATATTTATACATGCCGAAGCATCCAATACCATGGACCGAAAACCATTACATCCAAAACCATGGACCGAAAACCATAGGTAGGTTCGCCCAACGTAATATAGGGTCCAAAAAAATTTTCCCGGGGACCCCATAGAGGGGGGCTACCCACCCCCCTTAAAAACCCCAGACAGGGGGGCTGCCGCCCCCCCTGTGACTCCCCGGCTGCGCAATTGGTGCAACGAAGGGGGGGCTCCGCTCCCCCTCTAACCCCCCGGTTCACTACGTGGGTTAGTCGTGGAAAGAATATAACACAACCCAACAATCTCCCACTTGTTGTTTTCTTTCCATAGGGGGCCATAGGAGAGCTTAGTCATTTTTCCAGCCCTGAAATGCCCATCATTTCTCTACACCAAGAGAACTTCTCAGAGCTCACAGATTTTTTCAATGCATCTGCAGTATTCTTCAAAGTGTCCACCTTTACCAGCAACACCTTTTTGTCTTCTATCATATCCCTCACAAAGTGATACTGAACATCAATGTGCTTTGTCTTTGAATGATAAGCAGGGTTCTTTGCCAAGAAAATTGCACTTTGGCTGTCACAGTCTATTCTTATAGCTCCCTGTACTAACCCCATACTTGAATACAATCTCTACAACCAAACTGCTTCCTTGCTTGCATGAGTGGCTGCCATGTATTCTGCCTCTGTAGTTGATAGTGCCACTATAGATTGTTTCTTACTAATCCAATTGACTGCACCTCCAAATAGGTTAAACACATACCCACTCGTAGATCTTCTCTGATCCAGATCTCTAGCCCAGTCTGCATCAACAAAGCCATGAATATCCAACACTCTGTCTAATCCTGGTCTTCCTTGGTAGCACAAACCATAATCACTAGTGCCACACAAATGCCTGAAAACCCGCTTCACTGCTGTCCAGTGCTCCTTCCCTGGTTTTGACATAAACCTGCTCAATACTCCCACTGCATGTGCAATGTCTGGTCTAGTACAAACCATTGCATACATCAGGCTACCGACTGCACTTGCATATGGAACACGGGACATGTCCTCTTCCTCTTCTTGTGTCTTGGGACACTGTTCAGCAGATAACCTCACACCTACAGGAATAGGAACCTTCACCGGTTTACTATCCTGCATATTAAACCTCTGCAGTATTGTCTCGACATACTTCCTCTGGTTTAACCAGAGCTTCCTCTTTGCCCAATCTCTTTTAATTTCCATGCCCAAAATATAGTTTGCAGCACCAAGATCTTTCATGTCGAATTTGGAGGACAATTGGGTCTTCAAATCCTGGATAATTTCTTTGTCATTTCCAACCAGCAACATATCATCCACATACAAGACCAGATAAATAACACGGTCACCAATTAATTTAAAATACACACAGTGATCTGATTTGCTTTTGGTGAAGCCAAGTCCCCGTATAAATGTATCAAATTTATGATACCACATCCTTGGTGACTGTTTTAACCCATACAGAGACTTCTTTAACTTGCATACCAATTCTTTCTTACCCTTCACCGCAAAGCCTTCAGGTTGCTTCATGTAGATTTCCTCTTCCAAATCCCCGTGAAGAAATGCTGTCTTCACATCCATCTGTTCTACCTCAAAATCAAAAGCAGCAGCAACAGATAAAAGTAACCTAATAGAAGTTACCTTAGCAACAGGAGAAAAAATATCACCAAAATCAATTCCCGGTACCTGGGAATAACCTTTTGCTACCAACCGAGCTTTGTATTTCTCCACCTTCCCTTCTGCATTTGTCTTCCTTTTGAACACCCATTTGCTGCCAATGGGTTTCCTTCTAGCTGGCAACTCCACCAGATCCCAAGCCTTATTTTTGTGCAAAGATGCCAGAGTTTTCCATCCTCTGAATCTACTGCTTCCTTCACAGTTTTGGGATCATCATCAGTAACAGACAAAGCAAAATTTGAACAGAAAGCAGAAGGACTATACCTTGCTGGCTGCCTTCTTTCTCGAACTGATCTTCTCATAGCCAGAGTTTGTGGCTCTTCATCTTCTGATTCCTCCTCTGTTGCAGAGTCTGATTCTTCCTCCTTTAGCTCAAACTCTATCTTCTCAGGTTCCTTTGATTGGACTTCATGTTTAATAACATCTTTTACCTCTCTGAACACCACATCTCGGTTGTACAAAACCTTACGTGTGACTGGGTTCCAAAGCTTATAACCCTTTAAACCATCCTTATACCCAATAAAGATGCACTTTTCAGATTTACTATCCAACTTGGTTCGTTTCTCCTTTGGAACATGTACATATGCATCACATCCAAATACCCTCAGATGTGAAAGAGAGGGGTTCTGACTAGTCCATACTTCTTGTGGAGTCTTATCCTCCAACGCTGATGAAGGTGACCTGTTGACCAAGTAACATGCAGTATCCACCGCCTCTGCCCAGAATTCCTGTCCTAACCCGGCACCACTGAGCATGCTTCTTGCCCTTTCCATCAACATCTTGTTCATTCTTTCTGCGACTCCATTTTGCTGGGGTGTATATGGAGTAGTCTTCTGTTGTGCTATACCACACTTCTTACAGAATTCTTCAAATTCCTTGCTGCAAAACTCTCCACCATTATCTGTCCTTAGCACCTTTATCTTCTTCTCTGTCTGATTTTCCACCAGAGCCTTAAATTCTTTAAACCTGTCAAAGACTTCAGATTTATTCTTAAGGAAATATATCCATGTATTCCTTGAGAAGTCATCTATAAATGATACATAGTACACAGACTTACCCAGTGATGGAACTTTCACAAGTCCAAACACATCACTGTGCACAAGCTCTAATATCTGTTTCGCCCTCTTAGCACCAGAGGGGAATCTCACCCGATTCTGCTTCCCATATACACAATTTTCACAGAAATCAAAATCTAGAGAGCTATTACTCATACCTTCTACCATACCTTTACCATGAAGTATTCGAAGGCCCTTCTCTCCAATATGTCCAAGCCTTTGATGCCACAGCATGGTCTTCTCTCCAAAGGCCACTAGATTTTCAGCTCCACTTTCAGGAACCACAGAACTGTTGCACCCATCAACAACAGCGCTACCTTGCAGCTTGTACAGAGTTCCAGTCTGAACCCCCCGCATCAATACCAGTGCTCCCCGAACCATCTTGCAAGTATCCTTCTCGAGCACTGTTTTTACACCTGCATCATCCAACTTGCTTACAAAAATCAGATTTCTGGCCAATGCAGGAATATGCAAAACACCCAGAAGTGTTCTAACCCTTCCACCTTGCAACTTCAAATTTACTTTTCCGCGACCAATGATTCTAGCGTTCCTATCATATCCTAAGAAGACATCACAACCATTATATTTTTCATACTTGCAGAACCACTCTCTATGGGGAGTGAAGTGAAAGGATGCACCTGAGTCAATCAACCATGCCTCATGATCTACATGTGTACTTGAAGAAGCCAAGTACACATCCCCACCTTCATCTGAAGTGGTTTTCGCCTCTGCAGAAGGAGCATCATCAGATCCCTTTCCTTTATCAGGAGCTTTAGATTTATAGTCCCTTTTGAAGTGCCATTCCTTTCCGCATTTCCAGCACACCACCTTTATCTCCCACTCGATGACTTATTTTTGTTTCTATTCTGGGACCGTCCTCGTACAGACAAGGTATCACCATTTTGGTTCTCCATATTTTTCCATCTCATCTCCTCCGTCAGCAAGGCTGAGACTATTTCATCAAACTGCAAACCAGTTGCATTGCTACCTATTGCAATAACCAGACTATCCCACGAATCCGGTAGAGAACACAACAAACTGATGCACTTATCTTCATCTGAAATTTTAATATCAACAGAAGCTAACTGACTTACCACAATATTAAATGCGTTCAGATGTTCTGTCACTGAGTCTCCATCTTGCATCCTCAGGTTATACAGCTTTTTCTGCAGGAACAATTTATTCACCAGAGACTTAGATTGGTACAAAGTCCCTAACTTGTCCCACAAAGCCTTCGCTGTAGCTTCCCCTGATACATTCAACAATACTAAATCTGAGACACACAATCATATTGTGCTCTTTGCCTTCCGATCCAACTTCTTCCATTCTTCATTGGTCACTCCCGTTGGTTTAGTACCTGGATCTACCGCGATCCACTGATCTTTATCCACCAACAGATCCTCCATCTTGAGTTTCCACAACTCAAAACTCTGACCATTGAACTTCTCAATCTCTATCTTTCCGCTGCTCGCCATCTTCTTTCACCACCAGAATCGATCTCACAGATCTCCCACTGAACAGGGTCTACCACAGGCCCGAGCGAAACCCCTCAGCAACAAAGGCGTCCCCTTAAAGCCAAAATTGCTCTGATACCAAATGTAGGTTTTAACCCCGTACAGAAATTACCTGCATATGAATTCTAAATCACAGAAAAATAAACAATGCGAGAGCATAACACATAAAACACATATACATAGAGATTTTCCCCTGGATCCCAAAACCGGGACTACTAGCTTGATTTTTCATTATGTTCCTTTCAATGTTACAATACATATTTATACATGCCGAAGCATCCAATACCATGGACCAAAAACCATCGCATCCAAAACCATGGACCGAAAACCATAGGTAGGTTTGCCCAACCTAATATAGGGTCCAAAATTTTTTTTCCCGGGGTGCTGCCCCAGACCTCGTAGAGGGGGGCTACCCACCCCCCTCAAATCCCCTAGACAGGGGGGGCTACCACCCCCCCCTGTGACCCCCCCGCTGCGCAATCGGCGCAACGAAGGGGGGGCTCCCCCCCCCTCTAACCCCCTGGTTCACTACATGGGTTAGTCGTGGAAAGAATATAACACAACCCAACACTGAGAAGAAATTATTTTACATAGAGTATGAAGAGGAGGAAGAAAAGGATCAAGAAACTTCAAAATAAGAGGATATACGCCAAGACCCAACCCCAGAGAAATAAGAAATGAATATGACCATATCTTGTAAAGAATTGGTAAGAATTACCACTCCTCAAACTCTCAAGATAGAAAGGACATATCAAGAAGGAAAAGGTTCAAGAAGTGAAAGATCACATCAAGAAAGAAGAAATGAATACAATCATATCTTGTAATGCATTGGCCAGAATTACCACTCCTCAAACTATCCAGATAGAAGGACATATCAAGAAAAAAATGTTCAAGAAGTGAAAGATCACATTGAGCATCAAGAAATGAGTATGGTCATATCTTGTAAAGCATTGGAAGAAATTACCATTCCTTAAACTTTCAAGATAGAAGGACATATCAAAAAGAAAAAGGTACAAGCAGTGAAAGATCACATCGAGCATCAACAACAAGTTCTCCAACTTTTAAAGGATAACACCACTTTGGTGCAAAATCGAATGAAACAACAGGTATATCAACATTGTATTGAAAAATGTTTTGATGTAGGTGATTGGGTAATTTTACTGCTACATCTCAAGCATGTTGGGTTGTGTTATATTCTTTCCACGTAGTTAACAGGGGGTTTGAAGGGCACCTGTAACCCCACTTTATGGGGTCTGGGGTAGTGCCTCGGAAAATTTTGGTTTTTGACCCTATCTTAGGTTGGGCAGACCCACCTATGGTTTTGTGCATGATTTTTGCACATGTTTTTTGGACGTGATGGTTTTCGGTCCATGGTATTGGACACGATGATTTTTGGTCCATGGTATTGGATGATTCGACATGTATAAATATGTATTGTCACATTGAATGGAAAATAATGAAAAATCAAGCTGGTAGTCCCGGTTTTGGGATCCAGGGGAAAATCTCTGTGTATATGTGTTATGATCTCGCATTGTTTATTTTCTGTGTTTTAGAATTCGTATGCAGGTAATTTCTGTATGGGGTTAAAACTTATATTTGGTAGCAGAGCTGTTTTGGCTTCAAGGGGATGCCTTTGTTGCTGAGGGGTTTCGCTCGGGCCTGTGGTAGACCCTGTTCAGTGGGAGATCTGCGAGATCGATTTCGGTGGTGAAAGAAGAGGGGAGCAGTGGAAAGATAGAGATTGAGAAATTTAATGGTTATAGTTTTGAGTTGTGGAAACTCAATATGGAGGATCTTTTGGTGGATAAAGACCAGTGGATCACGGTAGATCCAGGTACCAAACCAACGGGAGTGTCCGATGAAGAATGGAAGAAGTTGGATCGGAAGGCAAAGAGCACAATACGATTGTGTGTCTCAGATTCATTATTGTTGAATGTATTAGGGGAAGCTATGGTGAAGGCTTTGTGGGACAAGTTAGGGACTTTGTACCAATTTAAGTCTCTGGTCAATAAACTATTCCTGCGGAAAAAGCTGTATAACCTGAGGATGAAAGATGGAGACTCGGTGAAAGAGCATCTGAATGCATTTAATACTGTGGTAAGTCAGTTAGCATCTATTGATATTAAAATTTCAGATGAAGATAGGTGCATCAGTTTGTTGTGTTCTCTTCCAGATTCGTGGGTAGTCTAGTTATTGCAATAGGTAGCAATGCAACTGTCTTGCATTTTGATGAAATAGTCTCATCCTTGCTGATAGAGGAGACGAGACAAAAAAATATGGAGAGCTAAAATAGTGATGCCTTGTCTGTATGAGGGCAGACCCAGAACAGAAACAAAAATAAGACATCGAGTGGGAGATCTAAGTATAAAGGGAGATCTAAATCTCCAGGAAAACCTGTAAAGGTGGTGTGCTGGAAATGTGGAAAGGAAGGGCACTACAAAAGGGACTGTAAATATAAATCTCCTGACAAAGGAAAGGGATCTGATGAGGCTCCTTCTACAGAGGCGAAAACCACCTCAGATGAAGGTGGGGATGTGTACTTGGCTTCTTCAAGTACACATGTAGATCATGAGGCATGGTTGATTGACTCAGGTGCATCCTTTCACTTCACTCCCCATAGAGAGTGGTTCTACGAGTATGAGAAATATGATGGTGGTGATGTCTTCTTGGGGGATGACAGGAAGGTTAGAATCATTGGTCATCAAAAAGTAAAGTTGAAGTTGCAAGGTGGAAGGGTTAGAACGCTACCAGGTGTTCTACATATTCCTGCATTAGCCATAAATATGATTTTTATTAGCAAGCTGGATGATGCAGGTGTAAAAACAGTGTTCGAGAAGGATACCTGCAAGATGGTTCGGGAGCACTGGTATTGATATTGGAGTTCGGATTAGAACTCTGTACAAGCTGAAAGGTAGCACTATTATTGATGGGTGCAATAGTTCTATGGTTCCTGAAAGTGGAGCAGAAAATCTATTGGTCTCTAGAGAAAAGACCATGCTGTGGCATCAAAGGCTTGGACATATTGGAGAGAAGGGCCTTCGAATACTTCATGGTAAAGGTATGGTAGAAGGTATGAGTAATAACTATCTGGATTTTGATTTCTGTGAAAATTGTGTAAACGGAAAGCAGAATCGAGTGAGTTTTTCCTCTGGTGGTAAGAGGGAGAAACATATATTAGAGCTTGTGCATAGTGATGTGTTTGGACTTGTGAAGGTTCCATCACTGGGTAAGTCTGTGTACTATGTATCATTTATAGATGACTTCCCAAGGAATACATGGATATATTTCCTTAAGAAGAAATTTGAAGTCTTTGACAAGTTCAAAGATTTTAAGGCTCTAGTGGAAAACCAGACAGAGAAGAAGATAAAGGTGCTGAGGACAGATAATGGTGGAGAGTTTTGCAGTAAGGAATTTGAAGAATTCAACAAGAAGTGTGGTATAGCACAGCAGAAGACTACTCCATATACACTTCAGCAAAATGGAGTTGCAGAAAGAATGAACAAGACGTTGATGGAAAGGGAAAGAAGCATGCCCAATGGTGCCGGGTTAGGACAGGAATTCTGCGCAGAGGCGGTGGATACTGCATGTTACCTGGTCAACAGGTCACCTTCATCAACATTGGAGGATAAGACTCCACAAGAGGTATGGACTGGTAAGAAACCCTCTCTTTCACATCTATGGGTATTTGGATGTGATGCTTATGAACATGTTCCAAAGGAGAAACGAACCAAGTAGGATAGTAAATCTGAAAAGTGCATCTTTATTGGGTATAAGGATGGTTTAAAGGGTTATAATCTTTGGAACCCAATAACAAGGAAGGTTGTGTAGAATTGAGATGTGGTGTTTAGAAAGGTGAAAGATGTTATTAACCATGAAGTCCAACCAAAGGAACCTGAGAAGATAGAATTTGAGCTAAAGGAGAAAGAGTTAGACTCTACAGCAGAGGAGGAATCAGAAGATGAAGAGCCACAAACTCCGGCTGTGAGAAGATCAGTTCGAGAAAGAAGGCAGCCAGAAAGGTATAGTCCATCTACTTTCTGTTCAAATTTTGCTTTGTCTGTTACTGATGATGATCCCAGAACTTTGATGGAAGCAGTGGATTCAGAGGATGGAAAACTCTGGAAAGAGGCCATGGTTGATGAAAGGGCATCTTTTCACAAAAATGAGGCTTGGGATTTGGTGGAGTTGTCGGCTGGAAGGAAACCCATTGGCAGCAAATGGGTGTTCAAAAAGAAGACAAATGCAGAAGAAAAAGTGGAGAAGTACAAAGCTCGGTTGGTAGAAAAAGGTTATTCCCAGGTGCCGGGAATTGATTTTGGTGATATTTTTTCTCCTGTTGCCAAGGTAACCTCTATTAGATTACTTTTATCTGTTGTTGCTATTTTTGATTTTGAGGTAGAATAGATGGATGTGAAGACAACATTTCTTCAAGGGGATCTGGAAGAGGAGATCTACATGAAGCAACCTGAAGGCTTTGCGGTGAAGGGTAAGAAAGAACTGGTATGTAAGTCAAAGAACTCTCTATATGGGTAAAAACAGTCACCAAGGATGTGGTATCAGAAATTGATGCATTTATACGGGGACTTGGCTTCACCAGAAGCAAAGCATATCACTGAGTGATTTTAAATTAATTGGTGACTGTGTTATTTATTTGGTCTTGTATGTGGATGATATGTTGCTAGTTGGAAATGACAAAGAAATTATCTAGGATTTTAAGACCGAATTGTCCTCCAAATTCGACATGAAAGATCTTGGTGTTGCAAACTATATTTTGGGCATCGAAATTAAAAGATATCAGGAAAAGAGGAAGCTTTGGTTAAACCAGAGGAAGTATGTCGAGACAATATTGCAGAGGTTTAATATGCAGGATAGTAAACCGGTGAAGGTTCCTATTCCTGTAGGTGTGAGGTTATCTGCTGAACAATGTCCCAAGACATAAGAAGAGGAAGAGGACATGTCCCGTGTTCCATATGCAAGTGCAGTCGGTAGCCTGATGTATGCAATGGTCTATACTAGACCAGACATTGCACATGCAGTGGGAGAGTTGGGGCAGGTTTATGTCAAAACCAGGAAAGGAGCATTGGACAACAGTGAAGCGAGTTTTCAGGTATTTGCATGGCACTAGTGATTATGGTCTGTGCTACCATGGAAGACCAGGATTGGACAGAGTGTTGGATATTCATGGCTTTTTTGATGCAGACTAGGCTGGAGAACTGGATCAGAGAAGATCTACAAGTGGGTATGTGTTTAACCTATTTGGAGGTGCAGTCAGTTGGATGAGTAAGAAACAATCTGTAGTGGCACTATCAACTACAAAGGAAGAATACATGGCAGCCACTCATGCAAGAAAGGAAGCAGTTTGGTTGTAGAGATTTTGTTCAAGTATGGGGTTAGTACAAGAAGCTATAAGGATAGACCGTGACAGCCAAAGTGCAATTTTCTTGGCGAAGAACCCTACATATCATTCAAAGAAAAATCACATTGATGTTCAGTATCACTTTGTGAGGGATATGATAGAAGAAAAAAAAGTGTTGCTGGTAAAGGTGGACACTTTGAAGAATACTGCAGATGCATTGACAAAATCTGTGAGCTCTGAGAAGTTCTCTTGGTGTAGAGAGACAATGGGCATTTTGGGTTTGGGAAAATGACTAAGCTCTCTTGTGGCCCCTTGTGGAAAGTGGTGGGCTCCAGTATTGTAGCAATAATGCTACAACTCCTGGAGCTTCCTATCTCTAATTTTATCAACCCGGTAGTTCGTACAAACTTGGAAGCGACGGTGTTGTATGCACAAGTACTAGCTCTTGTCGCAGCTGTCACTTGGTCAGCTGGCACAAGTCCGTTAGGGCTCAAGCCAACTTCTATATGCTCACAGAAGAAGCTTTATGAATGATGGACGAAAGCTAACTCAAAGGAGACTAGTCTAATTGCAGAAAGAAACTGAAAGCCAATAAAGCATGAAAACCGTAGTAAACCCTAATTTGACTAGCTAGACCCTTACAATGCAAAACTGTGAATGAAACTACTACCACTAATGCCATTACCTGTAGTGAGCTAAAATACATGCATCTAAGCTACTTGCATCTGAAAAGACATGTTTTTGTATTTTTTCATTGAGTGGTTGGATTTGTTGTGATGATGCTTTTGATTAGGGTTTGGTTGTGTAGGAGCGGTTGGAATGGAAGGAAAGCATGGGCAAGGTCAGGATGGCTAGGGGAGGTCCCAGAGGGTCTGTAGCATCAGTCCACAGAAGTCTACCACGTTCGGATTCTCAGCAATCGAGTTTGCAGGCTTCTACAAGAAGTCTGCAGGGGATCCTACAGGAAACTCAGGGGTTTCTACAGGAAGTCTGTGCAATTCTACAGGATGTTTGGCCGTGGAAGTTTTGGGAGATGGTGAAGTGTTGGAGTGGTGTGGGAGGATAGGTGAGATGGAGATGGAGCTGGTGATGGCTCAGGAGCAGAGAAGTCAAATGGAGGAAGAGTACATGTAGTGGGTTGATGGTTGGAAGGATGGGATCAACGAAAGTTTAAGTGGATGGAGCTAAGTGATTAATGGGTTAGTTGGAGGGTAAATGGGTTGGACAGAGGCTGAGTAGGTGGATTGAGGAGAGATCAAGAAGAATAAGAAGGAAGTGGAATGATAAGGAGCAGCGTAAATGAAACAAATGACTTATGCACCCAAAAACGAGAAATTCATTAACCTATGATAACTGTGCCATGAAACCTATGAACATCAATGGAAAACCAAGAAATGAAACTCGTGCATGGAAGTGAAATGTAGAAATATGGTTCAACGTCAAAAGTGCATGGATGGATCTTCAACGAAAATGTCTATGTTGCAGCTTGCATGGAAGTGAGAAGAACTGCGTTTCTTTTTGGTGGTTGGTTATGGACTGCACCCCAATCCCTAACAGAGATGGCAGTGAACCTTAACAACCTTTTGCTGGAGCTCCAATAATTTATAAATATCCTCCTATCGAATCTAAGCAACTGAAACAAATTCACCATAAACTAATCCTATCTAAGCTCATGAAAAAGACTAAATTAACAAACTGTAAATTCGAATTGTATGTGAAAGTAAAAACTCAAAGTGCTAGAACGAAATGCAACAACATTACAATACCGAGGAGATCTATTGCTCTTAGGTTGGGCCCTAACCTGAGAGCTATAGCTCCCTTAGAAACTCAGAATGAGATCAAAATATGCCTGCCTTTATTCATAAACAAAAGTCTGATGACATGCCAAAATTGGTTTACAAAAGGAACAAAAACCGAGCTGTAGCTCGTACTTCCAAATTACAAGAGTAATACAAAAGTTAAAAAAGCTTCTATCCAAGGCTATGGCCTCAGTATTTATGCAAAATGATCATCCAACAGGTGTCCTTGATTTGTGGAGCCTGGCTGTCCAACTGGAGTTCAAATTGCTGATCCTGTAGGACAGTCATAACTGCTGTTCCTGTAGAACAGTTATAACTGCTGTTCCTGTAGAACAGTTGGCTGCCTCTAAGCTCGGTGGGGAGATGGATTGGAGCTCAGAGCTATGGTGGGAATCATGAGGAAGGTCCCCAAGACTGTGGACATCCTCTCCTAAAAACCAGCAGTGCCACCTCATTGTCTCCTTGTCTCCTTTTTCGTGATCTTTGCTCCCTTTTAATGCCAAAACCTGAAATCATCATGAATTAGTCACGTAGATAGAATGCCTACCCTTCTTCCTACAAACAACACGAATAAACCAAGAAATGAATGCATAAGCAATAAAAAATGAATGGTTTGAGCAGAGCAAGTAGGCCAAATGAGCCCAAATTGTACAAAAAATTGGGGCTCATCATCACCCCCCAGCTCAACTATTTGCTCATCCTTGAGAAACTTTGCCCTGGCTCCTCGTCTTTGGCCGAGAACTAGAGCCCGAAGCATGCTTTTCCTTCCCTGTTTTTGGTGGCTTTGCCTTTTCTACCGAGGGTGGCGCTTCTTCCTTTCCTGTTTTTGGCGGCCCTGCCTTTGCTACCCCTGGTGGTGACGAAGGTGATGCTTCTTCCCCCTTTCCTATTTCCTTGAGCCGGGCTTCGGAAGGGGATTAGCCTATTTTTCGTGTCCAGGAAGTTATTTTTGGGCTCCCCTTCTCGGGGGTGGCTGATGTTTTAGAGGGGGTTCTTGCACTGGGTGAAGTAGGGACATCCCCTAAAGTGGTTTGGCTGCCGAGTGGAGGCTGTGGCTTGCCCGTGGTTATCCGCTTGCTTCTCCTGGCCTCAGATGGTAGAGGGGTCTCCCTCTCTCTCTTCTCCTTCGGCTTTGGAGGTGTACTGAGGGCGGCCAGTGCCGCTGCTGCCTCCTTTTCTAGAATACCAGCCTTCTCTTTCTTGCGTTTTGCTCTCTCAGAGCTCCTTGTAGAGGGCCCCTCCTTTTCAGACTTCGGGCTTCCCGTAGAAGACCCTGCTTTGCCCACTTCCGGGCCTCCCGTAGAAGATTCTTTCTTTCCCGCTTTTGGGCTTCCTGTAGAAGACCCGGCTTTAGCCACTCCCGGGCTTCCTGTAGAAGGCCCTCTCTCTGTCTTCAGGCTTCCTGTAGGAGGTTGTTTTTGCAATTTCGGGCTTCCTGTAGAAGCCTTTGTCTCCGTTTTTGGGCTTCCTGTAGAAGCCTGTTCTCCAACGATTTTCAGGCTTCCTGTAGAAGCCTTGGTCTTTGCTTTTGGGCTTCCTGTAGAAGCCTTTGTTTTTGTTTTTGGGCTTCCTGTAGAAGCCTGTTTTTGCTTTCCTGTAGACATAGGTGTCTCCACCTCTGCTTGCTTGCCTGCCTGAGTTTTGCTTTTTGCTTTGGTTGCAGGTGCTGTTGAGGTACTTGGGCTGACGTGGACCACCTCAGCTTTGTCCATTCTGCTCTTCATCCTCTTTTCCCTTGCTGACAGGATAGGTGTGCCACCTTTTTCTTTGTCCTCCTTTTCCTCATGCTTCTTCCTTTGTTCTTTCTTCTGTACTGTTGTCGGGGTCTCTTGGCCTTCTTCTCTCTGTCCCTCGGCTGCTACTTCTTGTTCCTCACTGCTGGAGGAACCCGTTTCTTCGATCAACATCTTAATGTCCCCATCTTTTGTCAAATTCCGGAAGGATTCCCATGAGAGGGGGACCTTATATGAGTGCAATGCATCTTCCACAAGAAGCTTGATCAACCCATGGTGGGCTATCTGATCTGGTATACCCTCTTTCAGCTTTGTGGCACACTCCATTAGAGACTGCAGTAGGTAATAAGGGATGCTCAGTTTTTGTTCTACAAGAAGGTCAATTCGGTGCCTCAACTCAGTGAGCAGCTGAAAGTGATATGCATACACGATGCTGAAATGGCCTTCACAAGTGATATATTTTATGATTTGCAAACTGACTTCATTCCATGGTGGCAACAGGCTTGTTCTTCGCACCCCATTTTTGTCCTCCGAGAATTCTTCCTCAGGTGGAAAGAATTCTTTCTTTGCCTGCTGACTCAGCTTTCGTTCTTCCTTATCCCACGGCAAACCCATAGGAAGTTCTGTGATCCGACTGATATGTTCTGGGGTGAGCTTGAGGCTTAGACCTCTGAAGTTTACTGTGGCCAGTGTCTGGGATTTAGGTTTCAGAGCCTGCAGGAATTCTTCGGCCACTTCATCATCGTAACCCTGCAGCTTATCACAAAAAGGCATCCATTGTGCTCTGGTGAAGAGCTCTACCACTGCCGGGTTTCCCTTAGTTTAGTTGAATCAGTGGGTTCCCGTCTTATAAACCCACCCGGCATGATGAACACGGTCGTTTTAATTAAAGGTGGCAAATGCAAAAGAGATTTGGTCTATTAAGACAGAGCATGCACATAATCCACAAAATTCGACACAGTCTACTTATACCGACATCCTGTAGAACGACAGCATAGGCACAGCAAACAACAATTCCACCAATATCTTTATGACTTGACTGTAGACGATGGTCTTGCCACTTCTACTAACCAGTTGCATGAAGAGTTCAGGGTTACCTCTTTAATTGGCCACCTTTTTTCGTGAGGCACCCGCTTTCCTGTAGATGACTGTGTTCCTGTAGACTGCGTTCCTGTAGACTGCGTTCCTGTAGAACTGCGTTCCTGTAGAAGCAGTGCACAATTCTCGGGGAGGACTGTAGTTGGCCCACGCTCGAGGTGTGCTTTACCGGCGTTCTGGTAGCCAACAACTTGGCGTATCAAAGTGCAGAGGAGATCAGAATAGCCACCCGAGTTTGAAGTGTTGGATGATAAATGCATGCGCATGATCTAGCCGATTAGATTTTGAATCAGCGCAATCCGTGGCGCGGGGGATGAGCTGTCCCTGCCGGACCATTGGGCGACGTCATCCATCATCCGCCTGCGTGTTTACTTGCTGCTGCATCCATTCCCACAGATTTGCCGCCGCCTTTTCCTGTTAAACTCATGCTTCTGACGAGAGTGTTCTCATGTGCGTGCCGTTCATTCTCTTTGTTGTGGCCGCCACCCAAACATCCAATTACACTTTAACTAGCCGACGTGGCAAGTCGACGGGCCATACGACCGCTCAACCATTCAATTTTACGCTATGAAAATGATTTCAAAGTAAAATTCATGCGATTTGATGGAAGGAAGGGTTGAGAAACTTACCTGCGTGGCTGCACACGATTTTTCCAGTTCTTGGACGATGGTGAGTGGATCTACCTGTTGCATGCGACTTACACAGACCCGGAGGCTCGTGGTTACAGGCTGCCAACGATGGAGTGGATGTTTTGCTTGCATGCGCCCGCATTTTATTTCAGATGGCGGTGCTGTGAATGGTATCCACTCGAGCAGGTTGAACTGTTACAGGATTCCCGCGAGGTGTCTCGTAACAGTCCTTTCTCCTTGGGTGCATGCTGCACGATGGAGGTTCTGGCCTTTCAATCACGTTCCCGGAGCTCTTGATGCCTGCGGTATGAGATCCCAGCATTTGTTTAACTTTGAAAATGGATTTTCCCGCGAGAACTCATCGATCTTCTTTGTTGGTGCAGGGAACTTGGTCGCATGTCGACAAGGATGGTGGAGCAAGGTGACAGCAATGTGCAAGGGTGCCAACAGAGGCTTGCATGCATCCAAACCAATCCATAGTCGCTAAATCTCCTTTTAAGATGAATTCTGGCCGTCCAAAACTCCTACAGGAAGTTTCCTGTAGAACACAGAGCTTCCTGTAGAAAGTTCGGCCTTCCTGTAGAAAGTCTGTACTTTCCTGTAGAAAATCCGCGCCTTCCTGTAGAAAGACAGCATCTTCCTGTAGAAGATTCAAACCATGATAAAATTGCACATACCTTGAAAAAAACATGGGTACTCTTGGAGGAGGTGCTGGTGAGGTTCCTTGACAGCATGATAAGGACCCTTGGCTTTGAGTTGAAGGGCTTCCTCTCCTCCATAGAACATCTGCAACCTGCATGCAATTTTACCATATTTTGCTTATTGTTTTTTCTCTTTTTTTTTTGAAAGATAATAGGGGCGCCTCAAAGAGGTTTTCACCCGTGCCATCTGCCCTGAGCGCCTCAGAGAGGTTTTCACTCAAGGATCTTTTTCACCTTTTCTCTTTTTTTTTTTGAAAGACAATAGGGGCGCCTCAATGAGGTTTTCACCCCTACTACCTGCCTTGGGTGCCTCAGAGAGGTTTTCACCCAAGGATCTTTATTTATTTTTCTTTTTTCTTTTTTCTCTTTTTTTTTTTGTTTTTTTGTTTTATCCTTCAGGGTATGCCAGAGGCAGAGGCAGAACCCTTCTCTATGACCAATACAGATTTCTCTATAGTTTTGATGAACTCTTGTCTTGAGAGAGGTCTCCTGTAGATCTTCAAACGATGCCCATTGAAAAGCATGGGAATGGCTTCCTCATCAATGGTTTGAATGAGGATAGATCCATTGTCATGGC
This sequence comes from Pinus tabuliformis, assembly GCA_031772625.1. Taxonomy (NCBI): domain Eukaryota; kingdom Viridiplantae; phylum Streptophyta; class Pinopsida; order Pinales; family Pinaceae; genus Pinus; species Pinus tabuliformis. The sequence continues at coordinate 424,217,802 of CM062813.1, forward strand.
ATTTCTCCATTGCATATGGTCCTAGCTATCTGGTTCTTAGCTTCCCCTTGAAATCTTTGTATCTGGAGTCATACAACAAAGCCCAATCTCCCGGCTGAAATTGCTTGTCATGGAGATGTTGGTCATGCCACACCTTTCTCTGAAGTTGAACCACTTCTGAGTGAAGGAGGGCCTGCATTCGGTGCTCATCTAGGCCATTCAGCTGCAGTAGCCTTTCTTATTGTGCATGGCTGAGATCTAGGTCCAGCTGAGCTGCCATCCTCAAAGTGTTGTATTCAAACTCAATAGACAACAAAGCTCTCTTCCCATAGACCAGCTCATACGGTGTGAAGCCGGTGGTGGTCTTCCAAGTGGTGTTGTAAGCCCATGTGGCTTCAACCAGGCGATCTGCCCAGTCCTTTCTGCTGCTGCTCACCACTTTAGTCAAGATCCCTTCTAATGCTCTATTGGTGACTTCCACCTGCCCATTTTCTTGAGGGTAATAAGGGGTGGAAGTCCTATGCTTGATCTTGTGATGAGCCAGGAGATCTTCAACCAGGTTGGAGGTGAACTGGCTCCCTTGATCGGTGACCAGCTCTCTTGGATAGCCAAACTTGTAGAAGATGTTTTCTCTTAGGAACTCGGCCACCTTTTCTTCTGTTGCTGCTTTGATTGCTTTGGTCTCTGCTCACTTTGTCAAATAGTCAGTACACACAATGATGTAAGTCCTTTGCCTCGAAGAGGGGTTGATTGGGCCCACAAAGTCCATGCCCCACTTCTCAAATGGCTCAAGAGTCACTTGAGGTTGGAGAGGCATCTCATCCCTTTGGGTCGGTTTCCCCATTCTTTGGCATTGGTCACACTGACTGACATATCTTCTGACATCTTGATGAAGTGTGGGCCAATAGTAGCCTGCCTGCAGGATTTTGAAGGCAGTTCTCTTTGCTGCAAAATGTCCTCCACAAGGCCCATCATGAAAAGTGAGGAGGATATCAAAGACTTCCTCCTCCCTTACACAACGCCTTAAGATCTGATCGGGGCCAAGCTTGAACAGATTGCCCCCGATCCAGGTAAATGAGGCACTTTTTCTGATGATTCTGCTCTTCTCTCTGGAAGATAGGTGTGGGGGGAACTGTGCTAAAACAAGATAGTTTGCTATATCAGCAAACCATGGAGAGAGTACTGAGATAGCAAACAAATGTTCATCGGGCATCTGGTCATCCACTGTTCCATCCTCATCTGCAGACAAATCCAATCTAGATAAAAAGTCAGCAACAACATTTTCTCTACCTGGTTTGTCAACAATGGTCAAATCAAACTTCTGCAATAAAAGTAACCATCTAATAATACGAGCATTCACATCTGGTTTATTCATTAAATATCTAATAACAGCATGGTCAGTATGTACAAAGGTCTGGTAACCAGTAATATAATGTCGGAACTTGTTCAGTGCATGGACCACAGCCAAGAATTCTTTCTCGGTTATAGTGTAATTCAGCTCAGCTTTGGACAAGTTTTTGCTAACAAAGTAAATGGCATATGGAAGTTTCTGCTCAACTTGTCCTAAAGCTGCACCTATGGCTTTGTTCGAGGCATCAGTGTGGATGTGGAAAGGTAGGGCCCAGTTTGGACCTCTCAGGATTGGGGCTGACACCAACTTGTCCTTTAATTCATTTAAAGCCCTCTGACAATCGTCAGTCCAATTAAACTCCACATCTTTTGCCAACAGACCAAACAATGGCGAGGCTAGCTTGCTGAAATCTTTAATGAATCTCCGGTAGTATCCTGCTAATCCCAAGAAACTCCGGACATCCCTGACCTTTTGAGGAGGTGGAACCCTCTTGATGAGAGCAATTTTGTTAGGATCCACCTGCAATCCTTGGCAAGAAATGGTATGGCCTAGCACGGTCCCTTCAGTCATTAGGAATTCACATTTTTCAGGACTAAGGGACAAGTTCATCTCGGTGCATTTGGTTAGGACTTTTCCCAGGTTGGACAATGCTTCCTGGAAGTTGGCCCCATAAGGAGTAAAGTCATCCATATAGATTTCTACTGCATCATGGACCAGCTCCGAGAAGATGCTCAAGACAGCTCTCTGAAAGGTAGCAGGGGCATTGCATAGCCCAAAGGGAAGGACTCGATAGGCAAAGGTACCCCAAGGACAAGTGAAGGTGGTCTTATCTTGGTCTTCTGGGCTGATTTGGATTTGGTTGTACCCGCTAAACCCATCCAGGAAAGAGAAGAACTTCTTTCCTGCCAGTCCATCCAACACTTGATCTATGAAAGGTAGAGGGAAATGGTCCTTCTTGGTAGCTTTGTTCAGTTCTTGGTAGTCCACACAGATTCTCCATTTTCCATTTTTCTTGGGAACCAACACTAGAGGGGACACCCATTCACTATCTGAGATGGGGTAGATGAATCCGGCATCCAACAGTTTTTGCAATTCTTCCTTGACAATGTCCTTAAGGGCTGGATTCATTCTCCTCTGAGGTTGCCTAACCGGTTTACAATCCTCTTTTATGTATATATGATGGGTACAGACCGAAGGATGGACTCTCATTTCCTTATAGCTCCAAGCAAAAGCATCTAGGTGATTGGCCAACAGACTACACAACTCCTTTTCCTGGGAAGGAGATAGGGAGGAGCTGATCTTCAATGCTTTCTCAGGGCCGAACTCCACATTTTTGACTCTAGGAGTAACAGGGTTGGTTGTACAAAGATCCACTAGGGTGCTAGCTTGGGCATCCTCCACCAATTTCTCTAAGGGTAGTGCACTGGAAGGTGGATTCTGGATCAAGGTCTCGATCAAGTCATCCTCGGTTGGGGGGTCTCTTCTAGTGGTATCTAAGGTGCACAAAGGTGTTGAGTACACCTCGTCTTCCTCTCCTTCTTCCAACCAGAGTGGTAAGTCATGCTCTAAGGAGGGTTGGGCAGGAGGGTATAGGACTAGCTGCTTGGACATGGGACCATTTTTGATGGTCATGTTTCCTGCACGACAACTTATGTAAGCATCTGCAGTAGCTAACCAAGGCCTTCCCAAAATGAGAGGATATCCAGTAAGCTTGGCCTTTGGTTGCAGAACCAGGAAGTCTGCAGGGTATTCCCAAGAGTCAATAGAGACCAAGACATCCTCCACAATCCCTTCGGGAGTCACGGTGGAGCGATCTGCTAATTGCAGTACTGTCGAGGTCTTCCTCAAGGAACCCTGAAGATTAAGCTTAAGCATGGTATCCCTAGTCATCACATTAATGGCGACCCCCAGATCAATCAAGGTGTGAGGTATAATGGTGCCATTGATGTGAACATCTACTACAGGACTTCCAGGATCTAGGTACTTTGGGCAGATGACTTGTCCTAACATAAGGTCAGACAGTTGTCCTATGACATTGATAGTTGAGGCATCTTTCTTCCGTCTGCCTGGGTGTTTGAAACACTTCTCCTTAACCAGCTTGTTGTATATTGGCACATCCTTTATGGCTTGGAGAAGTGGTATTTTTACACACAACTGCTTGAGCTCACCCAGAAGCTCATCCTCCTCTAGGTTGGGTTGTGTGGTGGCTGTTAGTCTCTCAGGAAAGGGTGGAATAGCCTTTGGTTCACTTTCCTGTTTATCTTCCTCATCCTCTGGGGGAGGAGGTTGGCGATCTGGTAGAGTCTTTCCAGATCGAAGATTGATCTCCTGGATCTCCACAGCATAGGTAGGGCATGAGGTTTCCCCAGTGTATACCTGCTGGGCCTGTCTATTGTTGGGGTTCGGGTTCGGTTGAGCAGGCATTTGAGGTTGCCTTGGAGGAGCAGGAGGTAATGGCTGAGGTTGAACTGGTGGTGGAGGCAAGATGGCAGGAGGAGTGTTGTATTGGGGCCTCCATCCCGACTGAGGTGCATTCCATTGAGGCTGTGGCTGGGCATGTGAGTGATATGAATGAGAAGTAGGTTGAGTGGGGTACTGAGGTGGATAAGACCAAGGAGGAGGCATGGACCATGAAGGATGAGCAGGGGGACCCCAGGAAGGCATAGGAGTCGATTGGTTGGGGCTGTAATAAGCTTGAGATGCCCCTTGCATCCCCTGCTGATAAGGTCTAGATCCCTGTGGCCTCCTTTGGTTGAGGTAATAGAGAGGCTCTGTGGGAGCTTCTGTCCCTTGGTACATGGCTTTAAACCCAGGTAAGGTTGGACACTGATTTGTGGGATGGTCCTCCTCACAAACGAAACACACTTCAACCGAATGCAATGGGCATTCGTTCTTATGGTGCCTCCTTGTGCACCTAGGGCAGAAGACAACCAAGGCTCTCTCAGCCTCTTCTTTCTTTTGCTGAATCCTGAATGTGTCAAGCTGCATGGAAATGGTTTGTCTCACCTCACTCTTAAGATCTTCTAATTGATTTGCAAGCTCATGTTTAGAGAAAGGGACACTAGTTGAGAGGTGGTTTCCTCTACCTCGTTTCCGAGCTGCCCTGGAGTGGTTTCTAAACACAGTCTTGATGTCCTCATAAGGCAGTTGGTAAATGTCCCCCCCCAGCTAACATGTGAAGGCTATCTAAGAGGTCTTCAGGGACTCCTCGGAGCAGGACCAACTTGAGGGATTCAGGGTCAAGTGTGCACCTGGCCCGCTTATAGCTCAGTTGGAACCTCTCCTCATAATCCTCTAAGGACTCAAAATTTCCCATGGACATCCGAAAGATTTCCCCCTTTGTTTCCTTGGACCTATAGTAATCCCGGTACTTGGTGTTGAAAGCCTGCTGCATCTGAGCCCAAGTGGTGATACTATTCCCAGGTAAGCCCATGAACCAGCGTAGTGCTGCATCCTTAAGAGTGGAAGGGAAAAGTTTCAACTTTTGCTCATCTTCAGTATAGTCATAGGTTCTACAAAGGACAGCAAACTCAAATAGGAAGGTATCCGGATCTTCAATGGTCAGCCCATGGAAGTGAGGTAAGGCGGAGGGGCTATTGTTATTCATTTTCATCTCTCCATTGGTCTCTCGGATGGGGAAGGCACCTTCTATTCTCTCATCTTCTCTTCTATTGTCAGCCATAGCTTCAGATGGAGTGGTCTCTAACTCTTCTTCTACTATAGGGTCTTTGGATATCTCAGGATGTTCACCTATAGGTTCTTCTGGGTCACTGTCACCAAAGAAGAGAGAAGGGTGACTCAGTGATGTGGTGGGGGTGTTTGGTAGGAATTTGCCTGATCTATCTCGGTTCCTACGAGGCATGAAATGGAAAAGACTTTCTTTTTCTTTTGATTGCTTTTGCTTTGCTTTTCTTTTGGTACCTGCAAAACTGAGACAGATTGATCTACAACTAACTATGAAAGATGCGAAATTAAACTGAAAGCAGGAAAGAACTAATCTACTTTGCTCAAAGGAAATTGCAGGAATGGAAATGCTAGTCTACGCTTGCAGAAAGGAAATGTTAATCTAGGAAAGCAGGAAATGCTAATCTATGAAAGCAGGAAATGCTAATCTATGAAAGCAGGAAATTCTATGCTACTTTTGCAGAATGGAAATGAAGTAAACTACTTAGCAGAAGGCAAGAGTAAGGAAGTAGAAGAAAAACAACAATTACTAATACTCTGACGCTTCCCCGGCAACGGCGCCAAAAAGATGGTGGGCTCCAGTATTGTAGCAATAATGCTACAACTCCTGGAGCTTCCTATCTCTAATTTTATCAACCCGGTAGTTCGTACAAACTTGGAAGCGACGGTGCTGTATGCATAAGTACTAGCTCTTGTCGCAGCTGTCACTTGGTCAGCTGGCACAAGTCCGCTAGGGCTCAAGCCAACTTCTATATGCTCACAGAAGAAACTTTATGAATGATGGACGAAAGCTAACTCAAAGGAGACTAGTCTAATTGCAGAAAGAAACTGAAAGCCAATAAAGCATGAAAACCCTAGTAAACCCTAATTTGACTAGCTAGACCCTTACAATGCAAAACTGTGAATGAAACTACTACCACTAATGCCATTACTTGTAGTGAGCTGAAATACATGCATCTAAGCTACTTGCATCTGAAAAGACATGTTTTTGTATTTTTTCATTGAGTGGTTGGATTTGTTGTGATGATGCTTTTGATTAGGGTTTGGTTGTGCAGGAGCGGTTGGAATGGAAGGAAAGCATGGGCAAGGTCAGGATGGCTAGGGGAGGTCCCAGAGGGTCTCTAGCATCAGTCCACAGAAGTCTACCACGTTCGGATGCTCAACAACCGAGTTTGCAGGCTTCTACAGGAAGTCTGCAGGGGATCCTACAGGAAACTCAGGGTTTCTACAGGAAGTCTGTGCAATTCTACAGGATGTTTGGCCGTGGAAGTTTTGGGAGATGGTGAAGTGTTGGAGTGGTGTGGGAGGATAGGTGAGATGGAGATGGAGCTGGTGATGGCTCAGGAGCAGAGAAGTCAAATGGAGGAAGAGTACATGTAGTGGGTTGATGGTTGGAAGGATGGGATCAACGAAAGTTTAAGTGGATGGAGCTAAGTGATTAATGGATGAGTTGGAGGGTAAATGGGTTGGACATAGGCTGAGTAGGTGGATTGAGGAGAGATCAAGAAGAAGAAGAAGGAAGTGGAATGATAAGGAGCAGCGTAAATGAAACAAATGACTTATGCACCCAAAAACGAGAAATTCATTAACCTATGATAACTGTGCCATGAAACCTATGAACAACAATGGAAAACCAAGAAATGAAACTCGTACATGGAAGTGAAATGTAGAAGTATGGTTCAACGTCAAAAGTGCATGGATGGATCTTCAACGAAAATGTCTATGTTGCAGCTTGCATGGAAGTGAGAAGAACTGCGTTTCTTTTTGGTGGTTGGTTATGGACTGCACCCCAATCCCTAACAGAGATGGCAGTGAGCCTTAACAACCTTTTGCTGGAGCTCCAATAATTTATAACTATCCTCCTATCGAATCTAAGAAACTGAAACAAATTCACCATAAACTAATCCTATCTAAACTCATGAAAAAGACTAAATTAACAAACTGTAAATTCGAATTGTATGTGAAAGTAAAAACTCAAAGTGCTGGAACGAAATGCAACAACATTACAACACCGAGGAGATCTATTGCTCTCAGGTTGGGCCCTAACCTGAGAGCTATAGCTCCCTTAGAAACTCAGAATGAGATCAAAATCTGCCTGCCTTTATTCATAAACGAAAGTCTGATGACATGCCAAAATTGGCTTACAAAAGGAACAAAAACCGAGCTGTAGCTCGTACTTCCAAATTACAAGAGTAATACAAAAGTTCAAAAAGCTTCTATCCAAGTCTACAGCCTCAGTATTTATGCAAAATGATCATCCAACAGGTGTTCTTGATTTGTGGAGCTCGGCTGTCCAACTGAAGTTTAAACTGCTGATCCTGTAGGACAGTCATAACTGCTGTTCCTGTAGAACAGTTATAACTGCTGTTCCTGTAGAACAGTTGGCTGCCTCTAAGATCGGTGGGGAGATGGATTGGAGCTCGGAGCTATGGTGGGAATCACGAGGAAGGTCCCCAAGACTGTGGACATCCTCTCCTAAAAACCAGCAGTGCCACCTCATTGTCTCCTTGTCTCCTTTTTCGTGATCTTTGCTCCCTTTTAATGCCAAAACCTGAAATCATCATGAATTAGTCACGTAGATAGAATGCCTACCCTTCTTCCTACAAACAACACGAATAAACCAAGAAATGAATGCATAAGCAATAAAAAATGAATGGTTTGAGCAGAGCAAGTAGGCCAAATGAGCCCAAATTGTACCAAAAATTGGGGCTCATCAGAAAGAAAACAACAAGTGGGAGAATGTTGGGTTGTGTTATATTCTTTCCAAGTAGTTAAAAGAGGGTTTGAAGGGCACCTGTAACCCCACTTTATGGGGTCCGGGGCAGCGCCGCGGAAAATTTTGGTTTTTGACCCTATGTTAGGTTGGGTGGACCCACCTATGGTTTTGTGCATGATTTTCGCACATGTTTTTTGGATGCGATGGTTTTCGGTCCATGGTATTGGATGCTTTGGCATTTATAAATATGTATTGTAACATTGAAAGGAAAATAATGAAAAATCAAGTTGGTAGTCCCGGTTTTGGGATCCAGGGGAAAATCTATGTGCATATGTGTTTTATGTGTTATGATCTCACATTGTTTATTTTCTGTGTTTTAGAATTCGTATGCAGGTAATTTCTGTGCAGGGTTAAAACATACAAAGCAAGCTATTTATGAGAAGGAAATGGTTGCAATACTACATGCACTTAAGAAATGGTGACCTTACCAAATGGGAAGACACTTCAAGGTAAAAATGGATCATGATAGTCTTAAATACTTTTTTGAACAACTATTATCTTTAGAAGAATAGAAAAAATGGGTCACAAATATGTTGGGTTATGACTTTGACATCATATATAGAAAAGGGAAGAAAAATTTTGTTGCAGATGCACTCTCAAGAAAGGATGAGGATGTGGAAGCATTGTTTTGTGTTATTTCTATTATCCAACCAGATTGGATAAATGAAGCAAGGGATGAATGGAAGAAGAACGAAGAAGTATGGCCACTCATTTAAAAGTTGCAGAAGATCCCAATTCAAACAATATTGCCAGAACTTGAAGAGGAAGGAAAAATAATATTGGAACCTGGAGTAGTCATAGAAACAAGAACCCGACAACTATGAAATAGATCAATTTCAGAGTATCTCATCAATTGGAAGAACTTACTCGTTGAAGATTCCACATGGGAGGACAAGAATTTATACAGAAGCATCAAGAACTACTCAAGTGTTGAGGACAACACTTTTTGAAGGATAGGGGCATGTTAGGTCCCTATACTACTAGTGTAGCCCCTTATTGTTATTAGTACAACCCCATTATTATATTGTTGTGCCCATGTAGTCCCCATATTGTTATTAGTGTGCCCCATAGAAGCCCACTATTGTTATTATTGTGCCCTTACATTATTATTGTTATGTCGGCTCTGATTATATTATGACCCCTTAGACTCCTATATATAGAAAGGAGGTATTATCATTTGTATCATCTAAGAATTTTTCATTTGTGTAATGTAAAGGAGGTTGCCCCTTGAAGAGGCTGAATTCTAAGGCGTTGATCTATCTTTTCTATCTTTTTGTGAGCTGGTTTCATAACAGAGTTGGTACTAGGGGTAGCAACAACATCAAAAACACCATACATGATGATCACTCTAGAGTTGGTAGAGCTGAAGTTGTAGTTGAAGGAAATGCTTGAAAAGTGATACATTAGCCCAGGTGTATCACCATGGGGCGCACTGGTAATTTTTGTGAAGAAGAAGGAGGATACTCTAAGGTTGTGCATTTATTACTGGAAGCTGAACAAATGACCATTAAGAACAAGTAGATGTGAGGATTGATGATTCGTTCAATCAGTTGAAGGGAGCAGTAGTGTTCTCGAAGATTGATCTGAGATCCGGTTATCATCAAGTACACATACAGGAGGATGGCATTTACAAGACATATTCCTGGACCATGTATGGACATTATGAGTTTGTTGTAGTTCCATTTGGTTTGACTAATGCTCCAACTACTTTTATGTACTTGATGAATAATGTGTTGTGTCCTTATTTGGAATTTTTTTTTATTATGTTCATTGATGACATCTTGATATATTCTAAGAGTGAAGAAGAGCATGCCGAACATTTAGCAATAGTATTGAGATTGCTAAGAGAGCATTAGTTGTACGCTAAGTTTAGAAAATTTAGTTTCTTTCAGACAAAGGTACATTGCTTGGGACATGTGGTTTCCAAGGAAGGCATAGTAGTAGATCCAGAAAAGATAAGGGATATCATGGGGTGGGCCGCTCCTAGGAATGTGGATGAGGTAAGATCATTTATGGGGTTAATAGGTTATTACAGGAGGTTCATTAGGAACTTCTCATAGATTGCATATCCCATCACAACATTACAAAGGAAAGGTAAGAATTTTCAATGGACAGAGGAATGTGCAACAAGTTTTTAGCAGTTGAAACAATTGTTGACACATGATTTAGTGCTAAGGATTGTAGATCTAGACAAAGAATTTGTGGTATGCAAGGATGCTTACAAAAGAGGACTTGGCGGAGTTCTTATGCATGAGGGACATGCAATATGCTAGGAGTCACAAAATATAAATGAGTACGAGCAGAATTATCTGACACATGATCTTGAGTTGGCAGTGATCATCCATGTATTGAAGATGTGGAGGCATTATTATCTTGGCAGTAGATTTGTAATGGTGGGTGATCACAATGTAGTGAGGCATCTATTTGACCAACTAAATTTCAATTCTAGGAAAGCTAGATGGTTGGACACATTCAACGGACACATTCAACGAGTTTGACTTTGAGATCAGGTACATTAAAGGTAAAGAGAACAAGGTTGCAGATGCTCTTAGCAGGTGGATATAAGTGAACCACTTAACAACTTTGAGTTCTTATGAGACATATTTACAGGCTCAGGTCTTACACGTAGGTCAGCAGGATAAAAAGTACATGGAGTCCCAGCACATGTTACAGCAGAGTACAGGTACAGGTGGGTGAAAACGTGAAGTTGGGTTACACTTTTGTGAGAAATTCCCTGGAAAATTTCACAATCTCAATTTTTCGGCCGAACCAAAATTTTCTTCAGTCGAATTTTCTACATTTATTTAGCCGAACTATTATACTAACATTTTGTCGAATAATTGGCCTTTTAGATTAACGTTGATCGTTAAATGGATTTTTTTCTAGAGTTGAAAAATCGGCAAAAAAATATTTCGGCTGAACTAGTTTTTCATCCAAAAAAACGTTTATATATATGAGGTCCCTGGCATTGTTGTAGAATATTCTGCATTGTTAGTGTGTTATTGTTATTGTGTTGAGTGCTACTATTTTAGATGGCCCATCGGTTCGTTGGAGGAAACGATCAAGTATGTGCATGAATTGTTCTTTTTTCCACATTTTTTTTTATGGTTTTTTACAGTTTTTTTAATTTTTTGTTGGTTTTTTTGCAAGGTTGGTTGGTGCCAGAGGAATTTTTGCGCGAGGTTGGTTGGTTGGTGCCAGGTTTGGTTACACCTCGTCATCGTTGGAGGAATTTTGTCAGCTTCCTCAGCCTCCTCGTCTGGACCAGGTATGTTGATTTGTTAGATTCTAAGAGTAATTTTAGGATTACGCACCATCAACCATTTACAAACATTGTCACCATATAATTATGGAATCTAAATTTTATGTTCATAATAATATTTATAATAGTCATATAGAAAATAATTATTTTGACGTTTTGAATTCTAAATTTTGTAAGAATTTTCTAGTTTTAGCATCAAATTGATTAGATTGATTGAAAATTTGATTTTCCTCTTACATTGCACCTCAATTTTTTCCCTTTAAAATTAAATTGTAAAATTGTTTAAAAACCTATTAAAATTGCTTTATAGTAACCTTTATTTGCATTTTGCATTTTCATTAGAACACAATAATATTTACTTGGATTCTCAGTATCCACATATTGGAAATTTTTTATGTTGCCTTTTGAAGAAATTTTTGGATATCTAGATCCGAGAATTTCTTTTAAAAGTATTTCAACACATAGTAGATCAAGGATATTTGGATGCTAAATTTCCAGATCCGACCTTCAAAGAAATATGTATCCACCTAATATCTAGATTTGGACAAATATTAAATGATATTTTTTTTGAACTTTTCAGTTTTGTAGATTTAGGATATCCATATCTGACTCTTTCTCTAATTTATGATGTTTTCGAAGACCATAAATCTAGATCCAAATTTGATTTTATTATGACTTAATGATTTTTTTGGATTATGGGTTTTTCCAATTTATCCCTTCAAATGACAAAACTAGCATATACAATAAGGAGAGGAAATCATTTTTAATACCTTTTTGTGATCATAAAAGCAATTCAAACCTAAAAATAGGTGATGGAGAGCTGGTAACTACCTTAAATAAATGGTGTGACCTAACTACTAGCTGCCATTGTAACTCCTATTATGCTAAATATCTTTGCAAGATAACTCACAAACAGCGAGCGCTCCTCTTGTCTATTTTTATCCTTACAATAGCAGCGATCCGTCTGCTAATAATTAACCTCTTTAAGCACTACTTTTAGCCTTTAAATTCACACCTTCCTTTATCTTGAATGCACACAAAGAAAACAATAGCACTCTCATACCTTTCTCCTTGTAATTTGTGTTGTTATGGGGTGAATGACACTACTTTTTTATGCCCAAAAGAATTAAGGGATAGGGGCCCTCATTTGCTGCTAGGAATATCTCTCCCCTTTTGGCTGCAACAACATACATTCTTATCCACATTTCTCTCAAAAATCTGGAGGAAGTGAAAAGTTTAGCTTATTTTTCTGTATTTAGCATCATTTTAAACAACAACTTACTTCATTGATATCATGGCATGTGTTAAAAACTCCCCATGTTCAACAGCCGGGAGAAGAGCCAACACCCTTCTCACCTTTTGACAAAAGCACTTAATTCCAAGACATGAAAGTGATACTATAGATGAGCCACAATATTGCAACAAGAATGCTGCAACTCCCAATGCTACCAACTTTAATTATCAACCCGAGATTCGTACAAAATTAAAAGGTGTCGACACTATATGTGAAATATACAATGTGTCCTTCTTTCACTGTCATAATGTAATGGAGTGAATGTAATCAAATCCTAAACTAATTGCAGAAATGGAAATTTTAACCTATTGCAAGAAATAAAATAAAAGGAAAGAAAACCTATTCTAATTTCATAAAGAAAAGATCATGAAATAAATATCAATCATTACATTTCAAAGAGTTTAGATCCATTGACAAAGTTCATTGGATGTGGCAATCAAGAAAATCATTATTGTATTATCCAATTCATAAATATGTCATTAACCCAAATTGTTGAGATGTTTTGCAGGGGTAAAAGGGCAAGTCCTAAGTGGTGTTTATTCCTCCTCAACCATTGATTTAGAGCCTAAGTGTTATGAGTCAACCCTAAGGGATGAAAACCAATATTTTTGAGCAAATTTGGGCAAGTATATACATGCTGGAAGAGTTCTACAAGAAGCTGCTACAGGAAGTTAGAGGCTGCTACAAGATGTTATAATTCACCGTAATGACCAAGAAAATCAAATCCAAATTGGATGGGATATATTTTTTTTTTTTATTGAATAGGATGTCGTAGGTCTCCATTCCAAGTTGAATCACTAAAAAATACCTCTGTTAACACATGCTAAAAAATAATAGAAAAATACTAGTCTAAAATCTAGAAATTCGAGAACTAGTGAGCTAGTTAATCTATCAAATTCCTAACCTAATCAAGTGAAAATGAAATGGGATAAATTTTTTCATTAACCTAAATATTTCTATGGTATAATTAAAGTGGAACCAACTCAATAGAAGCTCATTAAAATGTTCTAAAAATAGCAAAAAATTACTACTATTTGCCACAAGGGACTTCCAGAAATTTAGATTTGGGAATAAGCAAACTAATCCAAGTAGCTCAATGATTACTATGACCTTCCAAAGCTATTCCAAGGAGGAAATGATGCTTGTGATCTTGCAAAATAACTTACTTCAACCATTTAACCCAATCCTACAACAAGAAATCATTAATACTAAATGCAAAAATAGAAAAAGAGAAGGACAAGAGATGCATGTGAATAAGAAGTGAAAGGAAGAAAAATAAATGATACAAAAGGGCTTTGATGCTCCTGGGATGGCCAAGCCCAAGGAAGCTCAGAGTCCTATGAAGGAGACCAAGATTTAGAAGATGAACATGGAACAAATCTTTATTATTTCCATCAATATAATTACATCCCTGCAAGAAATGAAAGTGGAGCTTCAAAAATACGAGTTCTCCCCACAAGAAGACTAATAAAAAGCAACCCCTAGAGGAAAATTCGACTTGGTACTTATACAAAATGATTAAGAAGAATTCCCCATGAAAGGAGGAAGCTTTCCCCTCCAAAATCCCTCAAATAATGGATCTGGTTCCCAACACTAGGAATCTGCATTAAATGATAAGGAAGACATTCCTAGATTTTCTCAATCATTGGAGCTCCAGAATTTGTGCATGATTTCATGATATCGAGTTGATTTACTATTCAATATTGATCATCATGTAGTAGGGAGCAAGTCCCTAAATTATCTCCTCCTCCAAATCTTCATAATCTGCCCAATATTCTCACAATATTCTATGAAAATAAATAATATTAGGCACAAATATGCAATTATCCATAAACCTTCCTAATGAACATATTAAAGTTAAAAATACGTTATCTAATGAAAAAAGAGAGGTTTAATGTGTTGAAGGATGGTCAGATGGGCCTTAATTTCTGTCTAATTTCGAGGGCCATCATACCCCCTGCTGAAAGTGTTTCTCATCCTCTGAGAAACTTAGTGACCTCATTGTGCCTCATTCATGGCCCTGGTGGCCTCCATGATTTGTTCTATAGCTGTTCAACACTTTCATGGAGCAACTTTCTACCTTCTCGTAGAAAATTTCTTTTAGTTGTTGTTGCGGCCTTAGAATTCTGCTGCCCTAACATGGGGGATAACCACCCGGTCTGGACCTTAAGACAACTCCTTTTACGTTTAAAGTGGTGGCTCCGAATGGGGATAATGGGATCAGTTTCCCAGTGTGGGTTTTAAGATGAGAGTGGGTGGTTCACGAGTGTTTGCAATAGAATAATGATAATCTAAATGACTTATTCTATCATGCAATTCTCTAACTAAATTATTCTAATATAAACCCGGGTATTCCTGTGTGGTATGTGATCTACAAAGATATTTGTTTAACATGTGATAATAAAGATCAATCATGCATAAACAGAGATGATAATGTACAAAGATATTTTCTTTGACTAAACAGTTAGTCAAATTTTTTTATAAAATATATCGCATATATGATGAGTTATATATGAAAATCAACAATTTCAGCTAGGCATCATACAATAGTGCAATTAAAGCTTAACAAAAAGAGTAAATCTCACATACAATTCATGAAAGTAAAGTGTTGTCACTAATTAAACGAAAACATAATCAATCATACAAGATAATAGTACCATATGTGTGAAGTCCTGCTCATTTGATTAATGACATGGATTAACTCATTTCTTCAAATCAAATTATCTTGCAAGAATACAATAGTGCATCAACAAAGGAAAATAATTTGATATCTAAAAGAAACGATCATGTTCCATAATTTCACCAAAGCATTCACAAACTTACAAAAGTTCATTCTTTGCAAATGTTTTTGATAAAATTTTGGACCCTTCTCTAAATGCATGAGAAGGGTATAAATACTATTCTAACTAATGTGCAAAAATAGATTATACAAAAATTTGAGGAGGTTTCAAACAACCTTCCTTCTAACTAGTTAACTAACTCTAAAAATAAACAGTGGCTTGATGAGTAGAGGCTAAGATGATGATTTGTTGTCTTCCAGCTTGTCCTTCAAATCACATATATCGGTCATTGGTTTGATTTGAGGAGGTGCCCCAAAATGTGTCCTGAGTTGTCCTGCAAAAATCACATCGGTGAGAGGTGGAAACATCCACTAAGTCTAATGAAGCGAGCAATTAAGGGTCATGATTTGGCTGTGTGGCTTGACGAGGTATTGCCAATACGAATCCCAGTCGGTCTTGGTCAATTTTGTGATTGCTTCCCTTTGAGTCTTTGCCTTTTCCTGCCAGATTTTATGTAGAGCACTTAAATTGGGCAAATCTTTTGGATTTCCTTCCATTATCAAGTTGGTTGCAAATAGAGTATGGTTCAATGCCTTGATTATATCCTTTGACACCATAGCTGCTCTTGCCACTTCTAGCTCAACTTCCTTGATTCTTACGTCCCAATCCGTGAAAAGAATGTCTTTGTGTGTCTCCTCAATCTCAGGTAGATTAGCTTTCCTTCTGCCTTTTGTTTCTTTCCATTCAATGACTATGAGATTTTGGTCTTCAAATAAGTAAACTTGGTTCTCTGGTCGATTGCCTTATTTGTCAGCTGGTTGCTAGTGGTTAGATAAGGAGTAATGTATCTCATCTTTTGGTAGAAGTGCTCTTGCTATTTCACCAGAAGGGAGTTTAGTTCCAATGCCTCTTTAACAAACTCCTGGATGGTAGGAACGTCCTTGTATCTTTCAATGGCTTGCTTCAATTCTTGGAGTTGCATGTTTTTGGCTAATATATTGGCTTCATGGCTTATCTTCAGGACCTCCATGCTATGTTGCAATTAGGCAAGCTGCTCAGTTGCTTCCATATTTACACTTGCATTTTCTGTTTCAAGCTACTAACACATATTTCATTAAATTTGGAATTAAATTGTGGATCTAGAATTTCAAAATAACCAAAAAGCTCAATTCTAGTCATTTTCCTTGTAATAAAATATTTCCAAATTTAATGAAATATGTGTTTACTGCTCAAGCTGTGCAATCCTCTCCTCTTTTTCTCTCAACAAAGTAGAGACTTCAGTAGCCTTGTCCATGGTGGCTGTTGCATATGCTCCCATGAAGTGTGACAATATCATCAAGTTCTCAGCTGGGTTGAAAGGAATTTCCCTCCAAACTATGTCCATCAGCTCATTTCCAGGTGGGAGCTCGGGTGTTTATACCCTTTTCCTTTTCCTCTACCTCCTTACTATAGCCTTGTGGAGTGGGCTATAAAACACATCAAGTGGAGGGATTTCGGTCACTTTCAAGACAACCTCTAATGTGGGCAGAGCAGAGATAATCTTAGTCTGTTGGGACGTTGTCGCTTGATCCTCCATAGGCTTGGATTTCTCATCCATGGAATTGGACTACTCATCCATAGTCTTGGACTCTGTATTTTCCTCAATATGCAGAGGAGTTTGACATTCTATTATTTCCTAGGTATCTGTCATTTTGGGAGTGTCTTATAGTTTCTTATTAGACTGATCCCACTCCTACTCCAAACTGCTGCTTTTTACCTCTGAACTGATTTCTTTAGGTGGGGTGCTCATAACCTCTTTCTCGGCGGACTTCCTGCTAGACTCTGTTGTATTATCTGTGTCTTGGGCCTTCCTTATATCTGGTGTTTTCTCAGTATTTACCTGAGATTCTATGCGAGAAATAGGCCCTTCATTGTTAACAGTCACACTTGGTGTAGGCTTATCCTCGAGCTTTAACAAGTGCATTGGGATTACTTCAAGCCTTTCGTTTTTGAATTCTTGAAATCTTTCAAAATCTTCAGGACTAAGATTTTCCCTTGCCCATTCGAACGATTGTTCGAAGAATTTGGTTGATTGTAATAGGTCTTCAAAATCGTTAGCCTCATGGTTGTATGGCTTGATCTTTACCACAGTAGTGATGTTATAGGCTATCTTTTCTGGATCAAATTGCCTTGTCAGCAAAGTATGAAGCCTGAGGCCTTCCATGCTTACTGACTCCTTTACTGCATGATTAAAATTTGCTAACGAAAAATAACCACACTTGATAGGAAAAGAGGGCCATAATAACTTCTTTCTTTCTTTGAGAACTTTAGTTAGGCCTCTTCCCATGGTCTAGTAGGTGATTTCTCTTGCCAACAATTTATTCGAAATATATAAAGGGAGGACATGTGGGTCTGATGTGTTACCAAAAATTCTAATGTAGGTGAACCATTCTTCAATAAAATATTTTCCGACAGCCAGAAGGTCCATAGCTACTTCTTGGGAAAACCTGAGGGCTTTCCTATTGAAGAATAATTGATGCAGTGACAAAATAATAGCATGACATATTCTATAGAAATGGGGTGTATAATGGGATTCCCACATTTGCTTATGACTGAGAGGGATAGGGTAGGGGTCCTGTAAGGTCCATTTCTAACCCATGGTTGGAAATTTGGTGAAGAAACATATGTAATCCACAATGTAGGCACTAAAATAGAATGGAGGAAGGTTGTGCGGGGAAGACAATCTCTTCTGTCGATATTTAGTGATAATGGTGGCTAGGTTATTCGATAAGATGGTGGCCCAATTCATAATGTGGGAATTAACACAGGCATCTATCAGAGGGATCCATTCTATGGAAAACTTAGTATTATTGGGTAACCGATATAGTCTACATAACATAGCAGCTGCATAATTGTAGGGGTTTTCCAAAGAGGTTATAACATACATACCCGTTTTCTCGAATTTCAATTTTTTCTCCAATACTCTCCAATCTTGAATCACCTTGAGGGGTTCTTGGTTCTTCTTCGTGAAGTTAGCCACAAATGTCTTGTCATATATGTCCTGAGGGTCAGGTATATGGTACATTTGCTTTAGGTCCTTTGCTCTGAATGACCTCATGAGTTCCATTCTCGAATTCCTGAACTACCTATCTTCAATTGTGAGGTTTTCCACCACCCACCTGATGATATCAATGTATGGGAGGATTTTGGCTCTCGCTCCTATCCTATGAAGGAAAGAACAAGCAACATCCTTGAATTGGAGTCCTGAAGGTTTTATAGAGTCGGTTGTTGCTTTTGTGACAACAACCTTGGGACGTTCATCCTCGAGTCTGTTGTATATGACCTCCCAAGCTGTTGCTCCTCCATCAACACTGCAGACTGTATTAGATAATATAGGAACCATCTTTGTAGACTCGGTCTCTACAACATTCTACTTTTTATGTTTCTCCATCACCTTCCTCAATGACATGTCTTTTGTATCTTGCCTGAAATGGACAAGATATATCAGTGCAGACGGTATCGAGCAATTAAGACTGAAAGCTCTTCTAAAATGACTTTGGATCGTGGGAAAGGTTTAAATGAGCTACTCAATGTTAACTACCCATAACTTGGAAAATCATTACCTCTCCTCGGGCCACTAAACATTATTATCCTATCAATCCATTCATTATTATATTAAAACGTAATTATTTCACATGCTTACCGCTCTTATTCGCACATCGCAATATTTAAAAGGATGCAATATAGCATTGCCTACTCTATAAGGCGAAATTCGATTGTGATTGCTGCAACATCGCATTTCACGAATTGTCAATGGATGTCGTAGTGGCATAGCTTAATTATTTACAATTTTTGTGAAGTGTGATTTGTGAAATAACTAGGTGCTTTTATCGGGATATCGCAGTGGGAGGTTTGATCGTGTATCGCCATTTTTTAAAAGTGTTTTATGACCATCACATGGAAAAGCGTGATTTTCAATTTGCAATGAGGATCACATTCTTGGGTTGTTTTGCAAGGTTTTTCAAGGCAATTTCTTAGAGTTAGGTTTATTTTATTCTAAAACTAAATTTTTTAAAAAGGGTCCCCATTTATATATCTAACCTTAGCTATTGCTATACGTAAATGGGGGGGTTGTTTCGTAGTACAACAATTGACGATTCACTTGGGAGAACTAGTTATCTCTGAGTAGTTTTTTGAAATTTCTATAACTTTCAAAGTAATTAGAGTTATAGGAATAATAATTACATGAGTTATAAAGTAAACAACATTTCTCAAGAAGCATAATCACTTAATCTATTTATTCAACTACTTTACTCTTGTAATGATAAAAATACAAATGTTTGCATCAGTCAATAATAAGATTTAAAGTGATATAGTAGGTATCTTCTACATATTAGTTTTTTGGTGTTTACTCATTTATCACAGATAGAGCCTATGCTGCCAGCAGGCGTTCATAGCCTCGACAGGGTTAACTTTTAACCAACAATGATTCATTATCCCATCTGAAGCAATTTTCAAAATTCAAAATGATATTCACTTGCTTTGAATCTCACTTGGATCTTGTCTCTTTTTCCTTTTTAATATAATATTTTCTTTTAGGTTTCTTAAAAGACATTGTCTAGGCTTGGTAACCTAATAATAACAATGCCATTCACTAGTTGTAACTAAACTGAACAAGCTAGCTCTTGATGAGACCCCTTGTCTTCTGATCGATGAGATCATTGGCTTTTACCCTGTTTTGATTGTTGACATTATGATGCATGTGTTGTACTTGATGGCAACCCACTTGTAGTAGAACAACTCACTTATATATGGTAACTAGATGAATCTACAGAAAAGATATCAGATGTGACAGAATGCATGACAGTTGTGACAAATGTAGGGAAGTTCAAAGGAATCAGTTCAGAAGTAATGTACAATGGCAACTCTCTCAGATGACAGTTCATAGTGCAACAAGTTAACAACAAATAATTGCAGATCATACTACAAAGAATGAAGAAAGAGAGGTATACGCAGGTTCACCTTGACCAAGATGTGTATACATGCAGGTTAACTGACCACAAGTAGCGTATACATACACACACACTTTCACATAAGGAAAAGTGCATATATCTTGGAAAACTAAGTTTCTGGTCCATGGTATTTGGTCCATGGTATTTTGATCCATGGTATTGGTCCAAGGTATCTGGTTTGAGGTATTGAACCTATGTATTTGGTCCAAGGTATTGGTCCTATGTGGTTTTGGTCCATGGTATTGAGAAAGCCTAAAACTATAAAAGGAGGAGAAGATCATTAGGCCAAGTGTGCAAGAATTGAATACCTGATGAAGTGTGAGATCTAGTATGCAGGTTATCGGCTTATGGTGCTTTGTTTGATCTGAACCAAGGATGAACCTTAACAGTTGATGGAGGATAAGATCTAATGATGGATCAGGATCTTAAGGCTTGAAATGAATTATCTTTATATGGTTTGATCATGTTTACTCTAGATATGAATACTGACGCATGTGCTGTTCTGTAAATGTTATGATCTGGGTATGCCTGAAGTCTGGAATAGTTGCAAAATTATGAATTAATATTTACAGATATATACGCTGGTTGGCTTTGATAAAAGCGTGTATAAACACTAGTTCAACACATCTAAGTGGCGTATACATTATGTAATATGATATTTGAAGTTATAGGTGGATCTGACTGTTGTTACAGAATTTTGGGTTCTGCTTTGTGTTCTGGTGACTGTAGTTTGATGACAGTATACTGAATGTTCAGATTGATTGATTGTGATTTTTTTCAGTGACGATGGGATTTAATTGATTTAGTTATGGGTGATTAAGAGAATTATGATTGAGTTCCAATGATTGGTTAATGCAAATGTATTTGATGGTTGTAGTGCAGTGGTGATTGATTTTGAGCTTCAATGTTGATAATGGGTCCAGTATGAAAATTAGCTGAAACGATGTACCAGGAGCATCCAATCTGAAAATTTATGAAACGTGGTCCCTAGAGGAAGAGAGAAGGTTGTAGCCTTCTGTAGGTCAGCGCCTACGTACTAGTAAACATACCAACTAGTACAAGAGCTAGGGGGTTGTAGCTCCCTTCTAGTAGAAGCTGGAGAACGAGAGAAGGTAGTAACATTCTGCAAGTAGAAGCCTATGTACTGGTATGAGTCTGCACCAGTACAATGTTGTAACATTCTGAAGGTAGTAACATTCTGCAGGTAGAAGCCTATGTACTGGTATGAGTCTGCACCAGTACAATGTTGTAAATATATTTTCTTATTATTAAAAGAAGACAAAGATGACAGTAGTAGGTGTTTTCACCCACATTGGGTTTCCACCTTAAATCTTGGTGTTCATGTGTGTTGCTTATGTGTGATGGTTCATTTAGTTATTAACTACACATGGTTACTGTTTAATGTTTAATAAATTACTGATGCACAGATTAAAGATCAACATATGATGAATTAACTGAATCATTAGCTTGCTGGATATACGCTTGTTTCCTTAAACACAGTTGCGTGTACACATGGGTTACCTTCATTGAAGTAGCATATATAAATTTGAGTATGAAAAGAAAAAGGTTATTGACTTGACTAATATTGATTCACCCCCCTCCCCCCCCTCTCAATATTATTTCCAACAATTGGTATCAGAGCAGGTCCTTTGGTAGAAGCTTGATCTCTTGAAGGAGATCCGTAGAACAATGGGAAAGAAGCTAAAGAAGAAAGCGTCTCAGAAGAAGAAGACATCTCAAAAGAACTATGACAGTGGGAGAGTCGATTAGGGATTATGTGGAAGCAAATCTTCAGATTCAGAATCACCTCAGAATGAAGATGAACAAACAAAAGAATTATCAGGTATGAATTTGTTATCCTCTGGTGATACATTTCTCTGTCCATTTGAAGATGATGAAAGTGATAGCGAAACAACTTAATTTTCTCTTATGGGTGAGAGAGAAAGATATCAAATAGAGGCAGAATTTAAAAGGCTCATAGATAAAATTAGAGATCAACAAGATCTATTGGACAAAAGGGAGTGTGCCTTCAAAGAAGAAGCTACCAAACTAAAAGCTCAACTAGAGGAAGGAAACAAGGAAAAGGAAGATCAATGTCAAAAGTTTCAGGATGAAGTGACATCATTAAGAAATGAAGTAAATAAAAGGAGCACAAAAATCAAGAAACTTAAAGATAGATCCAGCTACTATGAAAGTCTTGAAGGTAAGATCCTCTCTCTAAAAGAAGATCTTGAAAAATCAAATAAGCAGAATGAAGAACTACACCAAGCTCTTGAAGAACAAGAAAAGGAAGTTCTCGAATTAAGGAAACAAATGGAAGAAGGAAGAAAAGCTGAAGAAATCATGAAGAAACAATATCTTGAAAAGGAAGAGCAATATCAGGTTGAGGTAAATATACTAAAAGGTAAATTAGAAGAAAAGGAAAGCTTTTACGATTTCAAGATAGTACTAAGATTTTGGATGATATTCTCAGTAGTCAAAGGTCTCCTACCATCAAAACTGGTCCTGGTTTTCATGAAGGTGAATCTAGCTCACAAACTGAGGCAAGGAACTCTAATGCAAATTCTGAAATGCTCAACAAAGAGATGAGAGGTCAATCCCATCAACAACCAAGGAAAGAAAATTTTCAAAGAAAATCTTATACTCCTAACCATGGAAGTGATAGTCGGTTATTTCCTCAAATGAATAATGTTGAATGTTTTATGTGTCATAATCTTGGACATGTTGCAGCGAGATGCGGAAGTACAATGGTTCAAGATCATCACACAGAAAGATCATTAGCTTCCAAGTACTTTAAGGGATATTGTTTTTCTTGCAATATGTTTGGTCACAAAGCCATTGGCTGCTATAGAAGAAATATTAAACATGTAAGATGTTATGAATGTAACAAGTTTGGAAATATAGCAAAGGAATGTAGGAGAAAATTTTGGGCACCATACCAAAAGGAGAAAATGTCATCATACTCGAAGATATGGAAGAAGAAGGATGTACAGTTAGAAAAATGTGGCATGGCATAGTGTACAGACATGACAAACTTAGGGGAAGCTGAAAATATGAAACATCAATTTTCTAAATCTCATACTCAAGTTTCATGAAGACAAGTTGAGTATATACGTGAGTTCTGGGACAGTCTCAAAAAAACTGATGTGATATGATTCAGACAATTATCAGTTATCTTTTCTGTTGTAGATGACTACAATATGTGGATGCTACTTAGAAGTGTTTTGATGCTCACAAGTTGTTGATAACTTGATGTATATCTGATTGATGATGATGCCTTGATACTTCTTACTGATATATGCAATGATCAGATCTAACAATGAATAGGTGGAATAGGTTCAAGGGGAGAACATGCTATGCTTCTAACAAAGCATTGTTGGCATTATGTTTAGAAGTCTTTGGTACCTAATCAATGATGATGAGGCTTATGTGGCTAAAGTGTTTAATTGATACATCTTGCTATGTGACGTTTATGAGTTGCCCATGATGAAATCTCAGATGATACTTGAATTGATTGAGGTTACATAATTATTATTCAGATCAGATTTATGGATGATTGTGGATGACTTTTTTATATTGCTTACATGGTGATCTTCATAAGGACAAGGAGAAGTACAAAGCTTGAGTACACAACTTCATTATTTGATGATAAGCCACTCATTTCTTTTATACTAGTGTCATCATGCCTTCAAAGATGCATATGGTGTAGTTATGATTCAAGATTCCTATAGTTCTCACATTGTTGAGGATTGTTGCTATTGATGATATCAAGAAAGTTGGACAAATGACCATGCACTCATGGTTTGCTAGATACATAATTGATGGACACACATTATGTTGGATACATGGATGATTACTTAAGTTGCATATTGTTGACTGGCCAAGAGAATGGTGTTATTGCAGGTCACATGAAGACATAGCTATTTGAAGACATGGATATTCGAAGACATGGCTTACTTAATCACATAATGATGCTGATTTCTTACCTTATGATGATAGGTTGATACTCACATATGTTGATTATCATGGTTGATGCTTATCAGATGTGGGATGTTCCCTTGTGATGATACATGGTTGATATATTGAAGGTTCTTGTGGAAAGATCATGCAATTTTTGATGATGATGATGACTATGGTGTTTTCACATACATATGATATGATGTGAATGATTTTGTGCTATTACTTGGAAATATGACATATGATTAGTTGATTCATGGAAGGTTATGATAAGGCTCTTTCTACTAAGGAAACGAAACAAGTTGATCTTGATGAGATCAAGAGGATGAATTGATATCTATATGCAGACATACTTTGTCACAGGTCGATGATATTTACACTGTCATATCTTGGGAACTAATGATGGACATATACAGGTTACTGGTCTGGATGCTGTTGAAAGATGCTTATGGAGCAGATCATACATGGTGTATGATAGTTGTTGGTGACTATCATGGTCTTGTTTAGATATTTGGTCTCTGTTATAAATGTCATGTATATCATTTGATGTAAAGGTCATATCAAGACCTATGATGTAATAATTTGTCTCTGTCTATTGTAGTCTTTTGATGAGTCCCTTTTGGTCATATGATGTAATTTGTAACCCCACTATGCATGGGAAGGATGATGTAATAATTGATACATTTCAGTCATGTATAAATTGGTATATCCCCACTTGGTTGGGAGGATGAGTCAAATTCGGTATATCCCCACTTGGTTGGGAGATTGATATATGTATGAGTCATTGGTGATAGGAAGCTCAAAGTCACTTAGTTGAGTTATAGAGTCATGTTATTCTTTTGGAAAATATTTGCAGACTCTGCATGTGCTCAGGGGGAGCATGGATGATATAGTGCATTGCAGCATGAACAAAGGGGGAGTTTAATCAGAAAATTCAGCATGTGCTTAGGGGAAGCATGATCAATGTTTATATTCAGCTGTTTCGATATGAAAGTTTTCTTTTTGATCAGCCCCTTTCCCTTCATATCAAAGGGGGAGAATATCCTGGTCCGCCCTTTGCCCTTGATGTCAAAGGGGGAGAGTATTTTGGTGTTGCTTGTTATCTCTAATAGTTTCTACATCTTGTGGTAATCAACACCAACATGGTTGCCATAAAGTCCAAAGGGAGAGATTGTTGGTATTATGATGCATGTCTTGTACTTGATGGAAACCCACTTGTAGCAGAACAACTCACTTGTATATGGTAACTAGATGAATCTATAGAAGAGATATCAGATGTGACAGAATGCATGACAGTTGTGACAAAATGCAGGGAAGTTCAAAGGAATCAGTTTAGAAGTAATGTACAATGGAAACTCTCTCAGATGATAGTTCACAGTGCATCAAGTTAACAACAAAGAATTATAGATCAGATTACAAAGAATGAAGAAAGAGAGGTATACGCAGGTTCACCTTGACCAAGATGCGTATACATGCAGGTTAACTGACCATAAGTAGCGTATACGTACACACGCACTTTCACAGAAGGAAAAGCGCGTATATCTTGGAAAACTAAGTTTTTGGTCCATGGTATTTGGTCCATGGTATTTTGATCCATGGTATTGGTCCAAGGTATTTGGTCCGAGGTATTTACCCTAGGTATTTGGTCCAAGGTATTGGTCCTAAGTGGTTTTGGTCCATGGTATTGAGAAAGGCCTAAAACTATAAAAGGAGGAGAAGATCATTAGGCCAAGTGTGCAAGAATTGAATTTATGATGAAGTGTGAGATCCAGTATGCAGGTTATCAGCTTATGGTGCTTTGTTTGATCTGAACCAAGGATGAACCTTAGCGGTTGATGGAGGATAAGATCTAATGATGGATTGGGATCTTAAGGCTTGAAATGAATTATCTTTATATGGTTTGATCATGTTTACTCTAGATATGAATACTGACACATGTGTTGTTCTGTAAATGTTATGATCCAGGTATGACTGAAGTCTGGAATAGCTGCAAAATTATGAATTAAGATTTACAGACATATACGCTGGTTGGATTTGATAAAAGCGCATATACACGCTAGTTCAACACATCTAAGTAGTGTATACATTATGTAATATGATATTTGAAGTTACAGGTGGATCTAATTGTTGTTGTAGAATTCTAGGTTCTGATTTGTGTTTTGGTGACTGTAGTTTGATGACAGTATACTGAATGTTCAGATTGATTGATTGTGGTTTGCTTCAGTGACAATGGGCTTTCAGTGATTCAGTTATGGGTGATTCAGAGATTTATGATTAAGTTTCAATGATTGGTTAATGCAGATGTATTTGATGGTTGTAGTGCAGTGGTGATTGATTTTGAGCTTCAATGTTGATAATGTGTCTAGTATGAAAATTAGATGAAACGAGGCCTTCATGTGTATTGTTGTGTACTAGGAGCATCCAGTCTGAAAATTTATGAAACGTGGTCCCTGGAGGAAGAGAGAAGGTTGTAGCCTTCTATAGGTCGGCGCCTACGTACTAGTAAACATATTAGCTAGTACAAGAGCTAGGGGGTTGTAGCTCCCTTCGAGTAGAAGTTGGAGAATGAGAGAAGGTAGTAACCTTCTGTAGGTAGAAGCCTATGTAATGGTATGAGTCTGCACCAATACAATGTTGTAAACAAATTTTCTTATTATTAAAAGAAGACAAAGACGACAGTAGCAGGTGGTTTTCACCCACATTGGGTTTCCACCTTAAATCTTGGTGTTCATGTGTGTTGCTTATGTGTGATGGTTCATTCTATTATTAACTGCACATGGTTACTGTTTAATGTTTAATAAAGTACTTATGCATAGATTAAAGATCAACATATGATGAATTAACTGAATCATTAGCTTGCTGGATATATGCTTGTTTCCTTAAACACAGTTGCGTGTACACGCAGGTTACCTTCATTGAAGTAGCATATATAAATTTGAGTATGAAAAGAAAAAGGTTATTGACTTGACTAATACTGATTCACCCCCCCTCCCCTCAGTATTATTTCCAACATTGATATGCAGTTTTGGTAATATTAGTTAATTATCTCCCTATGATCATGGTAAACAAGCTCGTAATGAGAATTTTTATCTTCTAAGTTTTGCATATTTTAGAATTACACTCTGAAAAAGGAAAATTATATCAGATGGGGTGAATCATTAGCTCTTTTAAGAGTTTTGGATGATAATGATAGAGTTTTAAGCTACTGATATGCAGAAAGTCCTTACTAGGTTAAATATTCTTTTCTTGATTGATAACAAAACATTCATACTTTATAAAGATAAGAGTTTGTTCATAGAATAAATGTTTTTAAGCAAGATCAAATCAGGTCTACTTTAGTACTCAAATGTACTAATTATTTCTTTTAAATTTTACTTACTTATAGAAGCAAAAAAATAGAAATGTTATCAAAGATTTTATTTTGAAAAGCCAAAAGTAAATACTACTTAACCTTTATTTTCCTAAGAATCTTAAAGGCGATATGATACAAAATTGGAAGAGGTCATCTTCTAAGAAAAGTATTTTTTCAAGATTTTTCCATTAACGGGCAAAGAATCCTTCTCACCTGACAAGTCTTGTAAAATAAACATTGATTGTTCAATTTTCTCAATGATTTGAAAAGGGCCAAGCCATAGTCTTTGGAATTTGGTATGTCTACCTTTTTCCTCGTGTGCTTTGTCCCATTTCAAAACCAAAGCACCTACTTCAAAAGTTTTTTGACTAGTAGAGGTTGTATCAAAAGAGGCTTTGACTAATTGTTGATGATGGAAGTGGGTTGCTTTAGCTTTTTCTCGTTCTTCTTCAAGCTTAAGAATCTGAAACTGTCTAGCTTGGAGAGAAGAAGAAGGGTTTTCATCGATGAATTGCACTAGGGAAGGAGATGGGATTGTTATGTTTGTGGGAAGAACAACTTCTTTTCCATAAACTAAAGCAAAAGGAGAAGAATGAATAGAGGCCTTCTGTGTAATTTTGTCTGCCCATAGAGCAAATGTTAATGCTTTGTGCCAATTCCTATGATTTTGGTCAATAGTCCTTTGGATAATTCTGATGAGGTTATTGTTTTTTGATTCTGCTAATCCATTACCTTGTGGATAATAGTTGGTTGAATATTTTAATTTAAAACCTCACTTTAGAGCAAATTCTACCATTGTATTTCCATAAAAGTAAGATTCATTGTCAAACATTAACGCTGAGGGTAAGCCAAACCTGGTAATTATGTACTGTTCAATGAAGTCCATAATGCTTTCTGTATTAGATATTTTTAGTGGGATAGATTCTACCGACTTTGTAAAATAATCAGTAGTTGTAAGGATGTATCTATGCTGTTTGGAAGAGTTAGGAGCAATCTCACCAATTATGTCTAATCCCCATTGTTCGAATGGTTGTTGGATGTTTACTAGTTGCAAAGGGAATGTTGGCTTCCTTTCTCTTCTGGCTGTGGTTTGAAAAGTTTTACACCTTTTTGCAGATTCATGTGCATCCTTAAATATTGTTGGCCAATAATATTTTGCATGCAAGATTTTGTGAGCTGTGGTATTTCCTATGAAATGTCCTCCAGCTGGTCCATCATGTAATTCCCGCATGACCTTTCCAGCTTCAGGTTTCTCCAGGCATCTTAGCAATACTTAATCATAATTTTTTCTAAACAATACATCATTAACTAATTCATACTGATTTGATTTCAACCTTAAATCTCGCTTTCTTTTATAATTAAGATGCATAGGAGCATACCCATTCTTCAAATAAAATTTCAAATCAGCATATTGTGATTGTGTATCATTGAATATTACCTCTGATATTTGCACTTCATTACCTTGATCTTCTTCTGCTGATAACTGGGAAGCTCTTGTTAACATCCTGCAAAAACCTTGGCCCCTAAAAATTTTAGCTGGCCGGATTTCTACATCATATTCTTGAAGTGCAGTAACCCAATTGGCTCTTTTCTTCCGTACTTCTCTTTGGATTAATAATTGTCTTACTGCAGGGTAGGGTACTACTATATTTGTATGGGATTTGAGAAGAAAAGGTCTGAAATGTTTCAAGGTTTTAAAAATAATAAATTCTTGTTTCTCGACACCTGAATAATTTAACTCGACACCTTGCTAGCTAGAACTGAAAAAAGAGATGGGTGCCTCGATATTTTCATCGTTCAAATGTGTTAAAACTACTGCATATGATGTATTGGATGAAAACTTATATAATACAAAGGGTTTGAGAAATTCAGGGGTTGTCAATGAAGGAGCATTAATAATGGCTTTTTTAATCAACTCAAATGCCTCCCTTTCATATTTTCCCCATTTGAAAACTGTGTTTTTTCATATCATTGCTTGAAGGGGTAGGACGATCTATGAAAAATCTGGAACAAATATTTTTCAAAAATTAATTTGGCCTAGGAACGATTGCATGGTTTTTTTTTTTTTTTTTTATGTGGGAGAGGAATCCTTTTGATCTCTTGGACTCTATCAGGATCAATGTAAATTCCTTTCTTGGACACTATAAACCCAAGGAGTTTTCCTTCTGGTAAAGCAAAATATTTTTTTTGGGGATTTAAGGAAATGCTATATTTCTTGCATCTTTCAAAAATGTGCTTCAGGTCACTTAAATGATTGTTCCTATCCTTAGAATAGACTATGATGTCATCTAAGTAAATAACAACTGATTTATTAATTAGACCTTTAAAAGCAATATCCATAGCATGTTGAAATGTAGCACCTGCATTAATGAGTCCGAAAGGCATCTTCTAATAGGCGTATGTTCCCCACTTGGTCCTGAATGTTGTCTTTAATTTGTCATCTAGATGCACAAGAATCTGATTATATCCTGAGAATCCATCTAGAAAAGACATTAATTTAGAACCTGCAACTGATTGCAATATCTATTCCATGGTAGGCAAACGAAAATTATATTTTTGACAAGCTTTATTCAGATTCTTAAAATCGATACAAATCCTAATATCACCGTTCTTTTTCCTTACAGGCACTATATTTGATACCCACTTAGAGTGTCTAACAGTGAAGATTATTTTGGCTTTCAGAAGCTTGGTTCAATTCGGATTTGATTTGACTCTCAAGGTTTGGGTGAATTTTTCGAAGCTTCTGTTGAACTTGCTTTTCATTTGACTTCATAGGTATGGTATGTTGAATCACAGAGGTATTGTATGTCTTGAGATTTGCGTAATCCCGGGAAAAGACACCTTTGTATGCTTTCAACAACCTAATGAATGATATTCTTTCTTCAGATGATAGGCCAAGACCTAGGTTGACATTTTGAGGTTTTTTGGCTGACCCTAGGTTTACTACTTCAAATCTCAAAGTAAAACTTTGAGTTTTGGAGTTGGTAATTTTCTTGAATCTATCCCTTAGATCATAGAGATCTTCCATCTTAACTACGAACTTCAGGATTGGGTTTTGATCCTATATGTTTAATTTGTAGATCATGCTCATGTTCATCTATAATCTGTTCCTCATACGATCCTTCTGATGTAAGGAAATTAACTAAATCTGCATCGTTATTGAATACTCTCCAATTTGTTACATTATTAGGAATAGATGGCCTAACTATTAATTATATTAAAAGTTTGTTTGGATTGAAATCTTCTGAGGGTATAAGTTTGGATGCAACATTAGCAAGTCAGCACTTGTGTTTTGCAGTCTAGGAACTGAAGAAATGTTAAAAGCAGAAAAATGAGAAGTCATATTCTGGGCTAATGATTGATAATGTTTAAGGTGCCCAGAGACACAATGAATTTTATTTCTTACCTGCTTCACAATTATTTCAGAATCACCATAGACTTGCAGATATTTGACATTAAGACCAATGGATTTATACAGTCCTTGGATCAATGCTTCATATTCAACGATATTATTAGTGCACTGAAATTCAAGTTTGCAGACTAACATGATTTTCTCTCCTTGTGGATTGATCAAAATGCATCCTACGCCTGCGCCGTCTTCATATTTGGAACCGTCAAAATAGAGAGTCGAGAACAAAGAATTATTTGAAATTTTATCTACTAAATTTACAAACTTGCAAGCATCTGTTTCTGAAATTTTTTCTATTTGAGACACTACGACGTTATCTGGAAAGGGAGACCTCTGAGCATTAAAGGATCCCAAAAATGACACGGCTAAGTAATTTCTAATGATGTTATTGGTGAAGGCAACAGATTCATTACTTCCCTCAAGGTCAGTGGCTGTATATTTCATGAATTTTTCTCGATATACTCTGATTTGGTTTGGTTTACAATTATGTGGCAACCACATGTGAGACCAATTAGTTGCGAAGTAACTGTGAAAATTTTCAGGCAAAATCCCTACTCAGAATTAAACCATAAAATTTAGGGATATCAGCCACTAAAATATCAATTATTTGTGAAACTTTTGGATTAGAGGAAATTTTAACTGAAACTGATGTTATTTCTCCAAGAACCTCTACTTTTGTCCTGTCTAATTAAACTATGTGTAGTATAGATTTTCGAGGTGTAATATTCAATTTGGTGCACACAACTCTTGGCATTATATTTGAAGAGGCTCCTGAATCAACAAGGTAATAATGAACATTTCTGTTGAAAATTTCATAAGTGAGCAGAAATGGAGGAATATGAGAAATAGATCTATCACTGATTAGGACTAAATCTGAAGGATCTACTTTGTTTGAAGATGATGGAGGTTTTCCCATATCGTAGGCAACTTCAGTAACTACAACAGATGGCAGAGGGGATACAAGAACTACCTTTAACTCTCTTAATAGAATTTTCTGTTGTTGCTTGAGTTTGGTGAGTTCATGCAATGAAATGTTTGCTCTAGTATTTTTCATGTCTTCGACTATGTTGTATTCCACTGTATCTGAGATTACCAATGCTTTGGAAGCATTTGGAGGATCTAGAGGAATAGGGTCGCTTTTTCTAGTCTTAGATTTTTGACTTACTGTTTTCTCCTTTACAGGAGTAGTAGTTTTTTGTTTCTGATTTATGATAGACATGTCAGGAGAGTTTTTACTTCTTGTAGTCACTGGCATAGCTTGTGCTTCTTCTTCAGTTGGTAGGATGAAATCCCACATTCCATTTAATTCAACTTCTTCTTCTATTTCGTCTTCCTCTTCGGTTGGTGAATCTTCTTCTGCTTCTTGATCAGACTCAACATTTGAAATGGTGTTTGGGGATTGTGATGCAGAAAAAGGATTCCTTTTAAACGAGTGAAAAGGTTTCTTGGGAGCAGAGGATTCTGCGACCTGATTTTTGATTTCAACCATTTCGTTAGACATCATTTTTAACACTTTCTGAAGGCCTTCAAGATCGAAAGGGTCCTTTGAAGCTTTCTTCTTAGAATCATCCTTAAATGTTACTTTCTTTGACTTCCTCTCGTCTATTTGTGATCTCTTTTCTAAAGCTATAGTCCTTCTTTCTACAGACAAGGCTTCTTTCATGTTTTCTACAAGGGTCACCTTAGTGGCTTTATCTACAGAAATTGCAATATTAGAAGGAAGAGACAATATGTACCATTCTATTTGTACATCTACTGCAGGTTTTGAGGCAGCTGGGATTTTATTTAGCAACTTGTTAAATTTGGAGTTGAAGTCTTTGATACTTTCATCTGGATTAGATTTTAAGTTAGAAAGATCATTGATCAAGGATGCTATGGTCCTGTCATCACCAAATTTTGCAAGAAATACTTCTTGAAAAGTATCCCAGTCCCTAATTGAACCTGCTAGAAGGGAGAAATACCAAGATCCAGCGGATCCTTGGAAAGTATAAGGAAACAATTTGATTACAACATATTCATGTGCAAATCCATTAAGATTCATCGCTCACATAAAGTTATTTAGATGTTCTTCTGCTAGAAGACCATCGTCAGGATTGTACTTAGGCAACCATTTTTCTGAGTTTGCTGGGAGTGCATTTGGATTTGCAACTAGGACAACACCAGGATTTGTCCAAGGTTGAGCAGGTTGATTGGCCATAGCTTGAGTTGGAGACTGAGAAGATGGGAAGGTCGGTCTAGAAGTAGGTATATATGGCGAAGAACTTACTACTGGGTTAGTACTACTAGTGGTAGTACTAATTGGAGAAGTGGATAGTTGAGAAGTTGTGGATTGAGTAGAAGTGAATGGGGAAGTGAATGGATGGAAAGGTGATGTGATATCGCTGGTATCTGATTTAGATATTGGTGAGGTAACTTTCCTATGTCATGGAGAGATGGGGAACTCAAAAGGGGTTACCCCAAGCCTTTCACTTTGCAATCTAGTTAATACACCAGTTTGTTGTAATAAGGAAGTAACACTTTCTTCAGAAACTTCGGGCCTCTCTGGTTTCTCAGCTGAAATGGATATCTGTTCCAATTTTTGTATCAAAGAATGGAATTAGGGAGACTCGGGAGTGTAATCTAGAGAAAGTGGTCATCTTACTACTTCAGGAGGCAAGGGAGATGTTTCTACAACTTCATATTTCTGATCAGAAGGTTCTGAACGAGATCTAGAAGGTGTAGAAGTTGTGGAGGGGTTTTGACTCTTATGAATGTTTTTCAATTGATATTTAGGTTTATATGCCATTCATAGTCAGATGGCCCTCCTTCTAGCACCAAAATGTTGCGGCCTCAGAATTCTGCTACCCCAACATGGGGGATAACCACCTGGTCCAGACCTTAAGACAACTCCTTTTCCGTTTAAAGTGGTGGCTCCAACTGGGGATAATGGGACCAGTTTCCCAGTGTGGGTTTTAAGATGAGAGTGGGTGGTTCACGAGTGTTTACAATAGAATAATGATAATCTAAATGACTTATTCTATCATGCAATCCTCTAACTAACTTATTCTAATATAAACTCGGGTATTCCTGTGTGGTATGTGATCTACAAAGATATCTGTTTAACATGTGATAATAAAGATCAATCATGCATAAACAGAGATGATAACATATAAATATAATTTCTTTGACTAAATAGTTAGTCAAATAAATTTATAAAATATATCACATATATGATGAGTTATATATGAAAATCAACAATTTCAGCTAGGCATCATACAATAGTGCAATTAACGCTTAGTAGAAAGAATAAATCTCACATACAATTCATGAAAGTAAAGTGCTGCCACTAATTAAATGAAAAAAAATCAATCATACAAGATAATAGTACCATATGTGCGAAGTCCTGGTCATTTGAATAATGACATGGATCAACTCCTTTCTTCAAATCAAATTATCTCCCAAGAATACAATAGTGCATCAACAAAGGAAAGTAGTCTGATATCTAAAAGAAATGATCATGTTCCATAGTTTCACCAAAGCATTCACAAACTTAAAAAAGTGCATTCTTTGCAAATGTTTTTGATAAAATTCTAGACCCTTCTCTAAATGCATGAGAAGGGTATAAATACTATTCTAACTAATGTGAAAAAATAGATTATACAAAAAATTGAGGAGGTTTCAAACAACCTTCCTCCTAACTAGTTAACTAACTCTAAAAATAAACAATGGCTTGATGAGAAGAGGCTAAAATGATGATTTTTTGTCTTCCAGCTTGTCCTTCAAATCACATATATCGGTCATCGGTTTGATTTGAGGAGGTGCCCCAAAATGTATCCTGAGCTATCCTACAAAAATCACATTGGTGAGAGGTGGCAACATCCGCTGAGTCGAATGAAGCGAGAAGTTAAGGGTCATGATTTGGTTGTGCAGCTTGACGAGGTATTTCCAATACGAATCCCAATTGGTCTTGGTCAATTTTACGATTTCTTCCCTTTGAGTCTCTGCCTTTTCTTGCCAGCTTTTATGCAGAGCACCTAAATCGGGCATTTTGTTGTAGATCTAACCCAGAAATATTATAGATCTGATATGAAAATATAAGACAATGCAAATAAACCCAGAAATAATATGAAATGATTCTTTATTATCAAAACCCTTAAGGTAGGGCAACACCATACATTCACTCCTTAAGGAAGGAGAACACTCCACAAGCCATATGCTTGTTCATACAATAATACTTCACTATCCTCCAAGTGGAGTCTCTAGCCTCTATATAGGCCTCATACATACAATACCATGGGTCATTACCATGGTTCCCTCATACCATCAAACTAATACCATGGGCCCATTACATTATTATTAACTACTTGTGGTCCCTTACATGACATGGGTTAACCACCTTATTTATTACTATGGCCCATCCCATTATTACATTATTACCTTGGGTACCTCCCTTGGTACCCCATATTATCCCCCCTAGGTATATAACATTCCACCCCCCTAAGCATGTTTCGTCCCCGAAACATGGGAAGAACACAAATAATAAGATCTACTCAAAAGAGTAGTCCACTGGTACCATGCACGTGCATCTAGCCATCCAAGAGAAAGGTGAACCCTCGATCTTGCTGGTGCCTCACTCGCTTGAGATGGAAGTTGACCGTGTCAGCTCTTCTGTGTTGATGTGTAGTAGGTGGAACTTCTCTCCTCGCTATCCGTCATACGGGGGTTGTTGTCCTTGTGGCTAGTTGGTTGCCATCTTGTTGGTTGTTTTCTTGCGGGGTGATGTGGGTGATGATATGTTGAAGTTTTAACCCACGATGTCTTTTTCTTTAATTCACCCTGCTGTGGTGCCTGTTGTCGTGGCTTCTTTTCTAATATGACTTCAACCACTGAACCCTCATCAGATGTGTCAGCACCTGTTACCTTTTCAGCTTCAGCCTCTATTTGTGTTTGATTGTCGACCATCAACTGCTCATCATCTGATATGTCAGTCCCTGTAACATCTTCTGCTTCATCCTCCTTGGACTCTACCTGCTTATTAATGGAAATATCCTGTAATGTAATTTTCTTCTTTTTATACCAGAGCTTCAGGAATTTCTTCTGCACATTAATATTTATAGTACCCACTAATTCCATCCAAGGGTAGCCCAAAACAACATCCATGTTATCCATATCTGAAGCATAAAAATCACCATGAAACACATACTTATCCATAGAAAGTTTCAAATCCTTATAAATTTGAACAACCTCATCATCAACCTGTGTACTTTCAATTTGTTTCGCTGGAACTTGCAATTTTTTTGCCAAGTTGACATTTATAAGATTTTGTTTGCAACTCGGATTGATAGACACAATGATTTTCTCATTTTGAATCAATCCATGAACCTGCAATACAGAGATACCAGCAAAAAATAACCCTTTTGGTTCCTTGGTTTCCTTCTTTCCTGTAAAAATAAAAGCTTTGCTAGGCTGTGTGTTTGTCTGTGTGAGCTTATCCAAAAGATTAGATTTACGGTCAAAGCGCTCTATAAGAGCTTTTTTGAAGGCATCCCAAGTCAAAAACCTTCCATTGGAACGTTGATGCTCTTGCCACCATTTGCATCTTTCAAGGTCCAAATACATTTTTCCCCTGCTCAACTGAGTCTCATAATCATAGATGTATTCCAATTTGAAATATTTCTCCATTTGTGCTAGCCATTTAACTGGATGAGAGCCATCAAATATATACAAGTCCCTCAAATTCTGATCTAGGGCCGCCATCACAAAATTTTGGCGAAAATTTGAAATGGCCACAATTCAGTCAATATTGCTCAGAATCCCTATTATAACCTGTTTTTGGAAATGGAACAACCATTCTGCATTTGCCCATGTGATAGAAATCCTGATTTAGACACTGGAATTTCAGATCTGCGCTGCTACTCTCCCGCCGTCACCCAAAATTTCTGCAACAAGAGCTGATTTTAAATCAGCGATATCTCCCTCATCCGGACTCCGATTCGACTGATTTTTTTTTTGAAATTAGGTGTTTTTCCACAAATATTCCAGATCTACAATTAGATTTTGCAGATCTTGCACCAGGACATCCATATGTGCGCCGCAAACTCGCTGCCCTGAAAAATTCTCTGCAACCCCACTGATTTTTAAATCAGCGATATCTCCTGCATCCGGACTCCGATTCAACCGATTTTTTTTTTTGAAATCGGCTATTTTTTCACAAAGAATATATATCTACAATTATATTTTGTAGATCTTGCACCCAAAATGTACAGATCTGACCTGCAAAGTCGCTGCCCCCGAAACCCTGCAAAAAATAAAAAAAATCTCCACTTTTGTGCCCAAGAAAGTGCTCTGATACCACTTGTTGTAGATCTAACCCAGAAATATTATAGATCTGATATGAAAATATAAGACGATGCAAATAAACCCAGAAACAATATGAAATGATTCTTTATTATCAAAACCCTTAAGGGAGGGCAACACCATACATTCACTCCTTAAGGAAGGAGAACACTCCACAAGCCATATGCATGTTCATGCAATAATACTTCACTATCCTCCAAGTGGAGTCTCTAGCCTCTATATAGGTCTCATACATACAATACCATGGGTCATTACCATGGTTCCCTCATACCATCAAACTAATACCATGGGCCCATTACATTATTATTAACTACTTGTGGTCCCTTACATGACATGGGTTAACCACCTTATTTATTACTATGGCCCATCCCATTATTACATTATTACCTTGGGTACCTCCCTTGGTACCCCATATTATCCCCCCTAGGTATATAACACATTTCTTTTGGATTGCCTTCCCTTATCAAGTTGGTGGCAAATAGAGTGTGGTTCACTACCTTGATTATATTCTTTGACACCCTAGCTACTCTTGCCATTGCTAGCTCAACCTACTTTATTATTGCATCCCAATCCACGAAAAGAATGTCTTTATGTGTCTCCTCAATCTTAGGCAGATTGGCTTTCCTTCCATCTTCTGTTTCCTGCCATTCGATGAAATCTAAGATTTTGGTGTTCAAATCAGTAAACTCGGTTCTCTGGTCGATCACCTTATCTATCAGCTGGTCGCTAGTGGTCAGATAAGGAGTAATGTGTGACATCCCTTGGCAGAAGTGCTCTTGTTGTTTCACTAGGAGGGAATTTAGTTCCAGCGCCTCTTTAATGAACTCCTCGCTAGTAGGAACATCCTTGTATATTTCCATGGATTGCTTCAATTCTTGGAGTTGCATGTTTTTGGCCGATATATCGGCTTCATGGCTTATCTTCAAGACCTCCATGCTCTGTTGCAATTATGAAAGCTGCTCAGCTGCTTGCCTATTTACACTTGCCTTTTCTGTTTCGAGCTGCTACTCGAGCTATGCAATCCTCTCCTCTTTTTCTCTCAACAAAGTAGAGACTTCACTAGCCTTGTCCATGGTGGTCGTTGCATATGCTCCCATGAACTGTGATAATCTCGTCAAGTTCTCAGCTAGGTTGAAAGGAATGTCCCTCCAAACTATGTCCATCGGCTCATTTCCAGGTGGGAGCTCGGGTGTTTCTACCCTTTTCCTCTACCTCCTTACTACAGACTTGTTGAGCGGGATGTAAAACACATCAAGTGGAGGGATTTTAGTCACTTTCAAGACAGTCTCTGATGTGGGCAGAGTAGCGATAATCTCAGTCTGTTGGGATGCTGTCGCTTGTTCCTCCATAGGCTTGGACTACTCATCCATGGACTTGGACTGCTGATCCATAGACTTGGACTCTGTATTTTCCTCAATATGCAGAGGAGTTTGAAATTCTATTATTTACTGGGCATCTGTCGTTTTCAGAGTTTCTTGTAGTTTCTTATTAAACTGATCCCACTCCTGCTCCAAACTGCTACTTTTGATCTCTGAACTAATTTCTTTAGGAGGGGTGCTCATAACCTCTTTCTCGGCAGACTTCCTGCTGGACTCTGTTTTATTATCTATGTCTTGGGCCTTCCATGTATCTGGTGTTTTCTCAGTATTTACCTGAGATATGCAAGAACTAGGCCCTTCGTTGTTAACAGTCACACTTGGTGCAGGCTTATCCTCGAGCTTTAACAAGTGCATTGGGATTACTTTGAGCCTTTCATTTCTGAATTCCTGAAAGCTTTCAAAATCTTCAGGACTCAGATTTTCCCTTGCCCATTCGAACGATTGTTCGAAGGATTCAGACGATTGTAACAGGTCTTCAAAATCATTAGCCTCATGGTTGTATGGCTTATCGTTACCGTAGTAGTGATGTTATAGGCTATCTTTTCTGGATCAAATTGCCTTGTCGGCAAAGTATGAAGCCTGAGGCCTTCCATGCTTACTGACTCCTTTACTGCATGATTAAAATTTGCTAAAGAAAAAGAACTGCACTTGATAGGAAAAGAGGGGCATAATAACTTCTTGCTTGCTTTGAGAACTTTAGTTAGGCCTCTTCCCACGGTCTGGTAGGCGATTTCTCTTGCCAACAATTTATT
This sequence comes from Pinus tabuliformis, assembly GCA_031772625.1. Lineage (NCBI taxonomy): Eukaryota > Viridiplantae > Streptophyta > Pinopsida > Pinales > Pinaceae > Pinus > Pinus tabuliformis. Next base: position 424,257,104 of record CM062813.1, read on the forward strand.
AGAAATATATAAAGGGAGGACATGTGGGTCTGTTGTGTTACCAAAAACTCTAATGTAGGTGAACCATTCTTCAACAAAATATTTTCCGACAGCCAGAAGGTCTGTAGTTGCTTCTTGGGAAAACCTGGGGGCTTTCCTATTGAAGATTAATTGATGCAGCGACAAAATAATAGCATGACATATTCTATAGAAATGGGGTATATAATGGGATTCCCACATTTTCTTATGACTGAGATGGATAGGGTGGGGGTCCTATAAGGTCCATTTCCAACCCATGGTTGGAAATTTGGTGTAGAAACATATGGCATCCATAATGTAGGCACTAAAATAGAATGGAGGAAGCTTGTGCGAGGAAGAGGATCTCTTCTGTCGATATTCGATGATGATGGTGGCTAGGTTATTCGATAAGATGGTGGCCCAATTCATAATGTGGGAATTAACACAGGCATCAATCAGAGGGATCCATTCTATGGAAAACTTAGTATTATTGGGTAACCCATATAGTCTACATAACATAGCAGCTGCATAATTGTAGGGGTTTTCCAAAGAGGCTATAGCATACATACCCATTTTCTTGAATTTTAATTTGTTCTCCAATACTCTCTAGCTTTGAATCACCTTGAGGGGTTCTTAGTTCTTCTTCGTGAAGTTAGCCACAAATGTCTTGTCATATATGTCTCGAGGGTCAGGTATATGGTACATTTGCTTCAGGTCCTCTGCTCTGAATGACCCCATGAGTTCCATTCTCGAATTCATGAACTGCCTATCTTCAATTGTCAGGTTTTCCACCACCCACCTAATGATATTAGTGTATGGGAGGATTTTGGCTCTCGCTCCTATCCTATGAAGGAAAGAACAAGCGACATCCTTGAATTGGAGTCCTGAAGGTTTTATCGAGTCAGTTGTTGTTTTTGTGACAACAAGCTTGAGACGTTCATCCTTGAGTTTGTTGTATATGACCTCCCAAGTTTTTTCTCCTCCATCAGCACTGCAGACTGTATCAGAGAATATAGCAACCATCTCTGTAGACTCGGTCTTTGCAACGTTCTACTTTTTCTGTTCCTGCATCACCTTCATCAATGACATGTCTTTTGTAGCTTGCCTGAAATGGACAAGATATATCAGCGCAGACGGTATCAGGCAATTAAGACTGAAAGCTCTTCTGAAATGACTTTGGATCATGGGAAAGGTTTAAATGAGCTACTTAAGATTAACTACCCATAACTTGGAAAATCATTACCTCTCCTCGGGCTGCTAAACATTTATTAACCTGTCAATCCGTTCATTATTATATTAAAACGTAATTATTTCACATGCTTACCGCTCTTATTCATACATCACAATATTTAAAAGGATGAAATATAGCATTGCCTGCTCTATAAGGTGAAATGCGATTGCGATTTTCACAACATCGCATTTCACAAATCGTCAATGGATGTCGTAGTGGCATAGCTTAATTATTTGCGATTTTTGCGAAGTATGATTTGCGAAATAACTAGGTGCTTTTATCGGGATATCGCAGCGGGAGGTTTGATCGCGCATCGTCATTTTTTAAAGGTGTTTTATGACCATCACATGGAAAAGCATGATTTGCAATTTGCGATGAGGATCACATTCTTGGGTTGTTTTGCAAGGTTTTTCAAGGAAATTTCTTAGAGTTAGGTTTATTTTATTCAAAGACTAAAATTTTAAAAAAGGGTCCCCATTTATATCTCTAACCTTAGCTATTGCTATACATAAATGGGGGGGTTGTTTCGTAGTACAAAAGTTGTTTAGTCATGGCTCCCCTGGTGCTTGGCTTCTTCTGAGAGCTTTGGGCTCCTTTATTTTGTATTGGAGGGAGGTTATCTGTCCAATTTGCTTCTTATTCTCCTTTTATCCTTTGTTCTAATTTTTTTTAGGCACTTTATCTTATGTTTCAATTTTTTTTCTTTGCCACACTCTTCTTCTTCTACAGATCCATCCCTGACTATCTCTTTTAAGTCCAGAAAATCTTCTCTATCCTTGTCAATAACATTTGTGCATGTCTTCTTAAGGTTTGTGCAAAGGAACCCTGTTGCCAATTGTCAATTTCATAGCACTCATCATTTTAGCTTATGGAAAGAGGAGGAGTGATTCTTGTTGATGAGTGAGGTGAAGAATAGTATGTCAATCTCAAAACAAGTTTATTCTCCCATCATAATGCTCATCCTTTCAAGAAAACTCCACAATTCAATTTTTTTATGGTTATGCGACAAGATGTTTAGTGGAGGAGTTTTGCAAAATTTCACAGAATTTTTTTTTGCAAGAGGTGATAGATCAAGTACTTACCCCTTATTTGAAGACTCCTTCAAATTTATAGGATTTTGTGGCCAATAATCCTCAATATAGGGCCCATTTTTTATTTTGGGACAATCTTGTAGCAAACTGACTGTCTCCTGTAGCAACCCTTTTTTTCTTGTAGCAACCCTGTTTTTCCTGTAGTAGCTCCATTTTCTCCTATAGAAAAGAAGTTTGTGCCTTGAGCTTCTTAGTTATTGTTTCTCTAGTGGTTGGCCTCCTCACAGATGTCAAAATTTGTTTCCCTTCCATTAAATCTTGCACCCATTTCTCCTAGTGCTCCTTCTCGGGATTTTCTGTTTTTCCTATTCCTTTGTATTTCTTCTATGCCCTTCATGGTATTTGATTGTTGTTGTTTCTATGTGTGTAGGTCCTTTGTTGTTGCCCAAGGTGCTACTGCTGCTGATGGAGATTCATGCTTGGAGTGGTAGAGTGCCTCATGAGTTGGTATCACCCCCTTTACTTGATGGGAAAGGGAAAAAAATAGGATTATGGCTTGCTGTAATGGTTGCACATGCTGCTATAGGAGGAGATTTTCTTCCTGTAGCAATCCTTCCTTGTCTTTCAAGGTCTTCTAACTGTATGGGAGTGATGAGAAATTATGTATAGGGTTTGGAGGATGATGCTAGGGCTCAGAGAGAGTAGTGCAGGTTTCTGAAAATGAAGAGGATGTGCTCTGTGTGTTTTTTCAAGAAATTTTCAGGGTGGGCCAAAGTGTAGGGTTTGTTCTTGAAAAATATTAATTTTTTCTTATGAAATGGGATGGATGGATGATGGATAGATAATGGATATCAAGTGGATGGAGGGATTGGAGTGCTTTGGTGACTTTTCCTTTGCACAAATTTCCTCTTTTAACTATTGTCCCCATTCCTCATAATCATCACCACATTGCATGAGTGAGGGAGTTAGCTACAATTAACTAGTTGACGGTGGATGAGATTGTTGACCCATCCTTAGCTTATAAAACCTCACCTCTCATGAATTGACAACAAATTTATAACTATAATATGATCAAGAGAAGAGATCAATAATATTTCATACCTATACCTACCTGATGGTTGTTGGAGAGGCATGCATGCTACTGCTGAGTTGATGATTGATCCATGGTCCTCTGGAGGTGATAATTTCCTTTATTTTCTTCTACACATGTCTTCATAGCTTGATGATTCTTTGATTGATAAGGTTGTTGTGTGCAAGTTTCTTTCCAGTGTCCAATCTGCTTTTGGTGGAGTTGATGGATGCCAACCCATATTCTAAACCTTTGTCTTTCAGTTACCATGAGCAAGCTATCTTAGTCAAATCCGACCTTCTTGAAGTGTTGGGATTGGCCATGGGTGATGTTCACCTTCCCCACAATTTTCACAACTGTCATGCACCCTTCCAACACTTCATATCACCATTATTTTCCTCCAAAACCCCTCAACTAACTTCCTGTAGTTGTTTAGGACATCCTGTAGCAGTTTCTTATAGCAGACTTGTTTTGCCCATATCTCCCAAATGTTATACTGTATTGACATGAAATTTTCTGAGCATGTTTCCATCATCCTTATGCACCTCCCCATAAAACAATATTTGCCAATGGATGCATGAATCTTGAGAGAAATTAAAAATGGTTGTAGGTGATGGAGGCCGATCTCTCGAAAAGTGTGCACTGGAATTTGTTGAAATTGCTTGAGCATGTTATCATCATCCATATGCATCTCCACTGAAACATCTTAGCAAATGGATGCACAATTTTCAAGATATGGCAAAACTAATTTTTTGTCTATGTATATTTTGTCTTCCTGTAGCAAAGCAGAGTCTTCTTGTAGCATTTTAGGGCAGCAAGGAAAATGAATGGGAAAATCTTGGGAATGATGGGTGGATGGTGGAAATAGATGAGGGTGATGGATTGACATGGCCTTGGTCCTATTGTAGCATCTGAGCAAAGGAGGAGAAAGTCTGAATTTGACTTCTTTTGACTAGGCTTGTGATCAAATTTTCTTTTGTTAGCTAACCTGTTTTTGTTGCTTGCAGAGGTTAGAGAGCACCTGCATTCATGAGAGAGAGATACATGGAGCAATATTTTTTTTTCTTCGAGGCCTACTAGCCGCCTTAATGAGGTTTTCAAATAGTAGACGCCTAGGTGCCTCAAAGGAGGATTTCACATAGGATCTTTTCTTTTTTTCTCTTTTTTTTCCAACCCATTGGCCGCATCATGGAGGTTTTCAATCAATCAACCAATCTCAGGTGCCTCAAAGGAGGTTTTCACCTGAGATTTTATTTTTTTTCTTATTTCTCATTTTTCATTTCTTTTCCTATCCTACTCTACTTGAAAAAACAAAATCTTTTTCAAGTGTAGGAATACTTCCAATGGAGCCACTTTCATAATAGGATGACAGATGAAATCATGTGTAGGCTCGAAACATATGCTTTGACATGTACCTGAATGTGAGATACCAATTGCTTTGACTGGGATGAGATAAAAAATTGTTGAATAAGAGTGTGTTGTTGCAAATTAACAATTTTCTGGAACCATAATTCAATATAGTTGTGATGTCCCTGGTACACTTGTTGATTTGGATCATCTTGGATGTCTTCTTCTTCCATGAAATTTATATCTTATCCTTTTTGCAAATTTTTCTCTTGAACACATAGCAGATATAATGGTGAACATCATGTCACTTTCTCAAGCTCTGATTCTGGTGTTTTCTCGTCATCAAGTGCAGCCTGTGATTCTTTGGTCTTCTCATTTGAATCTTCTTTTTCTGCATGTTGTCCTTCAATGATATCAATAGAATATATTTTTTGCAATAACTTTTTTGATCTAAGATGAATAAAATTTAGATCAAGAGGAGATGTTAGGAAGTGTTATACCTCAGCATTGTAAGTGGGTTGAGCTACTTCCTTGTGTGGGTTTGGAAATGGTGGTATAGGTAGTTGAGTGGGAGTGGACCTTTGAGATGGATAAGGCTGGGGTTGTGGTTGTGGTGGAGGTGGATGGTAGGGATAGCATGGAGTTGGGTATGGAGGATATTGAGGATATTGTGTATGGCTCCCATAAGTTCCTTGCCAACATTGTTGCTAAGATTGGTTTTAGGGTTGAGATGGCTAAGGTTTCCAAGGAAAGGGTGTGTTCCAATTACTTTGAGATGGATGTGCATAAGATTGAAATTGTGAATTAGGATCTTGCATCATATCAGGTTGAATAGGTTGCCATGGTCCTCTTGGAGCTAAATAACATAACTACATTGGCAATTTACTTTCTCCATGCTATTTAGAAATCTAGTGTCCACTCGGAGCTGCTAGTCCCACTAGGACCGATAGCTATCTTAGAAACAAACAAACTAAAACTACTTTCGCTTTCCTTTATGAGAAGTAGATAAGAGGGTAACAAAGGGCACCAACCTCAGTCTTGTGCTTGGTTCCTTGCTTGGTTCCTCTCCCTTCTGGCAGATCCTCCACTTTTCCTTCATCTACCCAGCTTCATAGAGCACCTGTGGAATCAAAGCAGCATAATACTATCGAAGAACAGAGATCTACAATCATAAACAATATAGGACCAGATATATATTGACCACACAAATGCATATATCGTCAAACATACAAGAATGTGGAGGAAAACTTGAATAGCTTTATTAATCTCAAGAATAGCAAGGAGGATTACAACCAATTGTTCCGACCCAGCGTCATCCTCCCAACATGAAAGCCCTTCTTCACCTCATGAAAAGCTTAGATCACCCAACACTATGATATTCCAACAACAAACCAACAAAACTTCCTTATAAGATACAAAATTCCAGCCTTTGGATCTCTGTGATGAAGGATCCATATATAGATGATTGTAGGGGGGTGAGTCAGCTTCTGGGATTTTGATTAGTGTCCTCTTTCTGATAGTTTCTTGATTCCACTTGGAGATTGATGATATCTTACCCATCCTTGGGCGAATTCAGAGAGGCAAGTGTCATAGGAGAAGTTTTTGGAAGATTCCATGACGATCCACCTTGCAAACTATCTCTGCCATTTGTCTACTCTCACCCATTTCACCCTACAGAATGGCTTTCTAGTATGCATCGCACCCTTTACACTGAGTAGGTGAGATGCATTGCATCCTCTGCACTGGGCAGTTTGTATGGTCCAGCTTTGACCAGTTCTGAGCAGTTTTCTGTGGAGAACTTCTGGGAGATGATGTAATCAGCTGACCTTGCTCCTTTAGGGTGTGAAGCAACACTTTTAGGGACTTCGGAGCCCTTGGTTTATGGACATGTATGATTGGGGTTGCAGTGCCCAAAAATGTCTATAAAAGTTGCCCCTTAAAGCATGAGGTCTTTAATCTTTTGATGTCGGGTGAAATGCTTTATCATGAGCATCCAGAGTTTTTTCAACCTGGAAGGCGACCTGTAATAAGATACAATACAATACATTATCTTCATAATATTTTTCATGATCTAGCTGAGGCGGGCATCCCCATGCTCAGCTTTATAAATTCATTTTCATGTACATAAGACAGACAACCGTCTGTGTGGCAGACTGATGATTCTGATAGAGCCATCATCCTTTGATTCAGATGATCATCTGTGCGGTAATGATGTACATTTGATGTCTTTATTTTCCTGAATATATCGCAACCCGGATGGATGAAACTAGATCCGGGGTCTTCAAACTCGTTCAATCTTCACTCGGAGTACAAGTCGATCCATGTGAGAGATGTTCTGGAGTCAAACATGGAAAGACATCGCCTGATTACCAACCAATGATGTAAGTTGTTAACAGGCGCGAGAGGAATAACCGATAATGATGATGACCATCAAGGTACTACAGTACAATTCGTGTGATGTGAAAAAGGGACTTGGTGTCGAACACCACGCAAAATCTTTCGGTCAAAGGCCATTGATGTAAACCTGTCACCGAAAGTGAGAAACTTGCCATTGAGGCATGCAAGCTTCAAAGTACTGAAAGGGTTGTTCCTAAGTCGACTTCTTGGATAATGAGTTGATGTCAACAAGAAGCGACCCATTGTAGGAGGGCCTTAATGAATTCCACATCTACGACATGGAACGGAGTAAATGATTTTGGAGGTGAAAATGATCTGATGATACAGGGTTCAGGGTGGTGGTCATGAAAGAATGGAGTGTGAATGTATTGCAGCGGATGAGACACATGTGAATTCTCTAAGCGACTTCTCTTGAACATACCAGCGACACTGACATGGATTCGTAGCATTAACCCCAAATATGGATGGTGCAATGGACCAATGGTGATATGATAGGTGAACGAAATAACCCAACCCGACTCGGACGTGGAGTGAAAGTTTCATGTTCAAGAGCGACTTGCTACCAATAAAGTTTCTTCAAGTTTTCTTCCCAATTTTTCCCCAGTCATTGCTGACCAGTACCTCTTTATTTTTTATCAAGCTTGAGGAGGATAACATATGCTTGTTCTATAATTTTCCCTTCGGGAAAACACGTCACTATATTTTAACGAGCCTAGCGATAGTGAAACTCGTTCTTGTCTGTATGGACAAGTTTGTCTCTATTGGTTTTAACGATTTTAACGACAAAGATAACTCGGTCCTTTTTCAATTTTAGAGAGTCTGAAAAGGGAAATAAAGGAAACTCCAATAATCTTTTTCGTCATATAATCCCTTAAGTCAGAAAAAGTATAAAATAATACGAAAGGGATGAATTTTCGATAGTTTTAACGAGCCGAACAAGACAAGCGCTCGATCTTTTTGTGTAATAATCCCTCAGGTCCAAACAGATTAAAATCTAGAGGAGGGATAACACTTCCAGTAGCTTTAACGAGCTGGAGAGGCCAATCGCTCGGCAAGCTTTTCATATTTTACGAGTCAGGTGAAATGAGCTTAAAGGAGACTCGTTTTTTTAGGAACGAGTGATAATTTCAATTAGCAGCTGATTCCAGGTAATGTTTGGAATTTTCCAATCATGGCAGTGTCACAAGGATGGCTAACAGGATCACTCTTTGTAGCTGTTCCTCAAAATGGGTAAACAATCAAATGGAGGTGAATAATCGGCTAAAACAGAGTGGAGGTGATGATGAGAACACGACCATGGCTCAAACGCTGATGATAATGCATTCAAAATGGTTATTTACCGAAAATTGGTTCATTTTTTAATGAGCTTAAACTCTGGGGGAAACATTTGCTCATTGCTTAGGTTTAATTTTTAACGAGCTTGAACTCCACATGAAAACTACTCGTGCCAGTCGTATAATAAGGATGTTTCATCGATAGGTTCAATTTTTAGGGAGCTTGCACCATTCGAAACTTTACTTTGGATCCTTTCATTATGTAAGCTAGGAACGACCAATACTACGATTTTAAATGGTTTGAGAATCTATAAACTAAGAAAATAAATGATTGCTCTTCACTTACATGCAAAAAGGTTTGTATGCCCCCAGGTATAGTGAAAAATTTCCAGGCTACCATATAGAATTTCTCGCATCTGCAAGATAGTTTCCATCCACACCGTAGATAGAAACACTTCCTGGCTTAGTCCACTTTGACAAGGGTGGTTATAAATCCCAACCACCTAACCTTGACGAAGGAATCTTATTCTGGTTTGATTCCCTCTTCCTATGCGGACGGGTATTGGACCAGTCATTTTCCTTCACGGAAACCTACTCTATACCTAGAGTTTCCCTGCCGGAGCAGGCCAGGGTACATGCCCCCTGGGTTTCAGTCATGTCCTTCTCGAATCACTCACGCTCTTCAGGTGGACATACTGGAGATTGATGAGACATTCCTTGCGTGAAAAGACCATTTAGGGATGGCATTTGACTATTCGCTATGTGTGAGCCAGGGAATGAAAGCTGGTCTACGAGCTTGACCACTCGGCCTTCATGCGGAAACACATTACTCTAAAGAGTGAGGAGACAATGGCTCCCATGCTATAAATATAGTCGCACCCAAGGAGTAGATTATAATCTAGAGGTCCTTGGACTACCATTATGTTCATATAAACGGTTTTCCTTCTCAACGTTATAGGTACATTGGGAAGGATCCCTAACGGTTGATTGGTTCCTTTGTCGAAGCCTGTCAGATTTCTCATCTCAGGAAAAAGCGATGGCGAACCAAGCACTTCCCAAGTAGTTGAGGAAATGATACTCACAGAAGCCCCTTCATCTATGATGGTACTGACCATGACCATTTTGTAAGCTTGTACAATCATTCGGAATGGTACACTAGCCGGTAAACGGGGTCTGCCTAGTATATTCCAATCGAAGGAAATGACTAGGTTGCTTGGAGGTGGGATCGAATAGACGGCCGGATACGACTCTAATGAACTTCCTTCCTGTGGTAAAGGAACAGGTAGACTGCCCCCATGTTCATTGGAGTCTGTGTTTACGAAAAGAATTTGAACGGTGTCGTTCTTATTCTCTCCGGTGACTGTATCATCTGAAGATGGACCTTCTGAAGGCAAGACCAGGTCAACTGCCGCCTCGACCTTTTGACTTTCATCTGGTGTGGATTCAGAAGGTTTATCTTCAATGATAAATACTTCGACCAACCACAATGGTGTGTCAGTCGGATTTTCAACCAGTGATGGACTTGGCAAGAGTTTCTTGTATCCAGGAGGAAGCCGTAGCGGTGAAGTAGGACAGTTATCCAAAACTCTTTTAGCTTCGTCTAGGAAGGGACAATGGTGGATGACATGATCGCCTTCACACAGTTTACAAGGAAATTTGCATTTCCTTTTCTGTCCAGATACTTTACTTTCACTAGTTGACGGTGTACTTTCAACATGATCATCAGAGGTTGATGACATCGGATTGTGAAAACGAGGAGACCAGTCCCTTAAGATCCGAGGGATGCAAGGACAATCTCGATGATAGTGGTCTCCTTTGCATGGAGATTTAGGTTTAGATGGTGCTGTGTGAGGATTTTCACTAGACGACGCACGGTTGCCCCCTTTTGCTTTTGGCTCCATCTTCTTCTTTATCTTTTTCTCCTTCCGCTTCTTCTTCTTCTCAGTTACTTGATCTTTAGCTTTACCAGCTTCATCAAGCGAAGAGTAAGGAGGAGAGGGAGAAACAGACGAAGTAGAAGGTTAGTGGTAACTCTAGCATCATCTAGTTACTGATTTGATTGCTCACAAACCGCGGTGGTTTGAACGACAGAGGTCGAGAAGAGACATATTGGCAAGCCGATTGTCAATCCTGGAAGTGACAATGTAACCATATGAGGTGCACCAACATCTCCCCAAGAGGAGAAGGGACTAGGATTTCCTCCAAGGGGAAACCATTGGTTGGTGGACTCCATTTTCTCAACCTAAGATCAACAAGGGAACGGTGACATTATTCCGATTAAAATAAATTTTAGATGCTTTGACACAACTTGGATTTTCAATTTTTAAGAGTCAAGAAAAAACAAAAGATGACTCTAGTCACCTTCGATTTTTAATGAGCCGGAAGTGACAAGTGCTGAGATGGACCTTTTCCTTTAAGGAGTCTGAAAAGGAAAACTACAGAATACTTTTTAGGGTACGTCAGTCAATCTTCTCGAATGCTGTGTTCAGTGCATTGCAATCGATAGGGCGGCAGACAGGGCTTCCTATGGATAAAAGATATAGCCTATTGTGGTCTCCCAAAATATACTCGACGGTACGTGGGAGCACAAGTCCGTACTGACACTTGTCATCTCAAAGAGGAGGAATCACCCAACCAACAATGAAAGGGACAGTTACCAGGCTTTACAACGCCAGAATACATCTCTAGCCTAGACTTCTAGATGTTGTGTGTTAGGTTCCAAAGCATTTTTATGTTCATTGAATTTATTTTACAGTTTATGTTTCTTAAGAAATTTTCCTTTCAGGTTCACTGAGTGATGTAGATATACAATTCCTAAAATACAATCTAAGATGATAAACAATCGTTTAATCTTCTTTTTGCAATGAAAATCCTAGCTACTAAAGAAAGAGAGATGATATTCTTTCAACATAGAGCAGAGAACACACACTAGATGCACTATACTAAATCAAACCAACAAGTAGTCTAAATGCAAATGCACATGCATGTATTTGTTTTCAGCGTTCTTAATGTGTGAATGACAAGAAGAATGCTAAGTACAAATTTGAATTATCTTTTCAAAGTGACAATACTAACAAATTTCTCTTCAAAAACGAAAGGAAGATGATGATGAAACTTTACTATTTTGAATTGAAAACTACTTTCGACAGTTGAAAAACTACTAATTCAAATAAAATATAAGAGTAACTGTATAATCGACCATCCAGAACAATAGAATTCTTTTCTTTGACTGAAAACGACACTTGCGACACTTCCAAATCAAAAGACGACAGTTTGATTATGTTACTTTTTGTAAAAGAGAACTGTAAATGGCGCACAATACATAAAAAACATTCACAATTCTTTGTACTATGGAGGCAAAATCATGTAAAGGAAGGGAGTTTCCACAGTGGTATACTGATCACAGACAGCAAAACTCCTGAATAAAGCTGAAGAGAGTGAACACAAAACCAAAATCTGAGAGTAGAAGAGGTCTTGTCTGATTAGTGCACCTGCAACAAACGGAAAGTGCAATGCAGTGCACCTACTGCACATGGGAGGTACGATGCATCCAGATTCCCAAGAGGAGAAAGTGCGATGGTCCAGGGATGAGACTTCAACTTGGTTCTAGGTCACAGTTTGCATCTTAGTTCAGGGATTTAGGCTGAGCTAATGGTAGTCAGTAAATAGAAATCCAAGGGGCTAATCTAATGAGGTTACTAGAGCCACCACTAGGGCAATTAGAATGTTTGCAAATCGATTGTTCAGTTTATAAACAAAACTCGGAGATAGACTGAAGAAACATTGATCTACTTTGCACTTGCATAGAAAATGTAGTTTGAAGGCTAGCTGGCTTAACTTTAGGCTCCGTCTGTAAGTTTATAAAGCAAACAAATATAGACAAGAAAACAATCTATTCGCTCCCAAGTGGAGTCGCCATTTTGTTATCAGGAAATCTAGTGTCCACTCGGAGCTGCTAGTCCCACTAAGACTAGTAGCTATCTTAGAAACAAACAAACTAAAACTACTTTCGCTTTCCTTTATGAGAAGTAGATAAGAGGGGAACAAAGGGCACCAACCTCAGTCTTGTGCTTGGTTCCTTGCTTGGTTCCTCTCCCTTCTGACAGATCCTTGCCGCTTTTCCTTTGTCTACCCAGCTTCAAAGAGCACCTGTGGAATCAAAGCAGCATAATACTATGGAAGAACAGAGATCTACAATCATAAACAATATAGGACCAGATATATATATTGACCACACAAATGCATATATCATCAAACATACAAGAATGTGGAGGAAAACTTGAATATCTTTATTAATATCAAGAATAGCAAAGAGGATTACAACCAATTGTTCTGACCCAGTGTCATCCTCCCAGCATGAAAGCCCTTCTCCACCTCATGAAAAGCTTAGATCACCCAACACTATGATATTCCAAGAAGAAACCAACAACACTTCCTTACAAGATACAAAATTCCAGCCTCTGGATCTCTGTGATGAAGGTTCCATATATAGATGATTGTAGGGGGGTGAGTCAACTTCTGGGATTTTGATTAGTGTCCTCTCTCTGATAGTTTCTTGATTCCACTTGGAGATTGATGATCTCTTACTCATCCCTGGGCGAATTCAAAGAGGCATGTGTCATAGGAGAAGTTTTTGGAAGATTCCATGACGATCCACCTTGCAAACTGTCTCTGCCATTTGTCTACTCTCGCGCATTGCACCCTACAGAAGGGCTTTCTAGTATGCATCGCACCCTTTACACTGAGCAGGTGAGATGCATCACACCCTCTGCATTGGGCAATCTGTATGGTCCAGCTTTGACCAGTTCTGAGCAGTTTTTTGTGGAGAACTTCTGGGAGATGATGTAATCAGCTGACCTTGTTCCTTTAGGGTGTGAAGCAACACTTTTAGGGATTTCGGAGCCCTTGGTTTATGGACATGTATGATTGGGATTGCAGTGCCCAAAATTGTCTATAACACTCCATTGTACTCTTGGTAAACTTCCTTCAACCTTGGTAGGGGGGGGAAATATTTAATATCATGTGATTCTACATGGACAACACAAATATCAACATATTCTTTTTTCTCATTTTGTATTCTTTACGTTTCTACTTGTTCACCTAGATTGCTAAGAATTTCCATTTTAAAGTCATCAAACAAATTTCTAATTTTAGTTTGACTTACCGATCTTGATGCTGATTCGCTTACTCTTGCCCTTCCTCTTGATAAGTGCTTGCTTGTTTCATGAATTTATTCAAATGATAATTGGTATACTTCACCTCTACTCATGAGATCAAGGAGTTCAATCCAATCATCCCTAATTTTTCTAAGCAAGAGGGTTTTAGTGTGTCAGATTCTAAATGACGTAATTTTTCCCTCTTAACATTATACATAAACATATCTATTAGATCCCCAAGACTCTCATCTTATTTTTTATTCATTCTAAAGATTTATTCTTTAATATCATGATCTTTATATTTTTCTAGATATATATTTTGTATATCATTCCATGATCTTATTGAATTAATCCGTAAACTCATGAATCATTTAAGAGCTCTATCCTTCAATGTCACCAGAAAAAAATCTCGCTTTTTGAGTGTTTAATAACTAATTATAAGATCTACAAACTATTTCAAATTCAAAGAGAAATGTTTCTGAATCCTCTGACTTCATACCATGGCAGTTGGGAAGGAAAGAGGAAGGGGTGTCCTTCATATGCACATTAACATCAATATCTTGAATGGGAAATCCAAGAGGATCTTCCTCATTGTCATGATCTCCATCCATTTCTCCTACCTTCTCTATCACCTCTTCTTCTTTTACCTGCAAAAATGAATGGTGATGTGGCTCTTACTGCACCACGTAATCAAATGGGGGGGTTTGTGTTGGAATTTTCTTTTTAATAAGAATGCTAATGCAATGCCATTTTCTGTTCTTGAAATGAAAGATGTTGAATGCAATTTTTTGTTATTTGTTTTTTGTAGAAAGTAAAAAGAAATGAACCAAGTAGGGAAGAAAGCAATGCATACTTTGACACCTCCCCGACAACAGTGCCAAAAAGTGATGAGGCTCAGTATTGCAACAAGAATGTTGCAACTCCCAAGGCTACCAAATTTAATTATCAACTCAGGGTTTGTACAAACTTAAAAGGCATCGACACTATATGTGAAACATAAAATGTGTGCTTTCTTTGCTTTCATGATGTAATGGAGTGAATGCAATCAAATCCTAAACTAATTGCAGAAATGGAAATGCTCGAAATGGAAACCTTAACCTATTGCAAGAAAGAAAATACAAGGAAAAAAAACCTATTATAATTTCATAAATAAACTATCATGAACTAAATATCAATAATTACATTTCAAAGAGTTTAGATCCATTGACATAGTTCATTGGATGTGGCAATCAAGAAAATCATTATTGTATTATCTAATTCATAAATATGTCCATTAACCCAAATTGTTGAGATGTTTTGCAAGGGTAAAAGGGAAAGTACTAAGTGGTGTTTATTCCTCCTCAACCATTGTTATGATTCAACCCAATCTTTTTGAGCAAATCTGGGAAAGTATATATATGCTGGAAGAGTGCTACAGGAAGTTACATGCCGCTATAGGATGTTATAATTCACTGAAATGACCAAGCAAATAAAATCCAAATTGGATGGGATTTTTTTTTTATTGACTAGGATTTCTTAGGTATCCATTCCAAGTGGAATCACTAAAAAACACCTATGTTAACACATGCTAAAAAATAACAGAAAATTACTAGTCTAAAATCTAGAAATTCAAGAACTAGTGAGCTAGTAATCTATCAAATGGATAACCTAATCAAGTTAAAATGAAATGGGATGAATTTTTTCATTAAAATAATTGTTTTTATGATATAATGCAAGTGTAACCAACTCAATTGAAGCTCATAAACATGTTCTAAAAAATAGCATAATATTACTACTATTTGCCACAAGGGACTTCCAAAAATTTAGATTTGGGAATAAGAAAACTAATCCAAGTAGCTCAATGATTACTATGACATTCCTGTTAGGTTCCCATATTGTCTATTTTTGACCGTATATTTTGCCATTATATTACCCTCTTCAACCCTTAGTTGAAAGCCTTTGCTAGTGTTTTGGCTTAATCACTCCAAAAGGTATAGAGTAACTCTCTTCATTGCTATATGTTTAATTATTCAACACGTAATCATGCTATCTTTATAATTGTTCCCTGAAGTTGATTAAAGTGCTGACCAATTGCTGAAAATGCCTAACTGGCAGGATCACATTTTGCAGTTGCTGAAACAGCGGAAACAACGCAAACCGTGAAGCTAAAACAGCAAAAACAGCATGAACCTCGAAGCTGAAACAGCACGAACATCACGTGCACTTTGAGGAACAGTTGAGATTTGCGTAACAAATCTGCATCTGCAAAGGAGTCTGACCGATTACTATATTGGTCGTAATGATCATGATCCTCATGACTGTAACAATATTTTGTTATCAAGAACTGACTTTCCTATTTTTGGTATAAAAGGGTTGAATCAGAATGTATGAAAATCTTTTGTAATAGATGTCTCCTCTATAAAGAGGAGACATCTACATTAGAGAGATGAATAGAAAGGAGGGGAACAAGCTGTAACACAGAAACACTAGTGAAGGGATGAGACTGAATCTCTTTTTGTAATATGGTTTATTGGCAGATGAATACAATTCTGTTCTGAGTATTTAATCTTAACCCCTATGTTCTGGGGAATCTTGTGAGAAGGACAGGGCCCACCTTCATCACAAGATTCACCCATCTTCTTTCTGTTGTGTGGTGTGTGTGTGATTTCTGTTTATATCACAAGTACTGCTTTTAATGATATTTACTTTTGCTAAAACTCTGTTTTCCTTTTCAACTGATTGATGTTGTATATGAGTGCCTCACCAGTGATTAGGATTTACAGAGTGTATTGGTGAATTGGACAATAGAGGCAGGTGCTGAAAGTCCTTACTCTGAGGATAGGGTCCTGATCCTTTGTTGCAGGACAACCATCACTTCCTTTTGTAGATTTGTTTCCTTTAAGTTATTTGTTCTTACTTCATTTTCTGCAATAGGCTGTAACTACTGTAACTGCTGTAACACAGAGTAGGGATTTAATAGACATTAGACTATTTATACTACAGCTTTTAATACCATTAAGATTGAGTACATACAGTACGTAGTCACCTTTGGAATAATCATACTTTCCCGGGTTGATGATTTATGTGGCACTTGATTGTTTTATTAATAGACAATTAAAGTGACCAACATTTTAGTGCCATTGCCGGGGAAGGCGACTGAAGATTTTAAGGGTATTAACAATTTTTCTTTGTTGCAGGATGCATGAGAGGATGCAAGAAGGTTAACCATTCAGGCGGCAAAGGCAAAGGGGGAGGAAGAAAAACTTTTATTGATGATATTATTTCAAAAGCTAAGACATCCCAGAGGTTAAGCTCTCAAAGGCCACAGACCCAACACTCTTCCCAGACAGACTATCAAACAGAGGAAGTAGTGGGACCAAAGAGGGTTATAGAACCATCAGAATATACTGAGGAACCGGTGGAAGAAGACGAACGACCAATAGAAGAACCAATAGAGGAAATTAAGGTGGAGGAACCAGTGCAGGACATTGAAATTCCAACAGAAAACTCCGAGGACCGGGAAAGTGCATCAGGAACACAACCAATGGAGGATAACAACGAAGGACTTTTCAGTGGAGGTTGTAGAATAGAGGGAAGGGGAGAAAATTCTCTCTCCACTCTGGAATTCCCTATTGGAGATCTCCCCAAAGGAGCAACTCCTATGAAGAATATCCCACTTTTAGCATTACCCAATTTCCATGGGTTATCCACAGAAGATCCTGATGAATTTCTTTTTGAATTTGATATATTGTGTAGAAGCTATGACTATGTTAATGCTGCTCAGAAATTGAAGTTGTTTCCAGCTACATTAAAAGGGAACGCATTAAGATGGTTCATGAGCTTGGGAGCTCATGTGATTACGACATGGGACTAGATGAAGGAGAAATTTTTGGCTAAATACCAAGATTATTGTCGAACAAGAGAAAGGAAGGAGGAATTATTCAACATGACTCAGAAGGAGGATGAAAGTCTGGAGGACTTCGTGGAAAGGCTACAGTATAACTTACAACGATCTGATCATCCTGATATGAGTAAGGATATTCTCAAGTCAATATTGCTAAAAGGGGTACGAGATGATTGTTTAGATATGTTGAATATGCTTGGAAAAGGAGACATATCTAAGGAATCCTATGATGAGATTATGAATCTCTGTAAAATATGTTCGAGAGGAGTAGCAAGTAGACCAAAAAGCAAAGATAGTACATACTCTAGAGTCCAGAAATCAGCAAGTGGAGGAGCAACACGGGCTGAAATAGGTAACTTACTCGAAGAATTTAAAACTGAAATGTTAAGCTCTTTTGCTTCACAAATTGATACCTTGCAGGTTAAAAAGAAGCAGGCAGAAGCAGAAGCTGCTCTGGCTATTTTCTGCTCTAAATGCAGGGAAAAACACCCACTAAGGGAATGCCCCCTGGACAAGGTACCAATCTGCACTATCTATGAAAAGGACCATGAGACTCAACAATGCCCTTCTTTTCCCGGAATAAAAGCAACACTACAGCCAATTGAAGAAGAAACTGAAGCAGTGTATCTCCTCACACAGAGAAGGCAATGGCAACCACGAGGACAAGGTACGAATTCTAACATGTCGTTTAATCATTGGAATAATCATCCTCCTTTTCAAACAAATTACCCACCCTTCAATCAAATGCAGTACCCACACTTTAATCAAATGAATTTCCCACCCGTGCAGCAACCGAACCCTCCTTTTGTTGATCCTACGATGTGGAATCCCTGGGCTCTACAAAAAACCTATTTTAATCAATGGAACCCGAATTGGACAGCTCCACAGATCCCATTTCCAAACCAATTACCTCAGTATCAGCAATCTCTCTCATTACCATCAAATTCCCTACCAAATAATCAGACAATGAGACCCCAGCTACCTGTACAACCTAACCCCAACCCGAATAATAATAAAGCTCTGCAGGTAATTGATGTTCAAAACCAACTGGTTTCCCCTATGCAATGTAATGACATTCATTTACGCTCTGGAAGAATAGTTGAATCCATTATTGATGACATTACTTCCGATTCTGATAAAGAAGAAATCGGAAAAGAAAAGTCATCTAGTGCTGAAACAGTTGGATCATCCTCTAATGACAATGCTGAAACAGTTGGATCATCCTCTAATAACAATGCTGAAACAGTTGAAACATCCTCTAAAAAGACTGCTGAAGCAGTAGAGCCACCATTCCCTGAACGTTTGGCTCTTAACAAAACACTTGAGCCACCTGCTTTTAATCTGTTAGGAGAGCTGCAGAATTTATATGTTAAAATTCCACTCTTACAAGCACGGAGAGATGCACCGATTTATGTTAGAACTGTTAGAGATATTTGTATTAAGAAACCTGGAAGAAAAGCTAAGGAACCCCTCACAGTTCATGTGATGGGTGATCTAGCTGCTCTAATGTCAGAAAAAAACCCCCTGTGAAATATGGTGACCCTGGTCACTCTACAGTCACAGTTCAGGTTGGTAAAACCTTTGTTTCTAGAGTTCTAGTAGATCTGGCGCTGTAATAAACATCATGACACTTGAAACAGCACAGTTACTGTAGTTAAAAAATTTAATTAGGGAAACCCCAGCCATTCTAGAGATGGCTGACCGCTCCAAAATCAAACCTGAAGGAGTCATTGAAGACCTGATAAATTCAGTCGAATCTTGGAACTACCCAGCTGATTTTGTGGTGTTACAGACTAAAACAAAGTTGGGGGGTCATCCATTGATTTTAGGGAGACCTTGGCTGGCTACAACAGATGCCTTCATCAGCTGTAGGTCAGGATCAACGACAATTTCTAATGGATGTGAAACCAAACAGCTTACTCTGTACCCTCATGCTACACCTATGATTAATAATGATAACTATATGTGGTTAGATTATGAGGATGATGAGACTCAACCCATCTTGACTGTCGGACAAGCCCTAACTTTTAAAGATTCAACCGAAGATGAATTAATTAGTAGCTTTATTTTTGAACCTTCTTCGGTTAACTCTGAAATACATGATCACTTGACTACAATCTTGGAATCTGAATCACAACAAAATCTTAGAACTGAAGACCTATCTCAGACATCAGCTAACACCTCCTCCAAAAGCATAACAGTCGAAATTGAGCCTAGCAAAACATTAAATATAAACCCTAACCTAACAGATGCTGAAACACAACAGTTAATGAAGTTACTCCACGAGAATAAACAAGCATTCACATGGGATTACACAGATATGAAGGGAATTTCTTCTGAATTATGTACTTACCGTATTTATATTAAAGAAGGATCCTGCCCAGTCTGTCAACCCCAACGACGAATGAATCCCAATTTAAGGGAAATTGTGAAGGAAGAACTTCAAAAACTGTTGAATGCAGGATTTATATATCCTATATCTGATAGTGAATGGGTTTCACCATTAGTAATAGTACCTAAGAAAAATGGGAAATGGAGAGTGTGTGTGGATTACAGAGCTCTAAATAAGGCTACTCAGAAAGATCATTTTCCCCTACCATTTATTGATCAGGTACTAGATAATTTGGCAGGTAAGAGATTCTTTTCCTTTTTGGATCGATTTAGTGGATATAATCAGATCAAGATTGCACCCCAAGATCTGGACAAGACCACTTTTACTAGTCCATGGGGGACTTTTGCCTATAGAGTTCTTCCATTTGGACTATGTAATGCCCCAGCAACATTTCAAAGAGCGGTGATAGGAATTTTTTCTGATATGCTTAATGATTCCTTAGAAATATTTATGGATGACTTTACTCCTTATGGTGTGACTTTTGAAGATGCTTTACAAAACCTTGAAAAAGTACTTAAACGGTGTATAGAAGCACATCTTGCCTTAAGTACTGAAAAATGTCATATGATGATGAATCAAGGTATTGTTTTGGGACACTTCATCTCATTCCTAGGAATTCAAGTTGATCCAGCTAAAGTACAAGTAATTCAGACTCTGCCTATCCCTAAAACACAAACTGATGTAAGAAGTTTTTTAGGACATGCTGGATATTATAGAAGATTTATCAAGGATTTTTCTAAAATAGCTTCTCCTTTGTTTGTGTTACTTATGAAAAATGCTGAATTTAAGTGGACTGATGGTTGTCAAAAAGCATTTAATGAACTTAAACATCAATTGTCTATAGCTCCCATTTTAAGAGGACCTGACTGGGCACTCCCCTTTCATATATCCTGCGATGCTTCAGATACTGCAATTAGAGCTGTCTTGGGTCAAGAAGAAAACAATCTTCCCTATGCTATCTATTTTATTAGTAAAAATATGACCCCTGCTAAACTTAATTATACAGTCACCGAGAAAGAATTCTTAGTAGTTATTTATGCTATTAATAAGTTTCGACATTATATTACTGGTTACACTACTTTTGTGCATACTGATCACTCGACCATTAAATATTTAATGAACAAATCAGTTACAAATGCTCGAGTTACCAGATGGTTATTATTACTACAAGAATTTGATATCACAATTGTAGATCGACCAGGTAAAGAAAATGTAGTTGTTGATTTTCTTTCTCGGTTAAAAACTGATGAAAATATTCTAGTGGATGATTCTTTTCCTGATGAATATTTATTTGCAATATCTGCTCACTCACCTTGGTATTCAGACATTGCCAATTACTTAGTTGCAGGGAAACTACCATCACACCTATCGCACAGAGAGAAAAGAAAGATCGTTCAACAAAGTGCTAGGTACAGCTGGATAAGTGGGTGTCTCTTTCACACAGAACTCGATCAGGAAATTCGAATATGCATCAGAGAAGACGAAGTTTATGATATATTGAAGGCTTGTCACGATGGCCCTTTTGGAGGGCATTTTGCGGACAAAAGAATAGCACACAAAGTTCTTAGAATGGGTTACTATTGGCCCTCACTTTTCAAGGACACAAAGAAATATGTTAGGGCCTGTGATAGATGTTAGAGAATGGGCCAAGCTAAGCCCCAGGTAGTACTTGAACCTTTTGAAAAATGGGCACTAGATTTTATAGGTCCCATCAATCCTCCATCCAATCAAAGAGTTTATATACTGGTTTGCACAGATTATATGACTAAGTGGGTAGAAGCTAAGGCACTCATCAAAGCTAATGAAGAATCAATGTTAACTTTTCTATTTGAAGAAATCTTTGTTAGGTTTGGTTTGCCTAGAGAACTAGTTACAGATGGAGGAACTCCTTTTAATTCTCATGGCTTCAAAGATACACTCCAGAAATATCACATTAAGCATAAAATGACTACACCTTATCACCCCCAGGCAAATGGGCAAGTGGAAAGTACAAATAAAGTCATAGAAGCCATTTTAACAAAGACAGTCAAGGAGAATAGAAGGGACTGGTTTCAAAGGTTTCCTGAAGCATTATGGGCTTACAGAACTACTTGGAGGAACACTACGGGTTTTTCACCTTATGAATTAGTTTATGGTAAAAGTGTTGTTTTTCCTATGGAATTTGAAATCAAAACCTTAAGGACTGCTTTAGCTGTTAACCTTGATTTGACTGATGCACAGACAACTAGGTTGCAGCAACTTCATGAATTGGATGAAAAGAGGTTGGATGCCATCCATCAAACAACCATGATACAACAGCAAAGAACCAGGTGGCATGACAAAACTATTAAGCACAAGCAGTTCCAAAAAGGTAATTGGGCCTTACTGTATGACTCCCGTTTTGAAAATTTTCAAGGTAAATTAAGAACAAGGTGGCTAGGACCTTATCAAGTAGATACTGTTTTTCCAAATGGAACAGTCAGACTCCTAATGATTGATGATTCTAGAACACCATTATTAGTAAATGGGTATCGACTTCGTTTGTATAAACAACCTATTTCTAAAGAGGATTTCAAAGCTACTTGCATGACAGACATACATTATGCCTTTTTGGGGGAACCGGCGATCCCTCAATGCACTTAATTTCCTGTTTATGTATTTATTTTTAGATTAGATTTCTTAACTAATAATCCCTGTCAAGGGTTGCCATGTTACATTATTTTGCAGATATTATCTTTGGATGGTGGCTGAAAAGAAAAATTCCAATATAGGAAGAATTAATCTGCAGATTGGAAAAGCATTGCCATGTCATTCCAGATCATAATCCATTCCCTCCACCATTTCTCGTTGCCGATACACCATTTCCCGTTACCGATACACCATTTCCCATTGCTGAAACACCACTTTCCAGTGTCGAAACATCAAATCCCACTGCTTAAACACCAATCTTTTCCATTTTCCTAAATGTCCCCATTTTTACTCCCGAGAATGAACTATTACATCAATAGAAACATATCATTCTTTATTCAAAGGAATCAACCATTTATCCTGTTAATAATATCTCTTCACTACTGCCTCTCGGGAATAATAAAAACCTCGTGTATAAAAACCCTCACACCTTACAAACCCTTTCTATAATGATCATTGACCTATTAAGGACGAGATAACACTTTTCGGCGCAACAACCAAAGGTAATTGTAAAGTTATGCATGTTATGTGTGAATATTAAATTGTAGTTAATGAGGAGATAGTTGACATGACCGCTAAAAGCGTCGTACTACCAACCATATCATTCAGCCATAGTTGGGGGGGGATTACTGAAATATTGTAATCATTACATAACAC
Source organism: Pinus tabuliformis (assembly GCA_031772625.1). NCBI lineage: Eukaryota > Viridiplantae > Streptophyta > Pinopsida > Pinales > Pinaceae > Pinus > Pinus tabuliformis. The sequence goes on from CM062813.1 coordinate 424,280,205, forward strand.
ACCCATCATCGCCATCCCTATTCCTCGCGGTTGTGTCTAATCCACCTCGTTTATACCTTACCACGTCATAATTTCATTTTGCAACGTTCTGCTCTGTTTCGACCTTGGTAACTCAGCTCTGCACTTTGTATTCTGCCTAAAATAGTAACCATGGGAGGAGATGCTGTTAGACATGAACTGAGCTCGACGGCATTACTAGAACTTTGCCCAGATGCATACCAAATCTTCCTACAAGCAGGATGGGTGGACTATTTCAGAAGACTTCCGGATTTCGATTTGCAGCAGGTTCTGGAATTTGCGTGCAATTTGAGGGAGGGGTACTCTACTGTCCAAGGGGTGAGAATCCCAGTAACAGAAGAAGACATAGAGCAAGTTTCGGGGCTTCCAACCAACGGTATTCGCTGATTCAGTAGGAAGCATCTTATCCTCAATGCGCAGCAAGATTTCCTGTTACCTGGGGAGCAGGTGGAAGCCAAAGGCAGAGGTGTTGCGCTTCGATCACTACCACCACCTTGGCCAAAGGTGGAAGAATTCGTCAAGCATTACTTGACTTGCTAGGGCCGTTATCAGGGAGTCTACCAACATCACTTTGTTTTATTAAATCATTTGCGGCATGGTCGTCTAGCAAATATGCCCTATTATCTCCTTGGATGTATAAAAAATATGGCACACTATACTGTGAATGCAAGGCACCAACTCCTGATAAATAGAGGCTTCACCCTGCATAATCCACCTCCCCTCATTAACCCTCCCTAGCAAGCTGAGGAAAATCCTCAGCAAAATGAAGAAAATTCCCAGCAAGATGTTGAAACTCAGCAACCAGCAGCAGGAACACCCCAATTGAGCACTGAAAATCTGCAACAGTCCTCACCCCATGATGAAGCCAAACCGTCCACTCCCATAGTTCATGTCCCTACCGATGATTTAGACGAGGATACCCTCATCACTTTCCTTAAGAGGAAAAAGCAACAAAAAGCTGCAACCCCGCTAAAAAGAAGAACCAGGGCCTCGGTTAAGGCAACTACTATTTCTGATGATTCCCTTACCCTGAGTAAAAGTCCTCGCAAGAGGAAAACTACTGTCTCTCCTGGTTCCCTACCTCAGCAATGAAAAAGGTTGTTTGCAGCAACTGAGGCCATTATCCCAAATGTCCCTCCTATCATTTTAAACCCCCGTATTCTGCATAGCCCTGAACCTTCGCCTCCTTCACCCTCAGATGCTGAAATACAAAGTGTTCACGATTTTGTGACATCATTTTTCTCAACAAAGGCAGCTGCTACACAAGAACCAGCTGCCGAAAAATTCAAACTAGACATCCAAGATGATATAGGACATGTGGCTGTTACACAAGAACTAGCCACTGACCCAATAGGTGCCACACAAGAACCACCTGTTGGGTAGCAAAAATAAGACGACCTGCATGTGGCTATTACACAAGGACCAGCCACTAACCCAATAGGTGCCACACAAGAACCACCTGTTGGGGAGTGAAACGAAGACGACCTGCATGTGGCTGTTACACAAGAACCAGCCACTGACCCAATAGGTGCCACACAAGAACCACCTGTTGGGGAGCAAGAAGAAGATGCCCTAGGTGAAACTAATACACAAACTGACCCAATACATGAAACACAAGAACCACCTGTTGGGGATGCATATGATGAAGTTAATGCTGAACAACAATTTTCTTCCCCTTTGGAATCTGTAACTATAGAAGCATCGGTTACTCTAACCTCCCTACAGGAAGAAAATGAGTTCTTAAAATCAGAAATTAAGGCCTATCAAAAAGAGTTAGCAATGGCTAGGGAAGCCTATAAAAAAGAACTCAATCTGTACATGTTAGCTCAGGTAGCATCTAAAGCTGAAAAGAGTGTAGAGAAAGAGCAATACAGTGAATACATGTGCAGTGAATGTGGGGATATCTATACTCAAGCAGGATATAAGATAATTGCAGTCCCATTGACTGGAGCCAGCCATGTTATATTCAAAAAGGAACACCCTGCTGTTACACAAGAACCAGCAGGGTCTTCAAGGATTTAAGAAGAAGAAACAGAACCACCCCGGCCTACCCAAGTTATTGATGAGCAGAAACCAGAATCAAAATCTTTTACAACTGTGCATATACAAACTGAACCTCCCTGTGTTAGCAATGCTCATGCACAGACTTCCAGTTTTCAAGAATTAAGCAACACATGGAAATCAGAATACGAGCTCTCCCAAGGAAAGGCATTTCAACAACAGAAGTCATTATGGCTTAACTATGCCTATAGGAATTGGGAAGCAATGGAACAGTCTCACGCAAAACACAAGGAAAATAAGCAATTAAAAGCCAGACTATCCCTTATCTTCGATTTGGTCCAGCGCTTACTGGCTACAAGAAAGCCTTCTTTTAATTATTCTGTATTTTTTAGAGAACGCTTAGTGTTCCTCCAATTAAAAGCAATAAGGATGGAAGACCACACGAGGTCTCTACACCATAGCAATTCTGAGACTTTTGCAGAATCATCAAACAATGACCAGAACTTGCTGTTTGAACTCTATCTTCACAATGAGGCTATGCCTGAAGATAGAAAGATTAATTTACTTCCTATTTGTGGTGATATTCAAATAAGAGCTTTTATTTCCTTTTTGGCCAACCAGCTTACTTGGAAGAATGCTTTCATGTCTGCAAAACACAATGAGGAGAACTATCTTCTCTGGATTCATCCGGAACCGCAGAATGCAGCCATCTTCCGTATGGAACATCAGCGGAATTTACGAGAACCAGGGATGGCCGATCATATTAGGAATCTGCAAGCAACAGTCTTGGAAGACTGCCAACATTATGTCAAAACTAAAGGATCTCTGGCCATAAAAGCAAATGAATTATTCTGGGAACACTGTCCCAAAGAAAGACGGGAATATCATCCCTACAATCCCCTAAATCTTCAGGCGGCAGTCTCACGGATACGTGATTATGTAAAATGCATGAGACAATGTGCTGAACGGTGGATTGGTTACCGTTTTCATTTCCCTCTCTTATGGCTTCCTGGAGAACAATACAAGGCTCAATTTAGATTGACTAAAAAGGAAGAATTAGCAGCATGGAAAAGACTTCAGAATGTCCAAGGGTTCAGAGACATCGTTGACAGCACCTTCTACACTTACTGCATAAGCAATCTACACTGTTCAGCCCAGTATTCTGATTCCGATTCAGAGCAGATGTTGCATGCAGACGTGCAACATTTTCAGTTGGGGGGGATGTTAGGTTCCCATATTGTCTATTTTTGACCGTATATTTTGCCATTATATTACCCTCTTCAACCCTTAGTTGAAAGCCTTTGCTAGTGTTTTGGCTTAATCACTCCAAAATTTATAGAGTAACTCTCTTCATTGCTATATGTTTAATTATTCAACACGTAATCATGTTATCTTTATAATTGTTCCCTGAAGTTGATTAAAGTGATGACCAATTGTTGAAACTGCCTAACTGGCAGGATCACATTTTGTAGTTGCTGAAACAACGGAAACAGTGCAAACCGTGAAGCTAAAACAACAAGAACAACATGAACCTCAAAGCTAAAACAGCACGAACAACACGTGCACTTTGAGGAACAGTTGAGATTTGCGTAACAAATCTGCATCGGCAAAGGAGTCTGACCGATTACTATATTGGTCGTAATGATCATGATCCTCATGACTGTAACAATATTTTGTTATCAAGAACTGACTTTCCTATTTTTGGTATAAAAGGGTTGAATCAGAATCTATGAAAATCTTTTGTAATAGATGTCTCCTCTATAAAGAGATGAACATAAAGGAGGGGAACAAGCTGTAACATAGAAACTGTAGTGAAGGGATGAGACTGAATCTCTTTTTGTAATATGGTTTATTGGCAGATGAATACAATTCTGTTATGAGTATTTTATCTTAACCCCTATGTTCTGGGGAATCTTGTGAGAAGGATAGGGCCCACCTTCATCACAAGATTCACCCATCTTCTTTCTGTTGTGTGGTGTGTGTGTGATTTCCGTTTATATCACAAGTACTGCTTTTAATGATATTTACTTTTGCTAAAACTCTGTTTTCCTTTTCAACTGATTGATGTTGTATATGAGTGCCTCACTGGTGATTAGGATTTACAGAGTGTATTGGTGAACTAGAAAACAGAGGCAGGTGCTGAAAGTCCTTACTCTGAGGATAGGGTCCTGATCCTTTGTTGCAGGACAGCCATCACTTCCTTTTGCAGATTTGTTTCCTTTAAGTTATTTGTTCTTACTTCATTTTCTGCAATAGGCTGTAACTACTGTAACTGCTGTAACACAGAGTAGGGATTTAATAGACATTAGACTGTTTATACTACAGCTTTTAATACCATTAAGATTGAGTACATACAATACGTAGTCACCTTTGGAATAATCAGACTTTCCCGGGTTGATAATTTATGTGGCACTCGATTGTTTTATTAATAGACAATTAAAGTGACCAACAATTCCAAAGATATTCCAAGTATGAAATGATGCTTTTGATCCTGAAAAATAACTTATTTCAACCATTTAACCCAATCCTACAACAAGAAATCATTAATACTAAATGCAAAAATAGAAAAAGACAAAAATAAGAGCTGCATGTGAATAAGAAGTGAAAGGAATAAAAATAAATGATACAAAAGGGCTCTGAGGCTCATGGGATGGCCAATCCCAAGGAAGCTCAGAGTCCTATGAAGGATACCAAGGTTTAGAAGCTGAACATAGCACCAATCTTCATTATTTCCATCAATACAATTACATCCCTGCAAGAAATGAAAGTGGAGCTGCAAAATATGAGTTCACCCCATAAGAAGACTAATAAAAATCAACCCCTAGAGGCAAATTTGACTTGGTACTAATAAAAAAAGATTAGGAAGCATTCCCCATGAAAGGAGGAAGCTTTCCCCTCCAAAATCCCTCAAATAGTGGATCTAGTTCCCAACACTAGGAATCTGCATTAAATGACAAGAAAGACATTCCTAGATTTTCTCAAACATTGGATCTCGAGCATTTGTGCATGATTTCATGATATTTTTTGATTTATTATTCAATATTGATCCTCATGTAGGAGGGAGAAAGTCCCTAAATTATCTCCCCCTCCCAATCTTCATAATCTTCCCAATATTCTCACAATATTCCACAAAAATAAATAATATTATGAATGAATATGCAATTATCAATAAACCTTCCTCATGAACATATTAAAGTTAAAAATACGTTATCTAATGCAAAAAGAGAGGTTTAATGTGCTGAAGGATGGTCAGATGGGCCTTAATTTATATATAATTTGGAGGCCCATCAACTATCTTATTCAAATTTTGTTAAATAGATCTTACAAATAGTCCTGGTTGGTTTTGAGGACATTTCATGTAATATATATTGATTTATAACTGTAATTACCCATCCATGTGCCTGTTTATCTGGTGGGATGATCTATACGGTGGACTGTTGGTAGGAAATCATTTTTTAATTGTAATTATATTATGTTATCCAAATCTTTGTTTGACGTGATTTTCCTATTTTTGAACCTTGGATGAAGGATGAAAACGTTTTCTTTCCAATGACTATCAAAGCGCTAATATAATGAAAATCAAACAAAAAAGGTTAGATAGTGCGTGGTTATATGATATGAAATATGGACCTGAATTTCATTTCTTATATGATATGGCATTTGGTTTATAATAATATATATAGGAATATGCAAAGTAAACTTATTTATGGTGAACTACCAAAAATGGATCCTATCCTCCACCAGAGCTCATAGTTTGACAATGGAAAATCGCTTGGCCATTTCTATCCTCTCAAAAAATCATATTGAATAACCAGGAAATTAATTTAAACTTTAATATTCAGTATCGTACTGTATTAAAATTAGCTTATTAATCAATGTATTGAACCGAATCAATGAATTTTCATATTTTTTAGCTTGTTTCGACTAAATTTGGTAGTTATGGTTTCATCCAAACATTTTTCTTGAATTCCTTTTCGAGATTTGATACGGGAATCGATTTGGGATTTGGACAGTTTGTATGCTGTACCAATTTCAATTTGTATTTTATATCAAAGAAAAAATTATTTCTCCACTAAAATTTATTCTTTTATTCATCAAATGCAGTGCAAGTTCAGATCTATATGTTTTAATATTTCTGTAATGAAATTGGATTTCAAAGGAAGACAATGTAGAAAAAGGAGTGGATTGGCAATTTTTTTCCTTTTCCTCTTTCTAGTTCTTTCCTTTTCTTTCCACCCTTATTATATCACTAAATACCTAAATATCATAAATGCCATTTAGTTTAAGCCAAACATTTTTCTTGAATTCCTTTTCTGGTTTAGATTCTGCTCCCTGAAATGACAAAATAAAGCACATGTCTTAAGTCAAATTTCAATTCTAGGGTTTTGACAAAGCATAAGTAAACACGACTACAAATTTGCAGTTGAGATTATATTTTCTTGAAGTCTCATTCTATTTCAAATCAAGTTCTCAAATCAAGCTCTCCGAAATGGTTACTCAAAACACACAACTTCTCATATATGTCAATAAATTCATTATAAGGTCAGGAAGTGTGGGAATCATCCTTCATAATAAGAATATAATATTCTAATTGAAAGAGACAAAAACTTCATTATATTCATCATTGCAAGTGTTTCCAATCAACTTATGTAGAGTAACCAAAGGGAGGAATAACAGTGATAACAAGTCTGCATGCACCCTTGGTGTAAATAATCTGTCACATATGCATTTAAACAGTGATTTTATATAGACCCAATTCCTAAAATCAATAAATCGCTAACATCATAATTTATAATTGCTTGATGAAACTATCAATCCTGTATAAATTCTGAAGGAGAACATAGAAGATGATCTTGAAACTAGGCTAAATCCTTGTAGTATTCCATTATTTTAATCACAATATCTATTTATTCATTACCATTCTCCCATAAACTAAGTCATTTGTAATAACTAAATATATTAAATTCATTTTATTGAATATGTTTTTTACAGGGATCATAAAACCCATTAAACATGGTTGAAAAATGGACATTATGCATAGAAGTTTCTTGTTATCCCAATCCAAGGCAAGCAATGATTACTTATGTTCTATGCAATATTGTGACGAACAAAGTCCTCCAAAGGAAAAGGAATGTACCTCGAAGAATAACAAATAATGAAGCATATTATATTGCATTGATATAAGGTTTAGTAACAACTAGGGAGTATGGATCTAATGGAATTGTAGTCTTCACCAATTCCAAACTTGTGTGCAACCAGATGAAATGCATGTACCAAGTTAAAAAGGAAAGGTTAAAGCACCTGCATGGAGAAGCAAAAAAAATGTTAGTCAATTTCAATCATTTAGCATAAGACATTGTGCAAATGTTAATAAGATGTTGAGTGATCTATTGTATGGGGCAATTCTAATTCAAGATTTGTGTGTGAAAGATGAATCAGTGTTAAGAAGCTCTCCATTAAAAACTATTGATGGAGATTGTAAAATATCTTTGATATGTGTGTGTGTGTGTGTGTGTGTGTTTAGTTATAAATGTGTTGTTTTTAATGGTCATGTGTTTTTTTTGAATTCTATACCACGTGTGCCCCCACTATGTAAACACAACTTGGTGAAATTGACATGTTTTAGAAAAAAATGTATTTAATTTTCAAAATGTGCGTGCTTCAACATTTGTGTTTTTAGCCTTGAGAATATTTTAAATGAAGAGCTTCAGATTGTTACATTAATTTTCTGAATTCTTTCAATGTTTTTAAATAGCAATTTTAAGATCTTAAAATGCATGATGTAATTTCAAGGGTTACATCAATTAAATTCATGAGGTAACTTCAAGGGTTACATCAATTTTCTAAGTTATTAACCTTTTTAAATAAAAATTTCAAGATTTTTAAATGCATGAGGTAACTTCAAGGGTTACAACAATTTTCTGAATTCTTGATTTTTTTAAATAGCAAATTTAAAAAGAATTGTAAATGGATGAGGTAACTTTTTAAATATCATATATCTATATATCTATAGATATCCATATCATGGATGCACATTTTCCACATGATTCTTCGAGGTGAGCATTATTAGAGTCTCATGCATCTACTAGAGGGGGAGGTCATGGATCAAAGAGAATATCAAATGAATCGGGGGAGGTCCATCATGATCGTGGTATATATATGTTTATGTGAAAGTTTTTAAATGATATTTGAATATAATCATATGTATGTATACATATGAAATTGATTTTTTTTTATCAATTTAGCTTTAAATTAATTTATAATAAATATTATTTTAGGAGCATCTCAAACTAGGTCGAAAAGAGTATCTACTCAATCAATGGAGGGCCATCGTTCACACCATTGTGGTATGGTGTATATATGTGTGTGTGTGTGTTTACTTAAATGATAAATAGGTAGAATCATATGTATGTACACATATATATATTGAATTGATTTTCTATTTTTTTTAAGAAGCTTCGCTCACTATGTTGTCGCATGAGGGTGGTCAACATTCTTTGGGTGGTCATTAATCTCAAATGGATCATCATGATCCTCATCATTTTGGTAAATTATATATATATATATATATATATATATATATATATATATATATATATTATGTTAAAACAAATTTGTACATGTAAATGAATTGTATGTACATATGCGTGTACATGACTATCTTGCATGTGTATGAATACATTTGTTCACATGTTTTTATATTTATGTAATTTTATATATTGATGTAGATGGTAAAAATGTTTCTCCAAGTAGACATAAGCGAAGCCGAAAATTCAAGAAGAAGGCCATACACCAACTACCACTTATCCATATGATATTATTGATGAGCTTCATTGGGAAACAAACCTCCAACAATGTACATTACAAAGGTGAAAAAGTCTTGGGAGTTTGGAGCTCCCTGTAGAGAGTCGAGAAATCTTAGAAATAACTTTGTACTCTCTAAGCTCATTTCTTGATATTTACAAGAAGCTTGGGGCAACCACAACTTGATTTGTAGAAATGATGAGGCGTAGAAAGGAAGCAGTAATGGGTCCCAATAAATGGGTTGAAGTTAGTAAAAGGGTTGCAAAAGAAAATGCAAAATCTATGTTTAATTTCAAAGAAGGGACGAAAAGAAATATGCTCAAGGTGCAATATTTCAAGCACCCTGATATAGCCAGCCATTTGTATGATATGTTCCTTGCAGCATATGGAAAGATGCCATGGAATGACGAGGTTCCAATTTATTTTACAAAATTATTTTATGCAAAATTCTTCTTGGGTATGAAACCCGATTATAATGACCTTCCATTTGAATATGATGGTACTGGGAGAGGTATGTGATTGTAAGGGCGCATTACGTGATACTGAATTGCCTCACCCTCTGCCACGTTTGATATGCCAACCTCGTCTTTTGGTAACTTTGTGGTCAGAGATGGATGCCACTTCTCAAATTGATCGAGAAGGAAGGGAATCCATTATAGACAACATCTAAAGTGCATTGACTGGAATTGATATCGGTCTAAATCGACAAAGAGCATAAGCTAATGCACGTGCTCATTTTGTATATAAAACAAATGAGGAGATAGATAATATGAATATTGAGGAGCTTAAAGCATATGCAAAGGGTTTTCGTAATGGTTGGTGATGGGACCAGCCCAACACTGTTTAGATTAATCAATAATTAAATGATATAAAAAGTGATTAACTGTGGATTAGGATATGATTAATGACTTGTCCTCGGATATTTCTGGAATATGATGTGGTGGAAATTATGTGTGAATTTATTGTGTTGTACTATGCCTTGGGTTGCATTTCCCGCTCCTCGTTTCATGCCAAAACCTTCCCTCCATCTATCACTTGGTCATTTCCACTCTTTGCTCTTTGTTGTCGAGGGTTTGCTCTCGTAAGGTTATGCTGCCTTTGCATGCAGCTGCGCTGCAACTGTTGGGTGCACTGTTTAGGGTTTTCTTGTCTGAGGGTTTGGCTCTTACATTCGCCTGGATAACTTTTGATCCTGGTTCATTATGCAACCAAGGATGGTTCTGTCACCTGTGTAAGTATATTTCTATGCTTCTTCTACAACTGTTTCAACTGGTCTTTGCTCCACAGTCTCTGTTTCTGGTATGAGGTCGTCTTGCTGGTAAATCTCAATGGGTTGGCATGCACTTAGGTTACAAGACAATGGCACTCTCTGGTCTTTGGCTTCACTGCAGGTAACTTCGTCTGTCCATGATTCATTTTGCTCTTTCCGTTGTTCTGCTTCTAATGTAGCTGCTCCTTTGTCTCAGTCGTTGTATGGAATTCGTGGCTCAATGGTCCGTGCTCTGTTCTTGCTGGGAACCCTTTAGGTAGGGAAATGTATCCTTCTTCCACATACATTCATGCACTAGTTTTTCTTCCCATTATTGACAATTCACTTACAGTTGGTTTTTGATTCTTTTGTAGGTTATGGGGTTTGCAGTTGAGTGCGCCTGGAACGGTTGCTTCGACCTCTGCCTGGTAGGCTCTGTCAACGTAAACAATTTTTGGTTTTAGAACTAAGCCTGTAGGTTGAGGGTCTGGTTTTCCTCAATGCTTGTCGTTGATATCTCTTGGCTGTAGTCCAGCGTCCTGGTCGTTTTTAATGTAGGCTTCCTCGGTTCTATGCTTGTTGACTGTAACTTGTATAATATGGGAGCCGTTTCCCAAAACCCTTGTCTAGGGTTTGTTGGCTGTTGGTTTTGTGACTGTTCGTGGGTTATTTTTGAACTCTACTATGTATGCTCAGAAATTTCATATTATAATTAACAGGAAATTTAAGGGAAATGTTAGCTTGAGTTACCTCTATCTTAATGGTGACTATTGACTATCGTTCCTTTCATTCTAGCTTGAACGTCCTCGAATTATGATTGTTAATTTGTGGCTATATCCGTAATTTCTTCAATGAATAGAAAGCACTATAGCCGCTCTTGTATTCGTTCTGGTGGATGGATTCAAAATTGGGAAAATGATGTGTGGCTTGTATGTGCTTAATTCGTCCGAATTCATTTGCGTTTGTTCCTGTACATTCACTGTCGATTTATTTTCATGGGTTACAAACCCACATTCTGAAAAAAAATTTCAGTCTCGCTGTCTGGACTCTGTTTCTTAGGAAAAGAAAATAAACAATTGTATGCATGCACTGTATCAATTACTCCGACTGTTCAGTGAATTAGGAAGCAATAAAGCAAATATTTTGGTTACATAGATGGATTCGAATAAGTCTACTCTTTTTATTAAGAATCTTTGTATAATAAATTTTGAACTTTTCCAATGATTTTCTCATGTACATTTGTAGTCTTTGTGTTGAGCTAATTTATTAAGATAAATTAACACAAGTATTTAATTATCAATTCGGGTTTGTAAAACTTGGAGGCAAATCCACAATATATGGACATTAGATATAATCAAGTTTAGAAGATAAAATTTGAAGATTTAAAGAAGTACATATTACAAATATAAACCTATTTTAACAATTTCGAATTCATTTATGTAATATATGAGGGAAGAGGCTCCTAACTTAAGAGAACCAGGTTGTCCTTCCCTACAATACTACTTTCATGGAGATAAATCTAAGAGCACTAATTAACAATGGTCTATGATGTAGAAGATGTAAAAGAAGAGGCTCCTAACTAAGGAGGTCCAGTTTTTTCTTCTTCACAATCTTACTATATCACAATCACCATTGCTTCAAACCAGAAATGTAGAAATAACTTCAAATAAGAAATGGAGAATGAAATTCAGTTTTAGTTCAAGATCAAATAGAAGGGGAATTTAACTTAAATTCATGTGTGTCCCTTCATATGTAGATTAGAATTAAACCAATATTCATTCAGCAATCATCACACATCTAAATACATTTGAAACAAGAACTAATCTATGAAAACTATGAAAATTGAACCAAGAAGTGCACTTAGCTTGGTGTGAGGGCCCTCCACCCTTGCCTTGCATACTTGAGGCTTCTATCAAATGCTGAAACTTCAGTCACTCATCCACAGTAATGAACAAAAAAATGAAAGTAGAACAAGTTCTTCTAATTAATCTCCAATACTCAAATGTCTCAGCATAAAGTTATATAAAAATTACATACATAAGCCATCAAAGTCTGGGCTTTAAATAGAGGTTTTGTGAAACAAACTGATCTATAATATTTCTAACAATCATATCTACTCATATCCACCTATCTAGGTCGAACTCATCCAATTCATCCCAAGAAATATGGTCAATCCCATAAAATCTCAAAACTGCCTTATTTCCTAGGGATTTTCTGGTGACTTGTCATGTTTGACCAGCCTTGACCGGGCCTAATAAAGCTTGTTTTGACTGAACCAAGTGGACTTAGCTCATTCCTAGTTCCCAAGCTTTCCATTAATGCATCCAACTTGAGCCCAAGTGTCCTGCAAACATGTCATCGGTATAGCTATTACGGGAATTTCTGATTTAGTCCAAAATTGCACTTGAAACTCAATTTTCATAAAAACTTTTAGAAATTGCAAAATTAAAATTAAATACCTGAATATGCATAAAGTAAATAAAAATGAGATGGATGTGATGGAAAATGGATGGAAAATATAAATATTAAGTAACTTTCCTTAAGCAAAAATAGACCAAAACTGAGGGCCAACACTCTGTTCACAGTTACCTGAGCTGTGTAGTTACTATTTTCAGTTGTAATTCTATTGAGTTAGATAGCTATGCTTGTATTCGGTTCTACCTATGTGGCAAGATTTTACATTGAACACATTTTGTTTTTTTCCTCTAAAATGACAAAACAGTTATTAACTTACTGTTGATTAAAGACAAACAAACTAGTGATCCTAACCAACCAAACTGTCCCTAACTAATACTGAGACTAAAAGTAAACAAAATCTTACATCCTACTTTGACAAAATGAACATAAAGAAACCAATTTGTTAACACAACTTCCACCTTGGCGGAGACCAACACCCGGTCATGGTGCCCTAGTTGGATGCTCCTGCATTAGGCTCCCGAGGTAAAAAGAAATCATGACTCTGGTCCATGAGCTTCTCGACTGAAGAACCCGCCTGCTCAATCTACCTGGCATCAAGCCATGAACTGTCCTCAATAGGACGGTTCTTCCACTTGACCAGGTATTACAGATACTCCTTTTGCCGAGTTTGGTTGGCCACCTGAGTGTCGAGGATTCTCTTGATCTCGAGAGGTTGAACGTAAGGCATTTGTCTCATCCAAGTTTCTCCTCCATACTGGGTATTCCATGTAGGCCGTGTGGTTCCGTCTTCTTCTTTTGGGTCAGCAGTGTAAGGAAACAGGTCTGCTACATTAAAGATAGGTCAAATGCCTATTGCTGGTGACAGCTATATCTCATAGGAATTCATTGAAAATTTCCGAAGGACTTCGTAGGGACCTATCTTCTTATACTTTAGCTTATTGTATGCACCTCTAGGGAACCGTTCCTTGCGCAAATGCGTGAGGACTTCATCTCCCACATTGAATTGTACTTCCCTTCTTTTCAAATCTTCTTGTTGTTTATACTTTTGGCTGCTGTCTTGCAATTTAATTTTCACCTGCTCATGAAAATCTCTCATCGTGTTAGCAAAATCTTCTCCATCTGCGCTTCACCTTTCTTGCTGTCCAAGATCTCTCCACTCATGAACTCCGTGAGGATGCATGCCATACAGGATCTGAAATCGATTGCAACCTGTGCTGCGATTTGGTGAGTCGTTATAAGTGAACTCTACCTGGGCAAGCATTCGATCCCACATCCACGAGTTCTCACCAATCAAGCTTCGTAGCAGATTCCCCAGACTTCTATTTACCACCTCTGTTTGTCCATCGGTTTGCGGGTGATAAGCAGACCTGTAACTCAACTGTGTATCCATCTTCTTCCATAAGGTGTGCCAAAATTTCCTTGTAAACTTCACATCCCTGTCCGAAAGAATAGACTTAGGCAAACCATGTAGCCTGACAATCTCTGTGAAGAACAAGTGGGCCATGTGAGTGGCATCACTGGTTTTTATGCAAGGGATAAAATGTGCCATCTTCGAGAATCTATCCACTACTACCATCACCGAGTCATAACCCCGCTGTGTCCTAGGTAGACCCAAAACAAATTCCAAGCTGACTAAGTCCCACAGTCTACTTGGAATAGGCAATGGTGTATACAGTCCCGTGTTTTGACTGTGACCCTTCGCCAACTGGCACACTTTACATCTGGTCACAAATCGTTGTACATCCCTTCACATCTTTGGCCAAAAGTAGAAATGACTGAGTTGCTCGAGTGTCTTGTCTATGCTGAAATTTTTGGCCAGACCTCCACCGTGCTTCTCCCAAATAATGTTCTCTCTCATCAAGCAGTCAGGAATGCATAACTGTCCTCCTCTAAACAGCAGTTTCTCTTGTAAGTTGTAGTCCAACCATAGACTGTTAACTCTCACCAAGGGATTCTGACATGCCTCATAGGCCTCCTTAAAATTTGTGTCAATTTGATATAAATCTTTCAAGTGCTCAAAGCCCAACACTTGTACAGTAATCTCCTGCAAAAGTAAGGCCCTCCTACTCAACGCATCCGCCACCTTGTTGTCCTGCCCGTTGATGTGTTTCAACACAAAGGTGAAACTCTGCAAATATTCCACCCACTTGGCATGTTTTCGATTCAGCTTGTGCTGTTGCATCACATACTGTAGTGCAGAATTATCTGAAAACAACACAAATTCATTTCCCAACAAATTGTGTCTCCAGTGCTTCAGTGCCAGGATGACAGCATAGAACTCCTTGTCATAGGAAGAATATTTCTGCCTGCTTTCGTTTAAATTCTCACTGAAAAATGCAACAGGTTTATCCTCCTGGCTGAGTACAACTCCAATAGCCGTACCGCTAGCATCACAACAAACCTGAAAGAGCTTTTTAAAATATGGCAATCTCAGGATCGATATCTTTGTGATCTTCTTCTTTAGTAGCTGAAAACTCCTATCGCTGCAATAGTCCATCAAAAAGGCTGACTGGCCTTTTTAATAGTGTCCAACATAGGTGCACAAATTTCACTAAAATTCCTTATGAATTTCCAGTAAAAACTCGCCAGCCCATGAAAACTACGTACCTCAAATAAGCTTTTCGGGGATGGCCAATTAACTATCATCGTAATCTTCTCTGAGTCCATCTTCAGCTCGTTTTCTACTATTACGAAGCCCAAATAAATCAAATCTTTTTGCAGAAAAGTACACTTTTTCAGATTTATCAGCAGCTTATTCTGCTGCAATATTTCCAACACTTTCCGAACATGTCAAAGGTGCTCCTCCCTTGTCCAGCTAAAAATTAGTATGCCGTCTAGGTACACTATCACAAATTTTCTGATGTATTCTTTCAGCATTTCATTCATTAACCGCATAAATGTACTGTGTGCATTGCTCAGTATGAATGGTATAACCAACCATTCATACAGTCCCTCATTAGTCTTGAAGGTTGTCTTCCACTCATCACCCTCTCGAATTTGGATTTGATGATACCCGCTCTTCAAATCTATCTTAGAAAAATATGCTGCCCCACTTAGGCAATCCATCTTGTTGTCCATCTGTGGTAGTGGGAACTTCTACCGGATGGTGATTTTGTTGATGGCCCTTGAGTTTGTGCACATCCACCATTCTCCTCCTTTCTTGGGAGCAAGAACTGTTGGAACTGCGCAAGGGCTCAAACTCTCCCTTATCAATCCTTTGTCTAGTAGTTCCTGCACTTGCTTTCTAATCTCCTCATTGTCCTTGGGGCTCATTTGATATGCTGCCTTATTCGGAAAACTTGTTCTGGGTATGAAGTCAATATGGTGACTTATGCTTCTTTTGGGAGGCAGTTTATCTGGCAAGTCATCCACCACTATATCCGTAAACTCCTGTAACATCTGCTGAATTTCTGGGGGTAAATCTGACACCTCTGTATGTAACAGTACCATCTTTTCTCTCCTTACAATTGCATAGCTCACCTTGCTATCCTCAACTTGTTTCAGAAACTATTTTCCACTGACCAACAATACTCTTGTCTCACTTGTCCTTATTGTTCCTTGCTCCTTGATAGGCACAAGCGTGTGCCTGATTCCATCCTTAACAAACTTATAACAGTTTGTCTATCCCTCATGTACCACCTTTCTGTCATACTGCCATGGTCTGCCTAGTAGTATGTGACATATATCCAGCGGCATTATGTCACAAATGACCTTATCCTTATATCTGCCTATTTGAAACTCCACCTCGCATTGCTCATTTACCAACAACTAATGGCCTTTTTGCAGCGATGAAACTTTGTAAGGGGTGGGATGTTTCAACCGCTTTAATCCCAAATTTTCCACCATCTCCGTGGCCACCAAGTTATCCATACTACCACTATCAATAATTAGCTTACAAAACTTACCGTGTGACTTACAAACTGCCCGAAAGAAATCTTTCCGCTAAGTTTTCTCGGTGGTTTCTTTGGCTGGTTTTAACAACACCTTGTTCAAAACTAGGGCTTCCCCTGTTTCTAGAGCATTTTCTGCTTCTTAGAGGGGTGCCTCCGCTTCTTCTGGTTGTGCGACATATGCACTCCTCTGTCCAGCTTGGTTTGCCTCAGGACAATCAAATGATCTGTGTCCCCACTTATGACACATGTAACATTGGTAACTAGCTCCTCTGCCTCGACCATTCCCCTGCCTCGCTGATATGGCCTACCACCTCTCATATTGTCACCTTTTTCTATTGATCCAGAAGCTTTAGAACTGCTGCCTTCCTCATTACTGCTAGCAGTTCACCCTCTGCCATAGGACTAGCCTCTTCCTCTGACGGTTCCTTGTCCTCTCCTGGCACTTTGCTTTCTAGTATTTTTCTCTTCAGCTTTCATAGCACTCTGATATGCTTCTTCAATGTTCTTCGGAGAAAGAATACTAATTTCATCTAAAATTTCTATCCTTAAACCATTTACATACCTGGCTATATTCTCTGGGGTATCCTCTGTATAACCAGCCCTTAAGTTCACTCGATAAAACTCTTCAGTGTACTCCCTTACTATCATTCCTTTCTGTTTCAGATTCTGCACTTGCCTGTGTAGTGCAATCTGATAATCTTTAAGCAGAAATCTACCTTTCAATTTGGCCACCATCCTAGACCATTTCTTTATCGGCAACTTGTTCAACCTCCTTCTCTCTGTTTGGACACTGTCCCACCACAGGGCTGCGTGTCCTTTCAACTTTGTCTCAGCAAACCTGACCCTACGGTCTTCACTGACCTCCTCACACTCGAAATACTTATCCAGCTCGCTGATCTAGTCTAACAGAACCTCTGTGGACACACTGCCGTCATAGTATGGGAGTTATGGTTTGGGTTTGCTGCTTCCCAATAAGACCGATCTCAACAACCTCACTTCTGTTCCTTCTTCCTCTGATCCATCTGTTGTCGCTGCAGCTTCCTCTTTGCTATCATCACCTATCTCTAGATCCCTTCTTCTCTTGGCCTCAACTGCCTCCAAAGGGGCAGTGAGAATCCTGATCTCCTCTCTCAGTCTTTCCTTTGTTATCCTCCGAACACCTCCTCCACGACCTCTCCTTCCAACCTCCATTTCTTCAGCCAATTTCAACACTGCTCTGATACCACTATGATGGGACCAACCCAAAACTGCTTATATTAATCAATAATTAAATGATATAAAAAGTGATTAACTGTGGATTAGGATATGATTAACAGCTCATCCTCAGATCTTTCTGGAATATGATGTGGTGGCAATTATGTGTGAATTTATTGTGCTATACTGTGCCTTGGGTTGCGTTTCTTGCTCCTTGTTTCACGCCAAAACCTTCCCTCCATCTATCACTTGGTCATTTCTACTCTTTTCTCTTTGTTGTCGAGAGTTTGCTTTGGTAAGGTTATGCTGCCTTTGCATGCAGCTGCGCTGCAACTATTGGGCGCGTTGTTCAAGGTTTTCTTGTTGTCGAGGGTTTGCTCTGGTAAGGTTGTGCTACCTTTGCATGCAGCTGCGCTGCAACTATTGGGTGTGTTGTTCAGGGTTTTCTTGTCCGAGGGTTTGGCTCTTACATTTGCCTGGATAACTTTTGATCCTGGTTCATTATGCAACCATGGATGGTTTTGTCCCCTGCGTAAGTATATTTTTGTGCTTCTTATGCAACTGTTTCAACTGGTCTTTTCTCCACAGTCTCTGTTTCTGGTATGAGTTCATCTTGCTGGTAAATCTTAGTGGGTTGGCATGCACTCAGGTTACAAGACAATAGCGCTCTCCGGTCTTCGGCTTCACTTCAGGTAACTTCGTCCGTCCATGATTCAATTTTCTCTTTCCGTTGTTCTTCTTCTAATGTAGTTGCTCCTTTGTCTTAGTCGTTGTATGGGATTCGTGGCTCAATGGCTTGTGCTCTGTTCTTTCTGTGAACCCTTCAGGTAGGGAAATGTATCCCTCTTCCACATACATTCATGCACTAGTTCTTCTTCCCATTATCGCTAGTTCACTTACAGTTGGTTTTTGATTCTTTTGCAGGTTATGGGGTTTGTAGCTGAGCGTGCCTAGAAGAGTCGCTTCGACCTCTGCCTGGTAGGCTCTATCAACGTAGACAATTTTTGGTTTTAGAACTAAGCCTATAGGTTGAGGGTCTGGTTTTCCTCAATGCTTGTCATTGATATCTCTCGGCTGTAGTCCAGCATCCTGGTCATTTTTAATGTAGGCTTCCTCGGTTCTATGCTTGTTGACTGTAACTTGTATAATATGGGAGCCGTTTCCCAAAACCCTCGTCTAGGGTTTGTCGACCATTGGTTTTCTGACTATTCGTGGTTTATTTTTGAACTCTTCTATGTATGCTCAAACATTTCATATTATAATTAAAAGGAAATTTTAGGGAAATGTTGGCTTGAGTTACCTTTGTCTTAATGGTGACTATTGATGGTTGTTCCTTTCATTCTGGCTTGAACATCCTCGAATTATGATTGTTAATTTGTGGCAGTGTTCGTAATTTCTTCAATGAACAGAAAGCACTGTAGTCGCTCTTGTATTCGTTCTGGTGGATGGATTCGAAATTGGGAAAATGATGTGTGGCTTGTATGTGCTTAATTTGTTCGAATTCATTTGTGTTTGTTCCTGTACATTCACTGTCGATTTCTTTTCATGGGTTACAAACCCTCATTCTGGAAATTCATTTCAGTCTTGCTGACTAGACTCTGTTTCTTAGGAAAAGAAAATAAACACTTGTATGCATGCACTATATCAATTACTCTGACTGTTCGGTGAATTAGGAAGCAATAAAGCAAATATTTTGGTTACACAAATGGATTCGAATAAGTCTGCTCTTTTTATTAAGAATCTTTGTATAATAAATGCTGAACTTTTCCAATGATTTTCTCATGTACATTTGTAGTCTCTATTCACAGTTACCTGAACTGTGTAGTTACTGTTTTCAGTTGTAATTCTATTTAGTTACATAACTATGCTTGTATTCGGTTCTGCCTATGCAGCAAGATTTTACATTGAACACATTTTGTTTTTTTCCTCTAAAATGATAGAACATTTATTAACTTACTGTTGATTAAAGACAAACAAACTAGTGACCCTAACCGACCAAACTGTCCCTAACTAATACTGAGACTAAAAGTAAACAAAATCTTACATCCTACTTTGACAAACTGAACATAAAGAAACCAATTTGTTAACACAACTTCCACCTTGGCAGAGACCAACACCCAGTCATGGTGCCCTAGCTGGATGCTCCTGCATCAGTTGGCAAGACCTAACTATTCATGATGAAGAGGGTGTGGTATCGGTATGTGTTAATGGTTAGGGTGGATATTTTAATCTAATTTTTAATGTATGTGTTAATCTCAATTCACATACATTTTGTTAATTTTTTTAGATATAATCTAATGCAAATGTATCATATGTTCACCATTTGCAGTTAACTCATTTGTTGAATGAAAATTTTGATAATATCACGGTCCCAGGTTCAGGTTCCAATCAAGATATTTTGAGAGATGTTAGATTTTTTTGAAGAGTTCATGTTGATACAATTATTATTCTACTTTTATTATATCAGTATTGTGAGGACATATTTTAAAAAGAAATAATTATGTATATATAATTAAATGTTAACAGATTTTTATTTCGTCCGATGTTTTCTACATAGCACCACTGTCTTCCTCTCTACTAGGAGATGTGTCAAATAGTTTATTGTCCCAAGTATTGAATATTTCACTTATGTTTTGTTATAATTGAAGTGCAAGTTTCATTAAAAAATGAGATAGATTTATCTTATAGTTGTAAAAATTTTGAATTTTAGGTTTGTGAAGACGATTTCCATTCTCCAAGGACTTTAGTGATGGAGTCGACAACGGGGATAAGATCATCCAAACAATTTGAAAAAGTCGTGTAACAATTTTTTTAATATTGCAATTTTATGCATTTTCATGTGCAATTTCAAATTTTTAATATATACATGTACATGTATTGTATAGGGCATCTAGGTGGGAGAAATGCAAGGGGAACACCATGAGGTGTTGCATGGAATTTGAAACTTTAGTTGGTTACAGGGATTGAATCATCTAGACAATTTGAAAAAGTTGATACTTTTTTTTTTTTAATATTGATCTAGTTTATGCATTTTCATGTGCAATTTTAAAATTTTAATATAATACATGCACGTGTATTGTACAATTTATCCATGAGGGCACAATGCATGGCGAACACCACAAGGGAACAATGGAGGGGGAACAACATGAGGTATTGTATGGAATTTGAAACTTTTTATAATTTTGTTTTGATGATTACATTCTCATTTAATTTTAAAACATTAAAATTTAATTTTAAAGTACATAATCTTATGTATATATGCAATTACACATGTTGTGCAGGGCACCCATGATTCATATGAGAGCATGAGGAGGTTGATTGATCATATATTTCAGCGAGATTCTCTAAATTGATGCAACTTTTTATTTGACAACCTTTTTAAGTTATATTTACTTTTATCATGATATAAATTTTGGAAATATTTAAAGTAAAACTCTTTATTATGAATTGATGCATATTTTTATTTGACAACTTTTTATGATATATATATATATATATATATATATATATATATATATATATATATATATATATATATATATAATTTTGGATATATTTTAAATCTAGAACTCTTTATTATGATTTAATACATGCTAATTTTAGAGTTTATGTACATTTTGCATGGTACAATTTGCATGATACATGGTTTGATGCTTAAAACTTGGTTTTACATATTTAAGTTCATGAATATGTAGCAATGATTTTTTTTTTTTTTTTTTTCATTTAGTTGGTACATTTTGCATTTGAATGAATCTTATAATTAGGTGTAGATGTCTAAAATAATCATAAAAATTGCATTATAAAATATGGTATGCACATTTTTTATTCATGTATAGAAAGACTACTATGGATGTCGGTTGATAGTTAACTTTTAATATAAATTTTTTCATGCACAAACATACTATAATATTGCATTATAAAACATGGTACAATTTGCATGATGCATGGTTTGATGCTTAAAGGTTTTACATATTTAAGTTCATGAATATGTAGCAATGAAATTAAATTTGCATTTAGTTGGTACATTTTGCATAATCATTGTTATAATGTTAGTAGATGATTTGTAGGTTTTGTTTAAAGTTGTTTTGCCACTTCTTATTTAAAATAAATCTATTAAAATCGAAAATTACAAAACGTGGTACATTTTGCATTTGAATGAATCTTATAATTAGGTGTAGATGTCTAAAATAATCATAAAAATTGCATTATAAAATATGGTATGTACATTTTTCATTCATGTATGGAAAGGCTACTATGGAGGTCGGTTGATAATTAACTTTTAATATTAAGTTGTTCATGCACAAACATACTATAATATTGCATTATAAAACACAGTACAATTTGCATGATGCCTAAAGTTTTTACATATTTAAGTTCATGAATATGTAGCAATGAAAGTAAATTTGCATTTAGTTCGTACATTTTGCATGATCATTCTTATAATGTTAGTATATGATTCTTAGGTTTTGTTTAAAGTTGTTTTGTCAATTTATTTAAAATGAATATAGTAAAATTGAAAATTACAAAACATGGTACATTTTGCATTTGAATGAATCTTATAATTTGGTGTATATGTCTAAACTAATTATAAATTAAAATTGTATTATAAAATATGGTATGTACATTTTGAATTCATGTATAGAAAGGCTTCTATGGATGTCGATTGATAATTAACTTTTAATATAAAGTTGTTTGAATGAACAAACATACTAGATAAAATTGCATTATAAAACATGGCCCACAATTTTCATGATGCATGATTTCATGCTTTTAAAGGTTTTACATATTTAACTTCATGAGTATGTAGCAATGAAAGTAAATTTGCATTTAGTTGGTACATTTTGCATTCAATCATTATTATAATGTTAGTAGATGATTCTTAGGTTTTGTTTAAAGTTTTTTTGTCAAGTTATTTAAAATGAATCTATTAAAATTGCAAATTACAAAACATGGTACATTTTTCATTTGAATGAATCTTTTAATTCGGTGTAGATGTCTAAAACAATCATAAATATTGCATTATAAAATATGGTATGTACATTTTTCATTCATGTATAGAAAGGTTACTATGGAAATCAGTTGATAGTTAACTTTTAATATAAAGTTGTTCATGCACAAACACACTATAATATTGCATTATAAAACATGGTACAATTTGCATGATGCATGGTTTGATGCTTAAAGGTTTTACATATTTAGGTTCATGAATATGTAACAATGAAAGTAAATTTGCATTTAGTTGATACATTTTTCATGATCATTCTTATAATGTTAGTAGATGATTCTTAGGTTTTGTTTAAAGTTGTTTTGTCAATTTATTTAAAATGAATCTAGTAAAATTGCAAATTACAAAACATGGTACGTTTTGCATTTGATTGAATATTATAATTTGGTGTAGATGTCTAAAACAACTATAAATTGAAATTGCATTATAAAATATGGTATGTACATTTTACATTCATGTATAGAAAGGCTACTATGGATGTCCATTGATAGTTAACTTTTAATGTAAAGTTGTTTGAGTGCACAAACATACTAGATAAAATTGCATTATAAAACATGGCCCACAATTTGCATGATGCATGGTTTGATGCTTTTAAAGGTTTTACATATTTAAGTTCATGAATATGTAGCAATGAAAGCAAATTTGCATTTAGTTGGTACATTTTGCATTCAATCATTCTTATCATGTTAGTAGATGATTCTTAGGTTTTGTTTAAAGTTGTTTTGTCAATTTATTTAAAATGAATCTAGTAAAATTGCAAATTACAAAACATGGTACATTTTGCATTTGAATGAATCTTATAATTTGTTGTAGATGTCTATAACAATCATAACTTAAAATTGCATTATAAAATATGGTATGTACATGAAATTTCATTCATGTATAGAAAGGATAATACATTTTTCATTCATGTATGAAATCGTTTAAGACCAGAGAATGTATGCCATGCATGCAAACATAATATTAGTGGCATAAAATCCTCAATACACCTACATAATAGGAAGTATACATATATCTTTATAACTCAATACAAGATCCAATGAGCATTGCTTTCACATCATCACATTCTTAAGAATGTATAACTTAAGGGTGCACAAAAAGAAAGGCTAACAATGTACTTGAACTCTAAGTTCTGAAAGATGAATCCAAGGAGAAGAAAATGTTGGGCAATTCAATTAAAAAAATTCTAATGGAATGTCATCCTCAATGATCTGTTCATGGTCAAATTTTGACATTGTCCATTTTTTAACTTTCAATTATTTTTTTGATTGAACTTCTATCAACTTTATGCGCGCTGCACACACCAAGTGACTATATTGACAAATTAGGACATTGGGTTGATAGTCTTGAAAGTAAACATTACTCTCAGATTGATGAGTTTCTTCGAAAAAATAACCTTTCAGTGTAATAAATCCTCTTTCATATATAAAATTTTTATCATCATAGTCTTCCAATAACTTCATATTTCATTAAGTGGACTACATAAAAAAATACTTGACATTTTCTATGTTGTTAATGGGTGAAACTACAACAGAAACATCTCATGCACAATAAAACAAGTGTAAATTCAGATCATAATTAAAATGAAATTAACTTTATCAACATGGATTTGATTTTATTATATATTTCTAGATCTCTATATTTTAACTATTATCTAGATACTTATACGCAATGATTTAAAAAACATAAAACACATATATATCCTTTGAAAGCAATTGAAATGTTACCTTCTCTAACAAGATCAGAAACTTGATCACCTTCAGATGATACTATAGTCTCCTCTGTTTCCATCTCTTTGAAGCTTGCAACTAACATTTTCCCCTTTGTATTTAGTTATGTATGTTGCCAAACTTTTACATACATATTGTTTTCACAAACATCATTGGATTGATGTCCTCTATGCAAATAGGACAAAAACAAGAATATTTTCGTTTATCAAATGCAAACACATTTCAACAATCCTTTGTTTTAATTGAATGCAATTTTTGAGTCCCTTTTACTATTTCAACTTCATATGTAATCGATCTATCTACATCTTGGACTACAATATGCCAAACAAACCTATAGTAAATTCAAACAAGAATTTAAATATGTTATTTAAAATATAATTTATATATCAAGGGTAATCATCGTGATATTTTTTAAACTACATAATTTATAAATGTTTAAAATTAGAAAATTAATAAAAAATATCATATATTAAAGTTTTATACAAGTTAATTTGTATATATGTACATACCTCTAGTTAATTTGTATATATGTACATACCTCCGTACCTCCCTTGATGGGTTAGTCTGATGGATTAGTGTAGCAATGCACCATTGAAAAACTTATTCAGCTAAGACAAGTCGGTTTGCAGAGTGGTCCATTTGATATCTTCAAAATGCTTGTTTTATACACGCTGCTACACCATCATGTTCTCCTCTTCCATGACTAGTCTCAAAGGAATTCCAACAATGTTTAATGTGGGATTTCTTATGAAGATGACATGACCAAAAGAATTATCATGAATATTTGAATTAACCTGTGCATCCATCTGACCATATCTAATGTTCATTGAATTTTATTTCACGACCTTTCAATGAGTCATAAATCTTATCAAAACAATGTTGTACAAAATGTGTATCATGTGTATGATCATCGTTGATATAAAAGTGATATTCTTTAATAACATGTTGATTCTCACTGATGCTTTCTATATGATCAACATTTTGTTTAGCATGTCTATATAGAATATGGACAAGCATAGAGACTTGGTCAAGATGATAATATTCACACTTTATTTCATTTTGTGCAACAAATGTGTAATTCTTTGCAAAATCAACTATTGAAAAAATGGTTCCTGGTGAAAACATTTCACCAAATTTTTTGAATTCTAGGTCCCGCCATTGATCTCTATGCAAATGCTTAGTGTACTTATAAATTTATGTCTCAAATTTCTTCAAAAACTCTATCACATAAATTTCTTCTTCTTGTGAATCAATCCTTTTAGCATTTGTACTATTATTTGAACAAATCGATGTATGGATATATTCATATATCTTCCATTTCACTTTTATGTTAGACAATGATTTATCATTTATATCAATAGAATATTTGTTGTGAAATAAAGTCAAATTTCCACAATGATCGCTTTTTTTACCACCAATGCATTTATTTTGGTAAAATAATTCATGACTTTCTCTTGCACATAGAATTTTGGATATGAAATCATGGATAGTGGAAGGAGCTGAATTTTGGATATGAAATCATGGATAGTCGAAGGAGGAGGTGAATTTTTCGAAAATGTTTTACCAAAATTAAGGAAGGTGCCATAATATAATTGAAATTCCACATGATAATGGCAACAACAAGTGTCACGTACAATGATAAGTTTAACATAGCATGGTTTTTGTTGCACAAAAGTACTGATTGAGACATTAGTTCCATGATTCTCTTCTATGAACTTATTGAACAAATCTAGCTGAGTGGTGTCCAAGATATGTTTTTCATGTTCGTCATACTTATTTCGTGTTATTCTTCGCCACATCACATCCCTTAATGTTGGTGAAACACATGAATTTTTCATCCAATATTCATATATTATTTTTTTAACATCTTCTCCAAGTCTATATTTGTATGGTTGCCTACAAATAACTATCCAACAAGCGAGCTCATCATTTACATCTATTTGCAATCAAAATTTCCTATGTTTGTGAAATGTTTTTCATGAGGTCCCTAATGATTTTTCCATAGATTTTACCAAACGATTTTCTTTAGTACTTGATGAAACCACTGTCATTTGTATTGGCTCGACCAACGGGAGAGGATGCGTAAGCATGACTCGACTAATAAGGACCCTTTAGGGGCTCGACTGATAAGGACCCTTTAGGGTGCTCGACCATAAGGGAGAGGAGAGGAGAGGAAAAACCTTTCCCGAGTGTCACGAGGGGAATGGGGGGGCGTGCAACAACCTGAAACTCCCCACACAAGCACTGCCTGCCATATCGCTTCTTCGAACCGAGCCAATATATCCGATCCTGGGAGGAGCCGTATGAGGCGGAAGCTTCACGTACGGTTCTGAAGCCGAGCCTTTCCAGCCAGCAATGGGTATGTGTATCTATATTACTTTTCTTTCTAGATCTTCCAATTGATTTTAAAGCTCTATTCATATTTAGAATCACATTTTCCTTCACCTTTTTATCTTTTGTTGATTTTCGAATACCCAATAGAGTTGTAGCTTCTTTAATGTCTTCGATGTTAAGAGACCTCTCAAAATTTGAGCTTGAAATGTCATATTTTCATCTTGTTATCACTGCATAATTTCCCTAAGCTGAGGAGAGAAACCCAAAGGTAACCATAAAGCCACTTTAAAAGCTGGGATATAGCCCTTCCAGCTTTAGAGAGGGATCTCTCAATATGATTTAGATTTATGTTCAAGATATTAGGCTAGTTATGAAATTGTGAGGTGGGATTTTTCAAAGGTTTGGTTGAAAGATACAGGGATATTCCATTGGGCATGGAGTCGTGAAACTTTAGGTAATCAATAAAAAAATAACAGAGTAGTTGTAATAGTGCAGGATAAGCAAGCTTTTGGATCTTATAGAGTATATGTGGAGTGAAAATGTACAACCCTGGTAAACGTTCATGTAATAAAAGTTAATAAAGGCCAAATAAGACCACGGTTAAGGGATGCTTATTCCAAGTTGAATGTTGGGAAGATATATCCTTGTGGGCTTCACTGTATGTGTGTTTTGGCTAAGGAAAATTGGCAAAGGCTAAGGCAATGGCATTAAAAGGAAAAAAAGGCATTTTTGGCACATTTATTTATGAAAATAAAGGGAATTAGAAGAAAAGTAAGGTGAAAGGTCACAGGTTGCATGTGAAGAGGAAATTGAAGGAAAATAATGGAAAATGAAGAAATTAGAGACCTCATTAATAAAAATCCTTCTGAGGATCAGTTGACAAGCTTTTTCTAACCTTTTGTTAGTTTAGCTTTGGAGCTCTCTCATTACTCTCTCTCTCTCTCTCTCACTCTTGGTCACTTAGAGTCTTGGAGCACTCTAGCTTTGGATCAAGGAAGGAAAAGAAAGCAAGGGAAAGGAAAAGGAAGCAAGGATCAAGGAAATGAAAGAAAGATTCAAGCAACTTCAATAAGAATACTTGCATATAACCATTTGCATGTGTGATTTCCTAGCTGGTTTGGACATGCATGGATTTACATGTTGGTGTATGGTTCTCTTGTTGTCGATGGCATGGTTTTGATGGGTTATGACATTGGTTTCAGCCTAGTATTGACTTCTTATGGATGCCATGGTATATTGGGATGTTTATTTTGGTTTTAGAGCTTTGGTTTACCAGATGGATTTTGGAATCCAGGGCAGAGGTGGTCTCAAGTTCCATTCCCAAAGGCCTAGGAATCCCTTGACTAGTTTTTGCAGGATACATGGTAAAGGCTGAGGGAGAAGTCTTGGTTTAGGGCCTAATGATTTGGTTTCGATTGCAATAAAGACCGAGAGACAAGGAGATGGAATTTTTCTAAAGGATAGTGATGGATTC
The DNA here is from genome assembly GCA_031772625.1 of Pinus tabuliformis. Taxonomy (NCBI): domain Eukaryota; kingdom Viridiplantae; phylum Streptophyta; class Pinopsida; order Pinales; family Pinaceae; genus Pinus; species Pinus tabuliformis. Next base: position 424,308,325 of record CM062813.1, read on the forward strand.
CAGATGGAATTCTGAGTTTGGTTTAGTTGTGATCGGAGTACCGGTTTTGGTGTGATCATGGTTTGATGAGGGTGGAGGTTGTTTAACCTCTGAATTCCCTTGTTTGTTCTATGAGATCCCACATTCATGCTTGGAATATGGCACAGGGGTGAGTGGATGAAAGAGAGATTTGGTTCAGCCATGTCTATGGTCAGGTGGTACGTGGAAGTCCCAAACCTGGTCTTATTTGCCTATGAGTAATAAAAGATAAGTTATTATACTTTTGCACTGATTTATATATGGATTCAATGGTTGTCTTATCTATGATATTTACATGGTTTTATGCTGGTTATAAGCATGTTTTAATGACCAGTTCATGTCATGGTTATTTCATGTATTTACTTGTAATTGTTAAATGGATGGATACAAGACCTAATTGATGATGTAGTAGTTCAATGGAGAAGGAGGTGATACTTCTGGTTATGTTTCATAAGTTGTTTAAGTTATTTATGCTATTTCTTATATCCTAGACCTGTAAGTTGCATTGATGCCAAGTGTTTGAAAAAATGTTAGTCTTGGTTGGGGATGCTTAGGCCTACTCTTGAGCTTGATTTTGATTTATCAACATTGTTATCATGTCCTTAATGAATTTTGAAGGTTGTAGCAAGTTCTAGGTAGAGGTCGAGATTCTAGGCTAGAAAAGTGGCTTAAATCCCGGGGTTGCTTGCACATAACTAGAAATTTTGGTCCACATTCGCTTGTAGGCAGGCCTGTGAGAGCGACTTTAGTTTGTTGGTCACTCCATTTCCTATATCATGGGAGAAACTATGGCCTAAGAGATCCAAAATAGCAGTGGGACCCAGGGACAAGCTGTCTGAGTAGCTTACTTGTCTCATGAGGGTTATGTTGATGATGCTGGATGACTATGTGTGATGTTCCATCGATTTCACTTCCTTAAGGTCACATAGGAGGTCGAATTTGATCATAGTATCGTCTCATATCATGTTTACCCCAGTTGGCATGGCTACTTTGGGTAGACCTGGGAGGGGGTGTTACAGGTTGGTATCAGAGTGGGTTGCACTCACTTTGGGTCACATCTGATACCAAAAATTGGTATCAGAGCATGGTTCACCCCTCGGATTGGATGGGTGATGTGTGTTAATCATGAATACATGCCAGTTGCATGTGTGTATCTTACACTTGTGTTCCATGTGCTTGTTTCATTGCATCATGTTGATCATGGTAGAAGTAAGATTATCATGAGGAACTTGATGTCCATTTTATGGAATGCATTGTCAGGAGTATATGATTAGTTATATGATTATATACATCTTGATTACATACTTGTATGTTGGATTGAATTATTGATTGTTTGATTACATGTATCAATCTTGTAGGTTGATTACAAGAATTGATCTCTTATGCTCGACTACATGTGGTTATGTGTATGTGTAGTTGATTAGGCATTTCTTATGCAGGTTGATAGTTGCATGAGGCAATGTGTACAAGGGAATAATGGTTGTTTTCATGCATGAGGTCATAGAATGCATTTGTGATATGGCCTTGCATTGATGATTGGACCCTACCTAGAATTTCGTTTATGTGTTCATGCACTTATTCGATAGATGTCTATATGCTATTATGTTTATGTTATACATGCATCACACTGATCTTGCAGACAAGGTACCCTCCCTGAGTTATGCTAAGGTATGTTGATTTATGGTGATTTGGTTTAGTTGACATAGTATGCCTTCCAGGAAAGGGATCAAATGGCTAGCAAGGTGGTAGATTACGTAAAATATCCCTATGCATCAGATGATCAGCGTGGAATGGGGCATTCTTATGATTTGACAGACACATTGAAAATCTTGAAAGAAGAAATAAGGAGTTGCAAAGCAGACAATGACAAAATCATGCAGGCACAAGAGAAAAAAGAAGAGGTGAATGTGATATTACTTCAGAGTTTGTCAGATTTGCAGTGACAGGGACCACTTCGGATCAACCATGGATAGGAGGACAGAAATAATGGGACATATGGTAGCAAGTCTCCTTGTAGACACAGGTCGGATAGATCTAACATGATAAAAAATGGAAGGATGTTGGAAACTCTGGATAGGAGAGGTGATAGACACAAGTATTGCCCTATTCCTGTTTCGGACATATATCATGATCATCACCATCATCATCCTTACAGGAGGAGTGATAGGGAATACTTTCTAGATGAATTTAAGAAAGAAAAGCCACTTACCTTTGATGGAGAAATGAAGAAATTGCAATATGAAGAGGCTTGGTTTCTTGGCATGAGGAAATTCTTTAGATTGCATGATTATTCAGGAAAAATGAAAACAAAGATAGCCACTTTCAGTCTCAAAGGTAAAGCGAATATCTGGTGGGAAGATGTGAAGAATGTTAAAGGTATTGATGAAGATGATTCGACTTGGCATAAGTTTGAAATACTATTCAAGAAGAAGTACTTGTCTGAGAGGTACTATGATGATAGGGCTAAGGAGTTTTATGAGTTGTGGATGGGTTCTATGACAGATGAGGAGTATACTAGCATATTTTTGGAGCTATTGAGTTATGTGCCTTACCTCAGATAGGAGAAGGAAAAGGTTCAGAGATTCATCAGTGGACTTCCAGTTGCATACAAAGACCAAATTGAGTTCGATGAGCCTAGATTGTTGGAGGAGGTTATCTAAAAGTTGAAGTATTTCTATGAGCAGTCAAAGCACAAAGTTGAGCAGAAGCACGAATTTAAAAGAAATAACAAAGCTAAAGGAAAATGGCCACCAAACCAAGGAAGACCTAAAGATGCAAGTGAGAAAGAAAATGCAGTTTCTTACAAGAGATTCAATACAACTAAGGAGGGACATGGAGAGCAACAGACTAGAGGTGATGGTAGAAAATTATTGCAGTGTTGGATATGTGGTAAGGATCATTACAAGAAGGATTGTCCACACTATCAGAGTGGTGGTAGACCCTAGATCTACAGTGCTTAGGAGACGCATACAGTTGGTGATATTGGTCATAGAATTCCTCAGATTTATGCAGCTGTGGACAACAAGAAGGTGGATCATCAGGCATCGATCATTGAGATGGACGACAAGATTTTTGATCAAGTTGTTTCTATTTTGATTGATCCTAGATCTAACTATAGTTATATTAGTCCTGACCTGGTGGATAAGTGTCTTTTCAAAATATAAGTGCATGCATAATCTTGGATGGTATAGTTGGCTATAGGTACAAAGAAGTGAGTTCACCATTGGGTAAGAGCTTGTGCATTTGAGTTAAATGGTGTGCCTACAATAGCGCATTTAAATGTATTTCCATTAGGTTCGTACAGTATGCTTTTGGGTATGGATTTGCTATAACTTCACAGAACCAAAGTGGATTACTTCAACAAGGCCATTGAGTGTGTGGTTGATAGTGGTGAAAAGAGGACCTTCCAGGGAAAGAAGAATCATATATCAGTGAGGATGATTATGGCTATGCAGGGTAAGCGTAGTTGTAAAAAAGGTTGTGTGATGTTTGCAATGCACATTTCCAGTGAAAAGGGTAAGGAGGTTGAGGATGCAGATGTGTTGAGAAGGTACCTAGTTTTGCAGCAGTTTCAAGATGTATTTCCTAAGGACATTATAGAGTTTCACCTCACAGGGAGGTAGACTTTTCTATTGAGTTAGCACCAAGGGAAACTGTAGCATCGAAAGCACCTGATAGGATGAGCACACTTGAGTTTGTAGAGTTGAAGTTGTAGCTGAAGGAGATGTTGGACAAAGGATACATCAGACCTAGTGTATCACCTTGGGGCACACCAGTGTTGTTTGTAAAGAAGAAAGATGGTACTCTTATATTGTACATTGACTATAAGAAGTTGGACAAGGTAACGATCAAGAACAGGTACCCTTTGCTGAGGATTGATGATTTGTTTAATCAACTAAAGGGAGAAGCATTGTTCTCTAAGATCGACTTGAGATCGGGATACCATCAGGTATGCATCAAGGAAGAGAATATCTTCAAGATTGTGTTCAAGAGTAGGTATTGGAATTATGAGATTGTTGTTGTTCCATTTGGTTCTACTAACGATCTAGCTACATTTATATGTTTAATGGATAATGTGTTGCGTCCTTGTCTAGACAAGTTTGTTATTGTACTCATTGATGACACACTGGTATATTCTAATAATGGGGAAGGACATGCTGAACATTTAGCAGAAATGTTGATATTGCTAAAAGAGAATTAGTTTTATGCTAAACTTAGCAAGTGCAGCCTCTTTTAGACTGAGGTACATTACTTGGGCCATGTTGTCTCCAAGGATGGCATAGCAGTAGATCCAGAAAAGATAAGGGTCATCAAGGAATGGGAAACTCCTAAGAATGTAGATGAGGTGAGATCATTTATGGGATTGGTAGGTTACTATAGGAGGTTCATCAGGAACTTCTCACACACTGCATATCCTATCACATCATTATAGAGGGAAGGTAAGAAGTTTGAATGGATAGAGGAATGTGAGGATAGTTTTGAGAAGCTTAAGCAGTTGTTGACACATGCACCAGTGATAAATATTTTGGATCTAGAACAAGAGTTTGTAGTGTGCACAGATGCTTGCAAGAGATTACTTGGTGGAGTTCTCATGCAAGAAGAATAGGTAGTGTGTTATGAGTCATAGAAACTGAATGAGAACAAGTAGAACTACCCAACACATGACCTTGAGTTAGCAGTGATCATACATGCATTGAACATGTGGAGGCACTATCTTCTTGGAATGATATTTGTACTGATGAACGATCACAGTGGGTTGAGGTATTTATTTGATCAACTGAATCTAAATTCCAGGCAAGCTAGATGGTTGGCTACCCTTAGTGAGTTTGAATTTGATATTAGATACATCAAAGAGAAGAAGAAATAGGTTGCAGATTCTCTTAGTAGGAAGGTACAAGTAAAACATATATAAAATATAAGCTCTTATGAGACAGAGTTACAAGATAGGATTTTGAAGGCAGGTAAAAAAGATGACAAATACATAGAGATCATGCATAGGCTACAATAGAGTACAGGTACATGTACAAGTATAGGTGATCAGGATGCAGACTACCATCTCACAGAAGATGGGTCGGTGAGATTTAGAGATAGGATCTATGTGTCGAATTGCAGTGAGCTTAAGAAGCTTATCTTGAGAGAGTTTCATGTCAAGTCATACTCGGGTCATCTAGGATATTAGAAGACGTTGAAGGCAATAAAGAAGTTCTATTTTTGGTTGAATATGAAGAAGGAAGTGGCAGTGTTCATGGCTAGATGTTTAGATTGTCATTAGTTAAAGGCAGAATGCAAGCATCCAGATGGTTTACTACAGCCTATTGCGATTCTGGAATGGAAATGGGAGGTAATTTCCATGAATTTCATTACAGGTCTTCAGAGGAATGTGAAGAAGCATGATTTTATTATGGTCATGGTTGACAGGTTGAGCAAGGTAGATCACTTCATTCCAGTGAAGACTACATATTCAGCCAGTGAGGTAGCATAGGTGTTCATTAGAGAAATAATGATACTGCATGGTGTCCCAAAGAAGATTGTGTTGGATAGGGATGCGAAGTTCACTTCCAAGTTTTGGAAGGAGATATTTGTAGGTTTGGGTACAAAGTTGGCCTATAGTACAACTTATCATCCACAGAGAGATGGTCAAACAAAGAGGGCCAACATGATTTTGGAGGATATGCTAAGGATGTACATGATGCACCAACAGAGGAAATGGGAGGAGTATCTTGCTTTGGTTGAGTTTGCATACAACAATGGTTATCAGGAGTCATTGAGAATGAGTCCTTTTGAGGCATTGTATGGACAGAGTTGTAACACTCCCATCAGTTGGAGTGATCCAGTGAACAAGATACTTATTGGACCAGATATGTTGGAAAAACTAGAGCAGGAAATGCAGGTTATAAAGAGGAATCTAAAGGCAACACAAAATAGACAGAAGAGTTATGCAGATCAACACGGGGTATTCAAGGAATTTCAGGTTGGGGAGCATGTGTATTTGTGCATCAAGCCCAAGAAAATATCTTTAAGGATTTGTTCATGTGCCAAGTTGGCACCATGGTATTGCGGGCCTTTTGAGATCCTTGAGAGGATTGGAGTGATGGCATACCAACTTGCACTACCTCCAACTGTGAAATTCCATGATGTTTTCCATATGTCATTGCTTAAGAAGTATATAAAGGATGTTGATCATGTTATTGATTGGTCTGTATTGCAGGTGGAGCAAGAAGGAGAGTTCCAACTAGAGCCTTAGTGCATACTACAGAAGAAGCATCTCATGCTCAGGAACAGAGCCATAGAGCAAGTTAAAGTGTAGTGGAAGCACTTTGAGCCTGAAGAAGCTACCTGGGAGATGTCAGATCAGATGCAAACCCTTGTATTATTCATTGTTTGTCGGTTGAGGCAAATAAGTTTTGGTTTGATGTTGGTTTATGTTGGCATGTGTTTTGTTGATGTTTTGGTATATGTATGTATATGTATATGGATGTAAATACCATAATTATCTATGATATAAAGCTCTAGTATGGTTGTTATATTGTCATGTTTTCATGATATTTTTCTTTTGAGTAGGTATTTCATTGTAAATACTACAACGAGCTAAGTTATAAAGATCCATAGGCAGTATGTTTTCTTTTTAGTGGTTTTTCTAAGGTCATGGTGTGGTTAAAATCAAGAATAGTGTTCCCCAAGGGGGAGGGTTTTGTAACGGCCCTGGTGAAAATTTCATGTAATAAAATTTAATAAAGGAAAAATAATACCACAGTTAAGGGACAGTTATTCGAAGCTGAATGTTGGGAAAATATATCCTGGTGGGCATCACTGGATGTGTGCTTTGGCTAAGGATAATTGGAAAAGGCTAAGGCAAAGGAATTAAAAGGAAAAAAGACATTTTTGGCACATTTATTTATGAAAATAAGGGAATTTAGGAGAAATGTATGGTGAAAGGTCATAGGTTGCATGTGAGGAGGAAATTGAAAGAAAATAATGGAAAATGAAGAAATTAGAGGCCTCATTCATAAAAATGATTCCGAGGATCAGTTGGCAAGCTTTTGCTAACCTTTTTTCAGTTTGGCTTTGGAGCTATTTCATTGCTCTCTCTCTCTCTCTCTCACTCTTGGTCACTTAGAGTCTTGGAACACTATATTTGGATCAAGGAAGGAAAATAAAGCAAGGGAAAGGAAAAGGAAAGAAACGATCAAGGAAAGGAAAGCAGGATTCAAGCAACTTCATTGCAGGTAACCTTTTTCATGTGTGATTTCCTAACTAGTTTGGGCATGCATGGATTTTGATGTTGGTGTATGGTTCTCTTGTTGTTAGTGACATGGTTTTTCCAAGTTATGACATTGGTTTTTAGCCTAGCCTTGGCTTCTTCCAGATGCCATAGTATGTTGGGATGTTTATTTTGGTTTGCAAAATGGATTTCAAAATTTGGGGCGGAGGTGGTCTCAAGTTCCATTCCCAAAGGCCTAGGAATCCCTTGACTGGTTTTGGTGGGATACAAGGTAAAGCCTAAGGGAGAAGTCTCAGTTTAGGGCCTAGTGATACAAGTTTGGATTACGGTAAAGCCTAAGAGATGGGTCTCGATTTAGGGCCTAGTCATTCAATTTGGATTGTGGTAAAGCTTGAGAGACAAGGAGATGGAAAATTCCTCAAAGATAGTGATGGATTTCAGATGGAATTCCAAGTTCGGTTCGGTTGTGATCGGAGCACCGATTTTGGTGTGATCACGGTTTGATGAGGGCAGAGGTGGTTTAACCTCTGGATTCCATTTGTTTTTCTTGGATTGGATGTTCTATGAGATCCCACATTCATGCTTGGAATATGGCATGAGGGTCACTGGCTGATAGAGAGATTTGGTTTAGCCATGTCTATGGGTGGGTGATATGTGGAAGTCTCGAACCTGGTTGGATTTGCCTATGAGTAATAAAAGATAAGTTATCTTACTTTTGAAATGATTTATATGTGGATTCAATGGTTATCTTATCTCTGATATTTACATGGTTTTATGCTGGTTATAAGCATGGTTAAATGACTAGTTCATGTCATGGTTATTTCATGTATTTACTTGTAACTGTTAAATGGATGGATGCAAGACATAATTGATGATTTAGTAGCTCAATGGAGAAGGAGGTGATCCTTCTAGTTATGTTTCATAAGTTTTTTAAGTAGTTTATGCTCTATCTTGTATCCTAGACCTATAGGTTGCAATGATGCCAAGTGTTTGACAGAATCTCAGTCCCAGTGGGGGATGATCAAGCCTAGTCCTAAGGTTTATTTTGATTTATCAACATTTTTATCATGTCCTTAATGAATTTTGAAGGTTGTAGCAAGTTGTGGGTAGAGGTTGGGATTATGGGCTAGAAAAGTGGCTTAAATCTCAGGGTCGTTGGCACATAACTAGAAATTTTGGTCCACAGTCATTGGCAGGAAGGCTTGTGAGAGTGAATTTAGGTTGCTGGTCACTCCCTTTCCCATAGCATGAGAGTGACTATGGCCTAAGAGATCCATAATAATAGTGGGCCCCAAGGATAAGCTGTCTGAGTGGCTGAACTTGTTATGCTCTTAACCTGCAAAGCAATACCCAAACATAGAATTTGCGAAGAAAAGATACCGAGAACACAGAATATGCGAAGAAAATATACCCAGAACACAGTATAGCAATGATTTTATTATTCAGAGAGAAATTTTCACAGGCCTCTTCGAGGGGGCAACCTCCAATAGAGCAGAGCTCGATTACAAAACAAGACATGATGCTCCTCGCAGGGAGTCTCTATCCTTTATATATGACTCATACATGCAATACCACGGGCCAATATCGTGGGTTTTATTAATACCATCTATCTAATAGTACCGCCTATTTACCATCTATCTAATACTACCACCCATTTGCAACTAACTATGGTCCCGTCATTAATTGCGGGTTAACCACTTACAAATATTAATATGGGCTTTATTGACTCTTGACTATGACGTGATCCCATGACATAAATAAGGGGGTTAGGGTGGGACCCTAACATGCCCTCCCCCTTAAGACTAGCCTTGTCCTCAAGGCTGAAGCTACGGAAACTGCTGAAGAATAGTGGCTGGTTCCCAAGTTGCATCTTCCGGAGAGGTGTCTTTCCATTTGACGAGGACCTCCTTAAGCATGCGGCCGCGCAGGTGCTTGTCTCGTGTGTCTAGAACCTGTTCCGGTTGGAGCCAGATTGATCCTTCTTCGTCCAATTCAGGTAGACTGGTTTGAACTCGGCAATTGTTCCCAATCACTTTCTTGAGGCACGACACATGGAAAACTGGGTGGATATTTGCTGTAGGTGGCAAAGCCAACTTGTAAGCCACTTCTCCAATGCGCTGAAGTACTTGGTATGGTCCGTAGAATTTTGGAGAGAGCTTTTGACAACCCTTGTCTTTGAGTGATGTTTGCTTATATGGTTGCAGCCTCAAAAAGACCTGATCCCCTTCTTGAAATTGGCGCTCTGAGCGATGTTGGTCAGCCTGTTGCTTCATACAGTTCTGAGCTTGATGAAGATTCTCGCGCAGATGGGCAAGTATGGTTGCGCGGTGTTGTAGGAGTTGATCCACGGCTTGTACTTTGGAGCACCCCTTGAGATAAGAAGTAGGGGAAGGCGGAAGTTGTCCATAGACTGCTTCATAGGGAGTCATTTTGGTGGTGGCATGATAGTTGGTGTTATACCACCATTCCGCCAGAGGTAACCACTGTACCCAAAGGTGTTGTTTTTCTAAAGTGAAACACCTAAGGTAGGTTTCTAGACATTTGTTGACGGCTTCGGTTTGACCATCTGTTTGCGGATGATATGAAGTACTGAGTTTGAGTTGAGTGCCTTGTATTCTGAAGAGCTCTTGCCAAAAATTACTGGTGAAGAATGGGTCGCGGTCGGACACAATAGAAGTGGGCATGCCATGCAATTTGAAGATCTGATCCATGAAAGTTTGAGCAACCAAAGTGGGTGTGAATGGTTGGGGTAGGGCGCAGAAATGAGCATACTTCAACAGTCGTTCCACAACCACCATGATGACTGACTTGTTCCCAGACTTTGGAATACCTGTAATGAAATCCATGGAGACCTCCGTCCAAATTGACGCCGGAATGGGCAATGGTTGTAATGTGCCTGGTGTGTTGACGGTTTCCCCTTTGTGGCGTTGACAGACGTCACATTCTGCTACGAAAGTAAGGATGTCCTGTTTCATGCCGGCCCAAAAAAATGATCTTCTGGTGCGAGCATATGTCTTCTGAAAGCCCGAATGTCCTGCAATGGGAGATGAGTGCAATTCTGCCAAAATGCGACTTTTGAGGGTGGATGTTGGTGCTATTACGACTCTGTCCTTGTAGCGAAGAATATCATTCTGCCACGAGTAGCCCTTGCTGGAATTAGGATCTATCTGCAATTGAGAAATGAGTTGGGAGAGCCCGGGATGTGAAAACCATTCCCTGCGAGCCTCTTCAATCCAGTCTGGAATGGGGAGGGAAATTGCGAGCAGAGTACTTTCCTCCTCAAATTGGCGCGACAATGCATCTGCTACCCTGTTGTCTTTCCCTTTCTTGTAAATGATCTCATAATCATATCCCAGCATTTTGGCTAACCATTTATTTTGTTGTGGGGAAGATAGGCGTTGCTCCAAAAAATATTTAAGACTGTGATGATCTGTGCGGATTTGGAAACGTCGCCCCAACAAGTAAGGTCGCCAGGTCTCGACTGCATGTAAGATGGCCATCATTTCCTTCTCGTAGGTAGATTGGCCCAGATTCCTCCCACTTAGTTGTTGGCTGCTGAAGGCCAATGGTCGCCCTTCCTGCATTAAGACCGCTCCAATACCTGTTCCTGAAGCATCAGATTCAATGACAAATGATTTGGTGAAGTCCGGTAGTGCTAAGACAGGAGTGGAACACATGGCGGTTTTGAGAGCGGTAAATGCCTGTTGTGCTTCTTCGTTCCAGAAGAAGGAATTTTTCTTTAGGAGTTGTGTTAGGGGCTTCGCTATGTGGCCATAGTTGCGGACAAATTTACGATAATAGCCTGTGAGACCCAAAAATCCTCTCAAGATTTTCAAGGTCTTAGGTTGAGGCCATTCTTGCATTGCCTGGATCTTTTTGGGGTCCACCTTGACACCTTCACGCCCCACAATGTGGCCCAAATACTCAACTTCTTCCATGCCAAACGAACACTTATACATCTTGACAAATAATTTATGTGTGTGGAGCAGTTGTAAGAGTAGATCTACATGCTGAAGATGTGCCGCCCAAGTGCCACTATAGATGAGGATGTCATCGAAGAAGACAAGGACAAATTTTCTGAGATATGGTTTGAGGAGGTGATTCATAAGGCTCTAAAAAGTAGAGGGGGCATTACAGAGACCAAATGGCATGACCAGGAACTCATAATGGCCTTCATGAGTTCTGAAAGCTGTCTTGGGAATGTCGACTTCCTTCATGCGAATTTGGTGGTAGCCTGAGCGAAGATCCAACTTAGTGAAGAATTGAGCCCCATTGAGTTCGTCCAGCAAATTGTCAACCACTGGGATGGGAAATTTATCTTTGAATGTTAACTTATTGAGGGCCCTGAAGTCTGGACACATCCACCACTCCCCATCTTTCTTGAGGACCATGACCACTGGAGATGAATAAGGACTAATGTTGGGACGAATGACACCTGCTTCCAACAATTCCTTGATGATTTTTTCTATTTCATTCTTTTGGGTGAACGTATATCTGTATGGCCGCACATTTGGGGGTTGGGCCCCTGGAACCAATGTGATGCTATGATCATGTTCCCCTCGCGAGGGTGGAAGCTCATGAGGCTTGTCAAAGACCTTCCGATGTTTATTTAAAATCCGTTGCATCTTAGGATGAATTGGCGAAGGCATGGTGTCTACTACCTGGATGGCATTAAATTGAGCTACCACTCCATGATGGCCCTTTTTTAACAATTTTTCCATCCTATGCGAGCTGATGATAGAGGGGGCTCCTGCCTATAGTCCACGGAGGGTATGTGTGGAGTTGTTTTGCTTAAAACTCATATATAACTCTTGGAAATCCATGGTGATTGGCCCAAGAGTGCGGAGCCATTCCGCTCCGAGGACAATGTCGCAACCCCCCATGTGTATTGCAAACATGTGGGTTTTCAATTGATAATCCCCCATTTGAATTTTGACATTTTCACAGCGACCTTCACATTTCATTGTGCCCCCATCTGCAATCTGGACTTGGAAGTTAGAAACTGCCCGGACGAAACAATGTGTTGCTTCAGCGATCTTTTGGTGGATGAAATTATGGGTACTTCCACTATCAATGAAGACTACTACTGGGCGATGTTTAAGAAAACCCCTGATTTTGAGAGTTTGCGGGGAAGAAATTCCTACCAATGCATTTAGCGAAATAATTGGTTCATCAGATACAATCTCCTGTTGGTTATCTTCTTCGATCGCCTCCGGTTCCTCAAGTGGTGGATCTTCCTCGGTGGAGCTGTAGTCAGTGGCATCTATTTGAAAAAACTTGTGCTCTTTGCATTTATGACCTGGGGAATATTTTTCATCACAGTAGTAACATAGTCCTTGCTTCCTTCTTTCGGCCATTTCCGTCGGTGACACCTTTTGAATCTTAAGTGTCTGAGTCATATTGGGAGCCTGTGAGGGACGACCTTTAGTTGGGAAGTTGGGGCGGCTGGATTGGGCTGTTAATGCACATTCCACCTTACGGGCTACCTGGCAAGCCTCTGTCCATGTGGGAGGGTGGTGGAGTAGAACCTGAGATTTGATGGCTTCTTTAAGACCGCTGATAAAGCATTCCATGTAGAACTCATCTGTGAGACCCTTAGTGCGGAAGGCTAAGGCTTCAAAAGCAGTAATATATTCCTCCACTGTACCCGTCTGTCAGAGCTTAGTGAGACGCCCCAAAAAAGAGTCTTCCTATTCAAAGCGACTGCGAAGAGTTTTGGCAAATTGGGCCCAATTCTGAAAATGTCCATTGCAACGCTGATGCCATTCCTTCCATTGCCATCGTTCATTGTCCAAGTACATGGTGCCCACCATAAGCTTAGTCCCCTCATCTATGATATGATTCAATTGGAAATACTGCTCCATTTGTGCTAGCCATGCGGACGTGTGAGAACCGTCAAATTTCTTCATATCCAACTTGGGAGGTCGCTGACTGGGTGGTGGATGGGAGTGCCAAACGTGAGGAGAGTGGCTAGACTCACCCTCATAGTATTCATGGCCATTATACGCCTCCTCATGGGCTGGCTTCTTGCCCTTTGGGAATGCCTCCTGTAACTGGTTACTTATTCCTTTAAGCTCAAGTTCTATGTGGTTACTCATTCCTTGAAGCTCAAGTTCGATCTTGTGCACCGCAGTTTGGAGGGAGTGCACATGGTTTTCAATTTTTTCGATCCTTTCATTGGCCATCGCTTGAGCGTGATTTTCTACCATACACCAACCTGATGAAAAATTGGGACCACCTAAAATTTTTTACTAAGAAATTGAATGGTACCACCTTGCTCAGCTCGTCGTCCTGATACTGATGGGCTAGGTCACCAATAAGCGCCCCGGAAGATCTTAGACTCTTTTTTTTTGGAAAACTCCTAACGGAGTTTTACTCCTTCCTGATCAATACTGCAGTCGCCAAATCCTCAAAATGTCAATGCCGCCAAAAGTCCTGCAAAAATTATATCTAGGTACAGGAACCCTTCACAACTACTCCGATCTGGTGGATCTGAGAGATCTGAATGGTGGAACAACTGCTACTGCTGATCTGGAATATTCGATCTGGTGGATCTGAGAGATCTGAATGGTGGAACAACTGCTGCTGCTGATCTGGAATATCCGATCTGGTGGATCTGAGAGATCTGAATGGTGAAACAACTGCTGTTGCTGATCTGGAATAGATGATGTGTGATCCCCCGATAGAAAGGGAACTATGGTCTTGGGGAGTGTCAGGTGCTACAGATCGCAATATACATAAGGGTCTGACAGTAGTACTCGGCCCAATGTTTCAGGGCTCTAACTAAGGAGGATCGACCGTACCCTTATCCGTACAACCCGACTACCCTATCGTACGGGCGAGTAATCTCTCCGAGTGTTGTTCTCGGTGTACTGTAGCCACAAGACGGCCAAAGGTTTATCTATGGCGAGGTTTCAAGGGAGCTAGGGGGCTTCCTATATACCCAGAGGGTACGTGGAAGACAGTCCGTGCGCGGTTCTGTCTAATGCGCTACTACTCGAAGGGGTACCCACAGGGGTTACAAGGGAGTCCAACAGACGTGACCACCTCTTGTATTTCCTGCGTGCATGCCCCCCCAAATCCACAGGTTTATGCGCTTAACGACAGATCCCGTGGTTTAAAGATGCCAGAACACGTCTCTAGCCAAAAAAAAATTTGCTAAAATTTGCAGATCCCACCGAGCCCTGGAAAGTGCTCTGATACCACTTGTTATGCTCTTAACCTGCAAAGCAATACCCAAACATAGAATTTGCGAAGAAAAGATACCGAGAACACAAAATATGCGAAGAAAATATACCCAGAACACAGAATAGCAATGATTTTATTGTTCAGAGAGAAATGTTCACAGGCCTCTTCGAGGGGGCAACCTCCAATAGAGCAGAGCTCGATTACAAAACAAGACACGATGCTCCTCGCAGGGAGTCTCTATCCTTTATATATGACTCATACATGCAATACCACTGGCCAATATCGTGGGTTTTATTAATACCATCTATCTAATAGTACCGCCCATTTACCATCTATCTAATACTACTGCCCATTTGCAACTAACTGTGGTCCCGTCATTAATTGCGGGTTAACCACTTACAAATATTAATATGGGCTTTATTGACTCTTGACTATGACGTGATCCCATGACATAAATAAGGGGGTTAGGGTGGGACCCTAACAGAACTCTCCTGGGGGTTTTGTTGATGATGTTGGATGACTATGTGTGACATTATGTCGATTCCAATTCCTTAAGGTCCTATAGGAGGTTAAATATGATGATAGTAGCCTCTCGTCTCATGTTTACCCTAATTAGCATGGTTACTTTGGGTAGAACTCGGGGGGTGTTACAGAAGAATATGAATATGATTAAGGATCAATTGAATATAGACCATATTGTGATGAATTCTATATTTAAAATTAGACATAAAACATTGATATTGTTTACAAGCCATAGTAGAATACATTTAAGCAAATTCAGCCCTTAATCTTCTTGAAACAATAAAGAGAGAAAACATATGGAAAACTAGGAGAATAAACAATTTCAAAAAAGAAAATACATCGCTAATTGCATGGCATGGGAATTCTAGAACAAATCTTTCTATATAACTGCAAATTGATCCCTTTTAGTACAATGCACAACTTACATCAATATACAACCTTTCTTCATACAAGTTCCACCCTTATTACATATTCATAAATTGTTTAAATAATGCTTGACATAACAACTTTTTGCAAAATAATAACTATGACTTGATTACAGAAACAGGGATATTTTTCAATATCTCTCAAATTCATGAATGCAAAGATAAACTAAGATATTTTGTATGTCCTAGAATAGCTATAAGAAATCTACTTTTATTCGGGAAACATAAAACTGGTGAACTGATTCCTTGAAAGTAGAACAGGTCCCTCTGTGATTTAAGCATTTCTTCTTATCAAAACAAGTCCCTTTGCAACTTCTTCTTCTCTCTCATTTGTTTCAGCTGAAAACTTTGAGCCTTAACCATAGGAAATCATTTTTTCAATATCGATCCTCTTTCTTGAAATCTGAGTGGTTGTAGTTGTTTTCGTAGCACTATCCATACAAAAAATTATGTTTCTCCCTTCCCATGATTAAATAGCTGCTAATTCATTCATGGTCTAACACTTTAACTTATTTCATTATGGGAGTCGGGAGCCTTTAAACCTTGTAATATTATCGTGATGCTATTTTAGAGCTTTTTTCTCATTGGAGATTTACTTAAAAAACATTAAAATGGCAACAAATTTTGATATTCTATTGACAGTGTTGGACCTGCCAACATGTTAGGGGATCTCCCTGGTAAGAAATCCCAACTAGACCTCAAACCATTTGGTGTAGGAGTCCCAACAATGGGTTGTACTGTATCGCCTTGACCGTGGTTTCGCACAGAGGCAAGTAAGATGTCCTTGTTGGTAGCAAGGGTGTGACATATGCGTAAGTCAAGGAAGGTGCATGAGTGGTTCTAACACACAGTGTTAGAGTCCCACCCTAACCCCCTTATTTATGTAATGGGATCATGTCATAGTCAAGAGTCAATAAAGCCCATATTAATAATTGTAAGTGGTTAATCTGCAATTAATGACGGAACCACAGTTAGTTGCAAATGGGCCGTAGTATTAGATAGATGGTATTAATAAAACCCACGGTATTGGCCCGTGGTATTGCATGTATGAGTCATATATAAAGGATAGAGACTCCCTGCAAGGAGCATTGTGTCTTATTTTGTAGTCGAGCTCTGCTCTATTGGAGGTTGCCCCCTCGAAGAGGCAAGTGAACATTACTCTCTGAATAATAAAATCATTGCTATTTTGTGTTCTGGGTATCTTTTCTTCGCATTTTCTGTATTTGGGTATCATTTTGCAGGTTAAGAGCATAACACACAGAGGGTGAGGTGAATGTGCCCCTTGGAAACTTGTGAAAGCATGGAGTTAAGAAGGGAACACATGAGCAAAGATGAATCACAACATGGAAGGCGAGTAAGCTGGCAATCCAAAGTGATGGTTAAACCAACAACACATTTTAGTAATATTCATACATACATATACAAAAAATAGCTACACATGCATGCGTAAGAAAACAGATACATATATCATTTAGAGTAAACAAGATAGTTGAAATACAATACAACATATGCATGAAACATGTTGGCTCTGTTATATTAAGAAGTGAAAGTTCCAGTCATAAAATAAAACCATGAACAACCACTAGTTTCGACAGCAGAATGTTACAACCACTGTTGCCTTCTCCTCCAAAGAGATATACTAGCTCTGCACAATGGAGAAGCCAAGGCTCGTTAAAATACTATCCAAGATTTCTCTAAGATACTCCTATTAGAAGCTTGGTTGACCAAAAGCCTCTACAATGAGTTTTGAGGTTCTATTTATAGCAAAGGGTGGGGTGACCCTTGACATTCCCCTTTGTGACTCTTCATCTACCCTCATGAATCTTCACCTACTACATGACTGTTACATCCAACTATTGACACTTGAACTTCTACTTGATAAGACGTTACATAAAATTTGCACATGTACCCATGTGAGACAAAATGGCTTGAGAAAGCCATGCAAGACATCACTAACACTCGGACCGTTGAGGTGGGACCAGCTCTTCGACATCCTCATGATGGTTGATGGTGGCGAACTGATGCCAATATGGGTCATCCATGATGGTGTCCATGTGCTCAATGGTGACATCTTGCTAAAAGTGAAATCTTGACTCCATTGCATCCGGGTACACTGATATGGCTCCTTTGTCCAACTCGTTTGATAGCATGCGCATGGTCATCTTGGGTGCGGCCAGACTGACAACAAACTGATGCATATTGTCTGTGCTGATCTCCAAGTGTTTGTTGGTGGTCATGCACATCAACTGTCAAACTGCATGTTCAACCCCAATCGGACTTAGTTCTTGCCTTCATCTCGGTGAGTGTGCCAAATGGGTGGGATTGGATGCATGTGCATAATGAAATGCATGATGCTGAATTCCATTGCATGCGATCAACAACACTTCTCACCTTTTTTGCTCCATGCCAGCTGCTGGGATGGATCTATAACTTGTACGAACATAGTTTCATTAGTCTGTGCATGTTGCGCCCCCTGTTGTACCTGTTCCTGCTGCAACTCTTCTCTCGTCTGTAAAGCTCCTATTCTTCCTTGAGTTGCCACTTCATCACCTACAACTCCTTCTCTATTCCTTTCTCTTCCCTCACATGATCATGTTGTTGCGCCTTCACCTCATAGCCTCAATCTCTAAAGCTGCTTTGGTCATGAGTGGATCTACTTTGAACTTGCAGCTTTGCTCCGTCTTTATGCTGTCAAAAACCTTCCTCTTGCATTTGTCACGTGTAGGTGTGTTGCCTTTTTTATACTGCTGATGGTGCTACTCACTTTGATGTCATTTCCATTCATCTTGATATCCTTGTCCATGAACAACTTGATGTCTTCATAGATAGGCAAGTCATAGACACTTGATCGATTGCATCCCCAAGTGTGCTCTGAATGACGTCTTCGACTTTGCTCTCCTGGAAGCCATTGTACCTGTGCTGCTGGAAGACGGATGACACCTATGATACCTGGAGACATAGAAACACCCATGGCAAGAAATTTTTCAGTCAAAAACCAAAACAAAGTAGAGGACTGACATGCAACATACCTGTGTGATTGTCTATGAAGATTGCACAATTTTCATTGGGAGGCTGGGAAACTGATTGCAAAATCTCTGCAAGGCATAGTCTGGGCTACTGGGAAGCTAATTGACTACTAGAACTATGCAATGGAAAATTCATCCTAACCTGATAAGGACTGAAACTACACAATGCGCAATTTCAGTCAGCAGTGACATGGAACCAGCAAACTGCATTGCGCAGTTTCTAGGGCCAGCAGGACACTACCTCCAAGAATTGTGAAATGCAAGCCTGGAGGTCACTGATGGGCTAGACTTATGCAATTTCTGGAGGGAAGGCAAAGCCTTCACTTCCAGAAATGCACAGTGCTAGCCGGGCAAGGCACGGTCTGAGCCAAGACAACCCAGACCAACCGACGGGCAACTGAAAACATGAGAAACCTGAATGCATGATGAGATGAGTGCAAAAAAGGAATGAATGATTATGCATGAAAATATTAAGTACAAGATTGAGAAAATGGGACAACATGCATGTGAGTGAAGCGAGTCACCGCGATGGCGACCATCGTTGAAAAAACAGTGTCATGAATGCGACAACAGTGAGATGCAAATGAAAACTGAAATGATGCTTGTACAAGCTAACATGCATGCAAATGACAAAAAGCATTCACATAAATCAAGCAGACAACACTCACACAAGCTGAAACACAAAAAGCGACAGAAATGAAGTGTGAGACATGCAAAGTGGGCTTACCCTGAGACAACTGAGATGAATGTGTTGATGACTCCTAGATGCGATGAGGGATGTTAGATCTACAAGATCGATGTGAGGAATGAGCTCTGCAGCGTCTGGTTCATAAGTTTTGATAAAATCGAGGTTATGACGCGCATGCCACAAATCTAGGAAAAGCGACACTTGGCGGGAGGTTTCTAGAATGATCCTTGCATGTAACCTCCAACTGCTAAAAATAGATCCCTAAATCAAGGGATGCCTTTGCATGTTGCCTTGGGAAAAGTAGTCCATGCATGCAAATCAGTTTTTCTCGGTCCCGGAGGAAACCGGTTAACCTGAAGGCACATGCATCAGTCTGTGAGCCTAGGAGAGGGATTTAAGCAGTTTCTAGGCTGAGCAGAGATGAGTGTCCTAGAGGGATTGTGCAATTTATGGGAGGAACAGGTGACTGTCTCCCAGGATTGCATAATTTCTGGGCTGAGCAGCTGTCCTGGGTCAGATTGCGCAATTTTCTCAAGGAAGCATGTCTAACTGCATTGCACAATTTTTTAGCCTAGTAGGCTACTTGGCTCAATTTGCACAATTTCTGCTAGCTGCTGGGTTGGTTGTCTTAGAGGGATTGCGCAATTTCTGGGAGGAACAGGTGACTATCTCCCAGGATTGCACAATTTCTAGGCTGAGCAGCTGTCCTGGGATGAATTGCACAATTTTTTAGAGGAATTCTATCAGGAAGAATTGTGCAATTTTGGAGCCCAACTGGGTGTCCAACTAGGTTTTCACAATTTCTGGAGGGAAGGTTGGTTCCCCTCTAGAATTACGTAATTCCTAGAGGGAGTTGCTCAACCAGAAACTGACACTAAGTCTAGAAATCATCCTGTGAAGGAGTTGGAACAAACTTGCACGCACAGGCTGCCAAGACTCTATGAAACAATTGAAGATGATGTGCTTGACAGTGCAAGACATGCTGCTGAGGATGGTTGGTAGGTAGGCTCCAAAATGAATCTAAGGAAACATTTTGGAGGGTGGTTGTAGCCACTACAACATATTCCCTTGGTCCTTTTGTGTTTAGTCGCTTCTTGTATTTCTTTGCATAGGACCAAGGGCTATGATCTACTTCTATGCCTTAAGGTGCCAAAGCTTTAATTTGTTCCCTGAACTGTTTTTTCCTTTATAAACTTTTTTTTCACTTAGACTCTTTAAAATAGGAAAAAGGTGTTCCAAACCCAATATCAGAACTTTCAATCGAAGGTTTTCATTGTGTGCCACTTTATATTATGCGGGGTGTTAAATCTTCGATGCACCTAGCCCTCGGGGCTCAAGTGGAATATCAGGGCCAAAACCTCTTCACGTGTTAAAAATCTTTGGCTAGAAAGGGGGCTGATTCTTTGAAGTGTTTCATTATACTTTTAAAAACTTATAAAACCATAACACATGTGCCTAGGCCCTTTAGGATACCAGAACATCGCAATCAATGATTTTATAGTGTTGCATTTGGTTGCACACTCTAAAAGTTGTGAACATCGATATGCGATAACCCACGATATCAGCCCCAACCTTTGGTTCCTTGTGTCGCAACCATAGGCCAACCCTCGTATCAGGGCTCCTCTCCTGGCAATTTTCAATCAACTGTTTTCAATATGATGTACAATACGCCACCACCGATCCTCGAACATCGATCACCTTTTCTACTTAGTGCTTAGTCCTTTGGTTCCTCTCGTGACCATAATAAAACCCCCATGTCAGATCCCCTCAATCAGAGCATTCCAATTGACGATCCCATTATAATGCATAATACACCTCAACCTACGATCATTGATTTCCTACACGTGACATCATCAATGCCATGTCACTACCACATGTCATCCTGTGAATGGTGACACATGTCAGCCTTTTTTGGCCTCCTCTAACCCTTTAAAATGTTGAATCTTCTTGCCATGTGTCCACCATATGACCACGTCATAGTGACGTCAGCCACCATGTGGGTTTTATAGGATCCAATCATTGTCTACAACATGTCCCTTTGCGAGGAGAGAGAAAAGGCTCGGTTTGGCCTGGTTTTGCAAGAAATTCCCTTTCTAATTTGTTTTGGCGTTTCCCAGGACTTTAATACTAAAGGAATCTCCCGACAGTTTAATCACATATTGAAAATTTTAAAGGTTGTCATCCCTGCGACCTGCGAACTCTGATCACTGATTGTGATATGCTTTGGACCCCTCCAACTACCGATATGTCACATCGCTGATGTCCCTGATCGGTGATCAGAGATCGTCGATATGCTTCATTTTTGCGCTGTGTATTGGACCTCTGATCGTCGATATGCAACATCGATGATCATTGACCGCTAATTTTCTTTGAACTCCACTTCCTAACTCTACAGACCTCCGATATGCGGGATCCAGGATCAATACTTGGCATAATTCTAATGTTAGAAATCCTTTGAGGAAGAATTCTCTTTATTGCCATAACTTTTGATTCCGAGGTCCTTTTGAGGAGATCTATAGCTCATTGGAAAGCTACTTATGACTACTTTATTATGAAAACACCTGCTAGATCATTTATGAAAGATTGAAAAGAAAAAATCCTTCCCAAACTAATACTGATTTGACCACATAATTTCAAGGACTGAATGACTTCTTTGACAAGTGAAACTTTAGGCTATAACAAACCAGTGACTCATAGGTTAAATTTCACAAGGAGGTTCTCAAAATAAATCACTGAAAAATAGACTCTTATTACCTATTTTATAGGACCCTAACACAGCTTTGAAGAACTTATCAATAATGACCTTAACACGATATCGTATAACATGGTCAACTTTTTTATCTCCATAATGTGCCAGTGTTAACATTTTCTAATTCATTAAATAATTAAATTAAAAAATAGAGTTTGAACGAAATTGAAATTAATAAATATGTATAATTTCAATAACACACATGACATATATATATATATATATATATATGTCATGTGTATTATTGAAATTATACATATTGGTGATTCAACATCTTCACTTGAATCTCTTTCAACATCTTCAACAACATCATCAATCATTGGTTCATCATCTTTTTCACTTTGTCTTTCAACATTTTCAATCTCATCATCAATATTATGAGGAATATCTCTCTTTGTTTACGTTGCAAAATATTTTTCAAACTAGTTCATCAAATAGAAAATAAATTTAATAATACACTAATTAAATTTTAAATATAATTTATAATATTTACATTTACTTACCTGCTTCAACTTCTAGTTGAGATTGATTTCCCCTTTCAATATTTAAGCATTCTTCCTTCTTTCCTTTATAATAGTTTTTCGGGTATTCTCTATGAGCCTCAATGTCTCTTATTCGATCATATTTTCTCTTGCAAATTCTTTGAGTTCCCATGATAATTTAATCTATGTAGATTTTAAAAATCCAACCCAAAAAAGTCAATTTCAAAATCCTGCAAAAAAACTCACTTTCACAATTTAGACCAAAAAACTCTTTAAAAATTCAACACAAAAAGACTTACTTTAAAAAAAACTCACATTAAAAATTCAGCCAAAAAGATTTACTTTAAAAATTAAGCCCAAAAAACCCACTTTAAAAATTCAGCCCAAAACATTTCTTTAAAAATTCAGCCCAAATGAGAAAAGAGTGCGAAAAAAATGTTTCGGCTCCATTTATTTATATCGTTAAGGTGGAATGTTTTTTTCGGAGGGTCGCATCGCTTCATTTTTGTGGCCGACGGAAAATATAGACACATTTTCGACCAAAATTTTAAAAAATTTCGGTCGAACATTTAAATTAATTCGGTCAAATTAATTTTATGCTTATTTTAGCGAGCATCGACGACAATCACAAGTTCAGCCGAATTTTTTTCGTTCGACCAAACTACTTTAACCTGCAACTCAGCGACAACTCGACTCTAGTCACCCTTCTCCAACTTCGGAATGGTTAAACTCCATCAAATATGGTGAATTTACTTTGGGAACCAATACCAACATTTTCATAATTGAATCTACTTTCAGTAGATATAAATTTTATGGAATTTCATAGATATTTGTTGATTTTAATTAATTTTCTAATAAAATGTGTGCAAAAAAAATCTGAAGGTCATTATGATTTAGTGAAATCAAAATTTTGTATCTTCCAAAATACACTACAAAAAAAATGAAAAATTTATGGTTCATTACATTGGTCTGTCTTCTGTAATGGGTAGTTTTTAGATTTTTAATTTATAACTAATACGGTGAGAAACTTGACACTATGCTAAACATCTTCAAAATCTGTAGTTTTTTCATATTGGTTCAATTAAAAAAATTCTAGTAATTATGATGTGCATCAGTTGGTTTCGTAAATATAACGATATTGAAGTAGAGTTTGAATATATTGTTGCAACACATTATTTTTTTTTTAAATGCCAAGTTAACAAAGAATACACTAGTGCCAAAAAACATGGCTTTTTATGAATCCCTTGATTTTTAAAGAACATACAATCAAACAATTGCAAAGTTGACATATCAAATGTGAATAAAAAAATTCCAAAAAATAACTAATAGAAAGCTAATGAAATTTATGACAAGTTTTCTGTTTATTGTGAAATGAAATTCTAAACAAAAAAAATTTCCTTGGCTTGTTGAAAGTTGAAGAATTTATAAAAATGATATTTTTCCTCAAAAAAGGGCAAAAAGTGTAACCCAACTTCACATTTTCACCCAGGTACAAGTTTATAGGATGTGGACTATCATCTCACAGTAGATGTCTTGATAAGATTTAGGGACAGGATATATGTACCAAATGACAACGAACTCAATAAGCTTATATTGAGAGAGTTTCAAGTGAAACCGTATTCAGGTCACCCGAGATATCAGAAGACATTGACAACGGTGAAGAAGTTCTACTACTGGTTGAAATTAAAGAAGGAAGTGGCATAGTTTGTGGTGAGATGCTTGGATTGTTAACAGGTAAAGGTAGAGTGTAAGCATCCAGGTGGGTTACTATATCCGATCTTGATTCCAGAGTGGAAATGGGAGGTCATTTCCATGGAATTCATCATAGGTTTTCCGGGAACATCTAGACAACACGATTCCATCATGGTTGTGATGGACAGGTTGAATAAGGTAGCACACTTCTTTCCATTGAAATCTACCTATTCATCTAGTGATGTGGCATAGATATTCATCAAAGATCTAGTCATATTGCATGTTGTTCTGAAGAATATTTGGTCATACAGGGACGTAAAGTTCACTTCCAAGCTCTGGAAGGAGTTGTTTGTAGGTTTAGGTATTAAGTTAGCCTTCAGTACAACTTATCATCCATGGAAAAATGGACAAAGAGAGAGGGTCAGTAGGATATAGGAGGATATGTTGAGGATGCATGTGATGCATCAAGAACATAAGTGGTAAGAGTATCTTCCACTGGTAGAGTTTTCTTACAATAATGGGTATCAAGAGTCACTAAGTATGAGTCTATTTGAGGTATTGTATGGGCAGAGTTGTAATACTACCATCAGTTGGTCTGACCCGGTGAACAAGGTATTGATTTTAATGGACATAGTAGCAAAAATGGAATAGGAAGTGCAGGTGATCAAGAAGAATATAAAGGAGTCACATGATAGGAAAAAACGCTATGCAGATCAAAAGAAGTTGTTTAAGGATTTTTAGGTTGGGGAACAAGTGTACTTGTGCATCAAGCCCAAGAAGAGTTCCCTGCTGATTAGATCATGCACCAAGCTCACACCTCAGTTTTGTGGACCTTTCTAGATTCTTGAAAGGATTGGACTAGTAGCCTATTAACTTGCACTACCTCTGAAAGTGAAATTCCATGATGTTTTTCATGTATCATTGCTTAAAAAGTATGTTAAATATGTTGATCATGTGATTGAATGGTCTGTATTGTAGGTGGAACCAGAAGAAGAATTCTAGCTCGAACCTTAGTGTATATTGCAGAGAAACATTCTCATGCTCTGGAACTGAGAAATCGAGTAGGTTAAAGTGTAGTGGAAGCACTTTGGGCCCGATAAAGCTACATGGGAGATGTCAGATCAGATGCAGGCTATGTATCTTTCTCTATTCGTTGGTTGAGAAAATGTTTTAGTATATGTGTTGGTGCAATGTTTTGGTATATGTACATAGGTATATGGATGCAAATAATGCCATGGGTTGTGTTATAAAGCTCCAATAAGCGGTATGGGTGTCATGTCATTATGGTTGTCATTTTTTTATGTTGTCATGTTGGTTTGATTCTCAGCAGTTTGATTATTGTAAATACTGTAACAAGCTAACTTATAAATCTCCATGGGTAGTATGTTTTGATTTCAGTAGTCTTGTTGGTTGTAGGTGCCATTGAACATTGAGGATGGCGTTCCCCCAAGGGGGAGGGGTCTATAATAGCCTTGGTCAAAAATCCATGTAATAAAAGTTAATAAAGGAAAAATAATAACCATGGTCATGGGACACATAATCCAAGTTGAATGTTGGGAAAAATATCCTAGTGTGGGTGTTCATTTGGTTTATTATGGCTATGGGAATTGGAAAAGGCAATGGCTAAGGCTTTGGAAAGGCAAAGTGGTCTTTATTGGCATTTATTTATGAAAATAATGGAAATTAAGAGAAAAGGAAGGTGAAAGGTCACAGGTTGCATGTGAGGAGGAAAATCAAGGAAAATGAAGAAAATAGAGGCCTCATTAATAAAAAGGCTTATGAGTATCAATTCAGTTTTGGAGCTCTCATTCTATTCTCTCTCTCTCTCTCATACTATTGGACATTTAGAGTTTCTTGGAGCACTCTTGGAGGAGTGTGGCATGCTTGGGATTTGGAGCAAGAAGGAAAGAAAGAGCAAGAAAGTGTAAGAGGACACTAGGATCAACAACTATAGCGGGTTTTTCTTGCAGGTACTGAGTTGCATGTATAATTTCCTTACTAGTTTTGGCATGCATGGCATATGCATGTAGTTTCTTGGCCATGATCTGCCATTGGCATGGAGTATTTCCTAGATTGACAATGGTTTTTCCTAGCCTTTCAATTTCTTGGATAGCCATGGTGTTGTGAGAGTCTTTCCCTTTTGCTTCCTAGTTAGTTCTCATGTTCATTTGGCTCTGGGTTGAGTTATTAGTTCTTTTAGCCTTGGTTGGACAAATGCTCTGGAGCCCTGTAACAACTTAGGTTGAGTTATTAGTCCTGGAGCCTTGGTTGTGAAAATGATCTAGAGCCCTTGGTGGGTTGAGTTACTAGTGCTGGAGCCTTGGTTGGACAAACACTCTGGAGCCCGGCAACAACTGTGGGTTGAGTTTCTAGTCTTAGAGCCTTGGTTGGAACCAATGCTCTGGAGCCCTAGAGAGCTTGCATAGAGACCAATATGGTGATGGATAGTGATTTCCGACCATCAGGTGGAATCACTGGTTGAGGGTTGAGGTAGCTTGGCCTCTGGAAGATCTGGTTTGATTTTGATGGATTTTTTCTATGAGAACCCACATTCGTGCTTGGAATATGGCATGGGGGTGATTGGATAAAGAGAGACATGGTTCAGCTAATCTATGGTCGAGTGGAACTTGAAAGTCCCCAACCTGGTTCGATTTTTCATTCAATAATAAGAGCTCTCTTTTTCCTTGGTATTTTATGGGTAAATATACTTGTTTATATGTGGCTTATATGGTTGTTATATCCTTGATATATCTTTTGGTTATATGTTGGTTATGAATGAGTTTTATGACATTAATAATATATGGCTCTCATCATGTTTTGGTTAGTCACTAAATGTACATTGAATATATGGCTTAGTAGATGGTAATGCAGTTATTGTGATGAGGGATCAATCCTTCTTAGTGATTCTTAGATAAGTATGAGACCCCAATGCTCATATATTTTGTTTAAACCTGTAGAATGAATATTTGTGACATGTTTTATGAAATGTCTGTCATGGCTAGTAGGGGTCCAGTCAAGTCCTTGTTCAAGTATTTACATTTGTATCATTGTTTTGAGGTTACATTTCATTTCTAGAAGTTTCATGGAGTTCTAGGCAGTGGCCTGAGTCATGGCCTTGAAAAAGTGGCACAAAATCGAGATTCGTTGGCACATAACTACCTGGAAAAGTCCCTAGTCCCATGCATGCCTTGTTGTGGGAGAAAATAGAGGGTCCCAGTCGCATGCATGACCATGTCAAGGGAGTGACTAAGAAGAATATTCGACAATCCAAAGTGATGAGTTAAAGCAACTACATGCTTCAATAAGATTCATACAATCACATATATAATAGTCCATACATCAATGCGTAAGTAAAACTACATACATTGCTAAAGTAACCAAAATAGTTGAACTACAATAACAACATATGAACGAAACATGTTGGCTCTGTTATATTATATAAAGTGAAATTTCCATCCATACATACAACCATGACAACCGCTATCCCCAATAGTGGAACGCTAGAGTCAACATTGCTTGTTCCTTCGAAGAGACATATTTGCTATGCACTGTGGAGAAGCCAAGGCTCATCACAATACTCTCCAAGCCCTCTCTAAGCAATGCCTAGCAAAAGCTCGGCTCCCAAAAGCCTCTTATATGAGTTATGTGGTTATATTTATAACAAAGGGTGGGGTGACCCTTGACATTCCCCTTTGTGACTCTTGGACTACCCTCGTGACTCTTCAACTTCATTACATAACTCTTTACATTACATATGACTCTTTGCATTCCACTTATGAAACTTGGAATTTTCACTTTACATCATATTTACAAAAATTATACATTTTCCACATATACACATGTGGGACAAAATTGGCTTGAGTCAGCCAGACAAGACATCACTAAGACTCAGATGGATGTGGTAAGTGTTGAAAATAGCAACAAGAAATGATAAAAATAGAATCCAGATATTCCAATTTTAATTTGTCCTTGAATTAAAATTGTGAATTAAAATTTGAATTTAGTCTCACCAGCTGTTTGGAAATAATTAATTAATTCATTATGGATTAATTAGTTGGAGAAATCCAAGTTAGAAGTCTTTCTAAAGTCATGCAAAAGTTATCCCTTAAATTAAGGAGATTATCCCTTAATTAAGGAGATAAGATTGAGTTATATTTGAGTTGTAATTAGCTAGCTCGGTTTACTGAGTTAAGTCCAGTTAAATTAGTTCCAAACTATTTGAGAAACTAATTGTGAGTTATCAATCAGTTGATGCATGCATGCACTCAACAAGTATACTCCAGATAACTGAATATTCTCTCATCAGTAACTCATGCATGTCTATTCTGAGAAATACCCAGTTGAACTAAATGTCAAGGATAGTGTACTATTAGCTGCATGTGTTTTCCTATAAAGGAAACTCATGCATGTAGTCAAGGAAGGTTCCTTGAGGATTGCACAGTTTTACAGTGTGTAAGAGTAGTGTTCCACTTGGTTGAAGGTGAATCATCCCAAAGGAACAGTGCAAGGAAATAGGAGCTTGGAGGGCAGAGAGGAAGGCTTGTGAGAAGCTTTGATTGCCTATGAGCATCTGTGGGGATTGTACTAAGAGCTGGCTAGCTGTGAGAGCTAAGGTTTTGTATAATTCCTATGTATTTCCACCTTGTATGATAATAAATATAGTTGGGTTTTTAGCTGAGGCTTTCCCCAAAGTATTTTCATGTGTATTGTGCATTGATTCTTCTTCTTCTAGTCATATGTTTTCAGCTCGATATTTAAGCTTCCATAAAACTCTGGTAGTAGAAGTAGGTTATAGTATTCTTCTTTGATTTATATTGCATTATCGAGTTAACCTACATACAGATTTTCTACATGGTTGTAGAGAGATAGATCTGTAGAGAAATTTCTACATGGTATTGGAGCCAAGTTTATTGGAGCTATGAACAATATACTGAGAAGAGAATTCGATGTTTGAAGTTAGGGGTTGCAGGTGAAAATCTAATTCATATCATACTTCAATTGAGATGGGACATTATGCAATTAATTGCCCATTGAAGAAGTCCAAGAAGGGATCCTCGGAAGGATCGGAATGTGAGGCATTAGCCTCTCAGTTTGAAATGGACTTTACCCTCATCACATGTATGGTGTAATTGATGATGGGTTGTGTCTGGTATCTTGACAGTGGAGCCTCATTCCACATGACTGGTGATAAAATTTTATTCAGTACCTTGGAGGAGAAAGACCTCAAGATGCGTATAGAGATGGGCGACAATGAAAGGTATAGTGTTTCAGGAGTGGGCACAGTTGCTTTTCAGAGGGAGAATGGAGCTCCTATCACCTTGACAGATGTGAAGTATGTGCCTGGATTGAAGAAGAACTTGGTATCGGTTGTGATGTTGGAGGACAAAGGCTATGATGTTGTCTTTAGTAAGGGAAAGGTTTTCCTTAGACACATCACCACGGGATAGGAGAAACAAATCGGTTCACAAGTTAAGAACCTGTATGCTCTTGAGGTTCAAGAAGCATGAAAAGCCTTAAGGAGCAAGGCAAATTCTAGAGACTTGGTGGTTGAGAGGGAGAGTAAATTACTTCCCAACATGCAACCCTAGAATAAGTCTTAGACAATTGTGGAGGAGCCACAATTGGAGAAGCAGAGAGGAGACCGAGTGAAGAGATCCACTCATGTAGATACCTCCATTAGGGGGGAATTTCAATCCAATTAGGAAGAGGGATCACACGCAGCCATACCTCCAGGTGTGAGATGGGGCGATGTGAAGTGATAGTCCCAAGAAGGCTGAAATTGGGCAGGGTCCATTGAGAGGTTTTATCTCATGGATCGTACCTTGCTACGGGAGCCTAAAGTACATAGTTGCGTGAGGAATCAGTGGCATTGATGCAGTCAGAGATCAAAGTGACAAAGGCTAGAGCAATCAGATACTGAAGAGCACAAAGAAGGATTGACAACAGTGCAAAAAGGCAGAGTCAACAGAAGCACAAAGTTTTTAGTTGATAGAGGCAATAATAGTTAGAGACTTTGATGACAGATGCATCATACTGATTCAGGTTGGATGTTTTTTTGGTTTCTAAAGTTGCTGGAGCAACAAAACTAGAGAGAAGTGTTGCATGCATAACATTCCAAAGGTTCATGATTGGGATCGAGTTGAATTCCTTTCTTGTTGAGAGGGAGTGTTGAAAATAGCAACAAGAAATGATAAAAATAGAATCCAGATATTCCAATTTTAATTTGTCCTTGAATTAAAATTGTGAATTGAAATTTGAATTTAGTCTCACCAGCTACTTGGAAATAATTAATTAATTCATTATGGATTAATTAGTTGGAGAAATTCAAGTTAGAAGTCTTTCTTAAGTCATGCAATAGTTATCCCTTAAATTTAGGAGATTATCCCTTAATTAAGGAGATAAGATTGAGTTATATTTTAGTTGTAATTAGTTAGCTCAACTTACTGAGTTAAGTCCAATTAAATTAGTTCCAAACTGTTTTAGGAACTAATTGTGAGTTATCGGCCAGTTGATGCATGCATGCACTCAAAAAGTGTACTCCTGATAATTGAATATTCTCTCATTAGTAACTCATGCATGTCTATTCTGAGAAAGACCCAGTTGAGCTAAATGTCAAGGATAATGTACTATAATTTGCATGTGTTTTCCTATAAAGGAAACTCATGCATGCAGTCAAGGAAGGTTCCTTGAGGATTGCGCGGTTTTACAGTGTGTAAGAGTAGTGTTAGACTTGGTTGAAGTTGAATCATCCCAGAGGAACAACAGAAGGAAATAGGAGCTTGGAGGGTAGAGAGGAAGGTTTGTGAGAAGCTTTGATTGCCTATGAGCATCTGCGAGGATTGTACTGAGAGCTAGCTAGATGTGAGAGCTAAGGATTTGTATAATTCCTATGTATTTCCACCTTGTATGATAATACAAATAGTGGGGTTTTTAGCTGAGGCTTTCCCCAAAGTATTTTCATGTGTATTGTGCATTGATTCTTCTTCTTCTAGTTATATGTGTTCAGCTCGATCTTTAAGCTTCCACAAAACTTTGATAGTAGAAGTAGGTTATAGTATTCTGCTTTGATTTATATTGCATTATCGGGTTAACCTACATACAGATTTTCTACATGGTTGTAGAGAGATAGATCTGTAGAGAAATTTCTACAGTAAGACCATCTCATCAACCTCTTCTCTGTGATCCTCGGTGACGAGATGATGCCATGCTCGATAATGTGAAATGGTGTCCGCGTACTCTTTGATGATGTCTTTCTGGAAACAAACTCTTGCCTCCATTGCTTCTAGGTATAATGATTTGGACCCTCTTTCCAACTTGTCCTGTAACATGCGCAACTTAGTCCTTAGCAAAGCCAAACCGATGATGTACATCTGCATGTTATCAATGTTGACTTGCAAATTTACCCTGGTGGATGTGAGCATCAACTGATCAAAGTACGTATCGAGCTCCATTCTGACTTGGTTCTTCTCTTTGGCCTCAGTGAGCATATCAATTGATGGGTTGTCGTACTTTCTCACCATGACATCCAAACTCCTTTACAACTGTGCATACGAAGTCTCTAGAATGGTGATGAGCAGTGGGAGTTCCTCATAGTTCTGGCTTAGACTCTGGATACATACTTTGTCTAACTCTACATGTGGCTTCATCATCTTGTGAAAGTGTAGTGGGGCTCCCTTGTACCTCATTTTCCATGTCTGTACATGATAAACTGTGACATACATACATAGATATATATATCTATATATATATATATATATATATATATATATATATATATATATATATATATATATATATATATATATATATATATATATATATATATATATATATATATATATATATATATATATATATATATATATATAAGTGTTTGCATAATATTGTGCAACGCTGCTGATGACCGTGTAGATGGACAACTACCTTGTGCATGGTGACAAACCTGTCATACAGTCTCCACATGACTTCCACAAGAGTCGATACTTTAGCAAGTATGTCCATCTTCATCTCTCCTCTATTGGATCATGTTGATTGTTCCTTTCTCTTCCTAGCTTCTTGCAACTCCTTAGCCATGCGCTCATTTTATGTTATCAAGAACTTAACACTCGAGATCGTGGCTTCGACATAATCCTTTGTAGCATCGGCCAAGGTGGCTGGATGTCTCTATACATCTGACACAATCACCGATTCTTCAAAGTGCGTAGGTGATGCATTTTCATCTGGGGCACACACTCTACGTGATTGTACAACTCTATGTTGTGATTGATCAAAGGATATGTTGTACCCTCGGATGGTTGTCCAGGAGAATGGTATCCCCTTGTTCACTCGGTACTTGCTTAGGCTATTGGAGTTGGTGACACCTGTGGAGTGATCTCAGTTGCTTTTCGCATGAGGTCATTATCCTGATCCTATTCTGACTGCTCCATCTCTATGTCCATGTGTTCTACTATCGGTTCATCCTATGGAGAAAGTTCCTGTTCCTGAGGTTGCCCACCCTGTTCCTCATCTGCTGCTGGTTTGGAGTCTTCAACATATATCGGTGCATTTTGCGTTGTTTGCATGCCTTGCACTTCCTCTTGTTCCTGTTCCTGTTCATGCTCATGCTGCGCTTCCTTCTCTCTTCTGCGCAACTCTTGTTCTTCTTTGAGCTTCTGTTGGACTTCCTGCAACCTCTTCTCTGCATCTTCCAGTCTTTTCTTCTCTCTCTTTCTTTGCACTATCCTCCTCTCGCATTGTTGCCTCTTTTCATCTCTCTTCAAAGCCACTTTTTCCACAAGTTTGTCTTCCTTAAACTTGTCGCTTCGCTTTGTCTCTGTGCTTTCAACAATCTTCCTCTTTCCTTTGTCTTGCATAGGTTTGCTGCTTGTTGTTGTTGTTGTTGTTGCTCCCTGTGGTGCTGCTGCCTTGGATACTGCTAGCCACTCTACTGCAATACTGACTGGTTCATTGAACCTAGAGGAGTTATAACAATATCTCCATGGGTCTTCCTTTGGCCAATGACACTCCCCATGGATCCAATAATAGTACACTCTCACATAGTGGTCCCTACATAAACCATGTGCGTCATACGGTTGAAACTCTTGGTGCCGAACTTAAACTTCTTGAAGTTTACCACCTTGAAATTCACTTCTTTCAAACTCTCAATTGCGTACAACCCAATTCACAGAGGAAGCATAGGCCATGGTGCCTTCTTCTTCCTACGCAATTTAGGTGATAACCCTACCGAGATGTGGTATGCAACCTCCTGCATGACCAACTTGTCTGTGCAAAACCTCAGTGATACATGTGGAGCTTTCTCAACACAGTACAACCTGGTGAAGGTGCCCTCGGGTGAGGCATACCAATCTACAATGTTCATCAACATGTGCATTGCTGCTTGGGACATGTATGGTGGACCTTGTTCAAAGATAATCATGTACAAAGGGGTGATGAAATGGTCAGATATTCTAGCCAGGACTCCTCAGTAGTTGCAAATTTGAGAGTAACTTGCAATATACATTCACAACACTCTCTGAAGGTCTCCATGCCCAACCTGTGCTAGGAAATTGTTGATGAGCATAGATTGAAATGAGTAAGTAGGTATACATGAAGAATATTTCTTGTTGATCCTTGGGTGGACACCGGGCATTGGATAGATGCACTTTCAACTGGAGAACCAACATGTCAGACCAGTCGAATGATTTTCCTTCACTTACCAGCCAATCCAGCATAGCAACCCAACTCTGTGGGAAGGTCTTTGTACTCCCTTGGCCATACAAGCGACATGTGAAGATGACCAAGAACTGATATTCCTTCCTGAGTGTCTTCGTCCTATATATTTGGTTGGATTTCATCCTAAACTTTGTTGGCTCCTTTATCCAACGCTTCAAGATGTCTCTCGTGTTCGTGTTGCTGTTGGGAGTGTAGAATGGCGCCTCCATCCTAATAACTAGCAATGGAAAATGATATATCTCCTGATAATCCTCTGTCCTAAAGGAAGCAAGCCTTTCTCGACTAACACTTCTCAGTATCATTGTCTCAGGATCAGCGTGTGAGACAATCTAGCGAATTACATATGGGCACGGAAACACGGGAAAACTGCATGCAACCTTGTACAATCCTGACTTATGGATGTTCACATCGACCTGTCGATCCTTTAGATTCTCCTCAAAGTTGCTTGAGAATATGGTGTTGATGTCTTGCCATGTGATATTGATGTCTTTCTCAATGAACAGGTTTGTGTATGTGTACAAGGAAAGCTCATAGACCCCTGTTCAACCATGTCCCCAGTACTTCTTTCAATAGTCTTTTGATCGAGCTCTCTTGGAGGCCATGATACCTGTATTGCTGAGAAGCTGCTAAAAAACCGTGGTACCTAGAGATAGAGAAGACACTCATGGCGAGACAAATTCAACTAAAAACATGAAACAACTCAAGAAACATCTAGGCAACAAACTGGTGACTGCTGGGCAAGATTGTTCAACATTAACTTCGGGAAGCTTGGAGACTGTCAGCTAGAATTGTGCATTGCACAATCCCAACTGCCAATGAAGTTGACTGCTGGCTAGATCTACACAATGCATAGTCTAGTGAGGCTGACTCTTGATTAAAATTGCGCAATGCACAGAACAGTCAGGCTGGGTTGCTAGTTGGAGCTGCACATTGGGCATTTCTAGTGGACAAGATTGGGCACTGCCTCACAGGATTGTGCATAGCACAGTTGGGAGATAATGTAGGTAGCCTCTAATCAATTCTTAGAGGCAAGGTAGAGCGTTGGCTGCCAGGAATGCGTAGAGCATGATGGGAGAGACAAGATCTAGGCCAAGTCAGCCCAAATCTGCCCAATGACAACCTGAAAACATGAAGGACTGAGTGTGTGTGAAAATATGGTGCAAATCTGAGTGAAATGGACATGCATGCACTTGAATTAAGTGTATAAATTAGTAAAATGACAAAAACAAGAAGCCCATGAAGTGAGTCACCGCAACGACGATTGTGAGTGCAGAAACAATGTTATGCATGTGACACTAAGGAAAGGTAATGAAAAACTTGAAAAAACACTTCTACAAACTAAAATATATTGAAACACTAGCAGTTATTTAATAAAAATAGGAAACATCACTCATGCAAGCCGAAAACTAAAAAGCGATGGAAAAAGGGGCAAAAGGCATGAAAAACAAAACTTACCAGGAAAAGTTATGATGACTGTGTCGAAGGTTCCTAGATGCCTCGGGAATTCTAGAGCTCCAAGACCTAATGTGAAGACTGAGCTATGAGGTGACATTTAACTAGATTTGGCGAAATTAGGGTTTATGACGTGCATGCCACAAATCTAGGAAAAAGTGACAATTGGCGGGGAGTTTCTAAAAACCATTTTTCATGTAACTCATGCTGTTAAAAATAGATCCCTAAAATCTAGGGATGATTTTTTTCTTTTTTACTTTTTTCTTTTTCAGGAAAAGCTTCTCGACATGCAAAGAAGGATTGCACAATTTTGGTGGGAATCGGGCAACCTACCAGTGCATGCAACGAACAACAACTGAGGGAAAACTTCTACGTTGTTTCTGGACTAAGTGGCCCTGGCTGGTTGGCCAACTCTATGCAATTTTCCAGAGCAGTGATGCTAGGATGGTCTGCGCATTTCCAGAGAGTAGTGGAGTTGGCCAGTTCTACGCAATTACGGAGAACATTGCAGTTGGCCTGGGCTGCTCTGCGCATTTCTGGAGATCAGTGCAGCTGGGCTAGTTTTGTGCATTTTTGGATGGCAGTGCAGCTAGCCTTGCATTCTCTGCACAATTTTGGAGAGCAGTGCCAGCTAGATGGAATTGCACATTTCTAGAGATCAGTGCCAACTAGCCTACTCTTTGCAATTTCTGAGTGCAGGGCAACTACTGGGCTGCTCTGCACAATTCCTGAGGGGAAGACAAATTGTCCTCTAGGTTTACACAGTTTTTCCCGACAGCTGGTTGACCCGATGTGAACCAATCACTGTGTGTGCTTGTAGTTTACCGACGAGACAAGTGAGTTGAACACAGGATTTTAAATGACAGATAAAATCAAATAGAAACAAGTACATGATCAATGCAGGATAGTTGCGGTGATTTCAAGGAGGGAGGTTCCAAAATGAAGTGAAGGCAAAATTTTGGAGGGTGTTTGTAGCCTCTACAACATTGGCGACACACTAGTCTAACTCCATCTCTATGTATGGACCTTGTTCATGAAAATTGAGTCTAACTCCTCTGGATGTATTGTTTGATTCTCCGAGTGTCATGGCTTCGACACTAATCTTGAGTTAAAGATATAGTCCCTTACCATTCTCTTGATCGGTCAACACAAATTCTGAACCAAGTCAAGGCAGTTGTTATGATTAGGGATGAGGGGTATATTGGTGCACATGTAATTTAGATGTTAGAATCTTAGTTTCATCTTCGATGTTGCTCCACTGCTAGCAGGCCTGGATAGTACCCCAGCAGAGTCACACATAACACAAGCATCGCTCCACTGCCAATGAGCCTAGTTAGTACCCCGGTGGAGTTACTTGCGTCACCTCTCTGCGTAGGAAGCCTTTCTCTTCTTTCGCCTTA
The DNA here is from genome assembly GCA_031772625.1 of Pinus tabuliformis. Classification (NCBI taxonomy): domain Eukaryota; kingdom Viridiplantae; phylum Streptophyta; class Pinopsida; order Pinales; family Pinaceae; genus Pinus; species Pinus tabuliformis. Next base: position 424,344,900 of record CM062813.1, read on the forward strand.
TCATTTTTTTCATTTTTCATTTTCATTTTTCAAAAAACTGTGCATAGGAACTTATTTATTTCAGAGGAAGAAGAGGGATCCCAACTTATTGAGAGCAGAAGAGGTTGTCCCTTCAGAGAAGTATTTTATGTATACCTCTTACAATGCTTGTGAAGGTTTTCCTCCTCACCTTACTCTACTTGACTGAGATGACAAGGGTTAACCCAAAATAACTAATTAGAGTAGGTGGTACTATGAACATAATGTCTTTTCCATGAGGATATCATCGACTAAAGACAACAAGCTCTTTCATAAAGAGAGAGGACAACAGATAACCAAGTGTTGATAGTTGTACAAGTCCTCTTGTACTTTACCTTTCATGTCTCAAGAGCCACATATGATTTCATGCGAACTTAACCTATGGGCGAAAAACAAGAAAACAAACAGAAAGCAAAGGATAGAAGTAAATAAAAGAAAAGCAAGAAAGCAAAGCAAAGCAAACATGCAATCAAAGAAAAACAAGAAAGAAAACACTACTACTCCTAAACTAAGCAGTGCATAGGCCTTTTCACGTAAATTGATATTTCCAATATAGTGATCGTCACATTAGTTGACCCATGTTGGTCAAGGTGTGCTATATGAGAACAATAAATGTGTAAATCAACAAAAAATAAATATATAACTGTGAAGACCAACACGCTCCGAGTTTAAAAATATCCACATAAAATAAAAGAATAAAAGTGCAGGACAAGCATTCTGCGGACATATCATGGTCATACATCGCACTGTGTGTAGACGAAAAACATGCACATTATTTTGATCATGAAAAATAAGAAAACATGAGAAAGAAGGACAACTTATGTTGAACAAGAGTGCTCACTATGTATGATTCCTCCAATACATTGGAATCATGTGGTTTAGGTGGAGGATGTGAATTCTGTGAACTCGATTGATCTTGAATGTAAATAGGAGAGTGATGAGGAGCCTTAGGTGTTTCAACATATTTGTTATCTAGAGTGGAATCAACCTTCAAGACAGTGAGAACCTGACATAACCATCAACTTGGGATGAAGTTCCTCGACAGCTTGTGGGATTTCCACTTTATCAATAGGTAAATCATTGAAGACGGGTGGCTTAAAAATATCGATGAAGAATGAATCAACATCGTGATTGAATGAAGGGGAAAATAGATGATGACAACTGTTTAGTCAATTTAGTGTCCTAAATTGCTACATAAATTATCAATCCGGGTGTTGTAAACTAATGAAGTGTAGTGCACCATATGTGCTAGATAACCCTTTCTTACCTTACTATTTTCAATTTTATGTTGTTTTGGGGTTTTCTTCTTTTGACCTCCTAGAATGCTGCAATATAATTGAAATCCTAATCTATTGCTAAAGTGGGAGTTTAAAAGTACTTTTTAGGTCAAGTTTGGAAGTGTAGTTTTAAGAAGATGAAGACAAAGCTTATATTCTTGCTTATTGTAATGTTTTCCAAAATATGAGCTTAAAAGACTCTTGAAACTGCTATCTACAAAATTAAAACTTGAATGAGGAAATGAACTTGCAACTATCTATATCAAACTGAGAATGAAGTACTAGAAATGAAACTACCACTTTTGCTATCTATTCTATCTGCAAAATTAAAGTCTAATGAACTACTGAAATTAAACTAAAGGCAAAAGTAAAACTTGAAACTGATTTTAAACTAATGGTCAGCCAATAATCTCATCCATAAACATAACACTTCGCCAATTAACTTGAAAATCAGTCATCAGCTAAAGGCTCCAAAAATATCATCTTATAGCATGAGAAAATGACATTAAACTATCTATCTCTACACTAATGAACAACAAGTAAACTCATTTATAAACACAACACTTTGCAAATTAACTTGAATTCATCAACTAAAGGCTCTAGAAATATCAACTTATAACATGAGAAAATGACATTAAAAACTATCTAGCTCTAAACTAATAAACAACAAGTAAACTCATTTATAAACATAACACTTCACCAATTAGCTTGAATTCATCAACTAAAGGTTCCGGAAATATCAGCTTATAACATGAGTGACTATATTAAGAAAGAAAAGGTATTGAACAACAAGTAAATCTCATTCATAAACTCCATATTTCGCTAATTAGCTCTGAAGGTAAACCATCAACTAAAGGCTACGGAAACATGTGCTTATGTAATTAGTGTCTATCCTATTAAGCAAAACCATAAAACAACTTGAACTTGGAAACTAAAGAACAAAAGAAGAAGTGAGTCCCAAAAATGCTGCTTGATGCAAGTTTAAAATTACAACTAAGAAGCTCAAGCATAAACAAATTTAAAGACCTACTGCTACTCTGAAATGCATCTATCAGGGTTAATAAAAACAAGTGACAAGCTACAATACATATACAATGTTAAAACGATTATGAGCATAAACAAAACACAAGAAATATATAGTTGAATGAAAGAAAATACAAATAGAAATATACAGAAATGAAAAAGAAACCTCAACCACACAGGGGCCCTCTGCACAGCCTTGGATTATCAACGCAAATCTACTTCACACGCTCAAGCAGCCATATATGAAAATAGAGTTTTTATATTATGAAAACAAAGAACTTTGTGTCTCTTGATTACAAACAGAAATCACACTATTTCAATAGAAAAAACCATTTTGTCTGCATCCCAAACGCTTGAATTTATAGGAGAAATTCATAACTATTTCTAAGAGGAAAATCTTCTACGGTAGACACGTGAACAGGTCATGCATCGAGGATTTAGCCTTCCGATTGGTATAAATAGTAAATCTTTGCATAGTGGGTGTTGGATTTAGTTATGCAAGTGGAAAGACGAATCCTCAGGTTCAGGAATAAGCCTTGGACTCAATTGCGTGTCAAAACAGAGTTCTAACTGCTGTAGAACTTCTCCGTTGACTCCCATTTAACCAGGGTCTTTTCCCTGAATCTGATCAAATGAATAGGATCCTATCCATGTGTTGACATTTCCTGAGCTATCCATGTGGCTCGTTCCTCTTCTCGATACCTGTAACCTACAAAAGTATGAAGATGGCTGCGTAATTGCCAGTTAGCTGTAGAAAGTGGCTACATTCCGTAGCTGAGAAACAAAACCTTACCCAAATAACACACATAATAATATAATTTGAAAATCACTATAATGCACTCTTGGAATCAACATGCAATGACTTTTGATGGCTTAGGATGCACTGGTATGGGAAAACAGAGGAAGAAAGGTGAAGAAAATGCTTGAAAAAGAGGTAGTTTTGGGGCTCAACATACCCCCACTGTGAAGCTGTTGCATGTCCTCATGCAACCAAAATTGTAACAATCCTTCTTCTGCTGCATTTGCTCTGAAACCTCTGCTAGAACATCCAACCTCTTCTTCTTCTTCCTTGCCGCCACTGCCATTCTAGGCTTCCTCATTATGCATCTATATTTAAGGTTGATGAGGGCCCTGCTTAGCTTCCTATTTTTCTTCTTCAATTTTCTATTTTTCTTATGCCATAATCCAAAATGAAGCATGGTATTGTCATGAATGATTTTGTCTAGCTTCTTTTGCTCCTTCAAAGTTTCATTTTCCCTCTGGATATGCTTGTTTAAGACCTCTAATTCATAGATTTCTTGCTTTAATGAATGAATCAGAGTTTCCTGTGATGTAACTGGTTGGTTAGATGAAGTCCCCTATTTTGCTGTTGTGTTCTTCTGCTCCAATGATTCAATGAAATCATAGATCTGCTGCTGAGCTTGGTCAATCTCTAGAGATGCTTTTCTTGGACTAATTTCAAAGTCTAGTTAAGGGGAAGGAGAATATTGTGGACTTTGCTCGAATGAGGTATTATCTGGTGATTGGGTTGGAGTCTCCCCTCCCAACTCTATGATTTTAGCTTCTTTTGTTTGTGTTTTCTTCAACTTGCCTTTAAGCCTAGAGCTCCTTCTTAGACTTTGTGAGCCTATATTCTCTTTTTCTATGACCTCTCTCCTCTTCCCTTTTTCTCTTGCTTTCTTGGATTGTTATTTAATGTCGATTAATTCTTCAGAGAGCAATTGTTCTTCTTCTGATGAAGGCTCAGGAGTTTGGTAGATTTTCTCAACTTTTCCTTTTCCTTTCTGTTTTGTTTGCTTCATGATTTTAGTTAGAGTTTTAGAGGGCAGTTCTTCCTCACTGTTTTCTTTTGCTAAACTGGTAGGAGTATCTTGAATTGTTAGAGTTGCTCTTCTCCTCCTACTCCTCTTTACTAAACTCCCTTCAGGTAACTTAGGTGGATCTTGGAAAAAGTTCTTGATCAAGAAGTTTTCCCATGTGTCTCCCATATCCTTCAAGTGATTTTCAACTAAGATTTTTATGAGACCATGGTGGTAAAGATGGGGTTCTATATCTTCTATGTTCTTTTGAACAGTGGTAGACATCATTCTTAAGCTATTCAACAGAAAGTAAGGGAGATTGATGGTCTCATTTTCCAAAAAGTTCATCAATAACCTTATGTGATACATGTACATTGAGCCATATCTACCCTAACACGTGATAAATTTTTGAATAATCAAAAGCAAACTACTCCATTTATCCTTTAATGCTGAGATAGGAATTCCTCTTTTGAAAATTGATATATCCATACCTGGTTTTCAAAGAATAACTCTCCAAGCCTTTTCATCAAAGTCCTTATTTTTGAACCACCTTTCTCCATCTTTTGGAAGTTTTGTTGCAGCTGCAATGGAAGATTCAGTCACTGAAAACCTTATATCTCCAATTTCCACTTCTACCCCATTAAAATATTTTGCAAATGTTTTGGCAACTTCCTTGTGATGGCCATTGAATTTCTTGATAAACTTTAGCCAGCCAACCTTCTTCAATGTCACCTTCAACTGAGGGTATCCCTCCATAAACTTGACTCCTATGGAATTTGTCCTTGCAATGAGACCCATTCTGCTTTTCTTCACAGTGTAGCAACTTCTATAAATGGCAGTTATATGGAAACAAAATGGTTATAGGGACAAAAATGGAAGAATACTGTAGAGAAAATTGATGGATATGGAGCTGGGAAACACGATGGGTATGAGGTTGAATTATGGAGGGTTACGGAGTAAAAAGACCGTATGCACAGGAACAATATGGAGGATGTGAGGTCTGGTGCACACACAGACTGCGTGGAGTATTACTTATGCACAGAACTGAAAAAATGAATGGAGTCTGAGTGCTTTGTGTTCATAAGAAGGTTGTGGGAATAAAAAAATGAGAAACTCGGTGGGTGAAAGAGTCGTATTCAACTTGATTACATTCACATAATTAGTCGTTTAAACAGGTGGAGTAAGGATGTACGATGAAGTACGAGTTAGAATGAGAGGCAAATCATGAGACCATTAAGGATTAAATTGGAGCGTATTGTGGTGTTATGGAAACAATCAAATCACATCATGATATGTTAAGGAGTAGTGATTATTCAAACTATACAATTTATGCTTTTATAGTGCTATTTGAAATGGGTTTTATTCTCAACTTTGGAATCATACCTTTTCCATTTGCTAACCTTTGATTGCTTGCTTTTGTAGGTGCTTTAGGTGCTGATGTTTTCAAAAAATTTCTCCTTCCATACCTGCATCTGGCTTTTTTTTTTGGCTAATAATTCAACTGTTACTGCAGAGTAACAGGATTAGTTGCAGAATCAAAAAACAACTGCAAAATTGGAAAGAAACCGCGGAATTGAAAAACAACGGCGGAATGTAACACAGTGAATGAAATATGACTTGATGAATGAATGAAAATGGAAAAAAACTATATGGATGAAACATGGAAAAGTGGATATGAAGAAATACTGAAAGAAATTTTATTGATGGAATGTGGTGGTGGAATGGAGTGAAATTTGCAGAAATGGAATGGAATGGAATGAAGAAAACCACGAATAAAATGAAAGACCTTCTCTCTCTTTTTTTTTTTTTTGGAAAATATAGGATGTCAGAGTCTTCTGATTTTCACCCTGTATTTTCTGTATAAGAATGCCAATCAATGATTGGTTTTCAATCTTATACATTTTTTTTTCAATGATGAAAAGAACAAAGACTAAGTTGATGGAGAAGAATGATTCTTCTTCACCAACTTCATTTCAAAATTTTTCTGAAATATCTTGATAAACTTTTCCTTTGAGATTGGCTTCTAATAAATCTTCAATCTATGACCATTCACAAGGAGAGGAGTTTGATGCTCGTCTATGGTTCTGATTCTTACTGCTCCATTACTGAAAACATTTTCAATCTCATATGGCCCAAGCCAATGAGTTTGAAATTTACCTTGAAAATCCTTGAACTTTGAATCAAATAGCAATGCCTAATCTCCTTCTTGAAACCTTTTGTCCTTGATGTACTTGTCCTGCCACTTAGCTCTTTGCTACTGAACTAGACCAATTCTTTGAACTGCTTCTTGTTTGATTTCGGCAAGTTCATTCAACTACTCCAGTCTATGCTTTTGAGCTTATGATATATCCATTCCCAACTAAACTGCCATCTTGAAAGTTTTAACTTAGAACTCAATGGGAAACAGAACTTGCTTTCCATAAACAAGTTCATAAGGTGTATGTCCCATTGTATTCCTCCATGTAGTTTTGTAGGCCCATAAGGCTTCAGGAAGCCTCTCTACCCAATCTCTTCTATGTAGATGCACAGTCTTGTAATGATTCCTTCAATCACTTTATTTGTGGACTCTACTTGACCATTTGCTTATGGATGATAAGGAGTGGATTTCCTATGCTTGATCTTGTATTCTTCCATAAGCTTCTCTATCATTTTGGATGTGAATTGAGCTCCCTGATCTGTCACAATTTCTCTTGGAACACCAAAGCGAGTAAAAATATCCTCAAAAAGAAAACTAACTACTATATTTTCGTTAGCAGAAAATAATGCTTTGGCTTCTACCCGTTTAGTAACATAATCAGTACATACCAATATATACTTTTTCTGCTTGGATGGAGGATTAATAGGTCCAATAAAGTCTAAAGCCAATTTTTCAAAGGGTTTGATAAGTACCTAAGGTTGTAATGGCATCTCATTTGAGGGAGCAGGTTTCCCTACCCTTTGGTAGCTATCACACCTTTTGACATATTCTCTTGCATCTTTGAAGATGGATGGCCAATAATATCCTAAAGAAAGGGTTTTATAGGTTGTCCTCCTGTCAGCAAAGTGTCCACCACACGGCTCATCATGACATGCTTTAAGAATATCAGGCATTTCATCTTCCCTGGCACATCTTCTGATCACAAAATCTGGCCCTATTTTATACAATTCATTAGAGATCCATGAATATCTTGAACTATTTTGAATAATTTTTCTTTTCTCTCTAAGAAATAAATGTGAAGGTAACTTCCCTGTAACCAAATAGTTAGCAACATCTACAAACCAAGGGGTTTGAGTAGATGCTGCAAATAAGTATTCATCAGGAAACTTATCCTCAACCGAAGAGTCTTCTTTGATATTCTAAATCCTAGACAAGAAATCAACAATTGTGTTTTGTTCTCCAGGTCTATCTAGCACAGTAATATTGAATTATTGAAAAAGTAAAATCCATCTTGTAACTCTGCCATTAGTAATAGGTTTATTCATTAAATATCTAATTGCAAAGTGATCAATATGAACAAAATTTTCATAGCCTATTATATAATGTCTAAACTTGTTAATTGCATGAACAACAGCTAAGAACTCTTTTTCAGTCACAGTATAATTCAACTCAGTGGGAGTCAAATTCTTACTTGTATAGTAAATGGCATAATGAATCAAGTCTTTTTGTCCCAATACAGCTCCTAGAGCTGTATCTGAAGCATCTGTAGAAATATGGAAAGGAAGTTTCCAGTTTGTTCCTCTTAAGATAGGTGCTTCAAATATTTTTGTTTTCAAGGCTTCAAACGCTAGTTGGCAATCAGGATTCCACTTGAATTCACAATATTTTGTAAGCAATTTGAAGAGTGGAGATGCTATTTTAGTAAAGTTTTCTATGAATCTTCTGTAATATCCTGTAAATCCTAGAAAACTTCTAACATCTTTTTGGCAATTAGGAATTGGTAACTTGGAGATGACTTCAACTTTAGATTTGTCTACTTTAATCCCATCCCCTGAAATATGATGTCCTAAAACAATACCTTCTGTAAACATCATAAAGCACTTTTCATGGCTTAATGAAAGGTTCGTTTCTTTACATTTTTTAAGGACTTTTTCCAAATTTTCCAAGGATTCTTCAAATGTGTTACAATAGACTGTAAAATCATCCATATATACCTCTACACACTCATGTATTAGATCAGAAAAAATTCCTAGTACTTCCCTTTGTAATGTTGCGGGTGCATTACATAATCCAAAAGGAAGCACTCGGTAGGCAAAAGTTCCCCATGGACAAGTGAATGTGATCTTATCCTAATCTTCAGGTGCTACTTGAATTTGATTATAACCACTAAAACTATCCAAAAATGAAAATTAATTTTTACCTGCTAATGTATCTAATACCTGATCTATATAAAGGGCAAGGGAAAGTGATCCTTCAAGGTTGCTTTATTCAATTCTCTATAATCAATGCACACCCTCCATTTGTCGTTCTTTTTAGGAACTATTACCAAGGGAGAAACCCATTGGCTATCTGAGATTGGGTAAATGAAGTTTACATTGAGTAATTTTTGGAGCTCTTCTTTCACAATCTCCCTAAGATTTGGATTCATCCTTCTCTGAGGTTGTCTGATTGGTCTACTATTTTCCTCAATATAGATATGATGGATTCAAGTCTTAGGGTCAATACCTTTCATATTAGTATACTCCCATGCAAATGCAACAGAATGTTTTTGTAAGATTTTAGTTAGCTCCTCTTGTTGTAATTTCTCCAAGTTTTTGTTTATATTCAATGTTCTACCTGGAAAAATTTCAATTGCAGAACTGCCAAACTCTTCCATGGAATAAAGAGACATCTGCCTAGATGACAAGTATTCAATATCAGAATTTAACTGAAATTGTTCATGATCATATTCTGAAGATGTTTCAAAATTTTCTAATGTGTTCAAAATTTGACTATCCTCACTAATTTATGATATAGTAAAGATAGGTTGTATAACATCTTCATCATCAACCCATTCACTATCATTTATTTCTGTAATTTCTTTTGCTGGAGGATACAGAATAAATTTCTTTGTTGAACTACCATCAGAAATGTACATGTCACTAGATCTACAACTAATAAAAGCATCAGCTATGGCCAACCAAGGTCTTCCTAAGATAAGTGGGTGTCCTCCTAGATTATTCTTGGGAGTTAAAATCATGAAATCCACAGGATATTCCCAAGAATCTAGGGAGACTAAAATGTATTCTAGCACACCATCTAGTTTGATTACTGATCTATCTGCAAGTTGCAGTAAGGTAGGTGTGTAAAGAAGATTAGGAAGTTTAAGTTGTTCCATAGTCTATCTACTCATAATGTTTATAGCTGCCCCTAAGTCAATTAATGTATTTGGAATTTCAATCCCATTTATGTGTGTCTTGATAAGTGGACTTCCTGGATCCACATATTTCTGCATAGTAATCTTTCCCATCATGATATCTGCTATTTTTCCTACCAGGTGAATTCTTTTTGTGTCTCTTAGTTTTCTACCTAGTCTTTTGATACTCAACTCCTTTATTATTCTTGCTAGAATAGGAATTTCTCTAATGGCTTGTAACAAGGGAATATTGATATAGACATTTTTGAATTCATCTAGAAAATCATAATTGGGCAAAAATCTTTGCTTTTCCACTTCTCTATCAATTTGTAATCTCTCAGGAAAAAGAGGTGTGGAAGTAGATGCGGGTTGCTCAATTATAGGAGTTGTATTTATTGACTCTTTTTGTTTCTCTTTTTGAATATTTTGGTTTTGAAGGGATGTTCCCTCAAATTTTTTATTGACTTTTAGAGAATCCTCCTCAAAAGCATCTTGTTCTTGAATATCTATAGGAAGTTTTTCCTTTTCTAAAACCCTACCAGATCTAAGTTGAACATCATTAAGATCTAGAGGAAAAATCATGTGAGTAGGAAATTGTTGTCCTTCTACCATCTAAGCATTATGAGGGCTTTTGTTATTGGGGTTTGGTAATGGTTAGGCTGGTAGTTGAAATGGAAGTAAGAGTTGAGGATTTGACTTTGTTGAGGAGGTTATTGTTGTGGAAATGACAATGAAAGGTAAGGGATTTGATTTGGAAGTTGTGGTTGTTGATTTTGTGGGGGAGGATAGCTCTGATAAGATGGAGGATATTGATAATATTGAGCAAATATCCCATAAGGATTTTGTATCCCTTGTGCCCATGGTTGAGATTGATACTGATTTTGAGGTTGAGGCCAAGGTTGTTGCCAAGAATTTCAGTTTGGTGGGGGTTGAAAATTCATTGGATTGTTAAATCCTTGATTTTGTGGCCCTTGCCAAGGTCTTCTTGTAACAAAACAAAGAGGTTCTACCGAATTTGGGACTACTTCCTCTTGAAAGATAACCTTAAGACCTGGGATTGAAGGACAATCCTTGGTCTCATGACGTTCTAAACAAATCATACAAGTTTCTACAATTTTTGCATCTAAGGGGCATTCCCTTAGAGCATGTTTCTTCCTGCATTTTGGACAAAAGATGGCTAAAGCATCTACTTCTATTTTCTGCTTGTTTTGGATTTTGAGCGTGTCTAGCTGCTCACTAAGGCCCCCTAAAATATCAGTTTTGAACTCATCAAGCATATTGCCAATTTCTGCCCTATTTACAGTTCCAGTTGCATATTTGTTTGCTCTAATAAGAGAAGGATCTCTAGGTCCTTTCGTAGTTTTAGATTTCCCTCTTGAGAGATGGACACATAGTTTTGCTATGTCACTCAGTGGAAGTTGAGAGATGTCTCCCTTCCCCATTGTGTTTAAGATATCTATCCATTTAACTCTAATGGCTTTCAACAAAAGGGCTTTCAAGGTCTCTTCATCTAAATTGTTCATTTTAGCTCTTTTCAAATTGTACTTAAACCTCTCAAGCAAATCCTCTAAGTTTTCATCTTATTTTTGCATCATTTTGAATACCTCATCCTTATGATTGGTAGGCATACAATAATCCAAGTATCTATCCAAAAATTCCTGCCTCATATCATTCCAAGTCCTAATGGATTGAGTGACCAATCCCATAAACCATTTTAGAGCAGCCCCTGTTAGTGTTGAAGGGAACAATTTGAGTTTTTGAGTCTTCTAAATAGTCATAAGTTTGACATAAGACTTCAAACTCAAACAAAAATGTTTTAGGATCCTCACTTCTCAACCCATAAAAGTTTGGGAGGACGGATGGTGAAATGTTTTTCATTGTTGTATGGGTTTCCTCATCTACTATAGGGAATCCAAATGAGTTATCTCCTTCCCTATTTCCTCTACCTCCTCCATTGTTACCTCTACCTCCTCCATTGTTTCCTCTACCTCCTCCATTTTCTCCTCTACCTCTACCCCCTCCTCCAAATAGTGAAAATTATCCATCTTTCTCTTCTTCTGCCATGATAGTTTCCTCAGAATCTTCTGGTTCTTCTATTAATGGTTGATGAGAGAGAGTTTCTATTTCTTCTTCTTCTCTAGGTATTCCTACTTCTTCAACTACAATAGGTTCCCCTATAGAGGTGAAAAAGGGTTCCTCTCCTAGATCTGGTTTAGTAGATGAAGTGGGAGAATCTTCTAATTGAGTTGCTTCCCCTTGAATTCCAGGAATCCTAAGGCTAGGAGTATGAGTCTGGGATGGAGGTGTATCCTTTCTAATCCTTGGTGGAGTAGTTGTAGTTGTGAAAATCAAACTTCTACCCCTGGCTATAAATCTACCCCTAGAATCTCTTTCTCTATGCATGTCATTTTTTTTAATTTTTATTTATCTATTTGGAATAACAATCCTTTTTCTGATCCTTCAGATCACCTGAAGTGCAGGAGGAGAGCATACTCAAGAAATTATTACTCTCTTTATATATATATATATATATATATATATATATATATATATATATATATATATATATATATATATATATATATATATATATATATATATATATATATATATATATATATATATATATATATATATATATATGTTATGAATGTAAGAGATATGCTACCTAGTTACACTTCCCCCGACAATGATGCCAAAATGTTTAGTCAATTTAGTGTCCTAAATTACAACATAAATTATCAATCCGAGTGTCGTAAACTAATGAACTGTAGTTGACCATATGTGCTAGATAACCCTTTCTTACTTTACTATTTTCAATTTTATGTTGTTTTGGGGTTTTGTTCTTTTTACCTCCTAGAATGCAGCAATGTAATTGAAATCCTAATCTATTGCTAAAGTGGGAGTTTAAAATTACTTTTTAGGTCAAGTTTGGAAGTGGAGTTTGAAGAAGATGAAGACAAAGCTTATTTTCTTGCTTATTGTAATGTTTTCCAAAATATGAGCTTAAAAGACTCTTGAAACTGCTATCTACAAAATAAAAACTTGAATGAGGAAATGAACATGCAGCTATCTATATCAAACTGAGAATGAATTACTAGAAATGAAACTACTAATTCTGCTGTCTATTCTATCTGCAAAATTAAAGTCTAATGAACTACTGCTATTAAACTAAAGGCAAAAGTAAAACTTGAAACTGATTTTAAACTAATGGTCAGCCAATAATCTCATCCATAAACATAACACTTCACCAATTAACTTGAAAATCTATCATCAGCTAAAGGCTCTGGAAATATCATCATATAGCATGAGAAAATGACATTGAACTCTCTAACTCTACACTAATGAACAGTAAGTAAAATCATTTATAAACAGAACACTTCGCCAATTAGCTTGAATTCCTCAACTAAAGGCTCTGGAAATATCAACTTATAACATGAGAAAATGACATTAAAAACTATCTAGCTCTAAATTAATAAACAATAAGTAAACTCATTTATAAACATAACATTCGCCAATTAGCTTGAATTCATCAACTAAAGGCTTCGAAAATATCAGCTTATAACATGAGTGACTATATTAAGAAAGAAAAGGTACTGAACAACAAGTAAATCTCATTCATAAACTCCATATTTCGCCAATTAGCTCTGAAGGTAAACCATCAACTAAAGGCTACGGAAACATGTACTTATGTAATGAGTGTCTATCCTATTGAGCAAAAGCATAAAACAACTTGAACTTGGAAACTAAAGAACAACAGAAGAAGTGAGTCCCAAAAATGCTACTTGATGCAAGTTTAAAATTACAACTAAGAAGCTCGAGCATAAACAAATTTAAAGACCTACTGCTACTCTGAAATGCATCTATCAGGGTTAGTAAAAACAAGTGACAAGCTGCAATACATATACAATGTTAAAACTATTATGAACATAAATGAAACAAAAGAAATATACAGTTGAACAAAAGAAAATACAAATAGAAATATACAGAAATGAAAAAGAAACCTCAGACACGCAGGGGCCCTCTGCACAACCTTGGATTAGCAACACAAATGTACTTCACATGCTCAGGAAGCCATATATGAAAACATAGTTTTTATATTATGAAAACAGAGAACTGTGTGTCTCTTGATTACAAACGGAAATCACACTATTTCAACAGAAAAAACCATTTTGTCTGCGTTCTAAACGCTTGAATTTATAGGAGAAATTCATAACTATTTCTAAGAGGAAAATCTTCTACGGTAGACACGTGAACAGGTCATGCATCGAGGATTTAGCCTTCCGGTTGGTATAAATAGTAAATCTCTGCATAATGGTTGTTGGATTTAGTTATGCAGGTGGCAAAATGAATCCTTAGGTTCAGGCATTGGCCTCAAACTCAATTGTATGTCAAAACAGAGTTCTAACTACTGTAGAACTTCTCCTTTGACTCCCCTTTGACCGGAGTCTTTTCCCTCGAATCTGATCAAATGAATAGGACCCTATCCATGTGTTGACATTTCCTGAGCTACCCATGTGGCTCCTTCCTCTTCTCGACACCTGTAACCTGCAAAAGTATGAAGATGGCTATGGAATTTCCAGTTAGCTGCGGAAAGTGGCTACATTCCATAGCTGAGAAACAAAACCTTATCCAAATAACACACATAATAATATAATTTGAAAATCACTAAAATGCACTCCTAGAATCAACATGCAATGACTTTTGATGGCTTAGGATGCACTGGTATGGGAAAACAGAGGAAGAAAGGTGAAGAAAATGCTTGAAAAAGAGGTAGTTTTGGGGCTCAACAACAACCACGATAAAAAATTTCGATATGTTCATTGAAATCCTCATGATCTGATGAATTTTACAGAGGGGTTGATGAGAATCAAGAATTTCCACCCTATTCTTTTTTGAAAATGATAGATGAAATATTGAGTGGATTTTCAAACTCAGATGTATCTTCTCGACTATGCAATGATATACTAACATCTGGTGTATTCTGTGAATGATTATAAGTAGATGCATCCGGGAATGTATTCTCACATGGAAAATCAACAATGGCAGAATCACCAAAGATGTTAGGGGAAAGTGGATGAGGTGTGAAAAGAAGGAGGTCATCCTTCACCATGGTTTCTTCTTCCGATTCCCACACATACTCATCATAAATGATAGCGCAAGTTGGCTTCTCAACAACAAATTCGTCGACAACTTGATCCTCGTGAACAACAAGTGTGGAGTCTGGAACGGGAGAACACAACACAGTACAATTTAGAGGATCAACATGCGGGGATGGAGGAAACAAGTCCACGTGAAAACCAAAATTCTTGTTAGCCAAATATGAGCAAAGATCAAAAGCAGGTGGGGTGGGATGATGCGACATTTAAACATATAGATGTGCACCTTCTCTTTCCTCACATTGCGGGGCGAGAGCTATTTTATGAGATGAGGACAGGCAGTCAATTGTGACAACAACCGTGTCCGCCTTGGATTTAGTAGCTCAAACACCGAGGTATTCTTGGGTCAGTTTGAATGATTCCAAGATATGCAGATTCTCATATATGTGAAGAAGATACTAAAATATTTCATTGAGAAATTTCCAATCAATTTCATCCTTTGGGAATTGAACTGCGAGATTAAGAAAGCGATCGCAGGATTTCACCAAGGATTCATCAAGAGCTTTCCATAATTCAATAATTTTTTATTAAGTGATTGATGGTCAAACAAATGGAAAGCATCAGATAAATCTCTAACAAAGCGACCAAATGAGTGAACAGAATTTTTGGGCAGTGTGACAAGCCACTGCAATGGGTGCCCACGAAGTTTGAATCCGAACAACACACAGATCACATAATCCTCATGGGTTTCGAGGCTATCACATAGATTGGAAAAGGCAAGACTATGCCTCTCCGAAGATGTTCTACCTTCACCTTCATATGTGTTCTATGACAAGAGATCCAGAACTCCTTTGATATTTCAAAGTCATCTCCATAAGAAATACATCTTGGAGGATGAAGTGTAACATAAGACATGATAGATGTGTGAAGATTCAAAATAGACTTTGAGGTCTCAGCTTATCATCTGGCCCTCTTTCTAGCGCCAGAAATGTTGACAATGCTGGACCCGCCAACATGTCAGGGGATCTCCCCAGTAAGAAGTCCCAACTAGACCTCAGACCATTTGGAGTAGGAGTCCCAATAGTGGGTAGTAAATATATGCCTTGACTACGATAGTGAGCATAGGTAAGCAAGATATCCTTGTTGGAATCAAGTGTGTGACCTTGCAGCAAGTCAAGAGAGATGCATGGGGAGGTTCTAACACACAAAGGGAAAAGAAGTGTATCCCTTAGAAGCTTGTAATAGTACACAGCTTGAAAGGAACACACAAGCTGAACAACACCACAAACTGGAAAGTAGAATAATCGAAAATCCAAAGTGATGAGTTAAACCAGCCACACACTTCAATAAGATTCATACAATCACATACGGAATATTCCATACATCAATGCATAAGTAAAAATACATACATTGCTAAAGTATCCAGAATAGTGGAACTACAATAACAACATATGCATGAAACATGTTGCCTCTATTATATTATAAAAATTGAAAGTTCCATCCATACATACAACCATGATAGTCGCTAGCCCCAATAGTGGAATGTTACACTCAACACTGCCTGCTCCTCCAAAGAGACGTACTTTATCTGCACTGTGGAGAAGCCAAGGCTCATCACAATACTCTCCAAGCCCTCTCTAAGAAATTCCTAGCAAAATCTTGGCTCCCAAAAGCCTCTTCTATGAGTTATCAGGTTCTATTTACTACAAAGGGTGGGGTGACTCTTGACATTCCCCTTTGTGACTCTTGGACTACCCTCATGACTCTTCAACTTCATTACCTAACTCTTTACATTACATATGACTATTTTCATTCCACTAATGACAATTGGAATTTTCACTTTACATCATGTTTACAAAAATGATACATTTTTCACATTTACCTGTGTGGGACAAAATTGGCTTGAGTCATCCAGACAAGACAACATTAAGACTCAGACGGCTGTGGGAAGACCAACTCATCAACCTCCTCTTTGTGATCCTTGGTGACGAACTGATGCCATGCTTGATAGTGCACAATGGTGTCCGCGTACTCTTTGACAATGTCTTTCTGGAAATGAACTCTTGCCTCCATTGCTTCTAGGTACATTGATTTGGAACCTCTATCCAACTTGTCCTGTAACATGCGCAACTTAATCCAGAGAAAAGTTGGACCGATGATGTACATCCACATATTATCTACACTGACTTGCAAATCTGCATTGGTGGCTATGAGCATCAACTGATCAAAGTACACATCGAGCTCCAGTTTGACTTGGTTTTTCTCTTTGGCCTCGGTGAGCATACTAATCGACTAGGTGTCATACTTTCTCACCATGACATCCAAACTCCTATACAACCATGCTTAGTGTTATAGACATATTTGGGCACTTCAAGCCCAACCACATATGTCGATAAACCAAGGGCTCTTTAACCCCTAAAAATGTTGTTTCATACCCTAAAGGATCATGGTCAATTGATTACATCATTTCCCAGAAGTTCCACTGAAAAATCACTCGGAACTAGCCAAAACTGGACCATACTGACTGCTCCACTGTCAAGGTACAATGCATACTGGCTCCTACACTAGCCAGGTGTGATGCATACTGAATAGTCCTTCTGTAGGGTGTGATGAGCGAGAATGGACAAATGACTGAGACAGTTTTCTAAGTGGATGCTCATGGAATCTTCTAGAAACTTCTCCTATGACACTTGCCTCTCTGAATTCACCCAAGGATGAGTAAGAGATCAATGAAATATCCAAGTGGAACCAAGAACTATCAGTGGAATAACAAAAAACCCAGAGCTGGCTCACACCCTTTGTAGACATCTGTAAATAGATCCCTCATCTGAGAGATCTAGAGGCTGGAATTTTGTAATTTGTAAAGAAGTGTTGTTAGTTTGTCTTTGAGAAAGAGAATTGTATAGTTGGGTGATCTTGCTTTTCATGAGGTGAATAGGGCTTTGATGCTGGGAGGATGACGCTAGATTAGACTGCTGGGTTGTAATCCTCTCTTCTATTATTAATAAAAAAAATTGAGTTTTCCTCCATACAATCATGTGTTTGTGAATCTTGTTATTTGTGAATGCAATTGTATGTTCAGCGTATTTTTGATTCTGCATTGTTTATGTTATTATAGGTCGAGATGCTTTGATGGTGTTTTTTTGCTTTGTCTCTATAGGTATTCTCTAAGTGGGAAAAGTAAGAGAGGAGTTGCAAGCTCTATCAAGGGAGAGAGAAATCAAGCAAGGAGTCAAGCGAAAGATCCAGGTTGGTCCCTTTGCTTCTCTCTTATCTATCATACATAAAGGAAATCACAAAGTGCTTTGATTGTTTGTTTCTAAGATAGCTACCAATCTTAGTGGGACTAGCAGATCGAAAAGACACTAGTTTTCCTAGAAATAAAATGGCGACTCCACTGGGGAGAGAATAGTTTGTTTGTTTTTTAATGTTGTTTTCTTTATAAACTACAAACGGAGCCTGAAGTTAGCCAGATAGCCTTCGAACTGCTCTTGCTATGAAATTGCAAAGTAGATGAAAACTGCTTCAGTCAATCTCTGAGTTAGTTTATGAACTGAACATTTGACTTACAAGCATTCTAAATGCCCTTGTGGTAGTTCAATAACCTCCTAAGATCATAAACATGTACTTTTTTTTTACTGTCCATCATAGCTCAGCTTAAATCACTGAACTCAGCTACAAATTTGAGCAAAAACCCACCTCAGTTTCGCTCCCTGGCCCATCACACTGTCCATCACTAGAAGCTAGTATGCATCGCACCTCCCGTGTGTAGTAGGTGAGATGCATCCCTGTTTCTGTAAAGCACAGGTGCGATGACTGAGTAATCCTATTTCTCTCCTTGAAATTTGGGTTTTTTTGTCCTTGTTTTTAGCTCTATTCAGTTGCTTTGCTGCTTATGATCAGTATCTCATTGCTGAAGCCTCCTTCCTTTACATTGTTTAACCTCCATTGATTAGGATTAGTAAACGTTGTTATGTATTTTTCCATCATTTACGATCCTTCATCAAAAAGTACCTTAAAACGAATTGTCGTTTTGATGCAAAAAAGTGTTGTAATTGTCATTTTGAGTCAAAAAGAAGAGTGTCGTAAAGTCTTCCTCCTCTAGATTTTCGATTGTACTTTTGTCATTATATTTGATTTGAATTGTTAATATTTGAAGTTTCGAAATAAATTTTCTATTCGAAATTGAAAAGTGTCATTTAGTCTTCCTTTCATTTTGAAAAGAAATTGTCGAAATGTCACTTTGAAGAAAATAGTTTAGATCTATACTTAGTTTTCCTTTTTGGCATTCTCACATTAAGGAAACGAAAAACAAATACATGCATTTACATTTTCATTTAGATTGTATGAAAAATTGATTTAGGAAAAGTGCATTTAGTGTGTGCTCTTTGCTCTCTATTGAAAGAATCGTGATCTTCTTTCCTTAGTAGCTAGGATTTTCATTGCTAAAAAATAAATGATTGTTTATCATTTTAGATTGCATATTTAGGAGTTTTACATCTACATCACATGGTGAACCTTGAAATAGAAGCTTCTAAACAAGATAAACTCTAAAACAAATCTCATTGAACAGAAAAACCCTTTGGAACCTAATGCAACACATGTAGAGGTCTAGGCAAGAGACGTGTTCCGGCGTCATAAAATCTAGTAACTATCGTTTTCATCGAAAGTTGGGTGATTCCTCCTCTTTGATATGACAAGTGCTAGTACGGACTTGTGCTCCCTGTACCGTTGAGTATATATTGAGAGACCACAATAGGTTGATATCATTTATCCATAAGAAGCCGTGTATGTCCCCCTATCAATTGTAATGCACTGAACACAACATTCGGGAAGATTGACTGTCGTACATAAGTCCTTGGTAATTTCTCTTTAATTTACCACCAAGGTATATCTTGCAGTTTTTCGATTGGTTTGGTAATCCCTCTAGCTAGATTTATAGAGTAGTAACTTTCGTTCCTTTTCAAATCCTTAAAAGAAAAGGTCCATTTGAGCACTTGTCACTTCAGGCTCATTAAAAATCGAAGGGGACTAGAGTCATTTTTAGCTTTTTCTCGACGCTTAAAAATTGAAACAACAAAGTTGTGTCAAAGCATCATTAAAATTTATTTAATTCGGAATAGCATTCCTATTCCTTTGTTGATCGTAGGTTGAGATAATGGAGTCCACCAATCAAGGAATCCCTCTTGGGGGGAATCCTAGTCCTTTCTCTTCTTGGGGAGATATCGGTGCTCCGTATATGGCTACATTGTCCCTTCCGGGAATCACAATTGGCCTGCCAGTATGGCTATTCTCAACCTCTGTCGTTCAAAATACCATGATTCCTCAGCAATCGAATCAGCAACCAGATGATACTGAAGTTGTCCCTTCACCTTTTACTTCATTTGTTTCTCCCTCCCCTTCTTCCTCTTCGCTTGGTGAAAATAGTGATGCTAGTAACCAAGTAGCTGAGAAGAAGAAGAAAGGGAAGGAGAAGAAGAAGAAGTCAGTTAAACAAGGGGGCAACCATACAACATCTGGTGAAAATCCACACACCGAACTTTCCAAACACAGATCTCCATGCATAATTTGCAAAGGGGACCACCTTCATCGAGAATGTCTGTGCATTCCTCAAATCTTGAGAGAATGGTCCCCCCGTTCGCACCATCTGGTGTCATCAACCTCTGGTGATCATGTTGACAGCACACCATCAACTAGTGAAAATGAAGTCAATGGACAGAAAGGAAAGGTCAGATTTCCATGTAGGTTATGTGAAGGTAATCATGCTCTTCACCATTGTCCTTTTTTGGACGAAGCCAAAAGAGTCTTGGATAACCATCCTGCTTTGCCGCAGCGACTTCTGCCTGGATACAAGAAACTCTCACCAAGTCCTTCACTAGTTGAAAATCTGACTGACATAACTCAATCGTCGGTCGAAATGCCTATCGTTGAGAGTGAACCTTCTTAGTCCATACCAGACCAAAGTCAACAGGTCAAGATGGTAGTCGACCCAGTCTTGCCTTTAGAAGGTCCACCTTTAGATGATATTGTTTCCAAAGAGAATGAGAACACTACCATTTAAATTATTTTTGTTAATACAGAGTTCGATAAACTAGGGGGAAATCTACCCATTCCTTTACAATAGGAGGAAAATTCCCCAGTTCCAGAGGTTCATTCCACCATTTATGCGGTACCCCCTCCAAGCAGTCTAGTCATTTCCTTCAATTGGAACCAACTAGCAAGACCCGCCTTCTATCTGATGTACCATTCTGAATCATAGTACAAGTGTACAAAATGGTCGTATCTGGCACTATCATAGATGAAGGGGCTTCAGTGAGTATCCTTTCCTCAACTGCTTGGAAAGTGCTTGGTTCACCATTGCTTATGCCTATGACACAGAATTTGTCAGGCTTTAACAAAGGAACCAGTCGACTGTTAGGGATCCTTCCAAAGTTACTGATTACTTTGAAAAGGAAAACCATTCACTTGAACGTGATGGTAGTCCAAGGACCATTAGATTACAATCTACTCCTTGGACGTGACTATATTTATAGCATGGAAGTTATTGTTTCCACACTCTTTCAAGTGATGTGTTTCCCGCATGAAGGCAAAATGGTACAGCTTATCAACCAGCTTTCATTCCCTGGTTCAAACATAGCTCCAAGTCAAACATCATCCCTAAATGGTCTCTTTGCATCAAGAGTGTCTCTTCAACCTTCATTCCATCCACCTGATTGCGGCAAGTAGTCTGGTGAATGTAACGAAGCTTAGGGGGCATGCACCCTTGTCCATCTAGATGAACCCAGCTAAAAAGATGGATTTCCTTGAAGGATATGTGATCAGTCTGAAACAGTCATTTCGTTGTAGGTTATGTGATTGGTCTAAAACACAATTTCCTTGTAGGTTATGTGATTGGTCTGAAACAGTCATTTCCTTGTAGGTTATGTGATTGGTCTGAAACACCATTTCCTCGTGGGTTATGTGATTGGTCTAAAACACCATTCACTTTTGCCCACTATATGGATAAATCCAAGGAAGTATTTTTGTCTAAACCACTGATAAAAACAATCTTGCTTAACTGTAGTGACTTCCATATGGTTACCTAGAGACTCTCCTTTTCTTGATGCCTAGGGGCATGCAAACCTTTTTATTCAAGCGAAAATCGACCAATTTCTTTTCCTAAATTTTTAGATTTTTTAGCTTTTAGTTTTAACTTCTTAGGTTAGGCGGTTGGTCTAGAAACGTCCACACACCAGACGGACCAAAGGAAGGTTTTGTCTAGACAAAACCATCCTACTTAACCTCAGTAGTTCCTTAGCTTTTTAGTTTTCTAGCTTTGTAGTTTGGTCATTTCTAGCCTACATAAAAAGGCAATGAGCATATGTTATCATAGAGTTCAAGCTCACTAAAAAATGAACCTACCAATCAGAGACATCTTTAACTACTAGTACAAGCAATGTTTCTGCAAGGTTCAAGCTTGTTAAAAATAAACCTACCACGAGCTATGTTTCCACAAGGTTGAAGATCGTTAAAAAATAAACCCGCCACTGAGCATAGTTTCTTCCGATTCAAGCTCATTAAAAAATGAACCCACCTTCAGTAAATAACCTTTGTGATTGCCATGCTATCAGACTTTTGAGCCTTGGTTGTGCTCTTGCCATTACCTCCATTCTTTTGGCCGATCATATGCTTCCACTTGATTCTTTACCTTTTTGAGGAACAACTACGACAAGTGGTTCTGTTAGCCACCCTCTTCACACCACCATGTTTTGAGAAGTTCCAAGCTTACCCGAAACCAGTTGCTACCCTAGAACACCACTCGTTCCTCAAAAAATGAGTCTCTTTTAAGCTCTTTTTAGACTCATTAAATATGAAAAGATTATCGAGCTATTGGCCTTTCCAACTTGTTAAAGTAAGGGGAAGCGCCATCTCTCCTGTACATTTTAATCTTTTTGGACCTGAGGGATTATCCCACAAAAAGATCGAGTGCTTGTCTTTTTCGGCTTGCTAAAGCGATCAAAAAGTCATCCCTTTCATATTATTTTATACATTTTCAGACTTAAGGGATTATGCTATGAAAAAGGATTGCTGGAGTTTCCTTTTTGTCCATTTTCAAACTCTCTAAACATGAAAAGGACTGAGTTATCCTTGTTGTTAAACTCATTAAAACAATAGCGACAAACTTGTCCACCCAGACAAGAACGAGTTTCACTATCGCTAGGCTCGCTAAAACATAGCAATAGGTTTGCCCGAAGGGAAAATTATAGAACAAGCATATGTTATCCTCCTCAAGCTTGACAAAAAATAAAAAGGTACTAGTCAGCAATGACTGGGGAAAAATGGAAGAAAACTTGAAGAATTTTATTGGTAGCAGGTCGCTCTTGAACATGACACTTTCACTCCATCACCATGATTGAGTTGGGTTGGGTTATTCTGTTCACCGGTCATATCACCATTGGTCCTCCATACCATCCATCTTTTGGGGTTAACCCTACCAATCCATCTCAGTGTCGCTGATATTTTCAAGAGAAGTCATTCAGAGAATTCGCCATCCAGTTAACGTCTCATCCACTGCAATACCTTCACCCTCCATTTTTCATGACCGCCACTCCTGAACCTTGTATCATCAGATCGTTTTCACTTCTAGAAAATCACTTGCTTCGTTTCGTGTCATAGATGTGGGATACATGAAGGCCCTCCTACGATGGGTCACTTCTTGTCAAAATCAGCTCATTATCCAAGAAGTTGACTTAGAAACAACCCTTTCAGTACTTTGAAGCTTGCATGCCTCAAAGGCAAGTTTCTCACTTCCGGCGACATGTTTACATCAATGGCCTTCGACCGAAATATTTTACGTGGTGTTCAACATCGGATCATATATTCACACCACGTGAATTGTACTGTAGTACCTTGAGGATCATTATCATTATCGATGATTCCTCTCGCGCCTATTAACAACTCACAGCATTGGATGGTAATCAGGTGATGTCTTTCCATGTTCGACTTCAGGGCATCTTTTCACATGGATCGACTTGTACATCGGGTGAAGATTGAACGAGTTTGAAGACCCCGAATCTAGTTTCATCCATCCGGGCTACGATATATTCAGGAATATAAAGACATCAAATGTACATAGAAGCTGCATAGATGGTCATCCAAGCCAGGGACGATGACCCTTCATATGAAGAATCACTAGTCTGCAACTGTAGATGATTATCTATTCTATGTACATGAAAATGAATTTATAAAGCTAAGCATGGGAATGCCTGCCTCAGCTAGATCATGAAAATAATATGATGATGATGTATTGTATTGTATCTTATATAGGTCACCTTCCAGTTCGGATTCCTCAGATCCTCATGATAAAGCATTTCACCCGACATCAAAAGATTTACGACCACATGCTTTAGGGGGCGACTGTTACATACATATTTGGTCACTTCGACCCCAACCACATATGTCAATAAAAAAAGGGCTCTTTAACCCCTAAAAATGTTGTTTCATACCCTAAAGGATCATGGTCAATTGATTACATCATTTCCTAGAAGTTCCACCTGAAAAATCACTCAGAACTGGCCAAAACTGGACCATATTGACTGCTCCACTGTCAAGGTGCGATGCATACTGGCTCCTACACTAGCCAGGTGCGATGCATACTGAAGAGGCCTTCTGTAGGGTGCGATGAGTGAGAATGGACAAATGGTTGAGACAGTTTGTTAAGTGGATGCTCATGGAATCTTCTACAAACTTCTCCTATGACACTTACCTCTCTGAATTCGCCCAGGGATGAGTAAGAGATCAATGAAATCTCCAAGAGGAGCCAATAACTATCAGTGGAATGAAACTAATAAAAAACCCATAGCTGACTCACACCCTTTGTAGACATCTATAAATGGATCCCTCATCTGAGAGATCTAGAGGTTGGAATTTTGTAATTTGTAAAGAAGTGTTGTTAGTTTGTCTTTGAGAAAGAGCATTGTATAGTTGGGTGATCTTGCTTTTCATGAGGTGAAGAGGGCTTTGATGCTGGGAGGATGATGTTGGATCAGACTGTTGGGCTGTAATCCTCTCTTCTATTATTAATAAATTTCTTTGAGTTTTCCTCCATACAATCATGTGTTTGTGAATCTTGTTATTTGTGAATGCAATTGTATGTTCAATGTATTTCTGATTATGCATTGTTTATGATATTGTAGATCGAGATGCTTTGATGGTGTTTTCTTACTTTGTCTCTACAGGTATTCTCTAAGCGCGACAAGTAGGAGAGGAGTTGCAAGCTCTATCAAGGGAGAGAGAAATCAAGCAAGGAGTCAAGTGAAAGATCCAGGTTGGTCCCTTTGCTTCTCTCTTATCATACATAAGGAAATCACAAAGTGCTTTGATTGTTTGTTTCTAAGATAGCTACCAATCTTAGTGGGACTAGGAGATCAAAATGACACTAGTTTTCCTGGAAACACTTACAAATCCTCCACATTGGTGATGAGCGGCGAGAGTCCCTCATAGTTTGGGATCAGACTCTGGATGCATTCTTTGTCCAACTCTACTTGTGGCTTCATCATATTGTGCAAATGAAGTGGGGATCCCTTGCACTTCATTTTCCATGTTTGTACATGATCAACTGTGGCATGTGATGATCATGTAGATGGAAAACTGCCTTGTGAATGGTGACAAACCTGTCATACAGTCTTCGCGTGACTATATCAAGGGACGATACTTCAGCAAGTATGGCCATCTTCATCTCTGCTTTGGTGGATCCTATTGATTGTTCCTATCTCTACCTGGCTGCTTACAACTCCTTAGCGATGCGCTCATTTTATGTTATCAAGAACTTAACACTTGAGCTCGTGGCTTCAACATAAGCCTTTGTAGCATCAGCCAAGGTGGTTGGATGTCTCTGTACATCTGACACAATCACCCATTCTTCAAAGTGCGCAGGTGATGCATTCTCATATGGGGCGCATGCTCTATGTGATTGTACAACTCTATGTTGTGATTAATCAAAGGCTATGTTGTGCCCCCGAATGGTCCTCCAAGAGAATGGTATCCCATTTTTCACTCGGGACTTGCTCTGCTTTTGGAGTTGGTAAAGCCTGCGGAGTGACCTCAATTACTTTTCTCGTGGGGTCGTTATCCTGCTCCAGCTACTCCATCTCTATGTCCATCTGTTCTACTATTGGTTCATCATGCGAAGCAAGTTTCTTTTCCTGCAGTTGCTCACCCTATTCCTCATCTACTGATGGTTCAGAGTATTTAAGCTGTATCAATGCATTTTACGCTATCTGTGTGCCTTGCACTTCCTCTTGTTCCTATTCCTATTCCTGTTCATGCTCATGCTGTGCTTCCTTTTGTCTTTTGCACAACTCTTGTTCTTCTTTGAGTTTTTGGTGGACTTCTTCCAACATCCTCTCTGCATCTTCCAGTCTTTTCTTCTCTCTCTTTCTTTGAGCTATCCTCTTGTCACGTTGTCGCCCCTTTGCATCTATCTACAAAGCTACTTTTTCCACAAGTGGCTCTTCCTTAAACTTGTAACTTTGTTCCGTCTATGTGCTTTCGACAATATTCCTCTTTCCTTTGTCTTGCACAGGTTTGTTGCTTGCTACTGTTGTTGTTGTTGCTCCCTATGGTGTTGTTGCCTTAAGTGCTTCTAGCCACTCTACTGCAATGATGACCAGTTCATTGAGCCTATAGGAGTTATAACAATATGTCCATGGGTCCTCCTCTGGCCAATGACACACCTCGTGGATCCAAGAATAGTACACTCGCATAGTGGTCCTTGCATAAACCATGTTGGTCGTATGGGTTGAAACTCTTGGTGTTGAACTAAAATTCTTGAAGTCTACCACCTTGGCATCGCTTCTTTCAAGTTCTCGATCGCGTACAACCCAATTCGCACAGGAAGTGTAGGCCATGAAGCCTTCTTCTTCCTGTGTAATCTAGCTGATAACCCTGTCGAGATGTGGTATGCAACCTCCTGCATGACCAACTTGTCTGTTTCAAACCTTGGAAATACATGCAGAGCTTTCTCTATATTGTACATCCTGATGAAGGTGCCCTCGGGTGAGGCGTACCAATCTGCAATGTTCAACAACGCCTCCATTACTGCTTGGGATATGAAGGCCAGATCTTGTTCAAAGATCATCGTGTACAAAGGGGTGATGAAATGGTAAGATATTCTAGCCATGAATTCTCAGTAGCTAAAATCTAAGAGAAACTTGAAAGATATGTTCACAACACTCTTTGAAGGTATCCATGCCCAACCCATGCTAGGAAAATGTTGACAGGCACAAAATGCATCGAGAAAGTAGGTAGACATTAAGAATCTTTCTTGATGATCCTTGGGTGGACTTGAGGCATTGGATAGATGCACTTTCAATTGGAGAGGCAACATGTTGTACCAGTTGAAAGCTTTTCCTTCACTTGCTAGCTGATCCGACATAGCAACCCAACTTTGCAGGAAGGTATCTATACTCCCTTGGTCATACAAGTGGCATAAGAAGATGAATAAGAATTGATATGCCTTCCTGAGTGTCTTCGCCCTATATATTTGGTTGGGTGTTGTCCTAAACTTTGTTGGCTCCTTTACCCAATGCTTCAAGATGTCTTTTATGTTCATACTGTTGTTGGGAGTGTAGAATGGTGCATCCATCCTGCTCACTAGCAATGGAAAATGATAAATATCTTGATAATCCTTCATCCTAAAGGAAGCAAGCCTTTCTCCACTAACACTGTCGAGTATCATTGTCTAAGGATCAGTGTGTGAAACAATCCAGTGGATCACATCTGCACATGGAAAAATGATAAAACTTCATGCAACCTTATACAATCCTGACTTATGGATGCTCACATAGACCTGTCAATCCTCGAGATTCTCCTCAAAGCTGCCTGAGAAGATGGAGTTGATGTCTTTCCATGTGATCTTGATGTCTTTCTCAATGAAGGGGTGTGTGTTCATGTAAACGGGCAATCTCATAGACCCTTGTTCAACCACATCCCTAGTACTTCTTTCAACTGTGTCTTTTGATCCAACTCTCTTGGAGGCCATGATACTTTTATTAATAAGAAGCTGCTCAAAAACCTGTGGTACCTGAAGATAGAGAAGACACTCATGGTGAGAAAAAGTCAGTTAAAAACATAAAAAACCTAGAGAAACATTCGGGCAACAAATTGGTGACTATTGGGCAAGAGTATGCATCATTGACTTCAGGAAGCTAGGATAATGTCAACTGGAAATGTGCATTGCGTAGTACCAAGTGCTAGTGATGTTGACTGTTGGCTGGATTTGCACAATGCGTAGTCCAATGAGGCTGACTGCTGACTGAAACTGCGTAATGCGCAGAACAGTTAGGCTGGGTTGCTGGTTGGAACTGCACATTGTGTAGTTCTAGTGGGAAGGATTGGGCACTTCCTCCCAGGATTACGTAGAGAACACCTCAGAGATAGTGTAGGAAGCCTCTATGCAATTCCTGGAGGTAGGGCAGAGCCTTGACTGTCAAGAATGCATAGAGTATGTCGAGAGAGACAATATCTAGGACAAGTAAGTTCAAATCTACCCAATGATAGCTTGAAAACATAAAGGACTAAGTGTGTGTGTGAAGTTGGTACAGATCTGAGTGAAACATACATGCATGCACTTAAAGTAAGTGCATAAATCAATAAAATGGAAAACCCAAGAAGCTCATGAAGTGAGTCGCCGCAACGACAACTATGATTGCAGAAATAATGTTATGTATGTGATGAGCCCCAAAAATGGGTAACTTATTGGGCTCATTTTGCCTATTGTTCTCCATTTATCCACCATTCTTCATAGTTTATGTATGCTTTTGAAGTATGTTTATGTTAATTGAATGAATGAGAATAATCACTTGACCATGAAGGCTAATACGTGTTTGTTGCAGATTTTTGGACAACTTTTGGACCAAGGTAAAGCATTTATGGCCCATTTGACAGCCAAATATGAGGGGACAAGGCTGAGGATTCATAGGAAGGGTGTCTCCTACACTAAATGACCCCTTCCTTGAGTTCTCCACCATCAGATCGAAGTTCAGCAGCCCACCAAAGTTGATTTCCATAGGCAACCGAGTAGCTTTTATGGAGTGGCTGAGTACTGCAATTTTGAGAAGCCAAGCGCCTTGAATTAAGGAATACTACTGGAGGTCCTCGTAGTGCATAAGTAGGAAGGCTTCCAGCCTTCATAGGTTACTTGTTGAACATTTGTATTTTGCACTATAGTGCTGCTTTATTTTTGAGCCCATTTTGGAGCTTCTGTTGTAACACATTTTGGACATGGTTGTTTTCTGAGTAATGGAAATCAGTTTTATGTTGCATCAGTTCTGAGCTTCTTTTAGGAGCCTATAACTCTTAGGGTTGGGCCCAACCCAAGTTCCAGGACCTCCTCTATGTACTGTTATATGTTGTTTACTGTCTTCATAAAATAGTTTCTGCTAATAGATTAAAATCTTGCTTGGTTATATAGGTCAGTGTTGATGATTGAAAAAGCTTTCATGTTCCAGAGTGATTTGATAGGTTGACAGCAGAAAAGATTTTTAAAAAAGGCTATCAAGCAACCTTTAATCTCACCTCTCCTTCCTCGGGACCATGAGCTGAGACCACGGTGCCCTTGCTGCCACAAAAACACTGTTCTTGCTTCTTCATGCAATTGCTAGTGTTATATTTTCAGTTGTAAAAGTTGATACTAGTTGTAATTACATGTGTAGATCTGTTCTTGCTTAGTTTTCATAGTTATCTTACATGATTTCCTTCTAATAAAGTTCTGTTCATCATGATTGCTAGGTTTCTAGGTCAAATTAGGTCAAGATAGCTAGATATTTGCCTAGTCTTTGTTTGATTAGTTTTGAGAAATAGTGTGCAGAGCATCTGTGATACTTCCCTGTCTATCCTTCCTCCATCATCCCACTTTCTCCAGCCTCTAATTCCAGATTCCTTACCTTCATTCGCCACCCTTTTCCAACTTGACCTAATTTCCACATCTTTGTGCAACCTTGCTCCTTCCATCCTTGAACCAAATCCAACCACTTTCATCACTTCTTAGCTTCATTTACTAGGTCCTAGACCCCTTCACATCCTCATCCATCCTCCATTCCCACTTTCCCACCATTTTTCCACCATTAACCGTCCAAAATCCTCTCTCGGCCCTTCCTGTAGAACATCCTGTAGAACCCCTGCAAACTTCCTGTAGAAGATCACGTGAGCAGTTTCTTGAGATCTAATCACTGTGAAACTCTCTGGAAGGGTGCTAAGGACCCCTTAGGCCCTCTTATCACCTTCCCAACCTCCTGGAAGTGCCCACTCTATTTCCTTTCGCCAACCAACCTCTACACAGTCAAAAACAGTTAAACACATGCATAATAATTCTGCCAACTTACTCAAAAATACAAAAAGATTTTTCTTCCAGATTTTACTGTAGAAGTAGCTTATTCACATGCATTTTACCTTTCTAAAATTCAATGGCATCCATTTCCACCGCTTTCATCTCTTTTCTTGCACCAGTAGGGTTGGTCGGTAAGACTAGGGTTTGCTAGGGTTTGCATTTCCTTTAAGTTTTCAGCTTCTTTCTGCAAGTAGACTAGCCTCTTTTTAGTTAGCTTTCATCCATCACAGTTAAAAGCTTCTTCTAAGAGCTCATAGAAGTTAGCTTAAGCTCCTAATGGACTTGTGCCAGCTGATCAAGTGACAGCTGCAGCAAGAGCTAGTACTCGTGCATATAGCATCGTCACTCCCAAGTTTGTTACGAACTACTGGCTTGATAAAAGTAAAGAAGGGAGCCCTAGGAGTTGCAGCATTATTTCTGCAATACTGGAGCCCACCATATTTTTGGTGCCGTTGCCGAGGAAGCGTCAGAGTACTGGTGATTGCTGCTTTTCTTCTATTTTCTACTACAACCTTCTGCTAAGTAGTTTATTTCAGCAAGCGTAGAGTAGATTGTTTCATTTCCATTCTGCAATTTCATTTTCGCAAAAGTAGATTAGAATTTCTTGCTTTCATATATTATCATTTCAATTCCGCAATTTCAATTCTGTAAGCGTAGCCTAGCATTTCATTCCTGCAATTTCATTTCAGCAAAATAGATTAGTCTTGTCCTGCTCTCATTTCAATTCTGCATTTTCATTTCAACAATATAGTTAGTTGCAGTTCAATCTATTTTAGTTTTTGTAGGTACAAAAAACAAAAACAAAAAAAAAAAAAAAAAAAAAAAAAACAAAACAAAACAAAACAA
This sequence comes from Pinus tabuliformis, assembly GCA_031772625.1. NCBI lineage: Eukaryota > Viridiplantae > Streptophyta > Pinopsida > Pinales > Pinaceae > Pinus > Pinus tabuliformis. The sequence continues at coordinate 424,375,641 of CM062813.1, forward strand.
AAAACAAAACAAAACAAAAAAACAAAAAAAACAAACAAACAAACAAACAAACAAAAACAAAAACAAAAACAAAAACAAAAAAACAAAAACAAAAACAAACAAAAAAAAAAAAAACAAAAACAAAAACAAAAACAAAAAAACAAAAACAAACAAAAACAAAAACAAAAACAAAAACAAAAACAAATAAAAAAAACAAAAAACAAAAACAAAAAAACAAAACAAAAAAAACAAAAAACAAAAAAACAAAAAAAAAACAAAAAACAAAAAGAACAAAACAAAAACAAAAAAACAAAAATCAACGAAAAAGATTTCATTTCATGCTTCTAGGAGTAGCGATAAGTCAGAAAAATGTTTGCACAACACCCCCACTGCTTCACACAGCCAACCTTCTCTCTTCTTCGATGGCTGTGATTAAGAAGAACCCTTAGGTGGACAGCAGGACATATTTTAAGAACCTCTAGGGGAGAAGAAGAAGAAAACATTCCTCTGGAGCAAATGGCTAGAAACAAAAATGTTGGGAGCAGTACCTTTTCTTCCAACTCATCCATTGAAGGTGAAATTGGGAACATGTGGGAAGATGTCAAGAGCGAGATCAGACAGACTATTGCCATGCAAATGGATACCTTGTGGATCCAAAGGAAGCAAGAGGAAGCTAAGAGGGCTTTGGCCATCTTTTGTCCCAGGTGCACTAGAAAGCATCCTAGGAACGAATGTCCATTGCACTCCATAGAAGTGTGTTTTGTCTGTGAAGAAGACCATCCTACGAATCAGTGCCCTTCCTTGCCCGGGCTTAAAGCTGCATATCAGAGGGCCAAAGGTGCCACTGAACCACTCTATTATATGAACGAAAGGAGGCCACATGGACCCATACCTTACCAGCAGGGAATGCAAGGGACATCCCAAACTTATTACAACCCCTATCAAGCCACTTCCATGCCTTCTTGGGGTCCCCCTGCTCATTCTTCCTGGTCCACACCCCCTCCTTGGTCGTATCCATCTCAATATCATGCTCAACCAGCTACTCATCCATTTCACCCCTATGCTCAGCTACAGCCTCAGTGGAATGCACTTCATTAGGGGTGGAGGCCCTAATACAAGTCTCCTTCCGCTCCTTTTGCTCCACCACCTGCCCAACCACAACCTCATCCACATCCATCTCAAATATATATACTGCTACTCAACTACCCATACCACCATTTCCAAACCCGCACATTGGAGTAGCTCAATCCAATTGCAAAGTTGAGGTACAACACTTCCAAACAACTCCCCTTGAGCTCAATGATATTCACCATAGCTCAGGAAGAGTATTGCAAAAAAGAGATTATATTGACAGCATTGAAGGACCACAACCAGCAAAAGAAGATTCAAAAGAGGAGATCAAAGAACCATGGGTTGCACTTGATGAAGAGAAGACAACAGAATTAGAGATCAAGAGAGCTCGCTCATGGTTACCATCAAATCCTCCATGTATTCAAGAGAAAAAACAGCAAAAAGAGGAGGATGTGAAGGTCATGATAGAAGGTGACATGAAGAATGATCCATATGAGCAACAGAACCAAGGATATCAGAGCTATATTGAGATATGGTTCTAGACAGTCACTAAGTTGCAGCAGTACTCTCTTCCTCAGCTATGCTTGATCCCTTCAAAGTCAAATCATTTGGTCTCTGAAATCTGGATACCTGTCAAAGCATGCATTTCAAGCCTCCACATCATTTTGTCTCTAATCTCGATGTGCACATGGATCCATTGGAAGTATTCTTATACTTGAAAATGATTTTGTTTTTCAAGTAGGGTAGGGTAGAAAAAAGAACAAAGAAAAAATGAAAAATAAGAGAAAAAAATAAAAATCTAAGGTGAAAACCTCGGAGGTGCCTCAAATTGGCTCATTGATTGAAAACCTCCATGAGGCGGTCAATGGGTTGGAAAGAAGAGAAAAGAAAAAAGAGAATAAGTTCCTTGGGTGAAAACCTCCCTTGGAGGCGCCCAGGGCAGGCAATTAGGGTGAAAACCTCCATGAGGTGCCCTAGTTGTTTTCAAAAAAAAAAGAGAAAAAGAAAGAAGAAAAGAGAAAAAGAAAAATAAACCTAATTTATGTTGAATAATTTCAGGTTGTAGGGAAGACATTGTAGGCCCAGGGGGGCACGTAAGATAAGGACAGAGGTCAACACAAGACTGCAACCATCCCTCACACACACCGTACATCACCCTGTTTCATCTCCTCACACCCCTATTGTACCCATTCTGTTATTTATGCCTGCACAGTCACACAAAAAAAAATTATAATAAAAAACCCCTGTTTTCCTCACACTGCCAACAAGAACTTTGAATGGAATATCTAGCAGTGGTGTTTTCCTCTCCCTACCTGTCAATCTCCATCTGGACCCCTCATCAGCTGAATCCCTTTTCAGCAGTATAGCCCTGCTCGTTTAGCTTGCATCCTAGGAGGAGAAGCAGCTACAGGAAATCCTACAGGAATCCTGTAGCAGATGATCCCTCTGGAAGACACACTCTGGAGACGAGGACAACCGAAAAACAACAAAGGAGATATGCCAGGAGCTCGTCTTGAACGCGGAAACATCATCAGCAGCCGAAACCAAGCAACACCTGAGCATGCAGCGACAGCAACCAATGGAATGAATTCCGAAACACGTGCATGCAATGTCAACAACTGAAGGATTGGGTTCCAAAACCTGTGCAGGAAGCAGCAGCAAATGAAGAAATGGTTCAGAGACCCGAAATCTGCATAACGTGGCCGTGACCACACAGGTAAGTGTCTAAACTCATTCTTCAATTACATAAACTATATTTTAAAAAGCTGCATGCCTATGGAAATGGTTGGATAGAATGGGATCGGTGGCCAGTCAATTGGCCACCCTCGGCCAGTTAACATAGCCTCTTGGGATCTGAATAAGCTCAGTTACATTCAAATTTCCAATGAGCTGCGTAGCCAACACATGTGGAGTGTCCACTCAGGGAGAAATCGTCAGGACTGGCAGTGGTGGCAGCGGTTAACGACGGAGGGGAGGTGATGGCGGCCAGAGACACGCAGAGAAATTGTGCTCGTGACGTTGGATCAACGGTTCAGTCCAGCCACCTCATCCCCTCGCCATGAATTACGCCACAGTTAAAATATGCTCGGATGAAACTCACACCACCCTCTATTCATTTGCACTTGCAACGTCCTCGACTGAAGTACACGTCCTCCGCTCCATAAACTGTTAACCAGTCGTCCACCACCAGTTTTTCTACCTATTTTCAAGAATCTCCCACGTATCGGGCTCGCTCAGAAGCACAGAGATATTCTACAGGAACCGGGGGAGTCTTCTACAGGAAAGGGTTCTACAGGAAAGCCTGCACAGCCTTCCAGAGCAGAAAAGCCTGGGATTTCTCGTCACCGAATTTGGAGCTCCAACCGAGGTAGGCTCGAAAAAACTCTTCGATGCATGGTGTGATTTGAAAAGGTGGTGAATTGAATGATATTAGAGTGGGGAACTAGAGAAAAATCTACCTAGGGATTGGAAGTAAAAAATTTTCCTGTGCGTTGCACTGGGTTTCTCAGTTGTTTCTGTGTCCAAATTCTCCTCCACGTTCTTATTTTTTAAAATTCTCATGTAGAAAGATATGCAACTGTGGAGGTCAGCCTGTGTATTAAAATTTTGAATTTTTATATCTTTATATGTGTTGGGGAGAAAAATTGAGCTCTGTGCTCGGTCTGTAAAAATGAAACTCTTCCTTTCATAAACAGGCGGCCGAGTTCTGGGCAATAGTAGTCTTGAAAACCAAGGAATAGCTGTTAATTAATATTGATACCTAAGAAATCCCTTCTTTATTTGAGGGGGAAAACCATAAACAACATTCCTTTTTTCTAGTCAAAGAAAAAAGAAAAAAAAGACTCTCACCATGCCAGGGGGATTCATAAGGAAAGAACCCTCGGACACTAGCAAACTGCACGAGCATCCTAAGGTGGTGGATCTTTTCACCCGGGCCAATTGGATGACATTTTTTGACAAAATTCGGGGTCGTGATGAGGAGATAATAGAGGAATTTTTGATGTCCCTGAGACCTCAATCAAAGACATAGGCCACAGTAAGTTTTAGGGGTTTGACCCTAGAACTTACCCCTGAGCTCATCAGTCGTGTTACTGGTCTACCATTAGGGCTCCCTTGGAGCAAAGAAGAGAGGTCATTGGGCCAAGTTGCCAAGAAAACATTCTTCCTACCAGAGGAACATCCTGTAGAAGACAAAAACGGGGTTAGGAGAACCAACTTGCCTCCTCTTTGGAGTGAGGTCAGTTTTCAAATTATGAAGTACATTACATGTGAGGGGAGGTTTAGCATTGTATATGGATACCATTTTAGGTTGCTGTGTGAACTAAGGCATGGGATTGATTCACCTCTAGCCCAGAAGCTGAGCATTCCCTATTTTCTTCTTCATTCACTAATTGAATGTGGTACCAAATTGAATGAAGGGATCCCAGATCAGCTGGCCCATCATGGGCTCATTAAGCTATTAGTGGAAGATGCCCTGCATACCTACATTGTCCCCATATCTTGGGAAATCTTCCGAAACATGTCCCAGGATGACGATATTGGAATCCTGGCCAAAGACATCACCTCATCTAGCAGTGAGGAGGGAGAAGACACTGAAGAAGGTAAGAAACCAATGGTGAAGGAACACAGGACATTCAAGCACAACAAGGACAGAAAGAAAAAGGGGGAGAGGGCCAAATTGCTGATCCTAAAACATAGCAAGGAACAACATCACAAACCCCAAGGGAAAAGAGACTACAGAGGAGAGCAAAGAAGGCAAAAACATCCCAAGTGAAGGCTATCACAGCCAAAGTAGTCACACCAAAACAAAATGGAAAGACAGATCCTGAAATGACCAAAATACAGGCAGAAACAATTGACACAGGGACTTCTACAGGAAGCATGGAAAAAGAATAGCAAAGGGGGAAATCACCTGAAATATTGGAAAGAGAGGCAGCAGCTGTGCTTTCCGCCTTAAAAACACCTCCAAAACAAAAAGGGAAGCAAAAGAGGCAAACCTCCATGTACTTTAAAGCAAGAAGGAGCACACGGATCAAAGTAGGCAGACCCCAGCCGCAGTCAAAGGAGCCAATTATCATTGAGGACACAACACCTAAACCAAAAGAAGGGTCTCCTTCAAAGATATCCATCACCTATGAACGAGGAAGCCCAAAAACTTCCACCTGGAGAGAGAGAATGAAGACAATGGACTCAAAGACGGCTCTACAGGAAGCTGAGAAATCTCTACAGGAAACTTGGGCTAATCTAAAAGCGACCGAGAAATTGGAGGAAAAGGTGGCCAAACGATCACAGGAGGAAGAAAAGATAGAGGAAATATTGGAACCAAGCCCTCATCCTAGCTTGGGCTCATACTATAACTTGTTAGAAGCCAAGAAAATAATTCCCCAGAAATTTGGGGTGCCACTCTTCTTTGCACTTGAAGAAGAAAGAATTAGGACTCACACTTGGATGAGGATTGCCAAGTCCAAGGGTGTGGCAGACATAGACCCCCTAGAAGAAAAACTCAGGGAGTCAAGGAGAGAATTGGCCATGGTGAAGCATGTGGAAAGCAGTCAGAGGGCCAAACTATAGGAAGAGAATGAGCTGCTAAAACAGTAGCTACGACTACAGGGAATTCATAAGGACGACAAGCCCTCCATTCTAGGAGAACAACAGCAATAGGAAAAGTCTCCAGCAGGCAAAGAAACCTTTGATGAATAGCAGAAAGTGGACAGGCTGCAGGCAGAGGTTGAGGCACTAACAAAACAGCTATAGGAGAAGGAGTCACAGGTAGCTGAGGAAATATAGTCTCTAAAGCAACAGGTACAAGGAAAGGAAGCCAAACTGGCCTGCATGGCCAGCTGGGCAGTAGAGGCCTTGTAGTGTAGGCAACCTGCCAAGTCATATGCCCTATATCTTAAAGATCAATGGTTGATTAACACCTTGGCCCAAAGGGGCACCATTCCATTTCAAAGCTACCATCAATTCATGACCTTGTGTGACAGCAGCTCAGCAGAAGATAAGGCTAAGTTATCCGAATTCTATTTACACAACTTGGCCCTTCCAAACATGACTCTTTGGGACCCCAATGCTACATTGGGAGATGTGCAACTATGGCCATGGCCTCTTGGTTAAATCATGAGGAAAAGAGGATAGCAGAGATTCGAGATATTATGAACAGGGAGCTGAGTGAACCACTCATGATTAGAGTAGAACCAAAGGATACATCAGCTCTAACATGTGCCCATCAGCACATGGCCAATAACCCTCAGGTTTTACCAAATTACATTGAATGACAAGCTCAAGCCATTGCCCACTTTGAGGACATGGAAAGACTGTTGGGGGATAACTGCATTCATGCTTGCACAAGGAGGTGGAACACACTGCCCCATAGTTTGAAAATAAGAGAATACCACTCTCCAACCAGGATGAGGGAGGCCTTGGCAAGGGTACCCCTCTATAAACAATCAATGCAAAATCTGCAGGCCAATTGGATCGGCCTAAAGTTCAGTCCTCCCTTGCTTTTGGGATTGTTGGAAGGAGTTAAGGAAGAAGAAGAAAACAGGCAGTGGGAGGAAGTGGAAAGAAAAGCAGGATTTCATGACCGGGAAGAAGACATCACCTCGGAGGCCTGGGACGTGAGAGAGGAAGTCAAAGCTATCAAGGATGATGAGCTAGATTAGTTGCTTAGAGGATGAGCAACCCATTTAGCAGGGGGGTGATGATGAGCCCCAAAAATGGGTAACTTATTGGGCTCATTTTTCCTATTGTTCTCCATTTATCCACCATTCTTCATAGTTTATGTATGCTTTTGAAGTATGTTTATGTTAATTGAATGAATGAGAATAGTCACTTGACCATGAAGGCTAATACATGTTTGTTGCAGATTTTTGGACAACTTTTGGACCAAGGTCAAGCATTTATGGCCCATTTGACAGCCAAATACGAGGGGACAAGGCTAAGGATTCATAGGAAGGTTGTCTCCTACACTAAATGACCCCTTCCTTGAGTTCTCCACCATCAGCTCGTAGTTCAGCGGCCCACCAAAGTTGATTTAAAAAGGCAGCTGAGCAGCTTTTATGGAGTGGCTGAGTACTGCAGTTTTGAGTAGCCAAGCCCCTTGAATTAAGGAGGACTGCTGGAGGTCCTCATAGTGCATAAGTAGGAAGGCTTCCAGCCTTCATAGGTTACTTGTTGAACATTTGTATTTCGCACTATAGTGCTGCTTCATTTCTGAGCCCATTTTGGAGCTTCTGTTGTAACACATTTTGGACATGGTTGTTTTCTGAGTAATGGAAATCAGTTTTATGTTGCATCAGTTCTGAGATTCTTTTAGGAGCCTTTAGCTCTTAGGGTTGGGCCCAACCCAAGTGTTAGGACCTTCTCTATGTACTGTTATATGTTTTTTACTGTCTTCATAAAATAGTTTCTGCTGATAGATTAAAATCTTGCTTGGTTATATAGGTCAGTTTTGATGATTGAAAAATATTTCATGTTCCAGAGTGATTTAATAGGTTGATAGCAGAAAATATCTTCGAAAAAGGCCATCAAGCAATCTTGGATCTCACCTCTCCCTCCTCGGGACCATGAGCTGAGACCACGGTGTCCTTGCTGCCACAAAAACACTGTTCTTGCTTCTTCATGCAATTGCTAGTGTTAGATTCTCAGTTGTAAAAGTTGATACTAGTTGTGATTACATGTGTAGATCTGTTCTTGCTTAGTTTTCATAGTTATCTTACATTATTTCCTGCCAATAAAGTTCTGTTCATCATGATTGCTGGGTTTCTAGGTCAAATTAGGTCAAGATAGCTAGATCTTTGGTTCGCATAGTCTTTGTTTGATTAGTTTTGAGAAATAGTGTGCAGAGCATCTGCGATACTTCCCTATCTATCCTTCCTCCATCATCCCACCTGCTCCAACCTCTAATTCTAGATTCTTTACCTTCATTCGCCACCCTTTTCCAACTTGACCTAATTTCCACATCTTTGTGCAACCTTGCTCCTTCCATCCTTGAGCCAAATCCAACCACTTTCATCACTTCTTAGCTTCATTTACTAGGTCCTAGACCCCTTCACATCCTCATCCATCCTCCATTCCCACCATTTTTCTACCATTAACCATCCAAAATCCTCTCTTAGCCCTTCCTGTAGAATATCCTATAGAACATCCTGTAGAACCCCTCCAGACTTCCTGTAGAAGATCACGTGAGCAGTTTCTCGAGATATAATCACTGTGAAAGGGTGTTAGGGACCCCTTAGGCCCTCTTCTCACCTTCCCAACCTCCTGCAAGCGCCCACTCCATTTCCTTTCGCCAACCAACCTCTGCACAATAAAAAACAGTTAAAACACATGCATAATAATTCTGCCAACTTACTCAAAAATACAAAAAGATGTTTCTTCCAGATTTTATTGTAGAAGTAGCTTAGTCACATGCATTTTACCTTTCTAAAAGTCATTGGCATCCATTTCCACCACTTTCATCTCTTTTCTTGCACCAGTAGGGTTAGTTGGTAAGACTAGGGTTTGCTAGGGTTTGCATTTCCTTTAAGCTTTCAGCTTCTTTCTGCAAGTAGACTAGCCTCTTTTGAGTTAGGTTTCGTCCATCACAGTTAAAAGCTTCTTCTAAGAGCTAATAGAAGTTGGCTTAAGCTCCTAGCAGACTTGTGCCAGCTGATCAAGTGACAGCCGCGGCAAGAGCTAGTACTTGTGCATATAGCACTATCGCTTCCAAGTTTGTTATGAACTACCGGGTTGATAAAAGTAAAGAAGGGAGCCCTAGGAGTTGCAGCATTATTGTTGCAATACTCGAGCCCACCAATGTGCAAAACTAAGGAAAGGTAATGAAAAACTTGAAACAACACTTCTACAAGCTAAAATGTATTTAAACTCCAACAATCATTCAATAAAACTAAGGAAGCAACACTCATACAAGACAAAAACTAAAAAGCGACAGAAAAAGTGGCACAAGGGATGAAAAACAAAACTTACTCGGAAAAACCCATGCCGACTGTGCCAAAGGTTCCTAGATGCCTCGAGAACGCCAAATATCTAAGATCGAATGTGAAGAATTGATCCAGGTGGATGTTGGTGGCCACCCACCTATCCCATTTGGACCCCCATAACTGTCTCTTTCAGTCTTTTCAGTTTCCTAAATTGTAGCACAGTTTACTATTTTTAGCAGTTTTTCGGGTCCTGAACTTCCAGAGCCGTTTTGAGGCCCTAAACGACGTTTTTTTGGGATTCTGGGGCAACATGGGTCCATGGACCATGTTGCCTCCCAAAGTGGTAGTACTCGGATAGATCTTTCTAACGAGCTATCGTACGTGTCAAACGGAGATCGTATGCCAAAGTTACGACCCCGGGAAATTGATGTACCAATTTACCCAAACGGGGCCCACAATTTGGCGTTTCATCTTCTAGGGTTAGGTTTTGGAATGTGAAGGGTTTTCCATTGTTTCTCAACAATAAATAGGCCTTCGAGCCTCATTGTAACTCAGTTCGGAACAGTTCAGAGGCATGTAGCCATCACATCTCTTCTCAGAGATAAGCTACCATCGCCCTAGCTAGTTTATTTTCATTTCTGTTTGTAAGCATATTTCAGTATTTTCCATTAATGAAATGAAGTATTATTTCCGCTGCATCTTTGTGTATATGGTTATCTCTGTAATTTGTTGCGTTCCTGTTTAAATCCGGATCAGTGGTATCAGAGCTGTCTGCTTTTTCTCTGTTTTTCTTTGCATGTCCCCAACGAGGTCGGGATATAAGGAGTTAGGGCTTGAACTGGTCGAACCTTTGCAAGACCAGCCTCGCAAATCCCGACGGCCTCCCATGGCGGATGAGAAGAAAGACGAGGGGGCAGGAGATCCTATCAAAATCTTGCTCGAAGAAGCGCTCGAGCGGCAAAGGAATGCGATGATGGATAGCTTTGCGCAGATCCTTCAGCGGCTACCCAGAGGCGACGCATCGGCTTCCAACAGCGACTCTGGAAATGCCACACCCTTCAAGGTACAAGTTAATTTTGAAATCCCCATCTTTGAGGGTCAAATAGACGCAGATGCCGTAGATAAATGGTTAAATCTGCTAGATGGGTATTTTTCTGTTCACGAATTTTCAAGTCGGGAAAAGATTGTTTTTGCTCTTCTCAAAGCAGCCCCCCATGTCAAGGACTGGTGGGAAACCTATTGCGAGCAGAAGGATGAAAGTACAGGCTCACTATTTTCAGCCGCACCCACTTGGAATGACTTCCGGGATGCCATCAAGGAGCAATACTACCCTGTCGGAAGCTACGAGGACAAATACATCAAATGGACCACATTGCGGCAGGGACGAGACCAAGGTGTGCCGGAGTTCACAAACATTTTTCATACCCTTCGCACATAGTTGGGTATCAAAGATACTGAGCTGCATCTGGTACTCAAATACCGTGGCTGCCTACACAGATACATCCAAGAAGAGATGGGGTTCTTGAACATCTCCTCACTCGGCACAGCATACCGATACGCTGTCAAAATCGAGCAATATTTCAAACAGAAGAAGCGAGACTTTGGATCTGCAAATCCGAAGCCCAAAGGACAAAGCCAAGGCGGGGTGACCCAGGACAACCCGTCGAAGCCGCAAGAAAAGAACAACACCATGAAGCCAAAGAAGGACACAGGGAAGTGGTGTGAGTTCCACAAGAGTCCCACTCATAACACAAGTGAGTGTCGGACCAAGCAGTCGCTGGTGGCTGAGTTGAAGGCTTCCGAATCAGATGGATGTTCCGAACCTGAGCCAGAACCGGACAAGGGGAATGGCAAAGGGAAGCAGATCATTGATGCGGATCCCAGCGCCACTGTTGCCACTGCCAAGATCCAGAAAGATGAGCCCGAAAATCCAGAGGAAGGGGAGCGTCTTTTCCACTCACAGATGTGGGTGAAGGGTTCGCCGCTACAATTCATTGTCTACAGTGGCAGCCAAAAGAACCTCGTTTCAGCAGAGGTCGTGAAGCGGTTGGGCCTACCGACTACACCACATCCACAGCCGTACAGTATCGGGTGGCTTCACGAAGGACGAGATCTGAAAGTTCGCCAGCAGTGCCGCCTTCCATACAGCATCAAGCCCTTCACAGACGAGGTATTGTGTGATGTTACACCTCTGGATGTTTGTGATGTATTATTAGGCCAGCCATACTTGTGGAGGCGACATGCTGTGTATGAGTCAAGGCCTCGTGCTGTCATTATTTCTTTGAATAATTCATTATACAGGATACCGGAGGTAGCCCCACCTACCGCCACATCTTTGATCACTACCAAAAAAGGCAGCAAGCTCATATCACAGACCAGGAAATTCATCTGTCTGGTTCACTCCAAAAATAAGGGGAAGATTGTTGCTACATCCATGACCCCTGTAAAGGGTTCCTCCATGCAGCAGCAGCAGCAAAGGGATACGGTCATGACAAAACACAGGAACAACTTCTCCTCACCCACATGGGTACCACACAAGTTTCAGGTGGGCAACAAAGTCTGGTTGCATCGACAGAAAGAACGCCTTACCAGAACCCATTAGAAGCTCAGATCACTCCGACATGGTCCTTACAGCAGTACCAAGGCTATGGGGAACAATGCTTTGGAGCACATCATTCCTCCATTCCTTCGCCTGCACCAAATGTTCAATGTGGACCATCGTCGACCATGCTTCCCACCATCACTAGACACATCAGAGATTGCAGGACAAGTTCAGCAGATGGAGGAACTCAACGCAATGGGGACCATTGCTTCCTAAGGGGGGAGGAATGATCCAGGTGGATGTTGGTGGCCACCCACCTATCCCATTTGGACCCCCACAACTGTCTCTTTCAGTCTTTTCAGTTTCCTAAATTGTAGCACAGTTTACTATTTTTAGCAGTTTTTCGGGTCCTGAACTTCCAGAGCCGTTTTGAGGCCCTAAACGACGTTTTTTTGGGATTCTGGGGCAACATGGGTCCATGGACCATGTTGCCTCCCAAAGTGGTAGTACTCGGATAGATCTTTCTAACGAGCTATCGTACGTGTCAAACGGAGATCGTATGCCAAAGTTACGACCCCGGGAAATTGATGTACCAATTTACCCAAACGGGGCCCACAATTTGGCGTTTCATCTTCTAGGGTTAGGTTTTGGAATGTGAAGGGTTTTCCATTGTTTCTCAACAATAAATAGGCCTTCGAGCCTCATTGTAACTCAGTTCGGAACAGTTCAGAGGCATGTAGCCATCACATCTCTTCTCAGAGATAAGCTACCATCGCCCTAGCTAGTTTATTTCCATTTCTATTTGTAAGCATATTTCAGTATTTTCCATTAATGAAATGAAGTATTATTTCCGCTGCATCTTTGTGTATATGGTTATCTCTGTAATTTGTTGTGTTCCTGTTTAAATCCGGATCAGTGGTATCAGAGCAGTCTGCTTTTTCTCTGTTTTTCTTTGCATGTCCCCAACGAGGTCGGGATATAAGGAGTTAGGGCTTGAACTGGTCGAACCTTTGCAAGACCAGCCTCGCAAATCCCGACAGCCTCCCATGGCGGATGAGAAGAAAGACGAGGGGGCAGGAGATCCTATCAAAATCTTGCTCGAAGAAGCGCTCGAGCGGCAAAGGAACGCGATGATGGATAGCTTTGCGCAGATCCTTCAGCGGCTACCCAGAGGCGACGCATCGGCTTCCAACAGCGACTCTGGAAATGCCACACCCTTCAAGGTACAAGTTAATTTTGAAATCCCCATCTTTGAGGGTCAAATAGACACAGATGCCGTAGATAAATGGTTAAATCTGCTAGATGGGTATTTTTCTGTTCACGAATTTTCAAGTCGGGAAAAGATTGTTTTTGCTCTTCTCAAAGCAGCCCCCCATGTCAAGGACTGGTGGGAAACCTATTGCGAGCAGAAGGATGAAAGTACAGGCTCACTATTTTCAGCCGCACCCACTTGGAATGACTTCCGGGATGCCATCAAGGAGCAATACTACCCTGTCGGAAGCTACGAGGACAAATACATCAAATGGACCACATTGCGGCAGGGACGAGACCAAGGTGTGCCGGAGTTCACAAACATTTTTCATACTCTTCGCACACAGTTGGGTATCAAAGATACTGAGCTGCATCTGGTACTCAAATACCGTGGCTACCTACACAGATACATCCAGGAAGAGATGGGGTTCTTGAACATCTCCTCACTCGGCACAGCATACCGATACGCTGTCAAAATCGAGCAAAAGTTCAAACAGAAGAAGCGAGACTTTGGATCTGTAAATCCGAAGCCCAAAGGACAAAGCCAAGGCGTGGTGACCCAGGACAACCCGTCGAAGCCGCAAGAAAAGAACAACACCATGAAGCCGAAGAAGGACACAGGGAAGTGGTGTGAGTTCCACAAGAGTCCCACTCATAACACAAGTGAGTGTCGGACCAAGCAGTCGCTGGTGGCTGAGTTGAAGGCTTCCGAATCAGATGGATGTTCCGAACCTGAGCCAGAACCGGACAAGGGGAATGGCAAAGGGAAGCAGATCATTGATGCGGATCCCAGCGCCACTGTTGCCACTGCCAAGATCCAGAAAGATGAGCCCGAAAATCCAGAGGAAGGGGAGCGTCTTTTCCACTCACAGATGTGGGTGAAGGGTTCGCCGCTACAATTCATTGTCGACAGTGGCAGCCAAAAGAACCTCGTTTCAGCAGAGGTCGTGAAGCGGTTGGGCCTACCGACTACACCACATCCACAGCCGTACAGTATCGGGTGGCTTCACGAAGGACGAGATCTGAAAGTTCGCCAGCAGTGCCGCCTTCCATACAGCATCAAGCCCTTCACAGACGAGGTATTGTGTGATGTTACACCTCTGGATGTTTGTGATGTATTATTAGGCCAGCCATACTTGTGGAGGCGACATGCTGTGTATGAGTCAAGGCCTCGTGCTGTCATTATTTCTTTGAATAATTCATTATACAGGATACCGGAGGTAGCCCCACCTACCGCCACATCTTTGATCACTACCAAAAAAGGCAGCAAGCTCATATCACAGACCAGGAAATTCATCTGTCTGGTTCACTCCAAAAATAAGGGGAAGATTGTTGCTACATCCATGACCCCTGAAAAGGGTTCCTCCATGCAGCAGCAGCAGCAAAGGGATACGGTCAAGACAAAACACAGGAACAACTTCTCCTCACCCACATGGGTACCACACAAGTTTCAAGTGGGCAACAAAGTCTGGTTGCATCGACAGAAAGAACGCCTTACCAGAACCCATCAGAAGCTCAGATCACTCCGACATGGTCCTTACAGCAGTACCAAGGCTATGGGGAACAATGCTTTGGAGCACATCATTCCTCCATTCCTTCGCCTGCACCAAATGTTCAATGTGGACCATCGTCGACCATGCTTCCCACCATCACTAGACACATCAGAGATTGCAGGACAAGTTCAGCAGATGGAGGAACTCAACACAATGGGGACCATTGCTTCCTAAGGGGGGAGGAATGATCCAGGTGGATGTTGGTGGCCACCCACCTATCCCATTTGGACCCCCACAACTGTCTCTTTCAGTCTTTTCAGTTTCCTAAATTGTAGCACAGTTTACTATTTTTAGCAGTTTTTCGGGTCCTGAACTTCCAGAGCCGTTTTGAGGCCCTAAACGACGTTTTTTTGGGATTCTGGGGCAACATGGGTCCATGGACCATGTTGCCTCCCAAAGTGGTAGTACTCGGATAGATCTTTCTAACGAGCTATCGTACGTGTCAAACGGAGATCATATGCCAAAGTTACGACCCCGGGAAATTGATGTACCAATTTACCCAAACGGGGCCCACAATTTGGCGTTTCATCTTCTAGGGTTAGGTTTTGGAATGTGAAGGGTTTTCCATTGTTTCTCAACAATAAATAGGCCTTCGAGCCTCATTGTAACTCAGTTCGGAACAGTTCAGAGGCATGTAGCCATCACATCTCTTCTCAGAGATAAGCTACCATCGCCCTAGCTAGTTTATTTCCATTTCTGTTTGTAAGCATATTTCAGTATTTTCCATTAATGAAATGAAGTATTATTTCCGCTGCATCTTTGTGTATATGGTTATCTCTGTAATTTGTTGCGTTCCTGTTTAAATCCGGATCAAGAATGAGCTCTGAGGCATCGTTTAAGTAGATTTGGAAAAATTATGGTTTATGACACGCATGCCACAAATCTAATAAAAAAGTGACAGTTGGCGAGGAGTTTCTAAAAATAGTTTTGCATGTAACTCCTACTGCTAAAAATAGATTCATAAAATAGGGATGCTTTTTCACTTTTTTTATTTTTTTTTTTTTTTGGGAAAAGTTGTCGAACATGCATAGAAGGATTGCACAATTCTGGAGGGAATTTGGCAACCTGTCGGCACATCCGACAAAATAATTGAGGGAAAACTTTTGCGTTGTTTCTGGACTAAGTGGCCCTGGCTGCCTACCTAGCTCTGAGTAATTTTCCAAAGCAGTGATGTTGGGATGCTCTACGCATTTTTGGAGAGCAATGATGTTGGGATGCTTTGCGCATTTCTGGATAGCAGTGTAGCTAGCCATTTCTATGAAATTCTGGATAACAGTTCAGCTGATGTGGGCTAGTCTACACATTTCTGGATAGCAGTGCAGCTAGGCCAGTTCTACACATTTCTACATGGAAGTGCAACTTTCCTGGCCTGCTTTGTACAATTCTGGAGAGTAGTTCCAGTTGTCTAGAACCATGCATTTCTAGAGAGCAGTTCTAGCTCACCTGCTCTGCACATTTTCCGAGTGCAGAGCAGCTGCCGGGTTGCTCTACGCAATTCCTGAGCGGAAGACAAATTGTCCTCTAGGTTTGCACAATTTTTCCCAATAGCTGGTTGACCAGATATGTTCTTGTGGTTGACTGATGGGACAAGTGAGTTGAACACAAGCTATTAAATGACAGATGAAATCAAATAGAATCAAGTACCTGATCAATGCAGGGTAGCTATAATGATTTTGAGGAGGAAGGCTCGAAAATGAAGCGAAGGAAAATTTTTGGAGGGTGTTTGTAGCCGTTACAACTGGTTGGAGGGTTCTTTGGGTTTTGTTGCAAGTGTAGAAGGTTAGGTTGTCCATGTTCCTTTAGTTCCACTTCCTTAACCGTTACATAGGGAGTTGAACCATATCATAGTAACTCTTCGTCACATGTTTACCCTATCTGGAACTCAACCTCACGTTGCTCATTCACTAACAATTGGTGTCCCTTTTGCATCCATGATACTTTGCATGATGTTGGATGTTTAGTTCTCTTCAATCCCATTTTTCCTACCATTTCTAACTAAGCAAGATTGTTAGTGCTTCCACTATCAATCACTATGTAGCAATTTCTTTTTAATTTGCACATAGTCTTAAACAGTGACCTTATTTGGGTTGGTTCAATAGTTTCTTTAGCTGATTTCAACAAGACATCTTTCATCATCAATTCCTCTCTAGTTTTCGACATATTTTCTTCCTCAAATGCTTGCACTTTTTCTAATTTTGGCTGAACTATGTGTGCTCCAGAATGTATCATATTCTCATTCTCTGGACACTCAAAATATTTTCCACCCATTTTGCCACATTGTAACATCGATAAGCAATCTCTCTGCTTCTTCTCTACCTCTCTGGTAAGGTCTTCCTCCTCTAGTTCCACCTTCCTTCTCTGGCTTCCCTTGTTGTTTTGAGTTTCCTGCATCATTCTTTTGAGTTGGAATATTTCCTCTTCTAGTTTCCTATCCTTTTCCTCTGGAAAAACCATTCCCTCTACCTGAGTTTTGATTTATTTCTATATTTTCTTCTGCCTTCAAGGCATATTGGTATACTTCTTCCATGGTCCTTGGAGAAAGCATGTTGATTTCATCCTGAATATCCATTCTTAAGCCATTAATATAGCTTGCTATATTTTTCGGGGTATCTTCCACATAACGTGCTCTCAAGTTAACTTTGTAAAATTCTTTGGTATATTCTTTTACTGTCAGTGACCTTTGCTTGAGGTTTTTCATCTTCCTGTAGAGAGTTAACTAGTAATCTTTTGGTAATAAATTACTCTTCATCTTCACCACCATCCTATCCCAGCTTTTGATCAATGGCTTATTCTTATTTCTCCTTTCATCCTACACAGTGTCCCACCATAGTGCAACATGAAATTTCAACCTTGTTACTGTAAACTTCATCCGTATGTCATCGCCCATCTCTTCATATTCAAAATACTTGTCTAACTCACTGATCCAATCAAACAAATTTTCAGCTGCCAGACTGCCATCATAGGTATATAGTTCAGACTTTGGACTTGAACTTGAGCCTAACAATGGTCTTAATAATTTGACTTTTGGAGGTTCCTCAGTAGGTGTTTCCCCTTCTTCCTCAACTTCTTCTTCATGTTCACTAATATCTCCAGCCTCATGATCTCGTTGTATTCCTACCTCCATGGCCTCTAAACAAGCTTGCAATCTCCTTATATATTCTATGAGTTCTGTGTTAACCATAGGTCTGCCTCCTCGATCTCATGCTATTCTTCCTTGCAGAGCCATATTATCTTATGTTGTAAACAATATCAACCATGCCAAAAGGTTTGTTATTGATGAGCCTTGGTATTGTAACAAGAATGTTGCAACTCCCAAGGCTACCAACTTTAATTATCAACCCAGGGTTCCTAAAAAATTAAGAGGTATCGACACTATATGTGCAGAATACAATGTGTCATTCCTTTGATGTCATGATGTAATGCAGTGCATGTACTGAAGTCAAATCCTAAGGTAATTGCAGAAAATGAAATGCTCGAAATGGAAACCTTAACCTATTGCAAGAAATAAAGTACAATGAAATAAACCTATTCTAATTGCATAAAGTAAATATTATGAACTAAATGTCAACCATTACATTTCAAATAGTTTAGATCCATTAAAAAGTTCATTGGATGTCGCAATCAATAAAATCATCATTGTATTATCCATTTCATAAGTCTGTCCATTAGCCCAAATCGCTGAAATGTTTTGCATGATAAAGAGGCAAGGCATAAGTGGTCTTTAGTCTTCCCTAATAATTTATTTAGAGCCTATGGGTATTTATTCAACTGTAAGGGATCATAACCAAGCTTCTTGAGTGAACATGGGAAAATATATACACGCTGGAAGGCTATTGTAGGGTTTCCTATAGTACTACTACAGTAAACAATAAATTTGCTATAGGGAGTTATAATTCATCAAATGACCAACCAAATCAAATCCAAATTGGATGGGAAAAATTTTATTATTGACTAGGATGTCTTAGGTCTCCATTCCAAGTGGAACCACTCAAACATAGCTCTGTTAACCCATGCTAAAAAATGGTAGAAAATTACTAGTCTAAAATCTAGAAATTCGAGAACTAGTGAGCTAGTAAATCTATCAAATGTATAACCTAATCAAGTGAAAATGAATTGGGGTAATTTTTTTTATTAACTAGAATGATTTTTTGATCTAATACAAGTGGAACCAACTTGATTAAATCTCGTTAGCATGCTCTAAAAAATAGCATAAATAAGAAACAAGAACAAGAGATGCATGTGAATAAGAAGTGAAAAGAAGAAAAACAAATGATACAAAAGGGCTCTGAGGCTCCTGGGATGGCTAAACCCAAGGAAACTCAGAGTCCTATGAATGATACCAAGGTTTAGAAGCTGAACATGACACCAATCTTCATTATTTTCATCAATACAATTACATCTCTGCAAGAAATGACAATGGAGCTACAAAAATATGAGTTCTCTCCTTAAGAAGACCAATAAAAATCCACCCCTAGAGGAAAATTCAACGTGGTACTTATAAAAAATAATTAGGAATCATTCCCCATGAAATGAGGAAGCTTTCCCCACCTAAATCCCTTGATTAGTTGATTTGGTTCCCAATACTAGGAATCTGCATTAAGTGGCATAGGACACATTCTTAGATTTTCTCAGTCATTGGAGCACCACAATCTATGCCATAATTCCATAATATATTGTTGATTTATTATTTAATATTGATCCTCCTATAGTAGGGAGTAGGTACCTAGATTATCTCCTCCTCCAAATCTCCATAATCTTCTCAATATTCTCATAATATTCCAAAAAAAAAAAAAAAATAGGCACAAATATGCAATTGTCCATAAACCTTCCTAATGAACATATTAAAGTTAAAAATACATTATCTAATGCAAAAAGAGAGGTTTAATGTTTTGAAGGATGATCATATGGGCCTTCACTTATGTCTAATTTAGAGGCCCATCATACCTCCCTGTTGAAAGAGTTGCTCATCCTCTGAGAAAGTTAGTGACCTCAATGTGCCTCATTCATGGCCTTGGAGGCCTCCCTCTTGTGCATTCTTTAGTCCTTTATCTTAAGAATCCTGGATGTAAGATCTACAAGGACAAGCACAAAAATGTAGTTGTTCTTTTCATGATTGTCTAATAATATTTCAACTAAAATAAACATAACTTTCCTCTCTGCAAGTGAACTTTGTTG
Source organism: Pinus tabuliformis (assembly GCA_031772625.1). Classification (NCBI taxonomy): domain Eukaryota; kingdom Viridiplantae; phylum Streptophyta; class Pinopsida; order Pinales; family Pinaceae; genus Pinus; species Pinus tabuliformis. The sequence goes on from CM062813.1 coordinate 424,395,134, forward strand.
GCTTGTAGATCCATTTCATTCATATCCTCTCCCTTGAAACATTCATTCCATTTTCACTCATTTTTCCAAAATTATTTGTGCATAGAAAAAATCACTGTGTTTCTTGAGAGCATTAGCCTACCTTCTTCCCCTTATTCAAGATGGGTTCTTGAATTTTTTTCATTTTGGAAAGGTCTTCCACATTCTTTTCCGACCTTCTACTACCTTTTTCCACCATTTGGACACCTCTTAAACCTTCAAACACATTTAAATGAGAACTAGGAAATCCTGTAGCAATTCCTGAAAAAACTACAGGAAACCCTATAGTGGTTTTTGTAGTACTATAGGAAACCCTGTAGCGGTTCCTGTAGTACTACAAGAAACCCTGTAGTAGTTCTTATAGTACTACAAGAAACCCTATTTAAACTTGTTTTGATAAGAGATGATATTTTGAGCCTAGGGTAGGCCCTCAACTTGACTTCCATGCCTTTCTCCCATTTCTATAACATCTTTTATACCTTAGACAAAATCTAGAAAGAGATTGGAGACCTCTTGGAAAGTCTATTTTCATCACTATTTTTTGAGTTCTATTTTGATGATGAATTCCTTCTTTCCTTTTGTTGCCTTCTTATTTTATTTTGTGACCTAGATGATTTCCTAATGGCCTTGGAGTTCTATGTTTTGATTAGGTCTCTCTTAGGCACTGGTATTTTGGGTTTTAGCACAATTTGTTCATTTCTTCCTTCTTGTAGCAACATTCTGCCTTCCTGTAGTAGTCATTCCTTCCTCCTTCATGGTATTCTAACTGTATGGGAGTGATGAGAAATGATGTAGAGGGGTTGGAGGATGATGCTAGGGCTCAAAGGGAGTAGTGTAGGTTTGTGAAAATGGAGAGGATGCTCTGTTTGTTTTTTCAATAAAATTTCAGGGTGAGACAGAGTGTAGGGTTTGTTCTTGAAAAATATTAATTTTTTTCTTATGAAATGGGATGGATGAATGATGGATAGATAGTGAATATCAAGTGTATGGAGGGCTTGGAGTTCTTTGGTGACTTGGCCTTTGCACAAATTTCCTCTTTTAACTATTATCCCCATTCCTCGAAATCATCACCCTTCATAATTTGGCTTTTCCGCCTTGCATGAGTGAAGGAGTGAGCTGCAATTAACTAGTTGAAGGTGGCTAAGACTACTAACCCATCCTTAGCTTATAAAACCTCATCTCTCATGCATTGACAACAAATTTCTAACTATGATATGCTCAAGAGAAGATGTGAAGATTATTGCATACCTGTACCTACCTGATGGTTGTTGGAGAGACATGCATGTTGCGGTTGAGTTGATGATTGATCCATGGTCCTCTGGAGGTGATATTTTCCTTTGTTTTCTTCTACACAAGACTTCATAACTTGGTGATTCTAAACCTTTGTCTTCCAATTACCATGAGCAAGCTATCCTAGTCAAATCTAGCCTTCTTGGAGTTATGGGTTTGTCCGTGAGTGATTTTCACCTTCCCTATACCTTATTCCACAATTATGCACCTTTCCCACACTTAATTCTACCTTTCATACCATCTCCTAATATTTCATCATGTTTCCCGTAGTAAAACAGGGCATCCTATAGTAGAACTAGACATCTCGTAGTAGTACTACAGGAAAAAATAGATTTTCCTTGTTTTGTCCATATCTCCCAAACGGTAGAATGGATTGACCTAAACTTTTTTGAGCATGTTTCCATCATCCTTATGCACCTCCCCATAAAACAAATTTGTCCAATTGATGAACGAATCTCAAGAAAAAAGGAAAATGGATAAAGTTGATGAAGGTCAATTTCTTGGAAATCGTGCACTAGAATTTTCTGACATTTCTTGGGCATGTTACCATCATCCATATGAATCTACCCATGAAACAACTTTTTAAATGGATGCACAAATACTGAGAAAATTAAAATATGGTTGTAGGTGATGGAGGCCGATTTCTCAAAAACTGTGCACTGGAATTTGCTGAAATCACTTGAGCATGTTACCATCATCCATATGCATATCCACCTAAAACATCTTGGAAAATGGATGCATGGTTTTCAAGATATGACAAAAATAAATGTATGCTCTATGTATTTTTGTTTCTTGTAGTAAAACAGAGCATTCCTGTAGTATTTCAGGACAACAAGGAAAATGAGCGGTAAAATCTTGGGAATGATGAGTGGATGGTAGAAATAGATGAGGATGATGGATTTTCATGGCCTTGGTCCTTTTGGAGCATCTGAACAAAGAAGGAGAAAGTCCAAGTTTGACTTCCTTTGACTAGAATTTTGACCAATTTTTCTTTTCTTTGGTGTCAACTTGTTTTTGTTGCTTGCAGATGTTGGAGAGAACCTACATTCATCAGAGAGATACATGGAACGAAGATTTTTTTTTATTTTTTCCTTTTTTTTTCCTTATAGACCTACTAGCTGCCTCAATGAGGTTTTCAACTAGTAGGTTTGCCTAGGCACCTCAAATGAGGTTTTTACCTATGATCTTTCATTTTTCTCTTTTTTCCAACCCGTTGACTACCTCATGGACGTTTTCAATCAATGAGCCAATCTCAGGTGCCTCAAAGGACATTTTCACCTGAGATTTTATTTCTTTCTCTTATTTTTCATTTCTTTTTCTACCCTACTCTACTTGAAAAACAAAATATCTTTCAAGTATAATAATACTTCCAATGGAGCCATATGCACATCAAGATGATAGACAAACTGATGTGTAGGTTTGAAATATATGCTTTGACATGTACCTAAATTAGAGAGATCAAATGATTTGACTTTGATGATATCAAGCATAGTTGAATAAGAGAGTGTTGCTACAACATAATGATTGTCTGGAACCATATTTCAATATAGTTGTGATTCTTGGGTGTGGAGCCTGATTATCTTCTATATTCAAAGGTATCACCGCATTGGACCCCAGTTCAAAATGGGGCGACAATGCCACCCATAAAATATTCGTTGAAGTTATGTTTAATTTAGGGTTTTTTGCCCTAGAAGGCAACCCCTCACTACGTATGAGGGAATTGTATTGCGTCTATATATTTCTGTATTCTGAGTGAGGAAGAGAGAGGAGATTGAGAGCGAAGAGGGTGTTATAGCAGATCTGTTGTAGGTTGTATCTCTTCAGTTTAATGGATAATATAATAAAAGAAGGATTGGTTGTTTCTCCATGGACGTAGCTCAAACTGGGTGAACCACGTATATATGTGTCTCTCTTGTTTTATGTGTTTTCTGTGTTTATATTTTTGCAATATTTTATGTGTCCCATTGCTTCGTAATATATAATTTTCTAACAGTGATGCCCCTGGTCCACTTGTTGATTTGGATCATCATGGATGCCTTATTCTTTCATGAAATTTAGTTCTTGTCCTTTTTTCTAATTATTCTCTTGAACACATAGAGGATCTGATGGTAAACATGAGGAAACTTTCCCAATATATTATTCTGATGTTCGCTCTTCATCAAGTGCAACCCCATGATTCTTTGGTCTTCTCATCTGAATCTTCTTTTTTTGCATGTTTCCCTTCAATGATATCAAGAGAATCTCTTTTTTGTGATACTCTTCCTGAGATAAGATGAATACCATTTAAATCTAGAGGATATTTTTGGAAGTGTTGTACCTCATCATTAGAAGTGGGTTGAGCTACTTCATTATGTTTGTTTGGAAATGGTGGTACAGGTAGTTGAGTGGGAGTGGATATTTGAGATGGATGTGGTTGTGGTGGAGGTGGATGTTAGGGATAACATGAAGTTGGGTATGGGGGATATTGAGGATATTGTGGATGTCTCGGGCCATAATTTCCTTGCCAACCTTGTTGCCAAGATTGGTTTTGGGGTTGAGATGACCATTGTTTCCAAGGAAAGGGTGTGTTCTGATTACTTTGAGATGGATGTGCATAAGCTTGAAATTATGAATTAGGCTCTTGCCTCATATGAGGTTGAATAGGCTACCATGGTCCTATTGGATCTACATAACATAGCTGCATTGGCAATTGACTTGCTCCATTGTCCTCTTGGTAAAATTCCTTCAACATTGATAATGAACATTTAACATCATGGTATTCTTCATGGACAACAAAAATATCAACATCTTATTTTTGCACATTTTGTATTCTTTACATTTCTACTTGTGCACTTATATTGTTAAGAATTTATGTTTTAAAGTTATCAAGAAAATTTCCAAGTTTAGCTTGACTTACTGATCTTGATGCTGATTGACTTACTCTTGCCCTTCCTCTTGATATGTGTTTGCATGTTTCACAAATTTCTTGAAATGATAACTGGTATACATCACGTCTACTCATGAGATCAAGGAGATCAAGCCACTCATCCCTAATTGTTCAAAGTAAGAGGGTTTTTAGTGTGTCAGATCCTAAGTTATGTAGTTTTTACCTCCTAACATTATACATGAACTTTTCTATTAGATCCTCAAGGCTCTCATCTTGTTTTTTATTCATTCTAAAGGTTTATTCTTTAAGATCATGGTCTTTATATTTTTCTAGAAATATCTTTTAGATATCATTCCATGATGTTATTGAATTAGTCCCTAAACTCGTGAACCATTTAAGAGCTCCATCCTTCAATGTTTCTAGAAACAATCTCAATTTCTGAGTGTTTAATAAGTAACCATAAGATCTACAAACAATTTCAAACTCAAAGAGAAAGGTTTCCAGATCCTCTGATCTCATACCATGGAAGTTTGGAAGAAAAGATGGAGGGATGTTCTTCATATGCACACTAATCTCAGTATATTGAATGGGAAATCCAATAGGATCTTCTTCATTGTCATCATCTCCATCCATTTCTTCTATCTTCTACCTATAAAAGTGGATGGTGGTGTGGCTCTTACTGTACCACGTGATCAAATGGGGGTGGGTTGGTGTTGGAGATTTTTTTTGTTTTTATGATTGAATGAAAACACTAATTCAATGCACTTTTATATTTTTTAAATGAAATACGCCTAATGAAATTATTATTTTTATGCTGAAAGTAAAAGAAATGAATCAACTAGGGAAGAAAACAATGCATACTTTGACACCCCCCCAGCAATGACGCCAAAAAGTGATGAGCCTCGATATTGCAACAAGAATGTTGCAAATTCCAAGGCTATCAACTTTAATTATCAACCCTGGGTTCGTACAAACTTAAGATGTATCGGCACTATATGTGCAGCATACAATGTGTCATTCTTTTGATGTCATGTTTTAATGGATTGTATGTACCGAAGTGAAATCCTAAACTAATTGCAGAAAATGAAATGCTTGAAATGGAAACCTTAACTTATTGCAAGAAAGAAAGTACAAGTAATTAACCTATTCTAATTGCATAAAGTAAAGATCATGAATTAAATGTCAACCATTACATTTAAAATACTTTATATCCATCAACAAATTTCATTAGATGCGGCAATCAATAAAATCATCATTGTATTATCCATTTCATAAGTCAGTCCATTAGCCCAAATCGTTGAAATGTTTTGCATGGGTAAAGAGGCAAGTACTAAGTGGTATTTCTTCCCTAATAAATGATTTAGATCCTAGGGGTCTCTATTCAATCCTAAGGGATCATAACCAAGATTCTTGAGTGAATCTCGTCTAGTATATACACGTTGGAAGGCTACTATTGGGTTCCCTGTAGGACTACTACAGGAAACAACCGATTTGCTATAGGGAGTTATAATTCATCAAATTACCAACCAAATCAAATAAAAATTGGACGGGACAAATTTTTTTATTGACTAGGATGTCTTGGGTCTCCATTACAAGTGGAATCACTCAAAAATACCTATGTTAACCCATGTTAAAAAATGGCAAAAAATTACTAGTCTAAAATCTAGAAATTCGAGAACTATTGGGCTAGTAAATCTATCAAATGCCTAACCTAATCAAGTGAAAATGAAATGGGGTAATTTTTGTTATTAACTAGAATTTATTTATAATCTAATTCAAGTGGAACCAACTCGATTGAAACTCATTAGCATGATCGAAAAAATAGCAAAAATTTACTGTTATTTGCCACAAAGGAATTCTAGAAATCTATATTTGGGAATAAGCAAACTAATCCACGTAGGTCAATGATTACTATGACCTTAAAAATATTTTCCAAGGATGAAATTATGTTTTTGATCCTACAAAAGAACTTACATCAACTATTTAACTCAATCCTACAAAAATAAAACATTAATACTATATGAAAAAGAGAAAGAAACAAGAACAAGAGATGCATGTGAATAAGGAGTGAAAAGAAGAAAAACAAATGATACAAAAGGGATCTAAGACTCCTAAGATGGCCAAGCCCAAGAAAATTTGGAGTCCTATGAAGGAGACGAAGGTTTAGAAGCTGAATATGACAACAATCTTCATTATTTTTATCAATACAATTACATCCCTCCAAGAAATTACAATGAAGCCCCAAAAATACAAGTTCTCTCCACAAGAAGACTAATACAAATTGACCCCTAGAGGAAAATTCTACTTATTACTTATACAAAATTATTAGGAATCATTCCTTGTGAAATGAGGAAGATTTCCCTACCAAAATCCCTTGATTAGTGGATCTGGTTCCAAATACTAGGAATCTGCATTAAATGGCATGGAACACATTCCTAGATTTTCTCAATCATTGGAGCTCCACAATCTGTGCCATAATTCCATAATATCTTGTTGATTTATTATTTAGTATTGATCCTCCTATAGTATGGATCAGGTCCCTATATTATCGCCTCCTCCAAATCTCCATAATCTTCCCAATATTCTCATAATATTCCACAAAAATAAATAATATTAGGCACAAATATGCAGTTATCCATAAACCTTCCTAATGAACATATTAAAGTTAAAAATACATTATCTAATGCAACAAGAGAGGTTTAATGTGTTGAAGGATGGTTAGATGAGCCTTAATTTATGTCTAATTTAGAGGCATGGGCCTTAATTTATGTCTAATTTAGAGGCCCATCAGCTATGATACCACAAATTGGTGCAATAGGCATGATAAAAGGAGATTTCAAATTGAAACGTAGTCCTCTAATTTTTATTTTTATTTTCCATATTCACTACAAAATGATTTGGTAGCATCCATTTTCTAATTATTTATGCAGTCGCTACAAAATGATTTGGTAGAGTTGTTTTCTGCAAAATGATCTGGTAGAGTTGTTTTCTACAAAATGATTTGGTAGCACACTATCAAATTTTTGTACAATGATTTCAGGGAAGATGAATCGACTCAGCTCTTTCCCAATCCAACTCTCAACATCTATGACTTGCTACTCAACACAGTAAATGATTTATTTTTCCTTTCTTCACTAGATTTTTCAATGTTAGATCGAATTTGACAATAAAAAACCAATCTAAATGGGGTTTTGACCACATCCAAAACTATTTTAGTTTAATAACATTCAAGTTGTTGGAAAAAAACCACACATTCACTACTCTAAAACATAGGGAGCATTCCTCCATGGGATTTGAAACTAATACAACAAGAATATAAAATATAAATGAACAAATCACATAGTGATTGAAGCCACAATGTACACATTCTTCATGTAAATCGATTCAACAAGTTATATGCTCTCAAAATGAGAAAACACACATGAACAGAACTTCAATTAATACCAATTCATAAACATAAATCAATTTCGTTTAATCACAGGGTTTTGATTCAATATCGATCCATATAAGCTCACAGTCCCATTTGTTGTTGATTTACACCATTCACAATAATTCCTTCCACTTCAAACAGATTGGAAAGTGCACACAGGTTTGCAAACCTTAGAACTATAGTTACACATAGAAACAATGATTTCCACTCTTCTCCTCCCTCAAGAACTTCTAGGAACTCATTCTCTTTATTCCAAAAAAGAAACCTAACTACGATAACCAAGAGTCACAAAATGTGAATCATTTCCCCTTCTTCACAAAATAATGGATCTGAGAACTATATTTACATTAGAAAATAATTTCTCCAACTTATTTCTAAAAAAAATAAAAACTCACTCCTAAATTCAACATTTAAAACTTCTTAACAAAAATCCCCCCCCCCGACATTACCATGTGACCGTCCCATCACATTGGTAAGCTCTCGTATAGAATTCATCAAATTTTGTGCTTGCCTAATGCACCTGCATCACCCACCCAATGAGTGGGGCTTTGTTATTAATGTTTTTGCCCATATATTTAAACCCTTGTCACTCATATGGAAGAATGGAGGATCAGAATGACATGGTGTAGTAGAACCAAATTTTGGAACCCAAAGTTGAAGGGGAATAACCTTGTGTGCCCAAATCTAGGATTCAGGGTTCCAACAGGGTAATATTCCTTGAAATATTCTAGGAATATTCTCTCATAGGATCTACATGGAATATTTTAGATTCTCTTAGGGGCTAGAGTTGCAGGTGAAAAAACATAGTTGAATTTCATACTTAAATTTCTTAGCATTTCAAGAGGATTTCATTGGTGAAGTCTATTTTTGGATCTAAGTAGCCCATTTTTAGGTCACTCCGGGGATTGGAGGTATAATGATGTATTTGTCCATGTACTCCTTATTTTTGTTCAGATGAATGAATAGGCCTCCTCATTATTTAAGTAAGGCCCAAAGACTTATTCCACACTGGATGAACTCTATTATCAATTTTTTTTGTGCATTGTCTTTATGGTCTCCTTTATGTTTCCTCTTCTTTAAGTTTTTGCACATGGTTTTTCTAGCTCGTTTTCATGAAATTCTGCAAAAATCAATGAAGTAAACATCCTGGATCATGTTTTTTATAAAATTGGTCTTCTTGCTGATGTGAATTGCGAGTGTGAATGGTAACCAGAGCCAAGCTCAAAAAGGGTGAAGGTAAACTTAAGTGCTTTGATCCAGAGCTTGGAAGTGAAATACGAAGAAGGATAATGGCAAATGATGATTCTCATACCAATAATGAGCAAACTTTTTGCAAATATTTCTACACCATGGAAAATAAGGTAGACAAATTGTTTACAAATTGTTGAGTCATGAAATGGGTATGTAGTTACTATTAATCTCATTATCCTTTTTCTTTATTATTACCTTTTCTATATCCTAATGTGGTAATTTATTGAGGAATTATGGTAAGAAATGAAGAAATTATCTACAGTTGCGATTTAGCTAATTATTACCCTTCTTTATGCAGGAAAACACTAAAAGGGGCACTTGTTGTTCCCTAACGAAGGAACAAAAAAATCAACAAGCAAAGAAAGGGACGCAGAGGTTGTGGACAAGGTTAAAGACAAATCAGAAGGATCAGCATGAGAAAGGAAAGGATGTCTAAAGTTGGAAATCGGTTGTGAATCCCTCAGGATTGGGAGATCCTGAGGGATCACATTTACCATTTATATTTTACCCTTTTTTATTATAAAAGGGGATGATTGTAAAAAGAAAAGGGGAATCTATATTGTTATTGAATTTGTAATTTTAATTATAGACTCTCGCTATTGAGAAGAACATGAATGTATTGTAATGCTCTTTAATTTCGACGATTAATACATAAGTGAAGTTGTTGTTCCCTCGCGTTATCTGAATTAACTTAGTAGTGATCGCTAGCGGCTGAGGGCCTGACATATGGTGGATTCAACTGCTTTCCTTGTGTCATACATTTCCAATTCTCACAAGTGTGATGGTTTGATAGTATTCTTGCTTTTTGTGATTTTATCTCCTTCGTTGTTTATTGTTTTCTTGTGTTGATATAATATCTATACATTCTATGACTTACAACATTATCGTTTAATTCAGTTTACCTTGATTTCAGATTGAGTTACTTAGATAGATATTCAACTTTATTTAATCAACTGTAAAGAGTTTAACTATCATTATCGGACCCTCAAATTGATATCATTGCTGTTTGGATTATTTACTGGAGATTGGGTTTGATTTAGATTAAATCAGTTAAGAAGAGATGAGTTAACTATACTCTCAGCTGATGCCATTGCTAGTTGAATTGCTTGAGTAAGGATTGATTACAATTTTAGTAGAAGTTTGAGTCTAGAAGTTCAGTTGTTATATTCCATTTAATGATTGCTATTGGAATTTATTAGATGCATCCGTTTACTCTTGTAGTTAAAGATCTATACTACAATTTAGGAAACATTACTCTATGAATTAAATAGCAGCCACATACTGTGTACACTCTTGAAATAAGATGACTTTCCTGGGTTGATAATTAATGTGAGATAATTAGGAGTTTTAAAAGGCACCTTTTTTCAGTCAACGTTTTGGCGCCACTGTCGGGGAGAGTGTAGCCATTTATGAAGAGTGATGTACATCTGATAATTGTTGTTGAGGAAGAATTGGGTATTGAAAATGGAAGGTAAGAACCTAAATAATGAGAAAGTAAAGTGCTTGCTCCTCCGCCCACTTTTCAACACAATTAGAGAAAACTAAAGTAGGTATTTGATGCTTGTCTGTTGAGAGAGAACTGGGTATTAAAAGCGGAAGGTAAGAACCTACGTACAGAGTAAGTAAAATGTCTGCTCGCCCGCCCACTTTCCAGTAGAGTTGTTAGGAACATAGGGTAGAAGATAAACATTTGAATTGTTTGCATGAATGACTAAGAAGAAAAGACCCGAAAATAATCCAATTCCACTACCCAAACCTGAAAAATCTAAGGGACTAGTGACCCTTGGACGATCAACTTTCATAGACGACATCTTAAAGAAAGCTGAATCTCAACCATCAGTAGGTCCTCGAACAGTTGCTTCCAGACAACCTACTGTCTCCCTTTGGGCCATAGGCTCACCATCTGTAGCCTACGCTGAGGTCCATAGTAAAACAGAAGGAACTGAGCAGAGTTTTCAAGATATTGAAAATTCGCGCCCAAGTCCCTCACAAGAAGGGAATTCTTGTAATATTCATGAAGGAGGAGGAGAAACAGGGGAAACAGAGGAACCAAGATCCCCCCAGGGAGTAATTGAACAAGGAACACTCAGTATCCCAGATCAAGGGAGTGTTGTTAAGATCAATCCCACCCCTTCTAGTCACCCTAGGAATAACTCTCTAGAGATCCCGGAAGGGTATTGGCATATATTTGATCAAATGGCCAACAATCCACAAGCACCCTAGACCTCTACATTACAGTATCCCATCGTTGACACAGTTGTCAACGCACCCATGAAAGCTATCCCTCTACAAAATATTCCCACCTTTCATGGACTTACATCAGAGGATCCAGATGCATTTCTATTTGAATTTGATGTATTATGTCGGGGTTATGATTATACCACCGACCCCCAGAAACTAAAGTTGTTTCCCTCTACGTTAAAAGGAGCAGCCCTGCGTTGGTTTATGGGACTAGGTGGGGGCACAATAAATGATTGGGATCAAATGAAAACCGCTTTCCTTAAAAAATATCAGGACTATTGCAGATCTAAGGAATTGAAAGACGAAATATTCCAAATGATAGCAAGACCTAGTGAAACGTTGGAAGAGTATGTGGAATGTTTTCAATATAACCTCTAGTTGTCTCCCTATGTAACTCTACCTTTGCTTGATAATGTGCTAAAAACTAAACTGATTAAAGGAACGAAAGACCAATGGATAGAGACATTAAATATTATGGGTAAAGGTGATATATATCAAGAAGACTATGCTGACATTATTAATTTGTGTATCAAGTCCTCAAGAGGCAGTACAAGATTGAAACCAGCAGAACGCGACATGACCACCAGGGACAACAAAATCTCTAGTGGGAGAATTACTCGTGTAGAAATTGGCAACCTATTAGAGGATTTCAAAACAGATATCTTGGGAACTTTGACAACACAATTAGACATCATGTAAGCCAAGTAGAAGCAGGTTGAAGTAGAACAGAACCCGGTGATATTTTGCCCGAGATGTAGGAAGAAGCATAGTCATAAAGAGTGCCTGCTGAATATGGTACAAACCTATGCCATATGTACTAAAGATCATGCCACAGAAAGTTGTGCATCGCTCCCAGGGTTAAAAGCAGTCTTCAAGGAGGCAGAGGAAGAAACAGAATCAGTCTACATGTTAAATCAGTGTCACCAATGGTAAACTCAATAAACAGGTACGCCTACTGACCCATCTTCTTCCTTTCATCCCTCGCAATATAATGCTCAACAATACACAGAATCTACATGGCAAAACCATCCGCCTTTTCCTAATTGGTCACAACCACCATTCTCTATGCCACCTTGGTCCAATTGATCAAATCAAAATAATAATTGGCAAAATTTCTTTTACTTCCCACCCTTTTGGCAAAACAATACATATCCATCCCAATGGCCACCCTCCACTTCATAGAACCAAAACTGGCAGCCAAGCTGGCAAAGATCTACAAACCATACAGCAAGAACAATCCCCCTGTCCCAACCTACACTACTAGCACCTTACACACTGTAGCAGAATCATCAACCCAATCTATGACCACAGCTCCCAGCCCAACCCAACCCAAATCCCAACAATAGAATCGTCCAATCTGTACAAATTATTAAGGGACCGAAGCCTGAAACTGAGTTGAGGGAGTGCAATGAGCTTAAATTAAGGTCTGAACGGATATTGACTCAAAGGGGGATAAAACTATACAAATTGAAGATATGTTACCTATAGAACAAACACCTCAAATGGAGACTATGGTTAAATAGAAAAGCCACGATCAAACTATTACCTCTTCTCCACCATTCCCAGAGAGATTGGTTATACCTCACCTAATAGAATATCTTGATTTTGATCTTTTGGGAGAATTAAAAAATTTGTGTGTAAAAACACCTCTCCTCCAGGCTATTCAGGACATTCCCATTTATGCAAAAACAATTAAGGAATTGTGTACCAAAAATACTAAGAGGAAAATAAAAATAACCCCAACAATCCATGTAGTCGAAACTTTGTCTGATTTATTATTAGGCAGAGCAACAGCGATAAAATATGAGGACCTAGGAAACCCTATAGTCACAATACAAATAAATGGATGTTCCTTCCCCAATGCATTAGTTGATTTAGGAGAAGCCATTAATATTCTCACAACAACAACCTATCAAAAACTTAGCATTACATCCTTGGATCCAACCACGACCTTGCTAGAACTGGCTAATCGATCGGTAGTCAAAACAGAAGGCACATTACAGGATGTAATGGTGTCTATAAATTATTGGGAATACCCAACAGATTTTTTGATCATCAATCCTAGAAACCAGCTAGACGAACATCCCCTAATTATAGAAAGACCTTGGCTAGCAACCGTAGATGCTTACATTAGCTGTCAAACAAGCAGCATGACTATAGGAAGAGGAAGTAATGTAAATAATTTAGCCTTATATCCTCCAGCTCAGCCAAGTTTAACAATAATACAAACTAGAAAACAACCTGTATCATATTTAACTTAAAACATTTGATCACCGCTAACCATAGAAGATGCTCTAGAATTCAAGGATCAAACAGAAGATGACATCATTAACACTTACATTAACCAACCAGATGTCGTATCCAACCTAAAATGTCACATGATCGAAGTAGCCCTGGATAATGAAATTGAAGAAGATACCTTAAAAGATATTAATGATCAAACAATCCCAACAACAATTGTTTATAACAACAAAACCATTGAAATTGAGCCAGGAAAAATCCTAGATATTAACAAAAACCTGACTGATGACTAGGAGAAAAAGCTTGTTCAACTTATTAGAAAATATAAAGAAGCTTTCTCATGGGATTACCCAAAAATGAAAGGGATTGATCCCCAATTATGTGTGCACCACATCTATATAGAGAGATGAGAGGCCCATCCGACAACCTCAACGGAGGTTAAACCCTCACCTTAAAGATATTGTTAAAAACGAACTACAAAAACTGTTAGATGTAAATTTCATCTATCTTATATTTGATAACAAATGGGTTTCTCTGTTAGTTGTGGTGCCTAAAAAGAATGGAAAGTGGAATATATGTGTTGATTATAGAGAGCTTAATAAAGCAATCCAAAAAGATCATTTTCCCCTTCCGTTTATCGACCAGGTCTTGGAAACATTGGCGGGAAAAAAATTATTTTCTTTCCTCGAAGACATCACTGGCTACAATCAAATCGAAATTACCCTTGAAGACCAGGATAAGACTACCTTTACCTGCCCTTGGGGGACATTTTCTTACAAGGTCTTACCTTTTGGACTGTGCAATGCACCTGCCACATTCCAGAGGGCCATACTCAACATCTTTTTAGACTTGATAAACGAAGGACTTGAGGTGTACATGGATGACTTTACACCCTATGGAGATGACTTCGAGCCGGCATTACAAACGCTAGAGAAAGTTCTGCAAATATGCATTGTTACCAGGCTCTGTTTAAGCCATGAAAAGTGCCACATGATAATGACCGAGGGCCTCATCCTGGGCCACTATATCTCAGCAGCTGGAATTCAGGTTGATCCAACAAAAATTCAGATAATTCTCTTAATACCTACCCCCTCCACACAAACTGAGGTACGTAGTTTTTTGGGTTTTTCTAGATATTATAGAAGATTTATAAAGAATTTCTTCCAGATTGTTGCACCATTATATGCATTAATAGGAAATATTGAATTCATATGGACTGACCAATGTGACATTGCTTTTGAAGATTTAAAATGGCTAGTGTCAACAGCCCCAGTATTACGGGGCCCAAACTGTGATTTTCCATTTCAGATCTCATCTGATACATAATACATGGCCTTTGGAGCAGTTCTCAGCTAGGAGGAAGATAAAAAACCATATGCGATATACTACATCTGTTGGCATTATGATACATATGTTGTACTTGATGGCAACCCACTCATCTCAGATGATAAATTATAGTGCAGCAAAGTTCACGCACTTTCATGAAGATAAAAGTTTCTTTCATGTAGAGAAAAGTTCACGCACTTTCATGAAGATAAAATTTTCTTTCATGAAGATAAAATTTTCTTTCATGAAGATAAAAGGTTCTTTCATGTAAAGAAAAGTTCACGCACTTTCATGCAGAGAAAAGTTTCTTTCATGTAGAGAAAAGTTCACGCACTTTCATGCAGAGAAAAATTTCTTTCATATAGAGAAAAGTCCATGCACTTTCATGCAGAGAAAATTTCTTTTCATGAAGAGAAAATTTCACAAACTTTCATGGTTGGCTCATGGTATTAGTCTGATAGTTTTTGATCCTATGGTTTTGGTCCCTGGTATTGCATCCAAAAGTGTTGACCCCAAGTATTGGGTTCATGGTATTGTGTTATTATGGTGTTGGACCGTGGTATTGTGAAAGGCCTAAGACTATAAAAGAGGAAGGAGATTATTTGGCAAGGCAATCAATCTGAATGAATTGAATATCTAATAAGTGCTAGATATAAAATATTTGTGATTGGGGTTATGATGCAGATCTGGATCTGAATGAAGGAGAAACATTATCGCATAAAGAAGGATAAGTTCTATTGATGGGTCATAATCTTTAAGCTTGAATAATAGTATCTTTGTATGATTTTGATCTGTTATATGAGGTGCATGCTTGATCTATAAATCTGACAATCTGGGTTAATTAGTGTCTGAATATTTGAAAGAATGAATTATCCTTTATAGATCTGTACACAGGTTCAGTGAAGTGAAAAAGCGTATACACGCTGGTTCAGTGAATGAAAACGGCGCATACGCAGGTTGTTCCAGACACAAGAGTGTATGCACGTAGGTTTCAGGTTGTTGAAGTAGCGTATATCTTTTAAATTATGATCTAGCTGCCTCTGTTTATTGCTGCAGTATTCTGGGTTCAGAATTTGGTGTGTGGTTACTGTTACTATATTCTGGGTACAACTGTCAGAGAAGTGTTTACTTGATTTAGTAGATTGTTTGATGCAGATATTCTTGATGATTGACTGATGTTCATGGATCCAGTCTGAAAATTTATGAAACGAGGTCCCTGGAAGAAAGAGAAGGTTGTAGCCTTTAGTAGGCCAGCACCTACGTGCTAGTATCTTGCCTAGTACAAGAGCTAAGGGGGTTGTAGCTCCCTTCCAGGAGAAGCTGGAGAATGAGAGAGGGTTGTAGCTCTCTGTAGGTTGCAACCTGCGTACTGGTAAAGGACTGCGCCAGTACATTGTAAAAAGAAGTTTCTAATTAAAAGAAGATAGAGACGAATTGTAGCAGGTGGTTTTCACCCACATTGGGTTTCCACCTTATATCTTGTGTTCTTGTGTGTGTGATAGTTTTCAGATCTGTTTTACTGTCTCTGGTTACTGGTTATTTGATTCTGATACACAGATTAATCATCAACTTCTGAAAGATAAAGTAAATTATATGTTTGCATTGTATACGCAGGTTTCCTTCTACATAGTTGCATATATACGCGGTTTTAATTAACTGAAGTAGCGTATATTATATGGATTTGAAAAAGGGAATATTTGACTTGATAATACTGATTCACCCCCCCTCTCAGTATTATTTCCAACAATTGGTATCAGAGCCAGGTCCATCTAAAGAAGCTTGATCGCTTGGAGGAAGATCCATCATCATGAGCAACTACGAGAGAGAAGCATCTATCAGGCCACCGATTTTTGACGAGACAAACTTCGTATATTGGAAGGTAAGAGTTACTGCCTATCTTCAATCTCTTGGTACAGAAGTTTGGGATATCATAGATACAAGGTACACTTTTCCATCAGCAACTCCTGCAGATCCAGCTGAGAAGAAGAAATATGAAACAAATGCAAAGGCTGTCAATACCCTATTAGGATGTTTATCTCAATCAGAATTTGTCAAGGTTATGCAGTATAAATCCACAAAAGAAATATGGGACAATATTATTCTGAGCTATGAAGGAGATGAAAGGTAAAACGAGCAAAACTTCAAACCCTCAGAATTCAGTATGAAAATCTCCGAATGCACAATGATGAAAGTGTGGCTAACTATTTCCTTCGTGTAGATGAGATTGCTAATTGTATGAAAATTTTGGGTGAAGAAATAAAAGAGGTTGTTGTGGTTGAAAAGGTTCTAAGATCTTTGTCCCCTAGGTTTGAATCTAAAGTTTCTACAATAGAAGAAAAAGAGAATCTATGAAACCTTACCATGTCTCAGCTGCACAGAATTCTGACTGCTTATGAAATGAGGAAAGGAGGACCATTAGACAGGAGAGAAGCTGCTTTCAAGGCTTCAGGTAGAGGAGATTACTACGAGTCAGGACACGTGTCTGAGGAAGAGGAGGAATCAAATTTTGTCAAGAACCTTCAACGGGGTACTAGAAGATTCAGAGGTAAGTTGCCTTTCAAATGCTTTGCTTGTGGAAGAGTCGGTCACTATGCTGCCAAATGTCCTCATAAGGATAAGATTGACAAGGGGAAGGAACCTGTTAGATGGAACAAGAAACAGAATGTAACTAAGAAAAGTTACTACACATGAAGATAGTGATGGTCTTTCCAATAGTGATGAAGATGAACGAGGTAAGAATTATAAACTTTTAATGGATTTTGAAGATGATAATTACATGGATGCTATAGATGAAGATGGTTTTTATGAAGAGATTTCTAGACTCAAAGTATGTTTAGAAGAGAAGAATGTGATCATTGATACTCTGCAATTCTAACTTGCTGAAAAAGAAAAATTTCTTGAGAAGTTAGAATGTGAAATTGTTGGTCTTAGAAAAGAGATTGAGAAAACAAAGGCTCCTAATATTAAATTTGTTAAAGGATCTGAAACTCTAGATGAGATTATCAATGTGCAGCATTCCCCACTAATCAAGACAGGTCTAGGATATAATGAAGAAGCATCTCAAGCGCAGAAACCATCCACCTCAAAAATTTATCTTGATGTAGCAAGGAGGAATGAGCAAGAGCCCAATGGAGATCACCAGGTAAAAAAGGGACGATTTACATCAAGAATAAACAAAGACTACCAGGTAAATCAGGGGCAATCCACCTTAAGGATGAACAAAAGCTACAACCAGCCACAGGTAAAATCTTCTCAATTTGCCTCAAGAATGGATGACAATAGAAACTACAATCATTTGGCTGGTCAATTTGATAATCACAGGAGTTTCTTCAATGGCCAATGTTTCTCTTGCCATAAATTTGGCCACAAAGCATCTCAATGTGTTGCCTATAAGACAATCATGACTAGAGAAGCTCAAAAACAAAGAAGTATGACTGGAATTATGAAAATAAACTATAAAACTTTTTCTCCCTTGAAAATGAAATTGAATGTTCTATTTGTAATAACTTCGGTCATGAAGATTCTGAATGCAGGAGCAGGTTTCGACAGACAACTCAGAAGGAACAAGCCTCAAGTGCCAGAACATGGAGAATGAAGGAACCACAACCAGAAAGATGTGGGATAGCCTTTTATGTAGAAGTCTTAAGCTATTTGGCACTGCTCTCCTCCACTGAACCACAAAATGTAAAAGAGGCATGCAAAGATGAATGCTGGGTCAAGGCAATGGATGAAGAACTTGAGTAGATCGAAAAGAATAACACTTAGAAGTTGGTTCCTAGACCAAAAGATAAGAATGTCATAGGGACAAAATGGATCTTTAAAAACAAGTTGAATGAAAATGGGGAAGTGATTAGAAACAAGGCCAGACTTGTTTGTAAAGGGTATGCTCAACAAGAAGGTATAGACTTTGAAGAAAAATTTTCTCCCGTTGCTAGACTTGAGGCCATCTGAATGTTCCTTGCTCTCTTAAGCTTTCAGAAGTTCAAAATATTTCAAATGGACATGAAATCAGCCTTTCTGAATGGAGACTTAGAAGAAGAAGTGTACATTGAGCAACTAGATGGCTTCATCCTTGGGAATGATCCAAATCTTGTATGCAAACTAACAAAGGCTCTCTATGGTCTTAAACAGGCTCCAAGGGCTTGGTACTACCGTTTGGACAAATATCTTCATCAACAGGGTTTTTCAAAAGGATCAGCAGATAGCAATCTTTATATAAAAATTGAAAATTACAAATTGTTAATACTTGTTGTGTATGTAGATGATATTATCTTTGGCAGCAATGAAGAAGCTATGAGTCAAAGCTTTTCCTTGGTGATGCAGAAAGAATTCGAAATGTCTTTGCTTGGAGAACTGACATATTTTCTTGGATTGCAAATCCAACAAAATGAAGGCGGTATCTTTTTGTCTCAAACCAAGTATCTCAAGTAGATCTTGAAGAAATATGGCATGGAAGATGCAAAACCAGTATGTACCCCTATGGTTATAGGATGCAGCCTCAGTGAAAATGATGAATCAGTAGTAGTGCATCAACCAACCTATAGATCCATGATTGGAAGTCTTCTTTATTTGACAGGTACTCGACTAGACATCGTGCATGCAGTGGGAATAGTTGGAAGATTCCAGGCAAATCCTAAGGAAACCCATCCTCAGGCAGTAAAGAGAATTTTCAAGTATCTTCAAGGAACTCAAAACTATGGCTTATGGTATCCTAGAGATACAGATCTCACTCTACATGCTTATACAGATGCAGATTTGGCTAGAAGCGTGGATGACAAAAAGAGCACAAGTGGTGGAGCATTCTTTATGGGTTCCAGATTAGTATCTTGGTTCAACATGAAACAGAGTTCGATTGCTTTATCTACAGCTGAAGCGGAATATGTGGCTACTGCATCTTGTTGCACTCAACTCCTTTTGATGATGCAAACCTTGCAGGATTTTCAAATCACTTGTACACCACCTATCTCCATATTATGTGATAATACAAGTGCAATCAGCATTTCAAAGAACCCAGCTATGCATTCAAAGACCAAGCACATACCTATCAAATATCATTTCCTCTGGGAACAAGTGCTAGAACAAAAGGTCAAGCTGGAGTATGTTCCCTCTAAGAAACAAGTTGCTGATATACTCACCAAACCACTACCCAGGGAAACTTTTGAATACCTCAAACAGAAGCTGGGTGTAGTTGATGCATCATCTTGCTGTTAAATCTTGTCTATTTCAGAGAAAAATGGGGGTTCGCGAGTTTCCTAAGGAGGATCCGCGTACATACGCAGGTTTGTGCAGAGACAGTCGCGTATATTGAGGTTTGATGGATATTAGTAGGGACAGGCTCTGGTTGAAGATAATCTGGTATGGGTCTGACAGAGACCATCTGGCACAGGTTCAGGGGGGGCAAACAAACTTCTAATGATGCATTGTTGGCATTATCTCAGAAGCTTTTGGTTCTAGTTCACAACTGTTGTTGGATTCAAGTGGAACAAATGCAGAGGGAGAACAGAAGGAAATCATGGTTGCTGATCTGAATGGTGATTGACAGATGCTGCTGCTATCAATTATTGTGACTTTCATAAGCCTTGCTCTAGATATTTCGTCTCTATGTCATGTATCTCTTTTATGGTGTCAAGGTCATGTAACGGCCTATTTTTGGTTCCCCACTATGCCTGGGATGAATATGTAATGTATTTGGTTGTCACATGTAATTCTCTGATGTATCCCCACTTGGTTGGGTGGATGATCCCCACTTGGTTGGGTGATGGATGTATGTATTGAGTATTTTGGTGATAGGAAGGTCTTTTATGATGTATAAGTCATCGTTCTTCTTGTAAAACATCTTTTTGCAGACCTTGCTTATAGTCAGGGGGAGCATGAACAGCACACCTCAGCAGAGCAGAGACTTCAGCATGTACTCAGAGGAAGAATGGACAGAGTGGTACACCTTGGCATATACAAAGGGGGAGCTCATTCAGAGATTTCGGCAGGTACTCAGGGGGAGTATGGGCAGCGGAAAGTTTATCTAGGAAAGAGATTATCTTGGTTTGCCCTTTGCCCTTGATGACAAAGGGGGAGAGTGATTGGTTGTTGTTGCCATCAAGTCCAAAGGGGGAGATTGTTGGCATTATGATACATATGTTGTACTTGATGGCAACCCACTCATCTCAGATGATAAATTATAGTGCAGCAAAGTTCACGAACTTTCATGAAGATAAAAGTTTCTTTCATGTAGAGAAAAGTTCACACTTTCATGAAGATAAAAGTTTCTTTCATGTAGAGAAAAGTTCGCGCACTTTCATGAAGATAAAAGGTTCTTTCATGTAAAGAAAATTTCACGCACTTTCATGCAGAGAAAAGTTTCTTTCATGTAGAGAAAATTTCATGCACTTTCATGTAGAGAAAATTTTCTTTCATATAGAGAAACGTTCACGCACTTTCATGCAGAGAAAAGTTCCTTTCATGAAGAGAAAAGTTCATGCACTTTCATGGTTGGCTCATGGTATTAGTCCGACAGTTTTTGATCCTATGGTTTTGGTCCGTGGTATTGCATCCAAAAGTGTTGACCCCAAGTATTGGGTTCATGGTGTTGTGTTATTATGGTTTTGGACCGTGGTATTGTGAAAGGCCTAAGACTATAAAAGAGGAAGGAGATCATTTGGCAAGGCAATCAATCTAAATGAATTGAATATCTAATAAGTGCTAGATATGAAATATTTGTGATTGGGGTTATGATGCAGATCTGGATCTGAATGAAGGAGGAACCTTAGCGCATAAAGAAGGATAAGTTCTATTGATGGGTCATAATCTTTAAGCTTGAATAATAGTATCTTTGTATGATTTTGATCTGTTATATGAGGCGCATGCTTGATCTATAAATCTGACAATTTGGGTTAATTAGTGTCTGAATATTTGAAAGAATTAATTATCCTTTATAGATCTGTACGCAGGTTCAGTGAAGTGAAAGAGCGTATACACGCTGGTTCAGTGAATGAAAACGGCGCATACGTTGGTTGGTCCAAACACAGGAGTGTATGCACGTAGGTTTCAGGTTGTTGAAGTAGCGTATATCTTTTAAATTATGATCGAGCTAGCTTTGTTTATTGCTGCAGTATTCTGGGTTCAGAATTTGGTGTGTGGTTATTGTTACTATGTTCTGGGTACAACTGTTAGAGAAGTGTTTACTTGATTCAGTAGATTGTTTGATGCAGATATTCTTGATGATTGATTGATGTTCATGGATCCAGTCTGGAAATTTATGAAACGAGGTCCCTTGAAGAAAGAGAAGGTTGTAGCCTTCAGTAGGCCAACACCTACATACTAGTATCTTGGCTAGTACAAAAGCTAAGGGGGTTGTAGCTCCCTTCCAGGAGAAGCTGGAGAACGAGAGAGGGTTGTAGCTCTCTGCAGGTTGCAACCTGCATACTGGTAAAGGACTGCGCCAGTACATTGTACAAAGAAGTTTCTAATTAAAAGAAGATAGAGACGAATTGCAGCAGGTGGTTTTCACCCACATTGGGCTTCCACCTTATATCTTGTGTTATTGTGTGTGCGATAGTTTTCAGATCTGTTTTACTGTCTCTGGTTACTGGTTATTTGATTTTGATACACAAATTAATCATCAACTTCTGAAAGATAAAGTAAATTATAAGTTTGCATTGTATACGCGGGTTTCCTTCTACATAGTTGCGTATATGCGCGGTTTTAATTAACTGAAGTAGCGTATATTATCTGGATTTGAAAAAGGGAATATTTGACTTGATAATACTGATTCACCCCCCCTCTCAGTATTATTTCCAACAACATCAGCAAAAATATATCTCTTGCTGAATTGAATTACACTTTGACCGAAAAATAATTTATGGCTGTAATCTATGATATTAATAAATCCAGACATTACATAATAGGATACCCTGTGGTTTTGTATACTGATCACTCTGCTATTAAATATCCAGCTAATAAACCTATTACAAATGGAAGAGTGACAAGATGGTTGATCCTTTTGCAAGAATTCGACATAACAATCAAAGATTGACTAGGAAAGGAAAATCCAATAGCAAACTTCCTTTCATGTATGCCAAAGATAGACAACTCAGCAGTAGTAGAAGACCAGTTCCCTGACGAACACTTATTTGTTGTAACCATGAAAACACCATAGTACGCAGATGTCACAAACTACCTAGCAGTGGGAAAATTACCCAAGCACCTGATGCCCAGTGAAAGAAAACAAATAGTACATTGTACCACGCGGTTCTCCTGGATCGAAGGATATATATTTCATATAGGAGCTTATATGCATATTCGAAGATGTGTCAGGAAGACGAAATCTTTGACATCGTAAAAGCTTGCCACGATGGGCCTTGCGGTGGACATTTTGTAGACCACAGGACTGGTCACAAAGTCTTACAGATGGGCTATTATTGGCCCACCATTTTTAAGGACGCTAAGACATTTGTCTAGGCATGCTATAGTTGCCAAAGAATGGGACGCCCTAGGTAGTCTGATGAGATGCCCCTGCATCTGCAGTTAGTCATTGAACCTTTTGAACGATGGGCATTGGATTTCATTGGTCCAATAAACCCATCATCTAATCAAAGCATATATACTAGTCACAACAGAATATGTGACCAAATGGGTGGAGGCAGAAGCATTACCAAGGGAAATGGAGGACTTAGTAATTCACTTTATTTTTCAACTTTTCATGCGGTATGGCTTGCCCAGAGAAATAATCATGGATGGAGGGCCACAATTTGTAGGCCATAAGATTGCTGCGACATTAAAAAATCATCATATCATACACATAATCACAACTCCATACCACCCACAAGCAAATAGCCAAGTAGAAAGTACCAATAAAGTAATTGAGGCAATACTCACAAAGATAGTTGCATCACATAGACGTGACTAGGATACCCGATTGCTAGAAGCCATGTGGGCATACTGCACGGCATGGAGAAATACCAAGGGATATTCCCCATATCATTTAGTATTTGGTAAAGAACCTATCTTCGCAATCGAATTTGAAATTCATACATTGAGGATAGCTCAGGAAGTAGGCTTGGACTTAAATGAAGCATAGATTAATAGGCTACATCAAATCAATGAATTGGATGAAATCTAGCTATCAGCTCTACAACATATTGCACTGATCTAACAACAAAGAGCGAAATGGCATGATGCCCTTATCAAGAAGAAGATCTTCCACGAAGGTGATTGGGCACTTTTGTATGATTCTAGGTTCCAAGATTTCCTGGGAAAACTCCAGACCAGATGGTTAGGCCCTTACGAGATACGAGAGGTGCATGGTAATGGCACCGTCACATTAGCCACCATGGATGGGTCTGGTTACTATTTTAAAGCAAATGGACATCGAGTACGCCTCTATCACAAACCACTTACCAAGAAGTCATTTTGCCAACAGTTATGGGAAGATTCCACTATACAAGCTATTGCTAAAGAGGGAAACCCATCCACAGCATCGGTCCACTGAAGAATTTATTTGTTTTCGAAATTTGTACATAAATTTCCCTTTCTGCTTGATTGAATTTGCTTGTATAAAAAATTGCATATAAATTTGTTTTTCTATTTTTCCTTTGTTGTTCCCTTTAAGGAACAATTGTTGTTCCCTCTACGAAATAACTGTTGTTCCCTCTAAGGAACATCCATGATCGTGTGGATTTTCCCCTGTTGTTCCCTACAAGGAATAGATGTTGTTCCCAAGGAATAGTTGTTGTTCCCTCTTAGGAACAGCAATATCCGTGTGTAATTTTTCTCTTCTTGCTGTTCCCTTTAAGGAATAGCTGATGTTCCCTGTAAGGAACAACCGATGTTCCCTCTTAGGAACAACAATTTCCATGTGCAATTTTTATCTTTGTGCTATCCCCTTTAAGGAACAGCTGTTGTTCCCTCTAAGCAACAGTTGATGTTCCGTCTTAGGAACAGTAATTTCCATGTGCAATTTTTCTCCTCTTGTTGTTCCATTTAAGGAACAATTGTTGTTCCCTCTAAGGAACAACTGTTGTTCCCTCTAAGGAACAACAATTTTGTGTGAAATTTTTCTTCTTACTATTCCCTTTAAGGAACAATTGTTTTTCCCTTTAAGGAACAACCATTGTTCCCTCTAAGGAACAACCACTATTCCCTCTAAGGAACAACAATTTCGAGTGAAATTTCTTCTTTTTGTTGTTCCCTACAAGGAACAGTTTTTGTTCCCTCTAAGGAACAGTCGTTGTTCCCTCTAAGGAACAACAATTTCGTGTGAAATTTTTCTTCTTGCTATTCCCTCTAAGGAATAGTTGTTGTTCCCTCTAAGGAACAAGTGCTATTCCCTGAAAGGAACAAAAATTTCGTGTGAAATTTTTTTGTCTTCTTACTGTTCCCTACAAGGAACAGCTGTTGTTCCCTTTAAGGAACAACCATTGTTCCCTTTAAGGAATAACAATTTCAGTGTGCATTTTGTCTTATTGTTCCCTACGGGAAACAAATCTTGTTCCCTCTAAGGAACAACAATTTTTTTGTGCATTTTCTTCATTGTTCCCTGCAGGGAACAACTATTGTTCCCCACAGGGAACAACAATTTTTTGGCGTCTATTTCCCTTGTTGTTCCCTACAGGGAACAACTATTGTTCCCTTTAAGGAACAACAATTTTCATATGGATTTTCTTTGTTGTTCCCTACAGGGAACAACTGTTGTTCCCTCTTAGGAACAACACCTTTTTTTCGTGTCTTCCCTTGTTGTTGCCTATAAGGAGCAGCACTTTCTGTGTGAGGTTTTCTTTTGTTGTTTCCTTTAGGAAATAACACTTTGTGAATATTTGTCTGAGAACACCCTTTCTTTCCTTTGCTTACTCGTAATGACCCTCTATAGGGCACAAGTGTACAAATATATATGTAAGGGTACAAATCTGAGTTTACTGGAACAAGCAAATATATTGACTATTATCATCTTTAACAAGATTTCTTTGTATTGATAAAAAAAGAAAGGACACAACCATCTATATCACTTCACTGTCCTCATTTCCACTATAAATCGAATTGATTGATTATTTGTACCATGTTGGTTCCCCCCTAACCCCTATAATTCTCTTTGTTCATTATCACCAAATAAGGTTAAGGGTATATTTTTTTTTCCATTGATATGTTCAGACTTCTTCCGCCATCCCTACTCCTAAGGAGTGTTGAACCACCCTTTATATATAAATAGTAAGTGTTCAAAAAAAAAAAAACATATACATATGTTTACCAACAATTCTATGATTTTTACAGATGGGGCATATGGGGTCTCATCACGAGCCAACCTACCATGATCATGAGGACGCAGCGAAGTGGCATTCCCACTATGGACATCACACCAGGGATATGATCCAATGTTTGCATCAAGAAATAAATTCCTTGGAACAGGAGGTCTCATCATGAGTCAGCCTGCCCACCTTTCGCTCCTTCCCAGTGAATGGCAATGTGTTCATTTGGTTACCATGCCAGCACATTGGTCTCTACTCTGATAGCATAATGCACTTACCCAATTATACATAGAGGACCATGGTTCCAAAGGGTTAGAAAGCAACTCTATCAAGGCTATAGATGCTTGTAGGAAACAAAAGCCCTACTGAT
Source organism: Pinus tabuliformis (assembly GCA_031772625.1). NCBI lineage: Eukaryota > Viridiplantae > Streptophyta > Pinopsida > Pinales > Pinaceae > Pinus > Pinus tabuliformis. The sequence continues at coordinate 424,421,401 of CM062813.1, forward strand.
GGTATTGAAGTCATATTTTCAACATCAATAGTTATTATAATTCCCAATCTTATTTTTTATCTTTATTACAGAGAGATTATGTCCCTAATTTATTTTGAACCTTTATGCATGTGATATCTTTTAAATCAATCATAATAGTTTTAAGTGGAATAATGATGGTAAAGTATTTTTCCTGCGTCAGTTGTCCTTTTTCCTTTTTGAATCATCTCATAGCATCTCCTCACTGATCGATAATTCTCATTATATGCATTGATTTTAGCACTCCAATATCTTTTGCGATCCTTTCATTAATATGCATACCTTGCCACTTTCATCACCTCTGTACTTCGCCACTAGCACGTTATCCCTTCACTCATTCGGTCGAAGGCAACCTATTATTTCAAAGGGGGGCGAGGAGAAACCTCCAGTGTACTTATGCATGCATGTCAGCTCTTTATTTGATTTTGCAGGGCAATACGACATTCTATGATCACGAAGCATGTGGTATAATAACAAGTCCTAGATAATAGTGTTTATGCTTGTAAAGTATCATCTGATATAACCATTATAACAACTTTTTGTTCCATCACTCGGCTCTATTTATTATTGTGCTATCTCTGCTACACTAACCGTTTGTAGAATTCAAGCGGTATGGGAGGAAGAACAGTGCGTGGGGATCTACTAATATTGGTTGTTTCTGATGTAGCCAGAGAAATTTTAGCTCGAGTTGGGTGGACAACATACTCTACATGACTTCAGCCACCCAACGAAGAAATTGCCATTGAATTCCTATGAAATTTACAGAATGGACAATCCATGGTAAGGGGCAGACAAATCATAGTATCAGATGTTGTGATAGTAGAAGTATCTGGGTTGCCAGCCGAAGGACCCGTATGGGCTAACAAACGATTGAAGTTGCATGATGCCATCGAAGCCTTTAAGGATGAAGGACAGGAGCTAATCAAAAAAGGTAAAGGCATTCAACCATCTTCGCTTGGAGAACCATGGGGAGAATTAGCAAGGATCGTCCAGAATTACATCACATGCGACAGGCACAAAGACGTGGTAAGGCCACGTCAACTCAAACTCTTAGTAGTTCTGAAACAAAAATGATCTGTAAATTTACCTGCATTATTGAAATTTTTACTCCATGACACCGCCGAGAGGCTAAGATGGTCCCGACATATAGAAACCGTAGTAAGCCACCACTGTTTGATTAGGCTGATAGTTAGCTACAACTTGGCCCAACAACAATCAACCTGGGAGGAATTAATATTTGCTATTGAAGGAGGTTTAGCTCTGCCTGCACCTAACCCTATTTTGAAAAGGAAGAGGACTACCCTTGCAAGGAACATAACCCAAAATCATAGACATTCCGCTAGGCTGAGGACAAACTTGGGAACAGCCGAAAATCCTTAGGGCAGTATCAGCCAACCCATAGAACTATCCAGCCCATGAAGTGAGCAATACTTGCAGTTAGAAGGACAAGATGACCCTGAATTAGACCAGGAGGAAGAAACAGGGCATTCTGGAGATGAGGAAAGAAATGAATCAAGACTCCCTTCAACACCAAATACATGTCCCCCAGGAGATTTATTGCACGATATTGAATTGGCCTAGATCTTGGCCAATATGAATGATTTCATACGGTTTGAAAGCTCGCTTAATTTGAATTTGGGAGAAACCCAATCTTTATAGAACTCTAGCCATGACAGAATTATATCAGAAAATTTAAGCTATGAAGTAGAAATAGGGGTAGAAGTGATTCAAGAAGAGGTGAACCAACCCGGTGACACGCCTCCAGGAGAACCCAACTAGGTAGCCCTAAACACGGAGAATACAGACCAAACAGAAGGAGCAGAAATAAACCAGGAAGATGACTACCAATCTGGGGACACAGCTCTTTTATAACAGAGCCAGGATGAGTGACTGGGCTTGTTAGGAGAAGAGACTATTAACAGAACAACTTCTCCTCTGAAAAAGTACAAAGCCAAAATTAAAAAGCTTAAGAAGGAACAACAGCGGCTTCAGAAAATGGTAAAAAGGCTCAGGAGAAAGATAAAAGAAATATCAGAGGTTCCAGAAAAAACCCCAGAGATAGTAAACATGACAGTTCAAACTGTATTATTTGAAAGAAGATCTACAGACACTCAAACTGAGCCCATACTCACTCAACCTATTAAGGAACAACATGCAATTCTTGCAGAAGTAGCTACCCAGATAGAGGTTGTACCCTCTTATAACATAGCTATTCAGATGGAGATGGTACCCTCCTACAACATAGCCACCTAGACAGAGGTTTGGACCTACCATAATAAAGAAACATAGATAGTAGGCATTCCTTCTCATAACAGAAGTATTCAGACAACCATTCAAGCCAAAGATGTCATGATACGCAATGACCCCAGTATATTGAATCTTCAAGAAGATTTAGCATAGGCTCGACTTGCCATAGAACGGATTGAACAAGAAACAGTCTCCCAACAAAAATACCAAGAATTGGAGAGGAAACTTCAGGACATGAATACATCAGAGAGTGAGACCTTTGACAAATATTGAAAAGCAGAAGAGAAAATTGAGAAAATGGAGTTCAAACAAGAGAAGGTCATGAGTTAAAAGGACACTTTCTGCTCATTATACACTGATGTCTTGGTATGCATATCTCCTGCCAATAATTATGCCTTATTTTTGTTGGAACGATACTTGCTGTTAAAAATTAAAGCCAAGAGAGATGGAAAACCCATTGAATTAAAAACAATTGAATATTTTATAAATTGTTGCAAATAGCATGTGGTAAAATTTCAAAGGTTTCTTTGTGAATTTTACCTACACAATTTTGTATTAGAGGAAGAGGTGGAAAAGAACCCCAACCCTTTTGTGGGAGATGTTCAATTCCAAGCATTTATCTTATTTGTTGTCAATCAATTGAAGTGGTTCAAGGCTCATAACGCGTTCCAAAGACAAGAGCATGGACCATATCTTTGGGTTAGAAGTGAACCCAAGCACCCTTTGCAAATGCTGGCCAATCACAAGAGTCTGATGACAAGGGAAGGGGTAATCAAAATTTTTGGGCCTATTCAGAAAGAGATTGTACAGAAGGGAGTAGAATACTTCCTCTCCATTCAGGAAAGCTCCTTGGCTGTAGCCAAGCTCAGGCGGACAGTCTCCACTAATAATGTATAGAATAGAGAGCCATTTAATTATCAAAATTTTAAGCTAGTTGCAGACTGTTTTGTCACTTATAGCAATCTCATTTTGAGAGAAGGTCCTTATTGGCTAGGATGTCGGTTCCGTAGCCCTATCATTTGGTATCTTGCTGAAGGTTATCAGGCTATATACGAATTGCCTGAAGGACAGACATGGCCCATCTTTGAGCTTTTGGCCAAGAACCATGGTTTTATACCACTTTATGACATTCCTTCTCCAGCTTATTCTTTAACTTCTCTCTATACAAATTATTTGCTTTTCATGAGGACATGAAACAGGGTAAGCGGGGGAGTATGTTGAGTTAGGAAATGGGTATGTAGTTACTCTTAATCTCATCATCCTTTTTCTTTATTCTTATCTTTTCTATATCCTAATGTGGTAATGTATTGAGGAGTTATGGTAAGAAATGAAGGAATTATATGCAGTTATGATTTAGCTAATTATTACCCTTCTTTACGTAGGAAAAAAACAAAAGGGACACTTGTTGTTCCCTAACGAAGGAACAACAAAAATCAATAAGCAAAGAAAGGGACGCGGTGGTTGCGGACAAGGCTAAAGACAAATCAGAAGGATTAGCACGAGAAAGGAAAGGATGTCTGAAGTTGGAAATCGGTTGTGAATCCCCTAGGATCGGGAGATCTTGAGGGATCGCATTTACCATTTCTGATTATAAAAGGAGACAATTTTAAGAAGAAAAGGGGAATCTCTGTTGTTATTGAATTTGTAATTTAAATTATAGACTCTCGCTGTTGAGAAGAACACGAATATACTGTAATGCTATTTAGGTTTGATGATTAATACATAAGTGAAGTTGTTGTTCCCTCACGTTATCTGAAGTAACTTAGCAGTGATCGTTGGTTGCTCAGGGCCCGGCCTCTGGTGGATTCAACTGCTTTCCTTGTGTCATACATTTTCAATTCTTTGCAAGTGTGATGGTTTGACAGTATTCTTGCTTTCTGTGATTTTATCTCCTTCATTGTTTATTGTTTTCTTGTGTTGATATAATATCTCTGCTTTCTATGACTTACATCATTATAGTTTAAATAGTTTTACCTTCATTTCACATTAAGTTACTTAGATAAATATTCAACTTGATTTAATAAATTGTAAAGAGTTTAACTATCGTTGTCGGAATTTCATATTGATATCATTGTTGTTTGGATTATTTACTGGAGAATGGGTTTGATATAGATTAAATTAATTAAGAAGAGATGAGTTATTGTTACTGTACTCTCAGCTGATGCCATTGCTAGTCAAATTGCTTGAGTAAGGATTGATTACAATTTCGGTAGAAGTTTGGGTCTTGAAGTTTAGTTGTTATATTCCCTTTAATGATTGCTATTGGAATTTATTAGATGCATCCGTTTACTCTTGTACTTAAATATCTATACTGCTGTTTAGGAAACATTACTCTCTAAATTAGATAGCAGCCACATACTGTGTACACTCTTGAAATAAGAGGACTTGCCTGGGTTGATAATTAATGTGAGATAATTAGGAGTTTTAAAAGGCACCTTTTATCAGTCAACACAAATTATGAAATAAAATTGATCAAGAAGGAAAAGAAGAAGGACAAGAAAGCAAAGGATTATGCTTTAGTAAATAAAGAAAATGAAGAAGCCTCTTGAACCTCCATCTCAGTGTTCTACAATAGGTAAAATACCAAAGGAATTGGTACAATAATATTTAAGAGGGAGTCAGGCTCCCATCTTCATCTAAAAGATGTCATGTATGTACTTGGGTTGAAGAAGAACTTGATCTCTATAGTTGTATTGGATATGAGGCTATGATGTTTTTTCAGTAATGGGAAAGCTTTTCTGAGACATGTAGCTACCAGGAAGGTGAAACAGGTCAGAGTTAGAGTGATTAAAAATATCTACAAACTTGAGGTGGAACCTTGTGCTACATTGAGTAGCAAGGCATAAAAGGTGTAGATTCGAGGTGTTGGATAACTATGGCATAGGTGCATGGGACACTTACACCATGGGGTCTTAAAAATCATGCAGCAGATTACCATCAGTCTCTCGAAATGCACCCTTAACCACCATGATGTCTGCAAGGGATGCACATTGGGGAAAATTCAAATCCACCTTACAGGGTCGAGATAGCAGAGCTGGAGCAATGTTGGAGCGAGTCCACTGTGATGTATGTGGACCATTTTCTATAGCCTTTACAACAAAACATAAGTATTATGTGATTTTTGTTGATGAAGTTTCTAGAAAATGTTGGATCTTCTTCATGTGAAAGAAGGATGAAGTTTTCTCTAAATTTGTTGAATTCAAAGCATTGGTTGAAAAGGAGACTGGCCAGAAATTGAAAGGTCTGAGAAGTGATAATGGAGTGCTTCTTTAGGATAGGAAATAAATGCTACAATCTATAGACAACTTGTGGGATCCTTGATGTATTTGGTGAACACAAGGCCTGAAATATGCCATGCAGTTAATCAATTGAGCCAAGCCATGGTGAAGCCTACCAATTTGTATTGGAAAGCAACAAAGCATGTATTGGGGTGTGTGGTGAAGTAGAATTAAAAGTGCGGACACAAACAAATTCCTCTAGCCCGATAATGGGTATAGCCACAACAAATAGATTCTATGGAAGATTTCCTTAGGTTAGAATAAATGAAGAGGGCATACCTCTTGGCCTCTTATCCTATTTGATGATGTCCGCACTTGCTCACTCCAGCTATCTCTCGCTTCCTTCTTCAAGCTCCTGAAACAAGTAAACAATAACAACACACAAACATAATAATAGACAAATTGCAATTCAACCTACTTAACAAGTCAAGAAACATTAAGACATGGATATGTAATATTACAAAACATGTAGGAAATCAATCGATAGTTGCATATATTAATATCAAAGAGAGATTACAACCATTCATCTTGATGTTGCAGTCTTCATCTGACAAGAACAGGTTCCCACACACTTCTGCTAGCATTCCACGATGGCTTCAAACAACAATAATTTTAAAGCGCTCCCCTTTTAGGCTTCACTCCAAACCAAAACACACTTCTCCCTCACACAACTAGATAGCTACAACTAGTAATATCTTGCTTGTCTACTCCAAACCAAAATAGCATCAACACTCAACCAAAACTCTGCAACTATAACACTCACACTAGTTTGTGCTTGGGAAGAAGGGAGGTTTATATAGGAAATATTGATGGGAGATGGATCCTCTTCTCATGGGGGAAGGACTTATCCCTTGAGGTAGTTCCATCATTATAGGGGAAAGGAGCCCAAACTATCATCGTCGACCCCATCCGGCCAAACCATTTACCAGACTTTCGTTACAGAGCTTCTAAAGCTAGAAGCTTCGGCTCTAATTTAAAAAACTTTCCATGACAGGACCGTTGCAACTGGAACACAGCTTAGTCACTCTAGTCGGCGCGAGGAGTAGTGCTAGGCTTTGCACATCGGTGCAGGGGAAATAAAGGCCATTAGTGTTGGTCTTGTAAACTGGGAAAAACAGAAGTTTCAGGGGAAATGTTGCAAAATGGAATTGATATGCTCATGAAGAGGGACACAATGGGAGTTTCTTCATGAAGGAAAAGCATGTAGGATTCACTGTAGAGGTCCTCCAGGGTCAAGGAATGGGGAGTATAGGGATAATGACAAAATGTTGTGTAACAAATGCCCCCTAAAGCGTGAAGGTTGAGTTGGAGTGAGGGATGAAATGCTTTATAAATCAGTGCAGGGAACCAGTCTATTGTCGGAAAACCCGCAAGAAAGTACATATACCTATACATAAACTAAGATCTCTGTCAAATGATACATGAATCATGGCATGGACACAACCATCCAGAGAATGATCATGTAAATGGATCCAGGTATGGGCACAGCCATCCATCAAAGAGGATCATAACAGAACCAAGGCATGGTCGCATCCATCCAATACTGAGAAGGATCACATATGATAACTCATGGTTTGGTCGCAGCCAACCATCTGAAAGAGACATGCATATCATCATAACCATGTCACATCACTTCATAACCTAGACTTTTGTGATCTAATTCCAGGATCTTGAGCTCTAACACGACCCGATCAAAGTATAGATTCTAACATGTGAATAGATGTGTTGACATCAAACATGTTAGAAAGTTGCTTGATTACCAGTCAATGATGTAAATTGTTAACAAGCATGAGAGAAACCACCAATAATGACAATGGCCCCCAAGGTACTATCAGTACAATCCATGGAATGTGAATGGAGGAACTAAATTCAAACACCCATGAAATTACTCGATTGATAGCTAATGATGTGAACTTGTCTTTGAGTGCGAAGAACTTGCCATTAGGGCATGAAAGCTCTAAGGTACTAGAAGGGGGTATCTCGGTCAACTTCCTGGGAACGAGTTGAAGTCAAAGGAAAGCGACCGTGTCGAAGGAGGGCCATAATGAATCCCACATCATTGATGCAAGACGAGAGGATGCAAAATTATTTTGGATGATATAGAGAATCGAAGGTAAGTGTAATTGCAGAAGGACAACTATTGAACATATCGGCGACACAACTAGAAGTTTGGCAGCTTTTGGATCCATAGGATCAGTGGTCATGAAGACGTGGCAGAGATCAAATGGAAAGTAAAAATGAATGGAACAAACCCAGGAAGGTCTATGATACAAAGGTGGATGTCCCAACCTGACACGAATCAAAGAGTGTCATGTTCAAGAGTGAGCTGCTGACACGACTGATAGATTTCCAAATTTTCCCCCACCATTTCTGGCGAGTACCAAAATTATTTTTTAATCGCAAGCTTGAAGGGCATAGCATATGCTTGCACTGTAAGTTCATCCTTTAGATGAATCTGGCCTAGTAGTTTTAACGAGCTCTAGGAAGGAGAAGCTTATGTCCATCATGATGATGAATTCGATGTCGTTTAACAGTTTAACGAGTCTGAAAAAGGTGCAACTCGGTATCTTTTTCATGTTTAGAGAGTTTGAAAAATACACGTAAAAGAAAACTCTACATGGTCCCTTTTTGTATATTTGTGTATCTCGAGCCTGAAAAGGTAGAAAATAATACTTGAGAGAATCGCTTGACCATTTCAGGCAAGGAGTACCTTTTTCGTAAATAGTGCATCCCAACCCAAAAAAGGGGTAAACTTATACTGGGCGCATGATGCTTCACATTCATTAACGAGTTCGAAACAACAAGGGCTCGACCATATTTTCACTTTTAAAGGGCCGGAAAAGAGTTGAAAGCAGACCCCCCATTTTTATTCTCTTTAACGAGTCAAAAAGGGAAAAAATACTTGGAAATATTTTCATATAAATTTAATGAGTCGAGAAAAGATTTGAAACGTAACTCATCATCATCGTTGAACATCCACAACCTGTCGCTGCAAAAGTAAGGTAAAGTGTATTATCGAGGTCAAAATATTTACAAAACATGATATTTTCATGAAAAATGAATTAAAAGGGGAAAATTAAATATATTTTTACCATTTACCATTTTACCTTTGTTATTAATACTTTTTACCCACTTTTGCCCTAGTTGTTCCGGAGCAGATTACGGGAGATCCGGGAGGTCAATCGACGAGCCGTCAGTTCCAGGTAATAGTCGAAGCCTTGAGCTCCATTTCCATGCTATTTATTCCTTCTTTTAGCCATTTTTTTGGATTTTTAGGGAGGTATTTGAAAATATTTTTCGCCCTCAGTCGGCATGATTTCTGGGCATGGAATCGCACCAGCCAAGGGTGATTAGCAAAGGCATCTGCGCAGATTGGTGCAAATATTTTTAAAATAGGCGCGTTGACATTGTGGATAGGGAAAAACCCTATGTTCTCAAAAACTGACCATTTAATCTTGAATTTAATGTGCCAATGATGATTATTGACTCAAATTAATGGATTTTGCAGGAGAGAATAGCCGAAAATGGTGGATTGGAAGGAAAGAGAACATGAAGATGTTTCACCCAGGCAATGAATGACCCAAATTTCCTAGAGGATCTGAGGTATTGTGGGCTCCTCAAATTCTTCCTTACACCAAGGATGCGGGCCCAGTCCGAGTTGCTTCAATACTTGATAATCCTTTGGGACATTAATCGGGAGATTTTTGTCATTGGGGACCAGGAGCTAGAGTTGACAACTTCAGATATTTACTCCATCACTAGAGTGTCTCACAAAGGTAAGGCAGTGAACTTGTATGGGCCACGTCCGATCGGGGCAAGCATATCTTCCTTACTTGTCGAACACTGCCCTGAGGCCATGAAATCCAAGAGTGGGAAGATAGAGATTTCCAGTGTGCGGGATTTGACACTGAAGGTGCTTTTGTTTAATATCAATAGACTGGCGGGTCCCAGGTGGAACATGAGACTAACAAGTCAAAGTTCCTTTATGCTATTGACTGCACAGCTCCTACGATCTTCAAATGGGCGGAGGCCATGAAGATGAACATCAAGCACCAATTTTCCAAGGCCAAGGTGGGGAATCTGAAGCAATTTGGCTTCGGATCTGTACTTGTGACCTTCTTCGTGGAATGAGCACCACTGTTCCAGTATCAGCTAACTGAGGTAGATCCTTGTATGCCACGCAAATCCGCAGATTGCTTGCAAGAGTCGTTTAATGCCCAAGATCACTGGGGGTCAGCATATGTCATACTGACCTGCATTATTTTCATGGCTACGACGACAGTAGATCGTCATGCAGGACTGGCCATATAGTGGCACTGATTTCTGTGGAGATCTAGATATGCCCTTCCAGATGGAGAAGACTTCGATGACAAAGGTAAAAACTAAAATTTTTAATTTTTGATATATTTTTTAATTTTTTTTGGTATATATGTGCTTATAAAATTTCTCTTGTTTATGCAAATGTTGAACCAGAGAATCCAGATGGGATTTCCCCGATAGCCAAGCATGTCCCCCACCCTATTAATGGTGTCACCCCTTATCAGGATCGGAGCGACAATGAGGATGAGATCACGAGGAACCTTGAGGGGTTAACTCATGGTATCCCGGAGTATGCTTGGATAGGAGACATGCCCCATTGGTACCAGAGACAAACAATGGGAGTCTCAGATCAGATCCACCGATTGTTGGGTTGTGTTGCATGAACTGTCTCATGCTACCATGACTACCATGCTGATTAGTTCCTAGGTCCAGCACTTACATATTTTTTGAGGCTTGCGTGCCACGGATGTATGAGGCATGCAAGCCACCGATGTTATTTTTAACACACATATTATTTTTTGGGGTTCTGATGTATCAAACATTCTCACCATATATATAGGTTGTATTTTCCTGTCTATTATGGTACAAATGGTTTGTCTTATCTTTTACATGTTTCATAAATGTCTATCCAACACGTAATTAGCTAATGCATCAGTCAATGTATTCATGTGTCTAGGAATATGATGATATGTAATATAATCAAAATGACTTTCCAATAGATAGATACGAAGATACATTTTCAATATTTGATAGAATATTGCCCATTGAGTTAAAGGACGACAAGCTATGAATCCAGTTTGACAACCAATTCTCTGATGCCCTAAGCGATGGCTTCTAACAATAGTTCGATGACCGCACTGTATTCAACACTGTTGTTGGTTGTGCGACCTAGGCAGATACCTTGAATATCAATCAACTCACCGTTAGGGTCATATATAGCCCATGCTATGGATGATAGGTTCTGGGTACTATGACAAGCACCATTAGCGAAACCAATGTGAGGAGTCGCAGACATCTGCAAAGCAAGAAAAGCATAGTAAACAGGAAAGTTGTTTGAAAACTATCACACAAAACAACGCTGTACAAAAATGAATCACACACTAATGTACATAAGTAACCAAGCAAGATTACCTAGGCATAGTACTTTTTGAGTTAAAGCTCGTTTCGGGGCTTATCGAGAGGATTTCCTTCATAATCCATAAGCTCATAGGCTTCTTTCTACAAAATGCGTTTCACGATATAGGGTCCATGCCACATTGGTTCAAACTTGCCTTCCCTAAACTTATTGTTAGCTTGGTTGTATAATAAGACCAAATCACCCTCAGAGAATGCACGAGGGGAGACCGACTAATCAAAATGACATTTGACCCGTTTCTTTTGTGCTTTGAGGACCAAGACAGTGAGACTACGAGTCTCGTCCAATTGTTCTAAATATAAGAGGTCTTCCTCTTGAGGTGATGTTTCAGGGAGGAGTTGAACAACTAACTTGAGTGAAGGAATCTCTCATTCGATCGAAAATGTTTCTTCCAAACCATAGACCAATTGGAATGGTGTGAAACCAGTTGTGTCTTTAGTTGATGTTTGATAGGCCCACAAAGCTGAAAAGAGCATTAGATGCCAATTTGACTTGTGCATCCCAATAGTATGCTGAAGCACTGTGACCAAAACCTTGTTCACAGCTTCAACTTGGCCATTGGCCTGAGGTTAATATGGGGTTGAGCCATCGTGGCACAAGCCCAATGCATATGTCAACTTAGCCATCATGTAATCTATGAAATGGGAGCCATTATCTGTGAAAATGGCTTGGGGTATGCCGAACTTGGAAATAACATGGTTTAAAACGAATTGAGCCACCGTCTTACCATCTGCAGAATATGTAGGCATCACTTTGGCCCATTTGGTGAAATAATCCATAATGACGATAATATAACCATGCCCCCCGGATGAATGAGGGTTACATCTCATATAATTGATGCCCCATTTGGAAAAGGGACCAATGGTAATGACGGGGTGTAGGTGAGCGGGTGGGGCACACATATTGCGTTGGTAAATTTGGCATTTGTGGCACTTACGGACAACAAGAATGCATTCCTTGAAGATAGACGGCCAAAAATAACAAACTCGAAGGATTTTTTGAGTTGTAGTGTAACCAGACATATCACCACCACATGCCCCGAAATGGAAATCATTGAGAGCTCTTTCAACTTCCTCGATTGTAAGGCATCGTAGAAGAACTAAATCAACACTGACACGATAGAAAGTATCGCCAATAATACGGTAGGGTTGGGAGTGATGCTGAATCCTTCGGCGATAATCCTTGGTCAACACGGACCGACACATGGACGTTTAGAGATACACGATGATATCACCATACCATGGATCAAGGGTGCTAATTAGGAAAAGGGTCTCATCTGGAAGCTGTTCATCTGCACCAGTAGGGAGAGCCTTGGAGGGAAGGGAACAAATCAATTCTATGAAAACGAGTGACTTCTTAGATTTGGCCATAGTGAGAACCAAATCGAATTCTTGCAGGATGACGATCCATTTAGAATACTTGCCCCCCAACAACTGACAAGTCAGGATATAGGTCATAGGGTTGCATTTAGAAATCACTGTAGTCATACATAAAAGGATATAGTGCCGAAAGCGTTGAACAGCCTGAACAACAGCCAAAGCCAACTTCTCGACATGTGCATAACGTGTTTCAGTGTCGAGGAGATTCTAGCTAAGGTAGTAGATTACATGTTCACTACCTCCATCATCGTCTTGGACCAAAACCATAGTAATGGTGTTAGGGGCCGCAGCTAGGTAAAGGAAGTAATCTCGATAATAGTCTGAGCAGATGCAACAGAGGATAATTTATGAGGACGACCTTGAGATCATCAAAATATTTTTGGGCCACCTTGTCCAAGGTAAAGGGAGTTCCTTGTTTGAGCAACCGGGTAAATCCTGTGGCTAGCCCGGCATAGTTGGGTATAAAATGATGAAGAAAGTTGACCTTTCCTTGCAGGCTCTAGAGTTGATGCATTGAGGATGGAGGGGGTAAATTTACAATGGCCTCATCTTTTAGTGGATCCAGATGAATATCGTCCTTGGAGATGATCAAGCTGAGGAGTCGTCCTAATTCCATGCAGAAAACACATTTATGTGGATTTAACCGAATGTTATAATGTCTGCAGCGTAGAAAAATCTGTCGAAGATGGTCTGGGTGATCTTGGTGCTTACGAGAATGGGCGATAAGGTCATCTAAGTAAGACTGGACAATGTTACGAATATCATGAAACACATAGGACATTGCCCGTTGAAATGTGGCTCCATCATTTTTGAGGCTGAAAGGGAGCTTCTTGTACGTGAACGTACCCCATGGGAAGATAAAGGTTGTCTTTTATTGATCGGCCAGTAAGATATTAATCTGGTTATAACTAGAAAAACCATCCATAAAGGAAAATATCTTGCTCCCGGCACATTCATCAATGATTTGATCAATGAAGGGAGTAGGATAGTTGTCTTTAGGACATGCACGATTAAGAACTCGATAATCCACACAAATATGGATCGTGCCTTGTTTTTTAGTCACCGGGACAATATTAGACACCTAGTCTGTAAGGGGGATGCGATAGATGAAACCAACCTTGAGAAGCTTTTCAACTTCACCATTAATGGCAGCAACCTTCCTAGAGTGCACTCGGTGAAGCCGTTGGTGAATGGGCTTCTCTTGTGAATACATTGGTATTTCGTGCAACACAATGCTAGGATCAATGTTAGGCATTTCTTCATAAGACCGTGCAAACAAATCATGGAATTCTTGAAATAGATGATTATATGTCTTGATTGTTAGAAAATTATATATTACATAGCAATGGAACACATAAAATATTGTATAAATATGAACACAGAAAACGCATAAAACAAGAGAGACACAAATATACGTGGTTCACCCAGTTTGGGCTACGTATACGAAGAAACAGCTAGTCCTTCGATTTATGTTATCTAGCAAACTGAAGAGATACAACCTACAAAAAATCCGTTGTAACTCCCTCTTCGCTCTCAATCTCCTGTCTCTTGCACACTCAGAATACAGATCTATATAGACGCAATACAATTCCCTCATATATAGCAAGGGGTTTCCTTCTAGGGAAAAACCCTAAAATAAACATAACTTCTACCATCAGATCATCTGCCTAATGGATGGCCCAGATTGACTAGAAATTACTATACTTTTACAAGGCAATTTTACATCTATTTTTAGCTTCAGGGGTGCTACCCCCGAAACCCCCACCGGGGGACTGCTGGCCCCCAAACCCTTGCAGGGGGGACAAGTCCCCCCCGCACCCCCCTACATGGATGGGTGTACAATCTTCATGGGGTATACATCCAGCTGAAACCTTTTGAATACAGAAGATAATCAGGCTCCACACCCAACATTGATCTCATTCGGAGAACAAGATACCCCAATATGAACATGTTCAAAGATACTGGGTTTGATAGAAATGTCAATTAGCATCGTTTGAGTAATATTAACCAAGTTTCCTTCCAACCATACTTCATGAGTACTAGTTGGTGGCGAAATGGAGAAGAGCACTCTTTGAAAGCAGTAGACATGACCGTTGGATGAGGCAGGAATGAGGAGCCATGATGAGTATCAATCCATGGTGGTTCCTTGAGAGACATGATTTCCATGATACCTTCATTAGCGAGGAAGGTCTCGGCTAAGGGATCAAATGATTCCAAAGTGCCAAGCTAAGGGGATTGAGAGTACATATTGAGAGAGGTCTTCGACATATGAGAATCATAGGATGCAGAGTTCGAAGCTGAAACAATTTCCACGTAATTGACTTCGGCGGGACTAAGTGGCATAACCTCACCCCAAGTATCAACAAGATCTGGTGTAGGTATGACCTAGGGATCAGATTTGATCGAGATCATGTTGACAAAGGCAACATGAGGAGGTGGGAGTGGAAAAATTCCCATTAAGGCAGAATCTTTGAAGAGACCTGCCCCCACACTCTCATAGGGAGCACCAGAGTGCTTGACGTACAGAACATTTCCATTCGAGGAGGAAGAGGCAAAGAAAGATAGCTGATCGACAGTGACAATTTTCCCTTGATGGGGAAAATGAATCACGCGAAACAAGGAGGACGCTACGGCATGCATGGCATGAGTCCAACTTCGGTCGAGTAGAAGATTGTAATTGAGATTGGAGTCAACAATTTCTACTTTGACTTGCATTGTCTTGCCTTCCAGGGTCATGGCAAGGTTAGGTAAGACACTGAAGGGTTGCGAATCGTGCCCATCAAAAAATTCCAAAGTTTTTGGAGACTGGCTCAGTGCAGGGGAACCAATAGCGTTCCAACATGAAATTGACATGATGCAGTTGTAAGCACCTTCATCGATGATGGTGTGGTGGATGGTCTTCTCATTGATGATTACCTTAATAAGAAAGGCAATTTGATGAGGGAGTCATGGAACATGGTTTTCTAGATCAAAACATATCAAATTGGAATTGGTGCGATATCAAAGGTTTCCGTTACGATGGGCAGCTTTGGAGTACCTCGAGAGTTGACATGGCTAACTGTGCCTGAACCAAATCCTCAACAATATTGTAGTGTTGAGTGGCTCATGCATTAGGATTATATTAGGATTTCCATAGTACACCTCAAGAGGGTGGCCACGTAGTGGAATCAGGGTTAGGGTGCTAAATTTGCAGAGGTCCAAAACTCAAGGTAGAAGAAGAAGGTGCAACTTCTTTCTCTTTCCTAGCTACCAAAGATGGAGTTTGATAGTCTTTTGATCGAGTAGCCACATTAATGGGTGTGCTCATCATGAACACTTGAGATCTGAAGGAAGAAGATCAGGGTTTCTTTACCATTTCAGTCTGCTGAGACGAAAATGGCTCTTTGAGGACAGCAGGGGTCCCTTTGAGCAGGTGACTAACTTCGAATCATCAAAGACAATCCTTAGTATAGTGATCCTCCTCGCAAATGAGGCAAGGATACTTAGTTTTCTGTTGCAAAGATTCACCAGTAGACAATTTGGGAGGACCCTGTTTCAGGGCATTAGCTTTAACTTTGCCTTTGCCTTGCGTTTTTCCTTTCAAGGATTTGTCCAATGCGAGAGACTGGACAACGTGGATCTCTGAGGTTTCACCAAGGCTAACTGGATTCTGAGATGAACTATTAGAAGTAGCATTTGAGACCGACTTCTAATTAGAAGAAGTTTTAGCAAGGGTTTGGGATACTGAACCAATAACTCCATCAACGGGAGGAACAACTGGTGACTTTGATGTTGCAAGATTAGATGATGGTCACGGAGCATTAGGTAATAACTCGTATAAAGTGCCAGACTAAGAGTAAACTAGATCCAATTACTGGGCAAGAGAAATGGCCTGCTCTTTAGTGATGCATCCACCCATAGCTATATCACGAGCAATTAGGGCTACGAATGATTTGGTAAACCATTAAGTGAGAAACTAATCAGCAATCTCGAATTTTATCAGGTGATGTCTACGTCTCCATTCATGGATGTGATCAGAGATGTGTGTCACAGTATCTTACGTAAGCGATGTGAGCAAATAAGTGCTAGTTTCATAATGAACTAGAAACTGAAAATGCGTGAGGAATTCCATGGCTAACGATTTAAAGTCATGGTAAGTACTTCGAGGTAACTCGATGTACCATTTCATTGCAGAACCCATGAGGGTTTGCTGGAAAAGACAAAGACGAATGGAATTGTCCATTTATGAGTTCGACGAGCACCAGAGGTGATACGTCATCACATGGGCCTGAGGATATTATTTAGCTTTTCCATCAAACTTTGGGCAATCACTTAGTATCTTGGATGATACCGGAGGCCAGTACGGTGAATGAAGGATCGGATCATTCATAAAGTGTGATACATATTGCAACTTGAGTGTAGCCAAGAAAGGTAATTGAGTGTTAAAAGGCATGGGAGGTCAATAAGTGGGCCCATAGGGAGGATCCCATCCTTGTTGGTAAGGATTTTGGCCCCATAGTGGGGGATTTGAGCCATATGGCATTTGAGGCTACCTCCATTACGGATTGCCTTGACCATAGGGAGGATTTTGACCTTGAATACCTTGAAACTGTCCAGCCATAGGTTGCTAATAAGCAACGTACAGGTTAATAGGTTGTTGAGCCTGTTGACCTTGGACATATGGATATGGAACCTGTTGTCTTGGAACATACGGCTGATGAACCTGTTGTCCCTAAACAAGATGATTTTGGACTTGGAGTCCTTGGGCGTAAGTTTGATACACTTGTTGCCCATGGACGTATGGATTTTGTACCTGAATCCCTTGTCCGGCAATATTCTGAACTTGTTGACCTAAGACATGAGGATTTTGGGCCTGATACTATAGGACTTGACCTTGTCCCTGTCCTTGCAAGGGTTGACCTTATTGATATGTATACAAGGGTTTTTGTTGCCCTTTTTGGTTTTGTTATTGTAAGGGTTGACCTTGCGGTTGTAAAATTTGTCCTTGGGGTTGCAGAGGTTGGCCCTACGAGGACATGGGCTGAGAGGTGTGTGGAGCATACTACATCTGCTCCTATGTGGCTTGCTACAACTGTTGTAAGGATTGACCTTGCAGTTGTTGCAGGTGACCTTGTTGTTGGATAATTTTCCCTTGTTGTTGTGCAGAGAGCCTTTGTTGCAACAAAGGTTACCCTTGTGGTAACAAAGGCTACCCTTGTTGTTGTATAGGCTATCCTTGTTGTTGCAAGGGTACTTGAATAGTGCCCGGGAAATTACTAAACTGAATCTAATCGTAGCTAGGTTGGATGTACTGCCTAGATTGGAGGGTGTAAGGTTGATTAAAAAATCCTTGAGAACCATATGGAACGTAAGGATTTTGGTATTGGACCTAAGCCCCATAGGGCTACTGATAGTGAACATTGCTTGATCCAGATGGACCAATGGGATTCTGAACCTGTTGGTACCAAACATTGCTTAACCCAGTAGGATCAGCCAGGTTATAAATAATATCATAAGAAGGTTGGTTTATACCAAGCATGTGAGCTTGTGAGTCGCTCATATTAGTGGCACCTAACACCATAGAAACATTCATATTATGCACCCCAGGCGTTGGCGCAATTTGGTCACTGAATAGTGGGACAAAGGGATTGACAGAGACAATCTTTGAAACTGCCAGTTTTGTCTGACGTGTAACTGGGATCAATGATACAAGAGTATTCGGAACGATGGGTTACACCAGCATTAAAGTAACATCCTGTTGGGAAGTCGTGTTTGTAACGAATGGACTTGACGTAGGCCTGATGCCTTACGCCCGTATAGGATTATGGTAAAGTGATGGGGCACTAGGTGTGCCTCAAACCAAGTGCCCCAAAGACACATAGTTGGGTGGAAAACTAGCTAGAATACCTTTCGAGAAAGGGAAACCCTCAAGAGGAAACTACAATTGCAATTCTTCCCCCTCAATAGCATGTGGAGTAGAAACTTCAGACTCATTCGGAGAAGTGAATGGAGCATTGCCTTCGGGTTCCATGTTTGAAAACAAATGACAACAAATCACCAAAAGTGTACTGGGGGATAGTTCCAAAGGAACACCCAGCCGGTCATACGGAATGTAAGGACGCTGTGGTGATATCTCAACAACGTAAAACAAAGGGTTCAAGGGGTATATAACCAGTCCAAGATGACCGTTAGTGGTCGGCGAGTTCTCTAGAGTTTGAATGGGATTGTTCGGAGATTCCTAGCCAAGATCAACAAATGAGCTTGTATCGAAAGTAGGCGGAGAACGAGATGACAATGGTTGAACTCTCAAAACAATTGTGAGTTCAAAATTTTGGTCCTCGAGTGACTCCGGTAACTCAGGAAATGACTCCTCAGACAATCTTTCAGACAGAGGAGAGGTAGAGGAATTGGGTCAACTAGATGGTTCAGCCATGATGACCTTGTCTTAGTCGATGGAAAAAATAACTTCAAGAATTTAAAATGTTATTTTAAGGAAACTCACGATTTTGTCAAAAAGACTAACATGACATTTTAGATCATGGGCAATCAATTTTTAAACCACATAAAACACTAGTGCTCTTTCATTTTTTAAGAGTCGGGAAAGAGAGAAAGATGACTATATCACTTTCGATTGGAAACGAGCTCAAAAGGACAAGTGCTTGAATGATCTTTTAAGTTTAATGAGTCAAAAATATCAAATGACTACTCTAGATGATCCAGGTAAACAACATTACCAGGCAACTGTGAACTGCAGAATACCTCTCGCCAAACTAAGAAGTACGAGCAGGAAATCTCCCGAACGTTGTGTTCAGTGTATCACATTTGCAAGGCAGCCGACTCGGCTTCCTAATTATAAAAGGATTGCAGCCTAGTGGGGTCTCCCATTATATACTTGATGATACGGGGAGCATAAATCCATACTAGCATTGTCTAATGCTAAAGCTAACAATAGCTGCTAGGTTTAAAGACGCTGGAACATGTCTCTAGCCTAGACCTTCTAGATATGATCGTTAATGTCAAATGCGCCTTAGGTTAATTGAATTCATTTTAAAGTTGATCTTGGGTTAAGTTTTAGTTTTCAGGTATTAGCGACGCTACTCAAAAAACCTTAAATGCAACTAAATGAGACAAGACCCTTTCAATTCGATGAAATGCCTACACTAGAGAGGGTAGAAACTAATAAATTAAATACAAACAATCAAGCAACTAAAAATGAAATGATCATTCACTACCTTACTTTTTCAAAAAATAAACTAATGAAAAATGCATTCCAATTCCTAATTTCCTGACAAGCACTTATCTATTAGTCCTTTCAAAACAAAAAATTCTCTTCCTTTTTCAAATGCTGATGCGATTCTAGTCTTTTAAAAGATCCAAATTATCATAACATAATGATGCAACAAGCTAGAATTTCATAATTTTTCATGAAACATCGAAACAAACTTTCGCACACAATCTTTCAGTGAAAAAGTTTTCGAGACAATAAGCTCTTCAAGGAGATTAAAACATGAAAAGAGAAGTTCATTCAGATCAATGAAACACCGACTTTACCAAACACAAGACCAACAATGTAATCTATGCCGAAAAAGAAAAGTTTACGCAAGTAAATGAAACTTTGTTAAACTTGTGCAAAAAGAGGTCAAAGTCGTAAAAAAGAACCAAAAACAAAATGCAAAGAGTAAACACACCTACAACCCGACTTAGTGAGTTCACAAACTACTGAATGGGTGACCAACTAGATGCCCTAGTGTCGCTGGCCACTCAATGACTCAATCAATCAAGTAGGAAGATGAAAAGCCAATAAGCAAACAAAACCAAATGAAAAGTAGCTTTCTAATCAGGGAGAAAATAGTCAAAAAGGCTTATGGGGTCAAAATCACAAGAGCAGAACACACTGGAAAAGATTGGGGTCAAGCCCTAATGTTCACTTACAGGCATCAACACGACTGCCTAACTGAAAACAAGCGCCAAAGGCTGGTCGATGTTACTGTCAGCGGATTAAGCGCACTGGTTGAGGTAGCTAAGGAAAAATAAAATAAATTTGAAAACAGGGACCATATCTGCTACTATGAATTTTAGACTCAAGCCAGTAAACAGGAGAAAAGAAACAGGACCAAGGGGAAAACATGGAACTAGAAAAGTTCTCACGAAATCATGAAATCCAAGACAAAAAAAAGAATCATTTTCCCCAGTGGAGTCGCCAATTTGTGGTGAAGTAAAATTATAAGTGTCGACACAAACAAATTCCTCTAGCCCAATAATGGGTCTAGCAACAACAGATACATTCTATGGAATATTTCCTTAGGTTAGAATCAATCAAGAGGGCCTACCTCTTGTTCACTTATCCTGTTTGATGATGTCCTCGCTTGCTCGCTCTAGCTATCTCTCGCTTCCTTCTTCAAGCTCCTGAAACAAGTAAACAACAACAACACACAAAAATAATAATAGATAAATTGCAATTCAACCTACTTAACAAGTCAAGAAACATTAAGACATGGATATGGAATATTACAAAACATGTAGGAAATTAATCGATAGTTGCATATATTAGTATCAAAGAGAGATTACAACCATTCATCTTGACATTGCAGTCTTCCTTTGACAAGACTAGGTTCCCACACACTTTTGCTAGCATTCCACGATGGCATCAAACAACAATAGTTTCAAAGATCTCCCCTTTTAGGCTTCACTCCAAACCAAAACACACTTCTCCCTCACACACCTAGATAGCTACAACTAGTAATATCTTGCTTGTCTACTCCAAACCAAAATAGCATCAACACTCAACCAAAACTCTGCAACTATAACATTCACACTAGTTTGTGATTAGGAAGAAGGGAGTTTTATATAGGAAATATGGATGGGAGATGGATCCTCTTCTCATGGGGGAAGGACTTATCCCTTGAGGTAGTTCCATCATTATAGGGGAAAGGAGCCCAAACTGTCATCCTCGACCCCATCCGGCCAAACCGTTTACCAGACTTCCGTTACGGAGCTTCTAAAGCTGGAAGCTTTAGCTCTAATTTAAAAAAATTGCCATAACAGGACCGACGTGACCGGAACACAACTTAGTCGCTCCAGTCGACATGATGAGTAGTTCTAATCTCTACACATCAGCGCAGGGGAGATAAAGGCCATTAGCCCCGGTCTTGTAAACTACGCAAAATAGAAGTTTCAGGGGAAATGGTACAAAAGAGAATTGATCTACTCATGAAGAGGGACACAATGGGAGTTTCTTTATGAAGGAAAAGCATGTGGGGGTTCACTATAGAGGTCCTCCAGGATCAAGGAATGGGGAGTACAGGGACAGTGTCAAAATTCTATGTAACAGGGTGCCTCAAAGGCACAATTGAGTATGGGCTATGATACAAAAGGAAGGCTTTACTGAAGCAGATTGGGAAGGGAGTCCATCAGACTGAAAAAGTACTTCAAGTGTTATCTTCAATGTTGGGTCTGCAACTATTTCCTAGTATACTAGGAAATAGAGGTATGTGGCATTCAACTCAGTAGAGGTTGAATACATGGTTGCAATTCAAGCAATGTGTGAGGCCATATGAATGAGGAAAATACTTGTGTGTGTTTTCATATAGGAGATGGATCTGCCAATGATTTATTGTAATAATTAGAGTTGTATTAAACTCTCTGAGAATCCAATATTTTATGACAGGTCCAAGCACATTGATATCATGTACCATCACTTGAGGGATTTTGTGCAGAGGAGAATTATGATGCTACAATACATTCCAACTGAGGAGAGTGATGCAAATATATTGACAAAGGCATTGTTAAGAGGAAATTTTGAATTCCATAGTTGCAGGATAGGGGTGGGGCAAAATCCCTTTCTTGTTGAGAGGGGGCATTAGAAATTGTAGCAAGAAAGGCTAAATTTGACTTGTTCTTTAGTCAAATTTAGTAATTCAATTTTACACATCATTAATTTAGTTAACTTGTATGACATGGCCTTGCTTACTATTTAGCTTAGTAAATTCAAGTTATAGGCCAGAAGTAGAGTTATTCATGTAGTGATTGCTAAAATTTAGCAATCTAGTTCAATTATTTTTAGTTTGACTCAATTTACTGAGCAGAAGCAATTAATTAAGTCATTGGAAGGTCAGTTGAGTAGTATAACTATTGTTAACTCAATGATATCACAATTATGCTAGTCAATCAACTAAAAATAGCCCATACATGCATGGAATTCAAATTTCCTAGCTAGAGTGGAGGAAAAGACACATTGTAATTATCAATTGTATACTAGTTGAGTGTACAAGATTGGAAGTTAA
This sequence comes from Pinus tabuliformis, assembly GCA_031772625.1. Classification (NCBI taxonomy): domain Eukaryota; kingdom Viridiplantae; phylum Streptophyta; class Pinopsida; order Pinales; family Pinaceae; genus Pinus; species Pinus tabuliformis. Next base: position 424,444,040 of record CM062813.1, read on the forward strand.
GGAGGTGAATCATTCCTTGGGAATTACACAAGAAAATAGGAGGAAATTCCTTATCCTATATTTTAGGAGCTAATTTCCTCAAGGATTGCACAAGGAAATAGGAGGTTGATAGAGGATTGAATTGGTTAAATGTTGGCCAGAGTAGGACAGTTAGCAGGAGAACATGTTTATAGTGCAGGGTGTGCTTCAGGATCGAAGCAAGACATTGTAATAGTTTCTCATTCTCATCTGATTAATGAAAAAAAATAGAGGGATTTTTCTCAGTTGGGTTCCCCTGTAAAATCATTATGTTCTTGTGATTTTAATGGTTGTGTGTCATTGCATGCATTTCTAAATTATGATTTCCATTCCTCAGAATAGTAGAGGAAATTTGTAATCTCTTGATTTTAGTTCAATTTCATCAGTAGTAGAAAATTTCTATTAATTTCTACAAAAAAAAAACCAATCATTGGTATGATAATGGTTGTAAAATTGTTATAAAAGCAAGTAGGGGTGCTTCTAATGAATCTTAAAGATTCATTAGAAGCACCCCTACTTTCTTTTATAACAATATTACACACACACACACACATTGCTGGAATAAGGAATTGATAAGAGGGGGGATGAATCAGTAATTTAAGAAACTATTAATTTTATTTTCTTGCTGTGCTTATAGTTCCTTCTAATGTTCTTTGATATGTGAGAGCATGCATTCATGAAAGAGTCAATATGTAAACTTTTAGATACGCATACTCAAACAACATTCTCATGATCATCATACAATTGACACAATGTTTTCACGTGGAAACCAAGAGGGAGAAAACCATCAATTTGTTGTTTGTTTTATGATGTACTTTAAGCACCAACTTAATTATATTTGTTTGTTTGTGAGAACCCACTCACTAGAGGCAACAACCCCCTTTGTTTAGCAAGCACCAACTTGCCAAGAGGAACCAAATTCTTAAGTGTGCAGGCACCAACCTGTCACTGCCACTGTTCTACTGTTTCATACAATTTTCATACTGAAAACATAGGCATACAAATTACAAGTAAAATACCAACTATTGATTGTCTACAGATTCTACTTCTGCATTTTTCTTTCTGAACACTTATGGAAGTCTTCCTCTTATTGCTCACTGCAACACTTCCTCTGTGCTCTTCTTTCTCTGCTCAGGGCTCTCCACTGTTTCCACCACAACACTACCCTTGCAACACTCTGCTCCAATACACAACTCTCTACACTTCTCTCTCGCACATATCCTCACACTCTTACTCAGCTCAATCGAGGTTTTGATTCTTTTTCTTGTGCTTCTCTTGGCTCGATGTAGTCACTATCATCATCAATTCTTCCCAAGCATATACCCCTAGCATGGCACCCCATTCTTCTGCTAATTTATGCTTACTCCAATTTTGTTGCTGCATTAAAATCATAAGGATGGGTGATGATCACTTATTTTCATACTGTTGACTCTCCATGTTGTGTATTAAATTTTAGTCCCCCTTACATATTTCATAGAGACTCCCCATGCTTATTTATGGCTCATAGAGATCTACCTGTACATCCTCATGGAGTCTTTGTTCTACATTCAAGACCACAATTGTCAATTCATACATATTTAATACACCTTTGTACTACTTCTCTATCGATGGATTTACACAACATGACACTATCAAAGCCTTTTCCATATCAACGCTTTTAAACATAGAATCCATATGAAAACAACGAACTCCAATCTTCCTTGGCCCCTTTTGTATAAGCCCCTCTTTTGCATTTTTCTCCATAGGACTGAGGGTGGTGACTGAGCGCTCTTCTTCAAAGTGCTAAGACCTTCAGACACTCAATGAGGCCTATATTTCCTTTATTAACCCCTTACACATGGTTTCATGTTTGCTTCAAAAAATTGACATTTAATACCCAAGGAGGCCCTTTATCAAAGATTTTTGTTTGTTTCACCTATGCCAGCCACCAAGGATCACCGATCACTGATTGAAAATAGGTAATAGGCACCTTGTACTAAGCCTTGGACTTCGGTTCCCTTAAGAATTTTCGACCACCTGTTGTTCCGCAAATCAAAAAATTTCCATTGTGGCACATGAGCCAACCATTGCAAACCTCTGATCGCTGATTGCCGAAGTGACATCATCACATGCGACGTGCTACTTTCTGACCAGTGACACGTGTCACCTAGATATGGCCCATTAGGCCATCCAAAACAAAGAAACAACCTGCCATGTGTCCCTATGTACCATGACATCATGCTGATGTAAGAAGCTACGTCTCCCTTATTGGAACCAAAGATCCTACCACTTGTCCTCCTCGAATCTCATCTTACACTACCATATGTCCTCATCGAGCCCAACCGAATGGCTCCATGTGTCCTCCTAGAGGAGATAGAAAGAGGCCTTCCATACTTGGTTTTGCAGTGAATTCCTTTGTAAAAATATATTTGGTTCTCCTGGCGATTTAACAAGGAATGCATAGTTCTTGACATTTAGCTTAATCGACGTTAGAAAATCGATGATTTTTCAATTCCTATCAACTTATGAAGTTGTAGATCACCAATCGCTAAACTGCCATATTCATCCAACATTGCCAAATCAAAAGTCGCTAATTGGTGAACACGTCCGCTGTGCAATGAACCTTGAATCCCCCAATCACTGATTGTCGGGACCTCCGATATGCGATATTGAAAATCACTAATCAACGGTTCACTTCCATTGTGCACTAAACGTTGAACCCCACGATTGCTAATTTCCACGACCTCCGATATGCGATATTGCAAATCGCTAATTGACAGTTCACTTCTGCTATGCATTGAACCTTGAATCCCCCCGATCACTGATTATTGGAACCTACGATCTCTAATATTCCTCATTGCATAAGGCTTGAATCACACTAAACTTTAGTGGGCCATATCTTCGAACCACAAGTCCATTTCTAGACTTCCACATACCTTTGGAAATTTCTTCCAGGGCACTTTCCAATGAGAGGAGTCCAATTAGCCACTGAGCCCATACGCTACCTCAAAATATGGCTCCAAATTCTCTACGTAGTTGGAATCACAAACACAAAGGCATGAAGCCCCATCATTAGGATGAGCCTTATTTGACATCAATTCCAACACTTACACAACCAAACATCTTCATACCATCAAATGTACAACAATCCCCCCCTTTAGCATTGATGGAAACACTATAGACTCCCCCTCAGGTTTGGCATGATTTGTTGTGATGCCAAATTTCTCCCCCTTTTACATCAATGGAAAACAAAACTTCACTTGCACACCCCATGAACCAATGCAACCTACTCTCCCATGAGTTCCTCTTGCTAAGTAACTTCCACCTCCAACCAAAATGAAGTCATTTGGAGGGAGGAGTCACAACTCCTATCTTAAGTATTAGGGGTTTACGCAGTGCATTATATTAGATATCGTTTTTGGGATTCAACTGCGTTAAGTAAGTCATTAACGTATGACCATTTCCATGAGAGGTAGTCGTAACTGACTAATTTCTCATGATTTTTGAATTGTTCACTTAGCACTCATTGCATCGGGTGATGCTCACAGGGGTGAAGAAGTGGGATTGAAACTAGTGAAATGAATCACATAGCATCAATCGTCACTTCCGGGGCTTGCACCCGGTAACCAGGACTTCCCGAGAGGTCACCCATCCCAGATCTCCTCTGGCTCAAGCATGCTTAACTGTGGAGTTTTCCCCACAATCAAGCCCACTTAGCTTGCTACCCCATTTGCAAAACCTTAGCAAGTATTGTGCCTCAATGGGGTAGCAAGCTAAGTGGGCTTGATTGTGGGGAAAACTCCACAATTAAGTGCGCTTGAGGCAGAGGAGATCTGGGATGGGTGACCTCTCGGGAAGTCCTGGTTACCAGGTGCAAGCCCCGGAAGTGACGATTGATGCTATGTGATTCACTTCACTAGTTTCAATCCCACTTCTTCACCCCTGTGAGCATCACCCGATGCAATGAGTGCTAAGTGAACAATTCAAAAATCATGAGAAATTAGTCAGTTACGACTACCTCTCATGGAAATGGTCATACGTTAATGACTTACTTAACGCAGTTGAATCCCAAAAACGATATATAACTCCTATCTTCTTCTTGAGATACTCAAATGGTTCTCTTGCTTGCAATTGGTTTGGTAAATATATATGTACATCCTTTAGTTTTTTCTTCATCCATATAGTATGTGTACAACAAGTCACAACAGCAATATATTCTGCTTCAATAGTCGATAGAGAGATTGAGCCTTGTTTCTTGCTAACCCATGATACCAAGCAGTCACCCAAAAAGAAAGTTGCACCAAAAGTACTCTTACTGTCATCTAGACTTCCAGCCCAATTTGCATCTATGTAGGCCTTCATATTGAACTCTTTACTCCTGGCATACCATAGCCCATACTCTATTGTACCTTGAATATATTTGAAAATCCTCTTAACAACCACCACATGACTTTCTCATGGATAAGCCTGAAATCTTGCCACAATTCCCACTACTTGCATGATATCTAGCCTTGAAGCTGTCAGATACAATGAGCTTACTATCATCGATATATATTCAGTATGATTTACCTGTGGCGTTTCATATTCCTTACACAGTTTACAACCTATATTCATGGTTGTGCTGACAAGTTTGCAATCCTCCATTCCAAATTTATTCAAAGTTTCCTTGAGGTATTTGGATTGAGATATAAAACATCCTCGTGGAGATTGAGTAATTTGAAGACCCAAGAAGAAGGAAAACTCACCAATCATGGACATTTCAAATTCTGTTTGCATACAGTTTGCAAGCTGATGCCCAAAAGCTCCACATTGCTTCCATATATTATGTCATCCACATATACATCTATTACTAGTAGATGATCATCTTCAGATTTTACATAGAGATTGCTATCAACTGAGCCTTTCTTAAACTCTTGTTACTGGAGATACTTATCCAGCCTTTCATACCAGGCTCTAGGAGCCTGTTTCAAACCATACTGAGCCTTCTTCAGTTTCCATACAAGTCATTCACTGGAGGAGAGCAAAAAACCTTCAGGTTGCTCAATGTAAACCTCCTCTTCTAAGTCTCCATTGAGAAAGACAAACTTCACATCCATCTGATAAACTTTGATGTTCTTATGAATGGAAAGAGCAAGAAATATTCTTATGGCTTCTAGTCGAGCTATTGGTGAAAAGGTTTTTTAAAATCTACCACTTATATGTAGGCATACCCTTTGCAAACAAACCGAGATTTGTTCTTGATTACTTTACCATTTTCATTCAGTTTGTTCTTGAAAACCCACTTGGTTCCAATAAAAAATTTCTCTTTTGGTCTTGGAACAAGCACCCATGTGTCATTCTTTTCAATTTGGTCTAGCTCCTCATTCATGGCTTTCACCTAGAACTTATCTTCACTTGCTTGACAAAGGTTCTTGGCTTTTATCTATGACAATAGATCCAAATTTTCATGATCCATACTTCCCACAAGTTCCCTTCTAGTCTAGACACCCTATCTTTGATCTCCAAGAATCTAAATCTCAGGGTGTTCCTTCTACACATACCTAGAAGGCGTTTTTTTTCCTTGAAGACGTGCCTTCTTCCTCACCTTCATTTTCTAAATTTGTTTCATTCAGATAATTGACCCTCAATTATGAACTCCCTTCATCATCTAAGTTCAAATTTCATTTAGAGGGTTCAAGTTGTGAGCCTACTTCGTCAACTACTATGTCAATGTAGTCTTTTATCTTCCTTGTCCTCTTGTTGTAGCATTTGTAGCCTTTACTTCGAATACAGTATTCAAGAAGTATTCCTTCTTGAATGCAAGTCAATATTCCCAAGTTTCTTTCCATTTCTTTTAATGAAGTACTTGCTCCCAAACACCTTGAGTCATTTAACTAATGCAGGTATACCATTCCATAACTCATATGGAGTTTTTTCACTGTCAGGCATGAGATGAGTTCTGTTTGACAAGTATACTGCCTCTTAATGCCTTGCTCTTCAAAGAATTACTCAAACTCTCTTGAGGTGAAATCTCCCCCTCTGTCTGATCTTAAGAATTTTATTTTCAAATCTTTCTCATTATCTACATGAGCCTTAGACTTCTTGAAGTTCTCAAATGATTCCAACTTTTATTTTAAGAGGAGAATCCAAGTAGCCCTAGTGAAATCATCAATGAACAACATGAAGTACCTTTCTACTTTTGATGTTTTTGTTCTAGTGGGGCCACAAATATTTGTGTGAATAAGCTCCAGAGGTCCGGATGAAGAGAATCTTTCGATTTGAAATGAGTCTTGGTCTGCTTGCCAAATTGACATGACTTGCAGATGGTGTTATCAGGCCTTGACAATTTAGGCAATCCTTTTACTGCACCTATCTTTCTTATCTTTATCAAGTTGTCAAAATTCATGTGCTTGAGCCTTCTATGCCATAGCCATTCTTCGCTTGTTTTACTCAAATAACAACTGACCCTTGAGTCGTCGAACACATAAAAATTATTATGAGTCTTGATTTCCTTCCCCACTAATTTTCCATTTTTTATATTGTGGATCTCACAATCTTTAGATCAGAGGGTTACATCATATCCATTGTCACACATATGGATAACACTGAGCAGATTGTGTTTGAGGCCTTCCACATACAAAAAATTTTGTGCTTCTGTCTTCTGATCAAGACTAACCACTCCTTTCCTTTGCTTCTTGCTGGAGCATTGTTGCCAAAGGTGACATTGCCTCCTATGTCTTTTTCTTTTATTGATAGAAACTTGGTTTTGTCTCCAGTCATGTGTTTGGAACAACCAATTTCTACATACCATTTGTTTTCTTTATCATGCGCTGATAAGGCGAGCCGACATGGCATGCTCTTTTTGGTCTTTTGTTTCCAGCTTCCTTTATCCTTTTGTATGTGAGTCTGTCTGTTAGTTTGAGATTTAGACATGTATTCAAACCTGCTTCTACACTCACTGACCTTGTGCCTGAAATTATTACATTTAAAGCATTCAAATTCACTTTGTAGGGGAGAGAAGACATTCTGATTCCTAAGAGAGGAACCTTGAGACTTAGTAGTCTGGTGTGAATTAAACTTGAGATTTTCATCTCTTTCAACTTTGACACTTCTACAGTCAATGGCTTTGCGTCCAAATATGTGACACACATATAAGTGACCATAAAACAAGTAAGCATGCCTATTGTTAAAAGCATTATGAGATTTAGCAGAGAAATACCTTGGTTCACTGACTGTTTGGCTCGTCCTACATTGACGATCTTCCCTTTGTTCGACTACTTTTCTGTCTTCATGAACTCTTTCATGATGCTTCTTCCTTTGACTTTGTTTTTCTTCATCTCCTATAGACTTGAAGCTTATCCTCTTTTTTATGATAGAATATTCTTGTCCCTTAGAGTACCCCAGTCCGCTTTGATTCTTGAGGGGCTTTGACAACTCAGAATCTGATTTAGTCTCCTAGTCCCTCTAGCAAATTTCTCATTTAGAACCTTCTCATTCATTGCTTCCTCAAGATCATTTCTTAGAGAGACCACCTCTGCTTCAAGATACTAGTAGTTTTCTTCCCATTCTTGAATCATATCTTGAAGTACCTCCTCCTTTCATTTGGCTTCCTCCAGACCAACCTTTAGAGGTTTGCAGGTTTTTGAGGTCATTTCCCTTTTCAACTTGAGCATCTCCTATTTCAGCTGCTTGTTCTCCTCTTCTAGTCTTTCACAGTTTCCTTGTTGTCCTTTCAACATAAGAGATAGAATATCCTTGCTTTTGATAGCCTCTTCAAGTTTTTATTTATGATATGCAAACTCCTCATTATCTAAGAGATACATTCCTTCTTTTGCAGTTGCAACTGTTCCTTCATCTTCTTGTTTTTCTTCCTTGCTTTCTTCAACTCATTAAGGGAATTGATGAGTTCTCCTTCAAAGTATACTAGTTCTTCCTCTTCTTCCTCTTCAGAGTTAACTATACCTTGTTTCTTGGAGTCTGTTTTGAGGGCCATAAGAAGATACTTTTTTGACTCATATTCCGATGAGTCTTCACAGTCTGATTCCGGAGACAAACTATCCTCTTTGGAATAGAACCCCCTCTTCTTGTATGGTTTCTTCTTATGAAATGTCTGAGACTTATTTCTAAATTTCATATCTTCTTCTCTTTTAGCCTTTTCTTTGTAAGGGTATTTGGAAGAGAAATTTCCAACTCTTCCACAGTCAAAACACTTAAAGGGAAAATTCCCTTTATCTTTACCAGATCCATGCTTCAATTTTTTGGCTAGTTGAGTTAGATCCTAATTAGATTCACTGCTAGAGAACTCTTAATGAACTCTATGATCATTTCCCTTATTGGATACTTTCAATGCAACTTCCTTTGTTTCATATTTCTCCAATCCTACCCTCATTTCATAGGTTGTGAGAGTACCATGTAGTTGATCCATTTTGAGATCCTTAAATTTGGTCATTTCCTCTATAGTTGAGATTTTGGCATTAAATATCATGGGTAGAGATCTCAATACCTTTTGAATGATCAATTCTTCCTTGAATTCTTCACCAAGTCCCCTAATCATATTAACGACTTCATCAACTCTGAGGAAGTATTCAACTATACTCTCATTCTTAGTCATCTTCAAGATTTCAAACCTCATTCTGAAGGTTTGAAGTTTTTCTTACTTCACTCTGTCATCTCCTTCGTGACATTGGTTAAGCTTCTCCCACATTTCATAAGAACACTTACAGTGCATGACTTTCACAAGTTCTGACTGACTAAGACCACCAAGAATGGCATACTTGGCTTTACCATTGCTCAGATACAGTTTCTTGCCATCTCCATCTATGGAAGGAATATCAGGCACATTGTAATTTACTAGTATTGAGGTCCAAACATCTACCCCGAGCACATAAGATATGCCTCTATTCTTACTTTCCAAAAGGCATAATTGGCTCCATCAAAAACTGATACTCTACTTGAGTAAACTTCTTGAATCTCTTGCCTATTCAAAATTCCTTAAGGATCTACCTTCTAGTGGTTAAACTGTTACTGAAGGAACTTGGCTCTGATACCAATTGTTGGAATAAGGAATTGCTGAGAGGGGGGGCTGAAACAATAATTTAAGAAACTGTTAATTTTCTTTTCTTACTGTGCTTATAGTTCCTTCTTATGTTATTTCATATGTGAGAGCATTCATTCATGAAACAGTAAATCTATAAACTTTCAGATACACATACTCAAACAAAAATCTCATGATCAACATACATTTGAAACATTGTTTTCACATGGAAACCTAGAGGGAAAAAACCACCAATTTGTTGTTTGTTTTATATGTAATTTAAGAACCAACTTAATTATATTTGTTTGTTTGTGAGCACCACATGTTGAAGGCACCAACCCCCTTTGTTTAGCAAGCACCAACTTGCCAAGAGGCATCAACCTCTTAAGTGTATAGGAACTGACGTGTCACTGCCACTATTCTACTATTTCATACAATTTTCATACTAAAAACAGAGGCATACAAATTACAAGTAAAATACCAACTAATGGATGGTTGTAGATTCAACTTCTGCACTCTGCTTTTTGAACACTTGTGGAAGTCTTCCTCTTGCTTCTCACTGCAACACTTCCTCTGTGCTCTTCTTTCTCTACTCAAGGCTCTCCATTGTTTCCACCAAAACACTACCCTTGCAACACCCTGCTCCAATACACATCTCTTTGTACTTCTCTCTTGCACATATGCTCACACTCCCACTCAACTCAATGGAGGTTCTGAGTTTTGTTCCTATGCTAATCTTGGCTCGATGTAGTCACTGTCATCATCAATTCTGCCCAAGCATGTACCCCTGGCATGGCACCCCATTCTTTTGTTGATTTACGCTTACTCTAGTTATGTCGTTGCATTAAAATCATAAGGATGGGTGATGATAACTTCTCTGTGATACTGCTGACTCTCCATGCTGTGTATTAAATTTTAGTCCCCCTTACATATTTCACAGAGAATCCCCATGCTTATTTATTTCTCGCAAAGATCTACCTATACATCCTCATGGAGTCTCTATTCTACATTCAAGACCACAACTGCCAATTCATACATATTTAATACACCTTTGTACTACTTCTCTATCATCATATTTACACTACAGAACACTATCATATCCTTTTCCATATCGATGCTTTTACACATAAAATCCATACGAAAAAAACAAACTCTGATTGTCCTTGGCCCCTTTTGTATAAGCCCCTTTTTTCATTTTTCTCCATAGGACCGAGGGCGGTGACCCGTCAAGGCGCTAAGACCTCTAGACCCTCGATGGGGGCTATATTTCCTTTGTTAACCCCTTACACATGGTTTCATGTTTGTTTCAAAAAACTGACGCTTAATACCCACAGAGGCCCTTTATTGGAGATTTCTCTCTGTTGCACCTATGCCAGCCACCAAGGATCGTCGATCACCGATTGCTGATAGGAAATATGCACCTTGTGTTAAGCCCTAGCCTTTGGTTCCCTTAATACTTCGCGACTACCTGCTATCCCGCAAATCAGAGAATTTCCATTGTGTCACATGAGCCAACCATTGCAAACCTCTGATCACCAATTGCAGAAGTGACGTCATCACCTAGATATGGCCCATTAGGCCATCCAAAACACTGAAACAACCTGCCACGTGTCCCTTTGTACCGTGACATCATGTTGATGTCAACAACCACGTGTCCCTTATCATAACTAATCAGGTCCTGCCACTTGTCCTCCTCAAAGCTCATCTCAGACTACCATCTACCCTCATTTGGCCCAACCAGATGCCTCCACGTGTAGAGAGAAAGAGGCCCACCAGACTTGGTTTTCTAGCGAATTCCTTTGTAAAAATATATTTGGCTCTCCCAGTGATTTAACAAGGAATGAATAATTCCCGACATTTAGCTCAATTGACATTCACAGATCGACGATTTTTCAATACTTATCAACTTATGAAGCTATCGATCATCGATCTTTGAACTGACCTGGTCCTCTGGCATTGTGATATCACAACTCGTTAATCGGCAAACACTTTTGTTGTTCACTAAACCTTCAATCCCCTGATTTCCAATTGTCGGGACCTCTGCTATGCAATATCGTAAATCGCTAATCATTGGTTCACTTTCGTTGTGCACTAAACCTTGAACCCCCCGATTGTTGGGACCTCTGGTATGTGATGTCACAAATCGCTAATCGACAGTTCTCTTCCACTATGCACTAAACCTTGAATCCCCCAATTGTCAAATGTCGGGACCTCCGATCTCTGATATTCCTCACTGCATAAGGTCTAAATCACCCTAAACTTCAACAAGCCATATCGTTTGAACCAAAATTCCATTTCTTGACTTCCGCATACTGTTGGAAAGTTATTCTAGAGCACTTTCCAATGAGAGGAATCTGATTAGCCACTGAGCCCATCTGCTACCTTAAAATATGGCTCCAAAGTCTCTACAAAACTGGAATCACAACCACCAAGGCATGAAGCCCCATCATCAAGCCGAGCCTTGTTTGACATCAATGCCAACACTTACACAACCAGCCACCTTCATACCATCAAATGTCCAACATATATATATATATATATGAATTCCTTATGAAAGGAAGAAAAGGTACTATATAAATAGAAAGTAAAAGAAATGTTACATCTATCTAATTCTGACCATAGGAAGCTTTCTAGGAAAATTCTAATTCTTAAAGCTAAAGAAAATAATATGTTTCCATTGAAGAACTAGATCAATTCCTACCTTAAAAATCATTATGAATCTCCCAACACCATGGATGCAATTTCAAATGTTCTTGTAGGGGATGTAATTTTATATATGAATTCCTTATTAAAAGGAAGAAAAGGTACTATATATATAGAAAGTAAAAGCAATGTTACATCTATCTAATTCTGACCATAGGAAGTTTTGTAGGAAAATTCTAATTCTTAAAACTAAAGAAAATAATGTGTTTCCATTGAATAACTAGATAAATTTCTACCTTAAAAATCATTATGAATCCCCCAACACCATGGATGCAATTTCAAATGTTCTTGTAGGAGATGGATTTTTTTCTCTAGAAGACATAGAGTTTGGGGTTAAGCAGCTCACAACTAGGAAAGCTAAGGACATTGAAGGCTACCAAGTTGAAATTTTTAAACTAGGAGAGTTTATCCTTACCCCTCACATACAAAAGCTCCTAAATTTGGAAATAAAACAAGGCTTCCCTAAGCCTTGGACACGAAGCATCATTGTACATATATTTAAAAGTGGGGATAAAAACATTCCCTGTAATTATTGGACCATTATGATTAGCACCAATTTTGTCAAGATATACATAATTATCTTGGAAAAGAAAAATAGATATGGCTAGAAACTTGTGATAAAAGAGCTAAAGTCCAAGCCAGGTTTAGGAGATATTATTATATTGTGAACCACCTTATTACCCTCAAGATCATTGGAGAAGAGTGTCACAACAAAAAAAAAAATCTCATTTGTTGTTTTGTTGACATTAGGAAAACCTTTTGATATCATTCCTAAGACAAACCTTTGGAAGAGATAAATGTTCCTTAGAGAGTTGAGGGTTGTTGTGACAATGTTGTATGATCAAAAGAAATTAACTGCAATATCATAGTCAAACAAGGGTATCCCTTGTCCCCTACCCTTTTGAAATACACATTGAAAAGTTAGAAAAGTGTTTGGAAGAAGCATGTTGTGTTAGCCCCACTCTCATTACTATAGTCACCACTCTTCTTCTTTGCACTAATAATATTGTTCTTTTGGTAAGGAGTCCTTACGATCTTGGCATATTGGCAACAAACTAAGAATCTTCCAATATTTCTATTCCAAAATGGGTATGATTGCTAATACTGACACACCAAATTCATGATAATTGAATCTAGAAATATCATATATGATACATTCATATATTACAACAACAACTTGGAGGAAGTTCCTTCATAAAAATATCTTAGAATAGATATCCATCACAAGCTCAACCAGAATTATAACATTGAGAAAATGATAAATGAAGGATGAAAAGCTTGTTATGGACTTGAAAAAAATTGTAATTCAATAGATCATTGACTATGGGATTAAAAAACTACTCTTCAAGACTCTCTCAACCTTGTTATTTATGGATGTGAGACTTGTGGATGAAATATCTCTATAGAGTCATGGAAGAAGATATAATAGATCCAAAAGTAGTTTATAACCTATGATAACAAGACTAAAGAAAACGCAACCTATTTTATCCTCCTCATCAAAGTAAGCCTTCCCCTATTAAAATCTTGGTTATGACAAGAGGTTAAACAATATGGAAGACAAGAGGTTTCCTATAATTGCTTCTAACTCTAGCCAAAACCACCTTCAACTCAAGCAAGGATGGCATAAGAATGCCCATTCTTGGCTATATCATTGGGGGATAAATAATGAGCCTGATCATTGTGCAAAATAAAGATAATATTAAAAATATTTTTACATCAAAATTTAAGAAGAAATTATGTGGTGATAAAGAGTTAGAAGGAAAAAGGAAACTAAGATATGGTGACCAATCAAAATCTTGAATATCAAAAGTATCTCTCTATCTTAAACAATGTAAAAAAGAAAATGCAAAATTGTTAAAATGAGAACAAATTCTTATGAGCTCCATAGTGAAATAGGACATTGGTCAATTCACAATGTCATGGGATGAAAGAGTTTATTTTTTTGTGACACTAAGAGGGTTGAAAATGAAAAACAATTTCTCCTAGATTGTCCAACTAATACTCAAATTACATCTAAATTTAAAAATATTTGTCACACTATCAACCTTCTCAACCTTTTATTCAACAAAATTATGGTGACATTGAAATACTTATCTTAATGCTTGTCGGGCATAAAAGGAAAATTCTAAAGAATTTTTAGTAATCTCTTACTTTTAAAGGTCCAATATACCATATGCGATCTTAGTGGATATTTACATTATCATCATTTTCATTATCATAAATTATTATTAGTATTTTTAGAATTTTCTCTTGCATTTTTTTTTAAATTTTAGAGGAATATTTTTAAATTTTCTCTTCCTTTTTTTTCAAGTTTTTTATCTTTTAAATGATTATTTTTTTAAGTTTTAATTTGTAGTTTAGTAAAATTATTTCATAACATTGCTAAAATATGAACCAACTTCCACTAGCTACATATGAACCAACTCCCACTAGCTACATATGAACCTATGCACCTACTCTCACCAGCTCCAATAATGAAATTGGGTATTGGACAATTCTCAAACACTGTGCGATGCAAAAATCTATATTTTTGTGACATTAAAAGGGTTAAAGACAAAATACACTTTCTTGTAGATTCCTTGTGTACATCTAAATTAAATCATAATTTCAAAATATTTGTTACATTACTTACTTTCCTAACTTCTTAAATCATCAAAATTATAATAACTTAAAACACTTCTCTCTATACTTTTTGAACATATAAATAAGATTTTAAAGAAATCTAAATAATATTTACTTTTTAATTAGTATTAAATCTGATATCATTTTTTGGGATTCAACTGCGTTAAGTAAGTCATTCAAACGTATGACCATTTCCATGAGAGGTAGTATTAAATCAATTATAATTTCAATGAGCATTAATCATTATTCTTATCATATAATTTTAAATATAAGAAATTCAAAAAACAATATAACTTTTAATTTATTACAATTACATATTATAAAAAATTTAAAGAAATTTCTACTAGAAATGAAGAATAATAACAAAAATAAACTCTAATTTTATTAATTAGAAAATATTCAATTTAATATAATAATAAAAAATAAACTTTAATTTTATTAATTAGAAAATATTCCATTTAATAATAACCAAAACTAAGCTCTAATTTTATTAATTAGAAAATATTCAATTTAATATATAATTGATGAATTATATTTATAATAATTTGGATTTTAAAATTATTTTATTATAACAATAATAAGAATCTATATATTTTTATTCATTATCAATCTTTTTAATATATTCCAAATAATATTAAATATTGAATAACAAAATAAAAATATTTAATATTATATAATAAAATTAATATTCAATTTAATATATGATTAATGAATTATATTTATAATAGTTTGGACTTTAAAATTATTTTATTATAACAATGATAAAAATCTATATATTTTTATTCATTATAAATCTTTTTAATATATTATGAATCATATATATATTTTTAATATGTTATGAATCTTATTATTATTTTTTAAAATAATGTTACATTGAATAATAAAACAAAAATATAGATTTTTATTCATTATAATTCCTTTTAATATATTAGGAATCATATTATTATTTTAAAATAATATTTAATATTGAATAATAAAATAAAAATAATATTAAAATAAAAATATTTAATATTATTATATATAATAAAAATAATAAGAATATATTATTGTTATTCGAATTTAAGTGTCTGTGATTCATAATTTATTAATTCATGAAAATTTTAAGAGAAAATCACATACAAAATATTTAGTAGACTTATTTAAAATATTTTTTCCTTTTTAATTTTACCCATAAAAATATTTTTCCCTTTTAATTTTATCCATAAAGATATTTTATATAATAAAAATGTCGAAAATTTATAACTTTTAATCCTAATCCATTTTTAAATATATATTATTTTGGTAATTATTTTAAAATAAATTATTTCAATAGCATCCAAAAAAACTTAAAATTAGTTTAACCACTAACTTAAAATTGTTTTAACCACTATCTCATTAGTGAACCAAGGACATAGAGTCGTCCCCACATTTATTTATTATAGTTGACAACCATTTTTTGAGCACTCCAAGAATTTTAAGTTTTCTAACAATTTTTTGTGAAATATATTATTTATGTAAAGGCCTTTGTATCAAGCAACCAAAGGAATCATTAAAACGATTTTGTGTGTCCGGACACGTATGTGTAACAGAGACTGGTTGTAACAACTGTGACCGTTTGACACTTATTTGGAAAAATACAAATGTGGACCTGACTAGCTTGAATTTTATTTTTCTTTATTTCTTGGTCACTATGTATTGTTCGACTGACTTGAATTGAGCACGTTTATCTGGCTTCGCTTGACACAACCAGAATTTCAAGTTTTATAGTGGATAAAACTTCATCCCAACAATATGTTTTCCCTTGAATATCGTGGTTTGCATAAGTGTGTAGTGATTTTGGAAGGCCATACTGATGGGCCTCCAAATTAGACATAAATTAAGGCCCACCTAACCTTTCTTAGGCACATGAAGGCTATATTAAACCTCTCCTTCTACACTTAATAATGTTTTTTGGCTTTAATATGTTCATTAGGAAGGTTTATGGATAATTACATATTTGTGCTTTGTAGAATATTGTGAGAATAGTGGGCAGATTATGGAGATTTGGAGGAGGAGATAATTTAGGGACTTGCTCCCTATTACAAGAGGATCAATATTGGATAATAAATCAACAATATATTCTGAAATTATTGAACAGATTCTGGAGCTCGAATGATTGAGAAAATCTAGGAATGTGTTCCCTGCCATTTAATGCAAATTCCTAGTGTTGGGAACCAGATCAACTATTTGAGGGATTTTGGAGGGGGAAGCTTCCTCCTTTCATGGGGAATGCTTCCTAATCATTTTTTATAAGTACCAAGTCGAATTGTCCTCTAGGAGTGGATTTGTTTTAGTCTTCTTGTAGACAGAACTCGTATTTTTGTAGCTCCATTGTAATTTCTTGCAGGGATGTAATTGTATTGATGAAAACAATGAAGATTGGTGCCATGTTCAACTTCTAAATATTGGTGTCCTTCATAGGAATTTGAGCTTCCTTGGGCTTGGCCATCCCAGGAGCCTCAGAGCCCTTTTGTATCATTTACTTTTCTTCCTTTCACTTCTTATTCACGTGCATCCCTTGTTCTTGTTTTTTTCTATTTCTGCATTTAGTATTGATGATTTCTTATTGTATGATTGGATTAAATGGTTGAAGCAAGTTATTTTGCAGGATCAAAAGCATCATTTCATCCTTGGAACAAATTTGGAAGTTCATATCAATCATTGAACTACTTGGATTAGTTTTCTTATTCCCAAATCTGAATTTCTGGAAGTCCCTTGTGGCAAATAATAGTAAATTTCTGCTATTTTTTAGAACATGCTAACAAACTTCAATCGAGTTGATTCCACTTGAATTAGATAAAAAAAAATTATAGTTAATAAAAAAAATTACCCCGTTTCATTTTCACTTGATTAGGTTAGGCATTTGATAGATTTACTAGCTCACTAGTTCTCGAATTTCTAGATTTTAGACTAGTAATTTTTTGCTATTTTTTAGCATGTGTTAACAATGGTATTTTTTAGTGATTCAATGTGGAAAAATTTGTCCCATCCAATTTGGATTTGATTTTCTTGGTCATTCAGTGAATTATATCTTCTTGTAGCAAACTTGTTTCCTGTAGCAGATTCTTGTAGCACTCTTCTAGCATGTATACTTGCCTATATTTGCTCAAAAATATTGGTTTTTGTCCCTTACTTTTGAATCATGACCCCTAGGCTCTAAATCAATGGTTGAAGAGGAATAAACACCACTTAGGACTTGCGTTTTTACCTATGCAAAACATCTCAGTGATTTGGGTTAGTGGACAAATTTATGAATTGGATAATACAATAATGATTTTCTTGATTGCCACATCCAGTGAACTCTACCAATGGATCTAAAATATTTGAAATGTAATGATTGATATTTAGTTAATGATCTCTAATTTATGCAATTAGAATAGTTTTTCCTTCCTTGTATTTTATTTATTGCAATAGGTTAAGGTTTCCATTTCGAGCATTTCCATTTCTGCAACTAGTTAGGATTTGATTTCATTACATGCACTCCATTACATCATGACAACAAAGGAAGAACACATTGTATGCTTCACATATAGTGTCGATACCTCTTAATTTTGTACGAACCCCGAGTTGATAATTAAAGTTGGTAGCCTTGGGAGTTGCAACATTCTTGTTGCAATACTGAGCCTCATCACATACAACTCAAATAAAGTTTATTTCTACATGCATTGATGATTTAATGATCTACTACATGATGTATACAAGTAGCCTCAATGGGGAAATTCGATTATTGCATTCATTACATGATGGTGTGGATGACATAGATAGATTTATTGATGTTTCCATTAGATTGGGTGGGTTTGATTCTCTAGGTTTGTAAAGCATCTTTCAATTAATATATTTGAAGGTTTACTCTGAACTTGAGTGTGGTGAGAGTTTATTGAAGTTCTTTAGGTGATAGGACATAACTTTCTATTGTGAAGTGTAAATTGCCATTTTTTTGCCAAAATCCTACTATTATTGCTTGCTTTACCATACTGTAATGATGTCTTGATGGTTTTTAGATTGTACTTACAGATTGATTTGTAATGGGATTTTGAAGTCTTAGAGTACTTAAGTTTAGGAGAAGGATAGATTTCACATATGACTATTAACCATAAAGTAAAATGTTTGCAAACTAATTTTTATGGCCTCATTTCAATGAAGCTTGGTTGCTTGTTGTAGTTAGGAAAATATAAATGTGTAATCATATGCCCTAATTACTTTTTAAAAGTGGAAACTAGATGGAAACTCAATACAAGTTACATGATTAGAAACTTCAAGCGTAAGAGAAACCAATTGAGTGAGGCTGGTGGGAATGATTAGAAATCATTCCCTCATAAATGGTGATATTGATTTTCCTAGATTGGTTTCCCAATGATCCAAAATAAAATTTTGGGGATGGGCCTTCTCAGATCAAAATTATCAAGAGTGGAAATCAAACCTTTAAATTCTAGCCTTTAAATTTATCTATTGATACCAAAAATAGACCCTATCTCTGATTGAAATAATGATTTTGTGTTCAGAACCAATTCTGACCCATTGTATAAATAATGTATGTAACACCCTCCTCCCACATTTACCCAAGTTCACTGGTCTACCGGGGTAAACATGTGATGAAGAGTTACTAGGATATGACTCAACCTCCTAGGTATAATTAAGGAAGTGGAATTGATAAACTGAAACCAAACTAACCTTCCTAAGGAGCTATAGGACCCCCAAGAGCTAACCAAACACTCCAGGTGCCCAACCCTCGAGTTAACTTGATTCTTCACTGACCTGGGCTCTCATTCGCTCCCATGAAAAGGCAAGAAAGTGGTTGAGAACCTTAAGTCGCTCCCATAAGCTTGCATCCCAACGACTATAGCCTTTTTCACCTATTTTTGTGCTTGCGACTCCGAGATCTGAGGCACTTTTTTAGGGCTAGGACTCAGACCTTTGCCCATAACTTAATGAAACACTCAGGAATGATAAATAACACACAGAAAAATCCTTTAACTCAAAACTTCATCAATTAATTAACCTAACCCATCCTAACCATGACATACATTTCTTCAAACACAACATGAACATGTAATCTACAGGTTATAATTACAGATCTGAACATAGGAGTCTCATACTTATCTAAGAATCATCAAGAAGGTTTGATTCCCTCTCAAAATAGTTGCATTATCATCTATTAGGTCATACATTCATTAAAATTTCATTTACTAATCAAAACATGTTGAGAGCCTTAACTCAAGTGTGTCATATAACCATGCTTATAACCAACATATAACCAGAATCATAACAATGATAGATCAACCATCAAACCACATGATAAAAAATATATTTACTCATGAAATACAAGGGAAAATATCTCTTATTAACATATGCAAAAGCCAACCAAGTTAGGTACTTCCACATACCAACTGACCATAGATTGGGCTGAACCAAATCTCTCTTTCAGCCAATCAACCCCACACCATATTCCAAGAATAAATGTGGGATCTCATGGAATAAACCAATCAAAAACAAACTAGGACTTTCAGAGGCCAAGCCAGCTCAACCCTCAACCAGTGATTCCACCTCATGGTCAGGCATCACTAACCATCACCAGCTCAGTCTCTACCCAAGTTGTCGTGGATTCTAAAGCATTTGTTCCAACCTAACTCCAGGACTAGTAACTCAACCCACAACTTCCATAGGGCTCCAGAGAATTTTCCCAACCAAGGCTCCAAGACTAGTAACTCAACCCACCAAGGGCTCCAGAGCATTTGTCCAACCAAGGCTTTTAGGTCAAGTAACTCAACCTAATTTGTTTCAGGGCTTCTAGAGCATTTGTCCAACCAAGGCTCCAGGAACTAATAACTCAACCCATATCCATAAGAAACTTGAGCACCAACCAAAAAATAAAATGAAAACCCACAACACCATGTGTGATGTCCCTTAATAATAAAATAATAAATTAATTACATTTTTATTTTGGCAACTTAACTTCGGGACAAGGTTCCTTAAAGTGGGGGAGTATGTAATGTCCCTTAATAATAAATAATAAATAATATAATAAACAATAAATAATAAATAGTAATAGTAAATAAATAATAAATAACAATACTAAAGCTCTAAATAAATATAAAAATAAATAAAACAAGAAAGCAGTAAAAAAATCAGTAAAGCTATCAAAAAGTAAAAACAAAAGAAATAAAACAAGAAAGCAATAAAGTTGCATGTGGACACACGAAATGTGTGCATGTGGTTCCCCTTCCAATGTTTTCTCTATTTAATAGATGATGAGGAAGATGAGAGGCATTCCATTATTCCATCATTCCATGATTTCATCATCCATTCTCTTGGGAGAATATTGTTTTGAGACAAAGGATTCGCTGGCAGTAGTACGTTGATTGAGGGCTTGGGGGTGGCAAGTTGTAGCAAGATTTTGTACAAATGAGCCTATAGTTGGGTGGAGAGTCGTCCCCAAGACTTTGTTGCAGGTAGCAAAATTCAACTAGCGTTCCACAAGTAAGTTGTCTCTCTTCACTCATATTTTTGTAATTTAATGTTAACTAGTTGATAAAGTGCTTGTTGATTATAAATCACTTGATTAATCTAATTAATTATGTGTTGTTATTTTGGGGCTGTTACACCATGACTATACAAAAATTGCCAAGGCTTGGGCAAAACCACTCTCATTCTAGTAAATCCTCCATGCCAATGACAAATCATAACCAAAGAACCACATATATATGTCATGCATGCCAAAACTTGCAAGGAAATCATACATGTAACTCGGTACCTATAAATAAAACGCATTATATTCCTTGATCCACCTGTTCCCTTGTGCTTTCTCGCTTTAATTTTCCTTCTTTCTCCAAATATAAGTGAATACTAGAGTGCTCCAAGCATGCTCCAAGAATTATCCAAGAGTTCTGTAAGTGTGCAACAATATGAGAGAGAGAGCTCCACCATATATAACTGATAGAAGCCATAAACTAATCCTTAGTAGCCTTTTTATCATTGAGGCCTCTAATTTCTTCATTTTCCTTCATTTTTCCTTCAATTTCCTCCTCACATGCAACCTGTGACCTGTGACCTTTCTCCTATTTTCCATTATTTTCATAAATAAATGTCAATTAATGCCACTTTACCTTTTCAATGCCTTTGCCAATTTCCATAGCCATAATAAACTGAAAGTAACACCCACTAGGATGTTTTTCCCACCATTCAACTTGGAATATGTGTCCCATGACTTTGGTTTGATTTTTTACATGCATTTTTAACCATGGATGTTACAGTGATAGGATTTGAATGGCCATGTGCATGCCTCTATGGATTGAATTGTGGAATATATAAAATCTTGTTTTAAAATATTAAATGACAATACATTCACATGAAAATTGAAAACATAAATCTAGCTAAGCATGAAAATGAACTTGGACAAACATGAAACTTGGAAAATGGAAAATTCAAACATAAAGTTGTAAAGCAGGTTCATGGACAAAACAAATAATCAGATATAAAACTATAGAAATGTATAAGCAAAGTTGATGTATAAATAATAATACAAGTATAGATCGTGCGAACATGAATGTATATACCATGTTTACTCATAAATCAGGTTCAAACAAAAACCAAATTCATGCATTTATAAATAATAATACATGTTTAAACCATAAACTAGTTTACAGGGAAAGTTTTAGGGGCTAATATTCACAACTCAGCTAATTTTCCATGATTTTTCCAAGAAAATATTCATTGATTTCCATTCTCTAAAAATCATTCGCCCACAATTTTATAAAATAAAATTATTTTACCTTAATATTGACTATATAAAATCATTAGAATTTCAATATATTTACAAAAATATCACCAAACATTTTCTAGTTTGCATATTAGGGATTAGTAAGTTTCGCCAAGGTTTCTAAACTTTAACATAAATTGTCATCCTTAAAATTTTCCTTGCCAGCCTTGTCCATGCACACTTGTCCAATTTTGTTCATGCATGTATAGATGATAATACATGATGTCACACAAAGTCATATTGCCTCGGAACATCCATCTCCCACCAACCCTATCAATCATGTTTTATATTTTTTCAAGTAGTCGACCTCTTTCCATAATGGTCTAACATCATACGGTTAAAATCTAGCCATTAGACTTATGAATAATTTGGAAATTGATCTGAAATATTACAAAGATCATTAACAACTTGATATTAATATTTGAGTGGTTATATTACAGATATCATTAAAAACTTGATATCAATATTTGAGTGGTTATGTTATCTAAACTGGATCCTACAAGATCCCACAAAAGCAAAGATAACACCTATTATTAAATCAAAGTAATGAAGCATAATCTCTAGTGATGGTGGTAGAAAATATTTCTTATGTAGCCCTTCAATTGCAAAATATAATTATATATTAATTTTTTGGACAAAGAAATTACCAAGTCTCATAGAATTTAATATTACAAGTATTAATCATACTCACCAAAATAGTGTCGCAAAAGTTTACCATTTGATACATGTACTTTTCAAGTGTAAATCCTATATAGGAAGCCCTTATTAAAAGGAAGGATATGTACTATACAAATAGAATGAAAGAGCAATGTCGAACCTATCTGAATCTGGCCATATGGAGTTTTATAAGAAAATTCTAATTCATAAAACTAAAGAAACTAATAGTTTCCATTGAAGAACTAGATTTCCTACCTTAAAATTCATTATGAATCCCATAACACCACGAACACAATTTCAAATGGTGTTGTCTATGTTGAAAATAGCAACAAGAAATGCTAAAAATAACATTTTTATAGATAGCATTTCAAGATATATTCCAATTTTAATTTGTCCTTGAATTCAAATTGAGAATTAAAGTTTGAATTTAGTCTCACCAGCTGTTTGAAAAATAATTAATTAATTCATCTTGAGTTAATTAGTTGGAGTAATTCAAACATGAAGTCTTTGTGAAGTCATGCAACAATTATCCCTTTGATTGAGGAAGTTATCCCTTAATTAAGGAGATAAGGGTGAGTTGTATTTGAGTTGTAATTAGTTAGCTCAGTTAACTTAGTTAAGTTCAATTAGATTAGTTCCAAACAATTTGTGGAACTAATTGTGAGTTTAGTGAGTTAATGCATGCATGCATGCAACTAGTGTTCTCTAGATAACTGAATATTCTCTCATAAATAACTCATGCATGTCAGTTCAAACAAAGACCCAGTTGAGATTAAAGGCAGGGATAGTGTACTATTAGTTGCAAGAATATTCCCATGAAGAAATCTCTTGCATGCAGAAGGAATTCATTCCTTGAGGATTGCACAGTTTCTATAGAGGTCAGAGAAGTGTGTGAAGAGAGAATCACACAGGTTACAACTGGGGGACCCAGGGAAAACTGTGCAACGAAATAGGAGGCTTGGAGGACAAAGGAGAAGGCATATGTGTTTTCTATTCTATCTATGAGCAGCAATGAGGGATTCTACTGAGAGCTGGATAGCTTGAGAGCTAAAGCTTTGTGTAATCCTAAGATATTTCCACTTGTATGATAATATAGATAGCGGGGTTTTTAGCTGAGGCTTTCCCCAGAGTATTCTTCTGCGTTTCATGTGTGATTGAATCTTCTTCTCTATTATATGAGTTCTATTTGATCTTGCTCAAAATTGATTAAGCTTCCACAAGTTTGATTGTAGAAGTAGATTAAGTATTTTGCTTTAGTACATTTCATAATCAATTTAATCTATAGTGAGAATTTCTACATGGTATCAGAGCTAAGTTATCAAAGCATAGAACAATATACTGTGAAGGGAAAAGTTCGAAGTTTGACATTCTTGATTGCAAGTACAAAATCAATTTCTTATCACATCTCAAAGTTCACCAATGGTGTTCAATGGCTTGAGACTCGAGTATGCCCTCGATGGCAACTCAAATTACATAGCATGGAAGGATTGCATGGAAGTGGTATTAGAATACAATGGTTTGAAGGACTTCATTGATCAAGAAGTCCCCAAGCCAGCAGCAGCTAATGCCCAAGAATTGGCGAAATGGAAGAAGTTTGTGGCAAGAGCAAGGAGGATTCTTCTGGAGGGAGTTCAAGACCATATTATCTTGATTCTCCATGGGAAGGAGACTCTATTTTCAATCTGGAAGACATTGAAGGACCTATATCAGAACAAAAATGATCAGAGGAAGCTGGCGCTAAAGGACAAGCTTCAGAAAATCAAATGTGAAAAGGGCGACACGGTTTCTACATATTTGAACAAGCTCACCACCTGTAGAGATGAGCTTGGAAGTGTAGGAATCATGACATTCGATGATGATATGGTGAGTCTTGCTCCCCTCAGTCTTCCTAAGAGCTGGCATAGCTACCAGGACTCAGTGAATGGAAGAGAGAAACTGCCGGATTGGGAACAACTGTGGTTGGATCTTATGCAAGAGGAGATCAAGAGAAGCACCAAAGATGGTTCTTCATCTAAACATGATGATGAAGAAAATCTAGCCTTAGCCAATAAGGTGAGGAAAGGGAAAGGGAAGGCTTCCCATTCCAAATCGAATTCTTTTCATGGAGGGAAGAAGGTTGACAAATCTAAAATGAGATGCTTTAATTGTCATGAGATGGGTCAATATGTAACTAATTTTCCATTGAAGAAGGCCAAGAAGGGATCCTTGGAAGGATCTAAAGGTGAGGCATTGGTTTCTTAGTTCGAATTGGATTTTACCCTCGTCACATGCATGGTTTCATCGATGATGGGTTATGTTTGGTTTCTTGACAGTGGAGCCTCATTCCACATGACCGGCGATAAGAGTTTGTTCAACACCTTGGAGGAGAAAGACCTCAAGATGCGCACAGAGATGGGTAATGATGAAAAGTATAGTGTTTCAGGAGTTGGCACGGTTGCTTTTCAGAGGAAGCATGGAGATCTTATTACTTTGACAGATGTGAAGTATGTTCCTGGACTAAGGAAAAATTTGGTATCGATTGCGATGTTGGAGGACAAAGGCTACAATGTTGTCTTCAATAAGGGAAAAATTTTCCCTAGACATATCACCACAAGACAAGTGAAGCAGATTGATTCACGAGTCAAGAACTTGTATGCTCTTGAGGTTCAATATGCATGGAAAGCCTTAAGGAGCAAGGAAAATGTTGGAGACTTGGTGGTTGAGAGGGAGAGTACATTACCTCTCAACTTGCAGTGCCAGAAGAAGTCTCAAACAATTGTGGAGGAGCCCTAATTGGAGATGTTGAGAGGAGACCGAGTGGAGGCATCCACTCATGCAAAGACCTCAAGTAGGGGGAAATTTCAAGCCAAGTGGGTAGAAGGATCACATGCAACCATACCTCCAAGTGTGAGGTGGGGAAATGTGAAGTGATGGTCTCAAGAAGGCTAAAATAGGGGCAGGATCCTTGAGGTACCCAGCCTCTTTGATTAGACCTTGCTACGGGAACCTCGACGAGGAGTAGCAGGACTGGTAGAGTGGGTAGATACAGATGTGGATGGAGCAGTAGAAGGAGCTTTAGCATCAGAGGGTGCTACTAGCCCAACATGGAGGTCAGTTGGGAGATCAGTTACTTACTTGTCAGTAATTGAGTTGCAGTGCAACATTGGGCAGCTCGATGCAAGATGATGAGAGGAGGTGCAGTGTGGATGCAGCGTTGGGAGATAGAACTAGTAGTAGCACGGATGCAGCAGGAGGAATCAGTGTCATTGATGCAGTCAGAGATAAAAGTGACAGAGGATAGAGCAGATAGATACTGAAGAGCACAGAGGTGCAGAGTTTTCAGTCGACAGAGGCAATAGCAGTCAGAGACTTTGTTGACAGAGGCATCATTCTCATTCAGGTTGGATATTTTTTTTTGTTTCTGAAGTTGCTAGAGCAACAACACTTGAGAGAAGTGTTGCATGCAAAACATTCCAAAGGTTTAGGATCGGGTTTGAGTTGAATTCCTTTCTTTTTGAGAGGGATTCTTGAAAATAGCAACAAGAAATGCTAAAAATAACATTGCTATAGATAGAATTTCAGGATATATTTTGATTTTGATTTGTCCCTGAATTAAAATTGAGAATTCGAATTTAGTCTCACCAGTTGTTTGAAAAATAATTAATTAATTCATCTTGAGTTAATTAGTTGGAGAAATTCAAACATGAAGTCTTTGTGAAGTCCTGCAACAAGTATCCCTTTGATTGAGGAAGTTATCCCTTAATTAAGGAGATAAGGATGAGTTGTAATTAGTTAGCTCAGTTAACTGAGTTAAGTCCAGTTAGAATACTTCCAAACAGTTTGTGGAGCTAATTGTGAGTTTAGTTAGTTAATGCATGCATGCATGCAACTAGTGTTCTCTAGATAACTGAGTATTCTCTCATAAATAACTCATGCATGTTAGTTCAGACAAAGACCTAGTTGAGATTAAAGGTAGGGACAATGTACTATCAGTTGCAAGAATATTCCCATGATGAAATATCTTGCATGCAAAAGGAATTCATTCCTTGAGGATTGCGCAGTTTCTACAAAGGTCAGAGAAGTGTGTGAGGTGAGAATCAAACAGGTTATAGCTGGAGGACGCAGGGAAAATTGTGTAAGGAAATAGGAGGCTTGGAGGACAAAGAATAAGGCATATGTGTTGTCTATTCTGTCTATAAGCAGCAATGAGGGATTGTACTGAGAGCTGGATAGCTTGAGAGCCAATGCTTTTTGAAATCCTGAAATATTTCCACTTGTATGATAATACAGATAGCAGGGTTTTTAGCTGAGGCTTTCCCTAGAGTATTCTTCTGTGTTTCATGTGCGATTGAATCTTCTTCTCGGTTATCTATTTGATCTTGCTCAAAATCGATTAAGCTTCCACGAGTTTGATTGTAGAAGTAGATTAAGTATTTTGCTTTAGTACATTGCATAATCATTTTAATCTACAGTGAGAATTTCTATAGTCTATAAGTGAGACATTTTGAAAAGTTTTCCAGTTTTTCCAATCTAATTTGTTTAAAATCCGATAGGGATTCATTAAAATCACAAGTTTTACGGGTGAATTCTTCACAATCGAAGTTTTCCTAGGGTTTTTGAGGGTGTTGAATCCATATATGCAGTCAAAAAAAATCAAGATTTCACCACAATTTTTTTTGCCAGATTCTGGTTAGAAATCCACCAGAAACTCCAAAATTTCTCACATATAGACAACTCTATTTCAAATGTGAGTCTTATAGGGGATGCAATTTTTTCTCTAGAAGACATAGAGTTTGGGATTAAGTAGCTCAAAACTAGGAAAGCTAAGGATATTGAAGGCTACCAAGTTGAAAATTTTAAACTAGGAGGGCTTATTCTCACCCCACATACACAAGCTCTTCAATTTGGAAATGAATCAAGGATTCCCTAATCCTTGGACACAAAGCCTTGTTGTACCTATATTTAAAAGTGGGGATAAAATAATCCCCTCTAATTATAGGACCATTATGATTAGCACCATTTTTGTCAAGCTATACATAATTATTTTGGAAAAGAAGAATAGATATGGGTGGAAATCTATGATTAAAGAGCTAAAGGCCAAGCCATATTTAGGAGATATCATTATATTGTGCACCATTTTATTACTCTTGAGATTATTGGAGTGTTGCAATAATAAAATCAATCTCCTTTGTTGTTTCATTGACTTAATTTAGAAAATATTTTTGACATTGTTCCCAAGACAAACCTTTGGAATAGATAAATGTTCCAAGTTGAGTTGAGGGTTGTTGTGACAATGTTGTATAATACCATTATTGTGAAGTTTAGGACCATTTATTGTTGATAAGAAGAAATTAACTACAATATAATAGTCAAACAATGGTGTCCCTTATCCCATACGGTTTTGGCATATACATTGGTAAGTGAGAAGAGTGTTTGGAAGAAGTAGGTTGTGTCCCACTCTCATTGGTATAGCCATCTCTTCTTCTTGACATTGATGATATTATTCTTATAGCAAGGAGTCCTTACAATCCTGGCAAGCAAATGAGATTCCTTCAATATTTCTATTCCAAGATGGGTATGATTGCTAATATTGACAGAACAAAGTCATGATAATTGAATCTAGAAATATCATGTATGACACATTCATATATGACAATAAAAACTTGGAGAAAGTTCCTTCATACAAATATCTTAGAATCAATATACTTTTGACGACATTAGTTTATGTGCCTCAGGGTGTGCCTCAATGACAACTTCCCAAGGACTTAGAGTCGTCCCTACATTTCTTTATGTTGTTCGATGGTGAGTGACTATTGTTTCAATGATCTCACAACATTATTTTATGTTGGTCACTGACCAATATTTTGGTGGCTTGCATCTTATGGCTCTCCTAAAACATTTATTTATGTTCTTAAAAGTTGTCTTCACTTTTTGTTAGAAGTTTCCAACTATTTCCCTATATTTTTGGGATAATAGCTAAGATTGGTTCCTTTGGGTTAGTTTGTTTTTCCTAATCTAAGTTTTTGGAAAAAAAATATAAAAGGAACCTTTTTTTTATGTAAAAAGTTTCTTATGTAACTGCTTTAAAAGTTATGGATGGATTTAGAAAAAAACCGACAAGTTTCTATTTATCCATGTAAGCCTATAGAGGCAATATGAAAAACATAAAACAAATGGAGACTGGGTTTAATGGTGGGATAATGTATGCCTATGATTTGGCTTTTGTAAATCTCCCTTGAATAATAAGAATACTGATTATCATTTCCCCGTGGATGTTTCCCTCATAAGGAGGGTTTTACCATGTAAAAAACTCTGTCAATATTTGTGATTGATTATTCAGTTATCTTGTTTATTTTCCATTATTTTTTGCAGTTTCAATTTATTTGTAGTTTATGCTTTCCCTGCTCAACTCAACAAGTGGTATCATAGCTTTCGGGAAAATTTTGTGTTAATGGCGAAGATGCAAAGTGCGAAGTTTGAAATCAAAAAGTTCAATGGTAGTAATAGCTTTGATCTATGGAAGGTTGAGAAGAAGGATGTGCTTGTGCAAAAAGGAGTGGCAAAGGCGTTGATGGGAAGGGAAAAGAAACATGTGGGTATGGATAATGATGATTGCTATGGGGTAAAATTCACAGTGTATGGAGAATGAAAACTACCCTCAAAGGCCTTCCCGGGACCTTCAACAGATTGTTAGATTATCTGCAAAAGCTACCAAGTCATACACATGTTCATCTATCAATATTAGTTAACAAACTATGGGAATGGGATTACCTCAAGTCTCCTTCTAGATTTGTTTGGAGATCACAATG
Source organism: Pinus tabuliformis (assembly GCA_031772625.1). Lineage (NCBI taxonomy): Eukaryota > Viridiplantae > Streptophyta > Pinopsida > Pinales > Pinaceae > Pinus > Pinus tabuliformis. The sequence continues at coordinate 424,473,594 of CM062813.1, forward strand.
CAGCCAAGAAGATCTTCCTCAGGGCCAACTCCAAATCAATTCTTTCACAAAGGAAAGACAAACACAATCACAACATACAATCTTGAAAACTAATTATGAATGCACAATGAACATATACTTGTATACAACTACTCATATAAACATGTATTGAATGAACAAGTTAATGAACAATGTTACCAACACAATGGAGTAGGGAACACAATTGCAGTTCTTGTATTAATAATGGAAGAGTGATTACAACCATTTGTTGCATCAGTCTTCCTTTGCCCCTTTCGCTTCTCTCTCTCTCCTTTCTTAGCTCACTTCTTCAAGTTTGAGACAGTTCTCAACAGCTTAGCAAGCTATCCTTTCAAATACTCTGACCCCTTTCACAATCACCCTCACCTTGCTTATATAGAAATTGGGTTAGGGTTGCCAAGCTCCTCATAGAGTTCACTAGGGAAAAATCAATGAACTTGCATCGCTTTTTAGCTCTTTCCCATTTGCCTTCTTTTCTTAGATTGGAAATTCTCCCAATATCTTGCTTTTGGATGTTTCCTTTCTTTTCTTGAGCAAATCTAGGGATAAATATCTAGATATTTTTGAGGGAATTCATTGGCTTGTCCCATTGAACATCTCTTAATTTCACTAACGCTGCCCCTGGTCTAACAAATGGAGTTAGTAGGGTCACTAACACACCCTTAGGCTTGGTAACAAGCTTTATAAAGCAGGTTTTTAGTGTGTAACCAGCGCTAGTGTGGAGTCAAGGTCTACAATTGTGGTCTTTTGTTCAGTCATCATGTATTTCACCTTTGAGTTGATGAGGAGTTCATTTTGTTGCGTAACAGATGCCCCCTAAAGTATGAGATCAGAGGCACAGACGACAGCTGAAATACTTTACTAAAACTGTAATTTTCTGTCAAATCGGAGAGAGAGAGAGAAGCTTTGGGCGGCGAGGGAAACCTGATACAACACATATATATAAAATGCTAAAATCATGTCCTGAGTCGAGCATTCCCATGCTCAGTAGTTATGTCAGAGTAATTTTCTCCAAAGAAATATGACAATGCTGGCCACCGATAAGCACAATGCGGATCCAATGTCATAATGGAATCATTTTGAAATAGCTATCTCCACAAAACAATATTTGCAGCTTAGGAGAGGAAACAAGGTTGAATGATGCAAGCCTCTACCCAAGGTCTTGATTTCCACTTCACCGAACAACATATATCGATACATGTGAATATATGCATTGATGTCGAACATGCACGAAATCATCTGATTACTAGTTAATAATGGATACCATTAATGAACATGAGGAAGGCCACCGATAATGGTGATGGTCTCCAAGATGCACAGTGTAATCTAACGAGTGTGAAAAATGTCTTTGTCATCGAACACTCGTAGAATCGCCTACTCGAGAGCAAATAATAAAAACCCTTGACTAAGCACAAGGTAACTTGCCACTAATGTCTGCAAGTACCAAGGCACTGAATTTGTTTCTGGGTTATCTTCCTAGATAGAATGTTGAAGCCGATAGGAAGAAACCTGTCGAAAAGTAGGCAATAATGTGTCCTACATTAATCGACACGAAATGGGACAAGAATGATTTTGTTTTCTGAGGAATCTTTTGAGCATGTAGGTCTGAATGACGGCGAGCATGATGAAAGGATATGCTTGATTGGTTGATGGAGGAAACAAATAGTTAACCCTTGAACAATAGAAGGCACGACAACGATTTTAACCTAGACAGCACTAGACTCATGAACACTACAGAGTGTTAGGATATGGAGATGCAATGTACATCAGGGTATATAGGCTAAAACTCATAGGTTGGTAGGGTTCATATTTGAGAGGCCATCAAAATGAAGGTTTATCTAAGGGAGTGCCATGTTCAAGGGAACAACTGTTGCCAAATCACACTTTCTAATATGGAATACAGTTGTATTGTCCACTTTCCCCGTCTGATTAATTTTATGAGTCCAGACGGGTAAACTCATCGGTATTTTCATGTTTAAAGAGTCTAAAAAGGACTGCAAAAAGAACAACTCTTTGTCCTATCTGATTAGTTTAATGAGACCAGACAAGAAAACTCGTTGATTTTTTCATGTTTTAAGAGTCTGAAAAGTATCGTAAAAAGAATGACTCTATAACTTGTATGTGTAATTTAAAGAGTCCATACTAGATAACTTGGTGGTCTTTTCATATTTAGAGAGTCTGAAAAGATCGTAATTTGCAACTCCATGGTGGTCCCTTTTTCATAGTTGTTAATCAGGTGCGACAAAAGGTTAATAGTATACCTGGATCAATTATTTTTCCGTTAGTTAATCTATTGAATCTGGATAAAGAGAAACCTATGTTCAATAGATGTTGACCTCATTTTGTTACGAGTACGAGGCGATGGACTAAACTCGTTTTTCGTCGTGAAATTTTGATGAGTCACGCAACAACAAACTCAATACCTTCATCAAAAATTTTAATGAGTCAAATGAAGAAAACTCAAGGTATCTTTTTCAGTTTAATGAGCGAGAAAAAGAGTGAAAAGAACAACTCATTCCTTCTTCATAGATTTTAAAAGCTCAAAGGAGAAAAACTCGGGGAATTTTCGATTTAAGAGTGAGAAATAGTCCCAAAAAATAATGTGATCTGGTTGTTGCCATAAATTTTTAACGAACCCAATGACAAAAACTTGGGATTTTTCAGTTTTAACAAGCGAGAAAAAGTACCTAAAAGAATGCTTGGGTCATCTTTATAAATTTTTAACAAGCCTAAAGACAAAGCTCAATATTTTTTTAGTTTAAGGAGCCAGAAAAAAGTGCCTAAAAAGAATGCTCCCTTGGTCTTTTTCAGTTGAATGAGTTGGAAAAAGGTAAAAAAAGAGTTGCTCAGGGCATCGTTGCATAGATTTAACGAGCGCAATGATGAAAACTCGGGATGTTTATATTTTTTAAAGAGCAATAAAATATCTCATGTTAGGGTCCAACCCTAACCCCCTTATTTATGTAATTGGATTGAGTCATAGTTATAGTTAGTAAAGAGTCAATAAAGCCCATATTATAATTGTAAGTGGTTGACCCGCATTTAAAGAAGGGACCACAGTTAGTTGCAAATGGGCCATGGTATTAGATAAATGGTATTAATAAGAACCATGGTATTGACCAATGGTATTGCATGTATGAATCCTATATAAAGGATAGAGACTCCCTTCGAGGAGCATCGTGTCTTATTTTGTAATCGAGCCCAACTCTATTGCAGGTTTCCCCCTCAAAGAGGCAAGTGAACATTACTTTCTGATTAATAAAATACTTGTTGTTATTTCTTATTGTTCTGTGTTCTGGGTATATTTCTTTGCATATTTGGTATTATAGTATCTTATCGTAGGTCAAGAGCATAACAAGTGGTATCAAAGCACTTTCTAGGGCCAGTGGGATCTCCATTTTTAGTGAAAAAATTGTTTTCTTTTCTAGAGACGTGTTCCGGCATCTTCAAACCACGGGATCTGTCATTGAGCGCATAAACTTGTGGATTTGAGGAGGCATGCACACAGGAAACACAAGAGGTGGTCACGCTTGTTGGACTCCCTTGTAACCCTTGTGGGTACCCCTTCGATTAGTAGCACATTACACAGAACCGCACATGGACTGTCTTCTAGGTACCCTCTAGGTATCTCGGAAGCCCCCGAGGCTTTCTTGAAACCTCGCCATAGATAAACCGTCGGTTGTCTTGCTGCTACAGTACACTGAGAAAAACACTTGAGGAGATTACTCGCATGTACGATAGGGTAGTCGGGTTGTACAGCTAAGGGTATGGATGATCCTCCTTGGTTAGTGCCCTGAAAGATTGGGTCGAGTACTACTATCAGACCCTTATGTATATTGTGATCTGTAGCACCTGACACTCCTTGAGACCATAGTTCCCTTGTCTATCTTTGCTAGATCAGATCTAGTACGTGGGGTTTTGTCCCAGCAACAACAATCAGTTCCGCCATTCAGATCTATCAAATCCACCATTCAGATCTATCAGATCCACCAATCAGATCTATCAGATCTGCCATCCAGATCAAGCAGTTGGAGTTCTGTAGCAGTCGCAACAATCAGATTGGCCATTTAGATCTTGCAGCAGGTGTTTGATCACTGCCACATTCCTACTCATACTCTGCAGTTGAGGGTTCGTTGACAAATCTAATTATTTATGTGGGCTACTATACCTGGGTGTGATTCTCATAGGACATTGGGTAGAATTTACTTTTCTGGGATTTGGCTACTGCAGTATTCCTAAGCGAGGAGTAAAACTTCTTTAAGAGTAAAAAATAAAATAAAATAAAATAAAATCTGAGACCCTCCCGAGACACATATAGGAGACTTATCCCATAAGAATCAGGTCGACGAGCTGAACAAGGTGGTACCATACACTTGTTAGCATCAAAAAAAAAATTGAGTGGTCCCAATTTTTTTTTTTTTTGGTAGTAACGGTCAATGCACCGGATCGATGCATGGTACAAACCAAAGCTCAAGCTATGGCCAATGAGCAGATTGACACCCTTGAAAAAAAGTTTGACTCATTATTGACATCGCTCCAGACGTTAGCTAACACAATCAAAAAGGGCAAGTCAGGGGAACAACCGGAGGCATATGCTTTTCATGAAAACATTGAGGGCGAGTCTAGCCATTCTCTTCAGTTGGGTGAGTCTAACCATTCTCTTCACCTCTTTGGAGACCACCAACAGTCCCAGTCGTGACCACCCAAGCTAGACATGTATAAATTTGATGGCTCTCATCCGGCCACGTGGCTTGCACAAATGGAGCAATATTTCACATTAAATCACATCAAATATGATGCGACTTGACTAAGTGTGGGTAGCATGTACTTGGACAACGAAAGATGGGAATGGTGGCAGTGGCTTCAACGTTGCTATGGAAGGCCCATGACTTGGCAGGTATTCTCAAAAGCCCTTATGGATCACTTCGACAATGAATCTAATTTTTTGGGTCGTCTTACTAAGCTCTGATAGACAGGAATAGTGCAAGAATATATTATCGTCTTTGAAGCCTTAGCCTTCCACATAGGAGGTCTACGAGATGAGTTCTGCTTGGAATGTTTTTTCAGCAGTCTCAAGGAAGCCATACAAGCCCACGTCTAACTGCAACACCCAATCTCATGGCTAGATGCTTGTAGGATAGCTCGTGAAGTAGAACGTGCGTCAGCGGCTCAGTCAACTCTTCCAAATTTCATAGCCAAAGATCGCCCCACCCAGGCTTCAAGCACTACCCAAACACTTAAGGTTCAAAAGGTGTCACTAGCAAAGATGGCAGAAAGAAGAAAACAAGGATTGTGTTACTACTGTGATGAGAAATACACCCTGAGGCATAAATGCAAGGAACCCAAATTCTTTCAGATTGATGCTACTGATCTCAGTTAATTGGAGGAATCCCCACCATTTGAGGAACCAGAGGAGGAAGATGAGGATCCCCAGCCGGATAATGTGCTCCCAGCTACACTTGACGAACCAGTTATCTTGCTTCATGCTTTGGCAGGGATTTCTTCTCCCAAAACTCTAAAAATCAGAGGCTTTATTAAGCATCACCCTGTAATAGTCTTGATTGATAGTGGTAGTACACACAACTTTATCCATCAACGAGTCGCTGAAGTAGTGCATTCTTTTGTCAGAGCAGTCTCTAATTTCCAGGTCCAAATTGCTGATAGGGGGACAATGAAATGTGAAGGCTGTTGTGAAAATGTCAAAATTCAAATGGGGGATTATCAGTTAAAGACCCACATGTTTGCCATACACATGGGAGGGTGTGACATTGTCTTCGTTGCTGAATGGCTCCACACACTCGGCCCAATCACAATGGATTTCCAGGAGTTATATATGAGCTTTAAGCAGAACAACCACACACATACCCTCTGCGGACTCCAGGCGGGTGCTCCCTCTATCATCAACTCACATAGGATGGAAAAATTGTTAAAAAAGGGCCACCATGGAGTTATAGCCCAACTTAATCCCATCCAAGCTTCTGAATCCACTTCTATTCATATTCATCCTGAGATGCAATAGATATTAGACAACCATTTTCCAGTCTTTGACAAGCCTCATGAGCTTCCACCCTCGAGAGGGGAACATGATCATAGCATTACTTTGGTCCTAGGGGCCCAACCCCAAAATGTGCGCCCATATAGATATCCATTCTCCCAAAAGAATGAAATTGAAAAAATCATCAAGGAACTCCTGGAAGTAGGAGTCATTCGTCCGAGCATTAGTCCTTATTCATTGCCTGTGGTCATGGTGTTCAAGAAAGATGGGGAATGGCGTATGTGTCCAGACTTCAGGGCCCTCAACAAGTTGACGGTCAAAGATAAATTTCCCATCCCGGTTGTTGATGATTTTCTAGATGAACTAAATGGGGCTCAATTCTTTACTAAGCTCGACCTTCGCTCGGGCTATCACGAAATTCGCATGAAAGAAATAGACATTCCAAAGGCTTCTTTCCGAACTCATGAATGGCATTAAGAGTTCTTGGTCATGCCATTTGGTCTTTGTAATGCCCCATCCACTTTTCAGAGCCTCATGAACCACCTGCTCAAACCATATCTCCAAAAATTTGTCCTTGTTTTCTTTGATGACATCGTCATCTACAACCGCACCTGGGCCACACATCTTCAGCAAGTAGATCTACTCTTGCAACTACTCTGGAAGCATAAATTATTTGTCAAGATGTCCAAGTGCTCTTTTGGCTTGGAAGAAGTTGAGTATTTGGGCCACATTGTGGGGTGTGAAGGTGTCAGGGTGAACCCCAAAAAAATCCAAGCAATGGAGGATTGGCCTCAACCAAAGGCCTTGAAGAGCTTGAGAAGATTTTTGGGTCTCACAGGCTACTATCGCAAATTTGTTCGCAATTATGGTCGCATTGGTAGACCCCTCACTCACCTTCTCAAGAAAAATTCATTTCTCTAGAATGAAGAAGCCCACTAGGCATTTATAGCTCTCAAACATGCCATGTGTTCCACTCCTATATTAACACTACCCGACTTCACCAAAACTTTTGTGATTGAATGTGATGCTTTAGGTATGGGTATTGGGGCAGTCCTAATGTAGGAAGGTCGACCCTTGGCCTTCACTAGCCAACAACTTTGTGGGACAAATCTAAGACAATCTACCTATGAGAAGGAGATGATGGCCATCTTACATGCAGTCGATACCTGGTGACCATACTTATTGGGATGGCGTTTCCAAATCTGCATAGACCATCAAAGCCTTAAATATTTTTTGGAGCAACGCCTATCCTCGCCACAACAAAATAAATGGCTCGCCAAAATGTTGGGATATGATTATGAGATAATTTACAAGAAAGGGTGCAAAAATGTCATAGCAAATGCGTTATCATGCCAATTTGAGGAGGATAGCACACTTCTCACAATGTCCCTTCCCATTCCAGACTAGATTGAAGAGGCTCGAAAGGATTGGTTTTCACATCCTTTGCTCTCCCAACTCATTAATAAATTGCAGGCAGATCCAAATTCCACAGCGGGCTACTCTTGGTAGGATGAGATTCTTCACTACAAGGACAGAGTCATGATATTACCAACATCCACCCTCAAAAGTTGTATTTTGGCGGAGTTGCACTCATCTCCCATGGCAGGCCATTCAGGCTTTCAGAAGACTTATGCTCACACTCGACGTTCATTCTTTTGGATAGGTAGCTGAGTGTGACGTATGTCAGTGCCACAAAGGAGAAACAGTCAAATCCCCAGGCACATTACAACCATTGCCATCCCAACCTCAATCTGGATGGAGGTTTCTATGGACTTCATTACAGGTCTTTCGAAGTCAAGCAACAAGTTAGTCATCATGATGGTTATGGACAGACTTTCTAAGTATGCTCATTTTTGTGCCCTACCCCACCCTTTTACACCAACTTTGTTAGCTCAATATTTCATGGACTAGATCTTCAAATTGCATGGCATGCTCACTTCCATTGTGTCTGATCGTGACCTGATCTTCACCTATAACTTTTGGTAGAAATTTTTCAGGCTACAAGGTACACAACTACAACTCAGTACTTCCTATCATCCCCAAACTGATGGTCAAACTGAAGCAGTCAACAAATGTCTGGAAACCTACCTTGGGTGTTTCACTTTAGAAAAGCAACATCTATGGGTATAGTGGTTACCTCTAGCCGAATGGTGGTATAACACTAACTATCATGCCACCACCAAAATGACTCCCTATGAAGTAGTTTATGGTCAACTCCCTCCTTCCCCTACTTCTTATATCAAGGGATGCTCGAAGGTACAAGCAGTGGATCAACTCCTACGGAACCGCACAACCATGCTAGCCCACCTCATAGAGAATCTCCATCAAGCTCAAAACCACATGAAGCAACAGGAAGATCAACATCATTCAAAACACCAATTTCAAGAAGGGGATCAGGTATTTTTGAGGCTGCAACCATATAAGCAAACATCACTCAAAGACAAGGGTTGTCAAAAATTATCTCCAAAATTCTATGGACCGTATCAAGTACTTCAACGCATTGGAGAAGTCACCTACAAGCTAGCTTTGCCACCCACTACAAAAATCCATCCAATCTTCCATGTCTCATGCCTCAAGAAAGTGATTGGGAACCATTGTCGAATTCAAACCAGTCTACCAGAATTGGATGAAGAAGGTTCCATCTGGCTCCAACCTGAACAGGTTCTTCACACACGAGAATGGCACCTGCATGACTACAAGATCAAGGAAGTCCTCGTCAAGTGGAAAGACACCTCTCCAGAAGATGCGACCTGGGAACTAGCCACTATCCTTCAGTAGTTTCCGCAACTTTAACCTTAAGGACAAGGCTATTCTTATGGGAGAGGGCATGTTAGGGTCCAACCCTAACCCCCTTATTTATGTAATAGGGTTGAGTCATAGTTATAGTTAGTAAAGAGTCAATAAAGCCCATATTAATAATTGTAAGTGGTTGACTTGAATTTAAAGAAGGGACCACAGTTAGTTGCAAATGGGCCATGGTATTAGATAGATGGTATTAATAAGAACCATGGTATTGACCCATGGTATTGCATGTATGAATCCTATATAAAGGATAGAGACTCCCCTTGAGGAGCATCATGTCTTATTTTGTAATCGAGCCCAGCTCTATTGGAGGTTGTCCCCTAAAAGAGGCAAGTGAGCATTGCTTTCTAATTAATAAAATACTTGTTGTTATTTCTTATTGTTCTGTGTTCTGGGTATATTTCTTCACACAGATTTAACGAGCTTAACAATGAAAACTCAGAGATGTTTATATTTTTTAAGGAGAAATAAAATGTCACCAAAAGTGCTCTATTCATCTTTGTAGTAGTTTAACGAGCCCAAAGAAGGAGACTCGAGGTTTTTCGGATTAACGAGCAAGAAAAATACCATAAAAAGAACACTCGATCTTCTTCATGGTAGTTTAACGAGCCTGAAGAAGGAGACTCGAGGATTTTTCGGATTAACAAGCAAGAAAAATACCATGAAAAGAATGCTCGATCTTTCTTGATATCGTGCTTGACAATAGAAGGGTCTATGCCATGCATTTCCTCATAAGACCAAGGGAAAACATCACAGAAGTCTCTAAATGGGTAGGTGAAGCTCACAATTTCCTCAGGATTGTGATTAGCTCCACTCTGTATGTTTTCTACGATGCCTGTCATGACAGAAATATCAAGGAGCAATGTTTTAAAAATATTTCCCTTGTTTCCTTCCGAATACAAAGTGTGGATAGTCGTATATGGTGGGGAAATGATTTCATGTGCGTCAAGTGACAGGATTTGAAGAGGCATCATGTCCGAATCAGATATCAAAACATGATGGTGTGATTCCTCCCAAGGTTGCTCTTCTAAACTCGTGATCTCTCTAATAGCTTCATCCATATGTAGGATTTGATTGAGTGGATCGAAATAAGGAGCATTTATGGGAGGGGCAGTGGTACCGTTGGTCGAAACCAAAGTGACCTAAGATTCAGATGTAATTTGAATGGCTTCGTAGGCCAATTCAGTTGGTGACAGTGGCATTTGTTCTCCGTATGTGTCAATGTCTGAAGGAGCTGGTAGGATCCATGGATCAGTCTGTTCATGAGGAATAGATGAAAGCATATTGACCGTCTGTGGAACCTGGGGCGGCTGAAGAGGAAAACAACCCATGAGGGAAGAAGCCTTCAAGAGACCAGTACCGATACTGACGTGAGAGTCAGGTACACCACCCACTAAGGGTACAGAGCTGCTAGGTAACAGAGAGTAATCTGGGGTGCAAAAGGATAACTAGTCCACTGTGACTATCTTTCCATCCAAGGGAAAGAGGATGACACGGAAGACTAAAGACATAATGGCCTTCATGGCATAAGTCCAAGTATGACTCAAAAGTAGATTATACTCGAGTTTATGATCCACGACTTCGATATCTACCGTTACCGTTTTCCCACTCAATGTGATAGGATAACGAGCTAGGTAACCTTTTGGGATGAAAGTGTGGCCATCAAAAGCTTTCAGGGAGCTCGACGATGGGGTTAGGGTTTGAGAACCCAGGGTTAGCCAACATGAAGCCGACATGACACAGGTAGAAGCACCTTCGTCAATGACGGTTCTGTGTATACCTTTACCTTTCGAAGTTATATGCACATAGAATGCAAGCTCATGAGAAAGGGGAGGTTTACACTTGTCCATGTCGAAAGTAGCAAGCATGAAATCCATTGGGTCGGTACCACCTATAGCCAAAAGCAAAGCTTTCCATTGTGTTGGGCATGTTTGTAATACTTCAAGCACCGACACAGCCAATGGTGCTTGTGCCAAATCTTCTACAATCTTGTAGTGTTGGGCGGCATGTGCAGATGTATCGTGTGTTGTGCATTGAAGTGCCCCTTTTGGGGATCAAATTAGAAAGTCCTCAATCAACCTTTCGATATGCAAATCATTGGGCGGCAGTGGTTTTTTACCTGAGGAAGGTTCTATTGCAGGAGCGACAGGAGCTCCATAAGATTTGGCTCTTGTGGCGAGATCTATTGTTTCAAACATGTAAACCGTAGAAGATACTTCACCAAATGAAGGATGTTGCAAACCATTGCTTCCCCTTGGCATGGGTTATGGTTGGTTTGCAATAAGATTTTGTTGTTGTTGAGTGGGAAAAGGATTTCTAAGGACTGCGAGGGTCTTACCAGTATCCCTTTTGGCAAGGTAATCTGTGCATTTCTGAAGACGCGGACAATGCTAGGTTGGGTGGTCTTCAGCATAGAGTTTGCAAGGAAATCTGGCAAGTTTATCCTTTTCCTTGTCAGTAGGCACAATGGCCTTTTGTTTTGGGTTTGGCTGCTTCATTGACTGCTCTTCAGAAGGAGCGGTCTTTTTCTTATTCTTCTTTTTCTTACCACCGAGATTTTGTGTAGACTGCACAGAGTTTATCTCAGTGGTAGGAAGAGCAGTCGATTTGGTAGTAGTGGAAGCATTGGGGTTGCCAGGGGCATTGGGGATTATGTCGTAAAGAGTTCCAGACTGTGAATATATCAAATCTAAGTGTTGTGCATGACGTATGGATTGGTCTTCTGTGACCGCACCACCTAAAGAGACATCTCTAGTGATTTGCGGGAGTAAGGACCTACAGAACCAGTCCATTAAAAGAAAGTCTGGGAGGGGATCTTTAACTAACCTCCATCTACGTCTCCATTCATGTATATGATCGGAGATGTGGGTGGTGGTATCCTGACGAAATGAAGTGAGGAGTTCTGTCTCAGTCTCATAGCAGATAGGTAGCTGGAATTGCTTTAGGAATTCCATCACTAAAGAGTCAAAGGTGTTTATTGACATGTGTGGTAACTCAATATACCATTTCGATGCGTTTCCAGTGAGGGTGCGGGGAAAAAGACGTAACAGGACACTGTCATCCACCATAGAGTTTGAAACACACCAAAGATGGTAGGTGGTGATATCGGTGCCCAGATCCTCCCCTTTCTTGCCATCAAAATTTGGGATGTCCGTTGGTATCTTATGTAGATCGACGACCATTGTAAGTTGTGGTAGATGGGGTAATTTGTCAACTTGTATAAGTCGGGTATGTCCAATGTTGCCAAAAAGGGCAAGGCATTTGGTGACCCCGACTCAAACCATGATGATGACGGATGACTTGAGGAGTTCTATGCTCCTCCCATCACTTGGCTCCCAATATTATAAATGGGCTACGTGGTGTAACAGTTGCTTTGAGGTATGGTGTTGTAGAGTGGATTTCCATGAGGATTTTGATACTGGGGTATTGTATTTCCCCCAGCATAAGCGGTGCCCCCTTGACTCATTTGAACTTGTGAGTAGGGTGCCCCCATGGATTGGTTGGGAATCCCTTGAGGATTCCCACCCGACACAGAACTAACCATTTGTATTTGATTGAGAGAGGAAGTGCTCATGTCAATAAGTGACTGACCATGCATACTTGAGAACAGAGGGTAAACTGTTACATTCCCGCCCATCATGTGCATATTGGGAACCCCCCCGGATACCAGAATCTGGGGGTTCGAACTTGACAATGGCAGCCGACCATGTTGTTGGTAAATGGGAACTACACCCATAGTGCCGTATTGAGCATTATAAGGAGTGCTATAGGTGGCACTTGTCGAAGGTATGATGTGTGACACTAAAGGGGTGGAACCTGGCATTTGCTGGGTCCCACTCATAGATGGTGTCATGTGAGTGGTTGTATCTGGGACAAAGGGGATAGCGGGATTCCACATTGATGGTATAGTGGTGACTATCGACTGGGGAAGTGGTGGAGGACCGAAAGCGACCACAAAGTTCCACAACCTGGTAGTTGTCAACGGGATAGATGGAAATGTTCCAACTACAGAAGTAGAAAGTATAGGTACCACGGGATTTTGAATAGGTTCCAACGAATCCATGAGCGGAGGGTTAAAGTGAGGAAGGAATCCTTTGGTAAACAAATCCTTTGGCAAACTTGAGTCATTGATTGTCCAAATATGAGACTAATCCCCTGAAGATGGGGAATCTGGTTCAGTGGAACTCGGCGAATCCTCCACAATGAGTGGAGGAAGTCCTAACAATCACCTAGATTGACGACGAGGGCCAGATGTAGCCACGGTGACCGTTAATTTTTGTCAAATAAATTTTATCATGATATTCTTTAAATTCTCAAAATGATAGCACACAGGTACCTAAAAATATAAAAAATACACTAAATTGATCAATCAGTAAACAGAGGGAAATTATCTTGTCTGATAAGCACCGATCACCAGAGATGAAACCTGGTATCTCAATGAATAACAGAGAAGGATGGCCAAATGTATGGTTATGGTTACTCTAGAGCTTCACCCAAACCTCACATTGAGGGGCCAAGTACTCTCGTGAAGATGAGCACCCTCCCAAAAACTGAACATAGAGTAGATCCATCCATGTTAGGTACCAGGACAGCCCGTCCCAGTCACCTTGTGTAAGTCCCTAGAAGTTTGGCAACTAAAGATACCTCAGATCATAGACACCACCGAGAGGGACATAGTCATAGACAGCACGCTGTGTGTGTAGGATATTTGAGTCCCCGACTTAACTCCAAAATCCCTGAAGGGATCCCCAATACACAGAATTCCCAAAGGATTTGTAAGAGAAGGCAGGCTACCTTCGCTTACAGTCCGATGTTGTCTCGTATTTTGCTCCGCTTTTACTGGAGTGGTCCTGGGCATATGAGTGTAGAAGGAATTTTTCACTCGTTAATGACACTAGTTTGGTTTTCGACCTTGGGCAATTCACTCACATGCTTATCCCATGATCCTAGCCTAGCTAATGTTGGTTTGCTCAAAAGAGTAACTGATTGATTTTAATGTAAATTTTATGTGTAATTGATTATTTTCTTCGGTAGGGGAGTTGACATATGGAATGTGATGAGACTTTGACTTAATAAATCATGCAAAAAGCAATTCTTTGAAAAAAATTCAATTCGATGAAAACAAGTTGTATTCTACAAGTGAGAGTTTTTTCACATGTTCATATGATTTCCATAGATCTTTAGTCTTCTAAAACATGCATAACCAAAAGACTTCCTTTCCAATGTTTCGTAACAACTACTTGAAACCAAAATAGAGCACCTTTCTAATCAACTAAACAAAAGGATTTATACAAATGATCAGTCCTTCTTTAAGAAAAATGTTTTTAAGAGAGAAAAACCAAAACTTTTTTCCTAAAAATAAATTTCTAGGACACCAATTTTGTTGACATATTATAGTTACAGATCTTATTTCAGCCCATGGGAATATTTCCCATCCCTTTTGGTCCACAATTTCTACTAGAAATGAAGACAGAGGGAGACTAATGCTCTGTAACAGTGGTTACAGGGAGTTAATTGGTCCACTAACGCACTCTGTACAAAGGCACAAAGCTTTATAAAGTTCTGTGTAGCATAGTAACCTACATTAGTGTTGGGAAATCACTCAACAAGAGGGCTTTCAAGATCAGTTTCTGGAATGAATGTAGACTAGTAGGATGCAATAAGAATCTTGGTGGATTAGAAAAGGATATGAAGAAGTAGGGAGCTCTTAGAAGGAGGAGAAATCAGAGAAGAGTCTGGGTAGACCGGGAACTAGATGTATAGTCCCTTTCGGAGTCGCTAATTCTGCTATGGGGTAAAATTCATGGTGTATGGAGAATGAAAACTACCCTCAAAGGGCTTCTTCGGACCTTCGACAGACAGTTAGATTATCTGCAAAAGCTACCAAGTCATACACATGTTCATCTATCAATATCAGTTAACAAAGTATGGGAAGGGGATTACCTTAAGTCTCCTTCTAGATTTGTTTGGAGATCACAATGCAGCCAAGAAAATCTTCCTCAGGGCCAGCTCCAAATCAATTCCTACACAAAGGAAGGGAAAACACAATCACAGCATACAATCTTGAAAACTAATTATGAATGCACAATGAACATATACTTGTATACAACTTAAACTACTCATATAAACATGTATCGAATGAACAAGTTAATGAACAATGTTACCAACACAATGGAGTAGGGAACACAACTGTAGTTCTTGTATTAATAATGGAAGAGTGATTACAACCATCTATTATATCAGTCTTCCTTTGCCCCTTCCGCTTCCCTCTCTCTCTCTCTCTCTCTCTCTCTCTCTCCCTCCTTTCTTAGCTCACTTCTTCAAGTTTGAGATAGTTCTCAACAGCTTAGCAAGCTATCCTTTCAAATACTCTGACCCCTTTCACAATCACCCTCACCTTGCTTATATAGCAATTGGGTTAGGGTTTCCAAGCTCCTCATAGAGTTCACTAGGGAAAAATCAGTGAACTTGCCTCACTTTTTAGCTCTTTCCCATTTGCCTTCTTTTGTTAGATTGGAAATTCTCCAAATATCTTGCTTTTGGATGTTTCCTTGCTTTTCTTCAGCAACTCTAGGGATAAATATCTAGATATTTGTGAGGGAATTTGTTGGCTTGTCTCATTGAACATCTCTTAATTTCACTAACGCTACCCCTGGTCTAACAAAGGGAGTTAGTAGGGTCACTAACGCACCCTTAGGCTTGGTAACAAGATTTATAAATCAGGTTTTTAGTGTGCAACTAGCATTAGTGTGGAGTCAAGGCCTGCAATTGTAGCCTTTTGTTCAGTCATCATGTATTTCACCTCTGAGTTGATGAGGAGGTCATTTTGTTGTGTAAAAACGACTTGGAGGACATGGATGCAAGATATATCGGTGCTATTCATCTGTGCTTGGTAGATGATGCGTTGTTTAACATCATTGGAGAGAAAAAAATTGCAGGATTATGGAACAAGTTAGAAATATTTTATATGATGAAGTCCATGACAAACAAAATCTACTTGAAACGACAGTTATACAATTTGTGGATGAATGAAGGTACAAAGATATCTGACCATTTGAATTCTTTCAATACTCTTTTATGCCAGTTGTCTAGTATATATGTAAATCTTGAAGGGTAAGAAAAAGAAATTACAATATTGTGTTCTCTACCTGAGTCTTGGGATCATTTTGTAACCTCTATCAGTTTTAGTTCTATCGATACCATTGACTTTGACGCTATTGTGGGAACTTTATTGTCTGAGGAAAATCGGCAGAAATCTAGCCTTGAAACCTCAACATCAGAAGCAATGGTGGAAAGAGGTCGATCAAAAGAAAAAGATTAGAATTCAAGAGACACATCTAGATCAAATTCAAGAGGCAAGAAGAGTAAGTTAAAGTGATGGTACTGTAAAAAATCAGGGCATCTTAAGAAGGATTACTAGAAAAGAAAGGAACAAGCTACTAAAAAGGACTCTACAAAGGAAGCTAATTCAACTGAAACAAGTGCAGGTAGTGTCCACTTCTATTGTTTCTCAACATCGCCATAATTGGTTGCTAGATTCTGGTGCTTCCCATCATATGTGTCTTCAGAGGAATTGGTTCTCTTCATACCAATCTATTGATGATGGTGTGGTTTTCATGGGTAATGATGTTACATGAAAAAATGTTGGGATTGGTAGTATCAAGATTAAAATATATGATGGTACTGTTAGAATGTTGAAAGAGGTGAGGCATCTGCCTGAGCATATAAAGAACTTTATATCTTTGAGAGTGTTAGATTCTGTTGGTCATAAATGTACAATTCAAGGTGGAGTTATTGGTGAGCTCCAGTATTGTAGCAATAATGCTACAACTCCTGGGGCTTCCTGTCTCTTAATTATATCAACCCAGTAGTTCGTACAAACTTGGAAGCGACGGTGATGTATGCACAAGTACTAGCTCTTGTCGCAGCTGTCACTTGGTCAGCTGGCACAAGTCCGCTAGGGCTCAAGCCAACTTCTATAGGCTCACAGAAGAAGCTTTATCAATGATGGATGAAAGCTAGCTCAAAGAAGACTAATCTACTTGGCAAAAATGAACTGAAAGCAAATCAAAACATGGAAACCCTAGGAAACCCTAATTTAACTAGCCTAACCTCTATGATGCAAAGAATGTGAAGGAAACTTCTACCAATGATGCCATTACTTCTAATAAGTGAAAATGCATGAATCTAATCTACTTGCAGCTTAAAAGACATGTTTTTGTATTTTTTTCTTTAAGTGGATGGAGTGATTGTGTTTTTGTGCTTATTAGGGTTTGGTTGTGCAGATGTGATGCGGAAGGAAGGAAAGCTTGGGAAAGGTTGGGGAGGCTAGGAGAGGTTCCCAGAGATCCTTAGCATCAGTCCACAGAGGTTCCTCACGTTCAGAGGCTCAGCAACCGAGTGAGTGGCCTCCTACAGGATGTCTGCAGGGGATTCTACAGGAAACGCACAGGTTTCTACAGGAAGTCTACAAATTGCTACAGGATGACCTACCGTGGGTGTTTGAAGTGATGGAGGAGTGATGGAATGGTAGGGGGAGATGTGTAAGGTAGGAATAAGGCTGGTGATGGCTCAGGAGTGGAGAAGTAGGATGGAGAACGAGTGTATGAAGTGGGTTGATGGATGAAAGGTTAAAACAATGAAATGTCTAAAGGATGGAGTTACGTGAGGAGTGGAGGAGTTTAGGAGATAACAGGGCGGAGCAGAGGTCAAGAATGTAGTTGTATGCGTGATCAAGATGAAGAAGGAGGTAATAGAATGAGGAAAAGAAGTGTAAATGAAACAAATGCTTATGACTGTCACCAAGATGAAAATTCATTAACCTAGGCTACCTAAACTCAATGAATAGCAAGATAAAGCGTGTGAGGAATGTGCATGAAGCAGTGATGAAGGTGTATGGTGCAAGAGTGAAGTGCATGGAAAGATCTATCATAAACGAGACTATGTTGCAGCATGTATAACATGAAGAACTGCGTATTTTTGTGGCTGGTATAGGCTGCACTCCAATCTCCAAATAGAGATGGCAGTGGAGACTTTCTCAACCCTTTTTGCTGGAGCTCCAATGTATTATCAACCTGCTAATCTAACTAAACAACCGAAATCAATTCAACCATAAACCAGTCCTATCTATGCTCATAAAAAAACGACTAAATAACCAAACTGTGAATTCGAATTGCATGTGGAAATAAACAAACTCAAAGTGCTGGAACGAAATGCAAACACATTACAACACCGAGGAGATCTATTGCTCTCAGGTTGGGCCCTAACTTGAGAGCTATAGCTCCTTGATAAAACTCAGAACTAGATCAAAATCTGCCTTCTTTATTCATAATCTGATGTCATGCCAAATTGGCTTACAAAAAGGAACAAAGACCGAGCTGTGCTCAAAAATTACAATAGTAATGCGAGAGTTTCAACAACCTATCAAGGCTACGGCCTCCATACTTATGCAAAACAATCATCCAACAAGTGTCCTTGATTTTAGGAGCTCGGCTGTCCAACTGAAGTTTAACTTGCTGATCCTATAGGACAGTCATAATTGATGTTCCTGTAGAACAGTTATAACTGCTGTCCCTGTAGAACAGTTGGTTGCTTCTAAGCTCGGTGGGGAGATGGATTGGAGCTCGGAGTTCTTGGTGGGAATCACGAGGAAGGTCCCAAGACTGTGGACATCCTCTCCTAAAAACCAGCAGTGCCACCTCCTTGTCTCCTTGTCTCCTTTTCACGTGGTCTTTTCTCCCTTTTAATGCAAAAACCTGAGATCATAATGCATTAGTCACGTAGATAAAGTGTCTACCCTTCTTCCTACAAACAACACGAATAAACTAAGAAATGCATGCATAAGCAGTAAAAAGTGAATGGTTTGAGCAAGACAAGTAGGCCAAATGAGCCCAAATTATACCAAAAATTGGGGCTCATCAGTTATGAAGGTGAAAAAATTCATCTTGGTAATCATGAAGGCTAAAAGGTTTAGGAACCTTTATAAGATTGAAGGAATGACAAAAATAGATCATGCAATAGTAGCATCTGAAGGTTCAAGTGAATCTACTCATTTATGGCATCAACACTTGGTTCATATGAGTGAGAAAGGGTTGAAGGTATTGATTGATCATAACTTACTCCCAAGCTTGAAATCTTTGAATTTGAATTTCTGTGAGCATTATATTTATGGAAAGCAATCTAGACAAAAAATTAAAATAGGAAAACATGATAGTAAAGGTATCCTTGATTACATCCATTCAGATCATTGGGGACCATCTCCTAAAGTCTCTTTTGGAGGATCTTCATATTTTGTAACATTTATAGATGATTACTCTAGAAAGGTGTGGATCTATTTATTGAAAAGAAAAGCTGATGTATTTGATGCTTTTAAGAAATATAGAGCTTTGGTTGAAACAAGCACTGGTAGGTCAATTAAATATTTGAGAACTGACAATGGAACTAAGTTTACTTCAAAGGAATTTGAAAATTATTGCAAGGAAGTTGGGATCGAAATAAATAAAACCATAGTTTATACTCCTTAGAAAAATGGTGTTGTTGAACACATGAATAATAATCTTCTAGAGAGAGCAAGGAGTATGCTCAGTAATTCCAAGTTGCAGCAGGAATTGTGGGCATAAGAAGTTCTTACAATGTGATATCTAGTAAATTGGTCAATATCAACTACAATTAACTGTAAGATTCTAGAAGAGGTATGGACATGTCAACCTTGTGATTATTAAAATCTTAAAGTTTTTGGTTGTGATGTCTATGCTCTTATTTCAAAGAATCAACATTCTAAGTTAGATCCAAAATAAAAAAGGCTAATCTTTTTTGGATATGGTGATGGATTAAGGGATATAAATTGTGTGATCCTACTAACATGTTGATGGTGTTGGACCCGCCAACATGTCAGGGGATCTCCCTGGTAAGAAGTCCCAATTATACCTCATACCATTTGGTGTAGGAGACCCAATAGTGGGTTGTACGGTAATGCCTTGACCACGATTTCACACAGAGGCAAGTAAGATAACTCTGTTGGTAGCAAGGGTGTGACGGTTACAGTGAGCCATGGAAGGTACATAAGAGGTTCTAACACACAGGATTTGATATGATTGTGCCCCTTGGAAACCTGTGGTAGCATGGAGTTAAGAAGGGAACACATGAGCGAAAATGCATCACAACATGGAAGGAAAGTTAGCTAGAAATACAAAGTTATGGTTAAACCAACAACACATTTCATAAATATTCATACATACATACACAGATAGCTATACATGCATGCATAAGAGAATAGATACATATATCATTTAGAGTAAACTAGATAGAAAAGAATACAATACAACATATGCATGAAACGTGTTGGCTCCTGTTATATTAAGAAGTGTAAGTTACAGTCATACAATACATCCATGTCCATCCACTAGTTTCGATAGCGGAACATTACAGCCACAACCACCTTCTCCTCCAAAAAGATGTAGTAGCTCTGCGTAATGGAGAAGCCAAGGCTCGTTACAATATTGTTCAAGTTCTCTCTAAGATAGCCTTTACAACGAGTTATGAGGGACTATTTATAGCAAAGGGTGGGGTGACCCTTAACATTCCCCTTTGTGACAGTTCACCTATCCTCATGACTCTTCATATACTTTATGACTATTACATCCAACTATCGACACTTGAATTAGACTTGACATGACGTTACATTATAATGCACATGTACCCATGTGAGACAAAATGGCTTCAGAAAGCCATGCTAGACATCACTATGACTCAAACAATTGTTGGAAGAACAACTCTTCGACATCTTCACTGTGGTCGACAATAGCGAAATAATGCAAAATATTGGTAGTTTGCAATGGTTTCCATATGGTCCAAGGTGACATATTTCTGGAACCTGACTCTTGCCTCCATAACATTCGGGTACACTGCTCGGGCTCCTCTATCCAACTCATCTAAAAGCATGCGCATCACTGTCTTCAATGCATCCCGACCAACAACACACTTGTGCATGGTGTCTACATTGATTGGCAAGTCTGGGCTGGTGGCTATGTGCATCAACTCGTCAAAGTATGAATCAAGCTCTAGTTGGACCTGTGCCTTTGTCTTCACCTGAGTGAGAGTCCCAATAGATGGGATCACATGTGCACGTACCACAACATCGATACTATTGAATACATGTGCATGGGAAGCTTGTAGACTAGTGATGAGTTGCGGGAGCTCCTCAAACTCCAAATACATGCCTTCAGCGTGATCGCTCTGGGATTCATCATCTTAGGCAAGTGAAGTGGGGCTCCCTTGTATCTCATCGTCCATGTTTACATGTAATCAATAGCAGCATGCACGTTCGATAGGATATGTACTCTTCTAGCACATCGTTGCTACCATTTGTTGAGATGGACAACTGCCTTATGCACAGTACCAAACTTGGAATAAAATGCCCGCATAACTGTGTCAAGGGAAAATACTTCATCTAGTATTTCCTTCTTCAGTTCAGCTCAGGCGGATGTTGTAACCAACTCTCCTCCTTGCTTGGTCATCTAAAGTTCCTTAGCCATTCACTCATTCTCAGCTATTAGGAAGTGAACACTTGAGCTAGTGGCTTCCACATATGCTCTGGTCGCATAGACCAAGGCTGTTGGATGTTTTCACATGTCAGACACAATCACTCATTCTTCAAATTTCACAGGATATGTACGATCATTCGAAGTCGACACTCTACGAGACTGTACAACTCTATGTTGAGACTCATTGAATGAGATGTTGTGCATCTCTCCTTCCGTCTGACCTCCAAGGATCATAGTGTCTCCTTGGTCACTTGGGACTTGATCCTCTTCCGGATGTAGTGAAGCAAGTAAGTCAACCTCTTGATGATGAGGCATGAGGTTAATATCTTTTTCTAACTCATGTCGCTCCATATCAGTATCAATTTGTTCAAGTGCTTTCTCTATCTCCCAAGCGAAGTCCTGCTCTTGTGATGGTTCACCTTGTCTTCCTGATGCCAGCTGGTCTGATGATTCCACTACCTGTATGGGCGTTGTTTCATCTGTTTGCACATGTTGCACCCCCTGGTGTATCTGTTGCTGTTGCGCTTCCCTCTCCTGTTTGCACAGCTCTTGTTCCTTCCAGAGTTGCTCCTTCAACTCATGCAACTCCTTCTCTTTTTCCTCCATTCTCTGCTTGTCTCTCTACCTTTATGTGATTCACTTGTCATGTTGTTGCCTCTTTTCCTATATAGCCATAGCTTCTTTTTCCACAAGTGGATATGCTTGGAACTTGCAGCTTTTCTCTTCCTCCATGCAATCAACAATCTTCCTCTTGCCCTTGTCGCGCATTGGTATGGTTTCCTTTGCTGCTGTTGCTACTTTTGGTGCTCTCTGGGATGCTGCTTCATGTTGTTTCGCTAACCACTCCACCGTGAAGCCGACCTATTCATTGGGTCTGGAGAAACTATAACAATATCTCCATGGGTCCTGCTCCACCCAATGACATGCCCCGTGGATCCAATTGAACTGTACTCTCACACAGTGATCTTTCACATGACAATGTGGGTCATACAGATTGTAACTCCGAAGGTCGAATGGATATTTCCTCATTTGTTCTGCTTCGACATCCACATGCTTGAAACTCTGTATCTCGTATAACCCGATGCGCAGCGAAAGACTAGGCCAAGATGCCTTCTTTTTCTGGTGTAGCCTAGCTGTCAATCCTGTAGATATGTGATATGCTACTTCCTGCATGATGAGTACATCTAAGGAAAACTTTGGTAGAACATGGAGAGGCTTCTCCACACTGTACATTCGTATGAAGGTGCCAGACGGTGAGGCATACCAATCAGTTATGTCCATCAATGCCTCCATTGCTTCCTTCGACATGCAGGGTGGATCCTGTTCGAATATCATCTTGTAAACTGAAGTGAAAAAATGGTCAGGCAGCCATGTGATAACTCCTTTGAAGCTACATTTGGACAACATCTTATAATAAGTGTTCACAACAGTCTCCACCGGTGACCATGCCTCCTTCAAGCCCAGGAACTCCTGTCGAGCATAGATTGCATCCAAGATGTAGGCGGACATGAATATTTCTTCTTGCATACCTTCGGGTGACTATAGAGCCCTTATTACCTATTCCTTCAGCTGCTGAGCCAACATGTCAGACCAGTTACATGGTTTTCCTTCACTAGCCAGTTGGTCTAGCGCGATCACCTAACTCTGTGGGAAGGTTTCCATGCTTTCTTGGCCATACAGTCGACATGAAAAGATGATCAAGTATTGATATTCCTTCCGTAGTATCTTCGTCTTGTAGATATGGTTGGGTGTCATCCTGAATCTAGCTGACTCCTTCACCCAGTTCTTCAAGATTTCTCTGGAGTTGGAACTACTGCTGGGTATGCTGAAGGGAGTCTCCATGATGGTCACAAGCTCTAACATCTGATACATCTCATCATAATCTTGTGCCCTAAATGTTGCAATCTCCGTCCCACTAACACTGCTCAATGTCATTGTCTCAATATCTGTGTGCAAGATTGTTGGCTTAGTGGGCCCTCACCCAGGTTCAACGTTAATTAGCCAAACAAATCCCTACACTATTGGCCCTTTCAGCATCAATCTGCAGAGTGTGAATTGAAGTCTCACCCGAAGCAGTATGGGGGGATGTAGGAACCAAGTTTCTGCACCCAGATATGGTAGTGATATCATTTTATACCCTAACTCTACCTTCGCGTAGATCGATAAGCCTTTTAGGGCTTATCGATAACCTCTCTTATTCGGTTTCTAGACCTTCATGAAGGTCTATGATCATCTTTTGCGAACCCTAAATAGGTGATTTATCTACTTACGTGCTTTTGTAACTACCCTTAACTTTGTATTTACCTAGATCAGCTTAGTATCTGATAACTTCCACATGCATTAAGATATTCTTTGCCTAAACATATATTATTAATTGCGGACAGATAACAATGTAAACTTATAGATTTGCGCATCAATATAGCATTAAATCATAAACCCATTATTCAACATAACATAATCACATTCATTCATAACAAAGTAAATAGATCAAAACAGAGATAATTCTAGAATAATCTTCTTTATTAATGCTTCAGATCTTCTTACAGACTCTAACTACCCTGCGCACTCAGCTGCAGGGGTCCATGCAATTAGCTACTGACTTCTACCCTAGGCCTCTATGCACACAGCTGCAGATCCTCTCTTCTACTCTAAGACTCTTCGCTCTTTTCACTAATGACCCCTTACCTTCATCATCTATTACCAAAATCTTCCTTAGACTCTTCTAAGACTCTCCTTTTTATACAATCCAATGGTCCACGGACCATGGGTGGATCTTCTAAAACCGACACAACTTACAATAAAGAAGGGCAGAAACCTTTTATGACACTTTACATCTACGCGTGCCGCAACGATAAATTGTGGAGACTTTACATTTTACATACAAAACCTTGGGATTTATGTCCCAAAACTTGGGCTTTTAACCCCAAAATCGACCTTAGGGGACCTTGTCCCAACAAATACGATCCAGTGTATCATGTCTGCGCATGGGAAATCAAGGTATCTGCATGCAATATAGTACAAGCCGAACTTGTGAATATTCACATATACCTAGCGGTCTTCGAGGTCTTCCCCAAATGTTCCAATAAATGTATCATTGACCTCTTGCCATTTCAGCTTGATGTCCTTGTCTAGAAACAACTTGGTATCTTCATAGATCGGTAGACTTGTGGACACTCGCTCAACTGCTGCTCTAGTTGCACTTCCGTCAGTGTCCTTTGATCCTGCTCTCTTGGCAGCCATTGATCCTGTACTGCTAAGAGGCATATGAGCACCTGCAAGATCTTGAGGCAAAGCAACATTCATGGTAAGAAATATGTCAGCGAAAACCAAAGTGAACTTGAGGAACGATACAACACACACCTGGGGAGAGATGGGCAAGGATTGCACAATTTCTTCTGGGAGGCTGGGTGAATGGCTACCAAAACTGCGTAAAAGGTAGTCTGGGCTACCTGGGAGGCATGAAATCCTACTGAAATTGTGCAATGTGCAATCCAGACTAACTACTGACTGCAGGCTCAGTAATTGCATTGCGCAATTTTCTGGGCTAGCAGTCATTGTCCCTCAGAATTGCACAAAGCAAGCTTGGAGGACAGTCACTGGGAAAAAATGTGCATTTCCTTAGAGGAAGACAAAGCCTTCCTTCTTCGGATTGTGCAATGTTGTCTTGGTGAGGCAGAGTCTGGGCCAAGGCTGCCCAGACCTACCAACAGGCAACTGAAAGAAAATACGAAAGTGAATGCATGGAGATACTAAGTGTGAATAGAAGTGATTGATCGTGCATGCAAACATTGGATGAAAGATTCAAAAAACACAACAACATGCATGTGGGTGAAACGAGTCACCGAATAGGCGATTGTTCGTGCAAAATAGTTTCATGCATGCGACAGCAATGAGATGGCAATGAAAACTAAAATGGTGCTAGTACAAGTTAGTATGCATGTAAACGAAAGAAAGCGTTCAAAGAAATCAAGAAAACAACACTCACACAAGAGAAAACATAAAAAGCGACAGAAATGCTGAAAAAGACAAGTTGAGCCAACTTACCACGAATACTTGAGTCGCATGTGTCGAAGAGTCTTGGATGTTCTGTGGGATGTCAGATATCCAAGATTGATGTGAATGAGTTTTCTCTGAAGCATCGAATAAATAAGTTTGAGGCTCATGACACGCATGCCACAAATCTAGGAAAAAGTGACACTTGGAGGAAAGATTGTAAAATGATCTTTGCATGTAACCTCTAACTGCTAAAAATATCTCCCTGAATCATGGGATTCCTTTTGCATGTTGCCTTTTCCTATTCCGGGAAAAAGAAATTCATGCATGAAAGTCAAGTTTCCTTGGTCTCGGGTGGAACTGGTCAACCCAACTACACATGCAAGAGCCCGCTCAACTGCTGGGAGAAAATGTGCATTTCTGGAAGGGAATTGGGCTGGTTGTGCAGAAGATTTATGCAATTTTTGGGCAGAGCAGCTGACTGCTGCCCAATATTGTGCAACTCCTAGGCTGAGTAGCCCTGTTGGGAGGAATCGTGCAATTTTCTAGATGAAGCTTGACTGGCAGATTTGCGCAATTTTGGATCCCAGTAGGCTACCAGACATAATTGCACAATTTTTGGAGGGAAGGCTGGTTGCCCTCTAGAATTTTACAATTTCTTAAGGGAGTTGCTCAACCTGCAGCTAGACCAAGTCCGAGAGAAAAACCTGTGAGGGGAGTGCAACAAGCTCTAGTGGACAAGCTGTCTTTCTCTAAGAAAATCATTGAATCTTGTGTACTTGACGAAGCAAGACATGCTGTTGTGAAAGGTTTGTAAGGAGGCACTAAAATGAAACTATGAAATAATTTTGGAGGGTGGTTGCAACTACTACAACACATGGTAACACACTGGTAGAACTCCAGCTCTCTGAATGTACCTTGTTCATGAAAAGAAAGTCTAACACCTC
Source organism: Pinus tabuliformis (assembly GCA_031772625.1). Lineage (NCBI taxonomy): Eukaryota > Viridiplantae > Streptophyta > Pinopsida > Pinales > Pinaceae > Pinus > Pinus tabuliformis. The sequence goes on from CM062813.1 coordinate 424,499,891, forward strand.
CAGAAGTATTGTGCAGTCCTTAGTTCATCTTGGCTTCCACACTAGCTTGATTGTAAGATGTAGCATATGTCAAGCTCTTAGTTGATTGACACACATTCCAAGCCAAGGCAACATAGTTTTTTCGATTGGGGTTGATGAGTATATTGATACACAAGCAGTATAGTCGTCAGAGTCTTAGTTTCATCTTTGGTGTTGCTCTACTGCCAGTAGGCCTGGATAGTACCCTAGTGGAGTCACATAGGAATAGAAGCATGGCTCCACTGCCAACGAGCCTGGTCAATACCCCAGCAGAGTTACTTGCATCACCTCTCTGTTCAGGAAGCCTTTCTCTTCTTTCGCCTTATTCATTTTTCATTTTTGAAAATTTTCAATTTTTCTTTTTTTTTTCATTTTTTCATATCTGTGCATAGCACGTATTCATTTCAGAGGCAAAGGAGGGATCCTGACTTATTAAGAGAAGAAGAGGTTGTTCCAGAAAAGAAGTAGTTTATTATACCTCTGACGTGCCTGTTAAAGTTTCCCCCTCACCTTACTCTACTTGACTGAGCTGACAAGGGTTAACCCAAAAACAACCAACTAGAGTGGGTGACACTAGTTAACACGCAAGCATTGTGTTTTCACCAAGGTTCACTTCGAATAGTACGTATTTTCCATTGATGTATCATGGAATGAAAGTAACAAGTTCTTCATACAGAGGCAAGATGACAAATAACAAAGTAGTGATAGTTGTACAAGGCCTCTTATACTTTATCCAACTTGTTTCAAGAGTCATACATGGTTTCATGCGAAACTAAACTACGAACAAAACAATCAAACAAACAAACAACAAAGCAAAGAAGAAGTAGAAGCAAAAGTGAAAGCGACACGATTAAGCAAACAAGCAAGCAAACAAATCAGCAAACAAAGAAAGTAAGCAACAAGCATTCAAGAAAATAGACAGAAAGCAAACACTACTCCTACTCCTAAGCTAATGGTGCATGGGCCTGATCATGTGAAGTGATATTTCTGTACAAATTCTCACCTATAGATCAAACTGATATATGAAATGTCCTAAAGCATAATACTTGATCTAATTCTACAAAACATTAAGCGGAAGAAAAATCGGTTTCATGAGCATCATCAAGCATAAACAAATATAACTGATTAAGAGAAATAATCACACATAACCCACGATATATCACTGGGGAAAGCACCAGCATAAAACCCCAACATTGTGTTATCAATTAAGTGGAAATCCTCTTCTGTCTACAAAAAATATCAGCTCAAGAGCTATCTTGTACTTCCTGCAATCAAAAGGTGAAGATCATAGACTCACTAGGCCTTAATATATAGGCCACAAGTCCTCCAATCTCCTATAATACATATTTCTCTTGGAAATAGATCCTTCTCCATGAAAGGAATACTTACTAGAAATATCCAAGCATCTGATAGTACATCGTCCCTCATCTGATCTCAACTGGGTCTCTATCTGAACTGGCGTGCATCAGTTATCCATGAGGGAATGCTCAGTTATCTGAAATAATAATTGTCACATGCATGCAAGCATTAACAAACTATATTTCATTAATTTAACAACTTGTTAAATTAATCTAACTGGACTTGACTAAGTAAAACTAAGTCAACTGATCCTCTCATTATAGAACTGAACCTTATCTCCTTTAATCAAGGGATAAATTCCTAAATCAAGAGAGAAAATAATTGCATGATATCACAAAGACTTCTAGTTTAATTTTCTGTAACTAATTAACTCATGGAGATTAATTAATTAATATTTTAAACTACTGTTAAGACCAAATTCGTTTTTACTTCCTGTAGTTAGACCAGGGACTGTTAAAAATAGGAAGGGACCCAGAAATGCTATTTTTAGAATTTTCTATTTTTAGCAGTTTCACCTCACACCCAAGGCGGACAATGACTTCACTGGCCAAACTGCTATTTTTAGACATGCTATTTTTAGGACTTCTATTTATAGCACCTTCTAAATTTAGCATTTCTTGTTGCACACTTTTCAACACTCCCTCTCAACAAGAAAAGGAATTATCAGTAACCCCGATCCTATCTCTGTGGAACTCAAACTTGCCCTTTGACAATGCCTTTGTCAAAATATCTGCATCCTGTTCCTTGGTCTAAATGTACTGCAACATCATGATCCTCTTGACCACACAATCTTGTAGATGATGATAACGGATATCTATATGCTTTGACCTATCATGAAACACTGGATTCTTAGAGAGTTTAATGCAACTCTGATTATCACAATATATCACTATAGGATCCATCATCTGACCAATCAATCCCACTATAATCTTCCGCATCCAGATGGCCTCACATGCAGCCTGACTAGTTGCCATGTACCTGCCTCCACTGTGCTAAGTGCAACTGATCTCTGTTTTTGGCTATACTAAGAAACCACAGCTGACCCAAGGTTGAAGATTCCTCCAGAAGTGCTTTTCCTATCTGATGGACTACCTGCCCATTCTGCATCTGTGAAGCCTTGGAGATTCATTCCCTTTGTCCACCTGTACCATAATCCATACTGCGTAGTGCCTTTGAGATATCTCAGCACATGCTTTGCCACCTTCCAAAATAACTTGGTTGGCTGAACCATATCTTGACTCAACTGGTTCACCACAAAGCACAAATCCAGTCGTGCGTTCACCAAATACATGAGTGAACTCACAAGCTGCCTATAAATTGTAGCAGCTACTACCTCACCTGAAGTAGCATCCTCCTTCCTCCATTTACCTGCTAGAGGAGTCTCCATGGGCTTGCACATATCCATGTGGAAGTGCCTGAGTATCTCATTGGCATACTTGCCTTGAGACACAAATACTTCCCCATCTCTCTGCCACACTTCCATGCCTAGAAAGTAGTGCATCAAGCCCATGTCCTTCATCTCAAACTTTGATCAACTGATCATCACCTGTCAAAATCAGATCATCGACATAAAGTACAATAATCAATAGCTTACGTTCTACAATGATGTGGTAGAGGTTCGCATCCGCTTCACTCTTGGTGAAGCCCAACCCAGTGAAATAGTTTTGGATCTTGGTATACCAAGCATGGGGTGCTTGCTTCAGCCCATACAATGCTTTCTTGAGCTAACACACATGTAACTCACGATCGAAGGTCTTAAATCCCTCTGGCTGATCTATGTATAACTCTTCCTCAATCTCCCCCTTGAGGAATGTTGTCTTCACATCCATCTAATGGATCTGCCAACCCATCTGCTCTGATAGTGCTAGAATCGATCTAATCTATGAGTACCTTGCAACAGGAGCAAAGGTCTCATCATAGTCAATCCCCTCAACCTATGGGAAACCTCGGGCAACAAACCTTGCCTTGTGTTTCTCAATACTACCATTAGCTACCTGTTTTACCTTGTAAAGCCATCAGGAAGTAACCACTGACTTGTCCCTTGGTCTAGGGACAACATCCCACACACTGTTCTAAATGATAGAATCATACTCCTCTGCCATCGCATCCACCCAAACTGGCTATTGCACTGCCTCCTCAAAAGAAGAAGGCTTGATTGCTACACACTCCCCAACTAGGGCCATGTAGCCAGTGTATCTCTCGGGAGATCTCCTCTATCTGCGTTGAGAGGATGGTTGCCCCACATTCTCTCTCACATCCTGCATCAATCTGTCAACTTCTTGTGAGCATTTCTGCCCTTCTTTGGAAGACTCTCTAGTAGTGGTGATCTCCATTATTGGAATCTCTACATGCGGCTGATCTGCATCATTAAGAGGCTCTTCCTCCTTAGGAACTAATAGTTCCTCATCATCACCATGCAACTTGAGCTCCCTCTCAAGTGACACTCGCATGGCTCGCTACTCATCGAACTTCAGATCCCTGCGCACTACAGTACTTTGACTAGCAGGCAGAAACACAAGATAGTTGTGAGGTGTATCCATGTACCCCACAAGTATTCCCAACTCAGCTGTTGGTTTTAAGCTTCCTCCGAGCATCTCTGGTCACATGACAGAAGACTAGTGATCCAAATATGTGGAAGTGACTCAGATCTGGTCTCTTCCCTGAAAAAGCCTCCATGGGTGTCTTCATCCCCAAAATATGATGAGGACTTCTGTTTTGAAGATATACTGTTGTATTGCATCCACAGATGAAGTGGTAGTCCTTGGTCATGCAACATCGATCGAGTTGTGCCCACAATAGATCTATTCTTCCTTTTAGACACCCCATTCTGTTGTGGGTTATGAGGTGTCGTGAGTTCCCATTTAATTCCTTCTGAAGCACAAAAGTCCTTAAACTACTGGAAAATATACTCTCCACTATTATCACTCCACAAGGCCTTTACATTCATCCCTGATTCTTTCTCTGCCAAAGCTTTGAACTCACAAAACTTCAAGAAGGTTTGATCCTTCTTTTGCATGAAGTAGATCCAACATCTACGAGAAAAGTCATCAACAAAAATAACATAATACCTTTGCTTCGTGATGGATGTTGTAGAGAAGGGCCTGCATACATTTGAATGAACTCGCTCCAGAATTGCTCCTGCTCTACCATCCCGATCATGAAAGGAAAATTTTTCATACTTACCCAAAGTACAACCTTTGCATGTGCTTGTTTGCTCCAGCTTGCACTTGGGTAATTCGGTAGAAATCTGCTGCATGATCTTCAAAGCCCCATGATGCAAGTGGCCCAGTCTCCTATGCCATAACTCACCAATATCTTCGCCATGCATCACCTCTACTTTGGTACTCAAAGTAGCACAGTCTTCTACCTGTAAATTATAGAGATTCTTAACTCGAACCCCTATCTATTTGGTCTGTCCAGTGCCGATATGCCTTAGGAAAACCTTTCCCAAACTAAAGACTACATCATAGCCTTTATCCTCAAGCATAGCAATAGACACAAGATTCTCTTTTAGCCCTAGTACATACATAACATTAGAAAGAGAGAGGGGAGAGCCATGCTCCCTCTAAAACACAACCGTACCTGAACCTGAGACACGGTACTTTCCATCATTGCCCATCTCGATCCATATCTGGAGATCCTTCTCTGGAGTTCATATCCATTTATCTAGGGGACCACTAACAAGATTTCCAAGATATTAAGGAAGCATAAGGTTCCTTCAACCTTTAGGCCTCTAAATACCATCTCTAGTTCCCTAAGATCTGTCAAAGACCTGGTGGACCCTAAAAATATGAAAGGTGTTTATTTTATCCCTTGCCCTTATGGGACTCCCTACATTGGTGAGACTGGTCACTCGATTAATCAAAGGATTCGTGAGCACATTGCTTGCATCAAGCATGGTAGGACCCACACCTCTACGTTGGCAGAACATGCAGATAAATATAAATATCACATCTGCATTGAGGATGCCCAAGTTATTGCCATGATTAGTCATTTCCATCATCATAAATTTAGGGAGGCCTTAGAAATTGAAAGGAGACCCAATAATTTGAATAGAGACGATGGTTGGAATATTAGCAGAAGTTGGGTCCCTGTCTTGTCTTCTTAATTATTTAATAATTTTTTTAAAAGATTTTCCTTTTTTCTATGTATGTTTCTTATTTGTTTATATGGTTTCTGTTTTTAAGTTTCTCTGATGGTTTGAGTTTTTATCTTCTTAGCCCCTCTTATCTTGTTTTCTAGGTTAAACCTTGTTTATTTTATTTATTCCTTATATCTTCTATAAGGCCTGCGCCCCTTATTTTTAACCTTGTTTCTTGAATCTTTCTTTGATTATTTTGAGTTTGAATTTTATTAATTTACATTATTTTATTTATGGCATTGTTTCTCTTAAGTTATATTTTTATGGTCTTGACTCCATTATTTATAGGGTCTTGATTCCTTCTGTCATGTTTGACTTTGAAAGTTTGTTTTCTTTTTATATATATTTAACCTATTCTAGATTAGTTTGTTCCTTATTATTATTGTTAATAATATAAGATTATTATTTACAAACTAGTCGTTTTTATTAAATTATAAAAAATTATTATTTATAAACTAGTCGTTTTTATTAAAATTATAAAAATAAATATATATTATTTATGAACTAGCCATTTATTATAGTCGTTAATTGAACCTTGAGTCTCTACATTGCTCTATTTATACTCATGCCATGATCTGCCTCTTCATCTTGTCCTAGCGATGAACCACACTGGATGGTTCGAAACGCGTCGACAAATGAATTTTGATGTGATTATCGCCGAAAACATGTCTCAAAAATTTGATATGGATCACAAAATCCTAAATTCAATAATCCAAAGCTCAACCAATAACAAATCCCATCACACCATGACTATCCAGAAAATGGCAAGGCACGATTGAAACCACTGTCAAAACAGAAAAAATCCATGCCAATGACAACAAATGAACCAAATAAACAAATGCATGTACCATATGTAACACCCTCCTCCCACATATCCCCAAGAAACAGATCAGTCGGGGTAAACATACGATGAAAGGCCACTATGATATGATTCAACCTCCTAAGTCACATTAACAAAGTGGAATCGACGAAAACACACCATACCAACATCCAACATCATCAACAGAACCCTCAGAGGACAAGTTAGCCACTCAGACAGCCTGTCCCTGGGTCCCACTATTGTTTTAAGTCTCTTGGGCCATAGTCTCTCCCATGCTATGAGCAAGGGAGCGACTAGCAACTTAAAATCTCTCTCACAGGCTTGCCTGCCAGCGACTGTGGACTAGAATTATCAATGTTGTGCCAACCAACCCAGGATTTAAGCCACTTTTTTAGGCTCAGAGCCCAGGTCACTACCCAGAATTGATCCATCTCTTCAAATCAGTGAGATAACACAGAAATGACAACACTAAAGCAAATACTTGTTCAAGACCTTGACTAGACCCCTACTAGCCATGATAGGGATTTCGTCAAACATATCGCAAATGTGTAATCTACAGGTGTACTTCACAGTTTTGAGCAAAGGGGTCTCATACTTAGATGAGAGTCGCTAAGAACCATTGATGCCTCAATGCATCAACTTCCATTCCATCCATTAGGTCACAGATACATTGATCATTCAATTATAAGTAAAAGCATGATGAGAGCCACACATGGTTGTCATAAAACACATACATAACCAAGATAATAACAACAGAAATACTCATGAAAGTACAGTCATGTAGACCACATATAATCCATAAAAATTCTGAAAGAAATACAAGGAGAAATAACCATTCATTAATGATGTAAAATCCAAACCCGGGATGGGACATCCATGTTCCGCCCGACCATACAATGGCTGAGCCAAATCTCTCTTTAGTCATTCAACCCTGTGCCATATTCCAAGCATGAATGTGGGATTTCATTGAACACATCAATCAAAACTCATCCAGGGCTTCCAGAGGCCATCCACCTCAACCCATCAAATAGTGGTTCCACCTCATGGCTGGACATCACAAAACCATCATCAAATTGGTCTCCATCCAAGCCTTCCAGAGCATTTGTTCCAACCAAGGCTTCCAAGGTTAGTAACTCAACCCACAGTTGATGTCGGTCTTCTAGAGAGTTTGTCCAACCAAGGCTTCAAGGACTAGTAACTCAACCCACCAAGGGCTTCCAAAGCATGTGTCCAACCAAGGCTTCAAGGACTAGTAACTCAACCCACCAAGGGCTTCCAAAGCATGTGTCCAACCAAGGCTTCCAGGACTAATAACTCAACCCAAGTTGTTATAGGGCTTCCAGAGCGTTTTTCGAACCAAGGCTTCCAGGAACTAATAACTCAACCCAAGCTAAGGAAACATGAGAACCAACAAAAAACAAAGAATGAAAATAAACCCACAATCACCATGACTATCCAGGAAATGGCAAGGCTAGGCAATCCACTGTCAATCTAGGCAATCCTCCATGCCAATGACAAATCACAACCAAGAAACCACATGCATGTGCCATGGATTCCAAAAATAGTGAAGGAAACATACATGCAACTTGGTACCTGCAAGAAAATCTAATGTAGTTGTTGATCCTGATGCCTCCTTGTGCTTTCCTGCTTTTCCTTTCCTTTCTTTCTCCAAGAATCCAAGTATGCCACACCATCCAAGAGTGCTCCAAGAAAACTCTAAGTGTCCAAGAGTATGAGAGAGAGAGAATAACGAGAGAGAGCTCCAACACTGAATTGAAAAAAGGTTACCAACTGATCTTTAGAAGCCTTTTTATGGATGAGGTCTCTATTTTCTTCATTTTCTATTGTTTTCCTTCATTTTCCTCCTCACATGCAACCTGTGACCTTTCACCTCCTTTTTATCCTAATTTCCATTATTTTCATAAATAAATGTGCCAATATGTCTTTTTTCCTTTTAATGCCTTATCCATTTCCTTTGTCAATTTCCTTAACCATAAAAAATCAAATGAACACCCCCTAGGATGTCTTGACCAACATTCAGCTTGAAATAAGTGTCCCATCGGTCGTGGTTATTATTTTTAACTTTTATTACATGGAATTTTCACTAGGGTTGTTACAAAACCCTCCCCCTTGGGGGACACCGTCCTCAGTGTTCAATCACACATATGCCTCAACAACCTGCTGAAAGAAGACATGTTGCTCATGGAGCTTTATAACACATCTCGATGCAGTATTTACAATGAAAGATCTTCTCAAGAGAAAGAACATCATGACAACATGACAACATACCACATAGTGGAGATTTATAACACAACTCGTTAAGGTATTTACAATGATCATCCTGTTGAGTGCCAACTCATATAACATCACAACATCATGATAACATAACCACATGATAGCATAATAACACGACACAAATACCACATAGTGGAGCTTTATAACGTAGCTCGTTAAGTTATTTACATCCATACACAGGTGTACATATAGCAACATCATCAAAATATAGATACCAAAACATATGTCAAATCATATACCAAAGAGTATATTAAAACATATACTAAACACCATGTCTAAGAATATATCAAAATATCATATAGCATATATGAAACCATCATAAAGCAGATATCAACCACCATAAAGTAAATACCAAACCACCATAAGCAAATACCAAACCACCATGTCAAGTTGCTTTGCCTCAATTGACAAACAAGGAAGGATACATAACCCGCATCTGATCCGCCATCTCCCATGTAGCTTCATCGGGCCCAAAGTGCTTCCATTGCACTTTAACTTGCTTGATTGCTCGGTTTCAGAGCATAAGCACCTTTTTCTGCAATATACACTAAGGCCCCGATTGGAATTCTCCGTCTGGTTCCACGTGCAATACAGACCAATCAATCACATGATTAGCATCCTTAACATACTTCTTAAGCAAAGATACATGGATCACATCGTGGAATTTCACTGTCGGAGGCAGTGCAAGTCGATAGGATACTAGCCCAAGGCTCTCAACAATACCGAAGGGTCCACAAAACCATGATTCCATCTTGGCACATGATCTAATCCACAAGGAGCTCTTCTTCGGTTTAATGCACAAGTACACTTGTTCCCCAACTTGGAACTCCTTGAACAACCTATTCCAATTTGCATAGCTCTTTAACCTATCCCGTGTTGCCTTTAGATTACTCTTTATAACCTACATTTCCTATTCCATGTCTACCAACATGTCTGGTCCAATCAATGCCCCGTTAACTGGATCACTCCAACTGATGGGAGTGTTGCAACTCCGCCCATACGATGCCTCAAAAAGATTCATCCTCAATGACTCCTGATAATTGTTGTTGTATGCGAACTCTACCAAGGGGAGATACTCTTCCCACTTCTGCTGCTAATGCATCACATACATCCTCAACATGTCCTATAATATCATGTTGACCCTCTTTGTTTGTCCATTTTTCTGTGGATGATAAGTTATGTTGAAGGCCAACTATGTGCCCAAACCTGCAAATAACTCCTTCCAAAACTTGGAAGTGAACTTCACATCCATGTATGATACAATCTTCTTTGGAACACTGTGTAATCTAAACACATCTCTAATGAATACATGTGCCACATCACTAGATGAGAACGTAGACTTCACTGGAATGAAGTGTGCAACCTTTTTCAACCTGTCCACAATGACCATGATGGAATCATGCTGCTTCACTATCTTTGGCAACTCTGTGATGAAGTCCATGGAAATGACCTCCCATTTCCATTTCGGAATCGCAATCGGTTGTAGCAGTCCACCTGTATGTTTACACTCTGCTTTCACTCATTGAAAATCAAAGCATCTAGCCACAAACTCTGCTACATCCCTCTTCAGATTCGGTCAATAGTAAGATATCTTCACTGTTTTTAGTGTCTTCTGGTAACCTGGGTGACCTGAATATGGTTTCACATGAAACTCCCTCAAGATCACCTTCTTGAGATCACTGTCATTCGGCACATATATCCTGTCTCAGAACCTGACCAATCCATCTGCTATAAGACAATAATCCAAGTCTTATGCACCTGTACCACTACCTGTACCTGTACATGTACCATCACCTATACATGTACCATCACCCGTAGTTGTACCTGTACTCTGTTGCAACTTGTGCACAATCTCCATATATTTGACATCCTATTGTCCTGCCCGTAAGATCATGTCCTATAAATCTGTCCGATAAGACCTCACAGCTACTAAGTGATTCACCTGTACCCACCTGCTAAGAGCATTTTCCACTATGTTCTCCTTACCTTTGATGTATCTAATCTCAAATTCGAACTCGTTGATCGTGGCCAACCACAAATCTTGCCTACCATTCAGATTTGGTTGGTCAAATAGATACCTCAACCCACTATGATCACTCATCAATGTGAACCTCCTGCCTAGAAGATAGTGTCTCCACATCTTCAGTGCATGTATAATTGTTGCCAACTCAAGATCATGCATGGGATATTTCTTCTCGTGCTCATTCAGTTTCTGTGACTCATAAAATACTACATGTCCATCCTGCATAAGGACTCCACCAAGTCCTCTCTTGCATGCATCTGTGCACACAACAAACTCTTTATCCGGGTCTGCAATCTTCAACACTGGTGCATGTGTTAACAACTGCTTGAGCTGCTCAAAACTAGCCTCACATTCCTCTGTCCATTCAAACTTCTTACCTTTTCTTTGCAAAGATGTGATAGGATAAGCAATCTGCGAGAAGTTCTTGATGAACCTCCTGTAGTAACCTACCAAACCCATGAAGGATCTCACCTCATCCACATTCTTAGGAGCTACCCACTCCATGATGGCTCTTATCTTTTCTAGATCTACTGCAATGCCTTCCTTGGAGACAACATGCCCCAAGTAATGTACCTCTATCTGAAAGAAATTGCATTTGCTAAGCTTAACATACAACTAATGCTCTCTCAACAATTTCAACACTGTTGCTAGATGCTCAGCATGCTCTTTTTCGTTTTTAGAATATACCAGTATATCATCAATGAACACAATAACAAACTTATCCAAATATGGATGCAATAAATTATTCATCAAGCACATGAATGTAGCTAGAGCATTAGTTAAGCCAAATGGAACTACACCAAACTATAATGCCCATACCTAGTCCTGAATGCAGTCTTGTAAATGCCTCCTCTTTGATGTGTACCTGATGGTATGCGGATCTCAAATCAATCTTTGAGAACATTGTTTCTCCCTTCAATTGATCGAACAAGTCATTAATCCTCGACAAAGGGTATCTGTTCTTGATATTCACTTTGTTCAACTGCCTGTAATCAATGCATAATCTGAGAGTACCATCTTTCTTCCTCACAAACAAGACTAGTGCACCCCATGGTGATACACTTGGCCTAATGTATCCTTTGTCCAACATTTCCTTTAGTTGTAGCTTCAGTTCTACCAACTCAGGTGTGCTCATCCTATAAGGTGCTTTTGATGCTGGAGCTGCCCCTGGCACTAACTCAATAGAAAATCTACCTCCCTGTGAGGTGGAAACTCTGTAATGTCCTTAGGAAATACATCCCTGAACTGCTGTAAAACTGAGTACTTGTTCAACACATCTGCATTCTCAACCTCCTTACCCTTATCACTAGAAATGTGCACTACAAATAGCTTGCACCCTTTCCTATGACTATTCTTTGCTTGCATAGATGTCACCATCCTAACTGATGTGGCCTTCTTCTTACCTTGTAAGACTCTTGGTTCTCCATTGTCATCAACACACTCAATAGCTTTGTCATAGTAGTCTACCTTGGTTCTATGTAGATATAACCAATCCATGCCCAATAACATACCGTATGATTCCAACGATAACACATTCAAATGTGTTGCGGTAGGCACACCATTTAAGTCAAATGTGCAGGCTCTTACCCAATGAAGCAATCGCTTCTTTATACCTGTAGCCAACTACACTCACCAAGACTCTGCATGCAACTCCTTATTCAAACCACACTTATCCACCAAGTCAGGACTAACATAGCTATAATTAGATCCAAGGTCAATCAAAATAGAAATAACTTGATCACAAATCTTACCGTCCATCTCAATGATAGATGTCTGGTGTTCTGCCTACCTTTTATCCACTGCTGCAGAGATACGTGGAATACTCTGACCAGCGTCCCCAACAGTCTACGCCTCTTGTGCGTTGTATATTGAGGTATACCACCCTGATTCTGCATATAATCCCTCCCGCAATGATCTTTGCCACAAGTCCAACACTCTATAGGCTTCCAACCTCTATCCTTATTCTTTTCTTCAGATCGATGTCCATATCCTCTATCTGATGCATCGAACCTCTTAGGTGGTGCAACATTCTCCTTGTTATCTGCACCCTGTAGCCTTGCTCACTTTTTATCCCATTTTCCTTTTTTCTTTACATTACCTCTCCAACTTAGCTTAGTTTCAATGTTGCTCTTCGATTGTTCATAACAATGCTTTAGCCTCTGAATGGCCTCCTCCAATTATCTAGGCTCGTTGAATTCAATTATGTCTTTGAATGCAACTGGTAACCCACTAATGAACCTCTGAATCTTGGCCTTCTCCTCTGTGAGGTAAGGCACATATCTCAGTAACTCCAAGAACTTACTAGTGTACTCGTCATCTGTCATGGAACCCATCTTTAGTTCATAAAATTCATTTGCCTTGTCATCAAAGTACCTTTCGGACAAGTACTTCTTCTTAAATAGCCACTCAAATTCACTCCAAGACAAATCTTTGTCGTGAATACACTTGAAATTATTCACATATTCCCTCCAAATGTTCGATTTACCTTTGAGACTGAAGGTAGCTACTCTAGCTTTCATGTTCTTTGAATAATCATGCAACCTGAAGAACTTCCTCATGCTAAGCAACCATGCCTCTGCATCTTGTGGTTTATTCATTTCCCCATCAAAAGTAGGTGGCTTTGCTTTCTTAAATTCATTTGGAAAGTATCCCCTATCACTCCTCCTGTAAGGATGATACCGATGACGATCATAATGCCTATCTAAATTAGAACTAGAATCATACATGTGTCTGTCCCTTCTCCTCTCCATAGTGTCCAACAATCTGCCATCTCATATTGTGTCATCTCTATTTGATCAGTGACCACCATGCGATCTACTGCCATATGCCCCATTAGTTTTGTTCTCTTGCTCATGACTAATCTGAATCAACCCCTGTCGTTGTAAATTTGACAAGCTCTAAAGTATGACTGCATTTATTTCTTCCAACTTTTCTTGTGACTATATGATTCTGTCATTATCTACCTTACAACTCCTTATCTCTTCCTTTAAGATTCTCAGTGTCACTGCCAAATCGGAAGAGTTCCCAACACCATACTTCTCTTCGGATTCATAGGGAGAGTCTTTGTAGTCAACCATCTTGCTAGCCATTTGATGTTTCTTCCTGCAAGGTATATCATGTCAGCTAAACCAAATCACAATAAACCAACATACCTTAGTATAGCTCGGGGAGGATACCTTTCTGCAAGATCAACAGATCAACATGATACATGTATAACATAATCATAACAATATATAAAAATAATACATAAGCATATAACCATGCAACTGTCATTCTAGCTAGGGTCTAGTCATCAATACATGACCTTAACACAACACACACTACAACCTCATGCATGACAACATCCACTACATCATGGTACACTTGACCACATGCAAACATGAAAATGCATAAGCATTACATAACCATACATACCATGACCTTATGCATGACAACATAAATCATACCATTGTATGTGGACCATGCACAACCACAATGTAGACAATACACCAACCTACATGCGGATAACACTCAAGCACAAGTACGGGCCATTCCCACACATAACGCATATAATCAAGCATAAATGAACAACACTCGTATGTAGCATCATGTAACCCAATACACAAGAATGATACCTATGACCAACCTACAAGAATGTAACCAAGCAACCAAATGATACATGTAAGCAATATATAACAACACATAACTAATCATATACTCACAGTGATGCATCCCACAAAAGCACACTAAGTTCCACATGATGACATCACCACAACAATGATCAACATCATGCAATTGTAACAACATATGGAATGCAAGTGTGAGAGACACACATGCAATTGACATGCATGCATGACCAACACATAGCCCATCTAGTTTGAGGGGTGAACCATGCTCTGATAGTAACACCCTCCTCCCACATCTACCCAAGCAATCGGCTAGTCGGGGTAAACATGTGATGAGAGGCTACTATGATGTGATTTGACCTCCTAAGTCACATTAAGTAAGTGGAACCGATGGAAACACACCATACACCATACAGACATCCAACATCATCAACAGAACCCCCAAAGGACAAGTCGGCCACTCAGACAACCTGTCCCTAGGTCCCACTGTTGTTTTAAGTCTCTTGGGCCATAGTCGCTCTCATGATTTGGGAAAGGGAGTGACTAGAAACCTAAAGTCTCTCTCACAAGCCTACCGGCCAACAACTGCTGACCAGAATTGTCTGTGTTGTGCCAACGACCTCGGGATTTAAGACACTTTTTTAGGCTCAGAGCCCAACTCACTACCCAGAATTGATACATCTCTTCAAATCAGTAAGATAACATAGAAATGGCAGTACTAAAGAAAATACTTATTCAAGACCTTGACTGGACCCCTACTAGCCATGACAGGTATTTCGTCAAACATATCGCAAATGTGTAATCTACAGTTGCAATTCACAGTTCTGAGCAAAGGGGTCTCATACTTAGCTGAGAGTCGCTAAGAATCATTGATGCCTCAATGCATCAACTATCATTCCATCCATTAGGTAACAGATACATTGATCATTCAATTATAAGTAAAAACATGATGAGAGCCACACATGGTTGCTGTCATAAAACACATACATAACCAACATAATAGCAGTAAAAATACTCATGAAAGTACAGTCATATAAACCACATATAATCCATCAAAATTCTCACAGAAATACAAGGAGAAATAATCATTCAATAATGATGCAAAATCCAAACTCGGGATGGGACTTCCACGTTCCACCCGACCGTAGAATGGCTGAGCCAAATCTCTCTTCAACCATTCAACCCCATGCCATATTCCAAGCATGAATGTGGGATCTCATAGAACACATCAATCAAAACTCATCCAGGGCTTCCAGAGGCCATCCACCTCAACTCATCAAACAATGATTCCACCTCATGGTCGGACATCACAAAACCATCATTAGATATGTCTCCATCCAAACCTTCTAGTGCTTCCAAAGCATTTGTTCCAACCAAGGCTTCCAAGACTAGTAACTCAACCCACAGTTATTGCCAAGCTTCCAGAGAGTTTTTCCAACCAAGGCTTCCAGGACTAGTAACTCAACCCACCAAGGGCTTCCAGAGCATTTGTCCAACCAAGGTTTCCAGGACTAATAACTCAACCCAAGTTGTTACAGGGCTTCCAAAGCATTTGTCCAACTAGGGCTTACAGGAACTAATAAATCAACCTAAGCTAAGGAAACATGAGAACCAACCAAAAACAAACAATGAAAATAAACCCACAATCACCATGGCTATCTAGGAAATGGCAAGGCTAGGCAATCCTCCATGCCAATGACAAATCACAACCAAGAAACCACATGCATGTGCTATGCATGCCAAAACTAGTGAAGGAAACATACATGCAGCTCGGTACCTGCAAGCAAATTTGATGTAGTTGTTGATCTCGATGCCTCCTTGTGCTTTCCTACTTTTCCTTTTCCTTCTTGCTCCAAGAATCCAAGTATTCCACACCCTACAAGAGTGCTCCAAGAAAACTCTAAGTGTCCAAGAGTATGAGGGAGAGAGCTCCAATATTGAACTGAAAAAAGGTTAGCAACTGATCCTTAGAAGCCTTTTTATGGATGAAGCCTCTATTTTCTTCATTTCTATTATTTTCCTTCATTTTCATCCTCACATGCAACATGTGACCTTTCACCTCCTTTTTCTCCTTATTTCCATTATTTTCATAAATAAATGTGTCAAGATGCCTTTTTTCCTTTTAATTCCTTAGCCATTGCCTTCGCCAATTTCCGTTGTCATAAACAACCAAATGAACACCCCCTAGGATGTCTTGGCCAACATTCAGCTTGGAATAAGTGTCCCATCAACCGTGGTTGTTGTTTTTAACTTTTATTACATGGAATTTTCACCAGGGCTGTTACACCATGCATTCAAATCCATGCATGCTAAATCACACATGCACACGATTACCTGCAAACCACAACTATTGTCTATCCTTACTTGTCATTGTCTAAACTTCCTCTTGCGCTTCCTTGCTTTCCTTTGCTTGCTTGCTCCTTCGCTTGTCCTTTCTTCTTTGATGAGACTGATCCAAATTTGAGCCAAAAGTTGTCAACTGATTCTCAGGTATCTTTTTATCATTGATCTCTAGTCCCTTTCTTTCCTTTTTCCTTTTTCCTTTCATTTTCCTAATTTTGCTCTAATTTCCCTTACATGCATTTTTGTGTCTCTTTATCTACCTTTTCTCCTATTTTCCTTATTTCTTATAATTAAATGTCAATTATTTCCTCTTTGCCTTTGTCAGTGCCTTTGCCAATTTCCGTAGCCATTAATAGACCACAAATTATGCACACTGTAATGTTTACCCCCCAACTTGGAATACATGTCCCATGACCTTGGTGTTGTTCTACATATGCATTAAATGAGACATAAGTATAGGAAAACAAAGCACTTTTTGTATTAAGGAATGTAGGAGAAGATATAACCCTTGCAGATCTTAACCTTGTAGATGTCTCCCAACTATGTTGTCCTTCCTTTTCCATAAAGAAAGTCTTCAATCACAACTCAAGTTCATGGATGGATAATGGATCCCTACGCACAAAGCGACAATATCAGGGCATAACTAAGAGTCTCCAAAAGCCAACCAAGACTCT
Source organism: Pinus tabuliformis (assembly GCA_031772625.1). Classification (NCBI taxonomy): domain Eukaryota; kingdom Viridiplantae; phylum Streptophyta; class Pinopsida; order Pinales; family Pinaceae; genus Pinus; species Pinus tabuliformis. The sequence continues at coordinate 424,517,169 of CM062813.1, forward strand.
ATGGGAGATAGTGAATTTATAGGGTAAAAGAGGTGGTTTGGGATTTACCATTCTAGGACTTAGATCCACATTATAGGGAGGATAAGTTCTAGGGATAAGAGATAAGACCTCAAGAGTAGGAGTTCGGGATCTAATCCAACAATAATAATTAAAACCACTCGGAAAGCTTCTAGAAAGAGAAGATTTGAAATTATTTTTTATTTTTACCGAATTCTAGAGGCCATCGTACTTGCGGTAAAAACAACATGTGTTGGTCAACGCAATTTATATGTGTACAACTTGCAGTAGCTCTATTTGCATGAAGGCTAAGTGTGATGGGGACAAAAATTAGGGTTTTGAGTTGTTTAACCCAAAATTCTTGGAAATTTTGGAGAGAGGATGCTCTTGGCTATGCAAAGGATGAATGCAAAGTGTCAATGGATGTTGATTGATCTGGTTCCAAGGCCATTTGATTGGATGTGACAAAATGACCTGTAACATGTCTTATTTTATTTACATGGAAAATCAAACAGGGATTGTTACACCCATTCTATTTTTAAAATATAATTAAATGTTAACATTCACATTATAATAAATAATAAATAACTAGAAATATGGTATTTTCCTCTTTATATTTTTAATGTTATTTTCCTTAATAATTTACCCATTCTATTTTTAAAATATTATTAAATATTAAAATTCACATTATAATAAATAATAAATAACTAAAAATATGGTATCAAGATAATTATCACAACCACAATATTATTAAATGTTAACATTCACATTGTAATAAATAACAAATAACTAGAAATATGGTATGATAAGATAATTGTCACATCCACAAAACTAAGCCCATGAGTGTATACAATATCCAAATCAACTTATACAAGCATCTATGACTATCAATCAACTTATACAAGCATCTATGCTTGATAGTCATAGAAGATATATTCCAATGTACTCCCTTACTCTAAATTCCATGGGATGGTTTCACTTTAACTTATTTTATATATTCCAAAACCCATACATATTTTTATATATTCCAAAACCCAAACATATGAGAGTTGTTTTCCAACACAAAATCAAAGATAATAATTAATGGGTAACTTTGCAATTAAAATGAAAACAAAAGAATCAATAACCAAACATTAGTGGGTGGACAAACTCTTATAACATCGGAGATTAATGCAACTATTGTAAGTTAAAGCCATATTAAATTGGCATAAATAGTCCTCTATAAAAATAAAAAAATAAACATTACAATCATGGTACTGTCATATTATAACAACACGGGTTATTATACTTACAACCATATATTATATTGTTGAACAATGTAATGGCGGGCTAATTAATATATCATAGATGAAGTTTAAGAAATTAACCACATATATCATGTGAAGGAGTCATATTGGCGGTTGTGTCGGGATATTAACAAACGACGTAGTAGCACATAAAACAATGACACATCATCGAAACCTCACCTTCACCCATGGGAATACGGGTGTGTAATTTATTTATGAGTTTCTTTCAATGCAAACTCATTGTGCAGCAAGCTAATTCTGTGGAGCTTCTGTACTTCCGCACATTGGGGAAAAAATATCATGTGAAATATGATTTTATTAATCTGGGTAAACATCATAATTATTAATTAATATAAAGATTTTAAATTTTTAAACGAGAGCTGTAAATTTAAAACGAGAAATCTAGTCAAAAAAAAACATAAAAATAGTATAAAAACGAAAAGTGTGTATTCTAGAATGATGTTTTTTTTAAGGTTAAATTTTCAACATTTTTTAAAAAATGGTAGTAAAAACCAGTGTTTTGTGCAAAAAAGATGGAAAAAAACACTCTAAAAATGAAAAATGTTAATGTTAGAATAACATTTTCTTTCCGAAGTACAATTTCAACATTTTATAACAATGGTGTTAAAAATAAAATAATAAGTGTTGTGGGGAAAAGTATCCGACTCGGAATGACCCTATCTCGACTCTAAGGGTGATAGTTCCTTAGCAACAACTGAAAGTAAAGCTTTGATATTTTTCCTTTATGAAAATACAGAGAAGGAAGAAAAGATTGACCAACCGATGTCTTTCGCTTTTGTCGATCCCGTCTTCTCTCTTTGCCTCTTGCTCCCAGCTCCTTGCTCTCTTGCCGGCCCAGCTACACACAGATCCTGCAAAACGAGAGAAGGAAACTACAAGAAACATGTACTCATAACTGATGCATGGATTAGGATGAATCAAATATACAGATGAAAACAATACATCATTGCAATACAAGTATATAGGAGAACATCAAAAGCTTTATTGATAGAAGAAAAAGGTTCTGAGAAGGTTACAACCATAAATGGCTCCAATCCAGCAGCACCTCCCCAGCAGCAAGAAATCTCATCTTCTCCTCTATAAAAGCAATCACCCAATAGCTCTAACTGTAAACCAACAACACTTCCTTGCTTTGCACAAAATTCCAGCCTCCCTAGACCTCATGAGAGAGCTCTATATATAGGAGATTTGGAGAAAGGATGAGTCAGCTTGAGGCTGGCTTCAAGCTGACTAGTGTCCTCTCCCACTTCAGTTATACTTCAGTTCTTGAGTCCACTTGGAGATCCTTGCTTCCACTTGGAGTTTAAGAACCTCTTACTCATCACTGGGCGAATTCCCTGATCCAAGTGTCATTTTGGAAGCTTCCTGGGTATTGACACCTTGATAAATGAGCCTGCCACTTGTCCAAACACGTTCAACGTAGGTAGCTAGTGTTGGAGTTGACATTCAGCGCAGGTAGCCAGTGTAGCAGTTGACATTCAGTGCAGGTAGCCAGTGTAGCAGTTGACATTCAGTGCAGGTAGCCAGTGTAGCAGTTGACATGATCCAGAATTGCCTTGTTTTTGAGCGTTTTCAGGTGGAGAACTGATTTGAAGTGCTGTGGTTTGCTGACCTTGTTCCTCTAGGGGTAAGAACAACATGTTTAGGGACTTTGGATCCCTTTGATTATGGACATTTCATGCTTCATGCTGTAAGGCACAAAAATGTCTATAACAGTTGCCCCCTAAAGTATGAGGTCGTTTATCGGGTGAAATGCTTTATCCAGAGGATCCGAAGTTCATTCAAGTGCTGAGAGGTGCCCTGTAATACGATACAATACAATACATTATTTTTCATTCTGTTTTCATGATCTAGCTGAGGCGGGCATTCCCATGCTCAGCTTTATAAATACATTTTGGTACATAGAACAGACGATCGTCTGATGGTAGACTGATAATTCTCTGCTGAAATTATCATCCTTTGAATAGGATGATCATCTGCTACAATGATGTACATGACAAATGTTTTTATATTTCCTTAATATATTTCGCAGCCCGGATGGATGAAACTAGATCCGAGGTCTTCAAACTCGCTCGATCTTCACTCTAAGTACAAGTCGATCCATGTGAGAATTGCACTGAAGTCGAACATGGAAAGACATCGCTTGATTACCGGTCAATGATGAAAACCGTTAACAAGCGCGAGAGGAATCACCGATAATGATAATGACCCTCAAGGTACTGCAGTACAATTCACGTGGCGTGAATAAAGGACTTGGCGTCGAACGCCACGCAAAATCTTCTGGTCGAAGGTCATTGATGTATACCTGTCGCCGGAAGTAAGAAACTTGCCATTGAGGCATGCAAGCTTCAAAGTACTGATGGGGTTGTTCCTAGATCAACTTCTTGGATAATGAGCTGAAGTCGACAAGAAGCGATCCGTCAAAGGAGGGCCTTAATGAATCCCACATCAATAACACGGAACGGAGCTAATGATTTTAGTGGAGGTGAAAACAAACTGTGACATATGATTCAGGGTGGCGATCATGAATGGATGAAGGATAATGTATGGCAGTGGATGGGACACGGTTGACACTTTCAGAATGACCTCTCTTGAACATATAACGACACTGATGCGATGGATCGGTAGCATTACCCCAAAATGTGGATGATTTGGCGAAGACCATGGCGATGAGACCGGTGAATGAAACAACCCAACCCGATGTGGTACGGAGGAAAAGTGTCATGTTCAAGAGCGACTTGCTACCATTAAGCTTTGATGTTCTCCCAATTTTTCCCCAGTCATTTCTGACCAGTACCTCTTTATTTTTGTCAAGCTTGAGGAGGATAACATATGCTTGTTCTATAACCTGCCCTTCGGGCAAGCCCATCGCTATGTTTTAACGAGCCTAGCGATAGGGAAACTCGTTCTCGTCTAAAGACAAGTTTGTCGCTATTTAGTCATTTTAACGAGTCTAACGACAAGGAAAACTCGGTCCTTTTCATTTTTAGAGAGTCTGAAAAGGTACAGAAAGTTAACTCCATAATTCCTTTTTCGTCATCTAATCCCTTAAGTCCGAAAAAGTATAAAATAATACAGAAGGGATGAATTTTCGATTGCTTTAACGAGCCGAACAAAACAAGCGCTCGATCTTTTTGTGCAATAATCCCTCAGGTCCAAAAAGATTAAAATCTAGAGGAGGGATAGCTCTTCCGGTCGCTTTAACGAGCTGGAAGGTCAAAACTCGGCAAACTTTTCATATTTTACGAGTCAGTGAAAAGAGCTCAAAGAAGACTCGTCTTTTGAGGAACGAGTGATAAACAGGGATAGCAGCAGATTCCAGGTACAAGTTGGAATATTCCAATCACGGCAGTGTCACAAGGATGGCTAAGTGAAATCACTCTTCGCAGCTGTTTCTCAAAAGAGGTAAACACACAAATGGAGGTGAATGATCGGCCAAATGAAAAGTGGAGGTGACGGTGCACAAACACAACCAAGGCTTTTATGGCTGATGGATTTACGATCTCAAAAGGTTATTTACCGGGATAGGTTCTTTTTTTAGATAAAAATGAGCTTAAACTCTGGAGGGAACATTGCTCACTGCTTTTATTTATTTTTTAACGAGCATGAAGACCGCATTAAAACTGCTCGGATCTTGCGTTTATTTTTTAACGAGCATGAACTATGTGCTAAAACTGCTCGATGATAAGTTTGCATGCCCCCAGCATAATAATGAAAATCGAGGTGCATGCCCCCCAAGCTTCATTGCATTCAACTCGGTGGTTGGAATGAAGGTTTACCTTTGAGATTTGGAAAGGGGATTTGTTTCATTTTTTAACGAGGTTGACATGAGATAGGAACTATCCTCGAGAGGTTCTTAAACTCCCCAGTGGAGTCGCCAGTTTGTTGTGGGGAAAAGTATCCGACTCGGAATGACCCTATCCCGACTCTAAGGGTGATAGTTCCTTAGCAACAACTAAAAGTAAAGCTTTGATATTTTTCCTTTATGAAAATACAGAGAAGGAAGAAAAGATTGACCAACCGATGTCTTTCGCTTTTGTCGATCCCGTCTTCTCTCTTTGCCTCTTGCTCCCAGCTCCTTGCTCTCTTGCCGGCCCAGCTACACACAGATCCTGCAAAACGAGAGAAGGAAACTACAAGAAACATGTACTCATAACTGATGCATGGATTAGGATGAATCAAATATACAGATGAAAACAATACATCATTGCAATACAAGTATATAGGAGAACATCAAAAGCTTTATTGATAGAAGAAAAAGGTTCTGAGAAGGTTACAACCATAAATGGCTCCAATCCAGCAGCACCTCCCCAGCAGCAAGAAATCTCCTCTTCTCCTCTATAAAAGCAATCACCCAATAACTCTAACTGTAAACCAACAACACTTCCTTGCTTTGCACAAAATTCCAGCCTCCCTAGACCTCATGAGAGAGCTCTATATATAGGAGATTTGGAGAAAGGATGAGTCAGCTTGAGGCTGGCTTCAAGCTGACTAGTGTCCTCTCCCACTTCAGTTATACTTCAGTTCTTGAGTCCACTTGGAGATCCTTGCTTCCACTTGGAGTTTAAGAACCTCTTACTCATCACTGGGCGAATTCCCTGATCCAAGTGTCATTTTGGAAGCTTCCTGGGTATTGACACCTTGAGAAATGAGCCTGCCACTTGTCCAAACACGTTCAGCGTAGGTAGCTAGTGTTGGAGTTGACATTCAGCGCAGGTAGCCAGTGTAGCAGTTGACATTCAGTGCAGGTAGCCAGTGTAGCAGTTGACATTCAGTGCAGGTAGCCAGTGTAGCAGTTGACATGATCCAGAATTGCCTTGTTTTTTAGCGTTTTCAGGTGGAGAACTGATTTGAAGTGCTGTGGTTTGCTGACCTTGTTCCTCTAGGGGTAAGAACAACATGTTTAGGGACTTTGGATCCCTTTGATTATGGACATTTCATGCTTCATGCTATAAGGCACAAAAATGTCTATAACAATAAGACCTGAAAAAACCTTAAAATTCCAACATTTTTCATCAATGTCTTTAAAGATAAAATATCACGACACTAAAAAAACCCTAAAATTCTAATTGTTTTCAACCCTAAAATTAAAGATAAACTGTCATGACTCATAAAAACTTTAAAATTTTGATAAATTTTCAACCATGAAATTAAAAAACCTTAAGTTTTCAACATATTTTAACCATGACATTATGAAGAAATTATATGAATAAAAAAAACTTTAAAAATGAACACTTGATGAGAGAGTCATTATTCCAAGAGTAATATTTATTTTAAAGCCTAAAAGTATAGCTCTTTCAAATCTTAGCCTAGGAAAACTTATCTTGCCCAATTGACCTTGGGTGACCAGGGCCCTTGGGCTGTCGGCCTATGTAAGGGTGGGTGAGGCACCCCCACCCAGGCTCGTGGCATAGGGGCCCTGGGTTCATAGAGTCCTTGGGTCGCAGGCCTAGGTAGGGGCGCAGTCAGGTGAGGCACCCCCACCCAAGCCCGCAACCTAGGGGCCTTGGGCACTCAAGGTCGACTCCAGGAATTGACCCTTAGTGCCCAGGGCACCTGGGCCACTGCTCTGGGCAGGGATGGACGAGGCGGCCCTACCCAGGGGCCTTGGGCACCCAGGGCCAATTCTTGGAATCAATCCTGTGCACCCAGACCCCCTGGGCTGCGATCCTAAGCAAGGGCGGGTAAGGCGTCCCTACCCAAGCCCGCATCTTAGGGACCCTGGGTGCCTAGGGCCCTTAGGTTGTAGGCTTGGCCAAGGGCAGGCGAGGTGCCCCAACCTAGGCCAACAACCCAAGGGCTTGGGCCGCCCAAGGCCGATTCCCGGAATCGACCATGGGTGATCTGGGTCGCAGGCCTAGGTAGGGACATGGGCAAGTGAGGCACCCTCGCCCAGGCCCGCAACCTTAGGGCCTTGGGCGCTCGGGGTGTTATATACCTAGGGGGGATAATATGGGGTACCAAGGGAGGTACCCAAGGTAATAATGTAATAATGGGATGGGCCATAGTAATAAATAAGGTGGTTAACCCATGTCATGTAAGGGACCACAAGTAGTTAATAATAATGTAATGGGCCCATGGTATTAGTTGATGGTATGAGGGAACCATGGTAATGACCCATGGTATTGTATGTATGAGGCCTATATAGAGGCTAGAGACTCTACATGGAGAATATGAAGAGAAGTATTATTGTATGAACAAGCATATGGCTTGTGGAGTGTTCTCCTTCCTTAAGGAGTGAATGTATGGTGTTGCCCTACCATAAGGGTTTGACAATAAAGTGAAGCATTTCTATATATTTCTATCTTGTTATTCTTGGGTATATTTATATTTTGGTATCAGATCTACAACAATTGGTATCAGAGCACTTTCTTGGCAAACCGTGGAATTTTTATTTTTTAGTTTTTGCAGGGATTTTTGGGTGGCGAATTTGCAGGTCAGATCTGTACATTTTGGTGCAAGATCTATAAAATATAATTATAGATCTGGATTCTTTGTGCAAAAATAGTCGAATTCAAAAAAAAAATCAGTTGAATCGGAGTCCGGATGAAGGAGATATCACTGATCTAAAAATCAGTGGGGTTGCAGACAATTTTCAGGGCAGCGATTTTGCGGCGCAGATCTAGACGTCCTGGTATAAGATCTACAAAATATAATTGTAGATCTGGATTCTTTGGGAAAAAATACCCAATTTCAAAAAAAAAATCAGTCGAATCGGAGTCCGGATGAGGGAGATATCGCTGATTTAAAATCAGCTCTTTTTGCAGAAATTTTGGTGACGGCGGGAGAGTAGCAGCACAGATCTGAAATTTCAAGTGCCTGGATCAAGATTTCTATCATATGGGCAGATGCAGAATGATTGTTCTATTTCTAAAAACAGGTTATAATAGAGATTCTGAGCAATATTGAAGTAATTGTGGCCATTTCAAATTTTCGCCAAGTAAGTGATTTTTTTCAAAACTCTCTTCATGGCTCTATTATTTACAGGAAAAGATAATGGTCCTACTATTGAAGAATACATAAAACAACAAAAGTTAGCATGGAAAAAAAATTGGAGGAATTCATGGTGGTTTGGTTTCAAAGATGAGGCTTACAAATGGTATCTCTCACTTGATAACAAACAGTTGACCAAACTCTCAGATGCAGAATTTGAAAAAGTCATTTTAGACAAATGGTCTCGTGCTAGAAAAAAGGAGAATGCGACACATAAGGGATTATTTGCTACAGGTGTCTCCTTATTGCAGGTTCATGGATTGATTCAAAAGGAGAAGATCATTGTGTCTATAAATCCTAGTTGCAAGCATAATTTTATCAATGTTAATTTGGCAAAAAAATTGCAAGTTCCAGCAAAACAAGTTGAAAATACACAGGTTGATGATGAGGATGTGCAAATTTATAAGGATTTGAAGCTTTCTATGGATAAGTATGTGTTTCATGGTGATTTTTATGCTTCAGATATGGATAACATGGATGTTGTTTTGGGATACCCTTGGATGGAATCAGTGGGTACTATCAATATTAATGTACAGAAGAAATTCCTGAAGCTCTGGTATAAAAAGAAGAAAATTACATTACAGGATGTTTCTATTAATAAACAGGTAGAGTCCAAGGAGGCTGAAGTAGAAGATGTTCCAGGGTCTGACATATTAGATGATGAGCCAGTGATGATAGACAATCAAACACAAACAGAGGCTGAAGCAGAAAAGGTTACAGGTGCTGATACATCAGATGAGGGTTCAGTGGTTGAAGTCATATTGGAAAAGAAGACACCACAACAGGCACCACAGCAGGGTGAATTAAAGAAAAAGACATCGTGGGTTAAAACTTCAACATATCATCACCCACATCACCCCGCAAGAAAACAACCAACAAGATGGCAACCAACTAGCCACAAGGACAACAACCCCCGTATGATGGATAGCAAGAAGCCTAGATCCACCTACTACACATCAACACAGAAGAGCTGCCATAGTCAACTTCCATCTCAAGCGAGCGAGGCACCAGCAAGATCGAGGGTTCACCTTTCTCTTGGATGGTTAGATGCACGTGCATGGTACCAGTGGACTACTCTTTTGAGTAGATCTTATTATTTGTGTTCTTCCCATGTTTCGGGGACGAAACATGCTTAGGGGGGTGGAATGTTATATACCTAGGGGGGATCATATGGGGTACCAAGGGAGGTACCCAAGGTAATAATGTAATAATGGGATGGACCATAGTAATAAATAATGTGGTTAACCCATGTCATGTAAGGGACCACAAGTAGTTAATAATAATGTAATGGGCCCATGGTATTAGTTGATGGTATGAGGGAACCATGGTAATGACCCATGGTATTGTATGTATGAGGCCTATATAGAGGTTAGAGACTCCACATGGAAAATATGAAGAGAAGTATTATTGTATGAACAAGCATATGGCTTGTGGAGTGTTCTCCTTCCTTAAGGAGTGAATGTATGGTGTTGTCCTACCTTAAGGGTTTTGATAATAAAGAAGCATTTCTATCTATTTTGATCTTGTTATTCTTGGGTTATTGCTATTATCTTATATTCTTGGGTTAGATATACAACACGGGGCTGATTCTGGGAATCGACCACGACCGCTCGCACTCAGACAAGATTGAAGCCCAGGGGCCCTACACACCTTGAACCAATTCCGGGAATTTCCCTACGCGCCTAAGGACCTTGGGTCATGAGCCTGGGTGGGGGAAGGCAAGGCACCTTAGCTAAGGCCTGCGACCCAGGGTCCCTGAGCGCCTAGGGCCCCTGGGCTGCAAGGGCGAGCAAGGCGTCCCTGCCCAAGCCCGCAGCCTAGTGGCCCTTGGCGCCCTGGGACGATACCAGGAATCTCCCCTGAGTGCTCAAGGCCAAGGGCTGATTCTGGGAATCGCTCAGGGTCGATTATGGGAATCTCCCAGGGTTGAGTTTGGGAATCGCCTAGGGTCGATTCCAAGAATTTCCTAGGGTTGATTTCAAGAATAGCCCAGGGTCGATTGCGAGAATTGCCCAGGGTCAATTCCAGGAATCATCCTTGGGCGCCCAGGGTGTCACCCAGGGTGTAATATTCCTAGGGAAAAATTTACAGTAAATATACAAAGCAAACATAGACAAAAAGCCATAAAACAATGATCACACAAGCAAACCATGAAATGCACCAAAAACTGCGTTGTTGGGCTCTTTTATTAATAAATAAAGGGTGTACAATATGGTGTTGGAAGGAATGCACCCGTGCTTACTCAAGGAAAGCTAACAAAGACCCAAATGATAGATAAGTCACCCCTCTCCAATCTACTATTGTGCTACTCTAGCTCTACACTGAAGATGCCCAGAAATATGTTGCTGGTTGAATAGAACGATTGCAATGTCCCTCTCCAATGCTCATAAAAATATAAGAAACTGATGTCGGCCTCTCCACCAAATACCCAGAATAACCAACGAAGGATTTGGCCAATGGTTGACCTTGGAAATTCAGCCCTATTTTCCCTCAATGGCTCAACTGCTGGGTGATTCAACCCACTTATAAATCCATCTACAAATGGCCTCCAAAATAGCTATAAACCTCACTAAAATACTCCCCCGACCTTCTCCCCAAGTTTCAACCTCAACCACACCTCATTCCTCAACCTCCTAAAGTGCCTCCACAATGAACTACACAATCCTTACATTGTTATAGCTGAACCTCCTACCTAAATTCAAACTCCTTGTTGTTGGCACAAACTGGTAAGGGTAGAACTCCCTCCTTGGGCTGGGACTCGAAGTCCACTGAAGCAAGGGTTGAGATCCTCGGAGACACTCGTGTGCTAAACAACACTTGCATACTTGGCTTCAACTCAAGCGTGCTCTTGATAAAAGACAATTTTTCAAAATGATGAATGAATGATCAATTGAGTATCTCTTTCTCTTTTTGTTAAGAAGCCTCCAAAACTTCCTTGTGGGCCCAACTTGAATTCCCCACACCAAATCCACTCCAATGAGAGCGTATTCCTCATGTGGGCTGAAATTCCCATGAGGTGGCCCCCATGCTCCACTAAGGCCGCAATATTTCCTCCAGCTCTAATGTTTGGATGTGCTCTAAGCCAAAAATCATGTGTGGGACCTCTAAATCCACATTTCCTAAGCGCATTCGAGCAATATAGCAATAATGATAAAAAATGATATTGCACTTAGCAAAATGCTAAGTAGGAATACCACAGTCCTCCTTGCCAAAACATTGCTTGTCCTCAAGCAACTGCAATGAAGGATGTTGAAGTATTTCCTCCCCCTCCCAGGTGGCATCCTCATTTGGAAGATTCCTCCATCTGATAAAAAACTCCTTGATTGCCCAGTTTCTCAAGTGCCTCTCCCGGGTATCCAAAATGACCTTTGGTTCCAACACTAAATGCCCCTCATTGTTCATAAGGGGTAGTTATGCAGATGATATAACCTACTGCCCCAATGCTTTTTTCAGGCAAGACACATGAAATATGTTGTGCACTCAACTCCCCGGGGGTAGCTCCATCTCATATGTTACCTCCCCAACCCTTCGAGTGACACGATATGGTCCATAGAAGCGGGTTTGAGCTTCTTGACCCCCTTCTACTTGAGCGATGACTGTTGATACGGTTGAAGCCTCAAGAAGACTAAGACCCCTACTTCAAATTGCCTCTCAACTCTACCCCTATTTGCATAAAGCTTCTGCTGGTTTTGGGCCACCCACATGTTGTCTTTAAGAGCCCCCAAAATGTCTTGGCTCTCTTGTATCCAATCCTTGGTCGTTGGGGCCCTGTTGTCTCCAAACATAACGTCAGCAAAAGAAAATTCATCGTAACCATACAAATCTCGAAATGGAGACATACCTATGGACATGTGGTATGTAGTGTTGTAGCAGTATTCACCCAAGTGCAGCCATAGTATCCATGCTCGGTGTTTACTTGTCACATAGTTGCACAAGTAGCCCTCTAGCCACTTGTTAACTATCTTCGTTTGCATGTCCGTTTAAGGGTGATAGCTAGTACTCGGAGTGAGCTCAGGGTCCACCAACTGAAATAACTCCTACCAGAATCCACACATGAACCGGCTATCTTGGTCACTAACGATGGTCTTTGGGAGACCATGTACTCGAAACACCTCCTTGAAGAACAATTCGTCCACTTGTGAGGCTGAGTACTGGGCTGAAATGGCGAAGACATGGTAAAATTTCATCAGGTGATCCACTGCCACAGAAATGCAGTCCCTACACTGTATTGTGGGCAGCTCGGTAATGAAGTCCATCGATATGCTCTCCCATTTCCCCTTAGGGATAGGAAGCAGCTGCAATAGGCCTGCAGGGTGTGACTGCTCACCCTTGTTTCATTGGTATGTGTCACACTCCCTAATATGCCTCAAAACATCATCCTTGAGGCCGCTCCATGAAAAATTCTCTCTAGTGCCCTTGTATGTCTTTGTGAACCCTTGGTGCCTTGCTACCAATGAGTCATGGGCGACTTGTAGGATTTCTCCCTTAGCTAGGAGTTGGGTACCAAATAAATCTAGTCTCGGAAGTAGATCACCTCGTTCATTACCCTACACGGGTCATCTAACACCATCCCATCAAGGACCTCACACACGAACCGATCCTTGGAGTACTCCACTAGTAGTTGCACCCTCTAATCCGGGGAAACACTCATCAAAGAGAGAGTGGTTGGCCTCCTAGACAACGCATCAACCACCACGTTATGTTTCCATTTGACATACTCAATGTAAAATTCATATGCTTGGAGCTTTCTCACCCACTTTTTCTACCTTTCCTACAACTGTTTCTGCTCCAAGAAGAACCTCGGGTTGTTGTGGCATGTCTGGGCTTTGGACCTATTCCCCACTAAATACTATCTGAACTTAGCTAGTGCATGCATGATGGCCACCATCTCCTTGTCATATATGGAGTACAATAGCTCATGGGGCAGTAGATTCTCACTCTTGAAATTTATGGGGTGCCCTCCCTGCATCAATATGGCCCCCACACCCACTCTAGATACATCACACTCTAGCGCAAAGGGTTGGGTGAAGCTGGGGAGTGCCAATATTGGACAACTACTCATGACTCGTTTGAGGCGCTCAAAAGCCTCCTACGATGTAGTGGTCCACTCAAATGATCCTTTATTTGTCAAGTCATTGAGGGGTGCTGCTAGCTAGGAGAAGCCCTTCAAAAAATTTGTGTAATAAGTGCATATGCCCACAAATCCCCTCATCTCTGTCACATTCTGGGGTTCAGGCCAATCCCGGATAACTCGAATCTTCTCCTCATAGACTCTCACACCGTCCACCCCAATGATATGCCCTAGGTAGAGCATCTCAATCAACCCAAACTCACATTTGGACCATTTAGCATAAATTTGTTGCTCCTCCAGAATTTGCAACACTGTCTCAATGTGTTTCAAGTGCTCCTCCCAAGTCCGGCTATATATCAGTATGTCATCGAAGAACACTAACACGAACTTCCTCAACTGCCCATGAAAAACACGGTCCATGCATGATTGGAAGGTAGTTGGTGCATAGGTCAGCCTGAAGGGCATAACCAGGAACTCGAAGTGCCCATAATGGCACCAACATGTTATCTTTGGGACATCCTGGTCCCTCACCCAGATATGATGGTACCCCGACTACAAATCAATCTTTGGAAATAACTTAGCCCCACTCAACTCATCCATCAGCTCATCTATATGTGGGATGGGGTAGTGGTTAATTAGTGTCTTTTTGTTGAGGGCTCAGTAATCTATGCACATGCATAAGGACCCATCCTTCTTCTTCACCAGGACAACTGATGAAGCAAAAGGGTTGGAACTAGGCCTAATGTGCCCAAGTGCCAACAACTCGTGGATAGCCCTCTCTATCTCATCCTGATATGCCTTGGGATGTCTATAAGGAGTGGTGATCATGGCTTGTACTCCCGGCTCCAGCTCAATAGTATGCTCAAACCCTTGATCAGGTGGTTGACCTGGTTGTATGTCTCCAAACACTATTGGGTACCGATCCAAAATACCGTGTATCTTTGGATGTGGTGGCTTGCGCATTCCCCTAGCCTCTGAGATCCTCACTACAACCCACTCAATGTCCCTGTGTCTCAAATCAGCCTCCATCCTGTGGGCCGAAATAGTTTGTGGTGGGTATGCTTTCATTCCCCATAGTAACATTGGCTTGCCATCTGGCCCTACAAACTCCATCTCCAACTTCCTCCAATCGGTCGTGACTCCTGCCAAGTGAGTAGAGCCACTAGACTCCCAACACCACATTGGTGTCCGACACGTCCACCACAAAGAAGTGATCTATCATGGATTAGTTCCCCATGGTCACTGTCAAGGCTAGAACTTACTATGTGCACTGCATGGTCCTATCCCTAGGCATAAGAATTGAGAATCCCTCAAACTCAATTGTGATGCCCCTCCTCTGAACCAACTAGACATCAACGAAATTGTGGGTAGCCACATTGTCCACCAAAGCTTATACATGTTGCCCCTAAACCATGTCTCTGATCCTCAGGGTCAAAAACTTGGGTACCCCGCACAGTGATGCAAGGACCCCTCTAGAAGGTGCAAAGGAAACTCTCCCTGCTAGTGGTGGCGGTGGTGGTGATCCTCCCTCCTGAGGTGTTGCACTTTCATCTCCAGCCACCTCAAAATATGTCTCATCCTCTACATCTCTTCAAAGAAAACCTCAATGTAATGGGCCTTTCCCGCTGCACATCTGTGACCTGATGCCCACGACTCATGACAAGTAAAACACAATTTCCATCTCCAGAGGTCTCTCCGAGTCTCCTCATCTAGCTGTCCACACCCCTCATTGGCCCTCAGTGGTGGATCCCTGGTGTCTCTTCCCCTCTGCTGGAAACCCTATCTGGGGGGGTAGTGGTGCTCGAGCCCTAGGTACGTCATCTTGTAAGTCTCGGGCTCTCCCTACTGCGTCCTGTAATGTAATGGGCCTATTGGACCTCACTGACCCACGTAATGGCTCTGCAAGCCCCTCTACAAACATGTAGATCCTCCTAGTTTCCGACAAATCCGACACCATCACAAACAACCTCAGAAACTCTGAAATGTATGCTTCAGCACTCCCAATCTGCTTGACCCTTGTCAGCTCCTCAAAGTACTCCTCGAGATATTTCGTCCCAAACAACTCCAACACCCTCCTTGTGAAATAATCATAAGTGGCAACTCCTGCATGCCCCAACGTGGTCATCCCATGGAACCACCAGTCATGAGCTTCCCCCTCCAGATGCAATGTGGCAATCTTGATTGCCTCTCCCTCCGTCATTTGATTCAGCTGGAAATAGACATCCAACTTTTCGACCCACACTTTGGTTGAGCTCTTAGAAGAGCCATCAAAAGTTGGGAGAAGCAGCTTCCCCACAATGCGTTGCAAGTTTCCCCTTGCATGTAGCCTCCTCCACTATGTCCCTTGGGCCTATTGTTGCCCTTCAACTGGCAGAAATCCTTGAAAGTGATGGCCTTCCCAAAATCAAGTCCATAGGATTGATACTCCAAGAAATAGTCCCCATAAGGCATATCCTCCTGCTTTGGTTGCCCACTAGCTCCAGATGTTAGGAATGTGGGAATGGTAGACCTAGGGGGTGTGTTTGGAATAAGTGGCATGTTGGGATTAAGGGATGTGTGATGCTACGAAGTTCCAGATCCTTCCCCAAATTGGAAATCCCCTTGGATTCCCTTACCCTTGTTATCATTTCCATTCCACTATCCCATTCCTTCAATATTCCTGGACAAGTCATGCAATGCCTTCAACAAAAGATGGGAAAATTCATTTTCCTCAGTCCTTTTGTCTCCCTCATTGCCCCCCATGTTTTTTTCTACAACCTCTAGTTCGGTTGTCACAGGGTCAGGGGTAATCTACAACTGCCTCTCTCTGCTCCTATACCTTTTCCTTCGGTATGTCACGTTTTGCCTATCCTCCGGTGTCATAGACTACGCTGCTCCCACAGGTTGTGCCAAGTCTATGAGCTCTAATACCACTGTAATATTCCTAGGGAAAATTTATAGTAAATATACAAAGAAAACATAGACAAAAAGCCATAAAACAATGAACACACAATCAGACCATGAACTGCACCAAAAACTACATTGTTGAGCTCTTTTATTGATAAATAAAGGGTGTACAATATGGTGTTGGAAGGAATGCACCTAGGCTTGCTCAAGGCAAGCTAGAAAAGCCCCAAATGATAGATAAGTCACCCCTCTCCAATCTGTTGTTGTGTTGCTCTAGCTCTACACTGAAGATGCCTAGAAATACGATGTTGGTCAAATATAATTGTTGCTATGTCCCTCTCTAGTGCTCATAAAATTCTAGGAAATTAATCCCGACATCTCCACCAAATACACATAATAACTCATGAAGTATTTAGCCAATGGTTGACCTTAGAAATTTGGCCCTATTTTCCCTCAATTGCTCAACTGTTGGGTGATTCGACCCACCTGTAAATCCTATTGAAAATGGCCTCCAAAATAGTTACAAACCTCGCCAAAATACTCCCCCAGCCTTCTCCCCAAGTTTCAGCCTCAACTACACCTCACTCCTCAACCTCCCGGAGTGCCTCCACCATGAACTGCGTAATCCCTGCATTGATATAGTTGAACCTCCTCACTGAATTTAGATTCCTTGTTGCTAGTACAAACTGATAAGGATAGAACTCCTTCCTTGGGCTGGCACTCAAAGTCCACAAAAGAAAGGGTTGAGATCCGCTCGGAGACACTTGTGTGCTAAACAACACTTGCAAACTTGGCTTCAGCTCAAGCGTGCTCTTGTCAAAAGAAAATTTTGTAAAATGATGAATGAATGAGAAATTGAGTGTCTCTTCCTCTTTTTGTCAAGAAGCCTCCAAAACATCCTTGTGGGCCCAACTCAAATTCCCCACACCAAATTGGCTCTAATGAGAGTGTATTCCTCATGTGGGCCAACATTCATATGAGGTGGCCCCACGCTCCACTAAGGCCACAATATTTTCTCCAACTCTAATGTTTGGGTGTGCTCTAAGCCAAAAATCATGTGTGGGACCTCTAAACCCACACTTCCTAAGTACAAGCAACCAATATAGAAAAAATGATCAAAATTGATATTTCACTTAAAAAAATGCTAAGTAGAAATATCACACAAAGTTGATTCTGGGAATCACCTAATGTATTTCCCAAGTTTGATTTTAGGTATCACCCAGGGTATAGATTACAGGAATCACCTAGGGTTAATTCCGAGAATCACCAAAGGTTGATTCCGAGAATTGCCCAAGGTCGATTCTGGGAATCACCTAGGGTCGATTCTAGGAATCACATAGGGTCGATTTTGGGAATTACATAGGGTCGATTCTGGGAATCACATAGGGACAATTTCGGGAATCGCCCAGGGTTAATTCCGGGAATCCCCATCGCACAGGGTTGATTCTGGGGTATCACCCAGGGTCAATTCCAGGTATCTCACAGGGTCGATTCCTAGAATCATCCTTGGGCAATTCTCGGAATCAACCCTGGGAATTACAAGAATTCACCCTAGCCCTCGATGCTCAAGAGCGATTCTAGATATCACCTAGGGTATTGATACCCATAATTGACCCTAGGCGATTCCCAAAATCGACCCTCGGCGATTCCCGGAATCGACCCTAGGTGATTCCCGAAATCGATACGCTGGGCAATATGCAGAATCGACCCTGGGTGATACCTTGGGCAATTCCCATAATCAACCCTAGGCGATACCCTCGGCGCCTAAGGGAGATTCTCGGAATTGACCCCAGGTAATACCTAGAGTAGAAGTTGGGTGATTCTCGAAATCGACCTTGAGTGATTCCCCGAATCGACCCTGGGTGATACCCAGAATCAACCTTGGGAGATTCCTAGAATCGACCCTAGGCGATACCCTGAATTGACCCTGGGCGATTCCTCGAATCAACCCTGGCCAATACCCATAATCGATACATCAGGTGATATCCAGAATCAACCCTGTGCAATATCCTGGCGATTTCGGAATTGACCTTGTTGATACCTTAGGTGCCTAGGGCCGATTCCTAGAATTGACCCTAGGTGATTCTCAGAATCGATCTTGGCCCTAGGCCCAGAATCAACCCTGGTCGATACCTTGGGCGCTTTCAAGAATCAACCCTTGGCGATTCCCCGAATCGACCCCGGGTAATTCTCAGAATTGACTGGCCCTGGGTTCCCAAGGGCGATTCTAGGAATCAACCCTCAACAATACCTTAGGTGATTCTTGGAATCGACCCTAGGCGATTCTCGAAATCGATACCCTAGGCGATACCTAGGATCGATAATGGGTGATACCCTCAACGATTCCCGGAATAACACCCTAGGAGATACCCGGAATTGACCTTAGGTGATTCCCATAATCGACCCTCGAAAATTACCGAAATTGACCCTAAGCAATTCCCAGAATCGATACCTTGGGTGATACCCGGAATTGACCCTGGGTGATACCCTGGGCTATTCTCGATCAACCCTAGGAAGTACCTTGGGCACTCAGGGGTGATTCCTAGAATCGACCTTAGCCTTGGCGTCAAGGGGAGATTCTGGAATCGATCTTGTGTGATTCTCGAAATTGACCCTAGGTGATTCTCAGAATTGACCCAAGGTGCTCAAGGCCCCTGGGTCGCACGCTTGAGTGGAGCTCCTTGCCCACCCTCGCCAAGGCCCAGGCGCCATCGACACCCACATTCGATTATGGGAGACGAACTTGGGCACTCCAGACCTATGGGTTGCGGGCCACGGTAGGGGCACATTGCACTCCCCTGCGGCCCAAGGGCCTAAGGGCCCTAGGTGCTTAGGGGTGATTCCTGGAATTGAACCTCGGCTACGAGCCTGGGTGGGGGCGCCTCGCCCGATTAAGCCAAGGCCCACACCCTAGGGGCCTGCCCGTGCCCAGGCCTATAGCTTAGGAGCCCTAGGTGCCTAGTGTCGATTCTGGGAATCACCCTTGGGCGCCCAGGGCACTAGCCTGTAATTGACCTTGGGTTGCGACCCTGGGAGGGTGCGCCTCGACCACACACGCCACCACCCAGGATCATGGCCCAGGGGCCCTTGGTGCCCAGGGTTAATTATAGGAATTGGCCCTAGGAGTTGCGGGCCTATGTGGGGGAACTTCATCTGCCCCTGCCCAGACACGCACCCCAGGGGACCTCAGCACCCATGGTCGATTCCTGGAATCGACCCTAGGCGCCTAGGGCCCCTACGGCATGTACCTGGGCAGGGGTGCCTCGCCTGAGCCCATAGCTTATGGGCCCTTGGCACCCATGGTCAATTTTGGAAATCATTTCTGAGCTCCTTAGGTCGTAGGCATGGCTAGGGGCACCTCGCCTGCCCCCACCCAGGCCCAACACCAAGGGGCCCTAGGCGACCAAGGTCGTTGGGCCATGGGTCTGGGTAGCGGCACCTCACCCACCCCACCTAATCACCCAACCCTAGGCATCAAGGGTCGATTCCAGGAATCGACCCTCAACGCCCCGAGCCCTTGGGCACCTAGGGTTGATTCTAAGAATTGGCCCTGGGCGCCAAGGACCGATTCCGAGAATCGCCCCAAAGCGCCTAGGGCCCTTGGGCCGCATGCTTGGGCAGGGAAGGGTGAGGCACCCCTGCCCAAGCCCACGATCCGGACGTATGGGGCGCAGAGGGTCAATTCCCAGAATCAACCATAAGCGCCCAGGAACCTTGGATCACGAGCCTAGATGAGGGTGAGTGAGGCACCCCCTCCCAAACTCGCGACCTGGGGGCCTTCAATGCCCCAAACCGATTCCGGGAATCGTCCAGGGTATATTCCAAGAATCTCCCCCAGGCAACTAGAGCTAGGGTCGATTTTTGGAATCGCCCCAAGGGTCATTAAGGGAATCGCCTACGGTATTGCATAGGGTCGATTCCGAGAATTTCCCCTAGGCGCCCATGGCTATCGCCCAGGGTCAATATTGGGAATACTTATGGTAAATTCTAGGTATACCCAAGCTATGGATTTTGGGAATCACCTAGGGTCAATTTCGAGAACTTCCCAGGGTTGATTTCAGGTATCGCCTAGGGTTGATTCCGAGAATCGCCCAGGGTCGATTCCAGGAATCTCCTAAAGTCGATTTCAGGTATCGCCTAGGGTCGATTTCGGGAATCACCCAAGGTCGATTTAGGGAATCACCCTTTGGTGCCCAATGTATCGCCTAAGGTCAATTCCAAGGATCACCTAGGGTATCACCCAGGGTTGATTTTGGGTATCTCCCAGGGTAACGATTTCGGGAATCGCCTAAGGTCAGGGTTGATTCCGAGAAGCACCCAGGGTTGATTCTAGGCCTAGGGCCAAGGTCGATTCCATCAAAATCGCCTAAGGCTAAGGTCAATTATGGGAATTGCCCAGGGTCGATTCTAGAAATTGCTCAGGGTTGATTTCGAAAATTGCCAAGGGTCGATTCCGGGAATCACCCAGGGTCAATTTCAAGAATTGCCTAGGGTCGATTTCGGAAATATCCCCTCGGTACCGAGAGTATCGCCCAGGTCTATGGAATCGATGAGGGTCGATACTGGGAATCATCCAGGATCAATTCTGGGAATCGTCCAGGGTTGATTCCAGGAATCATCTAGGGTCGATTCTAGGGAATCAACTAATTTTGATTCCAGGGAATCGAGTAGGGAGGATTCCAGGGAATTGACAATGGTCAATTATGGGAATCCCCCAAGGTGGATTCGGGGAATCCCCCAAGGTGGATTCCAGGAATCGCACAAGGTCGATTCCGGGAATCACACAAGGTCGATTCTGGGAATCGCACAAGGTCGATTCCGGGAATCACACAAGGTCGATTTCGAGAATCCCCCGTGTCGATTCCAGAATCGATACTAGGCGATTCCTGAAATTGGCCAAGACCAAGGTCAATTCTGAGAATCACCCAGGGTCAATTCCGGGAATCGCCTAGGGCTAAGGTCAATTCTTAGAATCACCGAGGGTCAATTCTGGGTATTGCCCAAGGTCGATTCTGAGAATTTCACAAGGTATCACTCAAGGTCGATTTTGAGTATCGCTTAAGGTATCGATTTTGGGTATCACCTAGGGTATTAATCCTAGGAATCACCTAGCGTCGATTCCGGGTATCTCCCAGCGTCGATTCCGGGTGTCACCTAGAGTCGATTCTGGGAATCACCCTGGATCGATTCTGGGTATTGGGAATCGTCAAGGATATAGCCTAGGATTGATTTAAGGTATCGCCTAGGGTATTGATTCTGGGAATCAACCAGGGTCGATTATGGGAATCCACCAAGGTTGATTATGGGTGTTGCCCAAGGTCTATTCTAGGAATTTCCCTTGGGCGCCTAGGGCCAGGGTGAATTCTTGGAATCGCCCAGGGTCGATTTTGGGAATCACCCAAGGTTGATTCTAAGAATCGCCCAGGGTCAATTCCAGGAAGCACTTAGGGTCGATTCCGGGAATCACCTAGGGCCAATTCTGGGAAACGCCCAGGACCGATTCCTGGAATCGCCCAAGGCCGATTTCGGGAATCCCCCGAGGTCGATTCTTGGAATTGCCAAGGCCGATTCCACGAATCACCCAGGCTCGATTCCAAGAATCGCCTAGGGTTGATTCCAAGAATTGCCTAGGGTCGATTATGGGAATCGCCCAAGGTTGATTACGGGAATCTCCCAAGATTAATTCCTAGAATCGCCCAGGGTTGATTCTGGAGATCGCCCAAGGTCGATTATGGGAATTGCCCTTGGGTGCCCAAGGCCAAGGTCGATTTTGGGAATCACCTAGGGTCGATTCCGGGAATTGACCCTAGGTGCTGGGGTGATTCTCAAGCCCACGATCCATGCACCCAACCCCCGCTTAGGCCCACGATCTTGGGGCCCTTAGCACCCAAGGTTGATTCCTGGAATAGGTCGTGGGCGCCTAATGCCACTGGGCCTCGGGCTTGGGCAAGGGCGCCCCACCCAAGCTCGTGGCCCTGGGCGCCTAAGGCTGTTTCTCAGAATCAACCCTAGGCGCGATGGGCCCCTACGCTGCGAACCTCGGCATGGGTAGGTGAGATTTGTAGTCATCAAAGATCCATCGGAAGAGGAAAATGACAAAACCGAAGCACAAAATGTTATGAAAGAAGACAATAATGAAACTCTAGAAGATGATGAGCATGGATTATATGATATTATTGATTAAATTTAAGTTATCCTTGCAAATCAAGCTCATTTTTTGGAACTATTCAATAGTTATACTTGTAATGTTTTGACTTTGAGATTTTATGAGAAGAATAAGTATTCAATTATTATTGTTATATGTTTAATATTTGTATTGTGTGATTTTCACTTTAATTTTTCAGTGAATCATTATTTTTTGAAGAAAAAAGTTAAAAAAAATAGTGATTATTATTATTTTGACATAAAATTCATAAAAATTGCTATTTTTTAAACTTTTTTTTGTTAATTTTTTCCCATAAAGATTGTTTATTTGACATGTCATTTTTAGCAAAAAAGTCTCAAAATGTGATTTCTTTGTTATATCTATATTCAAAAGGAGTTGTCTTTAGTGCGACTTTTTGGACTTTCCGGTGCCAGAATCCAACAGAAAATTTTGAGGTGAAATCTTAATTTGTGTTATTTAAACTTTTTTACTATATATATGGATTCAAGACCCTGAAAAACCCCTAGGGCACTTTCATTGTGCAGGGGTTACCCATCAGCTTGTGGTTTCAATAAACTCCTTCCAGATTTTAGAGAAATTAGACCGGAAAAACCCACCAGAAAAGCTTCCAAAAAGTCTCACTAAAGACAACTCGTATTCAAAATGTGTATTTTTATGTCAAATGTTAAAAATTATTGCTTTTTTAGTGACAATGATTTGATGTGATTTGAAATATTAATTAACAATAGATAAATATATATATAATCACACCTTTAAAATATACTATGCAAAAAAATGAAGATCTCACTACAAAAAAATGAAAAGAAAAACAAAAAACACAAACCTGAAAAACACTTAAAAATAAATATCTCAGGGAAAAAGAAGAAGATGATGATGACTACTTCAAAAATTGTTCAATTTAAAAAATTGTTAAATTTAAAAAATAATTATCCACACTTAATACATTAGAAAATTTAAAATGTCAAAAATAAGTCTTCTAAAAAAGGGGGTTGATGATGCATCAACACTTTTCAAAATCAGTATGAAAATCACTAACATTTTAAAAATAAAGTTTGTACTTAATACATAATAAAATTTGAAGTGTCAAAAACATGCTAAAAAAATGTGTATTCTAAATCAACACTTTTCAAAATCAAATTATTTTTTGTACCTCAAAAAACAAGTACAGTTTAATTTTGATAATTTACATTGTTTATAACTATTGAATTTTTTAAAGTATTCATGAAATAACATTACTAAAAAAACATCATAATCTTGTCCAAATTTCCCCTTCTAGAAGGCTCCCATTACCTTGTGCAGAGCTTCCTTTGTGGGGAAAGTTCCCCCACAAAAGTGTGAATGAAATTGTTGATCTTGGAAACAATGAAACCTCCACACAATATCTAAAATTGTTGATCTCAGAAACAATGAAACCTTCGAACAATCTTTGAAATTACTTAAATTAATTATATTATCATTATTTAATCGTGTGAGTTAGAAATGAGCTCGTCCTTTCTTAATAACCACTGTCGTAAGTGTAGATCACTAACTTAGCATTGAGTGAAAATTCTCTAAAGCTATCGTTAATTGAATTATACCGAAGCATGCACTAAATTCAACCCTGGTTATTTCACAGGTGCTTCCACACGATAAAAAAGGTCCACAGGCTGATCTACGATTGGAAGCAAAACTACATGTTCCTGAACTAACTAATATGGATATGCATCTCAATTTGTGTCTACACCTAGTGAAAATAAAGATGCCTTTACATATGTTTCAATAGAAGTCGCTCTACCCACCCTCACCTAGGAAAATGAATTCTCTCAGGCTTGAAGTGATGTCCCACTGCTTTCTTCCCTCAATATATCTACTTACGTGGGTGAGTCATAAGGAGAATGGTGGATGAAGTGATTCAAGAGTGAGTGCACCATATCATACATATACATTAGGATGAGCTTATTCAGTGTTACTCCTAGTCTATATGCTTTGTTTTTCAGGTTGGGACGTAGCTGAGCCAATCGGCCTGGCATTAGCCATCAAGGAGATGCTTGACACCTTTGTTATGAATATTGCGGTGAGAGCAAATCAATTGTGGTTAAATTTTGGTATGGTTGGAGTCCTAGCTCAATGGTGGCTAAATTTGGAATGATTCAGCAAGAATAAGAGCCCATCCATAGCCATAATCGGAGTAATCAATACAAGGGTTGAAGCTACAAGAACAATTCTAGTCATGAAAACAGGTAGAGGGAAGCATTTAAATGAAAGCCCAAATTGTCGAAAATGACATGGGCATGGAACAATATTGAATTGATTCTAGTCAATATCTGAAACATGGGCATGCATATTTCCATCACAACTTGTGGTCAATTCCTCCTCTCTAAAATACTCCTAAATGGATGTCTGATGGCTTTAGCTAGTGCAACTACATCGACCATATCCTCATACTGAGCTTCTACATTCTTGGTGCCTGTTGTAGCATCTATTGTTATTTAAAATTCATTCTTTAATTTTATAAAAAATGAACAAAAATAAAAATAAGATATTATATTCTAAAAATTAAAAGAGAATGAAAAAGTCCAAAGCAGTTATTTATTGATGATGACATTCAAAGCCGATGTAAGGTGGGCCCTGACCCATATTAAAGTACGAGCAGTATCATAAAATCTAAGTGAGCATGGGATCGAGAGGCAGATAAAGTGCTCTGCGGGGGAGCAACGAGCATGAGTTTTAACTCAGGCTCAACCCCCGCAGTTGACCATGACATCAAGCTGGTTGACCGAGATATACAGCCTTAGATTACTACAGGGGTTCAAGCCTAATGAATATCCCTTACACTCCCTACCCCCGCAGTAGGCCACCCTCATCGCTTCACTCCATCTCATCTCCTCCACGTCATCTGCCACCCTCATTCATTATCAACCACTTCATCCACTGTTCCCCGTCACTTCACCTGTCATTCCATTAATTACAGTTTTTATTTCGCCCCGTTTGATTATTTTATATATAAGAGATCAACAAAATCCCATTGTTTTAGCCTTGTTTTAATATTAAGTAGTCTTGCAGCCAGTTCAGCGAATCCAAGTCAGCAACCGTGCCAGTAATTGTCATTAGTATCTATCACCTACAGTCACCATGGCCCAACAAGTAAGTTCCTCATCAGTTATTCATACCCCCTTAATGGATGTTGAAAGAGATATTTCTGATACCCTCTGTACAATTAAACATCTTTCATTATATCAAGAGGTCATTCTAAACCATAAGAAGTCTCCTATATTCATGGCAATGGTTAGGTCAAGTGTTCTAGCCGCTTTTGTTCCCAGAACTCATTTATTTCCTGAATTTATTCAATGGCTAGCCTCAACAATGTACCCCAAGAAATGTTTTGTAATGAATCAGTCTGGGGAAAATGTTTTTCAAGTAACTTCACAGTTAATACACCAAGCTTTGAATTACCCTATGTCAGGAACTTACACCACCTTTACTGAGGAATCCCTGATTTCTTATTATGATAGCATGTCTCCTCAGGAGCTTTCTCATGTCACTTCTTTCTTAGCTCCTAAATCTAGCCAATTCTCCTTAGATGGCAATCTTTTCTCTTTAGAAATTTTTGCAGTTGATATAAGACCTGTGTTGCAAGTAATTGCTAAGATTCTAGGGAAAGAAGACTCCAAGCAAGTAGATAAAGTTGTTTTGGGATTTTTCTCCTTAATGATGAAGCCTGAGGTTGTACTAGACATCCCAACATTCTGGGTAGATGCCATCAATACTCAATTTATGACTTTGCCTCTCACTGGTTCTTTCAAGTTTCCTTCAGTCATTACTTATTTATTTTTGTACCAGAATGCTAAACATTTATCTGGTTTGGGGTTAAATGTTGTTGATATCAATAAAAAGAAGCAATCAATGGTTTTCTGGACAGACCTAATAAGGAATGATCCAGGAGATAGTGGTTTATTTGAGTTTACTTCCTTATTTCTTCCAGTGGCTTATAAAATTCTGAATGGAAGCCTACCCCCAACTTTCTTTCCTAAAGCTCAAGAGTGTCTTGTAAGGATGTGAGATGTGGGGATTGGTTCATCTTTGAAGAGCATGCAGAGATTAGGCTTTATGGAGCCTCTGTCAAGCCTTATAGATTACCTAAGTTTGTGCCAATGAGGCTTTTTGCCCTGGAATTTATAAGGCAAAGCTTAAATGTTGATCAAGTTCATTTTGTCCCTATGAAGAAAGGCTTCTTCTTCAAGCTGCCTAAAGCAGTGGGACCCTTCATTGTAAATACCAGACAGGTTGCCTAGGAAGTTGAAAGATTATTGAATGATATGTGTCTTTTACAGGAGGTTGAGTGGGCTTATGACCCTCACCAAATTATTTCAAAGAGAAGAGTGGAGAATGGCTATTCAGCCTTTATACATGAAAGTAGACCTGAAACAGAAAAATTGGCAAATGGAGGCTTGCAAAGCACTCAGGAAACAGAGATTGAAACCCCTAGCATTACTAAAAAAGGGGTCAAGAGGGTTAGAGAGAAAATTATTAATCTAGATGAGGAAGAATCTGAAGCAGCAAAAAGAATCAAGCTTCAGGATGCAATGTCTTTGGCTCAACCTGGTTTGATTATTCAGTTAGGAGAGACAGAAGGTGCCCTTGCTTCACCATCCTCTAGAGAACCTGTTCATGATCAGGTTCCTTTAATTCAAAGTATGTTTGCTCAAATAGTTGAGAAAAATCAGAAGATGAAGTTAAATATGGAAGCTCAGGCTGAGTCTCAGGTAACCCCTGAACAAACAAGATTGCTATCTGCCATGGATTTGGAGAAGAGTCAACTCAAAATTTCTTTTTCTCATCCTACAGAAATATCAGTGGGATCTTCTAGCAATTTCAAGACTGTAAATTTGACTGTTGACACTCACAAGCTTCCAATGCTTGACAAGGTCAATCTGCATATGCAAACTGGGCAGTTGATTGTAAATGATCTATATAAGACAAATGCAGCAGCTGCCAAGGCAGAGAAAATGCTAAATAAAGTGATTCAGCAGCTGAAGTTGGAGAAAGCTAACTCCAGAGCTTTGAATGCTCAAGTTGACGAGCTAAAGAAGATTATCATTAAAATAGGGGTCAATCCTGATGACCAACCTGTTGTTCAAAGTTGTTGCAATCTGCTAAATTAGAGATTGGAGCTTTGAAAAAGAAGTTGAATCTACCTACAGGTGAGCATCCCTTAGCTGCAGGGATAGTTGAAGTAGAAAATGAAAAAGAAAATCTCCTACAAGATGTGTTGCAGAAGACTGAAGAAGTTTCTTTACTTAAAGAAACTTTGGACAAGCTACAAAGACAGGTAGACACTCATATTTGTACAGTGGTAATGCCAGCCAACACAGATGATCCAGCAGCACAGGTTCTACAATTGGGAACAAAGCTTAAAATGGCTGAGCATGATGTGAAGAAAGCTCAAAGAGAGTTAGAAACAACTTGCAAATTATTGAATTTAAGTGAAGAAGAAACAATAAGGGAAAGAGATAATGCCAAGAAATACAGGGAAGATCTCCTGAGGGCTGAAGATGAAATCAAAAGGCTAAAGGAGAAAATGAAGGGCAACATGTCCTTAATTCAAGCCAGAGAAATCCTATGGGATGAAATTATTGAGGTTATCAAGGGTATTTGGGAGTTTCTGGTGATTATATCTGAAGAAAAAACACTAATTCGGGATATGGAGGAGGTGGTCATTAAAAATAAGCAAAAAGATCTAGATAGATCAAAGTTTGCAAAGAGGATGATAGACTTCATTAACTCTAAGTCTACTGCAGAGTTGAAGGAGCATGACATGCCAGAAAAAATAACATGTGTAATTGATTTCAATAAAATGATTGTCAGAAAAATATACAGGATTACTGCTGAGAAGAAGATAAAGGAGATAAAGGAAGCAATTTCAAAGTTTAACATCTTGTTTGACAAAAGGGTTAGGGTTGGACTTCCTTCTTGCTAGGATCTTCAGGGAAACTTGCTGCCATGGAAAACATATGAGACTTTGCTAGTTGAGGCAAAAAGAAAAGTTGATAACACTCATGAAAGGAAAACAGTATTAAAAGGAGCCACCATTGTGAATTTCCTGAACAAAGATTTTAAACTTCTCTGGATGGTGAAGACTCTATTTTCTGACAAACCTACTTATGGTAGGATTACAACTTGCAGAATAGCACTCGACAAGTTAGAGGAAGCACCAAAGTCAAATGTACCACTATGGAGAAAGTGTAAGGAATGGATGATAGAGCAGAACAAAGATGCATCAGCAGGACCACATACTCAAGCCACAGATCCGAACAACGAGCAGCAATCACCAATCATACTCTGATTTTTGTCACTTCTTATTTTCTTGTTTTCTTAAGAAGAATGAGGTGTCTTTTACCCTCCATGTAATATTTTGTAATGACCCTTTACCTTAGACAGTTAGGAAGATAGTTAAACAGTTTGGCAGTTTTGGTGGTTACCAACTGTTCCATGATGTATAAAAAGAGGCAAAATTATAGAAAATGGGTTCGAATTTTGAAGGACCTGGCATATACTATTGTATTTTTGATATGAATTGATGATTAATGAAAGAATCAGGAGTTTTCCACACATTGTTGGGTATGATTTTGTAATTTCTCTATTATGTGTCATCATGTGTCTTCCTTTCTTTAAATATGGTAATGAAGCTACAGGTCTTTGTTTACTTATGTGAATGAAGTTAAAATCCCTTAAAAGAGAACTCCTATATTTAAAGTTCTTACTTCTACATTTCCTCGTTTCTCTGAAAAGCAGCATATTGTCTCTGACTTCTCACAGCATTCTTCACTCATCATTTATATTCGACAATCAAATAGCATTCTGAGACTTTCATGTCACCTAAGTATTGAGGATTAAAAATAAGGTGTTTCAGTTTGTTCATTTGAAAGTATAACATACAATTAAGTGACCACTAAGTGACATAAACAATAAACATTAATGTCTTAAGCACAATTTCTACACAGCCAGTAAATTGGTTTCTTAAGGGACAACATTAATTGACGTCGTTGCCAAGGAGAGAAGACAAGAACACTTTTCCCTGGGTTTTCAATATTTTCCTCTGGTTGTTCAGTGAGGAGGAAATATTTGGCTGCAGTGAACCAAAATTAATAACTCTGGCTCCAAAAAGGCCTCATACAAGGTCAGACACCTCACAGCAGAAACTTCAAGCCCTTTTAGACCCTGAGAGGCTAGTTTCCAAGAGGGTTGGAAGGCCAAAAACTCTACTTACACCAAGTCCTACACTGTCTGCACCTGGCAGCAGTTCGACTCATTTTTCATTCAAACATTCATCTTTTATTGACCAAGAGTCACCTTTTACAGTCAACTCATTTCAAGAACCCAACTGTCAAGAACAATCTCTAGAGTCAGTTTCTTTTTTAGTACCTGCTATAATTATTCAACCTGAACCTATAACTACATTGCCACCTTCTCATACTCCATTTACCCCTCAGTTAGTTTCCACATCTGCTGGAAATCAGGGTTCAGTAAGTTCAGGAGAAAATATGGTAGCACCTGCATTCTTGATGAATAGGTATGCACCTATTCAATTTCCACCACAGTTGAATCAAATGCCACAAGAATATTTGAATATTCTTCCTCGTTTCACAGGAGAGGATGAACAAACAACAAAGAATCATATAGCAGTCTTTTGTAATTTTGCAGAAAACCTAAATGTTGAACATTTGGATGTTGTTCTAAGACTTTTTGTGCAATCCTTGGATAGCGAAGCAAGAAAATGGTTTAAAGGACTTCCTAATAACTCTATTCCTACATGGGAAGAGATGGAGCGCTTGTTCATTCAGAGATGGGGGGAGAAAAGAGACCATGGATATTCACTCACAAAGTTCAATGCTATTAAGAAGAAGCCTGATGAAAGTGTTGTAGAATTCATTAGAAGGTTTAATAAATTGTACAATAGTCTTCCAGTAACCCCCTCTTGTTGGTGCAAATATAAATTTTGCAGGGGCTTTTGAGTCAGATTTTGGATTTACATTGAGGGAGAGAAGATCCCCAACCCTTGATCAGATCCAAACTAATGCCTTAGAGATAGAATCAAATCGGGTCGCTGCAGATAAGACACCAAAGACATAGCCTATCCAAGATAAGGGAAAGTCTAAAGTGGAATCCTCTCAAAGCCAAACATTAGAAGGTATGAGTAATGTGATTAAAAATTTGTCAAATAAATTGATTAAATTAGAGTTGGAAAGTAAGAATTCTCAGAGGCAAGCACAACAGAATAGGAATTTTAATCCTCAGTATAGAAGACAACCTCTGCAAATTCTGCAGAAGGAGAGAAAAGATCAAGATCAGATTCAAGCACCACTGTATATAGAGGCAGATCCTGATGAAGTACCAGAGCATTCCAGGGACCATGATGATCAGATTTCCACGTTGTATGCAGTAGATGAAGATGAACTAGGTGTTGAGGGAGAAGAATATGAATATGCTGAAATAGATGTAATTTATGATGAAAATGAAATTGATGAGTATTGGAAACAATTTACTGATTTTATGCAGGCAGAATTACATAAGAAATATGACTTGAGATCAAGGAAAAGATCTAGAAGTCAAGAAGAGGAAGGTGAGCAGCAAGTTCCAGCTGCCTTACCAAAGGCGACTCCACAAGAACCCTAGCCAACAAAACAAGTAAATAAAGGAAAGCACTAGTAGAATACAAATAGCAAGACTCAGATACTTCAAGGTGAGCCTTCTCAAGACAAAAGTGAAAAATCCCTTTAGAAAAACTTATTTCCATTCCACAAGAAATTTCAGTCATAAAGAGAGGTGAAGATGAAAATGAAAAGAATACTAAACAAGGTGATGTGTTTAGTATTACCAAAGAATTGGAAAAAATTAGAATTCAAGTTCCCCTCATAGAGTTGGTCAAAACACCAATCTATCAAAGAGAGATTGCCAAGTTTATCAATCTAAAAGAGAATGTGAATGTAAATGACACTATGAATCTGTAGGATGATAAACCAGTAGTGGTTTTTGGTCCACATGTGGAGGAGGTAGATCCTTCAACACCTCCTTTCTATATTTCCTTATTGATCCATGATTTCCTCTTGCATAATTGTATGTTTGATTTAGGAGCTTCACATAACCTTATGCCATTGTCAGTGATGAAACAACTAAACCTACAAGTTACTAAACCCTATAGAGACCTGTACTCTTTTGATTCAAATAAAGTCAAATGTCTGGGGGTCATTAAAGATATGGTGGTGTCACTAGCCTAGATCCCAGCTAGGAGCTTGGTAATGGATGTAGTGGTAGCAGATATCCCTGCTAGGTTTGGAATGTTACTATCTAGGTCATGGGGGGCTAAATTGGGTGGTGTTTTGAAGCTAGATTTTACATATGCTATCATACCAACTTTTGGTGGAGAAGAAAGGAGGTTGTACAGAGAAACTAGATTTGTAAAAACAATTACAAAAAATGGAGCAAGCAATTCACCTGTATATAGCTAGGAGAAAGATGACTTTGCTTGCTTCATGCTGCATGATAATGCAGAATTGGCTGAAGATAACCAGAAGCAACTTACTTCAGCCAGTGTAAATACAGAGCTGCAAACAGAAGGGATGTGGAAATGCTTCTTTGATGGAGCCTATTCTAAGGAAGGAACAGGTGTTGGTTTCCTTCTAATTGCACCTGGAGGTAATATGTTCCCTTTTTCTTTTAAATTGGAGTTCGAAGCAACAAACAATGTGGCAGAATATGAATCCTTGATCATTGCTCTGCAAATAGCTAAACAAATGGGAGTCAAATCAATTTCTGTTTTTGGAGATTCAGAGCTGATTATAAAACAAATAAAAAACCACTGCCAGACAAAACACCCTAGGCTTAGGGCATACAAGAATGAAGTGTGGGATTTGGTTGAGAACTTCTTTGAAGCTTTCAACATTCAGTTCCTTCCAAGGGATGGAAACAGATTAGCAGACTCATTGGTTGTGGCTGCTAGTACTTTTAGGCCTCCTATTAATCCAAAGCTAAGATATGAGGTTGAAATGAGGCATAGGCCTTCTGTCCCTGATAATATAAAGCATTGGCAGATATTTGAAGATGATCAGTAGATTAAGGAATTTTTGGCTATGATTGAAGATTTTCAGGATACCGAGATTGATCAAGATGAAGATGAAGCAACAGAAGGTGCAGAAGTAAGTGGTTTGAAAAATTCTATTGTTAATCAAAAAGTTTTTCAATTGAAAAATAATATTCTGCCAAGGGGACTTGTCCCTCTTGAAATACTTTTTAACTCTAATGATGTAGCTATCAGTTCAGAAAAAATTCCACAGGATGAGCACATTCAAGATTATAATATTGGAACTCAGGAGGAGCCCAGGTTAATCAAATTATTTGACGGAGTTCCACTTAATTATAAGGAAAGATATCTTAAGCTTTTTAAGGACTATATTGATGTTTTTGCTTGGTCCTATGAGGATCTCAAAACATATGATATAAGTATTATTCAACACAAGATTCCCTTGAAAGAGGGGATAAAACCATTTAAGCAGAAACTTAGACAGATAAATCCACTACTTTTACCATCAATTGAGAAAGAGGTCAAAAAGTTGCTTGATGCCAAAATAATAGTTCCACTCAGGTACTCTGACTGGGTGGCCAATTTAGTGCCTGTAAGGAAGAAAAATGGAGAGATAAGGCTATGTGTGGACTTTAGAAATCTCAATAGGGCTTCCTTAAAAGATAACTACCCGTTACCTAAAATGGATCATGTATTGCAGAAGGTAACAGGATCATTCAGGATGTCAATGCTAGATGGGTTCTCTGGGTATAATTAGGTGGTTGTGGATAAAGAAGATCAGAAAAAAACTGCATTCACAACTCCTTGGGGAACTTTTATGTATGCTCGAATGCCTTTTGGGCTGATGAATGGAGGTGCTACATTTCAGAGGGCTATGGACATTTCTTTTGTGGGTGACAAGTTTGTAGTGATATATTTGGATGACATTACTATTTTCTCTAAGTCTGATGAGGAGCATCTGAACCATCTTAAAAAGACTTTTGAGAAATGTAGAAAGTTTGGGCTTTCCTTGAATCCTAAGAAGTCTATTTTTGCTCTTGAAGAGGGAAAACTACTGGGGCACATTGTTTCTAGGGATGGAGTGAAGATAGATCCAGCAAGAGTGCAAGCTGTGCAGAAAATACCCCCGCTGAGGAGTAAGAAAGACATTCAAAGATTTCTGGGAAAAATAAACTTTTTAAGGAGGTTCGTGTCCAACTATGCAGAAATTGTAAAGGAAATTACAAATATGCTGAAGAAGGAGAATGAAGTACATTGGACCAAGGGAGCCAGAGAGTCATTCTCCAGGATTAAAGAAGCATTACAAGCAGCTCCAGTCCTAATCAGCCCTGATTATCAAAAGCCTTTCCAAGTTTTTTCATTCGCATCACCTAATTCAATAGTTGTTGTCTTGTTGCAGAAAAATGATGAAGAGAAGGAGCAACCAGTTGCTTTCTTTAGCAAGATTCTCAAGGATGCTGAACTAAAGTATAATATTCTTGAAAAATAGGTATATGCTTTGGTAAAAGCCCTAAAGGCCTTCAGAACTTATGTGCTGCAGTCACAGATCATTGCTTATGTGCCAAATGCTGCAGTAAAGGATGTATTAGTCCAGAGTGATGTAGAAGGAAAAAGAGGAAAATGGATAGCCAAGATCCAAGAGTATGACTTGGACATAAAGCCCACAAAGTTGGTGAAAGGGCAAGGATTGGCAAAGATGTTGACAGAGTCGAACTTTCAGGCATTGGGAATCAACTTGCTGACACCTGTGAATGAAGGAACAATTGAAGAAGGTGAAGAAAAACCAGATCCAGGTATGAAGATCAGGTATAAATTTTTATGTTCAGAATGGTACAAGCATATAGTCCATTATTTGTGTTTTCTCTCTTGTCCTCAATCCTTGGATAGAACAAAGTATAGAGCATTAAATATCAAAGCACAGCCATATGTGATTGTTGAGGGCAGATTGTATTGGAAGGATCCTGTAGGAATTTTGTTGTTATGTTTAACAGAGGATGAATTCACAGAAACCATCAAATATTATCATGAGAAGTTATGTGGAGGACATTATAGTTGGAAGGCTACTGCACATAAAATCCTCCAGGCAGGGTTTTATTGGCCCACTCTATTTGGTGATACATATAAGTTTGTCAGAAGTTGTCAGAAGTGTCAACTTTTTGCTGAGAAGAAGAGGCTAGCTCCCTTGCCTTTGATCCTAGTCTTCATAGAAGAACCATTCAGACAATGGGGATTAGATTTTGTTGGAGAGATTAACCCACCTTCAAGTGGACAGCACAAGTGGGTTCTTACAGCTACTGATTATTTCACCAAGTGGGTAGAAGCTATACCTACTAAAAGGGAAAATGACCAGGTGGTGATGAAGTTCTTAGAGGAGAATATTTTTAGCAGATTTGGATGCCCTGTCAAAATTATAACAGACAATGCTCAAGTCTTCAGTTCAAGTAAGTTTAGTGCTTTTTGTCAAAAGTATAATGTTATTATATCCCATTCAACAACTTATCATCCACAGGGAAATGGATTGGTTGAATCCACGAACAAAACATTGATGAAGATCCTTAAGAAAACTATTGCAGAAAACCAGAAAGACTAGGATTCCAAGTTAAAGTTTGCTCTATGGGCTGCTAGAGTAACTACAAGAATGTCTACAAGCAAATCACCTTTTGAGTTAGTGTATGGAACCCAGGCTCTGTTCCCAAGTCAGCTTGTGAAGCCTATGATTGCAATGATTCAGGAGGCAAAAGAAGAGCCCAATGCCCTGATAAGAAGAATGAATAAGGTAGTAGAGTTAAGTGAAAACAGGGATAAGGTAAGAGACAACTTGATTATGTATCAATCAAAGATGAAGAGTATTTTTGACAGAAAAGCTAGGGAGATTGATTTTAAAGTTGGAGACCTGGTATTAAGGTGGGATACTAGAAGAGAAGATAAGGGTAAACATGGTAAGTTTGATCCTCTCTGGTATGGCCCATTCAGAATTATAGAAGCCAGGGAAAATAATACATTCTTCCTGGAGAATCTTGATGGTGAATCTTTACAGCTGCCTGTCAATGGGCAGTACCTCAAACATTATTTCCAGTTTTGAAGCACAA
This sequence comes from Pinus tabuliformis, assembly GCA_031772625.1. Lineage (NCBI taxonomy): Eukaryota > Viridiplantae > Streptophyta > Pinopsida > Pinales > Pinaceae > Pinus > Pinus tabuliformis. The sequence continues at coordinate 424,552,735 of CM062813.1, forward strand.
GCATCCTATCATTGTAGATACCAGAGTGAATTCATTGTACAAATTCCATAGAATTTTAATTGGATAAGCAATATGTGACTCCATGCCCGAGGTGAAGGCACTGATCTGCGGTTCTTAGTGCTTCTGTGGCAAAAGCACTATCCCCAGGTGGAGCCAGATGTTGTAGCATCTATTGTTATTTAAAATTCATTCTTTAATTTTATAAAAAATGAACAAAAATAAAAATCATATATTATATTCCAAAAATTAAAAGAGAATAAAAAGTCCAAAGCAATTATTTATTGATGACGGCATTCAAAGCCGATGTAAGGTGGGCCCCGACCCATATTAAAGTGTGAGTGGTATCATAAAATCTAAGTGAGCATGGGATCGGGAGGTAGATAAAGTGCTCTACGGGGGAGCAACAAGCATGAGTTTTAACTCAGGCTCAACCCCCACAGTTGACCATGGCATCAAGCTGGTTGACCGAGATCTACGGCCCAAGATTACTGCGGGGGTTCAAACCCGATGAATATCTCGTACACTCCCTACCCCCGCAGTGGGCCACCCTCATCGCTTCACTCCATCTCATCTCCTCCACGTCATCCGCCACCCTCATTCATTATCAACCGCTTCATCCACTGTTCCCCGTCACTTCACCTGTCATTCCATTAATTAAGTTCATTAATTACAGTTTTTGTTTCCCCCCGTTCGATTATTTTATATATAAGAGATCAACAAAACCCCGTTGTTTTAGCCTTGTTTTAATATTAAGCAGTCTTGCAGCCAATTCAGCGAATCCAAGTCAGCAACCGTGCTAGTAACTGTCATCAGTATCTGTCACCTATAGTCACCATGGCCCAACAAGTAAGTTCCTCATCAGTTATTCATACCCCCTTAATGGATGTTGAAAGAGATATTTCTGATACCCTCTATACAATTAAACATCTTTCATTATATCAAGAGGTCATTTTAAACCATAAGAAGTCTCCTATATTCATGGCAATGGTTAGGTCAGGTGTTCTAGCCACTTTTGTTCCCAGAACTCATTTATTTCCTGAATTTATTCAATGGCTAGCCTCAAAAATGTACCCCAAGAAATGTTTTGTAATGAATCAGTCTGGGGAAAATGTTTTTCAAGTAACTTCACAGTTAATACACCAAGCTTTGAATTACCCTGTGTCAGGAACTTACACCACCTTTACTAAGGAATCCTTGATTTCTTATTATGATAGCATGTCTCCTCAGGAGCTTTCTCATGTCACTTCTTTCTTAGCTCCTAAATCTAGCCAATTCTCCTTAGATGGAAATATTTTCTCTTTAGAAATGTTTGCAGTTGATATAAGACCTGTGTTGCAAGTAATTGCTAAGATTCTAGGGAAATAAGACTCCAAGCAGGTAGATAAAGTTGTTCTAGGATTTTTCTCCTTAATGATGAAGCTTGAGGTTGTACTAGACATCCTAGCATTCTGGGTAGATTCCATCAATACTCAATTTATGACTTTGCCTCTCACTGGTTCTTTCAAGTTTCCTTCAGTCATTACTTATTTATTTTTGTACCAGAATGTTAAACATTTCTCTGGTTTGGGGTTAAATGTTGTTGATATCAATAAAAAGAAGCAATCAATGGTTTTCTGGATAGACCTAATAAGGAATGATCCAGGAGATAGTGGTTTATTTGAGTTTACTTCCTTATTTCTTCCAGTGGCTTATAAAATTCTGAATGGAAGCCTACCCCCAACTTTCTTTCCTAAAGCTCAAGAGTGTCTTCAATTGAGTAAGGATGTGAGATGTGGGGATTGGTTCATCTTTGAAGAGCATGCAGAGATTAGGCTTTATGGAGCCTCTGTCAAGCCTTATAGATTACCTAAGTTTGTGCCAATGAGGCTTTTTTCCCTGGAATTTATAAGGCAAAGCTTAAATGTTGATCAAGTTCATTTTGTCCCTATGAAGAAAGGCTTCTTCTTCAAGCTGCCTAAAACAGTGGGACCCTTCATTGTAAATACCAGACAGGCTGCCCAGGAAGTTGAAATATTATTGAATGATATGTGTCTTTTACAGGAGGTTGAGTGGGCTTATGACCCTCACCAAATTATTTCAAAGAGAAGAGTGGAGAATGGCTATTCAACCTTTATACATGAAAGTAGACCTAAAATAGAAAAATTGGCAAATGGAGGCTTGCAAAGCACTCAGGAAACAGAGATTGAAACCCCTAGCATTACTGAAAAAGGGGTCAAGAGGGTTAGAGAGGAAATTATTGATCTAGATGAGGAAGAATCTGAAGCAGCAAAAAGAATCAAGCTTCAGGATGCAATGTCTTTGGCTCAACCTGGTTTGATTATTCAGTTAGGAGAGATAGAAGGTGCCCCTGCTTCCCCATCCTCTAGAGAACCTGTTCATGATCAAGTTCCTTTAATTCAAAGTATGTTTTCTCAAATAGTTGAGAGAAATCAGAAGATGAAGTTAAATATGGAAGCTCAAGTTGAGTCTTAGGTAACTCCTAAACAAACAAGATTGCTATCTACCATGGATTTGGAGAAGAGTCAACTCAAAATTGCTTTTTCTCATCCTACAGAAATATCAGTGGGATCTTCTAGCAATTTCAAGACTATGAATTTAACTGTTGACATCACAAGCTTCCAATGCTTGACAAGGTCAATTTGCATATGCAAACTTGGCAGTTGATTGTAAATGATCTATATAAGACAAATGCAACAACTGCCAAGGATGAGAAAATGCTAAAGTGATTCAGCAACTAAAGTTGGAGAAAGCTAACTCCAGAGTTTTGAATGCTCAAGTTGACGAGCTAAAGAAGATTATCATTAAAATAGGGGTCAATCCTGATGACCAACCTGCTGTTCAAAAGTTGTTGCAATCTGCTAAATCAGAGATTGGAGCTTTGAAAAAGAAGTTGAATCTACCTACAGGTGAGCATCCCTTAGCTGCAGGGATAGCTGAAGTAGAAAATGAAAAAGAAAAGCTCCTACAAGATGTGTTGCAGAAGACTGAAGAAGTTTCTTTACTTAAAGAAACTCTGGACAAGCTACAAAGACAGGTAGACACTCATATTTGTATAGTGGTAATGCCAGCCAACATAGATGATCCAACAACACAGGTTCTACAATTGGGAACATAGCTTAAAATGGCTAAGCATGATGTGAAGAAAGCTCAAAGAGAGTTAGAAACAACTTGCAAATTATTGAATTTAAGTGAAGAAGAAACAATAAGGGAAAGAGATAATGCCAAGAAATACAGGGAAGATCTCCTGAGGGCTGAAGATGAAATCAAAAGGCTAAAGGAGAAAATGAAGGGCAACATGTCCTTAATTCAAGCCAGAGAAATCCTATGGGATGAAGTTATTGAGGTTATCAGAGGTATTTGGGAGTTTTTGGTGATTATATCTGAAGAAAAAACACTAATTCGGGATATGGAGGAGGTGGTCATTAAAAATAAGCAAAAAGATCTAGACAGATCAAAGTTTGCAAAGAGGATGATAGACTTCATTAACTCTAAGTCTACTGCAGAGTTGAAGGAGCATGACATGCCAGACAGAATAACATGTGCAATTGATTTCAATAAAATGATTGTCAGAAACATCTACAGGATTACTGCTGAGAAGAAGATAAAGGAGATAAAGGAAGCAATTTCAAAGTTTAACATCTTGTTTGACAAAAGGGTTAGGGTTGGACTTCCTTCTTGCTGGGATCTTCAGGGAAACTTGCTGCCATGGAAAACATATGAGACTTTGCTGGTTGAGGCAAAAAGCAAAGTTGATAACACTCATGAAAGGACAATAGTATTAAAAGGAGCCACCATTGTGAATTTCCTGAACAAAGATTTTAAACTTCTCTGGATGGTGATGACTCTATTTTCTGACAAACCTACTTATGGTAGGATTACAGCTTGCAGAATAGCACTCGACAAGTTAGAGGAAGCACCAAAGTCAAATGTACCACTATGGAGAAAGTGTAAGGAATGGATGATAGAGCAGAACAAAGATGCATCAGCAGGACCACATACTCAGGCCACAGATCCGAACAACGAGCAACAATCACCAATCATACTCTGATTTTTGTCACTTCTTATTTTCTTGTTTTCTTAAGAAGAATGAGGTATCCTTTACCCTCTATGTAATATTTTGTAATGACCCTTTACCTTAGACATTTAGGAAGATAGTTAAATAGTTTGGCAGTTTTGGTGGTTAGCAACTCTTCCATGATGTACTAAAAGAGGCAAAATTATAGAAAGGGGTTCGAATTTTGAAGGAACTGGCATATACTATTGTATTTTTTATATGAATTGATGATTAATGAAAGAATCAGGAGTTTTCCACACATTGTTGGGTATGATTTTGTAATTTCTTTGTTATGTGTCATCATGTGTCTTCCTTTCTTTAAATATGGTAATGAAGTTGCAGGTATTTGTTTACTTATGTGAATGAAGTTAAAATCCCTTAAAAGAGCGCTCCTATATTTAAAGTTCTTACTTCTACATTTCCTCTAAGTTACAGATAATAGTTTCTGTGAAAAGCAACATATTGTCTCTAACTTCTCAAAGCATTCTTCACTCAGCATTTATATTCATCAATCAAATGGCATTCTGAGACTTTCATGTCACCTAAGTATTGAGGATTAAAAATAAGGTGTTTCAGGTTCTTCATTTGAAAGTATAACATACAATTAAGTGACCACTAAGTGACATAAACAATAAACATTAATGTCTTAAGCACAATTTCTACATAGCCAGGAAATTGGTTTCTTAAGGGACAACAATGCCCTTGATCTTTTGCAAGACAACCCAACCTTTTTCTAGATGAACGCACTCTATCACACTATTGGGGGTGTCAGGAAGGAAAATTCCTCCAATGATCATCAAAAGTGCAGGACCTATAGCTAAACCCAGAGAGAGAAGTCACCCTAGAGTTTCTATGTGCTAGGTCCCATAATTAACGATATTTATTGTGAAGATCCCGAGTGTTGTGGCCAATTGGAACATTAATTAATCCCTTTGTGAAAAACCTTGACACAAATTCAAACAAAAATCTCTGTAAACCCAATCCATATATATCTAAACAAAAAACTTTGTAACTCAAATCACTGAAATTCAACAAAGTAGTTATTAAAGCCAAAATTCCAAAGCTTTAGTAATTCGTGAATCCTTTAATCTATCATCGAAAAACTCTTTTGAAATCATTAAGCGCAAAACCCATACAAGCCTACCTACCTGATTTGTGAAGTCAATTCCCACTCCAAGCATTATGCACCTAATAATGAGCATGGCTAAGCTAGTAGCACGAGTGTTGAGAGTTGTACCCACAAGAAAATAGATGCCTCTGCTGACAATACTAACCTTGTGCCCATATATCCTCACTATTCAAGACACACCCACTCCATGCTATTCAATTATTCATAATTTTAACATGTAAAAGAGAAAACAATATTTTATAAACAAATTTGGCCTATATCTGAAGAGACCGATTCATTTGCTTTGAATCCAATGTTATTTAACATATTTTTGGAATTTTCTCAATTTCTTAAGAAATTGGTTTGCAACTTCGATTCCAAAGAGCCACTTCATATATTCAGTTATTCATAATTTTTACATTCAAAATTGAAATCAATATTTTATAAAGAAATTTGGCATCCACTGTTATTTAACATATGTTCAAAATTTTCTCAATTTCTCGAGAAATTAGTTTGCAACTTCGAGTCCAAAGATATTTTGCCCTACTTCCTCTATCTGTTTTGCTCATAATTGTCCAAAAGTCACTCAGTAGTTTCCTATGATCTTGGATTTAAGGTAACAATAGCTGAAAGCAATTCTAACCATAAAGAAAAACTCTAAGACATTAAATAGATACTATAGTAGGAACGAAATCTTCAAACATTAAATGGAAAAATCTAAGAGAAATTATTTATCATAAAATACATTATCATGTGTCAAAGCTGGCGTGGAGAGATAAAATACAAGGGGCTTATTCATTGAAAACTTACCAGCATAGCAATGAGGGTAGTAGAAAACCACATGTTGCACACCATGCAACAATCACTCTGAAAGAAAATCCCACAAAGCCCAACTCAAACTTTTTGTTGATCTCAATGGTCAAAATATGAACTTAGAATCCACAATGAGATCACCAAAGTATATGACGTCAACTTCATCATCTGAAGATCTTGCGACGAACAATTCTTCTCCAGATTTTAGGCAGAGATCTTGCCTCTAATATCCCACCATTCATGAGGGCTCCTTTTGTTGTCGCCTTCATCATCGTCATCTGACACATCTCTAATTTAATATTGTGCCAGAGAGCGGAGGCAGGGACTATGTAGAGTGTGTAGGTGAGGACTATGTGGAGTGCAGAAAGTAAAAAATATTTCCTTTATATTTAGATTTCCATCTGTACATAGTATTTCTAATAATGATTAAGACATACCAAGTCAAAGAAATTTGGAAAATGCAATTTGGAAGCCCTAATAATTATGATTAAGACTGACACTATTGATAGACGTTTTGGGGTTCACCTCCCCTTCATCCAAGGGACAATAGACAAGATTGCGAGAGTCCTAAAGAAACATAATGTTCCCTCAAACATTAGACCCCTCAACACCATCAAAAGCTCCCTAAATTATGTTAAATACCAAGTGAACCGTATGGATCTAAAAGGTGTTTATGTCATCCCGTGTTCATGTGGGACCTCATACATTGGTGAAACGGGTAGGTCTATTAACCAGAGGATTAAGGAACATGCTGCTGATAGCAAACATGGGAGGAACAAATCTTCTGCTTTAGCAGAACATGCTGTGAAGACCAAACATCATATATGCATCAAGGAGGCTAAGGTCGTCGCAAAAATCTCTCATTTTCATCACCACAAATTTAGGGAAGCCATTGAAATAGAGCGGTCCTCTAATAATATTAATAGGGATGACAGTTGGAAAATTAGTAGCTATTGGATTCTCGCCCTCTCTTCTTAGTCTTTCTCCTCTCTTTCTGAGCTTTTTTGTTTGTTTCATACTCTAATTTTTTTTATTTTTTTTTTTGCGTCCTTTTATTGATTTCTATTAGAGAAGACCCCTTTTATTGATTTTATTAGTTTTTAGTAATATTATGTATTCTTGATCCGTGGTTTTTTGTTTTGTATTTTTTGTTCCAAGTAAAACACCCTCTCTTTTTATTCTTAAAAGATTTCTAGTGTATTTTTAATTTTTCTTTTTAGATATATATTAACACCCTCTCTTTTATGTTTTTATTTTAATTAATTTTTATTGGTTCTTGTTTTATCCCTTTATTATCTATTTATTTTCATTGAGTTTATTTATTTATTTTTATATAGTTTTATTTAATTTTCATAATAATAAAACAAAAATATTGGGATTCATGCAATTTTTATATAGTTTTATTTAATTTCCATATTAATAAAACAAAAATATTGAGAATCATGCATGGCTCCCTCTCTTTTATGTTTTTATTTTGATTAAAAAAAATTAGTGTATTGTTTTATCTTGATTCATCCCTTTTATTATTTATTGATTTTTATTTTCATTTAGTTTATTTACTTAGTTTATGTGGTTTTATTTTTAGGTAGGATAATTCGTTAAAAAAATTTGAATAATATTAATTAGCAAATAATAAGGAATGAATAAGTTAATAAATTAAATAATTAATTAAACAAACTAAATTATTATTTATTAATTATTTAAACAAGTCAAATTAATTCCCCCTTTCATAGATAGCCGTTTAGTTAATTTATTATATATTTAAAGTATTATACTATATAAATTTCCCTCCCTAGTCAAATTTAGTCGTTCCTCTAGCCGTTAGGTTGACTTTTCGCCTTATTTAACCATCCTCTGAGATCTGCTTCTTCATCTTGTCCTGAAGATGAACCACACTGGCTAGTTCAAAACGCGTCGACCAAATATTCTCAATGTGAATTTTTTCTGAAATTTTTTTCATTAATAAATCACCTTGTTGAGTGTATCTTTTCCAGACATAACAATACCAAACATAACACCACAACCAACACTACTTTACCAAGGCTTGCTAACAATATGACCACTAGTTTTGAAGATGAATACTATGAAATTTGAAACAAAAACAAAATTATTAACAGATGTATCATATGTGAAACAAGTCGCAAATAGTTACAACAAATCTAGGACACTCTCTAAGAAAGTAAAGGTGTGCATTACAATGTAGATGCCCAAATACTCGTGTGGAGAACTGAACCCTAGTTTCGATATGTGGAAATGGCGTGTGTGGGGGTGGTTGTGCGAAGGAATATTGTACAAAGGTGGCTATGCGAATGAAGCATGTGGTTATTCGAAAGTAGTTGTGTGGAGGAAGCGTGTGTGGAAGAAGCGTGTGCAGAGGAAGTCGTGAGGAGACGTAGATGCAAGCAAAATGCAAACCCCGCTTAAAGAAGCATGGCTTTAATCAATTAATTAGATGTAGGCAGGGACTATGCTACGTTGCAACTATTGTTCTTGTTGAGTGTCATTTCAACATTGCATTTATGTAATTATTATCAAATAGCATTTCCAAACAAATTATTATTGTTACATGTGAAAGAGATGTTGCTAGTAAACTTTTAGTGTCATCCAGATGAAAGCACGATACCAAATTCAAGGTAGGTTAAAGAAACTAATAGAAATAATGAAATAGTGATATTAAATTATAATTTTTTAATTTAAATTTTAATAAATTATTATTTTCAATTATTTTCATATAATAAATTGTTTTTCTATTTAATACTTAAGTAAGGGTAAGATATTTTGGGTAATATATTTTTCAAGGTTCAAGGTTATTTAATAGTTAGGCTCAAAGCTATTACAATGATTTACTCTATGTGAGCTCATCATGTCACTTATGGGAATTGAGCCTAGGTGGGGAGGATAACAATATTCCTCCCAACCACCTGAGATAACTCAATTAAAAAAAAATCCAATATTATTGTTGTATATTCATATATTAAATATTTATTACATTTTGTTAAAATCAAGATGATTAGAAATTACAATGTAACTTTTGGGCTTATCATTGATAATGTTACAAAATATACTATCTCAAAAAGCATATTATAATTAGGATTATCATTATGATGCTCAAATTATTTATTTTTAAAAAGGATACGAAACATTAAGAATGCATATAGAACTGAGCCAAAATTCAAACACTTTAAAAATCAATTGCAAAATATTTATATATTAAATTCAACATCAACAACCCAATCTAGGGTAAGAATAATTCAACCCAATTCATGAGATAAAATTATTACTATAGCTCGAAGAACAAAGAGTAATGTTGAAGCTATCAATAAAAAGGTAGTTAGCTCTAACAAAAGGGGTTATGTATATGATATGAGGGCTAAGGAAAAGGGAAAGTACAGAATGTCTCAACTCAGAAATCCTAGCTACAAGCTTGTCCAAAACCTAATCCCTCAATGCCAACCCTCTCTCATAAATTCTTTTACTCCTAGTTTAGGGGGGCATGTTTGCAACCCTAAAAAGTATTTAATGGTTGAATCATGACATGTAGACTCTAAATTTGAACATGAGGATGATATTATCCTTGAACAACTAGATAACGACTCCAGGACACAAAACTAAGCTCCCCTACCATTAGACACAATAGCGATCTTGGCAATAATTATATCGTCGGCCTTTGACAAAAAAGACAAAAACATATAACAAACCTCACCTTTTAAGAATATACGTCTAATTTGTCTTGCATTTTGTTGTATGTTTTTGGTCCTTTCTCTAGTGACTTTTCAATGAAGGCATTATGCTTGTGAAGTTCTTGTAATATGTAACATTATCATTTATCACAACGTGTGCCATAATCTTTATCATGGCATAATGTTTGATCTTTATCCTTGTGGAATTCTCTTAATATTTTTTATTGTTTTCTTGGTTTGGTTTGGATGATATATCTTTCACAAAACCCTAAACACTTAAACGTTGAGTGTTTTTACTACGAGCAAATCTTAATCAACATGTAGGATCATGTGGAGTTTCAGATGGGTTTTCCTTGTCCATTGAACTGAAAGATTAACAATGAGCGTAGAGCTCATTCCACTCAACCATCGTTTGCATGTGTTGCCATGTTTTTAAGTTGCACACATCATCATTGATGCATAATACACTGCATAATTGTGGGGATATGGGGAGTTGATGGCCCTGCTCTCTTTGTTCTGTTGTGTTCCCTTCTTGATTGGATTTTGTCATCTGCTGAGGTTGCTTAGGGGTTTGATATACTGAATTGGAATGAAGTTGTTGCATCGAAATGGCAATTTGTTTGAATACAATCACTTACAATTTGTGAGGTTGTTGCCAAATCACCCACACTTGTTGTAAGGTAAAAAAATTTCACTTCTCATCCATGCTTAAAGGTTTGAATCTGAAACACATGCAACCACTCAAACATATATAACATCTAAGAATAACCATTGTGAGATGGTTAAATGACAACAATATCATGTTCTATGTAATGTAAGAAGGTCTTAAATACATTTTGTTATGTCATTAAAACTTCACCTTATATAATGTTCGGGGTATTTGCCCACATCTGTATGTGAGAATATTGTTTATAAGTAGTCCTTTCTTATTATTGCTTAAAGCTGCAATTAGTGTTTGTGGTGAATTTGGTTGATAATTAAAATCATTCAAAATGTGAATTTTTTGTGAATGTCTTTTGTGTTAGATATATATTTTTTGGATTATAAAAGTCATCCTAATGCAATTTAATAGACATTGGTTTTAACTTCAAAGTTGATATAAATTGAAAAGACCAAGCACACATGGTGGAGAGCACTTTGATTTTAGTTAGTGTTAGAAATCTTGAAAGTACATGAATGCAAGTCTTTGCTTGGTTTTAGAAGGAGAAATATGCAAAGGCTTACTCAAATATATCAACATTGGAAGGAAAATTATCTTACCTTTCTTTAATGAATGAAGATGCGAGCTTGTATGCTTTTTTGACTCTATAATACATGTAGTTGTTATATCTATCACAAATGGATGTTTATGTTGATAGTGCTTGCCACTCAACTAGTCACAACATTATAAGAGAGTCCCATTACATGTTATATGAAGGGATGTATAACAAATGTTGCAAGGTATATCCTTTTCGATTTAGATCCAAAAAAGGAGTAAAAGATTGACTAAATATATATCTAGGAGGTGTTGTGCATAACAAAGTTCATTTGAAGGATTGTCTAATTATGGAAGCAAATTTTAGTGAAATGCTTGATGAATTTAGTAAGTGTGATGCTTGTGCCAAGTGTTTATAATATTAAGAGTAAATCAATAAAGCATAATTCTAGGGCACAATGCACAACTTGAAGTAGGACATGTTTGATGTTGAAGTGCACGGTATTAATGTGGGTGGAAAAATTAGCTCACACTTTTATAGGAAAGTTCAACCATCATAATAGAGCTTTGCATCTTCTTTCTGTATCTCTTCGCCATCAAGTTATGATCACATCAACCATACAACTAGAAGATAAGGTCTTGTCTTTCAAACCAAACCAAGTAAGGGCTTGGTCATATGTGATGAGCCACTCACAATAAGACATGCCACATGGCCCAATGATAACAACCCCTACCTTGAGGTGAGAAGATGATGTGGAGGAGGCATCTAATGTCATATAATTGCATTTGGCATCCACTATTTTCAAGGAACCATTCTTCTTTGGATGGGGGAAGGCATGAACAATACAATTGGGGAATTGATGATTAAAATTGGGTGGGCAGAGCCACTGAATCACTATATTGTATGATATGAAGCAGTATTAAGTGAAAAATGTTGTTTTCAATTGGAATGTATTATTAGTTATAAACTTCTCTAATTGCAATTGGGTTGCTATTGTAGAGATTCATAGAGAGTAGTGGATAGATCATTGTTGGTATTAACGTTACGTTGTTCATATTACCATTATATAAAATAATTTTTGTAATGAAAATATACAGTTTGATTTTTATCCAATTGATTTACGCAAATTATGTATGTTGCATGAATTTGTTTCTATTATTTGTTATTACTTTATTAAATTGTCTTGCATAACCAATTCATTGTGTAGGATAACTGAAACTTGCTGTTTTTTATGGATACATCAATGTACAAGGTTCATTATCCTAGATAAAACAAGTATCTCAACATTCATTTCACATGTTATCATTAATATGCTACATAATGTATGGTCAATACTCTCTCTAAGACAAAGAAACCAATGGAAAAAATGTAGAGCCACATTAAACTACTTGATGTTAACCCTGAAGGTGCAATTCAAGCAAGAAGCCCATTAGTCATAAAGGAAGATTGTCATCAAATATGGGGTCCATTTGTAGAGTGAAAACCAAAGTGAAGATTTCACCATAAGATAGTAAGAAGGATACTTTGAGCATTGTACAATTGTGTATTTTGTCAATATTTGGGTTCATGAATAAATACTAACAAGAAAACTACAGAAGTTGATAAGTTGTTTGAGGAATAAACAACTCAATTGATTTAAGTTAAATTTCATGAGTTTGTGTAAGAATGAAAGGTTAATAAGGAGATGCTTTATCTTGGAAAAAAATTTGGTGTTGGAAAATTGTGGTGAACAATACTGTGGTTTTGCAACGTTTGGTTGCAGGCTAAGGAAAAAGTCTCAAAACAAAAACACAATGGCCCAGTCATGGCATGCAATCTTGTGATGTTGCAAGTCAGAGATATTTTTGCATAATTTTTTTTTAAATACCATGCCTCATTAATCTTCTGACAACGACTGACTCATACAAGAGTCGTTCTTACGACGATAGGGAACATTAAGTCGTCATAGGAGAAGCATGACCGATATAACAAGTTCGTCGGAAGATGTCCTTGGTCATCGGTCTACTAATGTTAATAGTTTTGTTGGTTTTTGAATTGATATGCATGGGGTTTTTGGTATACTGACAAAGCTCTATCCATGGGGCTTTCGATATACCGATTCCTCCTTTAGTTGGTGTTACACAGACCCATTTTCTTGAAGGATGTATCCTTTAAGCGATAAATTGACTCATACTTCCATTGGTCTTACGACGACTAGTTTCGTTGAAGGATGTACGCTTTTGGCGATAAACTGACTCCTACTTTCATTGGTCTTACGATGACTGGTTTCATCAAAGGATGTACGCTTTCAACGATTGAACGACCATTGTTGTCATCGATTATGCGAGACTAGAAGATCATCCTTTCATTGGTATATTGACTAATAACAAGCATCAAAATTACGACAAATTTGAAAAAATGTCCATAATATGATTGTACCATGTTCCACATTTACTGAAACCTCCTTTTTTCATTACAGTGACGAAATTTTGTCTCAAGAACAACAACAAAGGAACGTAAAAAAATGGCTCAATTTTTATTAGTTCGTTGACCTAGACTTCTACACTTAAAAATCTAGGGTTTACCTTGAATATCATCCTTGAAATGAGAGGAACTACCCAAAGGTTTTCTTTGAGATGTATTTCCTATGAAAAAAGAATTTGAACTGAGTTTAAAAAATGAATTAGGCATAAAATGATATTATAGTTTTATTATGAATTATTTTTAAAGTGATTTACGAATCGCTCAAAATAGGAATGATTTTTGGGGTGGCAGTGCAAGAGAGGTTCTCACTAGCCCTGGAGGAATAACAATGTTCTTGTGTGCTTAGAATCTTGGATTGGCATCTAATAATCAAGTCAAAGAATATGTTCTTCTTCAAGGGGTCAACTTAGCCAACTCCATAGGAATTCAAAACCTAATCATAGTTGATGATTTGAAAAACACAATCATGTACCTTATTATGGGTTCCTCTCCTCAAGATTCCAAACTTAGTGTAATTTTTAGTAGAATATGAGATGGTTTACATTTTATCCACGTTGTGGACTTCTTCCATGTGCTAGACTATAGGAGAAATTCCCAAGTATTCTTCTTTGCTAATGGGGCTATAAAAAGGAATGAGAGTGATATATTAATAAACACCCAACTATAAAAACAATGAATCCCATAATTCCTTTCACATCAATTTGGGTGCAATTAATTCCATTACAAGTGGTCGAAATCCATGTGATTCAGGCACAAGTTGACACCCTTTTTACGACATATGCATTTAAGCTCTAGGCTTGCGATGGGATATTGTGTGAGGTGAAGGATTTGGCAGTGTTTCAAGGTGATCATTATGAAATGAGGGTTAAGAAGGTGGAAAATAAAATTCAAATACGATGTCATATGCTAAGATAAATTTGAAGCCATTGAGGCCATCTTGCCTCTTCTTTATCTTACAAGAGCACCCTTTCACCTGGTGTATCTTCTCCATAATGTTCAAGAAATTTTCTATATATTTAAGTGGCTTTTTATTCCAATCTATGGATTTTAGTGAAATCTTGGAGATGTAGGGGTTACTTAAGTCCCTCGAAGAACAAATTAAATATTTACAAGACACTATGAGGCATCTTCACATGAAAATAAAAAATCTAAATGCGCAGGATATGGCTACTATGGATATCATGATTCAACGACAACAATTTCTTCATCAAGTGGAGTTCAAAACCAACATCATCTGTCATCACATGGATTCAATCTTATTTGGAGGTTCACTAGTGCCTTGGAATTCATCCCTCTCAGTTGATTCTGCATTTAGGAACTCACAAAACCTCACTCCTAGATTTCTAACTTGAACACAATTACAGTTGCAACGAATCAAGAAAATGCTTTCAAGGCCAGTGCAAACACTTCGCCAAGTTGAATTACATGTTTTTCAAAGTGTGTAGAATATTTTTTTTAACCAGAGGTATACAATCCAATCCCTTTATGAATCTATACAAATCCTAGGTGTTTCGAATAATTCTAAAATAGTTGTAAATGCCTTGGAATTTTGGAAAACAACCAGTTTTCCTCCTTTGATGTAACATATTACCACCTACTTTAGCAACCTCAACAAAGTCCAACCAAGGTGCTAAGTGGTAAGCACACAATTGATGTACTCATTGTCACCTCAACACAATCTCCTCTCACATTAGGTCAACTCCTACAATGTCATGAGGGGTATTCCAATCTCCACACACTTCATCAACAAAGCCAAAAAAACTAGTGCCTAGAAACACTAAGTATCATGAGGGCTAGGAATTAGTTGAAACAAATGATAAGTTTGATATATGATTTATAACTGCAGAAAATACAAACCAACAAACAAATTCACTCAAAATACCCAATAAATAGTTACCTTTGATGCTTGAGAGTGACGGAAGGGTACAAATACCAAGTAGGATGATTTATCATTGGTTTCCACTTGATTTTTAACCCGATTTTGGAAATATTATTGTTTCCATACACTTTCAAATCTGCAAAATAACTAAAAATGTAGAAATACTAGATTTGGTGTCCTTGAAGCGACCCAAAAGTGTAGCAACACAAGATGATGAAGAATGATTGGGTGCTTTATCTTGGGTACTAAAATATGAGTGCAAATATAGCCAATTATGATAAAAATACAAGTAATTGACAAGTTACAACAACTTGATCCTAACATGCATAAAGAGGGGGCCCAATCCCCTAAGGGTAAAATATGAAAAATGCTCTAATCAAGATAAAACTTTTTTCGACACTTAGGGCAGCTATAAGCATTTTTGAATATTGATAAAAAGTAATAAAAAAACTTCATAAATGTAAGAAGATCTTTAAGGAGTTAGAAACAACCTCTCTTACAATATCCTATGTAACAACCCTCACCAGCCTTCAAGGAGATATTGCTATAAATAAATTTCATAATTGTAAAGATCCCTTCAAAACCCTCAAAATGATGTTAAATAAATTTTAAAATAAAAAAACAAGAGGTCGTTTTCCTTAGGCCTCTAAATCATCAATATGACACAAATCCAAAGATAATGCCTAGATCAAATATATGATACATGGAATTTCTTCTATACGATTGTAACATCTCTGTTTAGTCCCCAGATTTTGTAATATGTAATTAAGACTGATAATGACATGGATATTTTCCAAACTCTATTTGATGTAAATATTCTTTTTTATCTAATATATATTGCTAAAACTAGAGAAGAGGGTAGCCAACACAGATCCTAATGCTTGGGAGGGAAGCTTGACTGAGAGGAAAAGTTGTACGTACGATATGGGAAGTTTCCTATCCACCTTAATTAATTGAACAAACTTTGATGTAGCAGATGAACTACCCAAACTAGCAACAATTATGAGAAGAATGGGGAAGGCGGTACCCAACTACTCCAGAGTATGG
The DNA here is from genome assembly GCA_031772625.1 of Pinus tabuliformis. Taxonomy (NCBI): domain Eukaryota; kingdom Viridiplantae; phylum Streptophyta; class Pinopsida; order Pinales; family Pinaceae; genus Pinus; species Pinus tabuliformis. The sequence continues at coordinate 424,568,975 of CM062813.1, forward strand.
GCCATGTACCATTATGGAGGCTTATGGTTGACCCTGCAACTCGAGGAGGGACCCTAGACTCTCATGTTAGGGGTAGTACTTGTGGGGGGGTAAGCCAACAAAAGATGAGAACAATGAAAAAATGGAGTGACTAGTAGCAATAGTTGAAGAGAAGTGCGTGAGAACTATAGGTTGTATGTCAATAAACCTGTGAATTTCACGAGCATATACTGGTATGCATGTGAATGCTGAAAGAGTGACTCAAAACATAAGGAAATTGAAAGCCTTATGAGTCACAACCATCTTGTGTGGAAGTGTAATCTTAACTAAATTGGACAAAGAGCTAGTGAGGAAGCCTTCTGTTGGCTTGTATGGGCCTGACCCAGGTTCAGAGGTGATTTAGCCAAGCAAATCCCAGTACTACTAGCCCTTTCGGCAATAGTCCCTGGAGCACGGACTGAGGTCTCACTCGAAGTAGTATGGGAGGGTGCTAGAACCAGATTTTCACAGCCTGCGGATGTTTGATGAGCTTCTGGAGGTCCACTGTTTGACACTGCGCGCACGTCGCTACGCGCACTGACTATCCCTTCGCAACCTGCGGTGCTTCTTATGCACAGCCCTACTCGGGGTGCAACCTGTATAATACCCAAGTTCCTTGCTATTTAATCTGTTATTACCCAATTACTTAACTTGTTTATGTAAGATTAATGATTATTACAACATATTCAACAATCATATCAGTGTGCACGATAAATAAAACAGTATAAACATAAAGAAGGCAATGCACAACAGATACACAGAAATAGGAATCAACTTCTCTTTATTATTCTTCGATCCAGATTACAGACTCGACACCGCCCTGCGCACTCAGCTGCAGGGGTCCGCACACTCAGCTGTGGACTCTACTAGGCCTCTGTGCACTCAGCTGCAGAGCCTCTTCCTACTACTACGACCCAATACACTTAGACTCTTACTCTAAGCTCGAACCATTCGTACTCTTCTCTCTAATTCGCTCCTTCGTTATCTTTAAAACTTAGAGCCTTGCTCTATTTGTACAATCCCATGGTCTGTGGACCACGGGTAGGCCAACATGACTTTACATTACATTACAATACTTTAGGGCATACAGCCCTATGACTCATCCTATACTTCGTGCTCTGTGCCCGTAATTTGCAAAGTCTTACAAAACCTTTGACCAAAACTTGGGCTTTGAGCCCCAAAAAATGTTGTGGGGGGCTTCCATGCCCAATAGGCCCCCAACACAATCATCATGACTTGTCTCGAGTCACTCTGCTGGTGCGGCGACCTTAGCGTAGAGCCTCTCCAACTGGTCCTGTACTGCTCGGAGGTTCGCGACGCATTGTTCTGTGGTTTGCTAGACTTGTTGCATGTGCTCTTTCGATGCTTCTTTGTGAGGATCAACTGCCTGCCTTAGTGCATAGAGTCCCTACATCTGTGCGAGCTTGCCCTTAATAGTGATCCACATCTGGATGCTTGCCTCCATGAGCATCTAGAAGATCTTGGTCTCGCGAATCCGCTTTGTGTCTTTGGTGGTCCAGAGTGACGCGTACTTTTTGGCCTCTGGTAGGTCCTGCTCAATGCTAGGGAACTGACTGTCCTCGGTAAATTCCCCTGTTACCAGTAAAATGGACAAGAGAAACCACACATAGTGGAAGGTCTTGCCCTACTCCTGGGCTTCCTTGCAGTTGGTCAAGAAATCCTCGCAGAGGAACTCAACCCAATTAAATTGCACGCCCTCTGCGCATTGTTCTGCCAACGCAACTACCGGCACTGGTACCTCATCGTCACGACATTTTCTCATTACCTTCCCGGCCAAGAGTTGGGTGGCTACACACACCCCTTTATCTTTGATGTTGTTGATTGCGTAACCCCTCTTTTTCTTCTCAAGTTTGTATTTTTTCTTCATGGCCTCTACGAGCGCCAAATCTCCGCTTTTTCTTGTTATCACTGCGGGGTCCTTTCCCTTATAGGGGAGCCGGGAAATCCTATGGATGAGATCCGCCGTGATGGGAATAGGCTCCTCCAACCATAAGTACCCATCGTGCACCAGGAAAAGCGGCTTCCAGATGGCGAAAATAGTGATAGGCATGCAGTGAGAGTGTGGAATCCATAGCAGATGAAGTAATCCAGCCTTCTCCACACAGTGCAGCCATTTCCGCGGCTCTAGTTTTGTGATTGGCTACTTTGTGCTTTGCATCATGAGGCTCTCCATCTCCAAGTGTGGGAACTTCTCGCTGTCTACGAGGTCCCAATATTCAAACTTCATTGTGGGTACACGACCCAAGTGCAAGCCCTCAAACACAATTCCATCGGGGAGGAGCAGGGTTTGGAGTGCGTTCTTAGTGGCATCCAAGTCCTTTGGTATCTTAGTTTTCCCTTTCCGCGAAGGGACGTACTCGGGCAATTTCATTGCAAAACGCACTGGTTGGATGTCCTCTTCCATGTCTTCTGCTGCCTCTATCTCATTGACGAGAGCTTGTAGGTCCTCCTCCTTGTCATCTGTCTCAATGGTGACAACCTTTCCCTTTTCTTCCATTGAGAGTTTACCGAACCACGGATTCCTTGGGGACATGCAAACTAGTCTCACTGCCTACTTATCTTTCTTGGGCCTTAGCGTCTAGGGTGATTTCAGGATTTTCGGCGCGACCCCAATGTCTTTGGGAACATCATGTACCATAGGGTTCTGCGCGGCCTCGTCAGTGGTTCCTTCTGCCGAGCCCAAACCTCTCCTGGTAGTCGTCATCCTGTTTGAGCTATTTGTGGTCGTTCACGAACTTCGGGGCTCAAATCTTGCTCGACGCTCAACACTCTATGCTCTAATCAACTGCTCAAATCTCAAATGAACAAGTGTTGTCTCGTGGTTAGCCCCTAGAGTTTTATAGCGCCTTTTGAATTCAAATTCGACTGTTCCCCCCAATTCTGGGCCATCAATGCTTTCTTGGCAGAAAATTGCCCCAAATCTAACCCTTAATTCGTGTCTTAAATGCCTGTCGCCAGCTCCCTTTTGCCTTAAATTGGACATCTTATCATGAACAGTGACACCAACGGTTACTTCCCAGCCTACCCACATGGCAGCGCAGCCCCCGTGCGCGGATGCGAACCTTGTGACATGTTGATTCTGCGTGCACCCCCCTCATCGCGCTGCCCCCAAAAAGACTCTTTTATAGTCCCTTGCTCTCTTTCAACTGCTTGGATCGCTGAGACTGTGCTCCCTGCCGCTAGTCAGGTGGTCGCACCACCTGTGCAAGAATTCAACTCGACTTTCGACATAGTCCGTGGAAATTCCTCAATCGCCTTTACGACAGCCGGCGCCACGCATTCCACTGTGTGTAGTGCGCTTCCCTAGTTACTGTGTTTGATGAGGTGTGATTGTAGCCATGGCAACAGAGTCATAAATTCTCAGCGACAGTCTTCTAATGTTGTGGTATGATCATCCATATCTTGCCTTGTCATCCTTGTTTTATCGACGAGACATGCTTGCGTGATCTCGTTTTCCAACCTGTTGATCTCAACGTCCATCAAAATGCTTTTCTTCCTCAATCGTATGCGGTCCTTTTCAAGTTTGCGAAGTCTAAGGTTCCCTCGCCGGATGGCTTCCTGAACCCTCATATGTTTGACCTCGCATAGATGTGTGATTTCTTCCTCCTGGTCATCGCGCACTGTCACAATTGCGGGAGCCAGTACATGCGGATTCCTTTTTGCATTCTCTTCAGCAATTACGGTCTCCACTCTGTTTTGTACCTTTGGAATCGTCTCCGCATTCAGGGTTTTGCACATGTTCCTATAGGCCCATCGAACTACTGGTACGCACAAGTCCCAATTAGTTTGTCTCGCCTGGTGAACCTTGTTCAGTACTCTGCACACCCTATCGAATGCTTCGTCATGGAGAATTGGTAGCACGCGTCGCCTCTCTTGCTGCTGCAGTTTGGTCTGATTCTCTAGTCTGGGGGTGGTGTGCATTTGTGCGAGCTATACAGCATATGTCTGTACCCATCGGGAAAGGTGGGCACGCAAGTTGTTCCACCCCTGCTGATTGGCTTTCGTTCAGAGCTGGGTTTTCCAAAACGTAGGCGCATCATCTTTCTACATCTGCGCTAGTCCTCAAAATTTCCTTGATGCATACCCCACCATCGTGCAGATGTTGAGCGCAACGCCCATTATAGAGCATTGAATCGTTGTTGTTCTGGTACTGTGCTTCCAAATTTGCTCAGAAATTCATCCATCGCTAACAATCCATCATATGTCCGCAACTCCCTTGCCTTTAATGTTATGCAATGCAGTGATCTAATCATCATGTTGCAATTAAGCGTTGTTACTTTGTGCAGCTGATTTTGCCATCGTTCTACTTCTTTGTCTGAATCTGAAGTGCAGGAGCTTTTGTGCTCCCACGAAATTCTTCCATCTGCAGTCCTCAACCCACGGAGACATCGGCACACCTGGAGATCATCCTCGTAACCTGAATCCAACAGCTACCACTCTGAAGATTTAATGGACATGATGACCGTTACGCTAGATCTTGGCTGAGGAGATCTACGTGTCTCTGGCAATGCAGTTAATAGCATAGGATTCAGTTAGTTAGTTTCAACACTTTTTCATTATAAATAACACGTCGATGAATGCTGTGTAGAAGCTTTTTACGATGTAATTTCTAAACTGTTGTTATTATCACCCCACTGTACTCTTTTTTATATATTTTACTGCTGGTGTAATACAAGAGAAGACTACTTTTCTGAGTTCATTCTTGTGATTGTTCGTTGACTGGTTGAGGTGGCAGAGGGCCCCTGTGCACTAAAGCCCTGTATAGTTTTCATTTGATTTTATTACGTTTCTGTTTTCATAATCATTAGTTTGTATATAACATGTTGTTTTGATGTTTTTAATTCACTGTTGTTTACATTTTCACTTCTGTTTTCTTATAGCTGTCAGCTGATCAATGTTTTTCTACAGGTTTTCTTAGGCAGCCCGAGCGAATTTATATCTTTTTGATAGCTATTGACATATGATATCATCTTGTCCTTCCTGCTAATTTCCATTTTCTGAAGTTTAATTCCAACACTGTCCTTTTTCAAGTTGTGATTTGCTTATTTATTTTTCTACTACTTAGACATCATACTACTCATTTGTTTATGGTTTCTTTCTATAGTCAAGTGACTCTATTAGTAATGAATCAGAATATTACTTATTTTAGTGTGATTTAGTTATCATATTGCTTAAACTTATTCATGATTGCTTCCCATAAGGTAGATTGAGCTGAAGGGTAAAGGATCAGAAGAGTTGAAGTAGTGTGATTAGTTTCCTTTATGCAATTTAATTTCTTGCAATTTAGTTATCATATTGCTTAAACTTATTCATGATTTCTTCCCACAAGGTAGATTGAGCTGAAGGGTAAAGGATCAAAAGAGTTGAAGTAGTGTGATTAGTTTCCTTTATGCAATTTAATTTCTTGCCATTTAGATATCATATTGCTTGACTTGTTCATGATTGCTTCCCACAAGGTAGATTGAGCTGAAGGGTAAAGGATCTGAAGAGTTGAAGTAGTGTGAATTAGTTGCTTTGCTTTTAGTTTTTGAGTTGCTTTAAGTTCAGTTTTTACTTTCTTTTTCATACAGCAGCAAGGATACTGGGCCATTGTCATTAGTTCATTGTTTGATACATTTACTTCCTCTTAAGAATTGATTTCACTACAGTTGTTTTAAAGCTTTCTTTTTGAGCACTTTTAAGTTTGGAAAACCACTGTAGAAATCGCCATCACCATCCATAACTTTCATTTTCGCCATCACACATTAGGGAAAGATAAATCCAAAAACAAACTAAAAAAAAACTCAAAAACGACAAAAGACTAAGAAAATGGTTATCTTGTACATATAGTACACTTCACTTCGTCAGTTTACGAATCCCGGATTGACATTTTAAATAGCAATTTAGAACACACTAAATTGACCAAACATTTTGGCGCCGTTGCCGGGGAAGTGAAATTAGGTAGCCAATTTCTTTAAAAAAAAAAACAAGAAAATTTCAAGGAAGGAAAATTGATAACCTCTCAAAGTATGCTCTCCTCTTGCACTTAGTGTGATCTGGAGGATCAGAAAAGAGAAAGTTATTGGTTTAATAGTTTCTTGAGTATGCTCTCTTCTTGCACCTAGAGTGACCTGGAAGATCAGAAAGAGAATTATTAGCCCGACTTGAAGAAAAATAAAAAATGACATGCATAGAGCAAGAGATTCTAGGGGAAGGTTTTTAGCTAGAGCCAAGAGTTCGATTTTTACAACTCCTTCTACCTCAAGGAATAGACAAGAGACACCTCCATCATCTCCAACCTATACTCCTAGCCCTAGGATTCCTGGAATTCAAGAGACAGTAGTTGAGTTAGGAGACTCTTCCTCACCATCCATCGAATCTGAATTAGGAAAAGATCCTTTCTTTTCTTCTACTGGGAGACACATTGTAATTGAAGAAGTAGAATCACTTGACGAAGAAGAGGGAGAAATTCCTCCTCATTCGCCATTAGTAGAGGAACCAGAGGACTCTGAAATCTCTGAGAAAACTACCATGACAAAAAAGGGAGTTAACGGATTTGGTAGAGGTAGAGGTAGAGGAGGGGGAGGAGGAAATAATGGAGGAGGTAGAGGTAACAATTGGGGAAATAGGGATGGAGATAACTCATTTGGATTTCCTATAGTCGATGAGGATTCTCGAGCAAAAATGAAAAATATTTCACCATCTGTCCTCCCAAACTTTCATGGGTTAAGAAATGAAGATCCTGAAACATTTCTATTTGAGTTTGAGGTCGTGTGTCGAACCTATGATTATCTGGAAGACTCTCAAAAACTCAAACTGTTTCCTTCAACATTGAAAGGAGCTGCTTTGAAATGGTTCATGGGATTACTCATTCAATCCATTAGGACTTGGAATGATATGAAACAAACATTTTTGGATAGATACATGGATTATTGTATGCATACCAACCACAAGGATGAAGTATTTAAAATGGTACAAAAAGAAGATGAAAACTTGGAGGATTTACTTGAAAGATTCCAATACAATCTGAAAAGAGCAAAAATGAGTAACTTAGATGAGGAGACCTTGAAAGCCCTTCTATTAAAAGCCATTAGAGATGAATGGATAGATATTTTGAACATGATGGGAAAATGAGACATATCTCACTTCCACTTCATGACATAGCAGAACTATGTGTCCATCTCTCAATAGGAAAATCTAAAACTGGAAAAGGGCCTAGAGATCCTTCTCTCATCAGAGCAAACAAATCTGCAACTGGATCAGTAAGTAGGGCTGAGATTGGAAATATGCTTGATGAATTCAAAACTGATATCTTAGGGAGTCTTAGTGAGCAACTAGACACTCTTAAGATCCACAATAAGCAGAAAGCAGAAGCTAAAGCTTTAGCCATCTTTTGCCCAAAATGTAGGAAAAAACATGCTCTCAGGGAATGTCCCTTGGATGCAAAAGTTATAGAAACATGTGCGATTTGTTCAGAGAATCATGAGACCAAGGATTGTCCTTCAATTCCTGGGCTCAAAGCTGTCTTTCAAGAAGATCCAAATACAATTGAGTCTCTCTGTTTTGTTGCAAGGAGACCTTGGCAGGGGCAACAAAATCAAGGGTTTAACAACTCTATGAACTTTCAACCCCCACCAAATTTGAATCCTTGGCAACAACCTTGGTCCCAACCTCAAAATCCTTTTCAATCATGGGTACAAGGTATGCAAAATCCTTATGGGAGATTTGCTCAATTTTATCAATATCCTCCATCTTTTCAAAACCAACAGGCTCCACAACTTCCAAATCAAAACCCACAACTATCATTTCCATTTCAACAACAACAACCCTCTCAACAAAACCCAAATTCTCAACTCTTGCTTCCATTCCAACAGAAGTCAAATCAACTTCCTTCTCAGCCATTGCCAAACCCCAATAATAAAAACCCTCAAAATGCTTACATGATAGAAGGACAACAATTTCCTGCCTATATGATTGTTCCTCTCAATGATGTACAACTCAGATCTGGTAGAGTTCTAGATAAATCTTCTATAGATGCCCAAAATCAAAGCATTTCTGAGGAAGAATCTCTTGAAGCCAATAAGGGTTCTGAAGCATCTCTTCAAAACCCAAACACTCAGAAAGAAAAAGAAAAGCTAACCCCCACAACTCCTATAGTTGAGCAACCTGCATCTTCATCCACACCTCCTTTTCCTGAAAGATTACAAATTGAGAAAGGGGTGGAAAAACAAATCTTGTTGCCTGACTATGATTTTCTAGATGAATTGAAGAATGTTTGTATCAAGATTCCCTTGTTACAAGCCATTAAAGAGATTCCTATTCTAGCCAAAACAATAAAGGAGTTGAGTCTTAAAAGACCAGGAAGGAAACCTAGAGACACAAGAAGAATCCACCTGGTAGGGAAAATTGCAGACATCATGATGGGAAAAATTACTAAGCAGAAGTATGTAGATCCCAGTAGTCCGATTGTCAAAACACATATCAATGGGGTTGAAATTCCAAATACTTTGATTGATTTAGGGGCTGCTATCAACATTATGAGTAGACATACTATGGAACAACTGAAACTTCCTAACCTTCTCTTTACACCTACTTTACTGCAACTTGCAGGTCGATCAATTATTAAACCAGATGGTGTATTAGAAGACATTTCAGTCTCCTTAGACTCTTGGGAATATCCAGTAGATTTTATGATTTTAACTCCCAAGAGTAATTTAGGAGGACACCCTCTCATCTTAGGAAGACCTTGTCTAGCCACAACCGATGCTTTCATCAGTTGTAGGTCTGGGGATATGTATATTTCTGATGGTAATTTGACAAAGAAATTCAATCTGTATCCTCCAGCAAAAGCAATTACAGAAATAGGAGATAACGAATGGATTGATGATGAAGATACTATACAACCTGTCTTTACCATTTATGAAGTTAGTCAAGATAGTCAAATTCTGAACACATTAGAAAATTTTGAAACATCTTCAGAATATGACCACACACAATTTCAGTTAGATTCTGACATTGAGTATCTATCATCTAGACAAATGTCTCTTTTCTCTATGGAAGAATTTGGTAGTTCCGCCATTGAGATCTTTCCAGGAAAAACATTGAATATCAACAAAAATTTGGAAAGATCACAACAGGAAGAACTAACCAAAATCTTGCAAAAACATTCTACTGTATTTGCATGGGAGTATACCGATAGAAAGGTATTGACCCTAAGACTTGCATTCATCACATCTACATTGAGGAAAATAGTAGACCAATCAGACAACCTCAGAGAAGGATGAATCCAAACCTTATGGAGATAGTGAAAGAAGAGCTCCAAAAGTTACTTAATGTGAACTTCATTTATCCAATTTCAGATAGCCGATGCGTTTCTCCTTTGGTTATAGTACCTAAAAAGAATGGTAAATGGAGGGTATGCATTGATTACAGGGAATTGAACAAAGCAACTTTGAAGGATCACTTTCCTTTACCCTTTATCGATCAGGTATTAGATACTTTAGCAGGCAGAAAGTATTTTTCATTTTTGGATGGTTTTAGTGGTTACAATCAGATTCAGGTAGCACCTGAAGATCAGGACAAGACCACATTTACCTGTCCATGGGGAATTTTTGCTTACCGAGTATTTCCTTTTCGATTATGTAATGCACCCTCAACATTTCAAAGGGCAGTACTAGGAATCTTTTCCAATCTAATCCATGATTGTATAGAGGTTTATATGGATGATTTTACAGTTTATGGTAATTCATTTGAAGAGGCATTAGAGAATTTGGAAAAAGTCCTTATAAGATGTAAATAAACAAACCTATAATTAAGTCATGAAAAATGCTTTATGATGTTTACTGAAGGGATTGTTTTAGGACATCATATTTCAGGAGATGGGATTAAAGTTGATAGATCAAAATTTGAAGTCATCTCCAAGTTGCCTATTCCAAATTGTCAAAAAGATGTTAGAATTTTTCTTGGATTTACTGGATACTATAGAAGATTTATTGAAAACTTCACCAAAATAGCATCTCCACTCTTCAAATTACTTACAAAAGACTGTGAATTCAAATGGGATCCTGATTGTCAATCTGCATTTGAAACTTTGAAAACAAGAATATCTGAAGCACCCATTTTGAGAGGTCAGAATTGGAAACTTCCTTTCCATATTTCCACAAATGCTTCAGATACAGCTCTAGGAGCTATGTTGGGACAAAAGGATTTAGTTCCTTATGCCATTTACTACACTAGTAAAAATTTGACTCCCACTGAGTTAAACTATATTGTGACTGAGAAAGAGTTATTAGTTGTTGTTCATGCAATCAATAAGTTTAGACACTATATAACTGGCTATGAAACTTTTTTCCATACTGATCATTCTGCAATTAGATATCTCATGAATAAACCTGTTACTAATGGCAGAGTTACAAGATGGCTCTTACTTTTACAAGAATTCAATATTACTGTGTTGGATAGACCAGGGAAACAAAATACAGTAGTTGATTTCTTGTCTAGAATCCAAAATACTAACGAAGATTCTCCTGTTGAGGATAAGTTTCCAGATGAATATTTGTTTGCAGTAACTACTAAGACTCCTTGGTATGCAGATATTGCTAACTATTTGGTTACAGGGAAGCTACCTCCACATCTATTTCCTGGTGAAAAAAGAAAAATTATTCAGGAGAGTTCAAGTTATTCATGGATTTCTAATGAATTGTTTAAAACAGGGCTAGATTGTGTGATCAGAAGATGTGTTCGGGAAGATGAAATGCCTGACATCCTCAAGGCATGTCATGATGAACCATGCGGTGGACACTTTGTTGACAAAAGGACGGCCTATAAAATCCTTTCTTTAGGATATTATTGGCCTTCCCTTTCCAAAGATGCAAAACAATATGTCAGAAGGTGTGACAGCTGCCAAAGAGTTGGGAGACCGACTCTTTCAAATGAAATGCCATTACAACCACAGGTACTCATCGAACCCTTTGAAAAATGGGCTTTAGATTTCATTGGACCCATTAATCCACCATCTAAACAAAAGAAGTATATATTGGTATGCACTGATTATGTCACTAAATGGGTAGAAGCCAAAGCATTGCCTTCTGCCACTGAAAATTCAGTTGTTCAATTTCTTTTTGAGGATATTTTTACTCGTTTTGGTGTCCCAAGAGAAATTATGACAGATCAGGGAAATCAATTTACATCTAACTTGATGGAGAAGCTGATGGAAGAATACAAAATCAAGCACAGAAAATTTACTCCTTACCATCCGCAAGCAAATGGCCAAGTGGAGTCTAGAAACAAAGTTCTCGAAAGCATCATCACCAAAACTGTTCATCTACACAGAAAAGATTGGGCAGAAAGGCTTCCTGAAGCCTTATGGGCCTACAGAACTACATGGAGGAACACAACAGGACATTCTCCCTATGAACTTGTTTATGGGAAAGAGGTCCTGCTCCCCATTGAGTTTCAAGTCAAGACTTTCAAGATGGCAGTCCAGTTGGGTATGAATCTATCAGAAGCCCAAAAGCACAAAATGGAGCAGCTGAATGACCTAGATGAGATCAGACAAGATGCAATTTTAAGGACTGATCTAATTCAACATCAAAGATCTAAGTGGCATGACAGATACATCAAAGAGAGAAAGTTTCAAGAGGGAGATTGGGCGTTACTGTTTGATTCCATGTTTAAAGACTTCAAAAGAAAATTTCAGACTCATTGGCTTGGGCCATATGAGATTGACAAAGTCTTTAACAATGGAGCGGTAAGAATCAAGACTATTGATGAATTTCAAACTCCTCTCAATGTGAATGGCCACCGATTGAAAATTTATCATAAGCCACTCTCAAAAGAGGAATTTGTCAAAATGTTCCAGGAGAATTCTGCAATAAGGCTGGTGGAGAAAAATCCTTCTCCCCCATCAGCCTAGCCTTTGTTTCTTTCAGTGAAAAAAAAAAGAGAAAAAAAATAAAAATAAAATAAAAATCGTATAAGCCTGAAAACCAATCATAGATTGGCGGTCTTATACAGAAAATGTAGAGTGAAAATCAAGGACACCTGACACTCTATATTTTCCAAAAAAAATCTCCTCTCCTTCTCTTTCCATCTTCACTCAATCTCATTTGCCATTTCACTTCACCTCCATCTCATTCTCATTTCCATTTCACTTCACTCCACTTCATTTTCATTTCATTCCATTCATTCCATTTCATTTCATCAATAAAAGTCCCTTTCACGACTATTTTCATTCAGTTAGTTATTCTCTAACTATCTTTGTGCAGTTAAGGGGGTGTTGTCTCAGTTTCCGCAGTTGAAAGCTGTTTCCGCAGCCAGAAGCAGTTTCCGCAGCCAGAAACGATTTCCACAGCCAGCATCGCTCTGTTTTCAAATTTACAGTCAATTGTTAGTGCCATAATCATGAAATGCAGGTGTAATTGAGCTAAAGACATGGGGCATCTCCAAGACATCAAGGAAGAGCAATTGGTTAGAAGCCTTGAGCAATAAAAAAAAAATTGACAAAGTTTCCAAAGGTATGATCGAAAATCTTTATCAAATAACAATTCAAGTCATAATTACGCATAGTTATCAAACCATAACAAGTTCTACTATGTGCAATGATTTGATACGATAGCTCCACTACCACTCCTATTCCACGATATCACTCCACACACCTTGCATTCATTTCTCCAACGGCCTCATGATTATTTCGAGTTTAAACTCAAGACTGACTGCACTTCCATTTATTACCCGTACTCTTGAGACGTGACCTATTGTGCTACGGTTTTTCTTAGCCGTAATTTCCGCAGCCGTCTGTTGAGATGTGTAAAAATTTCATACACAGTCATTCGATTCAAAAAAAAAATACTGACGTTACTCCATTCGTTTACCACTCCACTAATACCATACTCCTCGCATGCATCCGCATTTTATTTTGAACTTGTTTACTGCTGCTCACCCTTTGTTCCTCCGGTAATTCAGGTACTTCCATTCCCTGTTCTCCATTTCCGACTGCAGCCACCACAGTTTGTTCTAAACCCCGATTGTAGCCACTACAGTCTATCCTAAATCCTGTAACCAAGCCATTTTTTTCTGAACCCTCACAGGTAGAAGAACTCTCAGTTGGAATTTAAAACAGAGGATGGGAAAATTATTGAGAGCAGAGCTGGAAGGACCGAAATACTTGGAAGGTTATCCTCAAACTAAGGAATTGCTGAAGAAAGCCAGATGGCTACGATTTATCCAAAAGTTTAAAGGCCATAACAAGGAGGTGATCAAAGCTTTTGCACGGTCTTTTGATGGAAAAACAGTGGAGATTGGAGACTTAAAGTTTACAGTGACTGAGGCCACAGTAGCAGCTTCCACAGGCCTACCTCAAGAAGGTGAAAGGTGGTTTAAAAATAGAAGTGTGGACGATCAGATATGGAGAATCATGCTACAAAACCAAGGTATGGATACCACCGTATTTAAAAGAGGCATCCCTGTTCATGCACTAAAAGAGGAATGGTCTAGTCTACTGTTAGTCATTCAGAAATTTATCACGTGTGAAGGTCGTTTTGGTTCTATGTATATGTATCATGCTAGACTAATGATGAATTTCCTAGATGGTCACACTCTTAATTTGCCTCATTTTCTGCTATTGAGTTTGAAAAAGATGAGTTTTACAGTTCAAAAACACATAGGCAACATTGAATCTCATCTCTACCATCATAGATTCATAAAAATTCTTATTGAGGACCAGTTGAAGAAAACTAAAGATACTTTGGAGCAATTCTTGACAAGAAACTACTTCCAAGAGACATCTGAGGCCTCTGGAAGTAGTCCACCAAAGATTCCAAGGAAAAGTAGGAGGAAAGAAAAGAACATTACAGTCCAAGACTCCCCTACAATAGAAACTCAAGAAACTATCCAAAAAGAAGAAGAAGATAGAGCTAAAAATAAGAAACAGAAGAAAGAAAAAGGCAAAAGAACCATTCAAGAAGTCTATCCATCCCCTGAGCAATCATAGAGGAGGATTATCAACCACTATCATAAAGACTAGTACATCTTCAGGCTGCTGCTATAGCAAAGAAAAAGCAAAAAGGAAAACAGAGTGCACAAGAAAAGAGTACTAGTCCATACTTAAGGAGGAGCACTAGGCTACAAGGAAAGGTGAATAAAACCCAAGAAAAACAACCTCACTTTATTGATTTAGGTGAAGAGACACTTGAGAAATCTCCAGCTCAGCCAAGCATTGAATCAAGTCCTTCACATGATGAAAGCCCTTTTCGGTCGGAAAGAGAGAGCAGTCCTCCTCCTCCACCAGATTTTGAGCTTAGTCCGAGAAAGACACCTGAGGTAGATCCTAATCAGCAAGAGGTATATAACTACCTGGAATCCTTAGAACAATCAGCTGCAGGACCGAGTACCACTCTGCCACTAGATGCACAAGTTCAGTCTTTGAAACAGGAGGTATTTGAATTAGAAGTCCTAAATAGGCATATCAAACAGGAAAATGAAGCACTCAAAGAGCAGAGCAAGGGCAGAGCAAGGTGGATAAGATTGTCCATGATAACACTATACTCCATTTAGGACTGTGGCAAAAGAAAAATAAGAAACTGAAGAAAAAGTGCAAAAAGTTAAGTAGAGCATTGATTAATCTCAAGTTCAAATGTCTAGTCAGGAAACCAAGGATGATGTTAGCATCAAAGAAGAAGAAAAGAGGGCTAGATGTCCTAGCAGAAGCCTCAGAACATATTGATTAGAGGGAAATAACTAAATTTTGGTTGCATGAGGGCATGCAACACCTTCACAGTGGGGGTATGTTGAGCCTCAAACCTGCACCTTCCTATACACCCTCTTAGACTTCCTTTTCCCACTTACTTCATCCATCAAGCTGTTAAATAATTGCATTATAGTCTAAAAAGAGATTCTGACATGGTTTTCTAACTATGCTTATGACTGTTGTTTGGTTTAGATTTTTGTTCAGGCAGCTGTGGAAACTTGTCAGTTTCCGCAGCCAGCACAGGATTCCGCAGCCATTTTGTTAAAGGCTATGCTACAGGTGTCCTATGAAGAAACGAGCCACATGGGCAAGCTACAGGTGACGGGTACATGGAACGTGTCCCTTCAGATCAGCCAAATCATCCATAGAAGGTCACAGTCAACAAGGGTCAAAGGCAAAGCCAACCAAGGAATTTAGCAGTGGCACGTCTCTGTTTTGAGCACGTGAAAGTTTATGTGGCACAGTCCTCAGCCCACGGAGACATCGGCACACCTGGAGATCATCCCCGTAACCTGAATCCAACAGCTACCACTCCGAAGATTTAATAGACATGATGACCGTTACGCTAGATCTCGGCTGAGGAGATCTACGTGTCTCTGGCAATGCAATTAATAGCATAGGATTCAGTTAGTTAGTTTCAACACTTTTTCATTATAAATAATGCGTTGATGAACGCTGTGTAGAAGCTTTTTACGATGTAATTTCTAAACTGTTGTTATTATCACCCCACTATACTCTGTTTTATATATTTTGTTGCTGCTTTAATACATGAGAAGACTACTTTTCTGAGTTCATTCTTGTGACTGTTCGTTGACTGGCTGAGGTGGCAGAGGGCCCCTGCGCACTAAAGCCCTGTATAGTTTTCATTTGATTTTATTACGTTTCTGTTTTCATAATCATTAGTTTGTATATAACATGCTGTTTTGATGTTTTTAATTCACTGTTGTTTACATTTTCACTTCTATTTTCTTATAGCTGTCAGCTGATCAATGTTTTTCTACAGGTTTTCTTAGGCAGCCCAGGCGAATTTTCATCTTTTTTATAACTATTGACATATGAGATCATCTTGTCCTTCCCGCTAATTTCCATTTTATGAAGTTTAATTCCAACACTGTCCTTTTTCAAGTTGTGATTTGCTTATTTATTTTTCTGCTACTTAGACATCATACTACTCATTTGTTTATGGTTTCTTTCTATAGTCAAGTGACTCTATTAGTAAGGAATCAGAATATTACTTATTGTAGTGTGATTTAGTTATCATATTGCTTAAACTTATTCATGATTGCTTCCCATAAGGTAGATTGAGCTGAAGGGTAAAGGATCAGAAGAGTTGAAGTAGTGTGATTAGTTTCCTTTATGCAATTTAATTTCTTGCAATTTAGTTATCATATTGCTTAAACTTATTCATGATTGCTTCCCACAAGGTAGATTGAGCTGAAGGGTAAAGGATCAGAAGAGTTGAAGTAGTGTGATTAGTTTCCTTTATGCAATTTAATTTCTTGCCATTTAGATATCATATTGCTTGACTTGTTCATGATTGCTTCCCACAAGGTAGATTGAGCTGAAGGGTAAAGGATCTGAAGAGTTGAAGTAGTGTGAATTAGTTGCTTTGCTTTTAGTTTTTGAGTTGCTTTAAGTTCAGTTTTTACTTTCTTTTTCATACAGCAGCAAGGATACTGGGCCATTGTCATTAGTTCACTGTTTGATACATTTACTTCCTCTTAAGAATTGATTTCACTACAGTTGTTTTAAAGCTTTCTTTTTGAGCACTTTTAAGTTTGGAAAACCACTGTAGAAATCACCATCACCATCCATACTTAACTTTCATTTTCGCCATCACACATTAGGGAAAGATAAATCCAAAAACAAACTAAAAAAAAACTCAAAAACGACAAAAGACTAAGGAAATGGTTATCTTGTACATATAGTACACTTCACTTTGTCAGTTTACGAATCCCGGATTGACATTTTAAATAGCAATTTAGAACACACTAAATTGACCAAACAACCATACCGCTCATGAGCATCATGTTTACATTCATGGCTTCTTTGCATGGCTCATACCTCATCATCTGTAAATTCTGAGTCGGAGGGGGCTGGAGTACCCCCTTTTTGCGCATCCTCACTATCAGCGAAGGGCAGTCTTCTGCCTCATGAGAAAACTGGGTATAGTACAAACATGATGTTCTTGTCAGGTTTGTACAATCGCGAGCATAGTGCCCTAGCCCTCCGCAATTGAAACAAATTAGTTGTCCGCGACCCCTTCCTGGTCCCATTCCGCCTCGACCTCGACCGCACCCATGAAATCCAGCGCACACCATCCCTGAATTTCGGTCGAGGGCTTGTGTTTCAGTCTATACCCTGTAGGCAAGAGTCTGATCCATCATTAGTTCGTAGCTTCGACAGGTGCGTTCATCATGGCCTACCGACCTGTAGAAATTACAAAACAATTGTTGGGACGTCTGTGTATACTTCTGCAATAGATGACAATTATCCATGGTGTGTTTTCCTCCTATCTGACAGATCATGCACCATAATGCAGACGTCGCGCTTGGCCCTACCTGTGCCTCAGGTCTTAACGGCATCACCCTCCTCCTGCCAAATAGTTCGCGAACATTGGACTGTGGTCCTTGTCGTGCTCTTGGCCTTTTCATTTTATGCACCATACTTCCTCGCGCGCCTCCGGCCGAGGTGTCCTGTCCTGTTTCAAACTTTACATTTCCAGACACATATTTTGTAGTTGCGTGTGGATTTGTTGGACTCCCAACCCAGGGTCTTGTATAGGGGTCTCATGTAATCTCATTGCCATCTCCAACGCTTCGACTTGGGTGGAAAGTTTTTGCTGTGACAACGCCGTCCTTAAGTGTGGCGTAAGTGATGCCACAAACCATGCGTGATGATGTCCATCTGTCAACGTCATATTGGCTTCGCGAATCGTACTCTGAAGCCTTTGGTCCAGATCCCAAGGGGTCTCGCCCAAGAGCATCACGATCTCCTTAAACCCGATGATTCATTGTGTTTCTAATTTTGGCCTGCTAAATTCACTGTTCAGTGCGGCCTGGATCTCTGTAATTCTTGCATTTGAGTGGTCATTAGAATGCTTGATATACCACGTTAATGCGCGATCCTGCACCGCGCTCACCATCGTAGCTAATATTGTCATCCATGACGCCTTGTGCTTCCCATACTGCTCTTACCACAAACCAAAATTGGTCCAGATCTTCATTCCCCACTCCTCTGAATACCGGTAGTTTGATCGCACTCGCCATACTGAACTGCGGTGGTGGCAAATATGGTGTCGGTGGAGATGGAGGTGAGGAGGGTGAGACTGGTGGCGGTGTGGGTGGAGGTGGTAGACGCGGAATATGCTTCCTTATCAGATTGACCGCGCTTCTTGGAGAGACTTTCGCGAGCTCTTCCTTGCTTTCCTGCGAGGGTAAAATTAAGGGACTGGTTTCCAACTCTTCACTACTTCTGCTTCTGTAGATCTTCCTGCCTCGCGTAGTCCCAAACATTAATTTATTTACATAACTTGCTTTTTACACAATAACATCTTAATCCAAGTGTTCAAAATTTAATATACTTACCTCGCAGTCTCTTGAGAAAACGTCGCTCCGCCTCACTGTAGCTGATGGTCGTGTCTGCCACGAATTCAGTGATAAATCCTCCTATTATTCGGTCGAGCCAATGGTCCACAGCTTGCGCGATCTTATCTCCTGACGCTTCTAGTCTGCGCACTAATTATGGAGTCCACACTATTGGTTTGTCGAGCCTACACCTTCTTTGGCTGTCTAATAACTTCGCGATCCACTCATACAACTCAGAAGGAAACGATGCAAAGAAAATTTCGTGGATTTCCATATACAAGTAGCGCTCCAACCACTGTTCCTTAGATACTCGCGAATTTCTGTTTTCCTGCGCCGCGAACTCGTGAATATTATTGTCCAACCACTCTTCAATTTCTTTCTTTGTTGGATTCCAGTGGCACGACATCAGACATCCCTTATGCAGATCTCGGTCTCGGCAACGGAACCATTTGTTGGCTTGTATGGGCCTGACCCAGGTTCAGAGGTGATTTAGCCAAGCAAATCCCGGTACTACTGGCCCTTTCGGCAACAACCTATGGAGTGCGGACTGAGGTCTCACCTGAAGTAGTATGGGAGGGTGCTAGAACCAGGTTTCCACACCCTGGGGATGTCTGATGAGCTTCTGGAGGTTCGCGGTTTGACCCTACGTGCATGTTGCTACGCGCACTGACTATCCCTTCGCAACCTGCGTGTTGCTTCCGCATAGCCCTACTCGGGGCGCAACCCATATAATACCCAAGTTCCTTGCTATTTAATTTGTTATTACCCGATTACTTAACTTGTTTATGTAAGACTAATGATTATTACAGCATATTCAACAATCATATCAGTGTGTGTGATAAATAAAACAATATAAATGTAAAGAAGGCAATGCACAACAGATACACAGAAATAGGAATCAACTTCTCTTTATTATTCTTCGATCCAGATTACAGACTCGACACCACCCTACGCACTCAGTTGCAGGGGTCCACGCACTCAGTTGCGGACTCTACTAGGCCTCTGCGCACTCAGCTGTAGATCCTCTTCCTACTACTACGACCCAATACACTTAGACTCTTACTCTAAGCTCAAACCATTCGTACTCTTCTCTCTAATTCGCTCCTTAGTTATCTTTACAACTTAGAGCCTCGCTCTATTTATACAATCCATGGTCCGCGGACCATGGGTAGGCCAACATGACTTTACATTACATTACAATACTTTAGGGCGGACAACCCTATGACTCATCCTATACTTCGCGCTTCGTGCCCGTAATTCGCAGAGTCTTACAAAACCTTTGACCAAAACTTGGGCTTTGAGCCCCAAAACATGCTGTGGGGGGATTCCATGCCCAACACCTTCCACCTTAGAAACATGGGCCTTGAGGAAATTTTGAATAGTTTCTTTAACTAAGGCACCCAATAAAGGAGAAGAAATAAGGGAATACTAGATCAATGAAGGGCTCCCTTTTGTGATTTGTGGGCCTTCGAAGGCCATACTTTGTTGTGTTAATAGACCCTCACTCAAAAACTAAGGAGTAGAATCTTGAATCATGAATATGAAGGATAATGACCTTCATGTCCTTTATCGTATTTTGAATCTTGTGGATCCCTAAGTGAAGTTTTCCCTAAGGCATCAGATCTAGCTCAGGAGTGGCTAGTTGTAAAGAACATGTGGTGTAGTTGTGTGGATAGTGGCTCATCTTTTAGTTTCCCACAAATTTAAGTGACTCAAATAAGTGTAATGAAATGATTTTCTATTAGTGTTTCATGATTCATAGCTATGTTGGAGTCCTTGATTATGCTTGTAATGCAGAGCTAGAACAATGCTTGATTATGGTGGATTGTTAGTTATCGGTTTTCCCCTCACATTTGACATGTTTACATAGAAGTAATTTCCTTAAATTAAATGTTTCTTGTGGGTAATGTTGTGTAAGTGGAATTTATATGTTAATTGGAGCTTTGTAGCTCCTTATGTATCCAATGATGTGAATGGAATTTACTAAGCTAGTGGTGGGATAAAACAATTGTAAGTATTTCACTATTTTGAATGAGAAGACTTGATAGTTCTTCCTTGTTTGAGGGCACATTTTTCCTCTAGAGATAAGCTAGGATATAATCTTCCTATCTGTAAGTGTTCTAAAGTGGGAAGTTGAGGTTCCAATCCTAAAGGAATGAGAAGAAGCTTATTCAACTAGGAGAAGTTGTAGATTTATCCTTAGCCATCTTTTTTTCCTTCTTGGTGAAGTTACTTGGTGGAAGGTAGTGCTTTGGATGCCTTTAGAGGTTGTTGAAGATTTTTAAGTTTTAAAGGTTTTATAAGCAAGTCATTTCCTTGATGGAGTTAGTTTCAAACTTTTGAAACAAGCCTAAGAATCCTTTTGGGAGTCTTCAAAATTTGGGGTTGGAAGTCTTCAACGTCAACACTTGGTCACATGGTCTGATAGTAGCCATGAACAAGATCCTAGCTTAAAAGGGGGTTATCATGCCTTCAATCGTTGGGCTATCGGGCCCCAAGTGTCAAAAGTATAAAAAATTCGAGGATTGATACCTTTCAATTTGGGAATTGTTTGGTGGAAGTGTTGGAATTTGGGGGATTGGAGTCCTTGGCTTCAACCTTTGGTCACATGGTACGATAAGAGTCGTGTCTAGGAGCCTAGCTGAAATGGGCTATTGGGTATTTGACAGGATTATGGACCATATTGTTGGGTATCAAGTGTTAGGATATCAAGCTTTTGAAGTTCAAGTATCGAGAGGTCAAGACCCACCTATCAAGATTTCTTCTCAATACTAATGACACCTAATAAAATAATCTATGTGGCATGTTGATGCGGTATTGACATGGTGTGGTGATGTGTAATGATGATGTGGCACTATGCAAGTCCTTAATGATGTAGCATGTTGGTGAGGCACTAATGTGGTACGATGGCATGGATCAAAGTGTAGAGTGGAATTGAGGTGGTAGCCAAGGCATAGGTGACATGGCTATTGGATAGTGGGATGTCAAACTATTTGATGTAAAGTAACATTTGATCAATACACAAAACAAATCCTCAATACTAACAGAGACTAACAATATTTTCAGTTAATGGAATTATACTTGTTGACTAATGTTTGTTGATTGAGTTAGGGAAAGGGGTTGTGAGTGGAGTTCGATGTTTTATTGGTGGGATAGGGGGTTCAATAACTCAAGAACTTGAGTGTTAACAAGGAAGAAGAATTGTGGCAGTCTATTGGTCCTGTGGTTTATTGAATGTCAAGAGGTTAGGTGTTGAGGTATTAGGCGAACATGACATGTGTGACATTCGATACTGATGGATTGCAACATGTTTGTTAATTATCAATGATTGTGGTGTATTGGGATATTGGATATTGACTATCAGAGTATTGGGTGTCAGGTATTGGGAGCTTGGGATTGTTATTAGACTTTCCTCCAAATACTATCGAGCTTGATAAGGATCCTGATGTGGCATGCCAGGTAGTAGTTGACATGGTGAAATGATGTGCACGAGGGCCACTGTTGAAATATGTAACTAGGTCCGGTCTTCATAATGGAATATGTAATCGTGATTTTATGTATTTAATCAAAAGAGAAAAATAAATTTATTATTTGTGTTCTTGAGGCATGGATTTCATGCTCAAGGAAAATTTATTTTTAGCTCAAGCACCCATTGAGTGCTTCTAGGTTTGTCATAAAGTAAATTGAGTCATTTCCATGTATTGAAGACCCATTTGGGCATGTTCATATTGTTATGAAAAAAATATTGAGTCAAAATAGAGTCAAAAGACCCTCCAAGACCTCATCATGGCACAAAGACCAAGTTGGCCTACATGAAGGGACGAGTCAACCTCAAGATAACAATTCATACCCCTCACAAGCCTACAAATAAGGAGGAATTCGACCTCATTTGTACACACACTCAATCAAGTTCGATCTCCTCAAGATAGAAGCTGGAAAATGACGACGAAGAAGAAGAAGATCAAGATTGAAGTTTTTGGGCCTCTCTCTCTCTCTCTCTCATTAGGGTTTCCACAGTTTTTGGGTTAGACGAAATTTTGAAGTTGCGTCGAAGTTGTGAAGTTGCAAGGTCGAAGCTATAAAGTTGCAAGGTCGAAGTTGGGAAACTGCAAGGTTGAAGTTGCGAAGCTATGAGGTCAAAGTTGTGAAGCTGCCTCTAGATCGAAGTTGTGAAGTTGCTAGGTAGAAACTGTTAAAGTTGCATCAAGGTCGAAGTTCCTGAAGTTGCTAGGTTGAAGTTGCAGAAATTGTTGTTGGGGTCGAAGTTGTTAGAGAAGTTGTTGGAAGGTCGAAGTTTGTTGCTGGAAGATGTGTAAGGAAAGCTCATCAAGAAGGAAGGACGACTTGGGCTTGGAGGGTCTTATTCAAGGTTCATAGGTATTGGAATTCGTCAATTGAAGCTATATAAGAAGAGAAGGATTCTAGTGGTTTTTCCTCTCAATTGGAGAGGTTTTGGCCCTGGCTGATCGCCTATATCTTGTGTCCTATTGTCTCATTGTTCTTTATGATTTGGTAGTTTTTTGATGATAGAGAACACTAATATTAATAAAGTAAAGAATAATTTAATCAAGTAAAGTAAAAATACATCACAAGCAGTTATCAAAGTAAGAGAAATCACCTACACTTGTTGCCCCCTCGATTTCTCAACAACCACCACCTCCCAGTGATGTGGAATTATATGTCAGTGACATGTGGCCAAAGGGACTACCATGTGTCTGTGACATGGCTCTTGGAAGACAATTTTTTGTAATGGGACATCACTTTGTGTCCAAAATTCAAATTTGGATGAAATTCATATCAGTGAAATGTTCTCGATGACTAGTAGACAATCGTAATCCTAGAAATTTGTTTTGAGGAGGTTAAAGTAAGAGGAATTTTGATAACCCCATCTCCATAAAGTAACCTTGGACATTAGGACATACCCCACAACCTTAATTAGGCACTAAGGGGTTGGATGTGTTACAACAATAAATGAAATATTTTCTATGGTTTACTTCTTACATATATATATATATTGATTGGTTTTTCAAAATATAAATTAATAAAGAAAAATAAGAATTTTGTAAAAAAATAGTTGGTTGATGGATTAGGATTTAAGTGCTTTATCTCCACTAAGGCTATTGGGGTCAATATGAATGCCACTCTTAAGTTGGTTATTCAATGCTTGTGGATTAGGGCAAAGAATTAGAATCCTAGAAGTTAGAGTACCTCATTGTCTAATCAAGACAAGTTATCAATCAAAGACCTACTAAAATGGATCCTTCGAGGGGAAAGCCTGCAACCATAAAATCAAACACCTTTTGATGAAACTCAGGGTATATCCTAATAGGGAGTTTTAATCCTTACTTCACACAAACAAAAGAGAAGTGAGAGATTTTACCTACACATCTGCTTCCAACTGACAAAGTTGTTCTTCAAATGGATCAATATTTACTAACCTTGTAAAAAAGTCTTGAATTAATCATGAAATTGTTTTTGAATAATATGTGGAATATCCAAAAAAGAGAAACTCCAAAGCCAACATCAAATCTTCATGAAAATAATTATATTGTGGCTAAATGATCTCAATAGTTCACAATGATTTGGGAGGAGAGTGAGCTTTCTATTTATAGATAAAGCTCTCAACATCTCTCCCCTTTCTACTCCTAATAATGTAAACATTGAAACGGGAACTATAAACTCAAAACGAGAACTTTGGCAAAAAAAACCCCAAAAGAACATCAAAAACAGTGCTAAAAACGAAAAGTGTGTATACTGGAACGATGATTTTTTTAGGGTCAATTTTGAACATAAAAATGGCAATGAAAATGAACTTTTCGTGCAAAAAACACCCTGAAAACGAAAAAGTGTTGATACTGAAACGATGGTTTTTTTTTTAAGGTCAATTTTCAACATTTTTAAAAAATGATAGTAAAACCGAATTTTTATGTGCAAAAAAATAGCTGTTTATGAGGAAAAAAACACACTAATGTTTTTGGTAGAATAACATTTTTCTTTCATAAGTATAAATTCAACATGTTTTCAACCATAACATTCTAGCTAAAAAAAAAAAAAAAAAAAAATGGAATTTTTTCAACCATAAAATTAAAAAACCATGACATTATGAACAAATTACATGACTAAATTAATCAAAATGTCATTATTTGTATATTGAATGAAACATACATTATATCTCTAATTTAATGTTGCATTGTAGATATTCTAAACAATAAAAATTATCATAATTAAGACATATAATCCAACAACATAAAAATAACTCATAACTTCTTATTTAACACCATATGGAAATCAAAATTTTTATTTCAAGATACGATGCAAGCATCAGTTATATAAGTTGTCTTAGACAATTATTCAAAATCACTCATATTTTCTTGCACACCATCAGAATTCACATCTTCAGATGAATGACTGCATGCTGACGAAGATGTTCCATATTCGTTTCTTTCATCAACTAGTGCCCCATCTGAGTCCACATGCATGCCCACCATTTCAAGTTTCAAAATTCTTCTAGATCTATGACTGGTTTCAACAGACTCCCATCTCAACATTGTTCCTTCTGGTAACAACCTTCTCAGATTCTCTACCATCTTGAAGTGAAGAGTTCATCTCTTTGTTAAATTGAAGTCATAAACAAGTATGTCAACATCCTCCAATTTTAAGAGGTTTGTGCGATGGCGATTTATATTTGTACCCTTTTCTTTTTCTCTTTCTGCCATTTTTTTGTCAACTACCATCTCTGGCTTATACACACCATTGAATGGGTGTGTATTTGTGGCATACCAATGTACTTCAACATCTGTGACATCCTCATTTTCTGTAAAGACCTTTATAACCTTAGCAACCCAGAATGGATAGCCATTGGGATCTCCATCTGCTAGCACTGCAATCATGCAACCCTCCTTAATATCATGTACTGAACCCCTGTAAAGGTCTTCCATGGCTTCACGTTGTGCATGAGATCTTTTGGAACGAGTATACATCTCTCTTTCCTTTGCCTGTGAAGAATTAATAATACCTTGATATTGTTGATGTTCAACAATGTTTATTTCTCATGTTCATTTGACACATTTTGTGGCCAAATAAATGGATTTTTCAAAGGTATATCTTCATTTGTTGTTGTTGAAATGATATCGCTTTGATTATTGAAAAATGACTCCCGCCAAACTGAATCAGCAATGTCAAAGTACTCATATGTATGTCTAATACATTTTTTAATTTCTTCTAGGCAATCAGAATAATTTATATCTCTATTCTGTCTGCGTGCATTATGAACTTCACCAATTGATTGTAATAACAATATTTTTGATGCAAATATTGGATGATCTGGAATGAACTTCAAAAATTCCAAACCTGATGACAGTGCCCATTCTGTAGTATTTGAATACTTCTTGCCCCATATTAGTGTTTTCCCATCAATTTTTTTGATACGAAATTGATGTTGGAAGCTAATGTCATTAAGTTGTTCAATGCATTTCTCCTCACCATGCGATCCCAGAATAAACCTTCGCATGTCAACAGTTTCTTCCAACACATCAAAAGTAGGCTCTGGCATGTATGATTTCTTAATACATTCAATTAATGATGGCAAGCTCCCAACTTCCTTCCTCCTCAATGTGACTGAAAAACGACTGAACATCTGATCAATATGGTCATGAGTGTGCCCAACAAGAAGGAAACCAACCTTTACCTTCTGAAAAATTCTCAATTCAACAAGCATGTTTAAATATCTAAAAACAACCTGATTTTTGTTTTCACGACAAGTGTTGTCCAATTGTAGATACAAAACTTTAGGAAGATTACCAGACCAATGAGAAAGCACATCATGAATTATGGTTATTGTCAAATTTGCATCATTATGAATATTTGGAACTGTGAAGTACACCCTTGGTAACATTTTCCCATTGAAGACCATACAATCGACCAAGTGATACTGAATAAAATTTTCCTCTTGTAAATTTTTTGGTGTGCGAACAAAATATGGTAAAAGTGTTTTCTTCTGGTCCATACATCAATTATCAAACCCAAATATTTATTTGGATTATCGTAACACTTCTTTCGATGTTTGTACAACTTTTTCCGTTCATTTGTTTGTTGTTTGGGATGCTCCTGAAGTTCTTTGACAATTGAATCTACACAACATAAAAGAAAGCCATTAAGAAATATGTTTTCATAGTTGATGACTATACAATTTTAAAAGTTAAAGTTATGAATGCTTACCTCTTTCTGACCCTTCACATTTGTCCCTTTTTATTTAAAAGAAGCACATGTACTGCAAATCCCCATCCTTGTCTTCTTAGAAATACAGACATTGTTGAATTCTTTCTTCCATACCTTTACAAAATATTGATATGTAATTAACCGACCATGTCCCTCAGCACCTTTTGCATATTCTTTGTATAAGTTGTAGATTTCTTGTCTTGAAAAATTATCTGGAATATGTATTGTCTCTCTATTTGGCATACACTCTCCATGCTTTGAAAAGAAATATTTCATCCATGACATTGCAGTATTTGATAATGGCCCAAATTGTCGTTTATGACGTACTTCTGAATAAAATGTGGGATCCTTTTCCAAATTTTCTTGGATTCTCGAGAGACAAAAATTCCCCATCGAATGAAACATTTTGAAAGCCTTTCTACAGATAAATAAAGACCCAATATGATAATCATAACCTGACAATGTAGATTGCATGCACCCAACTAAATATGAATTTTGCATGCTTTTATTCATTGACAAATATCTCTTCCTTTTCTCTAATGCAAATTTGAAATCCATATGTTTCAAGCAATATTTTTGACAACATTCACTTGAAATGAGAGCATTGATAGAACTTCTTCTCGTCAGATATTCTGCTCTACCCCTTGTATAACTAGAACATCTTGCATTGATACGAAAAGGTCTGCTCCTACTCCTCGATACAATATTTCTTGGCAACATCTCCATCATTGGATCATCATTTGTATAAGCATTTTCATCATCATTATGAGGAATGTTATCCACACTATGATCAGCTGTGCTTTTCAAATACTGACTTGGAGGATATTCTTCATCTTTCCCTTCTTCAGTGCTACTGTCATAGTCCTTAGAATTGGGACTAAATGGAAAATTTGACTCGATGTTTATTGGATATTCTTCCTCATGTGCATTGCCAGTGTTGCTCTCATAGTCCATAGAATTAAGACTATGTCGAAAATGTGACTGTTTACTTACTGAAAATGCTACATCCTGTCCTTTGTCACTGCTACTCTTATAGTCATTAGGATTAGGACTAAGTGCTTCATCCTGTCCTTCATCACTACTTCTCTCATAGTCCATAGGATTAGGACTAAGAGGACACCATGACACTCCATTCTTTTGAAACTTTTCATCGTGCTCTTCATCGCTACTGCTCTCATAGTCCATTGGATTAAGACTAAGTAGACACCGTGACACTCCATTCTTTTGAAATTTGTCATCATGCTCTTCATCACTGTTGCTCTCATAGTCCATTGGATTAGGACTAAGAGGACACTATGACACTCCATTCTTTTGAAATTTTTCATCATGCTCTTCATCACTGCTGCTCTCATAGTCCATAGGATTAGGACTAAGTGGACACTGTGACACTTCATTCTTTTGAAATTCTTCATCACTGCTGCTTTCATAATCCATAGGATTAGGACTAAATGGACATTGTGACACTCTATTTAGTTGAAATTTTTCATCACTGTTGCTCTCATAGTCCATTGGATTAGGACTAATAGGACACCGTGACACTCCATTCTTTTGAAATTTTTCATCATGCTCTTCATCACTGCTGCTCTCATAGTCCATAGGATTAGGACTAAGTGGACACCGTGACACTCCATTCTTTTGAAATTCGCCTTCATTCTCTTCATCAATGTTGCTCTCATAGTCCATAGGATTAGGAATAAGAGGACACCATGGCACTCCATTCTTTTGAAATTCGTCAACATGCTTTCATCACTGCTACTCTCATAGTCCATAGGATTAGGACTAAGAGGACATCGTGACACTCCATTCTTTTGAAATTTTTCATTATGCTCTTCATCATTGTTGCTCTCATAGTCCTTAGGATTAGGACTAAGTGGACACGGTGACACTCCATTCTTTTGAAATTCGTCATCATGCTCTTCATCATTGTTGCTCTCATAGTCCACAGGATTAGGACTAAGTGGACATTGTGACACTCCATTCTTTTGAAATTTTTCATCATGCTCTTCATCATTGTTGCTCTCATAGTCCTTAGGATTAGGACTAAGTGGACACCGTGACAGTCCATTCTTTTGAAATTCGTCATCATGCTCTTCATCATTTCTGCTCTCATAGTCCATAGAATCAGGACTAAGTGGACACTGTGACACTCCATTCTTTTGAAATTCGTCATCATGCTCTTCATCATTGCTGCTCTCATAGTCCATAGGATTAGGACTAAGAGGACACCGTGACACTCCATTCTTTCGAAATTTTTCATTATGCTCTTCATCATTGTTGCTCTCATAGTCCTTAGGATTATGACTAATTGGATACTGTGACACTCCATTCTTTTGAAATTCATCATCATGCTCTTTATCATTGCTGCTCTCATAGTCCATAGGATTAGGACTAAGTGGACACCATAACACTCCATTCTTTTGAAATTTGTCATCATTCTCTTCATCACTGTTACTCTCATAGTCCATAGGATTAGGACTAAGTGGACATTGTGACACTCCATTCTTTTGAAATTATTCGGCATGCTCCTCATCATTGTTTCTCTCATAATCCTTAGGATTAAGACTAAGTGGAAACTGTGACTCTTTATTTATTTGAAATTCTTCATCCCCTCTTTCATCAATGTTGCTCCCATAGTCCTTAGGATTAGGACTAAGTGGAAGAATTGACTTTCTATTCATAGTGGAATAATTTCCATTATATTCATCAATATGATTAGAGTTATTACATGACGAAGATGTTGATGCTTTACAAAGCGAAAAATCACTATGAGAAGAATCCATCCCTTTCAAATAAAAGAGGTTGAATGATACAAATGCACTCTCCTAAAGATATTATATAGCTTAGAGAATGAAATTTTCCCTCCAAAAATTTTGTTTCATGTATTTCCCTTCATTATTTTATTCTACAATTTATTGAAAAATTTTAACTAAATTTTTTTATGAAATAAATCTTTAAATTTAAAATTGTAAACTAAAACTTTTACCTAAATTATTTTAATAGTTAAACTATATAATGTTTACTAAACAATTGAATGTTTCTTTTAATTTTTATAATATTTTCTAAAACAAATTAATCTCACATTCACCGCGCTGTAAAACAATTCCATAATATTCGCTTTATCATAGTTTCCTATATCGCCATAACAAAATTAACATGTTAAATTTTTTTTAAAGCAAATTAATCCAACATTAACCGTATGGTGAAACATCTTCGTAATTTCACCTATATAATAAATTTCATTATCACTATTACTCACATCACATCAAGGTTTTCCGAGGTTCATTAAAAGAATTGGAGTGAATTTGTGGAGCATCTACATTGATATCAACATCCACGGTGGATTCTCGCATTTGAAAGGTTAGTTAATTTTTTTGCTTTGCAAATTTTAAAATTAAATAAGTTTAATGAAGTTTAATTTTTTTTATTTTTTTTTTTAAATTAAAACTTTTTGTGGATCAAATTTACCCACTATGTCCGCAGTGGGCATGGTGGGTCCGGTAATGTTCACAGCGGCCAAACGGGCCCGTAGGTTAGGGGTGGTGGGGATGGCTACCCGGCCCTCTGCCCCACCCCGGCAGCCCAATGGCCCACAGGGTGGGCGGGAGGAGCTGGCGCCAGCTCCCGCCGCCCCACCCCGGCGGCCCGACGGCATGCGGGGTGGCAGCCGATTCTCAGGCAACTCCCCCCACCCCACCCCGACGACTCGACGGCGCCAGCTCCCCCTGCCCCACCCCGGCGGCCCGACGGCCCATGGGGTGGCGGGTGATTCTAAGAATCGCCCCACCACCCCGCGAGCCATCAAGGTGGGGTGGGGGGAGCTAGCGCCAGCTCGCCCGCCCCACCCTAGCGGCCCGACAACCCGCAGGGTGGCGGGGAAATTCTCGGGTGGAGAAAAGCCCTGCCACCCTGTGGGTCGTCGGGCCGTTGAGGTGGGGTGGGTGGAGCTGCCGCCGGGGTGAGGCAGGGGAGTTGGCATCAACTCCCCCGCCCCACCCCGGTGGCCTGCAAGAACCCCCCTCCCCCGCACCCCGAAGGCCCGCGAGGTGGCGGGGTGATTCCGAGAATCGCCCCACCACGACACGGGCCGTCGGGGTTGGGCGGGGGGTAGTGGTTGGGATGCCAGGGTGGGATAGGGGGCTAGACCCAATGACCAGCTCGATTGGCCAACCGATTTTTAGGGTGCAGCGACAGGGCGATGTATTTTTAAAATTTCTTATTTTTTTTCCAAATTGTTATAGTTTATAAAATTAATTATCATTTATCGTTTCCGTCGTTAATTTAAGTTACTATGTTTTTGTCATTTACTGATTTATATGTGTCTTTTTTTTCTTCAGGAAAATGGCATCAAAGAAGATTTATATGAATCTTTCTGGACCAAAGACTCTTAAAGGTGGATCTTCAAAAAACATTGGTGAACGAACCCCACCTGAGATGATGGCCACAAATATTTCAAGTGCCTCAAATGATAAGAAGATGATTTCAACTTAGAAGAAATCAAACGAAGTGAAACTTCTATCAAATGTTTGGTATGTGAAAGAAAGAGAAAGCCAAAATGTGCAGATATATCTATATATTGATATATCTAATGATAATGGAATTTATAACGTGATGGGAAGAGTCATAGACATGTGTTCAGTACTGGACAGTGAAGTTGTTTACATACTTACAAAACGCCCAAGTCACATGAAATGATTAAATACCAATTATCATATTCATTGTATGACATGAGAGAGGTATCTACAAAGTTGTGTAAACAAATCGTAAATGAGATGAAACAAAATATTGTAAGTATTGTTATTTATATTTGTGTTTTGTGTTCTTGTAACTGTCTCACTATATTTTTTTAACTTTGTTTTTATTGACATATGGTATTTTGTTTGGAAAAATTTTGTTGAAAGTTGTTAGTTTGGGAGGAATTCATTTCATAAAGCATGATATTATGAGAGTTGTTAGCAGTTTCTACTGAGTGTCAGAAGAAGATATGGCAAACAAGTAAAATGTAATAATTCATGATGCTACAAAACTACATCCAAGGGATCAGAAAAAAAAAAAGCCTCTAGTGTATAAATCTAGCAAGGGTAGACAAGTTACTTTTGAAGACGATGAAGTTGAAACTGGCAGTGAAGAATATGTTGTCATTACTGTGGATGACATTGGAACTGAGAAGAGTCATAAAAGACCAAAAGTAACAATGCCCAAGATTAAATCTGTTACAGTTAATGATGAGAATTTTATGAAGAAGAAAAGTAAAGTTGAAAATTTTGAAGTAGTCATTACCAACAGTCAAGAACCTCGTGAAACTTCAAAAGAAAGCAGAGAAATCATTACACCAGGAGTTGATTTAGAGGATGGCATTATCAAAACAAAACAAAATGCCATTCCACAGAACTTGACAAAGCGAAACTTAATTGAGGGTGGTCGTACATTTCAGCTTAATGTCAGAAAAATCTATAAGGTGAGTGAAGGACAATGTCAATATCAAATCAGAAAGCCACAACATCTGCATGTTCACAACTTGAAGACATTGATGAGGTACAATCCATATGCTCATGTGGTTAATTATGTGCTTCTTGTTGATCCAGTTCAAGTTCCCAACAAAGAAGCAATTGATAAATCAAAATGTTTTGAATACAATTATTATGTGCTTGGGTGGAACCATTCTGTAGAAGCTCAAAGACAATTGATGTAGGAATATCCCAATAACCCACGTTTTGAAACAATGAAATGTGTCATTTATGTTGGTTTATTAGGTACAGAAGCAAAGTTAGTGGCATGGGATCATAATTCAAATAATGAATATAGGATGTCTATGCATTTCATCCAAAGGGTTAGATTTATTCATAGTGAATTTGAAGAAAAATGTGGTGGGGATAGGATAAATGTTACTGTAAATTTTTGAAAGGAATGTTGTATGGAAATAGGCTATCAAATTGAAGAGAAAATCAATTCAAAAGGCGACAAAGGCAACAAATTTAGTGATTTATTCAGAGGTGTTGATAACATTTTCCAGTTGGCATTTAGAACTGGAGAGATATGAGAGTTGATTAATGAGATTTTTAGCATGTGGGAGAACATTGGCATTAAAAACTAGAAGGTCAAAATGTCTAAGCCATTGATATGTAGCAATAGTAAATCAGGTCCTGAAATGAAGTAGCTTCCAGAAGATATGACTATCACACCTTGGAGAGCATTGCAAGAAGTGAAGGATGAAAAAATTGTCAAAGCAATATTATCTCGTGTGACGTCAGGGGAATTATCATTAGAGGAAATGTCTGAGGAATTTCAAAAGTAAGTTTGTTGAATTATTTTTATTTATTTTTAGATTATAATTTTCTTTTAAATATAACATATTATTCTTGGTAGTATTTGTTATACATATCATTATATTAACTTTTTTTACTTTATCTATGCAACCACAAAGTTTACATGAAAATTCAAGAACAAATGGCTAAATTGTTGAATGAAGATAGTTGGGATGATGTTGTACGCAACTATCGAGGTTCAAGTTCTACATCAACATTAAAAAAAAATTATCTTGCATTTAAAAAGGTATATTGATTTATACATTCATTTTTATTCATCTGTATACTATTTTTAATTTATAACTTACACATATATTTGTTTATTTTATAAAAGATGAAGAAGGATGAAAATGGAGCACCAGAGAGTTTCAGAGCCTTTATTGAAAAATAAAGATCGAAAGATTGAAGAAGAAACGTCTTAAGAATGTTGAACTTGATCCAACTCTTACTCATTTCATTTGGAATGGGCTAGACATTATTCAATATCAAGTAATACAAGGCAACTGTGAAGACATTGCTAAACTCATACCTAAAAGGGATTATGCCCTAGCTATTGCAAATATTCCCCATGGTTTCAATATTCCAAACATTGACTATAATAGTGACCCTTATACTTATCAAGCTCTGAGTAAAGTAGTTGCAGGATTTCTAGAAGTCACGTCATCACCATTATGGAGATTTGTGACATTTCATTCAGACACACAATTGGCAATTTTATTGTCAAGCTTCAAGGGGAAAACAAATTCAAGGATGCAGCTTGCATGGTAAGACGTTTAAAATGTATATTTGATTAATGTTAAAATATTCATTTATGTACAAATTAATTGAACTTTTACTATTTCATGTTACAGGCAAAAGTCAAATCTTCTTATCCGTGAAGATCAACCATTTATAAATGATTATGAGTTCATCCATATTGATATTTGGGCAAAAGATGATAGCTATATGTCTATGATTTTTAATCAGGTAGATGGAAAGAGTCATAGCCAAATATTGACTTATGATGTTGTTGTGAGAAAACTAACATATGAAGACCAAAAAGCAAAATGAGAGATAGTTAACATTTATAAAAAACCACAGTTATTGATTAACTATCTTACATACATATGTTCAAATGAAGTGAGCTTGGGCTCTGGTTTTATTTTCTGGCTCAGGTAAGTTTTATTATATAGAATTGAATTTCAATATGTTATTTATTAATTTATATGTCATTGTACTAATTTACTTCATTATTTCTTTTATGCTTAATAATTAGGTACAACACTAGCATGTTGCCTTCAAAAATGAAGAAATTGCATTGCCATTGAAAAAGATCCAATACAGTGCAATTTTATTCAACAAAGAATTAATGCTCTTCAATTTCTTCCAGATGCAATGCAAGAAATTGGGTTGAAGAAAGGGGACTTTAGTGAATCATGTGTGGCAAAAAAGGCAAAGGAACCCCAACCACCATTACACGGAATGATTGGAAAGACATACATTGGGAGATTCGCAGACATCAAAGATCCATTAGAGGAGGAAAATGAGAAAAATGAAGCAGAAAATATTGTGGAAAAAGACAATGACGAAACTCTAGAGAACGAAGAGTTTGGATTACATGACATTGTTGATTAAATTTAAGTTATCCTTGGAAATCAAGCTCATTTTTTGTGACTATCAATTAGCTATACTTGTAATGTTTTGACTTTGACATTTTATGAGAAAAATAAGCACTCAATTAAGGTTGTTATGCGTTCAATATTTGTATTATGTGATTTTCGCATTAATTTTTATGTTAATCATTATTTTTTGAAAAAAACAGTGATTATTATTATTTTTTTGACATGAAATTCATAAAAAAAATAAATAAATAAATAAAAAAAAACAACAACAACAACAACTATTATTTAACCATTTTTAGTTAAAATTTTCCTATAAAAATTGTGATTTTGACATGTCATCTCTAGCAAAAAATTATCAAAATGTGTAGTTTTTTAGTTATATTTATGTTAAAAATGGTTATTTTTATGTCAATTGTTAAAAATTATTGTTTTTTAGAGACAATTATTTCATGTGGATTGAAAAATTAATTAACGATGTATAAATATGTAGAATATCAAAAATTCAAAATATCGACCTTCTTCTTTAAATATGCAAAACAATAAAAACCTCACTACAAAAAAAAAACAAGAAAATATGAAGAAGAAGACCACTTCAAAAATTATTAAATTTAGAAAATTATTATTTACATTTTATACATAAAAAAATTTAAAGCCAAAAATAGGTCTTTTAAAAAAAGGGCCTCATGCAGAATTACCACTTTTTTAAATCAGCATGAAAATCACTACCATTCCAAAACATAATGTACATAAAAAAAATTAAAGTGCCAAAAACGATGCTCTAAAAAAAACATGTGTGTTCTGCATCACCCCTTTTCAAAATCAGATCACTTTTTTGCTCTCTCTATGAAATAGATAACAGTGTCAGTTCCTGTTTCAAAGTTTACATTGTTTCCTTAGAAAATCTCTAGGAAACAATAAAGAAAGGTTAAAATTTCATCCACAAAAGGATTGGATACAACCAAGTCATTACAAAAAACCATACCACAATTCAAGGCACATGCATAAAGCATGGAAATGACTTTTGAAGTCCAAAAATGGGTCACAAAACCACCCAAAAGCAAAGTGTTGTCATACAAAAAGGGAGGGATGATTTGGGTTGAGTCGACAACAATCCCTTGAAAGATGACTTGAATTGACATGGAGGAAAAATAGGAGACCCAATGACTTGCTTTCTTTGCTCAATGTTTGCTTAGGATGCACTCTATGACTTCCAATGGCTAGGAAAAGGTTGAAAACTCCTTCAATTGGTCCAAATTTTGCTTGATTTTGTGATTTAAGGCTTGACTTTGCTTGCTTTTACCTTGATCTTGGTCCACATGAATAATATTTACTTGAGGTGACCCTTGCTTTGCTCATAAGATGTACCACATTGCCTCTTTTACTCCGCGCGACTGTCCCAAGAAAAAACAACTCCCTTTGAAGAGAAATAATGCTAGAAATGGCACTTTGAGAAGGACATTTTGAGTGCTTTGACTTGGAGATGATTTGGCATTCATTGGAGGGTGCAATGGACTTCCTATTTTCCTTGGAGAATGTGGGACGTTGACTTGGGGAGCACAAATGCATCATGAATTGTGGGACTACTATGAAGAATAACGGCCATGGCCAAAAAAATGTGCATACATAAGAGAAATGGTCCATGTGGGGAATAAAGATAGATGCACTAGTACAATAATAATATTGATGTTTTGATTATTAAATAATGTGATCGCCTTTATAGAGATAATACAATAAGTGCTCCCTCAAGCCATGTGTCCAAATAGATACACCTTCATGATGTTTGCATACCAACCCAGGACATAAGCATGTCCATCAAGGTAGAGAGTTACTACTGACTAGGGGGCAGTGAATGAATCCATAAAACCAAGCAACATGAAGAACTAAAAGGACTAGTCATGATTGTCCACCTACGGGGCACTGGGATAAAATTTTACACTTCATTCCACATGGCCTTATAGGGCCATAGATTGCACACATTGTGGTCCAAAAATTTTAGGGTACCCCTATTAAAAAGGCATAATACAACCCATTACAAGGCTTGGCCATAGATTTCTGATTAATATAAATCCTCCATTTGTTAAAAAATAAAGAAAAGCAGGAATAAATCTCATTTTACGAAAGAAAATTATTTTCTATTCATACATCAAATACAAAAAAGGAGCCATTATAATGTGATGAACATATCTCGCAAAAATTATATGTAGTAATCTGGATGGTATCCCCAAAATTAGTAATGGAATCATAACAATGAGTTAACACTGACTTGATGTGCTATAATCGAGACATGCAACATATTTGTGTATGTATTTTGTTAATTTGCCTTTAAACTTGCAAAACATAAAATTGATAAATGTGAGCAGGATCTAGGTTTTTGTTGTAGTTGCTACAACAACACCCAAAATTTTAGCCTAACATTAAATTTTGGGTCCCCTTCGCATGTCAAGGTTTTGATGGTTATGTCTATGTCTTAAATTGATTATATTTTTCAATGACTTGGCTATCATCAAACCTTATGCTTTCTCATGCTTTCATGACCCATATTGCACATGCTGACCTTTCTTCGTCTTGATTCTCATTCTACTGAATGCATTAGGGTTTGTGTTGTGGTTGCTTTATTCATGCACATTCAAGTCTTATATCTCCATTGTATGCATTGCAAATGATAGGCAGGGGTATTTTGTTGTTGGTTTTTCTTTACTTTGGTTTTTATTCTCTGATTTGCATCTTTTAGCTTGAACCTTCATGAGCATTTCATGTCTTTTTCAGTCATATTAACTGCAGCTTCATGTTTGGTGATTTCATTCATATCAATGCCGTGTTTCATCATTAAATTAGTCCATATGATTGAAAGTTGAATTGGCTTCAAGCACAAGATCCTTTATGCATCTTTAAAATGTGCATTTTGCATTGAATTCCCTTTTTATCCGGTTATCATCCCTCTCTAGACATGTTTAGTTCTCGCATTACAATTGACCCATGTCACCTTGGGACTCGCATGATACTACCTTTTCTCAAACTGTTAATTCTGCATTTGTACATTCAAGTGTTTAAGTTGACCTTTGTAAATAAGCAAGGTGATATGTCTCTAGACTTGCGACATTTCCTCGGTTATTTTTATATGTATGGTTACATAAGTTTGATGTGGAAAGAGATCTTGATGGTAGGTTGGTGGCTTTTGTAGACGTAAAGATCTTCCCATCAAAGATTTTTGAAGTCATCCGCCTTCTGGACTTGTTGGATCCTTTGAAGATATTAGTACCATTGAGGTTTTTATAATAAAATTGAGGCATTACCAAAAATAAAAAACCAACCCTAGGCTTTAACTTTTATGATAAATTTGCTCCAATCTATACTCAATCTAAAGGGAAGTAGAAAGACTTGAAGGAACTATTAATTCTATTGTTATTTCCTTTAAAGCTTTCAAAGGAATTCATGAACTAATTTATAAAGTTCTATGTCATTTCCCTTTCAATTAATTTTGATATCATGCAAAATGAGATTTTGAAAGGAAATACAAAGTGCCAAATGCAATCTAACCTCACTTCTCAAGGGATGTCATCTTACTTATCATTTTTCATTCCTTTGTTCTCTGACATTCAATGAAACATAGTTTAGAATTAAGAGAACAACTTAGATTTTTAATTCTTCGTTATAGAGTAAAAGCAGTTTTGTATTGGAATGAGAAAAATATTAATTCAATATCTTCAATAAAATAGGAGGATTTTGAGTTTCATTGGTTAATTCAATTTTAATGATTTGTCACTCGAAGGCAATGTTTCAAAGCCTAACACATTCCACATTCAACTTTTGTGTAGGGATCTACCTATTGGAGAATGAAAATGTATCCATGGTTTTGAAAATGAGAATGTATTCATGGTTTTGAATGGATATAAACGATTCCAAATAATGATTAGGACAATGTTGAAAAAGATACATTTTAGGGTTTGGGCTCATTGTGAATATTTTAGAAATATCTCTCCCAAGAAATGCAATACAATGAAGGATGTTTCAAATGCTGCCAAGGATACATTTTAGTTAAACACAACAATAAGCATTATATTAAAACAAGAGCGAAGGAGATTATTATAAACGTTGCCATAAGAATTATATATCAACTATGCAATAGATAATATGAAAGCAATATCATGCCAATGCGTTGAAATGATAACAAAGTGTATTAAAAATAATGTATACAAGGCGTTGTGGGAGAATATATAACAAAATGTGTCGAGGGAGCATATTAAGTTGCGTTGAGGAATGACATGCATTGCATTGATATACAAGCATAAGGATATGTTGGCAAGGAAAGTTATGCAGACATATTGGCAGTTAGCTCTTGGGATAATCTATTTAGCGAAGGGTTTGTCGAGAAGCAGGAGTAAAGGGCCGAATACATCAAGAAGATGAGGAAGCAATCTGTCCCATAAGCTATCTTTAACCTCGTGGACATTAAAATAATTTCTCTCTTTCTTTTTAGAAACAATGTGTTGGATATGTTGGATATGTTGCACAAATAGTGGGTTGAGAATATATGACAACAAAGCACCATTGCAATACATTAAAGGGCAGCGTTTGAACTATTTGAAGGAGCGTTAAAACCATTCAAAAGGATGCAACGTTGAATATTCATTTAAATAATGTGTTGGAAATAAAAGCAACACATTGAATAATAAAATAACAGTTGGGTTGTACTGATGATGCAAATGCGACCTGCGTTGGAAGATATTACACCTGCATTGTAAGGATATATATATATATTAAGCCTTTATTAACGCATAAGATGTCATGAAGGAATGACCGAAACTATGATAAAAGAGCAATGAATGGCTACACCACCCAGTTCTGGGTAATAAAAATGGCATCTAATAATTAATAATCTAACAAGGGAACGTTACTGAAACGAATATTACAGGGCGATGATAGAATAATGAACACTTTTTGGATCTCTTCTAATGCCTATACCTAAATCTAAACCCATGCCCGGCTGACTATCGCATAGTGATACGGTTTACGGGGCTATATTCCCTATTGTTGAATGATTCATCAACTTTCGCTATGCAGGAGTGAATTATCAAGAGAAGTGATCGTAGGGTTAGAATTTCCAAAGGACTCGCTATCAGAGCTGAAAGATTGAAGAAGCTATGGTTTGTTAAGGAATTTGAATGGCTTTTAATGAGAAATACTCGCCTTTTCTGCTTGAAGTTTTTTACACAAAAGTGGAACATGGATAGGCAACTTATAGCCCGCACATCATATGACCTAATTCTTCACAGCCCTAGCAAACATAACCAAGGTGGATTCTTGTAATGAGAAGGGTTCCAAAGCTTTATTGAATAGGAAATATGACAACTCATTTTCTCAGCATGGGGTTCTTACCCAACTGGCAGCAAGATTGAACCCAAGACATGTAGTTTCAAGATGGAGTTAGTTCTAGGAATGAAGTTAGATGGAGCCGGTTGGAAGACTACCCCATTGCATAAATTCATGGCATTGAACCTATCGTGTTTCAGTTATCTTATTTCAAATATTGTTGTGTTTTAATGGTTAATTTAAGAGTGAAAAGCCATTAATCCTAAAGATCATGATCATAGGAATGTGTTAAGGAAAGTGTGAAGGTTTAAGAATTTCTTTTTTTTGGTTAAATTGTTGCACGATAGTGAAGAACTAACTGAAAATTGTTGCTTGTCACAATGATTATCACTCTTGCTTATCTTTCTTTTCATGATTCCAATGACTAGGGTTTATCTATTTGTGCATGGACAATATAGGACATTTAAATGCAAACTCATACATTACTAAGGTGAATTTGGTTTTAAATTGAAAAATTAATAAGTTCTTTTGATAATTATGCAGGGGAATTCCAAGACTTTGTGCATATGGCAGGGGTTTCCATTCCAATAATTATCTTAAGCTCTCATACATGTTTTATGCCACCTGTGGAAGCAAAAGAGCAAAAAGAGATTTAAAGCGTAATGGTCTTGAGGCAAGACTTTCAAGATTCAAGCAAAGAAGTGTGCCATTACAGAATTGAGGGTTTAAAGAGAAATCATTTTGCTAAAGGATTTGCATTCTTGCTTTCATAACTCAACTACAATAAAATTTCAGTTGCAAATTCGAAGAAACAAAAAAATTATTTGTGACCTAAACAACACCAAGCAACAATGACATCATTCATGAAATCAAGAGAAATGTTTGCTAATATTTTCTTTATAGTTTGTTATGTTGGAGCATTTCATATTTTATTATGTTGGAACATTTTATGTCGTGCTTTAATGGTTGGTTGCATGCATGCAGTTATGGATCCACTTGAGGGTTGCTACAACATATGAATTTATACAACTTATGGCACCAAATTTATTTTATTTCAGTTGTCACATTAGAATTATTCTTGCTTTCTAGTGACTGTCTTGAGCATAAAAATGTCATTAATTTTAAATACCATAGTCATGGGAAGATGAAAGGAGAAAATGTAAAGGTTTTAGAAGCTAGTATTCCTTGAAAACCATAAAGGATTGTAAGACACTTACTAGAGATTGTGCCTCAACTTGTATCAACAACCATTATCTTTTTTTGTTTTCTTTTACATAATTTCATTGGTTAGGGTTTAGCTATTTGTGTAGAAACAATTAGATGAAACTCATATATTATTAAATGAAGCTTGGTTTTAAATGAGTAAGCTAAGAAGATCTTTTAATTGCAAGGATACAACAAAGGCATTGTGTATATGGCTCAAGCTCACAAATGGTAGTTATCTCACATATGATCATGAATGTCACGAATCCTCGGCAAGGCAGACCGAGTACCATTTGGAAGGCAAAGCTAATAGGAGGGTTGTTGGTTGTAATGATTTACATGCTCATGCCTCAAGGCCTATTTCATTTCCTTTACTATATTGTAATTTTTATGCCAATATTTAGAAATAAAAGGCCATCCAAGGGTCACTTGGAATGCAATGAGTTATGTGTGTCAATTACGTAATGAGGGAATGTGAAAAGCCATGGGAGAGGTGAACAATCACCCACCCACTTGCATAAAAGACCCTCATGCCTCATACATAAGGGGCTTTTGGCATTAGAATATTTTAGCAGTTATAGCATTCAAGGCTTTGAATGCTCCTGCTCTTGGTAGATTATGGGATGAGTGATTGTGAGGCTAGGTTTGTGTTGTAGAGATGATATGAACTCCTCTCATTCCATTATTGGATTTTGAGGGGCTTGCAATACATGTGCTTGGATTTATCAACAATATTAATGAGAAGCTTTCACTTATTGCATTGATTCCCATGCATCTTAATATCATTTACAATGGCTAACCAATGTTTTTGTTATTTATGCATGTGTGTTTACATGTTACATATTAATGAACTAATTTGTTACATGCAAGTTGTATGTTTGCTTAGGATCTCTATTATGTTATTCTATGCAAATGTTATTAATTAATTGTGAACTAATTTGTAGTTGGTTTCTAACACTTTCCTTCTTGTGCATGTCTTAGTTAGTCTCGGCTATCTAATTCTCTCTTAAGGCATATTCTTACTCATTATTTTGTTGTTGCTTTCTTGTATTGTGTTATGCAAACCATCAATGGAGAGTTGATCTCATCCTTATTCTTTTCGCATTTTACACTTGGTCTCAAATTCATTTCTCTACATGTGAAAGCCAAGAGTAACACACACATGATGGTTACCAGACCCACAAACTGAATGGGGCTCATATCCCAAATGGTGTGAGGTCTAATTGGGACTTCACACCAGGGAGACCCCCTACTATTGGTGGAATAACCAACATCATCAACAATTTCATATTGAACACTTCCAAGCTCAAAAGACTTTACGGATTTTGATATTGGTTTATTAAAAAGGAAGAAACATTTTCTGATATTTACCATAGTTGCAGACGATTAGCCAAGACAAACCAAAGAACTTTTTGCCACATGATTTGTCAACCAAATTCAACTTGAAAGGATTTCTAAATAGTTAGGAATTAAGTAATCGGTGGCTAATACATATCTACTCCATATGTTGGTAAATCAACTACAACACATCAAGTTTTCATTATAAGTACAAATTTCCTGACTCATTATAGTGGATAAATTAATATTTAGGTGTTAATTAAAGAGGTTTCTAGTAAGCACTGCAAACATATGAATTCAGATAGATAGCCAAATATCCCAACGTACCCTCACACTGTATTGAAGTTCACATTTAAGAATTATGCATGCAATTGTACATAGGAATTCATTGTTAAAACGGGTCATAATTTTTCACTCAATAATAAGATATTATTGTGAACATGTATGGTCATTTGTTCCATGCTCTTGCTACCATGTTTGTTAAACTAATTGGGAAGCTAGAAGCTATCAGAGAAGATCCACAGTGCCCTCCTCATGCCTTTATATGTGGACGGAGAAAACAAATGAGCATTATGAAATTAAAAAGTCCTTGATATATAGACGAAAGGGACACAATCATTTGAGAGACGCAAAGTTTAATTACTCTCCTTCTGCATTTAGCATCATTATATGTTCAGACTTCAGCGATAATTATAGAAAGCCACACCAAGATCATCAAATTTTAAACCCTTCTAGAATGTGCTTATTCTACCTATTCTTAATGAAATTCTGAGGGAGGTCTATGAAAAGGGCCCAAGAGCTATGTTAAATTTCTAAACAAGAAGCAACTATCCAAAAAATACAACACAAAGGCTTTTGTAAATCTGAGCACCATTAACACCAACTTGAGTGGAATGGATACAATGTTGTGAATTATACCTTAGATAGGAGCTTTTGCACATGTTCATTATGAATATGCATAAAGTGATTTGAAATATTTTTGAAAAGTAATTCTAATTTTGAAAAAGTAATTCTATTATGTAATTCACTTTATTTGAAAACTAAAAATCTTACTTTTAGCTAGAAATAATCTTAACATAGATTCTCCACTAAACTATAAAGATAGGGCAAGATAGAGGTTGGTTACACACACTTTAACAATTGAGCAAGACACGGGCAAAAGGTATTCTCTCGCAACACACAGTACAGGACAATAATTTGTATAGTTTGATGCAATCATATGGAAGTCCATACAGTGACACGTATAGGTGTCCATAATGTCCATACAATTGTACAGACGGACCATACAAACTGACCTGTACATCACACGATAGTTTTTTGCATTTTTCAGCAGGTTGTACAAGCTCAGTTAGAACATTTTTTGGTATCCTTGGATATTGTTTCTCTTGGGCAGCTTGTGAATATTTCATTGTAAGTTTTTCGATGAAATAGAAAGCTAAGTTGAAGGAGTACTTACCTATATGTCAAAATAATTTTTTATACTTCCGTTGTATTTTCAAACCCTTTGTGTGATTGACACATGCTCATATTTTTATTTGTCATTAAGTAATTTCAAAATCTTATTTATTTAATGAAGCATAGGACAATAGTCACCTAGGTTTGGAATATTTGCATGGTATCAAAGCTATTTTGGTTAAAATACCAAAGAGTAGCAATTTGTGTGTAGATAAGAGATAGCATCAATGAGCCTCAGGTTCGAGGACAAATTAGATGGTGCCTCTCATTTTCAATCTTGGAAGCTCAGGGTTACTCTCTTGTACGAAGAGAATGATCTATGGGGCATAGTGAAAGATGTAGTGACACCAACAGATCCACAACAGTTAGCAACCACAACAAGGAGGAGGTAAAAGCCAAGTGGATAATCATGGATGCCATTAAAGATCACTTGATCCTTCATATATTTGAGAAGAACATTGTTAAGGGGATGTTCGATGCACTACTAAGCCTCTACCAAAGTGACAACATTAACAAGATGATGATTTTACGAAACAAACTCAAATCCATAGAGATGACTAGATCTAACAGTGTTCCCAGTTACCTAATAAAGATCACACAGATTTGTGATCAACTTACAACATTCAAAGAGAAGGTGGAAGATGGCGAGTTGGTGAACATGCCATTGAATGGGTTCCCAGTTTCATGGGAACCATTTGTCCAAGGTATTTGTGCTCGCGAGAAACTTCTCAAATTTGAAAGAATGTGGGATGATTGTA
Organism: Pinus tabuliformis; assembly: GCA_031772625.1. Taxonomy (NCBI): domain Eukaryota; kingdom Viridiplantae; phylum Streptophyta; class Pinopsida; order Pinales; family Pinaceae; genus Pinus; species Pinus tabuliformis. The sequence goes on from CM062813.1 coordinate 424,613,510, forward strand.
TCCAGGAGGAGACTTGGATGGCATCAAAGGCCAATAAGAAGGGTGGTGACATGACCCTGAACGTATTTAGTTAGATGAGAAAGGGCAAAGGAAAATGTTCCAATAAGGGTAAGGGAAAGAATGAGGAGTCAATCTCACTATTAGGAAAGAAAGACTTGAATAAAACTAAATGCTTTATTTGTCATAAGTTTGGACATTATACGTCACAACATTTAACAAGGAAGAAGGGGAAAGGAAGCAACAACAGAAGCGAGTAGTAGCCTTAGCAAAAACTCAAATGAATGATTTTATTGCCAAGTTTGAAGAAGAATTCTCACTGGTATCTTGCCTTTATACCAACACAATTTCGAGTAATGCGTGGTATTTGGATAGTGGGGCATCTTGTCATATGACATCAACTTGACAATTGCTTTCCTATCTAACATAGTAGGACTCAAGACTACAAGTTGTGCTTGGTGATGATGCCAAGTAGTAAGTTGCAGGAGTTGGTACTACTTCCTTCCAGTGCAAATTAGGTAACTCATTAGACTTTAATGATGTGTTATTTGTTACAGGTCTAAAGAAATAATTGTTTTCAATTTTGGTTATGGAATATAAGGGCTTTGTAGTAGAATTCAAGAAAAGACAATTCTTTATCAAGAAGCAAGAATCTAGCCTAGTAGTAGCACAAGTGATTGGGATTAGAGAAGGAAATCTATTTAGGTTACGGGTTGATCCTATTCGAGACCTAGTTCATAGCAATAATAGCCTATGAGTTATGACACAAAATGATGGGGCTCATGTATATGATAGTGTTGCCTATTCTAAGAGAGATAGTCACATGACTTCCACATTAAGCGACAAGGCGTATGCAAAGGGTGCACGCTTGGCAAGCATCCCAAGGTTGTTTCCCAAGTAGGGAGTACATGACTACAAAGATTCTAGACCTAATTCATTCGAATGTTTATGCACCTATATCAATTTTGGTAGGTATGTACTATGTTTCCTTTATTGATGATTTCTCTGACATAACATGGATTTATTTCTTAAAGACGAAGGATTAAATCTTTAGTAGGTTTTGAAGAGTTAAAAGATCTTGTTGAGAACCAGATAGGAAAGAAGATCAAGGTTTTGAGATTAGATAATGGGGGTGAGTATAACTTTAACAATTTCAAGGATGCAAGTAGGCAGGAACCAAGAGAGCATTGACATTTTTGTACAACCCACAACAGAATAGGGTTGCAGAGCGAAATAATTGATCCATCATAGACACTGTGAGGGCCATGATCCATGACCAAGACTTGCCCGTGCTCTTTGGGCAGAGGAATGCAACCAAACAGTCTACATCCTAAATAAGTGCTTGCACAGGATCTTGAAGGACAAGATACCAGAGGAGGAATTCACTAGTGTGAAGCGAAACGTGAGTCATTTTTGCATCTTTGGTTGTTTGATTTACATTCACATGCCTGTAGAGAAAAGGACCAAGTTGGATCCCTCCAACATGAAGGGTTTATTTGTGGCTTATAGTGAGATTTCAAAGGCCCATAGAATCTTTATTCTAGCATAGAGGAAAATAGTAGTAAGCAGGGATGTAAAGTTCGAAGAAGACTTTGCATCTAGGAAGTCACATGAGCCCATTCTAGTGTGAGAATATGACGAGTAGGAAGCTTTGAAGGTTGAGCTAGGGTCACCCAAGACACAAGAAGTTTCCAGTTCAAGAAGTCAAACTTCAGGTGAGGAGGAGGAGGCATTAACCCCTTCCATTTTTGTCAGGAGGCCTCAATGGTTCACACAAACATTAAGGGATGCTCAGTGTTGATTTTTAGATAGTCTTTCATTAAGGGATGCTCAGTGTTGATTTTATTTTTTCACATTCTTATTACATTTCATCATTCAATAATTACATAGAAAGACATCAACCAGATAACATTTTAGTACAACAAGATCATATAGAGACAACCACACAAGAACACAAAGCCTCTTACCCTGGGAAAACCCACCATAGGGAAAACCCAGCCAACCTTTTCCTTAGAGAATCAATGCAACAAGAGATACATCAAAGTCAACTAACCCGACCAACCACCAAAGACCAAACCAACCCTTTCATAGTTCTATATACAAGGTTCTCTGCAACAAGGTTTCTAAGAGAGCCACAACCATCCAACAATTATGCCTTTGTCTCAGCCTTAGAGTTCGCACTGTACCTTTGTCTTAGCATTAGACCTCGTACTGTGCCTCTATCTCAGCCTCAGAGCTCACACTATACCCCTGTCTTAGCCTCGGAGCTTGCATTGTTTCACAAAATTTCGTGTCCCATAGCCGTAGGAGATGATCCTCAAAACTTCACTTTATTCCTTAGAAAAACCAGTTCCTCGAAAACCTTTGTATTATCCTTAGACCTTTTCATTAACCTTAGAGATGTATGTGATCTTAGGTGTCTTTTTGGAGGGTGAATAGGCTTTATTTCTACTTGTTCGTCCATGCAAAGGGTGTGTATTTAGATTAGACTGTCACTTTGACTTAAATTCAAAAATTTTCCTTTTCCCACTCTTTGATGAGCTTTATTAAATTTCCTTTTTTAATACAAAATAAATATTTTTCTTGCAAGCATGAAGAACATGCTTCATATTTTCTTTTTGTAACTATTACAATGTACAATTGATACATTATGAAGACTAACCATAGCTACACAAATAAAACACTCATGAGTATGTTCAGGCTCCCAAGAGCACATTCAGAGAGAGCATGCCTCCAAAGATGTTTCCCAACTATATGGCATTGATGAGTAGCATCATTGATTTCAAGTCCTCCAATTTTCAAGAGGAAACAAACAAGCAAGTATGACGGGATGCCACGGTAGAAGAGTACACCTCCATCATGGAGTTTGGGAAATAATGTCAAGACCAAAAGGGAAATCAATTATGAGTTCTATGTGGCTCTACAAGATCAAGCATGCTACAAATGGCAGCATTGAGAAGTCCAAATGAGATTTGTTGTGAGAGGGTTCTCCCAGAAAGAGGGAGGGAACTATGAAGAGACTTTTACTCCAATTGCCAAGTACACTTCCATTAGAGTTGTTATGTCTATTGTCTCAGTCATGGCATGGAGAATACATCAAATGGATTTGAATACGACTTTCCTTAATGGGATCATTGAGGAAGAAGTGACATAGAGGAAACCTTAAGGCTTTTAGGTACATGGGAAAAGAGTCCCATGTTTGCGGGCTTAAGAAGGCCTTATATGGACTCAAGCAAGAAACAAGAGGATTTTATATAGGGATTGATGGATATTTGGTATGGGCTTCATCAAAAGTGAAGCAAATCCAAACTTATACTTCATATTTGTTGGCACTGATCTGCTTGTTTTGGTGTTGTATGTAGATAGCTTATTTCTTACAAGTGTTGAGAAGCTCATTACAGGGTGCAAAGCAGATATGGAAGTTGAGTTTGAGATGGACATTGGCATGATGCATTACTTCTTGAATTTGTAGGTTTGGCAGAAACCAGGGGAGATATTCTTTGGGCAAGGCAAGTACATAGTTGAAATCCTGAAGATATTTTACATGGAGTACTGCAAAGCTACGACCACACCCATGATCACCAATTTGAAGCAGGTGACAGTTTTAGATTCAGAGTTGGTGAATACCACATTGTACAAGTAGCTAATAGGTTCTTTGATATATTTGGTCAATGCTAGACTACATATATGTTTTGCAGTGAACACTTTGAGTCAATTTATGGTGGAGTTGAGATATGAGCATTATGTAGCATCAAAATATCTATTTAGGAAGTTGAGGGCATAGTGGAGTATGGTTTGAGATATCTTAGAGATAGTGAGGTGAAGTTACAGGGGTATATTTTAGACTCAGATTGGGTAAACAGTGCAGTAGACAGAAAGAGCACCTCAAGGTATTGTTACGGTTTAGGATCAATGATAGTGTCCTAGTTCAGCAAGAAGCACACTTTCGTGGCACTTAGCTTAGCAGAGGCAGAGTATATGGCAACTAGTACAACAAGTTGTGAGGCCATTTGGCTTTGCAAGTTACTTGTAAGTTTATTTATAAGGAGTTGGACCTGTTAGCCCCTGAGGTGCAGCGCTGCTATTTTTAGCGAAAATGTCCCCTATTTTAGCTTCGACGGCCACGTCTCCCCTTGCTCCGCTTTGGCCATAAGCCAAACTTCAAAAATATCATTCTCGCATCTATAATTGCACCAGGTCCTGATCCAAATGGATCCAAATATGCTCTCTAAGCCTTTAAAAATCTCTTTAAAATCATGCCAAAGATCAAAACAAACGCATGAGAAAGGCCCTTAGAATGGCGGAGAAACACTATCGGGAGGCCAAAAACATGTAAAAATAATGAAAAATAGAGCAGCGGAGGCTTGAGGAATGAATGCACAACAGTTGTCAGATCTGGTCGATCAGCAGTCCAAATCACAATCGGCAACACAACAGAGCGCTCACCAAATGGCCCGGGGTTATCACGATATGCAATTGCGATTAATTGCATCGGAGCAACACCATGGAGCGGGGCCTATACACATGTATATGTGCGACCCGATGAACCGGACCCGATGTATTCTAAATATTATTTCATAAGATTTGAGATCCGCAGAAAAGCCATTTTCAATGCATTTTCGCAGTTTTAACGTATTTCTAAAATACAAAGGGGAACCTTGGAGCAGGACCGGAGCGACTTGCGATATGCGATAAGACCCGAACCCGAAAGGGTTCGGGAAGGGAAATATATAATATTTGAAGTCCATCATGAGCCATTTTTAATGTATTTCCAATGTTTTGATGTATTTCTAAAAAACAAAGGGAACAGGCCATTTGCGACTTGCGATAGCGATAAGGATGGACCCGATAGAGGAATAGACAGTGTTTAAGGACTTTTGAAGTCCGAAATAAACAGAGCTTGGCGGGATTTCACAGTGTTGCATCGTTTTTCTGTATAAAACAAAAAACAGTCATTGTTAGTATTTGAAAGGATTTCAAAGGCCCGAAGACCCATTCCATCACTGAATAGAGGCCGGCAGACAGATGGCCGGAAGGGGAAAAACAACAATGCAACACAGCCGAACCAACAAGAATGATCATGGAGCATCACTGGCATGAGCGAGCTACCTGACAGCAAGGAAAAATTACCAGAAATTGGTTACTGCTGTTAGAAAAAGAAACCTTCGAGCTCATGGGTGTCTAGTCATGGCATCAAACAGTTAAAAAGATAGAGGGGATAGATTAAGACAAATCGAGCCTTTGAGAGCTCAGAAGCATTGTAAAAAGCCTATAAATGGCTAAAAGTTAGAAGGATGAAGGGTTCAACTTTTGGAGACTGTGGATACTCTGCTACTCTAGCTTCTCATTTTCATTCCAGCAATACAAGATTCTTTTGTTGTTACATGTTCAATTCCCATTTTCTCTTCTGTTCTAAGCTTGCACTTGAATCCGTTATTCATGTTTTCTTTTGTGTCGAATGCCAGATAACTGTCATCTTATCTCTGCATTGATAAATTAGATTTGTAAGCCTCATTTGCTTTCTGTAGCTAGCCATTCATATGTGTTTATGTATGCATCTGCTAGTACAGTCAGTGTTCTCTATTTATCCATTGAATCTATAATCTATTGAGCATCAGTGGTTGAAAGCCTTGTCTAGTTGAGGGTGTTCATGCATGTTTTGAGTGAAATAGAGTTGAAACAGTCATTTGACTTGATCCAAACCATCATCCATTCCAATATTTCCGAGAACAATATTGAAGATATATGTTTCTAGGCATCTCCGAGCTACAACCTAAGAGAGCTTCCTGGAGTGATAACATAATTGGCACCGTTTCCGAGGAGAGGAGACTGAAGCTCAACTTCCCTGGGAGACGACACAGATCTAGCTTTGATGATAGATGAAGTCTGGGCACTTTTTCGGTTGTAATAATTTATCTGTTGACTCTATTGGAGGATGAACCTTTTGGCGACTCCACTTCATAGTTCTGGCTCAGTTTGTGAGGCATACTTAGAGAAACCCTCGGAAGCCACAAGCTGACCCAATATCTGACCCTAGAAAAATCATCAAAGAAATAAAGGCATTGCAGAAAGGAGCATCAGGTTCAGGTAGTTCTAAACAATATTCTATATCTCTTCAAGAAAGGCCTGTAATAGAACAAATACATGTTGAGAGTATAGCATCTAATCTTAACAGCGAAGAAAAAATCTCAGTGATCCATAGAGCTCCTTATTCTTTAGGTTCTCCTTTTGTTGCAAGCCCAAAGGAAACCTCTCCTCCTATCCCTCATACTCCTTTAGTCTTATCAGTCACTCCTCAACCGCCTATCATTTAGACTTCCAGTCCCCTCGTAGCCACCACAGCTATGGCAGGGCCACAAGCACCTACCAAAATGGAAAGAATCATAGCTGCTAGATATGGACCTCTAGTACTGCCCACTCCTTTGAATGCCATGCCTACTGGAGAATATCAAAAATATAGGCCTAAGTTCACTGGGACTGAAGGTGTTACAGCTGAGGAACATCTTGAATCATTCTATAGCTATGTTGATAACCTGGACATTAGTGAAGATGATGTATGGATGAGAGTCTTTGTCCAAAGTCTGGATGGAGAGGCTAGAAAATGGTTCAGAGAACTGACCCCAAGGTCTATAGTAGATATTGAGGCTTTAGATGATGCATTCCTAAAGCATTGGGGGGATAAGAAGGATCTACTCTACTACCACACCAAGTTTGGGAACTTAAAGAGGGAAAATGGTGAGTTGTTGTCTAATTTTAATAAGAGGTTTAACCGCATGTACAACAAGATACCAGCTGAAGTAAAGCCCACCACTACCTTTGCTAAACTCACCTATGCCAATGCCTATGACTCTGACCTCTGTCTACTGTTGAGGGAGAGACGATGTGCTACCTTGGCTAATATGTAGGACACAGCCTTGGAAATAGAATCAAACATCATCGCTACAGAGAAACTCAAGGGAAATGTTGATACAAGTAGACAAAGGGGCGAGTCTTCATCATCTTCAGATCCCAAGATAGATAAAATGATAAAGATGATAGAGTCATTAGCCTCTGAAATCTCCAAATTAAAGGTTGAGCAGCACCCTGGGAAAGGAAGAGTTCCTAATACCTTTGCTCCTAGAAATCCAAATCCATATAGAAGAGCTAATGAGCAGTTGCAAATTTTGCAAAGAAGCAAAGATGCCAATGAAGACCAAAGGGTAAAGACCCCTTTCCAGAATGTAGTCATGGAAGAAGAGCAGTTTGAAGAAGATGATGAGATCCATTTTCTTGAAGACAAAGGCAGTGCCTCCTTTTTTACCTCAGCTGCCTATGAAAAGTCATTATTCAATGACCAGACCAGCGAAGAATGGGATGGTGAAGCTGTTCTGCAAACTGAAGATCGGCACAAATATGATTTGAGGTCGAAGATGAATAATGCCAAGGAAACTCTTGTTCAAAGAGTTGTTGTCCTTGCAATACAGCAAGCTAAAAAGCAGAAACGACCGGCAGTTGATCCCATCATCCTCAAAGCTCCAGCTCACGAGGTAAGAGGCCTTGACAAGTCTCCTTCTCCTTTCAGTTTTCAATCAGAAATTCAGAAGCTAAGCATACCTATACCTCTGACTGAACTAGTGAAAAATGAGTCCTTCAAGAGATCTATCCTCGAGGCCCTTGAGCCTAAAGCCATCCAAGCCTCCACTGACTATGTAAATCTGCAAGACGACAAACCAACTATTGTTCTCAGCCCAATGATTGAAAATTGTGATGACAGCTCCCCATCATTCTATGTCTCTTTGACTATTCATGACAAAATCCTTCACAACTGCCTTCTGGACACGGAAGCCAACCATAATCTTATGCCCAAGGTTGTCATGGATGAGTTGGGTCTTGACATTACCAAGTCTTATCATGACCTGTTTTCTTTTGACTCTAGAAAAGTGAAATGTTTGGGATTAATCAAAGACCTAGCCATCACCTTGTCTCAGCTGCCCATGAAGAGCATGATGATGGATATTGTGGTAGCAGATGTACCCCCCAAGTTTGGCATGTTGTTTTCCAGAGGTTGGATCAAGAGATTAGGTGGAACATTGCAAAATGATCTGTCCTATGTTACTGTCCCAGTTTTTGGAGGTGAGAATAGGAGATTATACAGAGAAGCTCAGTTGGCTTATATCATCAGTGATGAAAGGAATCCCACTAATCATCCCATCTATGCTGTCGACACTGATTTTGGAGCCTGCATTCTTTAGATTGAAGAATCACAGTTGGCCTCCACGCAACTGAAGAAACATGTTTGCCAGACCACAGAGGAAGAAGGCCCACGAATTTGGTACATGTTCTTTGATGGAGCTTGCTCTAAGGAAGTCACAGGGGCAGGTGTAGTCCTTGTGTCCCCCACACAAGAATGCATCCATTTATCTTTCAAATTAACTTTTTAGGTCACAAATAAAATAGCAAAGTACGAAGCCTTGATATTGGGCTTAAACGTTGCTAAAGAAATGCGCATCAAAAGTCTGAAGGTGTTTGGAGATGTAGACCTTATCATTCAACAAGTCAACAAAACTTTCCAAGCAAAGCGTCCAAGGCTGAAAGCATACAGAGATGAGGTATGGAAGCTCAAAGATTCTTTTAACAGTTTCAGCATTTCTTACATCCCTAGAATGAAGAACCAGCTTGCTGATTCCCTTGTTGTGTCTGCTAGCACGTTTATTCCTCCTTTGCCTCCTAAATTGACTTATGAAGTTCAGGTGAAATATAACCCATATTTGTCTGACAATGTCAAATACTGGAAAGTTTTTGAAGATGATGATGAAATTAATAGGTTTTTACAAGTCGTTGATGAATTTTTTGAAATGCACATCGACCAAGAAAACGAAACCGTTGAAGAATGCAACCAGTCCAAGCTAAATGACGAGATTGGTCAAGACAACATTGTTCAACTGCCTAGTAACCATATACCCAAAGGATTGGTGCCCCTAGAGAAGTTGTTTGATCATAATGATGTACCTTATAAGCTTGCCAAAAAAGAAAATGAGTGTTGTTCATAAACATAATGTAGGGAGCCAGCGTATCCAAAGTACATAAATCTGTCCACTCACCTATCTTCTGCCCAAAGTTCCGAGTATTGCACCCTAATGAAACAATTTGCTGATTTTTGCTTGGGAATACAATGATCTTAAGACCTATGATACCAACATCATTCAGCATAAGATTCCGCTAGAGAAGAACACCATCCCTTTTAAGCAGAAATTAAACCTATCAGCCCTCTCTTATTGCCTTTGATTGAAAAGGAAATCAAGAAGTTGTTGGATGCCAAGATTTTAGTTCCCCTAAGGTATTCAAAGTGGATAGCTAACCTTGTGGTAGTAAGAAAGAAGAATGGAGAAATCAGGCTTTGTGTTGACTTCAGGAATCTGAACAAATGCTCTAAAAAAGACAACTAACCCTTGCCTAAGATGGAACACTTGCTGCAAAAAGTTTCAGGGGCTAAAGTCATGTCTTTCCTAGATGGATTTTCAGGTTACAATCAGATTGTTGTACATCCAGAGGATCAGGAAAAGACTGTCTTCACTACTCCTTGGGGCACTTTCATGTACTCTAAGATGCCTTTTGGACTGATGAATGTTGGGGCTACTTTTCAAAGGGCCATGGAGATAGCCTTTGTGGGAGAGAAGGACAAGTTTGTTCATATTTACCTTGATGACATAACAGTGTTTTCCAGCAGTCACAAGGACCATTTGTAGCATTTAAAAAAGGTTTTTCTAAAGTGTAGATGGTTTGGAATTTCTATAAACCCAAAGAAATCACAGTTTTCTTTAGAAGAAGGCAAACTACTAGGACATATTGTTTCCGCTGAAGGTGTGAAGATCGATCCAACAAGAGTTCAAGCCATTCAGACATTGTCCATCCCAAGGTCAAGAAGAGACATTCAATCTTTCCTGGGTAAGATTAACTTTGTCAGGAGGTTTATTCCAAACTTCACAGAGCTAGTGAAGCACATCACTTCCATGCTGAAGAAAGGATAAGAAATAAAATGGACAGATGGTGCAAAAAGCTCTTTTGAAGCCATCAAACAAGCTATCATGGAAGCTCCCACTTTAATCAACCCAGATTATAACAAGGAATTTTGTATCTTCTCTTTTACCTCTTAAGACACACTGGCAGCAGTTCTATTGCAGAAAAATGATGGTGTAGAGCACCCTGTGGCATTTTTCAGCAAAACTCTAAGGGATGTTGAACTGAGGTATGACCTGATTGAAAAACAAACTTATGCTCTCATAAAATCTCTAAAGGCATTCAGAATTTATATTCTGCATTCCAAAGTGACTGTGTGTGTACCTTCAGCCTCAGTAAAAGATGTCCTAACTCAGCCAGATATTGATAGAAAGAGAGCTAAATGGATTGCAAAATTCATAGAGTTCAACATAAAAGTGAAGCCTACCAAGCTTGTCAAAGGCTAGGGCTTGGCTGAGCTTATGGCTAAGGAAAATTGCAGTTTTCTAGACATCAATTACATAGGTTCAAATTCAGGTGGTGAGCGGACAAAGGAAGCAGCAGAAGAGCAAGAGCAAGAGCAGAATCAATCTTTGGCTGAAAATCTAGCCACTTGTGAATGGTATTCCAGCGTAGTTCATTTTTTGCAGAAGCTAGAAGTCCCTCCAGGGCAAAGCCCAAGTCAAGCCCAGACCATTAAGCTCAGATCAACCAAATTCTGCATTAATGAAAACCTGCTCTATTGGAAAGACCCATCAGGGATCCTCTTGAGATGTCTAGAAAAAGGACAATCTATGGAAATCACGCACCAGTTCCATTCTAGCATCTGCGGAGGGCATCACTATTGGAAAACCATGGCTCACAAGATCTTGAGAGCTGGGTATTATTAGCTTTCTTTGTTCTCTGATGTGTTTTCTTTTGTGAAGTCTTGTGACAAATGTCAGAGATTTGCAGGAAGACAACAGCTAAAATCTCTGCCCTTAAAGCCAATACATGTCAACGGTCCCTTCCAGCAGTGGGGCTTGGACTTCATAGGTGAGATCAATCCACACTCCAGCGGCTATCACAAATGGATCTTGGTAGCCACTGATTATTTCACCAAATGGATTGAGGCCATACCCACTAAAAATGCTAATCATCAGGGTATCATAAAGTTCTTGAATGAGAATATTTTCACTAGATTTGGTTGCCCAACCAAACTAGTCACTGATAATGCAGCAGCTTTCAAGGCAAAAGAATTGGTGGACATGTGTGAATCCATGGGCATTCAATTAGTGCATTCTACCTCATACTATCATCAAGGCAATGGCCTGGCAGAATCATCTAACAGAAGTCTTGTAAAATTAATGAAGAAACTACTGAAGGACAACAACAAGAACTGGGATTCCAAGTTGAAGCTTGCACTGTGGGCTGACAGAGTTACCAACAAGAAGTCCATAGGAAATTCTCCATTTAAATTGGTTTATGGCACTGATGTTGTTTTTCCTATCTAGTTGATTCTCCCTGTGGCCAAATTCTTGCAAAAAAAACAGGATGAAAATAATGACATAGCGAGGAAAATGAGTAACTTGGTTGAATTACAACATATCAAAGAACAACTGGTTGAGAAGTCAAGAATTCATCAGAAGAAGATCAAAGAAACCTTTTATAGAAAGGCAAAAATGGACAATTTTTAGGTTGGTGACTGGGTTCTCCAATGGGATGCATCGAAGGAAAAGAAGGGCAACCATGGTAAATTTGATGCCTTATGGATAGGACCGTTTGTCATTTCTCAAGTTCAGATGAACAATACTTTCATTTTGCACAATTTGGAGGGGGAAGGTGTTTTTGATGGCCTAATCAATGGGCGGTTTTTGAAACTTTACTTCATATGAGGTTTTAAGGCTTTAATATTGTAATAGGTTTTTTTTTAGTTTTTTTTCTATACAATTAAACTCCATGCCCAATGGAACACTAGGAAATAAGTTTGTTTTGATTGTTATTGGGAAGGCAGTGGTCTGCAGTTCTTGAAACCTCACAGGGAGGCTTTCATCCCCAAAAGGAGCCAGTGTTAGCCCCTGAGGTGCAGTGCTGCTATTTTTAGCAGAAATGTCCCCTATTTTAGCTTTGACGGCCACGTCTCCCCTTGCTCCACTTTGGCCATAAGCCGGACTTCAAAAATATCATTCTCGCATCTATAATTGCACGGGTCCTAATTCAAATGGATCCAAATATGCTCTCTAAGCCTTTAAAATCTCTTAAAAATCATGCCAAGATCAAAACAAACGCATGAGAAGGGCCCTTGGAATGGCGGAGAAACACTATCAGGAGGCCAAAAACACGTAAAAACAGTGAAAAACAGAGCAATGGAGGCTTGAGGAATGAATGCACAGCAGTCGTCAGATCTAACCGATCAACGATCCAGATCTGATCGGCAAATCGCAATCGGCAACACAACATAGCACTCACCAAACGGCCCGGGGTTATCGCGATATGCGATTGTGATTAATCGCATCACTATATCGCATCGGAGCAACACCATGGAGTGGGGCCTGTACACATGTATATGTGCGACCCGATGAACCGAACCCAACGGTATTCTAAATATTATTTTATAAAATTTGAGATCCGCAGAAAAGCCATTTTCAATGCATTTTCGCAATTTTAACATATTTCTAAAATACAAAGGGGAACCTTGGAGCAGAATCGGAGCAACTTGCGATATGCGATAAGACCCGGACTCGAAAGGGTTCGGGAAGGGAAATATATAATATTTGAAGTCTGTCATGAGCCATTTTTAATGTATTTCCAATGTTTTGATGCATCTCTAAAAAACAAAGGGAACATGCCATTTGCGACTTGCAATAGCGATAAGGACGAACCCGATAGAGAAATAGATAGTGTTTATGGACTTTTGAAGTCCAAAATAAACAGAGCTTGGCGGGATTTCACAGTGTTGCAGCATTTTTTCTGTATAAAACAGAAAACAGTCATTGTTAGTATTTGAAAGGATTTCAAAGGCTCGAAGACCCATTCCATCACTGAACAGAGGCCGGGAGACAAATGGCTGGAAGGGGAAAAGCAACAGTGCAACACAGCCGAACCAACAGCAATGATCATGGAGCATCACTGACACGAGCGAGCTACCTGACAGCAAGGCAAAATTACCAGAAATTGGTTACCGCTGTTAGAAAAAAAAACCTTCGAGCTCACGCGTGTTTAGTCATGGCATTAAACAATTAAAAAGACAGAGGGGATAGATTAAGACACCCCGAGCCTTTGAGAGCTTGGGGGCATTGTAAAAGCCTATAAATGGCTGAAAGTTAGAAGGATGAAGGGTTCAACTTTTGGAGACTGTGGATACTCTGCTACTCTAACTTCTCATTTTCATTCCAGCGAGATAAGCTTCTTTTGTTGTTACATGTTCAATTCCCATTTTCTTTTCTGTTCTAAGCTTGCACTTGAATGTGTTATTCATGTTTTCTTTTGTGTCGAATGCCAGATAACTGTCATCTTATCTCTGCATTGATAAATTAGATTTGTAAGCCTCATTTGCTTTCTGTAGCTAGCCATTCATATGTGTTTATGTATGGATCTGTTGGTACAGTCAGTATTCTCCATTTATCCATTGAATCTATAATCTATTGAGCATTAGTGGTTGAAAGCCTTGTCTAGCTGAGGGTGTTCATGCATGTTTTGAGTGAAATAGAGTTGAAATGGTCATCTGACTTGATCCAAACCATCATCCATTCCAATAGTTCCGAGAACAATATTGAAGATATATGTTTCCAGGCATCTCCGAGCTACAACCTAGGAGAGCTTCCTGGAGTGATAACAAGACCCCGCGATGCTCTACTATGATTATCAAAGTTGTATCAAACTCTCTCTGAATCTAGTGTCCCATTACAAGTCCAAGCACATAAAAATTAGAGACCACTTCATTCGAGGAAAGATTCAAAACGGCGCAGTGAAGCTTCAGTATGTACCCACAAATCAGAAAGTTGATATTCCGACCAAGCCCTTAGCAAAAGGAAAGTTTGAAGCATTCAGAGACAAATTTGGGTTGCTGAAGAATTTCTTCTTCACTAAGAGAGATTGTTGAGAACTATAGCTTGGATAGGAACTTCCACACATATTCAATGTGAACATGTGAGAAGTAATTTGAGATATTTTACAAGAAGATAATTTTGAAAAATAATTATACTTTTGGAAAAGTAATTTTATTTTGTAATTCACTTTACTTAATAGTGAAAATATCATTTTTAATAGTTGAGTCTAAAATTGTACTTCAACCAGAAGTAATCTTAAAAATAGGTTCTCCACTAAACTATAAAGACAAGGCAAGATAGAGGCTACTACACACACCTTAGCAATTGAGCGAGAGATAGAGAGAGCAGGCAGTCACGGAAAAGGTATTCTCAAACAACATGTAGTATGGGACAATGATTTGTACAATTCTATATATTCTTAAAAATAAGTCCATATGTGTCCATATAGACGTACGAACAGACCATACAAGCTGTCATGCAAGTTGTACAATAGTGTTCCTATTATTTATGGGTGTCTTAGCAGACTGTACAAGCTCAGTGGTGTGTTTTTTTGTATCCGAGCATACTGCTTTTCCTGGGCAGCGTGTGGAGGTTTCCTGGTAAGATTTTCTGACAGAATGAAAATCAGATTTGAAAGAGTAATTATCTGTGTGAGAAGTTTATTTTTTATGCTTCTGCTACATTTTCCAGCCATCTTTGTGATTGATGCATACTCAGATTTTTATTTCTGTAATCGAGTAAATTCAAGATTTGATTTATTTAATAAAGAAGCATATGACAATAGTCACATAGGGGTTGGAATTTACAAGCAATTGTCATCCTCTAAAACACTGCATTAAAATAATTGATCATGAAAACTCTTACAAGGCAACATGTTCCTCCAACATAATGCATTAGATGTTTTTCTACATTGATAACCACTTTCAAAAATTGCATTTACAGATTTTAAACTAGCGTAGATTCATTTTAACTGCAGATCTACTAAGCGGCAAGAGGGATCAAATCCCTTTTCACTCTAAAAGTGATTTGCATATCAAAAGATTTGATCCCTCTTGTTGTTTGGTAGATCCAGAGTTCCTATGGATCTAGGCTGGTTTAATTTCCCCTTTTAAATAGGCTATATTCCACACAAATAACATGGGTCAATATCAAGGTTCTCAATACCATGGGCCATTTTTATTTCTATTATTATTTTATTTTTATAGGGTTATTTTATTTTTACCAAGTTAAAACATTTACGTGACATTACATGAATCTTTTTATTTAATTTAATTTTTATTTTTATGTAATTTGACTTGGTCAAAATGTTAAACATCACATTACAACACAACATCTCTATCATACCGGGCTGGAGAGAGGACTGGAGAGCACCTCTCAGTAATTATAACTCAAACTGCATTTTTTTATGGACAATCTTTCCTCAACACCAACTTTCATTAGATTGAGAGCAAAAGGAATGCATGTTTCTCAAACCTTACAAATGGCTGCATTCATCCATTTGCAAACATCAATTACTTACAGTTGTAGACTCCCGGCAAATATCTTTTACAAGTCTGAATGAATCATCAAGGCAAATCTTCTTGATGATTCTTCCCAGAAGACTGTTCCATGTACCCATGCGAGGAACAAATCCCTGCTTCAGCATTTGTTCAAGAATTTGAACAGCATCATCCACTAGGCCTTCATTACAAAGACCAGCAATTAATGTTTTGTAAGAGGAGAAACTCGGAAAACAACGATTCAAAAGCATCCGATGCATAATGGCCTTTGCCTCAGTAAACATTTGATTATGCAAGATGCCATAAAGGACAGCATGGTAGGATCCTGAAGTTGGATTATGTCCCTTAGACTCCATACTGTCCAAGAGTTCGACAGCCTCCTTAATTTTTCCTTGCTTGCTAAGACAAGAAATCACGATGTTGAAAGTCACAGTATCTGGATGGCAACCATCTTTGGTCATGTTTTCAAAAAGATCTAAGGCCTCCTGCGCTTTTCCAGCTTTGCAAAGATGATCCATCAGCGTTCCATATGTGATTTCATTAGCAGAACATCCTTGTTTGTTCATTTCAAATAGCAGGGAATATGCAGCATCCACCTTGCCCAACCGACAAAGAGCTTTAATAAGAATGTTGAAAGAGCAGGCATCCGGAGATACAGCCATCTCAGGAGCCCTTAAGTACAACTTATGAACCATTTCAAATTGTTTAGCACAAACAAGAATGTTAAGGACGAAATTAAAAGTCCTCACTGTAGGCCAGCATTCGAAATCACGCATTCCAAAGAGTATTCTAAGCCCTTTATTATGATTGCCAGCTTTATGTGCAAATATTTTGATCAAGTTAAAGAAGAAATCATCAGTGCATTTGCAATGTTCCCTCTTCATTCGTTCAAGCAGCAATTCAATACTATCAAACTGACCTACATAAGCAAGCTTGTTAATGACTGCACTGTAGACAGCCTCACTAGGGACATAGTCTGACCGTTGTGCAGCTCTGTTGAAGATGCGAAGTGCCAATTGAGGATCCTTGATAGGTTGTAATAGCTTCACAATCTCAGTTGATGTAAGCCAGTCTCTGTGTTTTAGTTTCTTTGCATAAATGCCCAAATCTTCATCATCTTTGTCCACTGCTCTATTTGAAATTGTGGCAGTAGTGGTCAGATTGCAAGCAGACTTCAAGGATGCCCAAATATGGAATTCTGACCATTGAAGGGACTTCCTACACATCCATTCAACCGAAATAACAACTCTTCTTCCTTCCATCGTATTGTTTTACTCCTTCCTGTGTTCACATTGTTAGCACTGCCGCTACTCAGATACTCAAATATCACGGATACTCCTTTTCTCCCAAAATGACATTAAACAAAATAATGGGATCATAGAAACAAAAAGTCAAAAAAATCAGGAATGCGTTATTTAACAGGGAACACACTACCAGGAAGTTAGGCAGACAAACATATAGAGCAATCTACACATCACGAGTATCATGAATGCCAACTAGGTTAGTGCACCAACTATTACAAATAGAGATCACAGCAAAAATGGCCACATTCATAGCACACCTACCATATATGGCAGAAACATTGTGCATTAAGTGCAGGAACTTGCAAAAGAGGACTAAGTGAAGTTACATCCAATCTCTACAACAGTCACATGCATAGAGATAGGAAAATCAATTGTAGTAGATTTTGTGGAGAAGATCTATGTGCAAGTAAAGCCACAACCTTGGCAATTGATAAAGCCAAGGATGATCAGGCTATTCAGGTCATTATGATCATTAATGGTTGCAAAACCTCTTAGAGGAGTGGACCTGAATGAGACGTTCAACATTATGGCCCCCCATGTTTCAATTGAGAATGGTCAATCAAAGTACAGTGAACCCTAAGAACTAGCCAAGGAAGTTCACATAGCAAGGAAAATATATCTTTGTTGATTTTGTAGTAATTCCCATCTACCCAGGAGCTTCAGCTCATACAGCTTTAACAGGACATCCATGGTTAAGACAAGTTTGAGCTACACAAAATCAAGGGAAAAAAACTGCCTGAAAAACAAAATGGTATTATTAACTGACTAAAAAAAGCATGCAATGAGCAAGAAGTTGGCACAATCACGTTTGAACGTAGTTAATTCAGAAAGTCAGAAATAGAATCAACCAGTTCAGATGGTTGTCCGAAGATGATAGATGGAGTTCAACACTTGGAAGAATCTTTAAAAAATGAGGTGAAGCCGAATAGTTGGCTTCTACAGTGGCAGATGGTAGAATACAAATAGTTTGCTCCGTCATGTTTTACTGTAACTTTGTGAGAATGAATATACAAAGAGCAGGGAAAAGGATACTGAGGTGAAAACTAGCAAAAGTTTGATGCAAAAATGAAGGGAACATTGGCAGGAGAACATCTGGCCCAATGCAGGGCACTCTATGGAGTACACTTTTAAAGAGTTTGGGACTGAAAAGCAAAAGGTAGAACATGATTCCCCTTCCCCCTTTTCACAAATTGATGAAAGAGTGGAAAGAGAAATGGGTCTAGAAAAAGTGTTCGCACATAAACTTCCAAATATAAAGGAATTCTGAATTTCTTATCCAAAACTATTGTAGACTAAGGTAAACTTGGCAATAAAAGAGGAGCCACAAAAGATCCTTGTGAAGGCAGAAGTAGTTGGACTTCAGAAATGAAGGCAGTGATGAAGATCTTCATGAATTTGGACTTCAGAAATGAAGGCAGTGATGAAGATCTTCATAAATACAAGGATCCAAGGATGAATTTTCTTAGGCTTTTCAAGATTTGTAGAGTGGCATACAAGATTTGTGTGAATAAGATTGACCTTGACCCAGGGCACAAGCAGAAAAATTGCAACAATACAATTACAGAACTAATCCCATATTTGTTTATCAAGTAGAAAAGTAAACTTATAGGATGTTGGACATCGGCATCATTTGGTTGCTAAGAATAAAAACGGAAAATAAGAACTTGTGTAGAGTTTAGAAAGTTGAATGTAGTCAACAAAAACAGATCTTTTTTCCAAATCCTTTAACCGATACAATTTTTGAATTAGCAAGCCATGATATATACGAGTATTCAAGATACAACTAAATTAATTGCAAAAGATATTTGACATGAGAGAAACTTTTGTTATGGAATAAAACCTCAATAAATACCACTTGGACTTTGTAAGATACTGACAAGATTCTAGAGAGTCATCATACATGTATTTGGAAAGGTTGCCACCAGCAATCTGTGGATATATTTAGATGGTTGGTCAACCATTGGGTCCATGGAAGCATGCGTAGAGTGTTTGGATCTAAATCCAGAAAATGCATTTTCCTCACAACTAGTGTAAAACTACTAGGATATGTTGTGAGCTATAGGGGCTAACCACTGATCTTGACAAAAAAAGGTTATTGCAAATCCAAAACTACCTTGGGATGTAGATGGATTTGAAACCTTTCTCGGTAATGTTGGTTATCGTAGAATTCATTAAGAACTTTGTGAAAATCAATAATCCATTAGATAAACGAGTTACATTTTACTGGTGGGAGCTCAATAGAGACCCTTTGGAAACCTCAAATATAGATCAATAAATGCTTTGACATTAGCTTTTGAAATTGAGAATTCCACATTGATGTAGAGATGCATTTTAATCTTCCAAAGCTTATAGGATGCACTTTGGGACAGAAGAAGCTATGTAAGTTGGATTATCTAATATATCTTGTAAGCAGAAGGTTATGTTAAAATTGGCAACTAGGGCCAAATTCCACCTTGGGACAGCTCATTTGATGGAGATGATGATTGCATTAGATTACTCTTTTCGAGAGGTCCAAGATTGATATAAAGATCATCTCATTCGGTCAAGCAGAAGAGTGATTTTGAATTTATGCCCACACGTGCAAATTGTTCAGGTCGGCCACATCATCATGTAGGCTCAAGAAGCCCAATGGATGTGTCTCTTGACCCACAACAAATTGTATAAATATAAGAGACCTCACACCTCATTTGGCATCATCATCACTCACACAATCTTCTTTCTCTTCATCTGATTGGTTCATACAACATTAGGCAGCCTCTCTCTCTCACATGTGTGGCAAGGAGGGCGCGTTTTCTGGGTCAGATTGCAGACCAAAATTTCAGAGTTCTGTGACAAGTTTGACCAGTGTTGACCGAGGGCTTGTTGACCAAGTTTGACTGTGTTTTTGGGGTCAAAAGTTTGATCTTTTTAGGCCGCATTTTTGGGCACAGAAATCGAGGAATTCTGGACAGTTTGACCAGCGTTGACTTCAGGGTTGACAGCAGTTTGACCACAGAAAAATTACAGCAGTTTTCTTCTCTTTTGACCAAGTTTGACCGAGCTGTTTAGGGTTGACTTTGACCTCCTGATCAAGCCGAGTTTGACTGACGAAGACCAAGCTGCTTTGAGGATGATTTGTTGCTGTTTTGACCAGCATTGACTTTTTGGTTAGGGCTGAAGTTTGACTGCAGAAATTTACAGGGTTGTTTTGACTTTGAATTGGGCAAGTCAATTTGACTTTTGTACTCTCTCTCTGTTGAACTTTTGATATAATAATAAGAAGAATTGATCAAAGGGTTTTCCCCACATTGGGGTTTTTCCCTGGCATCCGCCAAATCTGGTGTCCTCTTGTCTTGGCTTATCTTCTGCATTTTGTTTCATGTTCTATCTGCTTTTACTGTCAATGTGATTATTGTGATTGCTATTGGAAATTGTTATTAGGCTACTAAGGAACATTGAAGTAAATTGTGCTAAGCATAGAACATACCATTGTTAACTAAAATTAACATGGTATCAGAGCCCAGGTGAAGACAAAGCCCAAGCAAGAGTGAGAAAAGCAATCACTAAGGAAAGTTGTTGGACAAGAATATTGGTCTATCTTCAATGACGACTACATCATACTTCAAATCCGAGGACAAGCTTAGGGACAAATCCGACTATCATGCATGGAAGATGACTTTGGATTTGACTTTGGAAGAAAATGATGCTATGAACTAAGTAAAGGGAAGAGTGGTGGAGCCTCCTTCAAATGCACCTGCTACTACAAAAACAAAGTACAAGAAAGGTGAGGTCAAAGCCAAGAAAATTATTGTAGACTCCATTCAAAAGCATTTGGTTGCCTATATTTCCAATTCGGAAACATCTAAGGAGATGTATGATAAGTTGGTTGGGATGTTCAAAGTAAACAAAGAAAATCAAATCCTCTTTCTTAAGAACAAGTTGAAAGACATCAAGATGGATAGAGGAGAGTCTATTCAATCCTACTTCATGAGGATTACCGAAATCAAGAATGACCTTCTATCTATTGGAGAAGTTGTTGGTGACAAGGATCTCACTCTCATTGCACTTGGAGGTCTTACAAGAGCATGGGATGTGTTTAACACGACCATCCTCAACAATGACAGGATTCTGGGTTTTGATGAATTATTGGCTAGATGCACTCAAGAAGAAATAAAGATAATGGAAAGAGATAAGCCTTAAAATGGAAATGATCCTACTGCTTTCTCCACTCATGCTAAGAGGAAGAACAATGCTGGTCCAAGGAAACAAGGTCAAGGATTTAAGTTGGGATTCAAAGAAGGAAGAAAAGGAAGATGTTACAATTGCAACAGGTTTGGCAAATATGCTAGAGAGTGTCCTCACAAGAAGGATACTCCAAGGGATTACGACAACAATAACCACAACAACTACAAAGAAAATGGCAATCAAAGGAACAACAAGTTCAACAATAAAGGAAAGAGGAATGCTCCCACTACTCAATATGGAAATGGTCGACCTCCCAAAAGATCAACAAATTCCAGGTATGAGGAAAGAAATGTTGTAGAAAAACAAAAGGAATTTTATCTTATTTTCGCTTTATCTACTGCCTCTCCTTTGGATACATTGGATCATTGGTTGATTGATAGTGGAGCCTCAAGGCACTTCACTGGGTACAAAGAGGCCCTCTCAAATTTGGTTGAAAAGAAGACTAACTTGGAAATCATACTTGGAGATAATGCCACGTATCCCATGAAAGGAATAGGTATTGTCACTCTTCACTTGAATCAAGGTCAAACCATTCATCTACAAGAAGTATTGTATGTGCCCGATTTGAAGAAGAACCTGGTATCTATTTCTGCGATGGAAGATAAAGGCTTCAAGGTAGCATTCATTGATGGAAAGGTACGTCTTTGGCAAAGAAACCCTAAAGATGCATTTACACTTGGATTTAGGGTTGATGGTCTTTATCAAGTTGGAGGAAGTCCTTTGGGAGCCATGTCTTGTGACACTTCTCTTCAATCCGAATTATGGCACCGAAGATTTTCCCACCTTCATTACAAAGCCTTACCTAGGGTAAGGAAGATGGTCACAGGTATGCCCGATTTCAACATGAATCATGAAGGTGTTTGTCAGGGTTGTGCAGCTGGGAAACTTACAAGGGGACCATTCCCTTCAAGTGAAAGTCAAACTTTTGATATTCTTCAACTGGTCCATTTTGACCTATCTAGTATGTTGCCCGTAACATCATTAGGAGGATACTTATATTATGCTATCTTTGTGGATGACTTCTCTCGCAAAACATGGATCTATTTCTTGAAGAAGAAGGATGAAGTGTTCAAATGGTTCCGTTCTTTCAAAGCCTTGGTGGAGAATCAAACAGGGAAGAAGATCAAAATATTGAGGACCGACAATGGAACCGAATATGAATAAAATGAATTCAATGAATTTTGCAGAGAGGTTGGCATTAAGAGGGAGACAACCGTTGCATACACTCTTGAGCAAAATGGAGTTGCTGAAAGAAAGAATCGAATGATCATGGAAGCCACCCATGCCATGCTTCATGATCTAGGTCTACCGAAGTTCTTATGGGGAGAAGCTACAAATACTGTCGTATATGTTCAAAATAGGTGTCCACATCAAGCATTGAATTTCAAGACACCCGAAGAAGTTTTCACTAGTAAGAAACCTGATGTTTCTCATTTTAGAATATTTGGTTGTCCTGTGTATTTTCATGTGCCTAAAGAAGAAAGAAACAAGTTGGGAGCATGCGGGAAGAAAGGAACATTTGTGGGCTACAATGAAAATTCAAAGGCATATAGAATCTATGTGCCTGGTCAACGAGATGTGGAAGTAAGTCATGATGTTACATTCGATGAAGACACTGCTCTTGGGAAAGCCAGAGACCTCCCCATTCTAGGAAAAGAGAATGATGATGCTACAAGAAAGCAAGATGAACCTCCGTCTGATGGATCCCACTGATCCACCTCTTGGTGATCCCTCTTCCTCAAGAAAAAGACCTTTGTGGCTCAAAGACACTCTCGAAGATGTTCAAAAGCATATTGCTCCAAGAGACACATTTCATGAAAGTAAGAAGCCCAACAGGTATCAAGGGTACCTTGTTGCTATGAGTACTATTGTTCAATCTGAGCCTTGTATGTTTGAAGAAGTCGTGAAACACCAAGTATGGAAGGATGCGATGAATGAGGAGTACGAATCCATCATGAAGAATGATGTCTGGGATGTGGTTCCTAGACCCAAGGACAAGTTTGTGGTCACTTCTAAATGGCTTTACAAAATCAAACATGGAGCTGATGGGAGTGCTGAAAAATACAAGGCCAAATTCGTTGCTCAAGGCTTCTCTCAAAAGGAAGGAGTGGACTATGATGAGATATTTGCACTAGTTGCCCGATATACCACTATCCATTCGATTATTGCTCTTGCTGCCTCTCAAGGATGGAGCCTACACCAAATGGATGTGAAGACTACTTTCTTGCATGGCTCGCTTAAGGAGGAAGTCTACTTGGAACAAACTGAGGGGTTCAAAGTACAGGATCGAACGTGTATGCAAATTGAAGAAATCCCTCTACGAATTGAAGCAAGTCCCCAGGGCTTGGTATGAGAGGATTGATAGCTATCTTATGAAGCTAGGATTTACAAGGAGCGACGTTGACCCTAACCTATATTTCAAAGTTAAAAATGGCATGCCTCTCATTCAGGTCCTTTATGTGAATGATCTCTTTCTGACAGGTGTAGACCCTCTCATTTATCAATGCCAGAGGAAGTTGGCTTCCGAGTTCAAGATGAAGGACCTAGCACTGATGCACTACTTCCTAGGCCTGGAGGTATGGCAAAAGCCAGGTGAGATTTTCTTTTCTCAAGGAAAATACATTGTGACGCTGCGCGAAAGATGTGGGATGGTGGATTGCAAGTTTGTGTCTAATCCGATGGAACTCAACTTCAAGAAGCTATGTGCCCAAATTGACAAATCCTTCCGAATATAGACAACTTGTGAGAGCCCGGATGTTCTTGGTGTACTCTCATCCTGACATATGCTTCGTTGTGAATACGTTGAGTCAATTTATGGTCGAGCCTCATCACATACACTGGATTGCTGCTAAGAATCTCTTGAGATATCTCAGGGCACAATCTATTATGGACTGAGATACACTGTCGGGAATTCGAGGGTGCATGGATATACAGATGCTGACTGGGCTAGCAGTGTGGTGGACTATAAGAGCACATCTGGATGTTGCTTCTCATTAGGGTTTGCTTCAATTTCTTGGATGAGCAGGAAGCAGAAATCAGTTGCACTAAGCACCACCGAGGTTGAATTCATTGCAGTTAGTAGGACTTGTTGTGAAGTTGTTTGGTTGAGGAAGCTCTTCAGTGAGCGATTTGAGCACATGTTGAATACCATTGTAATCTTCTGCGACAACCAGAGTGGGATTCGCCTTTCAAAGAATCCCATGTTCCACGACCGCTCCAAGCACATTGATATCAAGTACCACTTTATCCGGGATATGGTACAACGAGGAGCAATAAGGCTCCAACACATTAGCACTGATGAGCAGGTCACAAATGTCCTCACGAAGCCTTTGGGGAAGGTCAAATTCTTAGCCTTCCGAGAGAGACTTGGAGTCACAAAAAGACACTCCCGTGAGGGTCTCGCTTGAGTTGAACACTGAGCTCTGAGAGCTCCTAGGGGCTTGCGGTACTTCTTGGAGCTATGAGTGATCATAGGGTGAGTGGTTCACCTTCCCCTATGTGGTGCACTGTGTACAGGGTGAATGGTTCACCATCCCCTATGATACTCCATGGTGACATGTGTGTAGGGTGAGTGGTTCACCTTCCCCTACGAGCCACGTGTGTAGGGTGAGTGGTTCACCTTCCCCTATGATTGACATATGCATAGGATGAGTGGTTCACCTTCTCCTGCTGATGCCCCAGCATACATCCTAACCATGTAGTTCAGGACTCATGGGAAGTACCTCTAATCTGGCCAATGTGTTGGGAAACATGGATAGGGACCATAGCACTACCCAATGGATGCATCGTGTATTGTTGTACTCCCTATTTCTAGGATGCATGGTGTTCAACAACTTGATCTGGGATCATTTGAGGTTCTACCTCTGGACCGACTTTTGTCAGTGGAGAGTGGTGAGGTCTTGTGACTCACTCTCGATCAATTCTTCTTCATTATTACTTCATAGTTCAGCAAAGCAGAGATCAGATGACAGAGATGACGACAGGATGGCATGATGATCAATGACGACAAATGGATTAGCAAGTGGAATTCTCCCTGGTTGAGAGGGAGTGTTAAAATTGGCAACTAGGGCCAAATTCCACCTTGGGACAACTCATTTGATGGAGATGATGATTGCATTAGATTCTTCTTTTCGAGAGGACCAAGATTGATGTAAAGATCATCTCATTCAGTCAAACAGAAGTGAGATTTTGAATTTATGCCCACATATGTGCAAATTGTTCAGGTCAAGCTCAAGAAGCCCAATGGATGTGTCTCTTCACCCACAATGAATTGTATAAATAAAAGAGACTTCACACCTCATTTGGCATCATCATCACTCACACATTCTTCTCTCTCTTCATCGAATTGGTTCGTACAACATTGGGTAGCCTCTCTCTCTCACACACGTGTGGCAAGGAGGACGAGTTTTCTGGGTTAAATTGCAAACCGAAATTTCAGAGTTTTGTGACAGTTTTGACCAGTGTTGACCGAGGGCTTGTTGACCAAGTTTGATTGCATTTTGGGGTCAAAAGTTTGATCTTTTTAGGCCGCATTTCTAGGCATAGAAATCGAGGAATTCTGGACAGTTTGACCAACGTTGACTTCAGGGTTAACAGTAGTTTGACCGCAAAAAAATTACATCAATTTTCTCTCTCCTTTGACCAAGTTGTTTTGGGTTGACTTTGACTTCCTGATCAAGCCGAGTTTGACTAAGGAAGACCAAGTTGCTTTGAGGATGATTTGTTGTTGTTTTGACCAGCGTTGACTTTCTAGTTAGGGCTGAAGTTTGACTACAGTTGATTGCAGAAATTTATAGGGTTGTTTTGACTTTGAATTGGGCAAGTCAATTTGACTTTTGTACTCTCTCTTTGTTGAACTTTTGATATAATAATAAGAAGAATTGATCAAACGGTTTTCCCCACATTGGGGTTTTTCCCTGGCATTCACCAAATCTGGTGTCCTCTTGTCTTCTGCATTTTGTTTCATGTTCTATCTGCTTTTACTGTCAATGTGATTATTGTGATTGCTATTGGAAATTAGAAATTGTTATTGGGCTACTAAGGAACATTGAAGTAAATTGTGCTAAGTATAGAACATGCAATTGTTAACTAAAATTAACAGCTTAACAAAGAATAATGTAACTATAATCCAACAGAACAAGAAGGCTTGTGCATGATTTATGCAATTCAAAAGTTTTGGCATTATTTGTTGGCAAATTTATTTATGTTTCATGTGGATCATTATTAGATAATAAAACATTAGGATCTGAATATTATGAACTCCACACTATCCATTAAGGATAAACAAATACACTCTCAAAAGAAAAAATACATCAAGCACAATGTCATTGTGTACAAAGGGTTAAAGACCCTTATATAGAGATATATAGTGTTGTGATATATATATATATAAGCCTTAAGTCAAGATTACATCACATCAGCCCTTAAGTTTGACCTAGGGGCAAGGAACAGACATTATGATAACCCCTAACACCAACACCCCCACTTTCTTAGTGGAGACCCCTTTGGAGGGGCTTGTGCACCTTTTCCATGGAGGATGTTGCCCTTGGAGCCATGACGTTAGCCTTCCAGACCTTGGATGTGCGACGTATGCCCCCTTCCTGCGTGACATCATGAGATGATGGCCCACTTCATGCAATATATTTTTCTTCTTGATGATGGAGCACCTTCCTTGGACCATGGAGATGGCTTGATGATGATTTTCACCTTTTGAGGTGCCATTGCACTTATACTTGAGAGAGGGGCTCAAATAGAGCATGATGCCACCTTCATTAGCCTTACTATTCTCATATGTGGGCTAATTAGAGGCATTTTATTATGTTTTTAAATTGAGATGGCTATTGTGTGGGTCAACATGTGATCCGATCACCTTTATTTGTGGATTACTTGTATTGTGGTGCATTTTGATGCCTTTTTGAGAAAATTTGGAGGCTGAATTCCTCCATTTGGACCTCAATCATTCATTTCTCTTATAACAAGTCAACTTCTTTGACTATTGCGCAATGGAGGCTTAGTCGAGCTTACTAGGCCTAGGGGTCCTCTTCTTGTGTGGATTGAGCTCTTCTCAAAGGATATTCATGGTGAATCTTAGATCTTGCATGCATTGTAAGTTGGTTTATTTGTTATGTTTGAATATATTCATGGGAATTATTGCTACTCTTGTTGAGTAGGTTAATTTAACATTTGTGTGCATGTCCATTATTAAATTTGACCTCAATTTCTAAAGATTTGAGGAAAATCCCTTGGATAGGGTGATAGGGAGGGGACAGTTGGGGGGGCACGTGGCCACTGCCCAACCAAGCATTACAGTTGGTAGGCATGGCACAGTGCCCCCTGCCCCCACTTAAATATGCTTAATAAGGTCATCATGGGGGCACTCAACTCAAGGCACAGGGAGTTCTATGAATTGATCTAGTCTTTAATTTGCAGTCACTCAACCATCAACTCAAAGTTGAACAACAACGGGAAGAGTTGGGAGGCACCATGCTACAAGACCAGTAGCATTTATTGCACTACAAGGCAACTGCACCATGCATGTAAAGAAATGAAGACCCTGTGCACAAACAACTCATTGCCTGAGTTGGGAAGCATTTTGTAGTGACCTAGGGTAATTTTTTATTTTCCCTTAGGGTCTCCAATTTAGGTTAGAGCTTCCAATAGAAAAGAAATAGATATTCATGCACTTGTATGACAGCAGATATTCCTTCACACCATAAACAGATTATTTAACAACTATACTAGACATGTAGGAATAACAACAATATGATATTTTCAATTCCACCACAAACAAGATTGATTGTCCAATTAATTAGAGCTATATACAACCAATACAATATTGTAGCAACTTACCAAGTGTAGATAAATCAATCAATAATTTGACAAAATTCAACTAGCAAGTTATTTACCCTATTATTCTACAAAACCTGACAAGTATGTTGACTGAGAGGACCATAAGTTTGGGTGTTTGCAACTCAGGACTCTCTGTAATAGTGTGTAACCTAGGAGGGTCGAATGTCAACTCTAAATAGATAGAGCTTCTTACTATTATCTTCGTTAGCTCATAATTGTGTATCCCTGTGAAGGGTTGAATCTCCTAAATAGAGCGGATCTTAGAACCCACAAAACTGACTTAAATGGCCATCAACCCTACCGCAGAATGCCAAAATTGTAGATGCAGCCCTCGGCCCTGCAGTCTTTTGGTCCAGATTACTTGAACACTATCATCTACCCAAAAAAACACTGAAATTGTCCTTAGAGATGTTCAAATTTTTCCTCAGGAAACCACCGAATCTCTTCCTCAAAGATGTCTGAATTTCTTCCTCATAAATGCCACAAATTCGGTTGCTTTTCCAGATAGATGAATCCCACGATTTCCAGATCAAAACAGAAAGGTAAAGAGAATTTTACTAACTAGGGTGGAATCTTTCACCACCAAAATTAGTAGAGGAAAAGGGGTCTTAAAACCCTCAAAGCCACAGCTCAAGAAAACAAATGTATTTGATCCAATTCGATGATGATCATTTGATTCCAACTCTCCTCTATTTATAGATTTCTTCATGGGCTTCCAAATGTGAGGGGTTGTGGATGCAACCCCCAATTTTGGGTTTTTTTGCCCCAGCCGACCCAACATTTACACAATGTTGCCCCAACATTGGAAAAATTGGGTTTTATCCCTTTATCAAGACTATAGCCTACAGGGTTGGATAGGCTATTTTATCCCCCTTTAATCAATCAATTGGAAGAGGACATTACAGTCCCCCCTTCACGAAATTACTTGCCCTCGAGCAATTGCAAGTTCAGAAGCTGCAAATTTGTCCTCCTAATTTCGAGAATAAGGACCTCTCAAATGATTCATATCTCTTCTTTTGATCACTTCCAATCCATCCATCTTCATTCAAACAAGTGATGTAATAGTCCCTGGCTCTTCTCCATATTCACTGCCACCATGAGTATTTGCAACTGCAAAAATCACCCTTAAATGTCTTGAAATGACTGTGCGACCCACACTAAAGTTTGGGGTGATGTTGATATTAAGGCCCAGATTAAGAGTGCCACCCTTTCCAAAATAGGGTAGGTCATATTGTGATTGCTATTGAGCAAATAATGCCCCAAAATACTCTTTTTGAAGTTCCAGCATATCAAACATAAGGTCCTCCAATATAATTACTTACCATGTAAGGATCACTCAAGCCTGCAGTCATTTGTGTAGGATATTCAGTTGCTGTCCTCTGTAAATACTGAAGATACAATGGTTCAGCTGACATTTTTAGTCCAGTTCTCATTTCCTTTATTTTTACATTTTGAATGTCGGCTGTCAGCATTGATTCTGAAAGAGCTGATAAATTTGAATTTGTCGTGGATTTCAAAGATTTGGAAAATCCACCAACTGCCCGTATGTTGCTCATATTTTCTCTAGTTGCTTTACCCTGAAAACCTGCTTTGGTGAAGTCATTTATAATCTTGGGGCTTGCAGATAATTTCTCAAAATTGTTCAATCTTGTGAGTGGGAAAGTTCTATCTGTTGATGATTTACCATTAAGTGCAACAAGGCCAGTAGATGAAACACTGTTACCAGTCTTGCTTGTCCCTGTGAATGCTGAAGGGTCAGTGGCCAAACCATTAGAAGAGACAAATTTTCCCTTTGAAGATTGCATATTTGTAGATGGGCTTGGGGAAGAAGCTCTTAATAAAGTTGAAGAATTATCATTGTCATGAAGATTACTGCTACTGCTCAATGGATTTGGAGATACAGTAGTCGATGTTTTTGCTTTCGTGATATTTAATGCTTTGAAGGAGTTCTCCTGAGAAAAGATGGGCTTTGCATTTGAAATTAAAGAGCCTGAATGTCCACTGGAAGCTTGAAAGGCCAACTTTTTCATTGGAGGTCCCACTTCAAAGCCCTCTGCCTGGCTTTTTGTAGACACTTGAGAGCTCCCTCTGCCTGGCTTTTTGTAGACACTTGAGAGCTCAAAGTATCTTTAATGGCTCTCTGTTTATCAGGTCCTAACTTCATTTTGTCCAATTTAGCTGAAAGCCTAGAGTGTGATGTACCATAGTTATGTTTCTTGTTGGTCAAGCATGCCGACTTCAACACTATTCTTGAGTTCGGATGTGTCTTAACTGTCTTGGTACTCGCATTCTGCTGCAACTTGCATCCTTCACACAACCAATCACCTTTAGGAACCTCATATAACATACTTGGAATGCAATAAATGTGTTCAACATCTTCATTACACAAGTTGCAGACCATGAGCATCTCTTCATAACCTATACCCCCACAAATATCACATACTTAAACATCGTCCCCCGCTGAAAGAGGTCCACAAGATGTTTCAAGGAGTGACTAGCATAAGAGTGATTCTTTTGAACAGTTGGCCATTTCAAAGGGATCAACATTTATGTTCACTTTATCATATGAAAATCTTCTTCCAATTTGATTTCTGCATCATGAAAAGTGTCTTACTTAGCAACTATTTTTACTAGCTCCCTGGGTTTTAGTTGAAGATCTGGGCCCACTTCAACAGGGGCATGGTTTATGTCATCTCCTGATTCAAAACATATACCTAGCACCCCTGATATGGCTTGAAACCCAGAAGAAAAAAAACTTCTAACACATTCAGCTCTATGATAATCTGGACCCTTTGGAAGAACTTCTGGCGGAACAGGTGCAACATCTTTAGCCTACTCCAGAGTACTAATGGGGTTTTTGTTGAAGAGATTTCTGTAGGCTTTGATCAACATGTCATGTTAATTTTTTTGAAACTCTGCAACTACTTAGATGAATCTACTGAAAAACAAGGCAACTAATTTCTGCAAACAAGTTTAACTTTCACCAAGATACAAAGTTCCTTAACATTCAACATGCAATGGAAAATAATCGAGATAAAAACACATGCACACAAAATTGACACACTTGTTTTACCCAGTAAACCCAAAAGGGAAAACCTGCTTTCTTTGTTGTGGTCTTTTATTGATTGTTCTTTGAGCAAATCGATTTATTACAATTCATGTTGCTAATGCAGCCAACAATTTGTCTCTCGGAAAGCGCTAGGCTTTTCCTCACTACTCTCACCTCTACAATTGTTCTCAGCCTGCCTTGATCGCTACTCTCGACCCCTAAGAAGAAGCTCTTGGCCTTGCTCTTGATCTCGGCCCAGCACAATTGATCTCTGCTGAAGATAGTCTCGACTTGCTCTATGAATCATGATCTCGTGCTCCACAATCCTTGCGCACTTTGGCTCCTAAATCCTTGCACACTTTTAGATCCTAAATACTTGCACACTTCAGGCTCCTAAATCCTTGCGCACAATTGATCCTCAACTGATGCAGAATCCACACAAAGAATGGTCTATTTTAATGTTTCTTCATCCTTCTCTTTCACAATAGAAATTGATGCATGGAAGGAGGCCTAGTTCAATTAGTAGTTCGAGTTTCCTTTAGTTGTGATTGCGAGTTAAATAAGAACTCAACTCGTTCTCTCTCCAATCAACACAAAAGTCTTAACTCGTTCTAACTCCAATCAACACTGAAGTCTTAATTCGCTCTAATTGATCTTGTCACTGCCACCTCATCCTATAGTCTAATTGAAGGAGACTCCAATGAACAAAAGCTCCAACATTACGCATGCAAACATGATGACCATTCCAGTAAACTAGAAATCAACTCCCTATAACTAAACTTTATCTCATGAATTTGCACTCGTGAGAGAGAGACTAATTTGTGGTCTTCACTAGCTAAGGCAAAAGTCAGAAGACCTTCTCTCGCTGCATTTTCAACACTCCCTCTCACCAAGGAAAGGATTCTATACAACTCCCAACTTATCTCTGAAAAACACGAACCTGACTTTGACTAAGGCCTTCATTAAAACCTACTCATCTGTTGGAATGTACGATAGCTTTACTATCCCTTTCTACACATAGTCCATGAGATGATGTTACCCGATCTCGATGTGCTTGGAGCAGTGTTGCGGGGGAGCGCCACCCACCCCCCCGATCCTGCTCCCAATCCGAGCTTCGAGCGGGAATGGATCGAGAGTGCACTCCTTAAAAAAAAATTGCTCCTTGCCTTTTGCCAATTCGAATTAGGGAGCGTCGCTCCAGGAGTGATTTTTCCAACACGAGAGTGGTCAAGAAGCGACCGCTCCTGGGTTGGAAAACTCGCTCCCGACCAACAGCGAGCGACGCCCGCACGAAAAAAAAAAAAAAACAAAACAAAACAAAACAAAACAAAACAAAACAAAACAAAAACAAAAACAAAAACAAAAACAAAACAAAACAAAACAAAACAAAACAAAACAAAAACAAAAACAAAAACAAAAACAAAAACAAAAAAACAAAACAAAACAAAACAAAACAAAACAAAAAACAAAAAACAAAAAACAAAAAACAAAAAACAAAAAAACAAAACAAAACAAAAAACAAAAAAACAAAACAAAACAAAACAAACAAACAAAATAAAACAAACAAACAAACAAAAACAAAAACAAACAAACAAACAAACAAAACAAAACAAAACAACAAAAAAAACAAAACAAAAAACAAAAAACAAAAAAAACAAAACAAAAAACAAAAGACAAAACAAAACAAAAAAAAAAAAAAGCAAAAAACAAAACAGAACGGTGACGCGGAAAAAAAGGAGGGAGGAAGGGAAGGGAGGGGTAATATAAATAAACCCTCTCCCTCATTATTCATTTCATTCTACATTTGAGAGAGTGAGAGAGTGAGAGAGAGCACGGAGCAAGGAGAGGCATCCAAGGGGAGATTGAAGAGTTTGCAAGAGCTTGCAAGGGGAGATTGGAGGCCAAAGAGCCAATCTACACTCTATTCTAGCAAATTTTTTTATGTTCATTCCTAAATAAATAAATAATTTTTTCCCTATTTCCCATTCCCATTCCCATTCCATTTTTTTGCAAATTCAAAACTTCAAATTTCAAACATCATGGTTATATTCCTTGGCATTTTCTTCTTCTTGGTTCCTTTTTTGGTTATTATGGTGTTGGAGAGTAGAAAAAGGAGGGTTGAAAATGAAGAAGGGGATGAAGAAGTGGGTTATAGTGGATTTGATGAAAACTCGGGAGAGGAGTACCTTGGTGAGGAGGAGTTGGAGGAGAGTGAACATGAGTCAGCTCAAAAAACTAAACAAGACCAAATCCCATTGTGGACATATGTTAATAAGCCTGAAGCAGGGAAAGGGGGTGGAACCAATAAATTTCATTGCCCCCATTGCAACAATAATTACACAGGTTCATAACCTGTGCCAAAAAACACCTCTATGGGAAAAGGCCATGGGATGGAGATAAACAAATAGGAATCAAAACTTGTACAGGTGTGTCAGCAGCAGATAGAGCCAAATACATAAGGGAAGAGGAGGAAGCCCAATACAAATCTAAAAAATCAAAGGGTTTCTTTGAACCAAGTTCACAATCACATGCACAAAGAACTCCTTCAGCATCCTCCCATGGCAGTGGATATGGAGGCACAAGGTCACCAAGTTTAAGGCATAGAACCATATCAAATTTCCTTGATGAAGGGTGTAGGAATGATGTGGATTCAAAAGTTTACAGGTTTCTCTATGCATGTGGGATACCATTCAATGTTCTTCGCTCACCTTATTGGCATGAAATGGTTTTTGCCATAAATGATGCCCCTAAAGGATACAAGAACCCTGGGTATGACAAGGCTAGAACCGTTGGACTTGATCATGAAAAAGCAAAAATACCACATTCTTTGAGTAGAACGACAAATTCTTGGACAGACCATATTGTATCTGATGGATGGACAAATGTAAAAGGCAAGCCACTAATAAATGTTCTTGTTGTGCCTGTTAGTGGTGTCATCTTTCTTTCAGCATATG
Organism: Pinus tabuliformis; assembly: GCA_031772625.1. NCBI lineage: Eukaryota > Viridiplantae > Streptophyta > Pinopsida > Pinales > Pinaceae > Pinus > Pinus tabuliformis. The sequence continues at coordinate 424,647,389 of CM062813.1, forward strand.
ATTACTCAGACAAGTTCAAGACCGGCATCAACATTGCAAAACCATTACTTGAAACAATTGATCGTATTGGGCCATACAATGTCATCCAAGTCATCACTGATAATGCTCCTAATTGTAAGGAAGCGGGAACAATTATTGAGGATAAATACCCCAACATATTTTGGTCTGGGTGTTTAGTTCACACAATGAACCTTTTGATGCATGATATTGTTAAGAACAAAAACCAACAATACAAATGGATTGGTGATTTGTACAAGAGAAGCTAAGAAATGATAAAATTTATTACAAATCATAGCAATACCCATGGCCTTTTCCGCAGTCACTCAAGATTGTAGTTGTTGAAGACTGCAAAGACTAGATTTGGTAGTTATTACCTCACCTTCACACCTTCAGGCGCCTTTTGAAGGTAAGAGAGTCATTGGCTAGCATGGTATCAAGTCCACACTGGCAGGTATTAAAGGAAAGAGCAAGGTTTTGAACAGGTAGAGGAGACCGCTCTTGATGGTATGTTTTGGGCACATGTGAGGCAAGTATTGGAATTCACCAAGCCCATTTATCACATGATTCAGTTTGCAGATACAGATAAACCAGTGATTGGGGAGGTGTATGAGCAGATGGATACCATGTTGGGGCAAATAAAAGATATTGTTCAGAAAGATGATCCCAACTTGTATACACTGATTAACAATTGTGTGTGTACACGATGGGATAAACTTAATGTTCCACTACATGCCTTGGCGTATATCCTTACGCCAAATTACTACTTTACATCTTGGTTGGGCCAACCTACACCACGGGGTGGGGTTAGGGTCAAACCCCATATAGATGAAGAGGTATCTACAGGATATTTGCAAGCATTAGACAAGTTGATACCTGACAGGGAGGAATGTGCTAGTTTGCGTCTTAAATTAGGCAGATACTTCAGTTGCACTGGTTTGTTTGGTTCCTTCCATGCAATGGAAGATAGAGACAGATTTGATGCTCTCACATGGTGGGAAGCATATGGCGGCTAGGGACTTTTGCCAAAATTGGCAAAAAAAGTTCTCTCACAGGTTGTAAATATTTCTTCTGCAAAGAGGTGTTGGAGCACCTACAGCTTCATACATAATGTGAGAAGAAACAGACTCATTGAAAACTAGGTAGAAAGCTTGGTTTATGTGCACTACATCTTGAGGTTGTTGAGTCATTACTGTGATCAGGCTTATGAGGATCCAACATATAAAATTTGGGACAACCACCCAGAGGATGATAATTTGGAGGATGGCACTATACATCTTGAAGAACTGGAAGCGGAACTTATGAGAGAGGAAGATGAAGCAACAACCATGCCACCTCCACCATACAGTAGCAGTGCTCGAGTTTCGAGTCTTGTTCCTTTGTTGTCGCCGCCTCCATGTACATCCTCACATGGAGGGCATGTGCTTTCTGGTTCTGGTCATGGGTCTATGCGGGAGGAGACTCCTAGAAGACCACCACGACCTGCTCAGAAATTAGACATTACTCGTGGTGGCAAGACGAAGATGTAGATGATAGATTTACTTGTCTTTTCTAGTTTCTAGTAGTTTTTATAACTATTGGCTCTTTCATATTTATTATGATAATTTTGTAAACAATATATGACAATTTAAGTTTGAAGTTTGAAGTTGGTAATTATAACTCATTAGTAATGAATTATGAATATGATGCTTCGTGAAAGTTGTTTCATTTCATTTCATTTTATAACATTCATTTCATGTTAGATATTATTTGTTGTAATGGTTAAACTTAGCTTACAAGTACAACTTTGGTGATCAATGATGATAAATGTTATATATTGAATTTTCAATTTTGAAAGCTTGAAGTTGAAACTTTAAGATTGATGAATCATGATTCATGAGACTCAATATGTTGTATGTTACTAATTTGTGGACGTGGTTGATGAAGATTTTAACTTCTAGATGATTGTTGTTATATGGTTCAATGATCAATCTATGTTTTTTTATGTTTTTTATATCTAATTCATCATTCTACATGTTTTTGTTGACATATATGTATCAAAATATAAAAAATATATATATTATATAAAAAACGCTCTGGGATTCGCTCCCAAACAGGGAGCTTCTGAAAATGTCGCTCCCGCACCCGTTTTCGCTCCCGCTCCCAAGTAACGCTATTTCATTTTCTACACTTATTACTGCCATATTACATATGACCAGGCTCCTTTCATTTGAGGATGTCTCAACACTATCAGAATCTCTAGAGTCCACATTATTTACATCATTTGGTTCGACTAAAGGTAACTCCCATTCAGCCCCTACCTACTCCTTCATATTCTCCTCATGGCAACATAGATCAATATCTCCATGATGGGGCTTACCCACTGATGTTAAAACATTGAAAACTTTGTCAGTGGAGCATTTCTCATGACTTTCTTCTAATTGCTTTCCAAAGTAAGGGATCCCTTCCTTAAAACTTGATTGAGATATTTTTGTACCCTCTATGAGATTTTCATTGCTTGTTGACTTTCTTTTTTCAAAATTATAGTTACTTTGGGTCGCAGATGACTTTGCCAAATTCCTAGTCCCATATATTGATGCTCTAACATGATTTATAACAGCTTCTCCCCAACCACTAGTAGGAGCACTAGAGCTTTATAATGATGATCCAATAGGGGTTAGATTACTAGTGCCAAAAGTTGAGGGGTACTTCTCATGATGTTTTCTCTCATCATTTCTTTGAGCTGCAATGGAAGGTGCTGATGTGAAATCACCAGTAGCAAGTCCAATAAGGACCTTATTATCAACACTAAAAGTTGATGTATGGGGATCATGACCAATAATCCCAGACTTATTTTGAACCTCATCAATATTGTGACGTGAAGATTTTGAGTTGCCCATACCACCAGGTTCAAAGATTGATGTCCTTTATTCTTTGCCTCTTCAAGTTGCATTCCTTCCAAAGAACTTTGGAGCTCCCTAATTTCCCGCATTAGATTCTCCTTATAAGGGATTTCAGGAATTGTAACCCTTAAAACTTCATTCAGACAACGTGCAACAACAAGCCTTACCTTTCCATCTTTATGCCTCCACAACTTGTATTCACCCAAGTTAGTCACAGCTGGAACCATGGCTGCTAGAGTCAATGGAGAAGGTGGTTGTCCCACCATTTGTAGTTGCCTTGTCACCTCTTCCAACAAATGAAGAAGGACATCTTTGGATGGAGAGAAGAGTTGATCTCCTACTCTAAAAAGCTCTTCTTCCATCATTCTTCCCATCATATTGTTGTTTTGATTTGTAAGAGTGTTGGTCCCTCACCCAAACAGTTTGGATTCCATTGTTAACCCTCAAGCTGGCAGGATGCACAGCTCTGATACTGCTGTAGTGACCTAGGGCAATTTTTGCCCTTAGGTTTTCCTATTAAGGTTAAAGCTTCCAATAGAAAAGCAATAGATATTCATGCACTTATATGATAGCAGATATTCCTTCACATCATAAACAAATTATTTAACAGCTACACTAGACATGTAGGAATAATAGCAGTATGATATTTTCAATTCCACCACAAACAAGACTGATTGTCCAATTAATTAGAGCTTTATACAGCAAATACAATATTGTAGCAACTTAGCAAGTGTAGCTAAACCAATCAATAATTTGACAGAATTCAACTAGGAACTTATTTGCCTTATTATTCTACAGAAACTGAAAGTTTGCTAACAGAGAGGACCATAAGCTCCGCTGTCTGCAGCTCAAGACTTCCTGTAATAGTGTATAACCTAGGAGGACCGAATGTCAACTCTAAACAAACATATCTTCTTACTGTTATCTTCGCTATCTCAGAATTGTGTCTCCCTGTGGAGGGTCAAACCTCCTGAATAGAGCAAATCTCAGAACCCACGAAACTGACTTAAACTGGCCACTGAACTTGCCTTAGAATGCCAAGACTATAGATGCAACCCTGCAATCTAGATTACTTAAACACTATTGTCTGCCCAAAAAACCACTGAAATTGTCCTCAGAGACGTCCAAATTTTGCCTCAGGAAACCACCGAATTTATTCCTTAGAAATGCCACGAATTCTGTTGTTTTTTCAAATAATTGAATCCAACGATTCCCAGACCATAACATAAAAGGTAAGAGAATTTTACTAACTAGGGTGGAATCTTTCACCACCAGAATTACTAGAGGAAAAGGGGTCTTAAAACCCTAAAAGCCACAGCTCTCCAACTCTCCTCTATTTACAAATTTCTTCATGGGCTTCCAAATGTGAGGGGTTGTGGATGCAACCAACAATTTTGGGTTTTTTGCCCCAACCAACCCAACATTTACACAATGTTGCCCAACATTGGAAAAATTAGGTTTTACCCCTTTATCAAGACTATAGCCTACGAGGTTGGATAAGCTATTTTGTCCCCCTTTAATCAATCAATTGGAAGAAGACATTACACATTTGCATGACTAGACCTCACATCAAACGTGGCAGATGGGCACTCATGGTTGCTGGTTTCCACTTGCAACTCTCATGGTTTGGGGGAGCTTTGTTATAAAATCTCAGACCCCTTTGCAGGTGCACACTAGGTCTAGCTGTTTTGTATTATGAGTATCTCAAGTCATCAATTCTCTTATGGCTTTTCTTGCAGTTAATTGTTATCCCTTCCATATTGACTTCCTCATTGTTTCCCTCTTGTTCTCGCTCTGTTATCCCCTTCCCTCACCTCCACATTTCAGGTAGTGTCCCCCATGGCCTCAAACATCCCCTTTTCATGCAGGTTTTGGAGAATTTTAGTTTCATGGTTTAAACCAGAAAAAAGGCACAAACCTTTCTCCTCAATCCCCTCTTTCCTTTCGACCACCCTCGCTTCACCAACCACCTTAGTCGCAGGTTATAATTTGAGCAGCAACATGCCCAGACAGCAAGCCAGGGTGAGACATGGGGCAGCGTACTGCAACAAAATGGGGCGCACTTGGGCCCAACAAAGAGCTGAAACCTCGACAAGAAGATACAAGGAAAACACACTAACACCAATTCAGAAGGAAATTGCACGGGCTGCCAGAAATATCAGTGGCGAAAGAGGCTGTCTATTGGACATAGAGGTCACTGGAGAATTTGTCGATTGGATTCTAGATGTTGGACATACTCGAGGAAGGTTCAATAACTACATGCATGCCATTGACATCTACTTGCATCTCAAGATGCCCATGGGATGAGTTCTTGTGGACCGGAACGTAGCAAGGGAGGAAATTCTACTCATACTAGATGAAATTTAACGCATTTCCTTAGGACTAGATCGACAGATGGAGCATATCAAGGCCCACCTGAGCATTCCTCCATATCTAAGTTGCTCACCAGAAAACAATGAAGAAATGATTGCATTTGAATAGTCAGACTCTCCCAAATCTGGATGATACATTCGGTACTCTCTTTTACTGTTACTTTTCTATATGGTTTACTAGTTTTAAGCCTACTGTTGTTTTGGCTAGCCTGAGGCCACAAGATAGTAGTTTTTTACTTTCAACCCTCTATGAACTTAAAGTATTTTGGATGATTAAGAAACTATGGCACATCCACTAGTCTAGTTTCGCCAGTGGGCTGCAATTTATAATTTTGTCTGGATCTAATGAAATGATAAATCTTTGTTACCAAAAAAAGAATTGAGGGGAAGAGTAGGTTAACTTCTCCCTTGATTTTCCTGAGAATTGAGAATCCTAATTTAAGCCCTATGGCAAGTAGGCTAATTCGCCTTGGTAAGTTGGAATTAGGTTTTCCCCTTTTAGATGGTCCAAAGTTTAGTTTGAATCCTAGACTCCATTGCCCTATGTGGATAAGGCACTAGTATCTCTTCATCTAGTGGATAGGTGTTCATTTTATGCTCAACTCAATGAACCCTAGTTTTTTAAAATGCATCTTTTTATTTTGTTGCCTTGATATTGGGGATAATTTTCATCTTGAATATGTTCTATTAGCTAAATAAGGCTCTTTAATGATTTCGTATTGTGTATAATGATTAATCGATTTCATGTGCACTAGAGAAGCAAAATCATTGTTTTTCATGCCTTTTTTCTGCAATTTATTAAGGATGGCGTCAATATTTTGTGTAACTATTGGCTAATTGAACTGTGCAAAGTTGTTGAATTTTATTTCCTAAGTTGCTAATTTTCTAATCGTTCATTTCATGTACTTTTCATGCAATTTGAATGGCTAGATTTGCTATTATAATTAATTTTTATTTACTGTCATAAATTGCAGATTTTGCCCTAATTTATAGCAGCCTTGTGTTTTGTATGCATTGGGTGTGTTCTGGGACTCTAATTAAGACTCCCAAGGTCGAGGAAACATTAGGATTGAGCCATAGACACTATGAACCAAATTGTTTGCGTTACACTCAATCTCCACCTAACCCTACCCTTTACAAGCATAGGAATTGGTGAGTTAGTTTGTAGGATCCTTGGGGGCACTTAGCTTTAGCCTTTCTAGCATTATTTGATCCCTGAGTTGTTAATTTTAGGTATGTTCTATGCTAGAGCAATTTATTTCAATTTTCACAGTTAGCTCAATATCTTTTCCAGATTAGCAATCACATCAGCATTAAAGTAAACTGCAGATAGAACATAAATATAAATCATAGAAGACAAGCCAAGACAAGAGGACACAAGATGTGGCGCTAGCCAGGGACAAACCCCAATGTGGAGAAACCCTTGATTAATTCTTCTTATATGTTCTTCAATAGTTCAGCGGAGAGAGAGGGAGTACATTTACAACTGAAGTCAACACTTTGACTTATCTAGATGAGAGTATAGATCATCTCTAAGAAGATGATACATGAGATCAGTTGAAGACATGTTGCTTCAACTGATTCTCCAAGGTGACTCCTTCACCTATCATCATGCCGCATTTCGTCATCATGCTGCACCTCACCGTGCTACACCATGCTGCACCCATCATCACAATGCTGGACCTCATGACTGTTGCGCCTAATGTTGTACTGTTATCCCACGTGTCATGGTTGAACCAAGTTGTCCATGTCTGTTGTCCCATTGCTTGCTTATTGTCCCTTGCATGCTTGGTGTACTTGCTGCTAAGTACCATACAACTGTCCCAATGTTAGTTTGTTGTCCCTTGCATGTTGTTGTACCATTGCATGCTTGGTGTACTTGCTGCTAAGTACCATACAACTGTCCCAATGTTAGTTTGTTGTCCCTTGCATGCTGTTGTACCGTACCATTGCATGCTATACTTGCAGCACCATGAACTTGCTATATCATACTGCTGCACCTCACCATTGTGTTGCCCCTCATTATGCTATGATACATTTCATCACTATACCCATCATGCTGCAGCATTCATCAACATGCTGCTGCAATATATCATCATCATTGCTGCTTCCATCAACATGCTGCTTCAATGTGTCATCATCATTGTTTTGGGGCTTCTCTATTTGCTGCATTGCATCACTAGTTAGGGCATTCTAACAGCAGTCCTAACAGCCTTCAAAATGTGGCCAGAATAGCCCTCCACAACTACAGCTGCCTTTCTAAGAGGGGAGGAAAGCCTTGGCTGCAATGCTCGGCTGTTCCAACCCCTATTCCACCCTTCGGCCTCCTCTTATCTACTGCGGCTTGCTACAGCAAGCTATCCCTTAGATGTGGGAGCCCTTCTAAGGGATATTCCTTCACCTAACCACCCCAAAACATTCCCCCTGCCTCTCAACCTCAAGATATGGGCTGCGGCCCTCTTCAACAACTCCTCGGCCTCCTGGAATAGCCTCCTAACTCCTCGTTGTTCTCTTGTAGCCTGTTGCGGCTAAGGTATATCCATACCACCCTTAGGACAGCGTATAGGCTTTCTCCATTGGGCAGCATAGGGCTTCTCCATAGGGCAGTGTAGGGCCTCTCCATAGGGCTGCGTGAGGGCAGCGTAGGGCCTCTCCATAGGGCAGCGTAGGGTCTCTCAATAGGGCTGCGTTAGGGCAACGTAGGGCCTCTCCATAGGACTGTGTTAGGGCAGTGTAGAGCAGGGTTGCAGAAATCGCCCCCCCCCCCCCCCCCCCCCCGCCGGATCCAAACCCGGAACCGCGGATCGGAGCGAACCGTCCCGGAATCCACCCTGGAAGCGCGGATCGGATTTGGCGGTTGCGCGGATCCGTTAAAAAAAAACGATTCCTGCCTTTTTGGGTTGCGGCCGCCCGGAACCGCGGATCGGAGGGCGGTTCGGGCACGGGGTGGCGCCACGCTTCCGGCCCGGAACCGCACGCCACCCAGGCGCTTCCGGAAGCAACCCCGCGGCCAGCGGATTTTTAATTTATTTTTTTTAGATTTGTTTTAACATGTGACTTAACTAGCATGAGGGGGTGGGTTAGGTTAGTTTAGGGTGAGTCTAGGGTGACTTTAGAAAAGAATAAAGCCCCCATTCTCTTCTCATTTTCTCACTTTGAGTTTATGAGAGTTGGAGAAGAGAAGAGAGGAGAGGAGAAGAGAAGAGAGGAAAGGAGAGGAGAAGAGAGGAGAGCTTGGAGGAGTGAAGAAGGAGGAGCTAGGAGGAGGAGGAGGAGCTTGGAGCAAGAGCTTGGAGGACTTCATCTACAAGAGCTAAAGAAGTAAGTTCAAACCCCAAACTCCCTTGTTTTTTTGAAAAAAAAATTGTATTTTTCTCCTCCCTCTCCTACTCTTTCCCATTGTTTCTACTTGCTCCTTTATTTACAGGTTGTCCACCACCTATATCCATATTCCAAGATGGTGTTCTTTTGGCTTCTATGTATCATTCCACTCTTGGTTTTAATGATGGCAAGGGTGAGGAATAGAGGGGAAGAGGAAGGGGATGAACTTGGTCCTAATAGTAGTGACCCAATGTATGATGAGGAGGAAGGGTTTGAAGAGGAAGGGGATGAACTTGAAGAGGACACTGAAGCACAAGATGGGAAAGGTACATCAAATCCCTTGTGGAACTATGTGACCAAACTTGAAGGGGGAAAGGGTGGTGGATCTTACAAATGGATGTGCCCTCATGATTGTCATGGAGGAAAACCATATACGGGTTCATATACCCGTCTGAGGAGGCATCTTTGTGGGGTGCTAGAGAGTGATGAAAAAAAGGGTTCTGTGGGGGTAGCCATTTGCCCAAAAATTTCAAGTGAACAAAGACAAAAATACATCAAAATAGAGATGGCTGCACAACAAAAAAACAAGAAACAAAAAACTCATTCAGAATCAAGTGCAAACTCTAAATTTGGTAGTTGCCCATCTCCTCATGGTACTTCTGCAACCTCTGGAGGTAGAAAAACAATAGGGGATTTCCTTAATGTTTCTGGGAGGGATGATGTGGATGGAAAGGTAGTCCGTTTTCTTTGTGCTTGCGGTGTACCATTCAATGTGCTTCGCTCTCCCTATTGGCATGACATGGTAAAGGCCATCAATGAAGCCCCAAAAGGATACAAGGCCCCCAACTATGAGAAAGCTAGAACAGTGTTATTAGAAAGAGAAAAAGCTAAGGTTCAAAGAGCTTTGACACGTTTTACACATGAGTGGGTGGATTATGGGGTATCCATTGTATCAGATGGGTGGACAAATATTAGAAACCAATATTTGATAAATGTTCTTGGTGTTTCTTCTAAGGGTGCAGTATTTATTGCATGTCATGACTCCTCCTCCATCAGTGCAACTGCACAAAACATTGCAGATCTCCTATTGAAATCAATCAAAGATGTTGGTCCGAATAATGTGGTTCAAGTGATCACAGATAATGCAGCAAATTGTAAGGCAGCAGGAAAAATTATTGAGCGTACTCATCCACACATCTTTTGGTCTGGGTGCCTGGTTCACACATTGAACCTTTTGATGCATGATATTGTGAAACACAAAGAATGTGGGTGGATTGCTGAGGTTTACAGGAAAGGGAAGCAGCTCATTAAATTCATCACAGGGCATACAAGGGTAAACTACTTCTATGGCACTTACTCCAAGTTGCAATTGCTTAAAATTGCAAAGACAAGATTTGCTAGTTATTACCTCACCTTTAGGCGGCTAGTGAAGGTGAGACAAGCTTTAACTAATCTGGTGTGTGCTGAAACATGGGATGAAATTAACCAGTGTACAGATGGTGCTACTGCTAATGTAGTCAAGGACACTGTTCTTGACACTTACTTTTGGTCACAGGTTAAATATGTTTTGCAATTCACCAAACCAATTTATTACATGATCAAGTTTGCAGATTCAGATCGACCAGTAATTGGGGAGGTGTATGAGCAAATGGATAGCATGTTGGGGCAGATTAAAGACATTGTTGAGCCTAGAGATACCACCTTGTACAATTATATTCGTGAAGAGGTGGAAAAGCGATGGGATATGCTAAATGTTCCATTGCATGCATTAGCATATGTTTTGACACCTAGGTACTATCATCCATCATGGCTTTCAAAACCAGCACCTGGGGGGGAAGCAGGAAAAAACCACACCAAGATAAAGAGGTTCACGAAAAATATATGGCTGCATTGAGTAGATTAATCCCTGATAATGAGGAGGCTGCATTGGTACGGAGACAGGTGAGCAACTATACGCTCAACACTGGTCCATTTGGGAGCATGCATTCAATTGAAGATCGAGAGCATTTTTCTGCTCTTGAGTGGTGGAACATGCATGGAGGGCCTACTCCACTTCTACAGAGTTTGGCATTGCGGGTGCTATCACAGGTGGTAAACACTTCTTCTGCAGAGAGGTGTTGGAGCTCTTATTCTTTCATCCACAGTGTTAAAAGGAACAAGTTGAGTTTAGACCGGGCAGAGAGCTTGGTTTATGTTCATTACAACTTGCGATTATTGTCCCATTACTGTGAAGATGCAAAGTCTAATAAAGACTTGTTGACTTGGGACAAGCATCCAGAGGAGCCCAATTTGGAGGATGGAGTGTTGCAACTAGAGCAATTAGAGGATGCTCTTATCCAGGTATGTCCATTGTGGTATGAATTTTCCAATTTTCCCTTATAAAGCATTTCTCTAATTCATGTTTTTAATTTTTTTGTTAACTAGTGTTTTTTTTTTTTTGCATGAATTTTTTGAGCGATTCTAGGATGATGATGACCGTGTTGATATGCCACCACCCCCACCCCCATCTGGTCCTAGGTTCCATGGTTCAACACCAACAGCAGGGGGTTCTTCTTCATCAGTTTCAGTGCCACGACTTCCAGAGGCACCATCTTCTTCATTGCCACCACGTGGAGGCCCGCCACCACGTTCTATTCGTGGTGGAAGGAGGAGAGATTAGTAGATATATTCACAATCTACTACTTTTTGTCATAGATTACTCATTAGACTTGTAGACTTGTGAATTTGAATTTTGAAACTTTTTGGCTTGGCGGTGACCAAGTGACATATTTTGTAAACATTATTATTTGAATTTTGGACATGACAAATGTTGACAGTTGCTCACTTGCTAGATAAATCATAATATGCTCTATGTTTTATGTTTTATAATATGCTTAAATGTTTTATGTTTTATAATATGCTTAAAAATTTGATGTATGTTTGTAATAGCTAGAATATAGATGATTGTTGTACATACTAGTAACTACAATGGAATCATGGATGCCATATCTATCTTGATTTATGCAAAAATATGCATGTTTTCATGTCTTCTACAATTAATTTGGTATTTGGGATGTTTGTTTTGAGTATAAATGCAAAAAAATATATAAAAATATATATATATAGCAGACGCTTCCGCGGACGCTTCGCTCCCTAGATTTTTGGAAAATGACGCTTCCGCTTCGCTCCCGCTTCGTGCAACATTGGTGTAGAGCCTAGGGCACTCCCTCTAGATTAGGGCAGTGTTATCCCTTAGGATCTCTCCTCCTACTAAAACCCAAAGACAAGTAGAGAGGAAGAGATCCCAAGTGTGTATTTAAATGACTTGAAGGCCACCTCTATTTATACTAAAACTTTGAGCACAAGTGGGGTTTATTTGGTTGTTGGCCGACCTTGACGAATTGTCCCATAACACTAATAAATTCATATCTCCATGAATACTTATCGGAATCGGATGATCTTTAGATCAATCCTACACCTCTCGATGAGAGGGATCTAAGAAAAATATCAGCTGCCATTTATAAGATGACCCACATGGAGTTTGGCCCTAGTTGCAAATTTTAACATGAGTCCTACCGGGAAGCCTCCCTTGTGGAGGCTGGTTGTCACCAATATAATAGAAGAGGGGTAGTTGCTGAGGTGACAGTGGTGACACGCTTGTCTTTTGCGCGTGTTCCTATATTGGTAAAGGCTTTGCACCAAGGTGCAAGATTTTGCAGCAACATGACCATTGGAGGTATGTGATGTCATCCTTGGAAGACCCTACATCTATGATCGACATGGAAAGTATGAACCTAGATGTCATGACTCATAAGTGGCATGTACAAGTTGCAGGTTGTGCATACACTGCCATGGAATCATTGCATTCCAAAGGATGCAACTCATGTAGGTGAAGAAGATAATGGCACATTTGCAGAAGTTTGATCTCCTAATAGTGAAACTAGCAAGGAAATTGGTGTCCACTAGAGATGTCTCTTTTCAACAAAAATGAGAAAGAGATGTTCAGCATCAACTACAGCTTGACACAACAGTGAAAAAATGCAATGACCTATTTAAGAATATGGAAGTAATACTAATCCATTGTCCAATATAACATAGGATCAATCTCATTTTGGGATCATCAGCTCTGAATGATCAAATCATCCACTAATAGTTCAATTATTCTCAGCGAGAAGAAATTCCTTTGCTCATAATTGTTCAAGCCCAACAATACCTGCATCAAACTAAGTGGTACACCCTTGAGCAATTGAGAATCTAGTTTCCTCACCTATGCCCTGAAGCAATGGGATCCGTTGATTTCCAAGGGGGTAAATAATGAGCACACTACCCACTACACAGTCAGCCCAAAGAACAACCCAAGCCAGACATGATTCACCAAATCCATGCAACCTATCAATGCAACAACAACTGACATAAATCATTTCATTTTCTGTGAACCAAATCGTTTTCTTGTAGAAATGAATTGACATAGTTTCCATACTATAAATGGACCATTTATTATAAGAAGGATAACATAGAGATTTATTGGGATGGTTGGGAAATTTGAAGTCTTATAGTTTTACCATGCTCCTATTCAGAAGCATCTGCCTTTACAGAGATCTGTTGGCAAACTTTCATTGCAGTTGATAGAAATAGGGATTGTTCATGTTTTTTTAATTGCCTCCTTGTGCATCTGTTTCCTGAATTTGTCCAGACCATTACAGGCTCTTAGATCTTTGACAATCTGCCCCCTTGTCTCTCCTAGGGATTAATCAAGTTTTAAGCAAGGAGACATCCGTTTTATGAATTGAATAAGGTCTATGGAAGAGAAAAAGGGACCAAAATCAAGGCCATATCTAGAACATTGCCCCCGACATGTTGAGCAACTTCTATGCTTTAGATAAAGAGTGAATCATAACTCCATAGGAAAAACTCTGACGTAACGAAATAATAGCTCAAGGCTTTCAAGTTTCAAGTAATGCTTATAGGGATGGCATAAAGAGAGCTTTCAAGTAATGCTTATAGGGATAGCATAAAGAGAACTTCTCCTTGGAATGTAAGTGTCTCGCCCTCTAGCTTAATACATTGTGGTTCCTTTGCTTTCAAGTAATGCTTATAGGGATGACATAAAGAGAGCTTTCAAGTAATGCTTATACGGATGACATAAAAAGAGCTTTCAAGTAATGCTTATACGGATAGCATAAAGAGAAGTTCTCCTTGAAATGGAAGTGTCTCTCCCCCTTTTCCTTTTCGAGCACAACTTAGGGGTACAGGCATGAACAACCACCCACATTGAAACATGAGGCCTAAAAGTAACCCGTTATGGAGAAGCACCTAAAGAGAGCATAAAAGAAGTCAAGTTAAAAGAGATCAAGATATATTGATTTCATTCTTCCAAATATAATCAAGTAATAGTTTTCAATTTAAATCCAATGGCCTTGACTTCTTGGAGCAAAAGAAGATCCAAGTCTAGCACATAAAAATTTTACCATTATCTTTCTAGTCTGGCACATCAAAATTTTACCATTATCTTTCTATCAAGTGTTCTAAGCCCCTGATATTACAATTTGTTATTTCCATTATATACTCAAAGAATCTTTCGAACCATTAACAAAACACAGCCCCATAGGCTTTGACAATAAATGTCTGAGCTTTCAATCTAGTAAGCCTATCACAAACAAACTGACATATACTGAATTTTCCTTTTTATTCTTAGATCCAATGGAGGATTGCCAAAGGTGTTCATAAGAGTGCCTTTCTCTTTGATTGAAATCAATTCCCCTTCTGAACCATGAATTTTTAAATCCTTAAGCTTGAAAATAGGTTTTAGGGGAGGAACCTTGTAATGTTCCCAAAAAGTTAATTGCTCAGGAGATGAAGTAGCCTATCGATCCCCAGAGGCTATAGTCCTTGATAAAGGGGAAAACCCCAAAATACCAATGTTTGGGCAAGTTTTAGGACAGCTGGGCAAAGAAATCCAAAATTGGGGTTTGATGTGAATTTCACTCAGTTAACGAAGGAGAAAATCCCTTCAAAGAAATCTATAAATACAAAAGGGTTGAATTCATTTGGATCATCAATAGATCGGATTATTTTCTCTCTGTTTTTCTTTGAGCCTGAGGCTCTGAGGGTTTTAAGAACCTTTTTCTCCTATCAATTTCAGTGGTGAAAAATTCCACCCTAGTTGATAAACTTATTTTTCTCTTTTATCTTTCTGTCTTCTGTTCTGGCAAGCAAGGGATACTTCTGTCTCAGATTATCAAAGGTTTGAAGGTTTAAGCAAGGGAGCCACATTCACTTCCGAGGTGAGATCATTCGTTTAAGACAACAGGAGGTTACCTTCTGATGCAGGCCGAAGTTTTCTGGGCAAGAACGAAATTCTGGTCAGGCAAAAATTCCTGAAAGACAGACGACAGTCAAATCTCCTGAGGCCACAAAAAATCTTCCTGAAGCAGCCCGCAAATATCTGAAGTTGTCTTGTGGCAAAAAAAGCCGAGTTCTGTAGTAGACGGATTTCTGAAGTCGCAGAGGCTGCAGAGACTGCAAGGGCCACAGTGCTGAAAATTTCAGGTTGGTACAGCTGCCCTATATTTGCTGGACAACGAGAATCCTTCAGCATTAATCCGAGGGTTTCCTGAGCCTGGACGAGGATCAATTTTCTGAGGTCAGTGAAGAGACAGATGAAGCCTGTAATAGATTGATATTGCGTGAAGCAATCACATTAGCACTGTGGCTAAATCAGAGGAGTTACTGGGCTAATTCAGAGGAGTTACTGAGTTAATTCAGAGGTCGATTGAGGGGCAGAGTTTGATTGCCAGCCCTCTGTAACCAGAGTTAGAGCTTCATCCTGCAGCCACTCGGATATCTCTTCTATAAGGAATCACAGGTTATGGATTAGGATGATAGGGTTCGGGTCACTTGAATCTTGCCTACTAGTCAAATTCTGTTGAAGTGTTAGAACTGTTGCTGACTACAATACTGTGCTTGGGATTTCCGGTTGTTGATTGGATAATATTATTTACTGTGGATTTTAGAACTGTAATTACCCATTCATGTATTAGTCTGTCATTGTTGAAATGTTGGATAAATAAAGGGATTCGTACTGGACTGTTGGAACTGGGTTGTATCGAGTTGATTGGTTGAATGACAAATTTACAGCTTGCACTGAATAGTTTATTGAATAGCACTGTTTATTGGGAATTTTATCTACATTAGCCTACAATACTGCTGACATGAAAGAATGATGGAAACCCTAGAAAATTGCCCTAGTTCACTACAAACCAAAAATCCTTCGTGAATGAATTATTTTCCCTACCTGGAAACTTGAAGTAGAAGACTTAGAGTGGACAAGAGATTCCCCATTAGATCAAAAAACTGAAGCATGATACCTTGCTTGAACTAGAAGTTTCTAACCCGGGTTTCAATATATTTTTAGGAGCAAGAATACCATGAATAAAGCAAAAGCCCCTGATCACTTTCGTTCTTTCCTCCTGAAAAATGTATAAAGGATCATCTGAAATAATCAAAGGAGGCTAACCAAGATTCTCACTGGCATCATTCCCCTCATGCAGACCCTTCAATGCTTGATCACCTTACACAAACTTGCAGTTTCTCCCAACGCCACCCATTTCATGTAAGGGTTTTTTACTTATGTTCCATTCAAAGTTGAAATGTGGTTGAAATTACCCTAACCGTTATCACTCGTTTCCTAATTCGATGAGAACTCATCATCACAGGAACCCACATTAACTTCCCTCACATCCTATTTGAAAAAGGCAGCAACCATTGTCCAGATCACTTCGAATTTAAAAAGAAACAAAATGCCATTTTAACAATGGCCAATTCCAATTGAGGACAGGTAAATACGAGTATTCAATATTCAATACGAAACACAGTGACCTGGAAACACGACACAGGGGACACGTTTTATATATATTTAAAAATATATATATATATATACTGAAATATAGTTTTTTATCCATATTAAATGGCAGGTTGCAGCGTATCTAATCAAATTAAAATATAATTACTTCTCAAAGTTCATAGTTCACTTTAAAAAAATAAATAGAATCAAAATTTACAACTTACAAGCACATAAGAAACTAAGTAGTAAGTACTTACTACTAATTAATCTTAATGGTTAGCAATGCATAAATTCTCAGTTCTCACTGATTTAATGGGATCAAGGTTCAACAGCTGATACAGTGATATGTTATAGCCTTTAAGGAATATAATACCCTGTCAGATATAAAGCAGCCACAACGAAATGTGAGTTTTGAAGTATGGGCACAGTGAATTTCAAATTGACATATTTAGCCAGTTAATAAAAAAACTGATGTGATACAAATTTTGAATCTCCAATGATTGGCAGAAAAGTGTGCTACATAGAGATTTCACTGTTCAGGGAGTGCCTATTAAGACTTTTACATGATATTTGAATACCAACTGAAGCTATCGATTCCACAGATTAGGCTTGTCAATTTAGATATTTACAATGTGCATAAGAGGTTTGGATAAGCTACAAGAATGTATAATTCAGTATACAGAAAAGTTTCAAACTTCAATTTTTTACCTGATGTTTAAATACCAACTGAAGTTACCAATTCGAAATTATTAAGATTCAAATTCCAAATAAAGCATGAAAAATAGATAGACAGTCTAGTCTAGGCAGTATTTCATTTAAAACATAATTGTTTGTCTAAATTTCTTGAAATCCTTCCTAATACTCTCCTTAAAGTGTGAATTCTTTGGTTAGCACTGGAAATTTGATGGAGCCCCCTCCCTCTTTTAAGTTACGTGTCAACCCTTGGCTATTCAATGCACAATTTGCAAAGGGTATTCCAGTTACGAAATTTTAGGTTTATCAGTAAGTGGCTTTCATGGATTGCAAACACACCCAATATGAATAGTTGTTGCCCCCTTAGGAGTCAGGACCTTTACCCCATAGGGCACTTCAGTATAACTATTTCTATCACACCTTCACTTGATTTTTTTCAATGGATTTCATCACTGTTTGTTGAGACAATTTGAAGGCCCAATTACAATTTAGGTTCATGCAAGGATTACTAGAGTCTCAAGATCATTCTTTTTTATTTTCATCTTTTTAGTATTAACTTGTGAGTTTTCAACTGATGTAACATATCACTTTCGGATTTCCATTTTAGAAGAGAGGCTAATCTGCTGGAGTTTCAAATTTAGAGATTTAGTCAGGTAAATCTAGTGACTGCAATCTTGATGAAATCAGACGTGCATACAGCTTGCTTGAATTGCAATTAATTAACATTCAATTCTATATGTGAAACTAGGTAGAAGCACAAGCACGCCGCACAACTGTCAATAGTTAATCAAGATTAGTTAGGATTATATTAGATAAGGTCAAAATTAAATAAGATTAGACCAACACGTGGGCTTTAAATTATGTTTTTTTCGCAATACGTATTCAACATGTCGAAATACGTTAGGGCAACGTATTCTACAAACCAAATACGCGTATTCGAAATTTAGGACACGACGGAAAACGTAGAATACGTATTCAAGTTTTCATGACACGTTGAAAATCGTATTCGACACGTATTAGGGCCGTTTTCGTGTCCAATACGTAAAATACGGGACACGGGACCCTGGGGGACGTGTCCTGTGACTTAGGTATGGTTCTATTCTCGTTGTGCTTTACCCCGCCTTAATGGAAGGAGTTTCAAGAAGAAGAGAAATGTTTTTAACTGGTTTTTTTTTTCAGATCACTATGGTAGGCATGTCTTTCCTCAGGACTCAGGAGTATTACAATGCAATGAACAATTTCCAACGTTCTAGAAAGATCTCTTCTGCTATGACCCTGGGGTATCTATTCTGCCAAAGTCTCCGGGACTTTACCCTGACCCCGACCACTTAAAACTCCCTGCTCACCCAGGTAAGACAGGCCACAAGGTGTAAAACAAGAGGCTTGAACCTTGATGATTTTGAAATACTCTTTTCCAGTTAACCAAGCAACCTTATTAACTTTCTTATTATTAGTAAGAAAGAATGCAAAGAGCCCTATTGATCATGCTAATATCTTATACATCCAGAATGTTGGGGCTATCACACCCAAAAATCTCCTTCATCAGTGTAATCTTCCATTTCACACTGCCAACTCTACCTTCTATATCACATGAAATTTGGAGAAAGAATCCATGCCTTTGTTATAGATAGATTTACGAAACTGATCAGTACAGTACAACCCAATAGGATCAATTAATAATTTGGTATGTTCATTATTTATTGCAATAATGGAGTTGAAAAATTACCTTTGCCTGACCGCCCGATTGGCACCATTGGTTAGCACATGGCAAAGCAGGATGAAGCAACCGTCGTCCCCTTCGCCATCTCCAAGCCTGTTACATTTATGCGTGTAGGCACAGTGTATATTGTCTCCGCAATCGCTACTCCAACCTTGCAACATATTTACAAGTTTTTTAAAACATCTTTCAGGGTTATATTCCTACATAATATCAATCTCCAAGATTGTCGTCCCTCAAAAAGTTGTTATAATGCACATAAAGTTTTAAAAGGACAAGTGGCATTGCTACAAGAAGCTTTCCTCATAATGGCATGAAGTTGGATGTGCAAAACATAAAGAAATCTGTAGTGGAAAGTATAAAGGTGGTGAATGTAAAATCATCTCAGAATAAAAGGAAAATGATTGCCCAAATAGACAACCGTGAAGAGAAAGCAAGAGAAGAAAGGAAAGGAAATTCCACCAAAGTTTCTAAAACTTAGGCTCAAGGTATTAGCAATTCTGCTAATAAGGAAGGAGAAACAAACATTCAGGTTGACAACATGCAAGATAGAAAAGGCAAGGAAAGACAAAATAGGACAACAAACATAATTATTAAAGGGGTGAAAAACTATGGGAAAAATGAATGTACTTTTGACCTTGCAAGAGACTTCTTGAAAGACAAGTTGCTATGGCAAAGACAAATATGCCAAGCATGGAGGGTGGGTAAGTTTAACGGGGAGAGAGTCAGTTCCATAAAATTCATCATACCTAGCTTGCATGATAAATATATCATTCTAAGCAAGAAACATCTCTTGAGGGGTTCTCATTTTTTCCTAGAAAAAGATTTACTGTAAAACAATAGGACGAAAGAAGGGAGGAAATATTAAAGGTTAGGACAGCAAGAGATGAAGGCAAGAAAGCATGGATTTATAAAGGCAAAGTTGTGATAACGCGATTTGGACCTCCTTCCAAAACAGAGCAGCAAGATAGTAATAAAGAAGATGCAACAAACTCTTCAACAGGAAATCATGAAGCAAGGTCAGTATGGGAAAGCAGGGACAAAGACTCAAATGTGAGTCTTGCATGTCAAAATAAATAGCAATCAAGTCATACCCAAGTTTCCTTAAGATTAGTTTGTTGAAACTGCAGATGTTACCCATGGAGACGAGGACCTAGGTTAGGGCCTATTGCAGAAGATTGAAACATAACTTCCTCATAGAAACACATGAGCATGAAGGGTGCAAGACACCTCTGTTTCAAGGATACTGGAAGATGGTAGTGTGGAACAAGGCAGCAGGGAATGGCAAAGGGTACGGGGGTATTATGTTTTTAGTAAGGCAGAAAGAAGGTCGTCTCATTCAGTTAGAAAACGAAGACTCAAATAAGCAATTCATTTGGTTTAAAATATCAGAAAATGGAAACCACATCAGAATCGCAACATGTTATTTTGTGCCGCAAGTTTCAAAAATCTACAAAAGTAGAGGGCTTGATCACAAAGATCCATTTGCAGCCTTAAAATCGGATATTGCAACTTATTTGTAGCTAATTGAAGTCCTTATAGTGGGTGATTTCAATGCTAGGACTGCAAGTGAGCAAGCTAGCATTCTTTGTTGTAAAGATGATTGCGACCCTATTTGGCTTATAGAAGAGAGTAATCATTAGTGGGAAAGAATTTCAGAGGACAAGGGCTGCAATCTCTTTGGTGAACAATCGCTTACTCTATGTGGAGCCTTTGATTTAGTCATTTGTAATGGCTTGACTAGATGGGCAAAGTCCGGTAATTTTACTTGCAATACTTACAATGGAGCAAGTGTAGTAGATTGTGTAATTTGCTTGCATGATTTGTGTGAGAAAATGGAGGAAGTCTTGATTGGAGATCAGCGGTGGGACTTAAAATCATATCACAAGCCAATTTATTTATGTTTCTCTTGGACTAGAAAGAAACAATTAGAGTAAAAAATTCAGCATGTCTAGCAAAACCTCCCGCAGGGTATAATTCTTTTGACTCCAGAAATTGTAATACCTTCAAAATGACGCTAGAGAGGCTCTTCGAGAAGGAGAAAATCACAATTCACAACCTTCATAGTCATGAATTAACACATTTAATTCAATGCGCACTTGCAAAGTGAAAAAGAGCAAAAATTAAGAAGTCTGAAACAAATCGCTTTCCGGTTAATGAATGGTTTGACAAGGAATGCAAAAAGGCAAGGAGAATGTGGAAAGAGTCAAACAAGGATAACATAAAGCTCAAAGCTTACAAGCAGTTATTAAGCAAGAAAAAGACCGATTTCATGGTTTCAAGGAGGGAAGAACTAATCTTCCTTGGGAAAAATAATCCCAAATTATTTTGGAAGGAGCTCCAATCGAAAAAGATACAAATTGGAAATAGTATTACAACTTCTAAATGGTTTGACTATGCAAGACAACTCTATGAGCAAGTTCCCAAGGGTGACCCTCCCCCCTTGGTCAATACTGATACTGAACTCTTCACGGTGCAAGAGGTAGAGATGGGTATCAAGAAGTTGGGTGTTGGAAAAGCAAAAGACTTAGTTGAACTCCAAGCAAAATATCTAAAGTGGGGCTCAAAAATTCTTGCACCTCACATTACAAAAGTTTTCAACAACATACAATAGGGGCTCCCCACAGATTGGACAACTAATTTGGAAATACCTATTTTCAAGAGCGGTGACGTCAATAATCCCTCGAATTATAGGACCATCATGATAAACCCTTTGTTTGCAAAGCTATTTGGAAGCATGCTATAAAACAAAATTAGCAACTAGGCAGAAGAAAGAGATAAGCGTGCTAAAAGGCAAGCAGGTTTTAGACCTAAACATTCCACAGTTGATCATTGTATAACTTTAAGGCGCATCATTGAAAAAGTTTGGGAGAAAAGGAAAAATTCTTTCGTTGCTTTGTTGATTTCAGAAAAGCGTTTGACTCAGTTCCTAGGGATAAGCTTTGGCACATAATGGAGGCAGCTGTGCATAGGCTGTATGAAGAGGTGAAAGTCAAAATTAGAACTTTAGTAGGCATTTCTGAAAGTTTCAAAAGCGATATCGGGGTCAAGCAAGGTTGCCCACTATCTCCTACCCTTTTTGGTTTATATATCTACAAGCTTGAGGAGTGGTTAAATTCACAAGGGGGTGACGGTATCTATTTGAGCAAGTTTGTTATAAGGCTTCTTTTGTATGCAGATGACATTATTTTGCTTGCTAAATCGACTATTGTTTTGCAAGAGCACTTACTATTCCTTGAGCATTTTTGTAGAAGTCTGGGGATGCAAGTCAGTATCAGCGAAACGAAAATAGTGGTTTTCTCTTAAAAAAGAAAACATAACCAACATAAGTTCTACTTTGAAGGCAACATTCTAGAAGAAGTTGCAGATTAAAAATTTCTCAGAATTGACTTTAATAAAAATTTAAGCAGGAATGGTTGTAGAAAGAAAAGAACTTTGGGGGGTTGGAAATCATTTTATGCTTTTCAAAATAGGTGTAGAGAGACAGATTTATGGGACTGGAAAACCACTCAAACTCTTTTTGGACTTCTAGTGATTCCGGTGATTCTCTATGGTTGTGAACTATGGGCCAGCAGTACATCTGACATGCAGTGGAGACAAATTAAGAAAATTCAGAAGTGTTTGATTACAAACAAATTCAAGATTAAAAGTGCAGTTCCTTATGCTATATTGTTAAGTGAAAGAGGAACTGCTCCTATTGAAGCAATTGCTATGGTGCGAGTCATGAGGTATTTAAAAAAAATTGAGCAAATGGAAGACGGTAGATGGCCTAAGGTTGTCTTTAGTGACAGATTGTGCAAGAGAAAAAAATACTTGGGTGCAGCAAAATAACAAATGGTTTATTAAATGGGGTATTTGCTTGAATGTGTGTCCTACAAACAACAAAGAGATAAAAACTTTTGTTATGGAAAAGTTCCACAAGCTTACTTGGGATAAGGAGCTATGAAGTAAGAAAAAGTACTATACTGAAGTGTTTAATCCCACTCATAGTCATCAAGCAAAAGCATACATAGAGGCCAATATCTCTTGGAGAGCCAAAATTCTTATTGCCCAATTAAGGACTAATTCTCATCAACTCCGTTGTGAAACAGGGCACTGGAAAATGCCAAAAGAAGTGTGGGGGCAAAGAGTATGCATTTTTTGTTCTTCCGGAAAAGTGGAAATAGAAAAACATTTCATTTTAGAATGTGAGGCCTTCAAAGACAACAGAGAAAATTATGCAGATATGTTGGTAGCTAGCTCTTGGGATAATCTATTTAGCGAGGGGTTTGTGGAGAAGCTGGGAGCATTTATTTTGAAGCTTCACAGAAAAAGGGTCGAATACATCAAACAAATGAAGAAGCAATCTGTCCCATAGGCTATCTTTAGCCTCGTGGACGTTAAAATAATTTCTTCTTCTTCTAGCACTGGGATTGAAGATTCGGTTTTATTATAATTACCTAAGCATACTCCTGGATCCCACTTCAATTGTTTTTTATTTTAATTAGTTTATAGGTTAATTTTTTTAATAGAATTTATATAATTTTATGGAAAAATTAAATATTAAACCACTGTTACATAGTAGTTAGTATATAGGTAATATATTTAAAATAATGGGAAACTTTGTATTATAAGTTTGATTTAATAATGTCTCAAATGCATGCATATCTTTGTGTTTACATGGATTTAACTAAGCCTCTATCAACAAGCATCTTACTGAGTTATGAAGACATCATCTGGGAACAGGCCATTGATTACGAACAAATACATTTCTAATGCAGATAATGCCATGAATATAGCCACCTTTATAGAGACTCCCTGATCATCTTGGAACAACAGAAGAAACAAGCAAAATTGCACCCAGATCAAGCAGCAACCTCATAATGGTTTACTCCAGTTAATAACAGGAAAAGAGCAGTACGCAGAAGGGGAGGCAATAACAAGGAAAAAGAACAACAAGAGAAGAACCAATTTGGCATCTCCAGAATCTCCGAGAGGACAACCCTCAAGCCCCAGCAAAGGAGGAGAATCAATCTAAACACGATGCAGCCAAGGGGGAAACTACTAATGAGAAAGGCAAAACAATCACAGAACACCAACACAAGGTTGGGGAGGATACCTCAATGAAAGATGCATAAGCCCCAACCCCAATGGAGGAAGAGGACATCTTGGATCTGGAGCTGCTTGAAGTAAACTTTCAGTAGATAGTAGAGGATTGGAAATCTAAGGACCCAAACTCTCTCCCAGAGGATCAAGTGCAACTGGTCGCAAGGGCATACATGAGACATCAAGATCTCCTGCTAAACTGAGTCAAAAATCAAGGTAATGATTCCTCTCTCAATATAATGAGTTCCTCGCAAGGAATAAAACGAAATGCTCCTCAGGATCAAGTAGTAGTTCCGAAAGATTTAAACAAAAAAGGCAGAAAATCAAATGGGCAACATCTTCAAGACCTAGGGGAATATCTTGTTAATACATGGAGGGTAGCTCCCATTGATACACATTTTCACCCCACCCCCAAATGATGAAGATCATTTCTTGGAATATTCAGGGCCTCAATGGAAAAATCAAAAGCAAGCTCCTCATAAATAAACTCCAACAAGAAAAGCCAGATATCATATTACTGCAGGAAACTAAATGCAACTTTGAAACACCTTGTTTTGGAAGAATTGTGAACTCTTAAGTCATTGTGTAGTGGGAGCATCGGGTGGGTTGGTCATCCTTTGGAATCCATCCACGGTGGTTTTGAAGGACTCATTTTCATTCCCCCGCATTCTTACTGCTCTTTTTAAGCATGTGGGCTCCTCCCAAGCAGTTTACATCTCAAAACTATATGGCCCTAATTCGCCTCAAGATAAGAGGCATCTGTTGGCCAACTTGTAATCTTTGGCCTGACTAACAGGAGAAGCAAAGTGGATCTTAGGAGGTGACTTCAACATGAGCAGGTTTCTGACTCGGAAAAAAAGGGGGGGTGTCAGAAGACTCCATGAAGAAGCCACTCAATTCAACTCCTTTATAGAGGATCACAAGTTGGTGGATATCCCTACTCCAAATGGCTCCCATACCTGGAACAATCGAAGGGGAGGGAAAAATCAAGCGGCCAGTAGATTGGACCACTTCTTGGCATCATAATCCCTATATTTGACAAACTTGGGTGTAGAAGCAATCATTCTGCCTAGCCACAACTCTAACCACTAGCCCATTAGACTTATGCTAAAATGGTCCAGCACTCCCCCCAACAAACCTTTCAGGTTTGAAGCGTTCTGGCTTTGGCATCCAGAATTTACTTCAAACATGGAAAAATGGTGGTTAGACTCTATTAGGTCCCTATACTACTAATGTAACCCCTTATAGTTATTAGTGTAACCCCCTTATTGTATTATTGTGCCCATATAGTCCTCATGTTGTCATTATTATGCCCCATAGAAGCTCACTATTGTTATTGTTGTGCTCCTACAATATTATTGTTATGTAGGCTCTCATTGTATTGGGACCCCTTAGACTCTTATATATAGAAAGGATGTCTTTTCATTTGTATCATCCAAGAATTGTTAATTTGTGTAATGTAAAAGAGGTTGTCCCCTCGAAGAGGCTTATTTGAAGTCATTGATCTATCTTTTCTATCTTTTTGCGAGCTGGTTCCATAACATTTAGTATCAGAGTTTTGGATTCTAGGGTTTCACTACTCCAAACAGACCATCGTGGATTTTTCGATACAACTTTTTCTATATGAAGTTTCAAAAGCTAAAAAAAAACCATTTGAGATGACATCGTTCTAAACCTCGGGTCTGATTTTCAAATCTTGTCTTGCTATATTTTCGGAGATATGATCTGAGGAATTTAGGGTTTTTGCAAGCTCCAGAATTCCATCGCAAACAGGTCATCGTGGAATTTTCGCTATAATTTTTTTCTACGAAGGTTCGGACTCTGAAATTAAAACCCATTTGAGCCGAAATATTGATGAAGCTCAGGCCTGATGTTCAGATCTTGTTTCGCTATATTTTAAAATATATGGTCCAAGACATTTAGGGTTTTTGCAAGCTCCCAAATTACATCCCAAATAGGTGACCTGGGAAAAATCATCATAAATTTCTCTCTATGCATCAGATTGAAATTTCATAAAAAGTTATAGAAAGAGGACAGTCTGTAGTTTTTTGTGTATCAGTTTCAGGTCCTAAGGTCGAAACAGTGACACGTGGAACTTCATACAAGTTCGCTCTACTGAACCAGTCTATAATCAAGTCATCATGGGAGATTTAGCATAACTCTTCCTTGGAGAATCTAATCTTGATCAGACTTGCAGGGTTGGAAAGAGGACTCAAAGGGCTACCACAGGACGCAATTTCAGACCTTGGAGATCCGAAATTACAAAGATACAATAGATTCAATATTGAGCTCCTACAAAGTGAAAAAAGGTGTGTAGTTTTTTTAAAGTTTTGCATAAGTTTGGTTGAAAAATTAGTTTGAAGGAATTCAAAGGGCGTGGAAGCTAAGATGGATGGTATAGAAGAAAAAATTAAAGGAAACATGGAATATTTGAAGACAAATTTGACAAAGTTGCTACAAGAAATGCTTACTAATGGCGAAAGGGTAGTAAAGGAAACTCATGATGAGAACAAAAGAAATGTTAATCATGATTTCGTAGACTCTAGCATTGGATTGAAGACCCACCATGTTTCAAAGATCGATATGAGGAAGTTTGATGGCAAGGATCCCGTAACATGGATACTACAAATGGAGCAATATTTCTATCTCCATAATGTGCAAAAAACACAAAAAGTACGCATTGCAACTTTATAATTGGAACCAAATCAGTTTGTATGGTATCGATGGCTTTGCTCTCATAAACAATTTGTCACTTGGGCAATTTTTATGGAAGAAACACGAGAACATTATGAGGATACAAAAAACAACACTTTTTTTAGCCAATTGATAAATCTCAAACAAAAGGGTTCAATGATGGAGCACATTGAGGACTTCCAAAAATTGAATATAAGGGTAAAAGATATTCTAGAGGAGCATAGGATTGATGTGTTCATAGGGACTTTGAAGGATAACATCCAACATGAGGTTCACCTTTGGGAACCCGATTCATTGGAGAAGGCATTTAGGTTGGCAAGAAAAATGGAAAGCAAAATTATGGCAACAAGGAAGCCTACCACTCACAACTATAAAGATGGAAGTGTTGTTTCTCCTAGCCTTTCACCACCTACAAGTTTGACACCACAACAATTGGAATAAAAAAGAGCAAAAGGGCTTTGTTACAATTGTGATAGAAAATACACTAAAGGTCATAAGTGTGCTGAGAAGAAATTAATTTACATAGATGGGGAAGAGGAGCAAGAAAAGGAACAAGAAATGTCAAAAGAAGAAGATATACACCAGGAACCAATCCTAGAGAAATAAAAAATGAATCTGACCATATCTTGTAATGCATTGACAGAAATTACCACTCCTCAAACTCTCAAGTTCTCAAGATAGAAGGGCATATCAAGAAGACAAAATTGATAGTGTTGATTGATTCGTGTAGTACCCATAATTTTATTCATTGTAAGATAGCCAAGGAATTGAATTACTTCCTATATCTAGCACTAGAGTTTCAAGTAATGGTTTAAAATGGAGGAACCATAAATTGCTCTGGAAAGTGCCATAATATCAAGTTATCCATGGGAGAATATGTCTTGAATAGTCCAATGCTTTCCATTCCTACGGGTAGTGCAGATGTTGTACTAGGATTCCAATGCCTACAATCTTTGGGTACGATAGCTTTTAATTTTCAAGAACTTAACTTGAATTTTTTTTGGGAAGGAAAGGAAGTTGAATTAAGGGGTATTGAAGGGAAACCGAGAAATATAATCAGCTCTAACAGCATGACAAATCTTCTAAAGAAAGAACAACAGGGCGTAATTGCACAATTATGTTCACTAGAGGTTCCCACATCGAAATCATCTATTTCTCCAGATCTCCAAAACATTTTGGACAATCATTCCAAGGTATTTGAAACTCCCAAAGGCCTCCCACCTATTCATCATCATGATCATGCTATTCATTTGATTCCAGGAAATGTTTCCCCAAACATCAGGCCTTACAAATATCCATATGCCCAAAAGAGTGAAATTGAACATATGGTTGCAGAAATGCTAGAGGTTGGTATAATTCAACCTAGTCAAAGTTCTTTCTCTGCTCCAGTGGTATTGGTACACAAGAAGGATGGATCATGGTGCATGTATCCGGATTATAGGGAGCTCAACAAGCTTACTATTAAAGATAAATTTCCCATTCCTGTCTTTGATGAGATATTGGATGAATTACATGGAGCAATTGACTTCACCAAGTTGGATCTTTGTTCAAGATATCATCAAATCAGAATGAAGATTGAAGACATTCCAAAAACAACATTTAGAACTCATGAGGGTCATTCTGAATTTTTGGTCATGCCTTTTGGCCTTGCCAATGCACTTCTACATTTCAAGGTTTGTTGAATTCCATTTTCAAACCCACCCTTAGAAAAATTGTGTTAGTATTTTTTGATGATATACTAATCTACAACAAGTCTTGGAAGGATCATGTTCAACATGTTGACAGGGTGATCAAACTATTGGAGGAGAAACAATTATATGCAAAAAGCTCCAAATGTTTCTTTGGAGTACAAGAGGTGGAATATTTGGGTACTCAGTTAGGTCATAGTTCATCTTATCATCCTCAATCTAATGGGAAAACTAAGATAGTGAGCAAATGTTTGGAAGGATATCTTCATTGCTTTGTATCTGATAAATAGACACAATGGGTCAAGTGGTTGCCTTTGGGTGAATGGTGGAATAATACTTCCTTCCATACTGCAGCAAAAATGACCCCATTTATGACACTTTATGGATATCATCCACCGTCCATCACATCATCTTAAAAAGAAAATTCTAAGGTTCAAGCAGTGTAAGATCACATCGAGTATCAACAAGAAGTTCTCAAACTCTTAAAGGATAACCTCACTTTGGCACAAAATAGAATGAAACAACAAGCAGATCAACATCACAGCAAAAGAAGTTTTGATGTAGGTGACTGGGTATTTCTATGACTACAACCATACAAACAAATGTCCCTCAAGCAAGCTAAGAAGGATAATAAATTATCACCAAAGTATTATGATCCGTACAAGGTGTTACAAAAGATTGGTACTATGGCATACAAATTGGAGCTTCCTACATCTTCCCGAGTGCACCTAGTTTTCCATGTTAAAGAAGGTTATAGGTGAGAAGATCCCAGTTCAAACAATATTGCCAGAACTTGATAAGGAAGGAAAAATCATATTGGAACGAGAAGCAGCCACAAAAACAAGAAATCGACAGCTACGAAATCGACCAATTTTAGAGTATCTCATCAAGTGGAAGAACTTACCCGCTGAAGATTCCACGTGGGAGGATGATAATTTTATACAGAAGCATCCATAACTACTCAAGTGTTGAGGACAACACTTTTTGAAGGAGAGAGGCATGTTAGGTCCCTATACTACTAGTGTAACCCCTTATTGTTATTAGTGCAACCCCCTTATTGTATTATTGTGCCCATATAGTCCCCGTGTTTTTATTATTATTCCCCATAGAAGCCCACTATTGTTATTGTTGTGCCGCTACAATATTATTTTTATGTAGTTTTTGATTGTATTGGAACCCCTTAGACTCCTATATATATAAAGGAGGTCTTTTCATTTGTATGATCCAAGAATTGTTCATTTGTGTAATGTAAAGGAGGTCGCCCCCTCGAAGAGGCTGATTTTGAAGTCGTTGATCTATCTTTTCTATATTTTTGTGAGCTAGTTTCATAACAGACTCTTTAGCCTTGTAGGGAGGAATAATGTTTCACTTTCAACAAAGGCTAAAATTCATCAAGCAAAAATTGAAAGCTTGGAACATTGCGGACTTTGGGAACATCCAAGAAGCAAAAAGGAATATTGAGAATGACATGGAATAGGTGCAACAAGAATGATAGTATAGGGAGGTACAGAAGAGCTTAAAGAAAAGGAAAAGGAATTAGCACAACAACATGGGGAAAGGCTACAACAGGAGGAAATTATGTATAAGCAAAAATCTAGAATAAAATGGCTGCAAGAAGGTGAAAAAAATACAAAATTCTTCCATAGATCTATGATACAATATAGGCAGCAAAATAAGATCCATTTCATTCAAGATGAGTCTCAGCAAATATTGGAAGAGCAGGATGAAATCTCAGCAACGATGCACAATCACTTCCAAACTCTTCTTACAGAACCGGTTAATGACAAAAGGGTTGCAATTAATCAAATTCTTTAGCATATCCCCAAATTGGTGTCGGAAGAGAAGAACACACTCTTATCTCACAAAGTGTCCTTTAGGGAAGTAGAAGATATTGTTATGAGCATGCCAAAAAACAAGGCACCTGACCCTGATGGCTTAACAATTGAATTCTATCAGGCTTGTTGGCACATTTTGGGGTATGATGTATGGCAAGTTGTGGAAAACTCGTTGTACCTCTTCTCTCCTCTCGGCATTCGATGCCACCTTCATCTCTCTGATGCCTAAATCTCATAAAGTAACCTCTCTAATAGATTATAGACCAGTTTCTATGTGTAATGTAATCTATAAAATCATTTCTAAAACTATTGCAAATAGGTTGAAGTTGGTCGTGCCTACCATAATTTCCCCAGAGAATATTGGATATGTGGAGGGGCGTCAGATCTTAGACAACTTAATTTTGGTTCAAGAGCATCTCCATACTCTAAAGGCCACGAAAACACTAGGTATGTTAATTAAACTTGACATGTCGAAAGCATTCGACAAAATCAGTTGGAAATTTATCTATCATATTCTCTCTTCTTTTGGATTTAATGAGTTTTGGATCCACTGGGTCATGTCTCTAATAACCAAGGTCTTCTTCTCTATCCTTATAAATGGTGCTCCCTCCCCCACCTTCTCGCCCACTAGAGGGATCCGGCAAGGGGATCCTATCTCTCCTTATATCTTCCTTTTAGTTGCAGAAGGGCTAGGTCGGTCTCTCAACCAAACCTTAGTCTCTGGGAAGCTTCGAGGTCTCCTTATGGGTGCTGATGCGGTGTGTTCTACCCATCAACAATTTGTAGATGACACAATGCTAATGGGAAAACCCTCCCTTAAAGAAGCACTAGAATTCAAAAATCTTTTGGATCTCTTCTCTTTAGCCTCTGGCACCTCTATCAATGGAACCAAATCCCAAATTTTCTTTTTCAATACCCCAGTGGCTGTGCGGACCCATATTTCTTGCCTTATGGGCTTCAAAATAGGTGCCCTACCTTCTACTTATCTGGGGGCTCCCTTAACTTCCAACCCCCTGAAACTTTCGATATGGGAAAACCTTATCCTGAAATTTGAATCGAAACTCTCATCTTGGACCTTCAGGGCTCTCAATTTGGCAGGCAAGCTAATGCTTGTGAAGTCATTTTTGCAATCCATGCCCACTTATTTGCTCTTCGCCTTGGCTGCTCCAAAGGTAGTTCTCAGCAAACTCCGAAGCATCCAACGTTCATTCCTTTGGGGAGGGCCCAGCAAGGGAAAAAAATGGGCCTTAGTGGCCTGGGATAAGTTATGTTTGCCCAAACACTATGGAGGCTTGGGCCTTAGAGATACACAAATTATGAGTCAGATGCTCTCTGTCAAAATTTGGTGGTGATGGATAAAAGGCCCAACTTCTCAATGGGGGAAGTATTGGTCTAACAAGTATGCTCCTGGAATCACTTCTAATCAATTAGTTAGATTCTCCAATATAATTCTAGGATCGCACATCTGGAACTTAGCATGTCACAACAGAACTCTAGTACAAGAACACAACTTCTAGGAGGCACACAATGGAAAATCAACTATATTTTGGGAGGATTCTTGGAACCAATGGCCAAAACTCTCTTCTCTTGCCCAACTAAACTCTCTAAAAGATAATCTCACCAATAGGGGAGCTCTAGCATTGTGTGATTATTACACTGAGCAGGACCCTCCCACTAGGTGGAGAAAATGGAGTGATTTCACCCCCCTCCTATCACCGGAGAAAATGGAGTGATTTCACCCCCCTCCTATCATCGGACCTCGTAGAGGCTTATAAATTGATCTCAAAACATTTAACCAATCGCAACATTGAGTTGCATGAGGGAAATGATGTGCTCAGGTGGGGATATCGACCTTCAGGAAACTTCAGCATTAAGGAAGCAAGCCAACTGTTAATCAAAAATATTCTCCCAGAGGCTAGCGATTAGTGGAAGCACTTGTGGAAACTCAAACATTGGCCAAAAATTTCTCTATTCCTTTGGTTGTTGCTCAAATACAAATCGTCCACCTGGGATAGGTTGCAGAAGCGAGGATTCATAGGACCCTTGATTTTCCATCTCTACTTCTTGAAAGAGGAGAATTATGATAATCTATTTCTTGACTATGATTATGAAAAATAAATTTGGATGCTTTTGCACTGTGTATTTGGTATTCCTCCTCAAGGTTGGGTGGGAATTAAGGAGCTTCTTGTCAATTGGCTAGCGCCTTCTTTCTCCACTCCTATTTTAAACAGGGCCTAGGCTCTGATGCCAGGTTTTATCCTTTGGTCCCTTTGGAAGGAAAGGAACTACATGATCTTCAAGGACTCCTCCAGAGGGCCAGGAGTAGTTTGGGATCAAAATCTACAGATGTTGAATGAAACAATTGATCTTACCCTTTGGGATTCCAAGGATTGGGAGTGTGCTGAGTCTGAAAAATGCATCTTATCCAACCTTGGGTTGAAGGCTTCAGAGACAAGGAAAACTAACAAGCAAGCTCAGGTAAGGAAGACAAGTCATGTTGATTGGTCCCCATCGCCATTTGGTTTTGTTAAACTGAATTTTGATGGAGCTTCTAAGGGCAACCCGGGCCCGACTAGCTATGGAGGTGCCTTTAGGAACGAGCAAGGAGCCATTTCGCATATTTATATGGACAAATTAGGAGTTACTACAAACAACGCAGCGAAGCTCTGGGGATTAGAACAAGGTTTAAAATTAGCCAATCAACTTCACTTCAACCAGCTTGTAATCTAGGGGGACTTAGAGCTCATCATCACAATCCAAAAAAAAAATCAATCTAGCACTCCTCTTCAAAAAATTGTCAATAGTTGGAGGCTTGAATGCAAGATGGAGCGAGTGGTCAAGGCACTAATGCAAATAGAGGGAACTCTTCTGTTGCATATTAAGCATGAAGGGAAAAAGTTGGTAGATTCCCTAGCAAACAGAGGATTGGCCTTGAATACACTTTTTTGGGGAACTCAATGGTCAAGGAGCATCCCGAATCTGCTAAGGGGAACTAATGATTGTCTGCTAATGTCGAGGGAAAGATCAAACTTCCTTGAGAGGCCTAATGCATAAATCAAACCTAACCAATTGTTGGAGGATTTGAGAGCTCTCATGTTCTCTTCCAATTGTTGAGTTGTTAATGCTTCAAGAGTGGGAAACCCTGGACTGACAGTTTATCATTAGTACCAATATGGAATCTGGAATGTGCTACATCAAAGATCAGAGACTGGAAGGAGAGACTGGAATTTTCTTCATGTTGGATGGACTTCTTAGGCTGATTGTGTATAATTTAAAGAAAATATGGATGTACGCCTGGTCGGGTTTCCCTCTGGGCAGACCAGCCATATCATCCCAAAGAATGTATCCTATCACTCTGCAGTAATATCAAGACAAACTTTACACACACAAAAGACAACACATACACACCTCCTCCAAAATGTACTTTGTTTTTACATGTATTTAAGAATTTAGAAGTTAAAAAGCGCAGTCTCTCTTAGCTACAGTATACTAGATGATTTTAAAAAATGGGCATCACAAATGTATCACAAATTTTAATTTCCAATGTTAATAATGTTAAAACTAAATTAATATGGTATGACCAAAATCCCAATGCAATATCTACTGCCTGCGATAGAGATAATATATATATATATATATATATGTGTGTGTGTGTGTGTATTTATATTTATATATGTATTTAATTTTTGGTCAGTCAAAGAACTTTTATTAATTCATCGAAAAAGTAGTACATCCTATAGTGTAGATTGTCCCCACTCTCATGGCTTCACTCCTACTGGATTTATTAGATAGGAGAGCGGTATAAAATGTAACAGCCCTGGTAAAAATTCCATGTAATAAAAGTTAATAAAGACAAAATAATAATCACGGTTGATGGGACACTTATTCCAAGTTGAATGTTGGGCAAGACATCCTAGTGTGGGTGTTCATTTGGTTATTAATGGCTAAGGAAATTGGCAAAGGCAATGGCTAAGGCCTTGGAAAGGCAAAATGGCATTTTTGGCACATTTATTCAATGAAAAATAAAGAAAAATAGGAGAAAAGGGAGGTGAAAGGTCATAGGTTGCATGTGAGGAGGAAAATGAAGGGAACTAATGGAAAATGAAGAAAATAGAGGCCTCATTCATAAAAAGGCTTATGAGGATTAGTTGGTAACCTTTTGTTAGTTCAGTTTTGGAGCTCTCTCATTATTCTCTCTCTCTCCTACTCTTGGATAATTAGAGTTTTCTTGGAGAACTCTTGGAGGGTGTGGCATACTTGGATTTTTGGAGCAAGAAGGCAAAAAAAGAGGAAGAAATCACAAGGGGACATTGGGATCAACAACTACATTGGATTTTTCTTGCAGGTACCGAGTTGCATGCATGTTTTCCTCACTAGTTTTGGCATGCATGACATATGCATGTGGTTTATTGGTTGTGATATGTCATTGGAATGGAGGATGGTTAGGATTGACAGTGGATTTCCTAGCCTTGCCATTTCCTAGATAGCCATGGAGATTGTGGGTTTATTTTCATTGTTTCGTTTTGGTGGATTCTCATGTTTTCCTTAGCTTGGGTTGAGTTATTAGTCCTGGATCATTGGTTGGACAAATACTCTGGAGCCCTGTAATAGCTTGGGTTGAGTTACTAGTCTCATAGCCTTGGTTGGACAAACGCTCTAGAGCCCTGTAACAGCTTGGGTTGATTCACTAGTCCTGTAGCCTTGGTTGGACGAACACTTTGGAGCCCTGTAAAAGTTGTGGTTTGAGTTACTAGTCCCGGAACCTTAGCTGGAAAAATGCTCTAGAGCCCTGGAAGGCTTGGATACAGACCGATCTTATGATGGTTTTGTGATGTCTGACCGTGAGGTGGAATCGCTGTTTGATGGGTTGAGGTGGATGACTCGTGGAAGCCCTGGATCATTTTGGATTGATGTGTTTTATAAGATCCCACATTCATGCTTGGAATATGACACGGGGGTGAGTGGCTGAAGAGAGATTTGGCTCAGCCATTCTACGGTCAGGTGGAACCTAGACGTTCCATCCCAGGTTTGGATTTTGCATCATCATTATGAGGTTATTTCTCCTTGTATTTCTATGAGTATTATAATGGTTTATATGGTTGTGATTTCATTGGTATTTCTACTGCTATTATGTTGGTTATATATGTGTTTTATGATAGTAGTTATCTATGGCAATCATCATGTTTTTACTGGTAAATGAATGAATAATGTTATCTATGACCTAATGGATGAAATGACAGTTAATATGTTGAGGCATCAATGTCTCTTAGTGATTCTCAGCTAAGTATGAGACCCCTATGCTCAGATATATTATTTACACCTATAGATTACATATTCATGATATGTTTGACGAAATGTCTGTCATGGTTAGTAGGGGTCTAGTCAAGGTCTCATTCAATTGATTACATTTATACTGTCATTTTATTGTTCTGAAGATGTCATTCAATTCTGGGCAGTGACCTAAGCTCTAGGCCTGAAAAAGTGGCTCAAATCCTAGGGACGTTGGCATATCACTGTGAAAAAGAGTCCCTAGACGCTAGCTTGCAAGCCTATGAAAGCGTCCATAGGTCCCTAGACGCTGGCATGCCCATAACATGAGAGCATCTAGAGGTCAAGTGGTCTAAATTCTCAGTGGGGCCTAGGGGTTGGTTGGCAGAAAGGTTGGATTTGTTACCGAGGGTCCTAATCCTGATGTTGAATGTATGTATGGTGTGTTTTAGTTGGTTCCACTTCCTTAACATGACTTAGGAGGTCAATCCATATCATTGTGGCCTCTAGTCGCATGTTTACCCTGACTGGTCGATTGCTTGGGTAGATGTGGGAGGAGGGTGTTACAGAGTGGTACCAGAGTGTGGTTCACCCCTTCGACTGGATGGGTTTTGTATCGGTCATGCATGCATGCATGTCAGTTGCATGTGTGTCTCTTACGCTTGCATTCCATGTACATGTTGCATTTGCATGATGTTGATCATGGTTGTAGTGATGTCGTCATGTGGAGGTTGATGTTGTCATTCTGGAGTGTATCATCGTGAGTGTATGACTGGTTACATGTTGTGATATGTCACTTACATGTATCATTATTGTATGCTTGGTTACATCCTTGTATGCTTGGTTGTATTCTTGTATACTTAGTTGCATGTATCATTCTTGTAGGTTCGGTTACAAGTGTTGTTCGTTTATGCTTGATTACATGTGTTTATGCATGTGTGTGGTTGGTTACGCATTTCTTATGCATATTAATGTGTGCATGTGGTCAAGTGTGCAGTGATGTAATGATTTTTGTCATGCATGAGGTCGTGGTGTGCATTGTTGATAAGGTCGTGCATTGATGATGGGACCCTAGCTAAAATGATGGTTGCATGGTTATATTCTTATGTGTTATGTTTCTATATGTTGTCATGATTATGTTATACATGTATCACGTTGATTTGTTGATCTTGCAAACAAGGTATCCTCCCCGAGCTATACTAAGGTACATTTGTTTATTTTGATTTGGTTTAGCTGACATGATATACCTTGCAGGAAGAAATATCAAATGGCTAGCAAGATGGTAGATTACAAAGACTCTCCCTATGAATCAGAAGAGCAATATGGTGTTGGGAACTCTTCCGATTTGGTAGATACACTAAGAAGATTAAAGGAAGAAATAAGGAGTTGTAAGGCAGATAATGACATAATCATGCAAGAATAAGAGAAGCTAGCAGAGGTAAATGCAGTGATACTTCAGAGCTTGTCAGATTTGCAGTGACAGGGACCACTTTGAATCAGCCATGACCAGGAGGGAAAAACTAATGGGGCATATGGTAGTAGGTTGCATGGTGGTCATAGGTTAGATAGCAATGACACGGTCAAAGATGGCAGATTGTTGGACACTCCGGATAGGAGAAGGGATAGACACAAATACCATTCTAGTTCTGGTTCTGATAGGCATGATGATCGATATCATTATCATCTATACAGGAGAAGTGATAGGGGATACTTTCCAAGTGAGTTTAAGAAAGCAAAGCCACCTACATTTGATGGGGAGATGAAGAAATCGCAGGATGCAAAGGCATGGTTGCTTGGTATGAAGAATTTCTTTAGGTTGCATGATTATTCAGAGAACATGAAAGCTAGAGTAGCAACATTCAGTCTCAAAGGTAAAGTGAAAATTTGGTGGGAAGATGTGAAGAATGTCAAAGGTATATATGAGGAAGACTTGACTTAGAGTGATTTTGAGTGGCTATTCAAAAGGAAGTACCTATCAGAGAGATACTTTGATGACAGGGAAAAGGAATTCTATGAACTAAATATGGGATCTATGACAGATGATGAGTATACTAGCAAGTTCTTGGAGCTACTAAGGTATGTGCCTTACCTCAAGGAGGAGAAAACCAACATTCAGAGATTCACTAGTGGGTTACCAATGGCATTCAAAGACAGTATTGAGTTCGACGAGCCTAGATAATTGGAGGAGGCCATCCAGAAGCTAAAGCATTGATATGAACAATCGAAGCGCAGATCTGAGACTAAGCCAGACTAAAAGGGAAATGCAAAGAATAAATAAAAATGGGACAATAAGCGAGAAAGACCATAGGATTCAAGTAATAAGGAGAATGT
Organism: Pinus tabuliformis; assembly: GCA_031772625.1. Classification (NCBI taxonomy): domain Eukaryota; kingdom Viridiplantae; phylum Streptophyta; class Pinopsida; order Pinales; family Pinaceae; genus Pinus; species Pinus tabuliformis. The sequence goes on from CM062813.1 coordinate 424,685,094, forward strand.
TGCACCACGTAAGAGGTCCAATGCATCTGACAGAGGACATGGACATCGATCTCAGGAGTAGAACAAGGATGCAAGCTCAAATCCTATCGAGTGATAGACTTGTGGCAAAGATCATTGCAGGAGAGATTGTCTACAGAATTAGGGTGGTAGGCCTTAGATATATAGTGCACAGAATGCACAGACTGTTGGGGATGTTGGTCAGAGTGTTCCTTGTATCTATGTAGCATTGGATAACAAATAGGCAGACCATCAGGCATATATCATTGAGATGGATGGTAAGCTTTGTGATCAAGTTATTTCTATTTTGATTGACCATGGATCTAATTATAGATATATTATTCCTGACTTGGTGGATAAGTGTGGTTTGAGTAAAGAATTACATGCAAAATCTTGGTTAGTGCAGTTGGTTACAAGTACGAAGAAGCGAGTTCATCATTGGGTAAGAGCTTGTGCATTTTATTTGAATGGTATGCCTACCACAACACATTTAAATTTATTACTGTTGGGATCATACAGTATGTTGTTGGGCATGGATTGGTTGTATCTTCATAGAACTAAGGTGGATTGTTATGAAAAAGCTATTTAGTGCTTGGATGACAATGGGGAACCAAGAGTCTTGCAAGGAAATAAGAAAGCCACATTAGTTAGGATGGTGACAGTTATGCAAGAAAAGAGCAGTCGCAGAAAAGGGTGTGTGTTATTTGCAATACACATTCTAGTGATAAAGGTAAGAAAGTTTAGGATGAAAATGTTTTGAGCAGGTACCCAGTTCTACAACAATTCAAGGATGTATTTTCTGAGGATATTTCAGAGTTATCACCTCATAGGGAGGTAGACTTTTCTATTGAGTTGGTGCCAAGGGAAACTCCAACATCAAAAGCACCTTATAGGATGAGCACACCTAAGTTGGTGGAGTTGAAGCTACAGTTGAAGGAAAAGTTGGACAAGGGGTACATTAGGTCGAGTGTATCACCATGGGGCGCACCGGTAGTGTTTGTGAAGAAGAAAGATGGTACTCTTAGATTATGCATTGACTCCAGGTAGTTGAACAAAGTGACTATCAAGAACAAGTATCAGTTACCGAGGATTGATGACTTGTTCGATCAGTTGAAGGGAGTAGCAATGTTCTCGAAGATTGATCTGAGACCCAGATATCATCAGGTACACATCCAAGAGGAGGACATTTACAAGACAACTTTCTAGACCAAGTATGGGAATTATGAGTTTTTTGTAGTTCCATTTAGCTTAACTAATGCTCCAACTACATTTATTTGCTTGATGAATAGTGTGTTGCATTCATATTTGGATAAGTTTGTTATTGTGTTCATTGATGACATATTGGTATATTCTAAAAATGAGGTAGAGCATGCCAAACATTTAGAAACAATGTTGAGGTTGTTGAGGGAGCATCAGTTGTATGCTAAGCTCAATACGTGTAGTTTCTTTCATATTGAGGTACATTACACGGGACATGTTGTTTCCAAGGAGGGAATTGCAGTAGATCCAGAAAAGATAAGAGCCATCATGGAGTGGGTAGCTCCTAAGAATGTAGATGAGGTGAGATATTTCATGGGGTTGGCAGGCTATTATAGGAGGTTCATCAGGAACTTCTCATAGCTTTATTATCCTATCACATCTTTGCAGAGAAAAGGTAAGAAGTTCGAATGGACAGAGGAGTGTGAAGCTAGTTTTGAGCAGCTGAAGTAGTTTTTGACACATGCACCAGTGTTAAAGATTGGAGATACGGACAAAGATTTTGTGATATGCACATATGCTTGCAAGAAAGGACTTGGTGGAGTCCTTATGCAGGATGGACATATGGTATGTTATGAGTCACAAAAACTGAATGAGCACGAGCAAAACTACCCCACACATGATATCTAGTTGGCAACGATTATACATGCATTGAATATGTTGAGACATTATCCGGGCAGGAGGTTTACATTGATGAGTGATCACAGTGGTTTGTGGTATCTATTTGACCAACCGAATCTGAATGGTAGGTAGGCTTGGTGGTTGGCTACGATCAGTGAGTTTGATTTTGAGATCAGGTACATCAAAGGCAAAGAGAACAAAGTGGTAGATGCTCTTAATAGGCGGATATAGGTAAATCACTTAGCAACCATGAGCTCCTATGGGACAGACTTACAAGACAGGATCTTGCAGGTAGGTCAGCAAGATGTCAAATATATGGAGATTATGCACAAATTGCAGCAGAGTACTGGTACAGGTACATGTGATAGTATAAGTGCAGGTACATATGATAATGCAATTACAAGTACAGGTAGTGGTACATGTACACATATAGATGCAGGTGCATGGGATGTGGATTACTGTCTTACATCGGATGGATTGGTTAGATTTAGAGACATGATATATGTGCCAGATAGCAGTGAGCTCAAGAAGGTGATCTTGAGGGAGTTTCATGCGAAACCATATTCAGGTCATCCAGGTTATCAGAAGGCATTGACAATAGTGAAGAGATTTTATTATTGGTCGAACCTTAAGAGGGATGTAGCAGAGTTTGCGGCTAGGTGTTTTGATTGTCAGCGTGTGAAGGCAGAGTGTAAACATCCAGGTTGATTGTTACAAGTGATTACAATTCCAGAGTGGAAGTGGGAATGTAACACCCTCCTCCCACATCTACCCAAGTAACCAATCAATTAGGGTAAACATGTGACGAGAAGTTACTATGATATGATTTGAACTCCTAAGTCATGTTAAGGAAGTGAAACCGATGGAAACACATCATACAAACCTTCAACATTAGTAATAGGACCCCTAGGAACCATCCCACCTTTTTTGCTAACTAGACCTTGGGTCCCAATGAGTCTTTGAGCTATTAAAGCTCTGGACACTCCGATGCTATGGGCATGCTATCTTCCAAAGAGCTCTGGACGCTCCCACAAGACTGCATGCTTGCATCCAGGGACTACTTCCAGCAAATCTGTGTCAGAGTCCGGGAATTTAAGGCACTTTTCAAGCCTGTAATTTTGGGCACTGCCCAGAACTTGTTGTAACTTTTAGAATCCATTAAACATATGATGGCAAGACTAATAAACCAAAATCTAACTCCAGGACTAGGCCTGACCATCCCCAACCGGGACTGACATTTTGTCAAACACTTGGCATGAATGAAATCTACAGGTTTAAATAACAGATTTGAACATAGGGGTCTTATACTTATCTGAGAATCGCTAAGAATCATTGCTCCCTTACATCATTAGCTACAATACCATCTATTAGGTCATAGATACATTGTTTATTCATTTATAAATAGAAACATGAAGAGAGCCATACATATCCATTGTCATAATACATATTCGTAACCATCATAATAACAACAAAATACCAAGGAAACAATAGCCATATAATCCACATATAAACTAGTATAATACTCATGAGATAACAAGAAGAAATAAACTCATATTATTGATGTAAAAGCCAACCTGGTATGGGACTACTGCGTTCCACCCAACCATAGAACGATTGAGCCAAATTTATCTTTAGCCAGTCACCCCTGTGCCATATTCCAAGCATGAATGTGGGATCTCATAAAACACATCAATCAAAAACTATCCAGGGCTTCCAAAGGCCATCTACCTCAACCCATCAAATAGTGATTCCACCTCACGGTTGGACATCACAAAACCATCATCAGATTGGTCTCTACCCAAGTCTTCCATGGCTCTAGAGTGTTTGTTCCAACCTGGCTTCCAGGACTAGTAACTCAACCCACAGCTTATTCTGGGCTTCTAGAGCATTTGTCCAATCAGGGCTTCCAAGACTAGTAACTCAACCCACTGCTTTTTCGGGCTTCCAAAGCGTTTGTCCAAGCAAGGCTTCCAAAACTAGTAACTAAACCCAAGATGTTATAGGGCTTCCAGAGCATTTGTCCAACTAAGGCTTCCAAGACTAATAACTCAACCCAAGTTGTTACAGGGCTTCCAAAGAATTTGTCCAACCAGGGCTCCACGAACTAATAACTCAACCCAAGTTAAAGGAAACATGAGAACCAACTAGAAAATCGAGGAAATAAACCCACAACACGATAACTATCCAGGAAATGGAAAGACTAGGCAAATCTGATGTCATTCCTGGCCATCCTCCGTGCCAATGATAGATCATGACCAATAAAAAACATCCATGTGCCATGCATACCAAAACTAGTGAGGAAAACATACATGCAACTCAGTATCTGCAAGCAAAATTCATTGTAGTTGTTGATCCCGATGTCCTCTTGTGCTTTCTTGCTTTTTATTTGCCTTATTACTCCAAAACTCCAAGTATGCCACACTCCTCCAAGAGTGCTCCAAGAAAACTCTAAGTGTCCAAGCGTATGAAAGAGAGAGAATAGAGAGATGGCTCGAAAACTGAATTGACCAAGCTTACCAATTGATCCTCATAAGCCTTTTTATTAATGAGGCCTCTATTTTCTTCATTTTCCATTATTTTCCTTCATTTTCCTCCTCACATGCAACCTGTGACCTTTCACCTTCATTTTCTCCTAATTTCCTTTATTTCCATAAATAAAATGCCAATTAAAGCCTCATGACTTTGTCATTGCCTTTGCCAATTTCCCTAGCCATATTAAACCGAATGAACACCCACTAGGATGTTTTGCCCACCATTCAACTTGGAATAAGTGTACCATCAACTATGGCCTTATATATTTTTACATGAATTTTTAACCAAGGTTGTTACAAAACCCTTCCCCTTGGGCGAACATCATCCTCGATGTTCAATGACACCTATAACCGACAAGACCATTGAAAACAAAACATACTTCCCATGGAGCTTTATCACACAGCTCATTATAGTATTTACAATGACCACTGCTAAAACATGACAAACATACCATTTACTGGAGCTTTATAACACAACTCATTACGGTATTTACAATAATAACCACATATACGCACATACACATTCGCTTCAACCAACAAATAACCATACTGTTTGTGGAGATTTATAAACCACATTGATACAATTTTTACAATAATATACACATATACACATATGCACATTTGCTCAACCAACAAATAAAAGGATACGATGCCTGCATCCACAACAAGGGAATCTATAGGCTCACACCTCCACCCTCAAAGTAATACCAGGGTTCACCTCCTTCCTAGGAAGTCCAAAATCCACTTCCATAGTCAAAGTTGCGTCCAATGTCCAACGCTACAATCCAGCGCCACTCATCCTCTTAGTGAACAGTTTGTTAGTGTCAGTATTTTCATACTGCCATTAGTGATCAAAATTCCTCTTTTATATCATATTAATGTCCCATTTGAAATTTTTATCATTCCACCTAGGTCATCATGCAAAAATTTACTCACTGATGGTAGCCCAAAATCAAAAATCACACTCCCCTCTCAAAAATTTGTATTTGCTGACCCACCTTCATGTGTCTTGCTAAGCATCCATTGACTATAAAGGCTCATTTCATCATGTTTTATATCAGTCAAGTCCACCTGAAGTTCAGTCATTCAAGGTTCCATTAGGTCACCTAGGTTTCATTTTCCCAAGGTCCAATAAATCACCATCTCACTGCATAAGGTCAGCAAAGTATGAGAGTGAAGCAAATAATACCCCTTTTTCAGTTTTCTAAGGGTTTACAAGCATGTAACCATGGTTACTGAAAGTCCCAAATTTGATTTCAAGAAAGGAATTTATTCCAGTTTGTAAATTTTTACTTCAAAATAGATGTAATAATTTTTATTTCATTTATGTAATTTTATGCCTATTATATGTAATAAGTCACCATTTTAGCTGTCTACTCAATTCCATTGCCAATAACATCCAAACAAAGGTCAAAATGAAGATTGCCAAATAATCATCCACCTGTCAAAGGAAAAAAGGTCAGAAAGTCAAAGAGTATTAGTATGAAAGTTTGAAAAGTTACATGAAACATTAGAAAATGGGTTTGCAAATCATAAATCAAAACTCATTCAAGTATAAAAGCCCTCAAAGGCATCATATGCAACCTTCATTTTCACTCCTACACTCTCAAAGTCTCCTCAGCAAAAGTTAAGTTTCGAATTTTAGGTGAAATTGGGCAAAACAAGGGCAGAGGGCGCATTTAGAAATTGAAGGGCGCGTTCAGAACTGGTGTTGCGTGTTTGCCAGGAAAACTAGTTTATTTTCTAAGGGTGCTGCATGCCTGTAAGTGGAGGGCGCGTTTGACATTTGTGCTACGCCTTTGCCCAAGAACCTCCAGAAGTTGCCCAAAGTGCCCTACATTGCTCCAAACATCAAAATTTGCCACCAAGGTGCTCCAACAAGCAAGTAGGTCTAAATTACATTGTTCCTCTCCTTCACAATTGATTTTTATGGTGTTTCATTTGTTTTGGAGTCATACTAAGTTTAAAACCCTAGTAACCTAATTCCACTCCTAAAACTCATTTCCTAGCACCCCACTACCATTCCAACATTTCATAACTACCCCTGTCACCTCCCCATTCCCATCTCCTCAATTTCCTCACATCCTTCCATACTCCCAACACCTACATTCCATTTCATCATTTCCCTAGGGTTTGACTCCAATAACCCACGACTGAAGAAGAAAACAGAGGTCGGAGTGAGGAAGAAATATAGGAGAGGAGGCAATCTAAGAAAGGAGGGAGAATTATTAGACATGAACCAACCAACACCAGAGAACGCATGGCATCTCCCATCACTATGACAAGCTTTAAACATATGGGTTGTTTTGAGTTTTGTGAGAAAGTGGAAAGGATCCAACATCATCCTGTGTTGACCAGATTATTCATCACCAACCTCCATGACAGCCAGGTAACCCTTGCTGGTGTCACCTTCACTATATCTCCTGCTGTCATATCAGAAGCCTCTGGGATCCCAAATTTTGGGGAAAAATGGTTTAAACAAGGAGAATTGGATCATTTTTATTATGAGCCATATCTTAAACCAAGATATAAGAATGAGAGAAAGAGGATTTTTCCTTTCTCTTACCTTTTAGACAGATATATTCCCATGATGAAAATCATCATGAAGTACTTCACATGTGAGGGTAGGTTTTCTAGGCTCTATTCCTATCATATTCAGCTACTCATGCATTTTACAAGAGTCAAAATGCTCAATCTGCCCTACTATCTTTACCAGGACATTGACAAGATGTCATTCATTGCTCAAAGGAAAGATTATGATCATCAAATGCAAAGCATCTTTCACCACTCCCTCATCAAGATGATAGTCCTACACCACCTTGATCAGCTTAACATTGCATGGGACACTTTCATATCCAATGAGATTTTCACAGTCCCACCTATTCAGCATGGCCAAGAAGCACCTTCATCTTCTCATCCATCCACCTCCATTCCTCCACCTCAGCCCATACATCATCCATCTTCATTTGATGAGTCAGCCACACCATCACCTTCATCATCACCATCTCATAAGCCTATTCATTCACCTAGTAGAGATGAAGGCAGTGACCAAGAACACATTGAGCATGGTGAGAGCAACAAGCCTAAAGGGGCTAGTTGAGGTACCTTGTCACATACCTATCTAAGAGGGCATAGGAAAGTGTTTTCCCCACAAATTATGGGAGGGGCCTTGCCTTCTTCATTGGAAAAGAAGGTACAAAAGGGTAAGGAAAAGGTTATAGAGACAGAGATCCAGCAGCAGGAGGAAGACCTCCATGAGACAGAGCATGATTTTCAGTTAGTTGATCCAAATGAACATGATGACAGTGAGATCATAGCCATTGTCATCAAGGAGAAAAATGCACTCATAGGAGAGCTCTAGGTCAACTTGCAAAGGGCCAAATACATTATCTCATACTATGAGCAGGAGAACAGGCAATTTGAGGTAAAAAATGAGCTCATGGAGATTCAGCTCATCAAAGCAAAGAGAGAGGCTGAAAAGGCTAAGGCCTTACTTGATGAGGCATATGGACAATATGGTGAAAAACTTGATGAACAGGTGCCAAGAATAAGGCCAAGGACTAGAGGCCTAAAGTGAGCTTGGGAGCTAGAAAGGCAAAGGGAGGCAAAATTAGCCAACGAGCTCACCCTAAATGAGTAGTTTGCCAAAATGGTGATGAAAATTGGGATAATTGGCTCAAAAGGGTGAACACTCATATGGAGGCCCTCTTAGATAAGGCCAAAAGGGATATTGATATTCAAAGAAGGATGGCTAAGTACTATGCCATGAGAAACAAAATTGCAAGAGCCAAGCTCAAAAGAGCTCATGCAAAAATTGAAGCCTTGACCAAGCAAGAGGAGAAAAGAAGGCTATATATCCTTGCTGAGGCATCACTCCATGCCTCAAACATATGATCAGCCATCAGCCCACCAATTTTGACAGTTTTTCAACAAATTTTGGCTAGTTATGATTTATTGTGTTTTTTAAAGCATTTTCAACACAGTCAAAATGTCAAACGCGCAACACCTAGGGTGTTGTGCTCTTTTTTGAGGCATCTGATGGACAAAAGGCCAACATTTTTGGATTCAGAGTGATGAGGACATGCACCCTGTGCATTTTCTAAGCATTTGGAGGAAAACTGGTTAGCCAAAAAGGTCAAAAACCATCAAAAAACCACATTTCTGCCTCTTTTTTGGCCTGGGCGCTGCACTTTTACCAGTGTTGGGAGATTAATATTTTGACAAGGAAAATGAGCTCCAAATTTAAAAATGAAGACATATATGGAAAGTAGACTTGAAGGGATTTCCAACAAGCTATCTTGGAGAAAATTTGGACACCAGGAAGGCACCCAAAAGCAGCCCTGAAGTTGGAGGGCGTGTTTGACACTGAGAGGGCACGTTTGACAAAGGGAGGGTGTGTTTGACAATCTTCTCCAATTTTCACTGTTTCTCTCCAAATTGACTTTCACTTATGGGAAATTGATGTTTTACTGATGTAAATGATAAGGATGATGTAATTATTATGTTTTTTACTATTATCTAGGGTAAATACATTAGTTAAATGGCCTACATGACTTGTAATGAATTAGTTTTTTAAAGTTAGGGATGAGTCACTTTTACCCCCCTATACTCTAACTATCAGTTCAGTTTTTCTTGCAACTGCTCCTCCTCTCACGGATTTGACCCCTGAGGCTAGGATGAGTTGGTTTGAGGCCTATATTATGTATTTTCTTAGTCGTTTTACAGGTTGGACTCTCTTGGATGTCGTAATAGCTTTCAGACTTTGGCATGGAATATATTGGATGAAATTGGAGCTATTTTGGTGGGATTCCCGTGACATGGTATTTTGATCTTGTTTCTTCTTCAGTTTCATATGTGCTAATGTTTTGTTCCTTTCATGATCCGTTTCACTCTGATTATGTTTGATTTTCAAGGTGTGATAAGCCGAATTCATCTTTGTATGCTTTGTTTTGGGAAAATCTTCATAGATTGTTTCATTTCTTCAGTTTAAAAAGAATTCACAACCCTCATGCTATTTTTAGCATCTCACTAGTCTAAACCATCTCATCACTATACTACGAAGTTTAAAGTACCTTGCCTACCTTACCCCATCAGATGTCTGCAATTCTGATTCACTTTGCCCTGACCTAGTTCATTCTCTGACCTAATTCACTCATCCTTGTGACTACCCAACCAAATCAAATCAAACAACCCTCTGCACTTTACATCTAGCCTAAAACCCTAATCTATCTAGCCCTCTTGGTTGTGATCCTTTGGAGAGATCCCTCTCCAGCTTGGTAGGTCTAGCTACCAAGTCAAAATATTGGTCTATGGTTACCTCAACAAGACTCTTCCTCAGCCTTGGAGATCCAGAGGGGTGATAACATAGTTATCGGCTCATTGTTCCAGGGCACACTCCCAATGTGCATATGATTCCATCTGGCAATGCTAATGACCAAAAAAAATATTTCCTTGATCTTCCCTTCTCTGTTACACAGTCCCTTGGGCAATCCAGTCACCCCATTCTGTGCAGTCACACACCTTCCAAGTTTCGCTAGCACCCCCATCCCAGGCAGTCCATCCCTTGGCAAGGCTTCCTTACATCAGAAGATACAAAAACTAAGGCATATCCCTACCTTAAAACCATGATACTGGTCATATCACGCTCACGACAATCAATGGACACTATTGGGTACCAGTGCCCCACAACAACCCTGCTCCTGAATGCTTTACCAACATAATGTTGCCTATTATAATGCCTTTTATAGTTGCTACTAATTCTTGCACCCTATTTCAATCACCCAATTGGGCATTTTAATGCTTTCCAAGCACATAATTCCCATTAGATTTAAAATAAATTGAAATAACTTCAAATCATACCTCTTTGGTAGCTTGTCAATAAAGTACACTTGCAATCTTGTTTAGTTCCTATCACAACAAGTCAAACTAACATCTTTGACCAAATTATCATGTATAAATATATCACATCAGGTTAGCTCAAAACACAACCATCATAGATCAAATCATAAATCACATGTAACCATCATAAACCAGAATCATAGATCACATGTAATCATCATAGACCATAATCATAAGTCACATGCATAATAAAAATAAAGTATTGATACTTATCCTTTAATAAATCCTTAGCTTCTCCCTTTGTCCTTATTTCGTACGCACACCAAATCGGTTGCCACACCTAGCAAACACCTAGTGCCTTCTCCTCAACCATGTGCACATACACATAGTGTGCATCACACACATACAACCACACAAAACATACAACACCATGCAATAAATGCACCTACACCTGACACACCACACATACACCTACATTTATACCCGATGTACAATGCCACACAATACATACTCCTACATCCAGCGTACAACACGACAGAATACATCTATACCTGATGTACAACACAATACATATTTGTACACACAGTACAACACAATGAACATACATGTCACGATACCACGACTACACAATGCACATACATAGTACCACTTGCCCGCAACATAGCATGTACGACATGCACACAATACCACATGTATACTAGTACCATATGTTCAACATGTACACAGTGCCACCTGTACAATGCACCACCTCCATAATGTGTGCACAACATCACATGTACACGGCACCACCTACACAATGTGTACACAACACCACATGTACATCGCATCACCTGTACAACGTGTAGACAATACCACATTACATAGTACCACATGCACGACATGTACATGATACCACATGTACCAACACCACATGCACGACATGTAAACAACACCACCTGCATACAACACCACATACACACAACACCACTTGTATAATCATGCACACAACACCATATGTACATAGCACCACATGCAAAACATGCACGCAACACCACATGTACATAGCACTGCATATCCAACGTGTACATAACATCATATGTGCACATCACTGCATATCCAACATGCACACAACACCATATGCACACAACGCCGCATACCCATCATGTGCACAGTATGATATGTACACAACACCACATATCCAACATGTACATAACACCATTTATACCCAACACTGCATACAATATTCACACAACATTATCTATACCACCATGTACATAACACTGCATAAATAACATGTACACAAACTATATATACACAACATCGCATGCGCACAACATCACAGATGCAACATGTACAACATATACAACACATAAGCACAACAGCAACACTGCACATCCAAAACCACATTGTCTCTACCATCTATACCCAATACTACATATGCAATATTCACACAACACTATCTATACCACCATGTACATAACATTGCATAAATAACATGTACACAACTATATATACACAACACCGCATGCCCACAACATCATCGATGCAACATGTACAACATATGCACAACAATAGCACTGCACATCCAAAACCATACTGTCTCTAACAAGCAACCTTGCTTCCTGTGTCTTTTATCCATCCATGCTTAACTTAGCATGCCACAAAACACATTGTTTTCATTCCATTGATGTATCCTTCAGCGTTACCTGTCATAACATAAACATAGGCATAATACGAGCATACAATATCAATTCATATCCGCATGGTTTTTACCTCATTTATTTGTCATGACTACTCTTCCCACTTGATTCCCCATAAGACCAGGAACCTCATCATGCCATTCACCTACATAAGCAATCATTCCTACACAAGAATGATCCCTGATAGCCCTGTCAGAGAGTGACATAGATACATGGATACATATACATAAACATTAGCATAAAACAATCATGCTCCTATTAGACAACGACACACACACACACACATAAATATTAGCATAAAAACAATCATGATCCATGATGATCCTATCAGACATGACATACATGCATACATATATACATGTATATATATAAACATTAGCATAAACATGATCACAACATAATTACTAGATATCATAAGGTCAAGGTTAAGAGAATTCCCTTTATCTATTCACAACATGCACAACATTGAGAACAACGATTCCCAACATAGCCAAGGCATCTCACACCTCAATTCCATTTACTTTACCTTTCTTGTTTACCTTTCCCATGACTATTATGCCATCATCCATTTACACCAATGGACCCAACCAATCCAACTGGCTATCATACTATTACATTCAACTGCCTTCAACTGCCCTTATACATGCAATGAATTCATCTAAGTCTTAAATTGCCTACTGGATTTCATTCAAATCTCCCTGAGATCCACTAACTTTCCTCCTTCCTAACCAATTCCTAAGACTCAAAACTTAAAAGGCAATACAAAGAAGAAAGCAAGAGAAAACCATGAAAACCAATAACAATACGACACCACAAATAAAGTGACATGACCATGCACTAGACATAACAAAACCGCAAATCAAGCTCAACAAGTCACCAAAGAACAAAAGCACAAGACTAGCAACAAACACCATGACTCAATCCCATCGTTCCCAAGGAACGCTCAACTTGAACCTTCTTTAAGATTTCATGGAAACCTCTCTTTCCATGCAACTCCCTGCATCACACTACTATAAACACATAACTATTAGTGCATAAATAAACATAACAATACACCAGTTACCTTACCTTGTTGTGCCAAGCACGTTGCCTTGTAATTGAACACGTACACCTCTCAAGGAACTCTAATTCCTTGATGATTCTGGCCATAAATGGGTTCCTTAATGATTCTGTCCATAGCTAGAATCTAGTTGTTATACCTGTCAAGTACATGTCCATGAATATAACACATATCCACATAGTTCTAGACAATATTAGGGTTAAGAAGATTTCCTGTATGCAAAGCAACCATTCATTTGGAATTAGGGTTTCCAAACATAGCCAAAGGAATTCTTACCCAATTCCTTTATTTTACCATTTACCTTGCTGCAATTGAGTCTTATTATGTGTTATCACATCGTCCAACTATTGGTTATATAAACAAATCAATTATTACCTTGTCACGCTAATACCAACCATGTTACCCTGCAACTGCTCACACATGTCAACCACATGTTCCAAATATCAAGGCAATCATATCTATCAATTTGAAATCAACCTTTACCAAGACTAACAATCATGTCATTTTCCATAGTCAACTCATAGCCATGAGACATAATGCTACGAATGTCACCTACTACACTCAAGTACATATTAGCTATCTCAACAAATATGTGTGAGTACAATCATCTTAAAACAAGATCATTTGAACACATACTCATATTATGCAATTCATCAAACATCCAAACAACTTGCAAACATACCATGTTAAATTAATAAACTAGATGACATAATCAATTTGTCAAGCACCAAATATATGACATGAGCAACCTCATATCTTAATGTATCTCAGGGGAATCTCTCTTATTTGCACAATCAATCTAGATTAGCACGATATAATTTCACAACATATCAACTCAACCCTAAATAAGGTCATGATATCCATAATAGTAACTAGCTAACATGTTCACATCATAAACTCATAAACGATTGTCATTCATTTATAACAATCACGTATGTACGATCAGTCTAGATTAGTACAACACAATATCACAAATTATTCGACTCATACCTGAATGTAATAACCCTAACCATATGCATAGGCCAATCCAATTTAGTATGATACATATAACATCAAGATCGTAATGTAATAACCCTAATCATTAAGTTACTAGCATATAACAACAATAAGTTATATATCGTTCTCATCAACAACATATGACCTAATCATCAAGCTAACTATCATATAACAACAACAAGTTAACCTATAACACACTCATCAACAACATATAATATAATAGTCAAGTTACCTAACATAAAACATCAATAGCAATGCATACAACCACATGTTACTATCATTCATGACTAACCGACGCATGTACCTATGATCACACTGATTAACTAGCATCTATCATGTGTGTAACCATAACTTCAATAGACATGTACATCAACCTAATGTATATGACCCTAATGCATATAACAATCCATTAACTAACATAACTACATGCCAAACATACAATACTTGTATGATGATCTACTCTTACCCCGAAGTCCATTGTTGCAACTTTACTTTAATGATCTGCATCTTTTGCTCTATCTTAGTCAACACATTAGAATCATAAAATAACAACTACATCATGATGACATAACCACATCCAATGACCTCACAATGCATATCTAACATATTATGCATCCATAACTATCACCATAACAATGCATGCACAATAATCTATAGACCCTGACATACATAACAAATGCATATATAACCATACACTCATGACGACACATTCCACAACAACACCATCAACCTTCACATGGAGACATCACTACAACCATGATAAACACCATGCAAATGCAACAAGCACATGGACTACAAGCATAAGGAACACATATGCAACTGACATGAATACATGACCAACACACTGCCCATCTAGTCTGAGGGGTGAACCATGCTCCGATACCACTCTATAACATCCTACTCCCACATCTACTCAAGTAACCTGCCAACTGGGGTAAACATGTGACGAGAAATTACTATGATATGATTCGACCTCCTAAGTCACGTTAAGGAAGTGGAACCGATAGAAACACACCATATAAACCTTCAACATCAGCAATAGAACCCTTAGGAACCATCCCAACTTTTCTGCTAACCAGCCCCTGGGTCCCACTGAGACTTTGAGCTATTAAACCTCTAGACTCTCCCATGCTATGGGCATGTTAACATCTAGAGAGCTTTGGACGCTCCCATAAGGCTGCATGCCTGCGTCTAGGGACTACTTCTAGCAGACTTGTGCCAGAGTCTGAGGAATTTAAGGCACTTTTCAAGCCTAGAATTTTGGCCACTGCCCAGAACTTGTTGTAACTTCCGAAATCCATTAAACACATGATGGAAAGACTAATAAATCAAAAACTAACTCCAGAACTAGGCCTGACCATCCCCAACCGGGATTGACATTCTGTTAAATACTTGGTATGAATGAAATTTGCAAGATTAAATAACATATCTGAACATAGGGGCCTTATACTTATCTGAGAATCACTAAGAACCATTGCTACCTTACATCATTAACTGTAGTATCATCTATTAGGTCATAGATACATTGTTTATTCATTTACAAATAGAAACATGAAGAGAGCCATACATAGCCACTGTCATAATACATATTTGTAACCAGCATAATAACAACAAAAATACCAAGGAAACAACAACCATATAATCCACATATAAACTAGTATAATACTCATGAGATAACAAGGAGAAATAACATCATATTAATGATGAAAAATCCAACCCGGTATGGGACTACCATGTTCCACTCGACTCTAGAGTGGCTGAGCCAAATCTCTCTTCAACCATTCACCTCTGTGCCATATTCCAAGCATGAATGTGGGATATCATAAAACGCATCAATAAAAAACAATCTTGGGCTTCCAGAGGCCATCCACCTCAACCCATCAAACAATGATTCCACCTCACAGTTTGACAT
Organism: Pinus tabuliformis; assembly: GCA_031772625.1. Lineage (NCBI taxonomy): Eukaryota > Viridiplantae > Streptophyta > Pinopsida > Pinales > Pinaceae > Pinus > Pinus tabuliformis. The sequence continues at coordinate 424,700,985 of CM062813.1, forward strand.
CACAAAACCATCATCAGATTGGCCTCTACCCAAGCCTTCCAAGATTCTAGAGTGTTTTTTCCAACCTAGCTTCCAGGACTAGTAACTCAACCCACAACTTATTATAAGCTTCCATGGCGTTTGTCTAACCAAGGCTTCTAGGACTAGTAACTCAACCCACAACCTTTCTGGGCTTCCAGGACTAGTAACTCAACCCACCAAGGGCTTCTAAAGCGTTTTTCCAACCAAGGCTTTCAGGAATAGTAACTCAACCCAAGTTTTTACAAGGCTTCCAGAGTGTTTGTCCAACCAAGGCTTCCAAGGCTAATAACTCAACCCAACCTGTTATAGGGCTTCCAGAGTGTTTTTCCAACCAAGGCTCCAATAACTAATAATTCAACCCAAGCTAAAGGAAAATGAGAACCAACTAGAAAAACAAGGAAATAAACCCACAACACCATACCTATCTAGGAAATCGCAAGGCTAGGAAAATCCACTATCAATCTTAACCATTCTTCATGCCAATGACAGATCATGACCAATAAACCACATGCATACGACATGCATGCCAAAACTAGTGAGGAAAACATACATGCAACTCGATACCTGCAAGAAAAACCGATGTAGCTGTTGATCCTTATGTCCTCTTGTGCTTTCCTGCTTTTCCTTTGCCTTCTTACTCCAAAACTCCAAGTATGCCACCCTCCTCCAAGAGTGCTCCAAGAAAACTCTGTGTCCAAGAGTATGAGAGAGAGAGCTCCAAAAATGAACTGGCTAAGCTTACCAACTGATCCTCATAAGCCTTTTTATTAATAAGGCCTCTATTTTCTTCATTTTCCATTATTTTCCTTCATTCTCCTCCTCACATGCAACCTGTGACCTTTCACCTTCCTTTTCTCCTATTTTCCTTTATTTCCATAAATAAAATGCCAATTAATGCCTCATGCCTTTCCAAAGCCTTTGCCATTGCCTTTGCTAATTTCCTTAGCCATATTAAACCAAATGAACACCCACCAGGATGTTTTTCCCACCATTCAACTTGGAATACGTGTCCCATCAACCTTGGCCTTATATATTTTTACATGAATTTTTAACTAGGGTTGTTATAGGGAATTCATTTCCATGGACTTCATCACAGATTTGTCAAGGACAATGAGGCAACATGATTTCATCATGGTTATTGTGGACAGGTTGACAAAGGTTTCACACTTCATTCCAATGAAGTCTACATTCTCAGCTAGCGATGTAGCACAGGTATTCATCAAAGATGTGGTCAGATTGCATGGTGTTTTGAAAAGATTGTGTGAGACAGGGATGCAAATTTCACTGCCAAATTTTGGAAGGAAATATTTGTAGGTTTGGGCACAAAGTTTGCCTCCAGTATAGCTTATCATCTGCGGACAGATGGACAGACAGAGAGGGTAAACAAGATATTGGAGGACATGTTGAGGATGTATGTGATGCATCAATGGTGAAAGTGGGAAGAGTATCTTCCACTGGTAGAGTTTGCTTACAACAATGAGTATCAGGGTTCTTTGAGGATGAGTTTGTTGAGGCATTTTATGGGCGTAGTTGCAATACTCCTGCCAATTGGAGTGATTCAGTTAACAAAGTGCTAATTGGACCAGACATGTTGGCAAAAATGGAACATAAAATGCAGGTGATCAAGAATAATCTAGAGGCATCACATGATAGACAGAAGAGCTATGAAGATCGGAACAAGTTGTTCAAGGAGTTCCAGGTTGGGGAACAAGTGTACTTGCGCATCAAACCAAAGAAGAGATCCTTACAGATTGGGTCATGTGCCAAGATGGCACCACAGTTTTGTGGACCCTTCAACATTATTGAGAGGATTGGGCCAATAGCCTATTGACTTACACTGCCTCCGACAGTGAAAGTCCATGATGTTTTCCATGTGTCATTGCTTTAAAAGTATGTTAGAGATGTTGATAATGTGATTGAATGGTTTGTATTGTAGGTAGAACCAGATGGACAATTCTAGTCGAAGCCTCAGTGTATATTGTAGAAAAAGGTGCTCATGCTCTAAAACCAAGAAATAGAGTAAGTTAAGGTGCAATTGAAGCACTTTGGGCCAGATAAAGCTATAAGGGAGATGGAAGATCAGATGCGGGCTATGTATCCTTCCTTGTTTGTCGATTGAGGCAAAGTAGTTTTGGTATGGTGTTTTGGTATATGTCTTGGTATATGTTTTGTTACATATTTTGGTGATGTTTGGTATATGTACATATGTATATGGATGTAAATACCACCATGAGTTATGTTATAAAACTCTAATATGCGGTATGGGTGTCATGTCATTATGATGTTATGTTTGTTATGCTTTTATGTTGGTTTGCTTCTCAGTAGGTTAATCATTGTAAATATTGCAACGAGCTAAGTTATAAAGCTCCATCGGCAGTATATTTTTCTTACAACAATTTTATGGTTATAGGTGTTTTTGAACACCGAGGACGGTGTTCCCCCAAGGAGGAGGGTTCTGTAACAACCCTGGTTGAAATTCCATGTAATAAAAGTTAATAAAGGAAAAATAATAACCGCAGTTGATGGGACACTTATTCCAAGATGAATGTTGGGAAAGATATCCTAGTGTGGGTGTTCATTTGGTTATTAATGGCTAAGGAAGTTGTCAAAGGCAATGGGTAAGGCTTTGGAAAGGCAAAATTACATTTTTGGCACATATCTTTATGAAAAATAATGTAAATTAGAGAAAAGGGAGATAAAATGTCATAGGTTGCATGTGAGGAGGAAAATGAAGGAAAATAATGGAAAATGAAGAAAATAGAGGTCTCATTCATAAAAAGGCTTTTGAGGATCAGTTGGTAACCCTTTTTTCAGTTCAATTTTGGAGCTCTCTCATTATTCTCTCTCTCTCATACTCTTGGATACTTAGAGTTTTCTTGGAGCACTCTTGGAGGGTGTGGCATACTTGGATTATTGGAGCAAGAAGGCAAAGGAAGAGCTGAAAAGCACAAGGGGACATCGGGATCAACAACTACATCAGATTTTGCTTGTAGGTACCGAGTTGCATGTATGTTTTCCTCACTAGTTTTGGCATGCATGGCATATGCATGTGGTTTGTTGGCTGTGATCTGTCATTGATATGGAGGATGGTCAGGATTGAAAGTGGATCACCTAGCCTTGCCATTTCCTGGATAGCCATGGAGATTGAGGGTTTATGTTCATTGTTTTGTTTTGGTTGGTTCTCATTTTTCCTTAGCTTGGGTTGAGTTATTAGTCTTGGAGACTTGGTTGAACAAATGCTCTAGAGCCCTATAACAACTTGGCTTGAGTTGTTAGTCCCGTAGCCTTGGTTGGACAAACGCTCTAGAGCCCGGTAAAAGTTGTGGGTTGAGTTACTAGTATTGGAGCCTTGGTTAGACAAATGCTATGGAGCCCTGGAAGGCTTTTATAGAGACTGATTTGATGATGGTTTTGTGATGTCTGACTGTGAGGTGGAATCATTGTTTGATGGGTTGAGGTGGATGGCCTTTGGAATCCCTGGATGGTTTTGGATTGATGTGTTTTATGAGGTCCCACATTTATACTTGGAATATGGCATGAGGTTGAATGGATGAAGAGAGATTTGGGTCAGCCATTCTACGGTCAGGTGGAACATGGAAGTCCCATCCCGGGTTTGGATTTTGTATCATCAATTAGAGGTTATTTCTCCTTGTATTTATATGATTATTATAATGGTTTATATGTGGTCTATATGGTTGTGATTTCATTGGTAATTTTGCTGCTATTATGTTGGTTATATATGTGTTTTATGACAGTAGTTATGTATGACGCTCATCATGTTTTTATTGGTAAATGAATTAATAATATATCTATGACCTAATGGATGAAATAGCAATTAATATGTTGAGGCATTAATGTCTCTTATCAATTCCCAGCTAAGTATGAGACCAATATGCTCAAATACGTTATTTACACCTGTAGATCACATATTCATGATATGTTTGACAAAATTCCTGTCATGGTTATTACGGGTCCAGTCAAGGTCTCATTCAAGTGATTGCATTAAAATTTCATTTCCTTTTTATTTTATTGTTATGAAGATTTGATTCATTTTTGGGCAGTGACCTGGGCTTTGGGCCTGAAAAAGTGGCTCAAATCCCAGGTATGCTGGCATAACATTGTGCAAAAGAATCCTTGGACACTAGCTTGCAAGCTTGTGAGAGCGTCCAAAGGTTCTTGGACATTGGCATGGCCATAACATGAGAGCGTCCAGAGGTCCTTGGACATTGGCATGCCCATAGCATGAGAGCGTCCAAAGGTCAAGTGGTCCAAAAGCTCAGTAGGACCTAGGGGATGGTTGGTAGAAAGGTTGGATTGGTTCCTGAGGGTCCTTATGCTGATGTTGAATGCCTATATGGCGTGTTTCTGTCATTTCCACTCCCTTAACGTGACTTAGGAGGTCGAATCATATCATAGTGGCCTCTCGTCACATGTTTACCTTGGTTGGTCGGTTGCTTGGGTAGATGTCGGAGGAGGGTGTTACATAAACCATAAAAGATATTGACAAGATCAACATGAATCCCATAGAAGAAAAAGCCTTCCATCCAAAAACACAAGTAGAACTAGAAAACAAGAGAGCATTTACAATGGAGGATTTGTTGCATTGACAACTGCTTGGCCCACAAGGTGGCTCAGATCTTCATGAACATGAAAGTCCATGGGGTAGCTCAATTTGTGATCACAAATTGCAATGTTGTGAATTATTTTTTAGACCATGTGATTCAAGGTTCAAATGCCTCATAGGTCAAACCAACAAAAAAAATCTAATTATTAAGAAAAAATTATTAAAAAAAAAAAATCTCATCGCCAACTTCAAGTACACACTTCCAAGTTCCAAAAGATGCAAGCATTTTTCATCTTCTCATTATTTAAAAATGGAAAATTTAGGCATTCAGAGTTGAGGTGTTTTGATCTATTATATTTTGACAATGATTAGAAACTTTCAGAAAACATGAGTGGATTATAGGATAATGGACACTTGAAGAATTTCATTTTGGGTGTGGTCAATATACCACGATGAATTGTTAGGAAAGTTCTCTTTAGTCAACAAACATATCAGGTTTTTTTAGCATCGAGGTTGCTTTAAAGTTTGGCTCATCTCGATCAACCGACATCCTGACACCTGACACATGACCTCTCGGTCACCTGAAGGCCGATACACCATATGCATATGACAATGATTTCTTCATCCACTGATAGACATATTCAAATTTGTCAGCATTGGGGGGTTTGCATGAGGGTTACTCGATGATGCAAGAGTATCTCCTTGAATTCAACTCTTGACATCTAGAAATCTTAACAAACCTTTTATCAAAGGGAGTGGGTTCCCTTCATTTAGATTAGAGGATAAAAATAGGAATTTGTTGATTCAAACTAGTGTGTTTATTCCTTTAGGTAGTGTATCTCCCTCTATGATTGATGTGTTTATCTCTAGGTTAATACAAAGTAGAATTGTGAGTGAAATATTTTGTTTTTTTGTGTTTTGGTATTACAGGATTGGACACTCCCAACTTGTAGTCGCATTGTATTTATTTATTTGTATATTGGGTTTTGAGTATTTATGTGTTATTGTGTAATATTGAGGTTAGGTTAAGAAATTGATTGATTTATCAAAGCTTGTTGAGCAAATGAAGGTTTCCCAACATTGAAAGGTTTATAAGTAAAGTTCTCATTTTGGGTTGGGTCATCAATAATATTGTTTTAAGTTGGAATTCTAAAAGCTTGATATCCCAACACCCAACTCACAAAATGTCAACTGATAGGAAAAGGGTATGTTACACAATGTTTCTATTAGTATCATGATAGAATAAAATGGGTCTTTAATTAAAAGGTGTTTTGTTCGGTCTCTCAAAACTTTAAAACAATAATTAGCTGATACTTGAACTTCCGATCATCCAGCATGCTAATCTCCCAGAATCCCAACAATCCAAGGTTCCATTAGCGAGGTGTCACATATCAAATAGAGACACAAATTTGTTAAGAGTAACACAATGAGAAATCCCTGATACCTGATAACCCAATATCTCGACACCCAATATCCTGATATGCCAGGGAATAAAATTTAGTTGACAAGAATATTTTCTGTCTATTGGGATGTGAAATTGTTCGTTTACCAAGACAACTCATATAAGGCAATTTGTAGAGTCTTTTGTCGATGTGTTTAAGTTGTGAAATTCCAACAGGTTGAAACCTAATAGATAGTTACATTAATTGATGTAAAGTAGTATTTTTCACTTGACATTCTATCTATATCATGACATAAATGAACTGGAAAAATTTGTGAGGTGCATGGATTCCCAATATTTTATGAGCCAAAGTTCCAGTATATCTGATAACGAAGATGAAGGTAATTGCAAATGATAGGAATTAGTTATTGTGGGTTGAGGAAAAGGTTTACAAATGTTGTGAAGTGCGCCAAGGAGCAACAAATGATAGAGAGTATGGGACAGAGAGTTGAAGTACAAGAGGAAAGGGTCCTAATTGCATCATTATTTGTATAAGAGCGAGTGAATCGTTCTTGTTTGAAAAGGTGAGGTGTAAATCTATTAATGTTGAAAAAATTGTGTTTGATCTTTGTTAAAATCAGTTGAGACATCATGTGTGAAGGATTTCCATCTAGTCATTGTTTTACAAAGAGATACCATTAAGAAGGAATCATTGTTGAGATGTCGAATGCATCTTGTAGCATATTAAGACTTGCATACCATAAGGGTTATAACTTATGTAAGTACAAGTTGTAACAAAGAAGTTTGAAATATATAATAGCTCCAACAAAGGAAACAAATGGGTATAAATGTGAGAAGAGAGATCAATAGGGAAAGATTGGGAAGAAGTTACAAAGAACATAGAATATTTTATGATGAGATCTTACAATTTAACATGGTCAATAAGTTTTACAATTAAATCATGTGGAAGTAGTTGTTGTTTGTGCCTATAGAAATAGAGGGAGGAAAAGTGGGGTGAACCCTGCAACAAAGAAGTTGTAACAACTTCTTTAGTGATGATTGAGAGTAAGGAGAATATTGGAAGTTCTCAGGAGGAGAGTGTGAGTAGAGTGCACAAGCTTAAACAAATAGAGGAAGGTCAAAGGGTTTCTAGGGGAAGGAACTAGAAGTACTGAAAGGCCAAGTTTAGGAGAAAATCTTGGTGAGGTATTGTGTAGCAAGGTGAAAAAGGCTTGTTACTATAAAGACTTATTTGTAGCTCATAGTTGAGCATGGAGAAGCTCTTAGAGAAACATATAAAGATGACGATGGATAGTTTGACAAAAAAATTCAGGAGAAAGCCATAACGAGATAAGAGAAGATCTCAATGCAACCGACAGGAAGAAGAGAAATAATGAAGATTGGATAGGGAAATAACTGACTTAAAGGAACAACTCAGTGGCATGATCAATATGCTATTGAAGAAAATTGCAAAAGATCAAAGATATGGATGAAATTTGAAAAATAAATTTAAATGGCATATTGTGGAATTTATGCAAGGAAATTGATACACAAGCTAAATGTCTAGCTCAAAACAAAAGAAAAACTCAGGGAAGCTAAGTGTGGAAATAATTTTTTAGTGAAAAAAGGTTCGTATTTGTGAAGCAAAGTAGGGAGCAAGGTTTGGAGAAGATGATAATGAAGATGAGAGACCTTAAGGCTATCTCACATAATACTTGAAGAATGTTGGATTGAAGCATAAATAGATGACGCCACAAGCATCAATAGGAACTTAAGAATCTTATGATTTTGAAACTAAGATTTTGTGTGTATATGTAGGTTATGAGGGACATGAAGATGAAAAACCATCATAAGTTTCCATGAAAGAATATAAAGAATTACCTCGTGAAGGCATAGAAGAGGCTAGAATTAAACAAACTCCAACATACCTTGAAGGAGAGTTAAAGTTTCTAGAAGAATGTTTAACAAATCCCAAGTTTGATGAGCAATGCATAGCGGTTGTAGAGATGGTTCAAGTCAGTTACATGGAGTATCCAAGGATGCTTGACATTATTGGTATAGTTGGAGAATTTGAAGATAAAAAGGAGAATCTAGGAGATGATATGTTTGAGAAGCAAGAAGGAAATCAAGAGGTGGAAGATAGAAATCAACCTTTTGAACAAAACCCAAGGATAGATACACTAATGAAAAATTCACTTAATAATAGAACAATTGGAAATATGGATGCAACAAATATCCAAGAAAAGGAGTATAGACAACAAAGGAAAGATAGTGAAACAATTATAAAAATAGGGCAACATGAATCAATGCCTAAACATAGCAAAGAACATTATAGAAGTGTTTAATCATATGCACAATAGGAAAGGAAAGAGGAGGAAGTTATTTGGGATAGAAATAATAAGATTGAGAGTTCAAATCGTAACTGGCATATTAAAAAAGAACCAGGGGTTCCAAAGAAAGGCTATATTAAGGAGGTGCAAGGTTATGCATATGTGAAGGATAAGGAGGAGGACTAGCATGCTATTTCAAGGTGGATTTATGAACATGATGGAAAACAATTTATTTTCTAGAATGTATTTTTATTTTGTGCAAGTGCAAAAAGAGATGGAAACAACTAGTCTTCCGCAAAGTAGCAAGAAGAATGGAGAAGGCAACTTGTTGCCTCAAAATTTTTGGAAGGAGTAAGAGTTCTTATAACATCCTAAATTAGGGAATTATTGAGGTGATGTTATAGGGAAATAAGCCTAGTATGCATGGGAAAAAGTATGTTTTGATAGGTGAAAAATATCCTCATGGAGATGAAAACAACAAAGGATAGAATTGTGTTATGAGATATATTTTTTTTGGAAATGATTGATGAAGATTCTGAAGTGAGAAAGAAAAGCAATGGTGAAGAAAATGAGCAGCCACACTAAATTGGCTAAAGATTATTGTGAAGACAAGGTAGATGGACAAGAAAAAAGTAAAGTATGGGATCCTACAAGATTTCAAGCATCAACAAAGCAAAAGTACAACCAAGCAAGTGGATAGAAATATCATAAAGCATGGGATCTAGGTGGACTGAAATATATAGAAGACACCCTAGGAGTCTGATGCAAGAGCATATCCTCGAAGTCAACTCTTGGCCTCTAGAAGTTTGAACAAACCTACTTAAGGGAGTGGGTTCCCTTAATTTAGATTCGAGAATAAGATTAGGAATTTGTTTCCTAAAACAATAATATAACCATTGTTTAAAGGTAGGTTTGATAGTCATGAATGTAAGCTAAGAGCACTATAGAAGGTGAGTCTTTGTAGGAGGATGAGATACTCATATAATTATAAATAACATTTAGAAGATAGATTCAATCCATAAGAGGTTTGAGTCGAGAGCTATTTTAGTAAATAGTTATGGAACTTATGGAGTTGTTAGGATTTGTTGTAATCTAGAAGTTTCGTCTTCAAAGTATATATGTGAACCTTCGGGTAGGGATTAAAGTGTGTGGCTAGGATAAAGGAGGGCCCAAACTACGTGAAACTAGGCCAAGAGTGAGGGAAAGATAAATCAATGAATTTAGTCTCGAAAAGGGAGAAGAGTAGAAATTAGAGGTGGATAGATATTTTAGATAAATCTATGTATAAAGTTTGATTCTAATGAGATAGCGTGTTTATGCCTTTAAGTAGTGTATGCCCCTCTTTGATTTATTTGTTTATATCCAGGTTAATGCATAGTACATTTGTGAGTGAAACAATATGTTCTTTGTGTGTTTTGTTATTATAGGATTGGATTATCTCCCAATTCGTATTTGCATGTGTGTTTATCTTTGTACATAGATTTTTGAGTATTTATGTGTTATTGTGTAATATCTTGTTCGAGTTAAGAAGCCAAGTAGAAGGAGAGATCTATCAGACGTCATTGAGCAGACAAAGGTTTCCTAGTGTTGCAAGGTTTCAGAGCGAAGTTCCATCTTTAGTTGGGTCAACCATAATCCTATTTTAAGTTTAAATTCTAAAATGTTGATATCCCAATAGGTAGCTCTTGAAACATCAACTAACAAGAAATGTGTATGTTACATAATGCTTTTGTTAGTATCATGACATAAACATATCAGGTATTTTAATTAAATGTGTTTTTCTCAGTCTCCCTAAAACTTTGAAGCCTCAATCAATTGATACCCAAACTTTTGATCCCTTGATATCAAGATCTCCTGGAATCCCCACATTTCAAGGCTCCATCAAGAAGGTTACATGTATCAGATCGAGATGAGACTTTGTTAAGAGTAGCACATTCAGAAATCTCTGATACCAAGGAAAAAACTTAGTTAACGAGAATATTCTCTATTTATTGGGATGTGAAATTGTTTGTCTGTTGGGACAACTTATATTAGGTGATTTATAAAGTGTTCTAATGATGTGTTTAATTCCTAAAATTATGATACTTTTAAGTTGAATAGCTAGTGATGTTAATTGATGTAAATGAGTGTTCATCACTTGACATTTTGTCTATACTCGGACATAAATGTACCTTAGAATTTTGCGAGGTGCATGGATTTTTGACATCCTTGTGAGCTAGCATTTCGATATGTCTGACAATAGAGATAAAGTTAATTGCAAATGATTATAATTAGTCCCTATGGGTTGACAAAAAGGTTTATAGATTTCGTGAAGCATGCTAACGAGCAACACACAATGAAGAGTTAGAGAGAGAGTTAAAGTGTAAGAGGAAAATGTCTTGGTCGCATCACTCAATGAATCTCCTCATACTTGGGGGAATATCTCCCAAAAGCTTAATAGCATGAGTCTTGATACTCGATAGGCACTTGAAGAGAACTTTTATGTCAACTGATAAACATTCATTGACATTTGTCATTACCTGGAGCTTGATTTGATGTTGGGACATGGTTGACACTACAATGTCCCAATATATTGATAAGTCAATATGTCAATACTTCAAAGGCCAATTGCATAAGGCTTGATATATGATACCCAATCTCCTAATCACACGAAGGCTAATACACCATAGGCATTTGATGAGGATTTCACCATCCATTGATAGGTGTATTGATACTTGTTAGCAGGGGTTTGAGTGAGGGTTACTGGATGGATTGCTTGACACATAGGGCTTGACCTTCCAAAATTCCAACATGGCTCCTAATACTCCATAAGAACTTGACGAGAACTTCTCTATCAATCAACAAAAGTTTATCGAGGTCTAGTAGTGTTGAGAACTTAGTCTCATGCTATGGCATGGTTGATACTCCAATGACCCAATGCCCTAATAAGTTGGAACACCAATACTTCCAATGAAAGAGAAGAAGTGACATTATTTATTCAAAACATATTAATAATAAAATTATGGGTGCAGAGGGAAGAAAGGTGGATATTCCAAAACTCTTTAACGATAGTGAATCTAGATTTAAAGTTAAATATCATTTTTATTTTATGATTAATTTAATTTTAAAATAATGTTTTTGAAATATCGAACTAATGTACCAAATGTTTTGTTTGTGGATAAAGGTACTCTCATCCCTTAATTAATTGGTTATTTGATTTATATAAATTTACATACTCTACTTATTCCAAATTGTAATTTAATTATTTAACTTTTAAAGTAAACACATATTTAGTGGTTATCAAGTTTATATATTGTATAAGTCAAATATAGTATGGGTATTTTACACTATCAAATTTATTTACATAATAAAAAATCTACAATTTCAATAAATTTGATAGATGAATTTCACTAAATTAGGACTATGATCTAAGTCAAAAAGTTTCAAATTTCAAACATAAGAACATTATAATCTTACCTAGAAGAATGAAATATACTTTATGTTTAAAAATCTTTGTCTCGAGTTTCAAATTTTAGGTGAATTTTTCAACTTTTAACTATTATTTATAAAATCATAAATATGTATTTTTTTTTAACAATAATAAGAATTTTTGTATTATATCAAAATCCACACTTGGTTCACAGCAAATACATCCATAAATACATCATCATAAGTCTAAGTCTTTAAGATCGATCTTTCCTATCCAAAATCAACACTGTCCTCTCGAGAGGTACCTTATTGACACATACAAGGGGGGGTTTTGGAAATGAATACCTTCCAATCGAGCGTGATAATCGGTCATCTTTCCCAAGCCCCATGAGTACTCTAAGACTTTTTCTTCACAAAGGCCATAGATAACCCCCCCCCCCCCCCCTCCTTCCACCCCTAATCATAAATATGTATTATTATTATCATTGTTCATGTTAAAATTAATTATATGGTATTGTTGGGTGTGGAGGCTGATTATCTTCTATATTCAAAGGTATCGCCACATAGGACCCCAGTTCGAAATGGGGGCGGCAACGCCGCCCGTAAAATATTCGCTGCAGGGGGGGTCCAGGGGGGGCGGCTGCGACCTTTGGGAGCCCCCCCCCTGGCGGGGGGTTTCGGGGGCAGCGCCCCCGAAGCTAAAAACAACTGTAAAATTGCCTTGTAAAAGTATAGTAATTTCTAGTCAATCTGGGCCGTTCATTAGGCGGATGATCTGACGGTAGAACTTATGTTTAGTTTAGGGTTTTTTGCCCTAGAAGGCAACCCCTCTCTTTGTATGAGGGTATTGTATTTGAGGCTGTGAGATAGATGTGTATTCGTGAGCGAGAAACAGAGAGGTGAGATTGTGAGAGAAAACAAAGGATATTACAGCGGATTTGCTGTAGGTTGTGTCTCTTCATTTTGCTGGATAATAAAAAGGAAGGACTCGCTGTTCGGGGTGGACGTAGCCCAAACTGGGTGAACCACGTATATCTGTGTCTCTCTTGTTTTGTGCGTTTTCTGTGTTTATATTTCTGCAATATTTTATGTGTTCCATTGCTCCGTAATATATAATTTTCTAACAACTGGTATCAGAGCCGAAGGTCTATTTGGCTGATAAACTCGCAGGAAAGAAGGGTTCCTGGTTCGAGTGGGAGCAATGGCGGAAGATGGTAAGTTTAGGGTCGAGAAATTTAACGGCCAAAACTTCTCGCTGTGGAAGATGCAGATGGAAGATTATCTGTATCAGAAAGATCTATACCTACCATTGGGTGGAAAAACAAAGATGCCGACGGGTATGAAAGACGAAGAATGGAACCTTCTCGATAGAAAGGCACTTGGAACAATACGGTTGTGCCTTGCTGCGTCAGTCGCCTTCAACATTTCGAAGGAAACCACGACAGAGGGTTTGATGCAGACGTTGTCGAAACTATATGAAAAACCCTCGGCCTCAAACAAGGTATTTCTTATGAAACGGTTATTTAATATGAATATGTCGGAAGGTGGATCTGTTGCAAACCATTTAAATGATTTTAATACAGTTACAAGTCAGTTAAGTTCTGTAGGGGTAAACTTTGATGATGAAGTTAGAGCTCTGTTATTCTTGTGCTCATTACCAGAAAGTTGGAATGGTTTGGTAATGGCCATTAATAACTCCGTTTCTGGATCTAGTACTTTAAAGTTTGATGATGTTGTCAGTGCTATCCTTAGCGAGGAAATGCGACGGAAAAGCTCCGGTGAGACATCGGGAAATGCTTTGAGTGCAGAGTCTAGAGGAAGAAAAATGGAAAGAGGAAAGAGCTCAGGATATCGCAGTAAATCAAGGAAAGGCAGATCCAAGTCCAGATCGGGGATAGTGTGCTGGAAATGTGGAAAGAAAGGACACCTAAAGAAAGACTGTAGATCTTGGAAGGGAAAAGAAGGAGATGCACAGCAAGAAAACAATCATGAAGCAAATGTGACAGGTGAGGTGTTACAAGATGCTTTGATTCTTTCTTTCGAAAATATTACTGATTCCTGGGTGGTAGATTCAGGGGCTTCATTCCATGCCACACCTGATAAGAAATACTTTCATGACTATGTTCAAGGAGATTTTGGACAAGTTCGTCTAGGTGATGATAAACCCTGTAAAATCGTTGGAATGGGTAAGGTTCTTGTAAAACAGCAGAATGGAAACCAATGGCTATTAAAGGAGGTAAGGCATGTTCCAGATCTAAAGAAAAATATGATTTCAACAGGGCAGTTAGGCGATGAAGGTTGTGTGACAACTTTCACAGATAAAGCTTGGAAGGTCACTAAAGGAGCCCTGGTAATAGCAAAAGGCGAAAAGGTTGGTACATTGTATTTATGCAATGGTATTTCTAACTCTGTTAATGCTTTAACTTCCAGAGGAGCAGATGCAACATTATGACATCATAGGCTCAGACACATGAGTGAAAAGGGGATGAAGATTCTTCACTCAAGGAATTTTTTGCCGGGTTTGAAGAATGTTGATTTGGACTTCTGTGAGAACTGTATTTATGGAAAATAGAAGAGAGTCAGATTTGTCAGAGTTGGGAAAGAAAAGAAGAACGAAAAATTAGAGCTTGTGCATACAGACGTATGGGGACCTGCTCAGGTATCATCTCTCGGTGGCTCTCGTTATTATGTTACTTTTATTGATGATGCAACTAGAAAAACTTGGATTTATTGTATTAAGAATAAATCTGATGTATTTGATACTTTCAAGAAATGGAAAGCTTTGGTTGAGATTGAGACAGGAAAGAAATTGAAGTGTCTTAGATCAGACAATGGAGGTGAATATTGCAACAAAGAGTTTGATAGGTACTGTTCAGAGCATGGAATTCGCAGAGAGAAGACAATTCCAAGAACACCACAAGAAAATGGTGTGTCAGAAAGGATGAATAGAACAATCATGGAGCGTGCAAGGTGCATGAGATTGCATGCAGGATTTCCTTTACAGTTTTGGGCAGATGCTGTAGATACTGCTGTTTATCTAATAAACAGAGGGCCTTCAAGTTCCTTGGATGGTGGTGTTCCAGAGGAAGCATGGACAGGTAAAAAGGTAAACTACTCTATTTTAAAGCCTTTTGGTTGTGAGGCCTTTGTCCATATTGATAAAGAAAATAGAACAAAGCTTGAGGCAAAGTCAAAGAAATGTACCTTTATTGGATATGGTGTTAATGATTTTGGTTATCGCTTATATGATTACGAAAATCACAAAATCATTAGGAGCAGAGATGTAATATTCAATGAAAAGGTCTTGTATAAGAATCAGTTGCAGGAAAAGAAACAAGAAAAGGAAAACAAGGAATATGCAGTTCTTGATGAAATCACTGAAAAAGTAAAGGTGCCTGAAAATAATAATAATCAACAACCACAACAACAACAACCACCACAACAGCAACAGGCACCCCAAACACCTGAAAGTGGTGTTAGAAGATCTACCAGGATAGGTAGACCCCCTGAACGATACTCTCCTTCATTATATTATTTATTGTTGACTGATTCCGGTGAACCCGAATGTTATGAAGAAGCAATGCAGGTTGAAAGCAGGAAGAAGTGGGAGGTAGCCATGGAAGAAGAGATGGACTCCTTAATGCATAACCAGAATTGGGGTTTAGTCAGGTTGCCTGTAGGAAAAACTACATTGAAGAATAAATGGGTTTACAGGCTGAAGGAAGAAGATGGAGGAAAACAGAGGTATAAAGCTAGACTTGTGGTGAAGGGGTTTGCACAGAAGAAAGGTATTGATTTTGATGAAATATTTTCTCCTTTGTTAAAATGACTTCAATCAGAACTATTTTAAGTCTTGTAGCAGCTGAAGATTTGCATCTTGAGCAGTTAGATGTAAAGACAACCTTTCTCCATGGGGATTTGGAGGAAGAGATATATATGCAGCAGCCACAAGGATATGAGGTGAAAGGGAAGGAGAAACTAGTGTGCAGGTTGAAGAAGAGCTTGTATGGCTTAAAACAGGCTCCAAGGCAGTGGTATCTAAAATTTGACAAGTTAATGTCTGAACAAGGTTATACTAGATGTCACTCTGATCATTGTGTTTATTTGAAAAAGCAAAATGATGGCAGCTATATTATATTGTTATTGTATGTAGATGACATGCTTGTTGCAGGATCTAACATGCAGGAAATAAATGTGCTCAAAAGAAAATTGGCAAATTCATTTGCAATGAAGGATTTGGGAGCTGCGAAACAAATCCTTGGTATGAGAATAACTAGAGACAGGAAAAATCGTAAATTAACATTGTCTCAGAATGAGTACATACAAAAGGTGTTGAAAAGATTTAACATGCACAATGCAAAACCAGTTAGTACACCTTTTGCTAGCCATTTCAAACTTAGCAAGGAAATGTGCCCAAAGACCCAAGAAGACATGGATTATATGTCTAAAGTTCCATATGCATCAGCAGTTGGAATCTTAATGTATGCAATGGTCTGCACAAGGCCTGATATTGCACATGCAGTGGGAGTTGTAAGCAGGTACATGAACAATCCAGGAAAGGAACATTGGATGGCAGTGAAATGGTTTCTCAGATATTTGAAAGGTACCACAAATCAAGCATTATGCTTTGGTGGTTCAAACATCTCCCTACAAGGATATGTTGATGCAGATATGGCAGGTGACAGAGATAACAGGAGGAGCACTACAGGATATGTATTTACTGTTGGAGGAACAACTGTCAGTTGAGTTTCAAAAATCCAAAGTGTTGTTGCACTTTCAACAACAGAAGCAGAGTATGTTGCTGCTACAGAGGCTAGTAAAGAAATGATTTGGTTACAAAGGTTTATGGGTGAATTGGGTAAGGAGCATGATATGGGCACGTTATACAGTGATAGCCAAAGTGCCATTCATCTTGCAAAGAACTCAACATTTCATTCCAGGACTAAACACATACAGCTCAAGTACCATTTCATATGATCAGTGTTGGAAGATGGAGAGTTGAAGCTGGAAAAGATACACACTAGCCAGAATCTTGCAGATATGCTAACAAAAGTTGTAACCAGGGAGAAACTGAGAATATGCTCAGTTTCAGTTGGTCTTCAAGGATGACGATGAAGATGAGAAACAACCAGGTCCAAAGAGGAGTCATTGTCCAGCAAATGGAGCAGCGGTGGAGTTGCTACAATCAGTCTCCAAGTGGGAGATTGTTGGGTGTGGAGCCTGATTATCTTCTATATTCAAAGGGATCGCCACATAGGACCCCAGTACGAAATGGGGGCGGCAACGCCGCCCTTAAAATATTCGCTGTAGGGGGGGTCCAAGGGGGGGCGGCTGCGACCTTTGGGAGCCCCCCCCCTGGCGGGGGGTTTCAGGGGCAGCGCCCTCGAAGCTAAAAACAGCTGTAAAGTTGCCTTGTAAAAGTATAGTAATTTCTAGTCAATCTGGGCTGTTCATTAGGCGGATGATCTGACGGTAGAACTTATGTTTAGTTTAGTGTTTTTTGCCCTAGAAGGCAACCCCTCTCTTTGTATGAGGGTATTGTATTTGAGGCTGTGAGATAGATGTGTATTCTGTGAGCGAGAAACAGAGAGGTGAGACTGTGAGAGAAAACAGAGGATATTACAACGGATTTGCTGTAGGTTGTGTCTCTTCATTTTGCTGGATAATAAAAAGGAAGGACTCGCTGTTCGGGGTGGACGTAGCCCAAACTGGGTGAACCACGTATATCTGTGTCTCTCTTGTTTTGTGCGTTTTCTGTGTTTATATTTCTGCAATATTTTATGTGTTCCATTGCTCCGTAATATATAATTTTCTAACAGGTATAAAGTTTATGGTGTAACTTGATGTTGCATGACTTATTATTGGAACTATTACTAAGGAATGAAAGATGGTCTTAATTGGCAAGTAACCACCAATTCACCAAATTTAAGATTACATCCCATATTGGCACATTCATCTGCTTCCTTATTATTATCTCGTAGTATGTGCTTATAACTCATAATAGGGATATTATTTCCTTATTGACACATTTTAAGAGATTATCCAAAAACTTATCTCTTGTAGATGTATCTTTCACCATGAGTTGACTGATAATAAGAGAATCCCCCAACACAATGAGATAACAAACTTGATTTTCTTTGGCAAGGAGAATGCCTTGTAGTAAGCAATAGGCTTCTACCTGATTATTTGTCATGTTTCCCAAACCCCATGAGTACTCTTAAGACTTTTTCTTTACATAGTCCATAGATAACCCCTCCCCTTCCTTCCACCCCTAATCATAAATGTAAGGACCACATCCAGACTATACCAAGTGTAAGGACCACATCTAGACTATATACATTTTTTTTTTTTTAAATCATAACAAAATGCAACTAGAAGAGAAACACATTAGGATTTCATTTCAAGAAACATATCATAACAATTACATACATTTAAATAAGACCAAAATAGTATTGCAACACATATGTACCGTTCACCAGAAGATGAGACTCCGTTTGCTTTGCTGTTGCTAGTATTCCCTTATTGTCGGTCACCTCCGTGAATGAATGGCGATGTACTTGATCCGAATGCGATGGCCCACCGGTTAACCTCCCAGCCTACTCCTTGGGTACTCTTCTTCCCCACGGACCCCCGAGCTGCAATGGGGTTGCACAATGGAGAATTGCAATAGCTGGTAGAGGAGAGCACTCCTTGTTTCAAGAGTACCTTCTCTAAAATCCTCTACCTCTCCAAACTCACTATAGGATCGTAATCACTACTTTGACATCATATCATCCATCCAACAATAGGGTTCCCCCAAAAACCCCCTTCTCTCATGGCTTGCCCCTTCTTTTATAGGAGTCCTCATAGGTGACACTTGGCATGTCATGCATAATTAGTTATTTTTTTATAATTCAATAGCTTGATTATTCACTCACCCAAGTGTCACTCTCTCATCAAGGGTCTCTCAAAATTATTTACTTAAATTTTAATTTAAAACTAATATTTTCCTCACCTCAACAAGATTCCTATTTCTTCTCCTAGTTGCCTCTTTATCACCCTTTTTATTCCTTAATTTGGGTTCATTACTAAAGTCAATTAATGAGTCAAGATTTGATCCCCTATCTACCCCCCCTAATTTTACTCAAGTTATCTCTTAGATGGATATTCTTATGTTGGTTGTTGCCACATGGAGGTTCTCTACATTTCTCTAAATTTAATTTATTATTCTTATTTTAATTCACCTTCCTCTTTTCTTAATTAGGTTTAATTAGTTTAGGATTAATCTTTATCCTTACAATTATATCCCTCTTTCCCCTTTTACCTAATTAAACCACATAATCTACCTAGTATTTTCCAACATGGGAAGGGTAGAACTTTTAAGGTAATCTATTTTATTTCTTCCTATGATCCTCTTAACCCAAGTTTTATTTTTGATTTTATTACCTCGGTTTCTAACATCATTTACTCTTGATGTAAATTTACTTAGTTTTCATTTCTTGATTATGTTTATTAATTTATTTATTTTTAAAGATTCCAAGGTGCCAAGTTTGGGTCGTGCCCTTCAAGAACTTCCCTTGAAGCTCCAAGGGTGCCACGCCTAACAATTTATTTGTGATGTCAAGGGTGCAGAGTTGGTTGTGCCCTTCAAGAAAGTCCCTTGAAGTTCCAAGGGTGCCACGCCTAACTTTTTATTTGTGATGCCAAGGGTGCCAGGTTGGTCGTGCCCTTCAAGAAATTCCCTTGAAGTTCCAAGGGTGCCACGCCACTTGCCCTTCAAGCATTCAGTGACTACGAGGGGAAAGTATAGGTGCAACATCATAGACCGCTATCATCTCTTATGTTGCCTGCTATAGTGAGACTAATGGTGTCGGGGATCAAGGAATCCGCCTTGATGCGCGCCCCCCGGTAAAATCCTCATGAGCGACCCAACTTGGGGACCTGCCCTCATGGCATCGTGATCTTCAAGGCGAAAGTGTTTCAACCCTTCCAGCCCAAGTCACGGCGGGAGTGCTAGTGGGTGAGATCAGGGACACTGTCCCACCCCTCCCATGTAGTTCCATCCACTTGTACAACCCCATCACCCATATGTGAGTCATTCGGCCAAGCAACTCATATGTGCCTACAACCATTACCATATCATCAGAATATAGATAAACATATATAGCAGGTTTCAAAATCAATTAGAATTTCAAAGATAAAATAATATAAATTTTCATCAAACCAGGTGTCGTCAACTCGTCATGTGCGAGTGCCTCTGGTGGTTTCCTGCCATACTCAATAATAATCAGTAACCAGGTTTTTCAGTGTTAGTCATTGTCATAATAGCATTATTACCATCACTTGGTCATTCACATCATTGTTCATTGTGAACCAGAACTAATGTAAGTAGCTAATATAGGGGATACCTCCATCATGGCTAGCATCATCATAACCTTAATGGGACCATACATATAGATCAAAGCTATCATCATTTATAACATAAATAGAAACATGTCTATCATTTACTACTATCATCATCATGATATCAATAGAGTACACATAACCATTAATTTTATCGTAATCATAATATTAATAGAGAACATACATAACCATCACATTCACTGATAATAGAGTCACGTTTTTGGATCCTCAGCCTGAGTTCCTCATAGACTAAAGTATGTAAGATAATGTCATATTAGAGTCAGGAAACTAGAGTGGGCACTACATACACCCCCTCTTAACAATGGACTTCGTCCCGAAGTCCTTAGAACATAAAGGAGAAACGACAACACATAATCTTAGGAACCCTTCCTGAAACTCTTGCCAACCTTCTGGTGGGCAGGTTATAATTTTCCCAAGGTATCTATACCACGAATTCCGTTATAACTAAAGGACTATATCTGTGATCATTGCAACCCATAATTATTTATGTATTTAGAAACAAAAAAACAAGAAGCAAGACAATCACAATCAATATTCATCTCATGGTACAAATTAATATATGATGCATTCAACCAAGTAAAGTCATTCACACACTGTACTCCTGTAGCTTCCAATTATAGTAGTTCATTTCAAACTACATCTATATGACCCTATAAGTGACAATGTCGGGGATAATATGTAACAAAAAGTGATTTGTATGCTCATCATTGCATCTATCAAATTTCATTGTCATAAATGTTGCAATAATATTGTCGTATAAGAAAAGAGCATACAATTACTATTAGTATAATTTTTTTTTTTTTGGTTGCGAATGAACTTCCAATCCTATTTCAAGATTGAAAAAAAAGAGTCTCTTTTCAAGCTAATATACAGTATTGATAATATATAGTGGTATTGCTTGAGTATCAAAACTCACTCGAGCAATGTATGAGACCCTTAAAACAAGCCCTTGCTTGGTTGTATATTTCACCATTTTTATGCTTTCACCTAAATTTTCCAAAGTGGAGAACTTATGGGACACAGGTCTCAAGTTCAATTCTTACTGATGATAGAAGGTACTCTTGCAGCAGTCTAGTCAACTACGTGAAATAGTTGCTTAATTTAATTTATTTACTGGCGTAAGACTTATTGATCACTATCTACTGAATATTTGGCCAAATTATTTCTGAATACTTCAATAAAAGTAAGGGGAATTTGCAATAAGATATCTTTTCTCAGTAATAAAATAATTCTAGAGCATACCGAGGCCTGAATATGAACTGAGCAACAAAACTTAACAATCATAATCTGAAGCTCCTGTACCAAATTATGCCGAGAGAATCCCTTCTTAGATGATTCACTCTTACAAATCCCGATGTCTGAATATTTGACCAAATTTATCCGCCAAAATGATTCTCCACATTTTCACATACACCTCATATTATCAAAGTACACAACCCTTCAGCTGTGAACTTAAAAATAAAAATTTCACTACTAATACTGTTTCATAAAACCATGAGAAAAATGCTTTATACAAATCACAAATCATTGTACACATTGTACACTTATGAATAACTCATTCCGTGGAAAATAAATGGGGCGTAATTTGAACAACAGTGATGGCCATAGAAACCATTTGCTCATTCCTATGGCCAGTTCGTGAGTTCTCCAACAAGAGAGACACCCGTTTTTCAAAAAAAAAAACATTCAGTCTCCCAATTATATTGCAGAGACTTGGTTAACCTTATGTCCTATTTATTTAATTTTTGTTATCCACTAAACATTAAAATCTACTTCAACTACATCGCGAGATGTAGGTTCAATTTTCGGGGATACATCGACGTGTTGTCAGTTCAATGGAGGGATGGTTCTTTTGAAAAAGCCTAATCATTGGTCAGTGATTTTAATCTATACATGTGATAATTTATAAATTCAGGTACCTTTTAGAAGAAAATAAAACTTATGTACAACAATCATTTATGGTATAAATTAAAATATGTTATTCTCTGATGGTGTTTCCCATGTCCCAATTCAACTGTATTGTGAGACATATTTATTTTAACAAACAACACATGGCCCTTTTGCAAAATCAATGACAACTAGTTTTGAATTGTCCTGCAAGATTGGCGTCAGGGGATCTATATCAAAGCTAGTCTGGCACTATCATAGTGCGGTAATCTCTGCTACAAAGTTGCCATATATCAAACACACTTGACCTTCTAAGTAAAAGAAATTAACAAGACAGGTTCCTTTTGATGAAAGAAGTTGCGCTGGTTAAATGTTTTGCAAAACCTTTCAATGTTGTTTTTATACCATCCCAGCGCTGGGTTTTATGGGAACTATGTCCATAGTGCAAGTATTCACACTGGAGCAAAATATTACATGAATCACACTACGCTTTCAAACTAAATGTCACGTCATTAGTTACGGCTAAATGTTACTTCAATAGATATGTTGAAAAACTGTAAATAATATAGCATTCCTCCAAAAAAAAACAAACGCAAACTATATTTTGAACATGAGTCTACCGTCTTCTACTGCAGAGTTTGCGTTCTCTAGACTCTAGGATTTTAGAGGGGCGATTATACTTTCTCAAATAATAATATTTCTTACTAATCCAGGCATCGTTTTCAAGAAAAATAAAATAGGACAAAAGAAAACATGCTCCGCCATCACTAAAACAGAGCAAGATGTTCCGGCGAGATACAAACTTGATTGCAGATATGATATGTTTCAGCCGTGTCAGCAAAGGACAACCATCGGTAAAAAGGTACACCACTAGTCACTTTCTTGTTCTTTGCATGCTTTAATTGATTATCTACTTGAAGCTTTTATATTTTTGCAGTGCTTTTCCCTCACTCCGCCTTGAGTTCGAGGCAATCTCGAGAGAGCGCTTGCCTGTCCGCACACAAGTTTTTCTCCATAGCAATGCCCAAAAATACTACTTACTTAATCTATTAATGTTTTGCGTAAGCCAAACAAAATGGAAAACCATGATCGCAATAAATTGACATAATATCTCATTCTACATCGAATATTAGAATATTTGACAAAGCTTTCAGAAATTACAAATACATACTAGAAGAGCGTCACATACAATACATGAATATTTTTGCATCAAGGGACACATTTAAACTTCAATTATTATTTACAAGTTGTTTATGTGATATGCATTCACAACTATCTTCGGTAGTCAGAAGAAACTATGCTTTGCTGCTTGAAACTAGTATTAAGAAATATACAAGAGATTGATTTTTTTTTTTAACAGTTTCTTCAAAACACACAAATACAAGAAGAGTGTCACATATAATACATTATTTATTTATTTTTCTCTTTTGCCTAAGGACAAACCTAAACTTGAATTATCATCCACAAGGTGTCTTCGTTTGGTATGTACTACACAGACAGTTACTCCCTATCAGCTAGAATAAATATGTTTGTTTATTCGCTATTCGCATTAGTTCTCAATTTTTGTGAAGTCATTTTGAGAAATACACTTCAAGGTTGGGCTGCACTATATAAGATGGAATTTTTTTTTTAGCTTTCGTTCCAACTTTGAGGTATTTATTTAAATTTCACCGAGACTTACATATTACCTGGTATATTTTAGAAAATGCCATTCAGATGAGGCAGACCGCAACAAGAATAGAACCCTTGTATACAGTTTTATATTCTGTCAATCTCACTACTCACAACTGAACAGTTGCCTTATTAGTTGGTTCTCGATATTTACAGTTTGGGAAAAATGTGTTTAATTAAAAGGCACCACGAGTATAGGACCAGCAACTGCAGCAAATGTCAAGTCAGCTATAAATTTGTTGCCACAAATGAAAGGCTGGCCCTTAGCAAGCACATTATCTACATCCATACGTTGCTACTGGAATTTATTTATTTTTTTTTTTTTTTATTTTTAACTAGCACCTCTTGAAATATACGACAAAACTTATCAAGAGAATGATCTTTTGCTGCAGGCCTGTTGCAACCAACAAATCTATATCTCGCCGGCTTTAACGATGGCATTAAACACCAAGTTAACAACCTTTCTCCACAATGCAGCCCTTGACTTAAATCTTGAAACTGTGTCCGTCATAGAGCTGTCATAGAGCAGATAACAATATGCAAATCGCCTGACACGAGGACCCAATATCTCATTGAATTTTGTATCCCACTCTTGCACAAGCTGCTCAAGGTTCAACGGATACAACCGATCCGAAATATGTTCAAGATTGAATAATCAATGCGATCCGAAATATGTTCAAGGTTAATTAATCTAGTTAAAAATCAATTTAAATAACACAAATCAAAATTTCCCAAAAACAACTCCGAAAATAACCAATAACCAATGGGCCACAAATACACGGTACACGATGCTATATAAAATTGGATTTGAACAGACCAGGTTAAATTTGAGCAGACCATTAATCCAGCAACCAGACATATACGGCTGGGTGCATTTATGCTTTATAAGCAAACTAGTTATTTGTTACCGTACTCTGGAAAGTGTTTTTAACGTTAATCTTTATTTTGCAGAAGAAGGATAGCAAACTAGTCATTTCGAATCCATACCAAGAATCAAGAAAAATCTTGTTTGCAAATAAATAATTAACTTATTATTTATTAAATAAATAAATAATTATGAATATCAATAATTTTTACAATAACGGTTCGAAGTACGATTCTCAGCTCGATTCTAGATCTGAGACGAGATCAAAACTGTTGTTACACAGTTTGTTGCATCCTAATCAAAATCTGCAAACACTGCCCATGCAGTTCAATACAAACTGTCCACGTTGCATTTTTAAAACGTAAAGTTGTGAAATTTATATAAAAGGATATGCCAGTCATTTTATTGTCATCTTGATTACACTTAATCGTACACTGTCCACATACCATTTTTAATCTCGGAACAGTTAGTCAACACGATCTCATCGCGTGGTTTCCGGAACACTTTAAAGCGATTTCGTGCTTTGATTTATCTGGAATTCTGCATATCTTTTAAGCGGAAGGTTATATTTATTGACAACTTGTTTTTTTTTTTTTTTTATACAGTCCTAGGAGTTTCCAGGTGTCTACCTTTGCTGCTTAAAATAGGTTTGATTTTGATTATAATTTTCATAATTACTTCATTTTCTCAAATTTGCGCTGACATCTCGGTAGATCTGTGCATTGAAGGTTGTCCGACAGCTCAGCTTCCATTGTAATAATTAAGATTTGGCTTGGGTTCTTCACCGCCATGGGAGAACGTTGAGGGCCAAGTGTTTAATGCTCAAACAGAACTAAAAGTCTTAGTTTTCGTTAGGTGGCGTTGAATTATCCAGGTCAGAGAAATCCATTGAAACCATAACACAAAAGTCCAACAATATGCCAACCTAAGGAATGGCACAAATGGCAAGGTATGAGTTCAAGTGTTTGATGCCATAAGTGTCAGAGCGTCGATTTCCAAACAAACACGCAGATCACCTTCAGCGAATATCAAAGCGGGGTTTTAAACAAAGAACATATGTTACCGGGTTTCGTATCCAAATTTCATAGTAAGTGTTGCAAGATTCGTGTTAATATATGGACTGTGAAAGATATTTTTCAAAACATATGTGCCCAGGTGCCAGTTTACAAGCAATATCGAACGTCAGTTGTGCATTTGAAAGCCAAATGACATGTACGCATCTTTCTAAAGGGGTGTAGATTTACTACAATGCCCAGTGTTTGTAAATAATTATCAAATGCCCAATTATTGTGACCTTTGCAGCGATATCTACAGAGATCGTCCCACAAATGTTCTCTCATATGAGATGGTTCTACATCGGGAAGAAATTGTGACAGAAACGCACGAGATGTCAATTAAGTTAAGGGGCATTTATGACAGGTAAAGAGATGAAGGAAAACACATAGTTTGCCAATCCCAGCCATCTCGACGTAGGGGATCCTGTCGTTATAGGAAAAACTAGGGCAGAGCCGTATTATTCTACCGACAAGGATCAGATAAAGAAATGGGGATTTTGATTCATGGAGACGGAATTTTTG
Organism: Pinus tabuliformis; assembly: GCA_031772625.1. Classification (NCBI taxonomy): domain Eukaryota; kingdom Viridiplantae; phylum Streptophyta; class Pinopsida; order Pinales; family Pinaceae; genus Pinus; species Pinus tabuliformis. The sequence continues at coordinate 424,727,092 of CM062813.1, forward strand.
CCGGACAAGGGTTGGTTTACAAGACTTTGCATCTCAGTGCTTTGCCGAACTACACTACTGGCGGGACTGTTCATATTGTGATTAATAATCAGGTTGCTTTCACTATTGATCCTGAATCTGGCAGATCCTCACAATATTATACTGATGCCGCAAAGGCTTTGAGTGTGCCCATTTTCCATGTGAATGGCGATGATGCTGAAGTTGTCGTGCTTGCATGTGAACTTGCCGCAGAATGGTGGCAGACCTTCCAGTCTGATGTCGTTGTTGATCTTGTTTGTTGTCGCAGGTTTGGGCATGATGAGATTGATGAACCATATTTCACTCAACCGAAGATGTATCAAGTTATTAGAAGCCATCCACCATCACTAGATATGTATGAAAAGAAGCTCATAGAATCCGAGGAGTTGTCAAAAGAAGAAATTGACAAAATTCGTATAAAGGTTTTGTCAATTTGAATGAAGAGTTTGTAAACAACAAAGATTATGTTCCAAAAACACGAGATTGGCTTGGAGCCTTTTGGTCAGGCTTCAAGTCGCCAGAGCAAATATTTAGACTTCGTAATACAGGAGTCAAACTAGAGATATTAAAGCGTGTTGGAAAAACCATAACCACTCTTTCAGAGACATTTAAGCCTCATAGAGCCATCAAGAGAATCTATGATCAACGAGCTGAAATGATTAAACGAGACTGGGGCCAGCCCATGAGAAAATAACCTGAATTGCAGTAGACTATCGGAATGAATAGGTTTTTTTTTTTTGACCAAAAATAAATTTGTAGCTTATTAGAGAGAGCCTTGAAAGGTTACCATACACAATTTCAAGGTAGAGTGTAGTAGATGTTTAACAACTAGTCATGCATGCATGGGCCCATAGGTCTCAAGGGTTCAACTTGGCTCTGATACCAAGTGTAAGGACCACATCCACACTATACCAAGTGTAAGGACCACATCCAGACTATATACATTTTTTTTTTTCTAAATCATAACAAAATGCAACTAGAAGAGAAACACATTAGGATTTCATTTCAAGAAACATATCATAACAATTACATACATTTAACTAAGACCAAAATAGTATTGCAACACATATGTACCATTCACCAGAAGATGAGACTCCGTTTGCTTTGCTGTTGCTAGTATTCCCTTGTTGTCGGCCACCTCCGTGAATGAATGGCGATGTACTTGATCCGAATGCGATGGCCCACCGGTTAACCTCCCAGCCTACTCCTTGGGTACTCTTCTTCCCTGCGGACCCCCGAGCTGCAATGGGGTTGTACAATGGAGAATTGCAATAGCTGGTAGAGGAGAGCACTCCTTGGCTCAAGAGTCCCCTCTCTAAAATCCTCTACCTCACCAAACTCACTATAGGATCATAATCACTGCTTTGACATCATATCATCCATCCAACAATAGGGTTCCCCCAAAAACCCCCTTTTCTCATGGCTTGCCCCTTCTTTTATAGGAGTCCTCATAGGTGACACTTGGCATGTCATGCATAATTAGTTATTTTTTTATAATTCAATAGCTTGATTATTCACCCATCCAAGTGTCACTCTCTCATCAAGGGTCTCCCAAAATTATTTACTTAAATTTTAATTTAAAACTAATATTTTCCTCAACTCAACAAGATTCCTATTTCTTCTCCTAGTTGCCTCTTTATCCCCCTTTTTATTCCTTAATTTGGGTTCATTACTAAAGTCAATTAATGAGTCAAGATTTGATCCCCAATCTACCCCCCCCAATTTTACTCAAGTTATCTCTTAGATGGATATTCTTATGTTGGTTGTTGCCACATGGAGGTTCTCTACATTTCTCTAAATTTAATTTATTATTCTTATTTTAATTCACCTTCCTCTTTTCTTAATTAGGTTTAATTAGTTTAGGATTAATCTTTATCCTTACAATTATATCCCTCTTTCCCCTTTTACCTAATTAAACCACATAATCTACCTAGTATTTTCCAACATGGGAAGGGTAGAATTTTTAAGGTAATCTATTTTATTTCTTCCTATGATCCTCTTAACCCAAGTTTTATTTTTGATTTTATTACCTCGGTTTCTAACATCATTTACCCTTGATGTAAATTTACTTAGTTTTCATTTCTTGATTATATTATTAATTTATTTATTTTTAAAGATTCCAAGGTGCCAAGTTTGGGTCGTGCCCTTCAAGAACTTCCCTTGAAGCTCCAAGGGTGCCACGCCTAACAATTTATTTGTGATGTCAAGGGTGCAAAGTTGGTCGTGCCCTTCAAGAAAGTCCCTTAAAGTTCCAAGGGTGCCACGCCTAACATTTTATTTGTGATGCCAAGGGTGCCAGGTTGGTCGTGCCCTTCAAGAAATTCCCTTGAAGTTCCAAGGGTGCCACGCCACTTGCCCTTCAAGCATTCAATGACTACGAGGGGAAAGTATAGGTGCAACATCATAGACCGCTATCATCTCTTATGTTTCCTGCTATAGTGAGACTAATGGTGTCAGGGATCAAGGAATCCGCCTTGATGCGCGCCCCCCGGTAAAATCCTCATGAGCGACCCAACTTGGGGACCTGCCCTCATGGCATCGTGATCTTCAAGGCGAAGGTGTTTCAACCCTTCCAGCCCAAGTCACGGCGGGAGTGCTAGTGGGTGAGATCAGGGACACTGTCCCACCCCTCCCATGTAGTTCCATCCACTTGTACAACCCCATCACCCATATGTGAGTCATTCGGCCAAGCAACTCATATGTGCCTGCAACCATTACCATATCATCAGAATATAGATAAACATATATAGCAGGTTTCAAAATCGATTAGAATTTCAAAGATAAAATAATATAAATTTTCATCAAACGAGGTGTCGTCAACTCGTCATGTGTGAGTGCCTCTGGTGGTTTCCTGCCATACTCAATAATAATCAGTAACCAGGTTTTTCAGTGTTAGTCATTGTCATAATAGTATTATTACCATCACTTGGTCATTCACATCATTGTTCATTGTGAACCAGAACTAATGTAAGTAGCTAATATAGGGGATACCTCCATCATGGCTAGCATCATCATAACCTTAATGGGACCATACATATAGATCAAAGCTATCATCATTTATAACATAAATAGAAACATGTCTATCCTTTACTACTATCATCATCATGATATCAATAGAGTACACATAACCATTAATTATATCGTAATCATAATATTGATAGAGAACATACATAACCATCACATTCACTGATAATAGAGTCACATTTTTGGATCCTTAGCCTGAGTTCCTCATAGACTAAAGTATGTAAGATAATGTCATATTAGAGTAAGGAAACTAGAGTGGGCACTACAATAAATATGTATTATTATTATCATTGTTCATGTTAAAATTAAGTATATGATATCAAATAGCTTTGATAATTTTTTACTTCAAAATTTTAAAAAATATGTGCATTATAATTTATTTATAATATATATTGTTATGGTTAAGACTAATATGCCATAGCTTTTATGCATCAATTTATTATAAAAAGGTTTTGAAAACCTCAATTTACACTTGTGGCATGTAATATTTTCAATAGTTACTAACATCTAGATCTAACCAATTTTACTTCAACGCTTAATGCATGGATTAACCATCATATAAGATGCATAATTGATTTTTGTTGACATTTTTGAAGCATCATTGAATAGAGTAACTTTTGAACAAGGTATGAAGTCTATTAAATCCAACCATCTACACAGGAAGCCAAACAAATGTAAATGATTTCATGAAAAACCTTTATAAATATTGAGGAGAATACTATTGTTGGATTTTTGGCATTAAATGGTATGACTTGATAGGAAAAAGAATCCCATTTTGTAACAAAATTTATTTTATGTTCTTTTTGTTTTCCCTTTCAAATTTGATTATACCATTAGTAAGTCAAACTTCTTAAATTTGAATACCAAACACAACCTTCTTAAGTCTTTTTATTTGTGGATATTATTAAATATACTTTTAACACTTCCTTTACTTGTACAAGTTATCCACGATTATGTGTTACTTTCTAAGTTTACCATTAACGAAAAATGTCAATCTATAATGCTATTGAATACCCGTAGAGAATATGGAAATTGAAAGATAGATATTTTGAATCCAAGCTCAAGGCATTAGTTTTCCATAAAATTCTTATCATTCTATGTTCATACTTCTATAACCAACATAGAAAAGGTAGAAAATCATTCAATCATTTGTGTCTTGAATATTTGAAATGAAACTCTTTAGATAGATTGATTACAATGAGAAATCATGCATAGAGTATTTGAAAGGTTTGTTGCTTCAATGGTCATCACAATTGAAGGTTTTTTCTCATCCTTTTACAGGTGAATCAAAATATGCATTGTCGATGGAACAAATTCTTGAGACCTTTCCATTGGAGAGTCTTTAGTGCTACAAAATATTAGGGCAATGATACCCCCATGGACTTTGCACGATGGATTTGATTTGAAACATGGCTCCCAATCTTTAATTTCATTGTACAAGTCACCCATGAAAATGTCTTATTAAATGAAATTTACCTTACGTTTCCTCATATTCCAGAAGTCCTGAGAAGATTAGAAACACCAATTATGGACGATTTAATGATAAATAGATATTTTAGGATTATCCTATATTATATCTTCTTACGATGTTGTAACACCATCCTCCCACATCTACCCAAGAAACCGGCCAGCCGGGGTAAACATGCGACAAGAGGCCACTATGATATGAATCGATCTCCTAAGTCACATTAAGGAAGTGGAACCGATGGAAACACACCATACAAACATCCAAGATCATCAACAAAACCCTTAGAAGACAAGTCAAACACTCAGACAACATGTCCCTGGGTACCACTATTGTTTTAGGTCTCTTAGGCCATATTCGCTCTCATGCTATGGGCAATGGACCGACCAACAACCTAAAGTCGCTCTCATAGGCTTGCCTACTAGAGACTGTGGACCAAAATTGCCAGTGTGGTGCCAACAACCCCAAGATTTAAGCCAATTTTTCAGGCTCAGAGCCCAAGTCACTACCTAGAATTGATCCATCTCTTCAAATGAGTAAGATAACATGGAAATGACAGTACTAAAGAAAATACTTTTTCAAGACCTTGACTGGACCCCTACTAGCCATGGTAGGGATTTTGTCAAAGATATTGCAAATGTGTAATCTACAGGTGTAATTCACAGTTCTGAGCATAGGGGTCTCATACTTAGCTGAGAATCGCTAAGAACCATTCATGCCTCAAAACATCAACTACCATTCCATCCATTAGGTTATGGATACATTGATAATTCAATTATAAGTGAAAACATGATGAGATACACACATGGTTGCTATCATAAAGCACATACATACCAACATAATAGTAGCATAAAATACTCATGAAAGTAAAACCGTATGGACCACATATAATTCATTAAAATACTCATATAAATACAAGGAGAAACAATCTTTCATTAATGATGCAAAATCCAAACCCGGGATGGGACTTCCACATTGCACTCAACCATAGGATGGCTAAGCCAAATCTCTCTTCAGCCATTCACCCCCGTGCCATATTCCAAGCATGAATGTGGGATCTCATAAAACACATCAATCAAAACTCATATAGGGCTTCTAGAGGCCATCCACCTCAACCCATCAAACAATGATTCCACCTCATGGTTAGACATCACCAAACCATCATGAGATCGGTCTCTATCCTAGCCATCCGGAGCTCCAAAGCGTTTGTCCAACCAAGGCTCCAGGACTAGTAACTCAACCCATAACTTTTACCGGGCTCTAGAGCATTTTTCCAACCAAGGCTCCAGGACTAGTAACTCAACCCAAGCTAAGGAACATGAGGACCAACCAAAAACAAGCAATGAAAATAACCCACAATCACCATGGTTATCTAGGAAATGGCAAGGCTAGGCAATCCGCTGCCGATCCAGGCAATCCTCCATGCCAGTGACAGATCACAACCAAAAATCCACATGCATATGCCATGCATGCCAAAACCAATGAAGAAATCATACATGCAACTCGGTACCTGCAAGCAAATTTGATGTAGTTGCTGATGCCAATGCCTTCTTACACTTACTTGCTTTTCCTTTGCCTTCTTGCTCCAAGAATCCAAGTATGCCACACCCTCCAAGAGTGCTCGAAGAAAACTCTAAGTATCTAAGAGTATGAGAGAGAGAGAGAATAAATAGAGAGATCTCCAACACTGAACTGACAAAGGTTACCAATTAATCCTCAAAATCATTTTTATGAATGAGGCCTCTATTTTCTTCATTTTCCATTATTTTCATCCTCACCTGCAACCCGTGACCTTTCACCTCCTTTTTCTCCTAATTTCCATTATTTTCATAAATAAAAGTGCCAAAAATGCCATTTTTCCTTTCCAAAGCCTTAGCCATTGCCTTTGCCAATTTCCTTAGCCATTAAACAATCACAAGTGATCCCCATCACTAGGATTTTCCCCAACATTCACCTTGGAATAAGTGTCCCATCATCTGTGGTTATTATTTTGCATTTTATTAACTTTTATTACATGGAATTTTCACCAGGGTTATTACAAATACATCCAATCACATTTACCTATGTTAAATACCTTTTGAACTATTAAATTTTCATCCAAAAACAAATTCCCCAATTTAAAATAACATAACCACCCTAAGTCGCTTTGGTTTTTGATTCCCCTACTTAAGGGGTATGCATTTACTAAGAAGTAGGAGGATAGAGGTAGAGGCAATAGTGGCAACAAAAGCAATAATTTGGTTGGAAGTGCAAGAGTTACATTGAACTCTTTCTTCACTTATTGAAGAGTAATAATTCTTTTGTTGACTAAAAAGTTTAAAAGGGATACACTTACTTCCCTTAGAGGAGAGTCATATGCATCCCATGTTTTTGTTAAATCCTTTATAATGTCATGTCTTTGCTAAACATAGAAAGAGGAGAACTTCTTCCAAATAGTTCTTAGATGTTACTTGAGAAAGAGAGTATGGTTGGAAAATAATCTAAATGTGTTCCCTATAAGGTACATCAATAACAAGCTTCAACATAATCTATAGGGAATAACAAACTGCGAAGCAACTTGAGGCCTAGTCATTATATTTGTATATAATTTAGGAATATCTTAGCATTAAAAAACACAACATCAAATCCTGGTCAATGCATTTGCATTTAATTATAGTTTATGAATATCTAAGCTTTAAAAACACATATAAATTATAAAAATCAACATCCTTTGTGAAGACCATGGATTATGTTTACATATTTCCTGCTTCAAGCCATCAAAGTTGAGTCTACATATTTCCTACTTTGAGACATCTAATTAAATGACTATAACCATGTATGTCATGGATATAGAGCGATGAAACAAATTTATAGGTGCCTCTAGAAGATACAGGATACCTAAATATGAAACTATCAACCACACTTACCACATGCTTGGGTATCATCGTCTTTTATTGTGTTACATTGTCATACAAATGGATGTAATATTCTTCATTGTTGACATGTTTACCTAACCTTTAATTAGCCAAATAGATAAATTATCACTTTTCACATTGCGTAGGTATGTTGAAGCACGACTTTCTTGAACGTTTAATCACAAGACATTATGGGGATTCATCATTGAACCATCCTAATTAAGGTTGGGTTTAGGAAAAACCAATTCATGATATGGCTTGATTGTGAGTTGAGTCTACATATTTCTTGCTTTGAGGCATCTGATTGAACGAATATAACCATGTATGCCATGGATGTAGAGTGATGAAACAAACTCATAGGTGCTTCTAGCTAGGATCCCTAAAGATGAAACTACCAACCACTCTTAGCAAATGCTAGGGTATCATCGTTTTCGATCATGATACATTGTTGTAAAAATGGATGTAATATTCTTCATCATCCACATGTTTACCCAACCTTTAATTGGCTAAATAGATGGATCTTCAAATTTCAAATTGTGTAGGCATGTTGACGTACAAATGTCTTGGATGTTTAATCACAAGAAACTGTAGGGATTCATCAATGAACTATGTTAATCAAGATTTCCTTTGGGAAAACCATTTCATACTATTGTTTCATTGTTGTTTCGGAATATATGAACCTTTTTTTTTGTAAATTAAATTTGTATTACCTCAAAATTTCAAAATACATCATCAAAAGCACCATAGTCCATCCAATGTTTATAATATTCGGTCTCAATTTGCCTCAAAGGAAACCAGATTTGTTGATTGATAACTGAAGTTTAAGTCTAACCGAAATCAAAAAATATGTTGGTAAAAACTACTAAAACTATCATGTATTGAACTACATAAGAATAAAAACAACTGCTACAAGCCATATCATGATATCAAGAGTCTGAAGAGGTCACTGGAACTGGGTTCTAGGAACTTGCACCTATAGGAGGAAGCTTAAGTTCACAATGAAGGTGACTTTCCAGGTGAGCTAGCTTGGCATCAAAACTCACCAAACAAGAATGTTGATATCATTGCTCTTGATTATGGTCCTCATGCTTCTCTTTCAAGACTCTGCCCATAAAGGGTTTTCATCAATCAATGGAGGGTGATGGAGTTTAGGTACTGAATCTGTATTTCCCTGGTATGACTAGGGTTAAGAACCCGATTGGCCACCTCCTCCACGATTTCAGAGTCTGAATAAGCTTGACGATCATTGCTGGTGATGGCTTCAAGTTGGCAAATTTCTCCATGACTTCAATGGGGGGGATAACAGAATGGAAGACAGTAGAAACTTCTTGGGCATTAGATTGGTTGCGTGGCCTATCCAGGGGGCATCGAATGCCAGCTCTATGGTGACTGCTCATACGTCGTCGTGGCATAATGCACCAAAAAAGAAAGAACTAGACAAGACAACTATACCCCAATAACTTAGGATTGAGAGGAATGAGACTGAGAAGCCTGCAAATAAAGCAAAGATAAGAGTTGTTGGGGGTTTTAGGCGGCCCAATCCATCATATAAGGGAGGGCTAATAAATCATATACGTAGGTAAAACCCTTATGGTAGGGTTACTCACTAGCCAGGAGACACTGTGAAGTAGGCCATAATACAAATCCTTTTCATTTATGGAAAATCCACCAAACTTGCACCAGAGAGACGCAAAACTAAAGAAGAAAATAATTGAACCAGATAATGGAAACAAAACCTTGATATATCTAGTGAATGTTACTCGAGTCATTGAATATGCTTGTTCTAAGGGAAGGATAACGACACCTACAGTTGCAATCTCCAGCTCCAGTAAAATCCACGAAGTATCATAGTTTGTAACCTTTGCACATACATAACCAATATCCACTCTAATATTCAAATTCTTATGTGAGAAGAAAGTCCCTCTAGACACGAAGCTGAATTGCATTGCATGTAGACATAGGCCACTTCAGCTCCATTGTTAAAGGGAAGCAACCCAAAATCAAGAAAGTGTAGTGTATTAAGCCATAGTTCTACAAAATTCTCACCTTGTACCAATTCACCAATGTAAAATTCCTAATTGGAAATATTATGTGATAACAAAAAAACCAAACAATGAACATGCAACCATAAGTCAACACACAAGAAAAATTATCAGCCACACCAGAAATCTGAGCCAAAATGTTGAGCCAATTTATTATAGTAATGGAAATGGAGTACAACACATATGAGTGCCAAATCCAATCCTCCGGAAATCCCACAAATTAGTGCGTGTTTCCCAGTCACCCGACTGGTACACACTACTGGAAATATGTTGAGGAATGCTCCCAAAATCCCTCATAATGTCTGCTAGAATATATGAAATTTCCTCCCCAATTTTCCATTATTTCTCCAGCTCCCTTCACACACTTTTTCTCCTTGCCTCTTGACCCCTATGTAGGCCCTGCTAGAGACCCTCTGTGCAAGCCCAACAAGGCACACTTTTGTCCCAAAAATCCTCCCTAACTCTGGCCTGAAATCACCACAAATATTCAACAAAATCCCAAGGGAAGGTGCTCTCAAAAGCTTAGAACTTGATCTGCACTGGAGCTTCCTTTCCCAGGAAGCGTGAATTCTTTTACTATGCCCATTCTGCTCAAAGATTTTGCTAGAAACACGTGCAAATAGCCTCTGGGAAACTCTTAAAGTGTAATTTTGGACTGCCCTAGGATGACACTCTAAGTCCACAGAAGGAAGTGGTGAGATTCCCGCCCAGAAATCTCGTGTTAAGAAACACAAGTTGACTTGGCTGAGCAGCACAAGAAAATTAGGGTTCAGATCTGAAAATGGAAAAAAGCCCGAAAAATGGAGGCTTCCTCTCTTATTTATAATTTATGCCTTTCATCTCCCCTTGTAGGTTCCACAATTCGACCCCCTTGTCTCCTTCTTCCCTCCAAATAGAATTTCTCCAAGGGAGTTCGAATTACCTCTTGGAGTGCCCCCCACAACTTGATATGTAAATAGTTTTTCCTTTTTGTGCTAATGTTTGGAGACTCCCTTCATAAAATTTAATTTAATTTCCTTTTACCCAATCTTTGTAAGTTTATGTCCAAAGTTGTTCTCCACCCAAAACTGCAAAAATTGTAGAATTCACTTAGTTGATTTTTAATTAGCGGGAACATTACAATCCTCCCCTCCAAAATGTTATGTGTCCTTAAGCAATTGTAATACCAGGTGTTGTAATATATTCTCTCCCTCCCATGTGCCGTCCTCTTCTGGCAGGTTCCTCCACCGGACCAAAATATCCTTGATGATTTTGCTTTGGAGTTTCCTCTCTCTAGTCTTTAAGATGGCCTCATATACCAAGATTAAGTGCCTCTCATCATCCATAAGAGGCAACTCTATAACTGTTTTGACATGTTGTCCTAAATACTTTTTCAGGCAAGAGACATGGAATATGTTGTGGACCTTACTTCTTGGTGGAAGCTCCAACTCATATGCTACCTCCCAAAGTCGCTCGACTACCCTATAAGGCCCATAAAAATGAGGTTTGAGTTTTTCTGCGCCCTTCTACTTAAGTGTGGACTGCTTGTATAGTTGGAGCCTTAGGAAGACTAAGTCCCCAACCTCAAATTGCCTCTCTACTATGCCCCTGTCTGCATATAGATTCTGCTGTTTTTGGGTAGTTTATAGGTTATACTTGAGATATCTAAAGATATCTTGACTCTCTTGTATCCAGTCCTTAGCTCCCGGGCCCTACTGTCTCTAAAAACCATATCAGCAAAAATTAGTCCATCATAACCATTTAAATCATGTAATGGATACATACCTATAACTATGTGGTAGGTGGTGTTATAGTAGTACTCCCCAAGATGTAGCCACTTCACCGACACACATTGTTGCCCTCTCACATAGTTGCAAAAGTACCCCTCCAACCACTTGTTCACTATCCCTGTTTGGTTGTCCATCTATGGGTGACAGCTAGTGCTAGGAGTGAGCTCAGTCCCCATAAGTCGAAACAAATCCTGCCAGAAACCACCCATGAATCGACTGTCCTTGTTGCTAACAATGGTCTTAGGGAGACCATGTAGCCTAAACACCTCCCAGAAGAATAACTCGACCACCTGTGAAGTTGAATACTGAGTCAGAATGACAAAAAAGTGGACAAATTTGGTTAGCTTATCAACTACCACATAAATGTAATGACGTCTTTGTATAACTAGAAACCCTGTAATGAATTCCATAGAGATATCCTCTCATTTCCTCTAAGGGAGAGGGAGAGGCTGCAATAGGTTAGTTGGGTGTGTCTCCTCACCCTTGTTCCTATGACAAGTATCACATTCTCGAAAATGCTTCAAAATGTTCTCTTTGAGGCCCCTCTAAGTGAAAGACTCTCTAATGGCCCTGTATGTCTTGAGGAACCCCTGATGCCCTACCAAAAGTGAATCATGTGCAACCTGCATGATCTTCTCCCTCAACTGGGCACCCGACACCAAATCAATCATGTCCTTATAGTAGATCACCTCATTCATGACCTTGTACTAGTCATTCCCTACCATGCCATCAAGGACCTCACATGCATGTCACTCCTTATAGTACTCGACGAATAATTGCACTCTCCAATCTTGAGCAATGCTCATGAGCGAGAGTGTCATGGACCTCCTAGACAATGCATCCACTACAACATTCTGCTTGCCCTTGACATACTCTATGTCAAATTCATACACTTGAATATTGCTGACCCATTTTTGTTGTCTCTCCTGCAACTGCTTCTGCTCCAAGATGAATCAAATATTGTTGTGGTTAGTCTTCACCTTAAACCTATTACCCACCAAATATTGTCGAAACTTGGCCTACACATGCATGATGGCCAATATCTCCTTGTCATATATGGAGTACAGTCTCTTATGTGTATGTAGTTTTCGACTCTCGAAACCAATTGGATGTCCTCCCTACAATAAAATTTCTCCAATGCCCTCGCTTAAGGCATCGTGCTCTAGGATGAAAGGCTACAAAAAATCCTAGAAGGCTAATACTGGGTAGCTACTCATGATCCTCTTGAGGCACTCAAAAGCCTCTTGTGCCACCTCTTTCCACCCAAATTCCCATTTCTTCATCAAATCTGTAAGGAATGTTGCTAGCTATGAAAATCCCCTCACAAATATCTGGTAATAAGTGCAAATGCCCAAGAATCCATGCACTTCCATCACATTCCTGGGTGTAGGCCAATCCAAGATGGCCTTGATCTTCTCTTGGTGAACTCACACCTCATCCTCCCTAATGACATGGCCAAGATACAACATCTCTGTCAGTCCAAACTCACACTTGGACATATTTTTGTATAACTGTTGCTCCTCCAAGATGTGTAGCACCTCCTCCAAGTGTTATAGATGCTCCTCCCATGTCCTGCTATAGATCAGGATGTCATCAAAGAAAACCAGGACATATCTGCGCAACTGCTTACAGAACGCATCATGAAAGACTAGAAAGTAGCTAGGGCATTGGTTAGATCGAAAGGCATCACCAAGGACACAAAGTGATCATAGTGACACATGGATGTCGTCTTTCGTATATTATGCTCCCTCACCTGAATATGATGGTACCCTAAGTGTAAATGTATCTTAGAGAAGTAATTGGTTCTTATAAGTTCATCCATCAACTTGTTTGTACGTAAAATCGGGTACCAATTCTTCAAGGTATTCTTGTTCAAATCCATGTAGTCAATGCACATGTGGAGGGTCCCATCGTTCTTCTTCACCAATACTATAAATGAAGTGAAGGGACTAGAACTAGGCCTGATATGCCCCAAGGACAACAACTCATGTATGGCTCGCTCAACCTCATCCTGGTAAGCCTTAGGATGTTTGCATGGTGTAGTGATAACTACATGTACGCCCTCCTCCAGCTCAATCGTGTGCTCAAACCCTTTGTCTAGTGGGCGACTTGGGGGAGTGTCTCCAAAAATTGTTGGGTATATGTCCAATATTGCCTGAATATCAGGATGTGGTGGCCATGGCTAAGCTCCTGCCTCTGAAATCCTGAGCTCCACAACTCACTCTATATCACCACATCATATATCAGCCTCCATCCCATGTGCTAATAATTTCTTGGGGGGGTATGAGTGCATGTCCCTCATCACCACTAACTTCCCATATGGCCCTGTCAACTTGTTGACGGTGCTGAAATTCGTTAACCAAGGGGTCTCCCTGATGTGAAGTCCCAATTAGACCTCACACCATTTGGAATAGGAGCCCCATCCAGAGTATTGGCCCGATTTCCATGTATTCTTACATATTTTCCTTGGCTCTAACTATCAGCAAGAGAGAGGAGTGAAAATGTGCCTTTGAAAAGCAAGGGGGTGTGCATGGTGAGTGTTCAGTCGTATGCGTGTCAATGTTCTTTTACTGCGGAGGGGGAAGATAAGTGAGTCTCTAAGAGAGAGGTAATAATACCACCCTAGTAGAAACACACATAAACAAGAAGAATCTGTTCAACATCCAGTGGGATAGTCCACAAATATGTGACGATCATTGCAACCAATACAACAAGAAAGATCTGTCTAATATCCAATGGAATATTCCACGAGAATTCAACAGTGATAATAACCATTATAATACATTCTCAATATGATAAGTACTAAAATAACTGAAATAGTTCAAATACTTTAGCATAGATGAAAGCAAACATGAATTACAAACATTCACAGAACAATATTACTGTAGAAATTTTGAATAATTTAACACATATTCAATGGAGATTATCCTGATCATGTACTATCGCGGAAAACATACACAATACATAAGCTCCTCTACGTTGATCATCAATATAGCAACATCAATAACAATAAAACATCAAGAGCATTCACACACTAACACAGTATGTAACCCGGGGAAAGCATCTCGCTAAAAACCCCAACTATCTGTATATTAATGATTGAGTCATGTAACATTACACAACATAATACTTCTCACAAGTATCTCCACCTCTGTTACACACAATACAGCTCAGATCTGATCTCCAAATCTCTTCCACTGCTTGCCTGCCTCCACTGCTCAATACCTGCTCAAGAACTGATGAGAATGGCTCACCAAACTCGTTTTTCACCTGCAAAATAGTCACTCACTCTTTGTTGGACGTGGGCACAAGCTATAATGTGGGAAAATACGTGAGAAAACTCATTGGCATACTCAATCCCTTGATTGTGCAAGATCTGGTGCACAACTATAGTCACAACTGATAACAATCTGATTCTCTACCACCTGTCCCTGTTGAACTGAACATGCACTGACATGCAACTAAGTTAACTGATGTATTCATTAGTTGTATTATGAGTTAATAACTAATTCACCCAACTCATCTCTAGTCTATTTGCCAGTTAGACTAAATACAACCAGTTTAACAAAGCTAAACTGAACACAACTCCATCAACTCCACAATCAACTCCACCAAAATCAACTGATTGAGTTCTAACTGAAGTCATGCATGCAAAAACTCAACTGAATCATAAGAAAAGCGTATTTCCTTCTGACAGCTGCATGTGCCACCTTTGTAGCTCAAACTGAAGTGCTCCAAGAGAATAAGATTAAGTTTATAGTCCAAATATTATTGTGAGATAATAATATTTGACTTTTCTATTTTTGACAGCCAGTCTAAAAATAGACTTTGATCACTCACACTTTCATCAAAAATAGAAGTCCATCTATTTTTTCCCAACTTGATCAATCATCCATAAACAACAACCTGCAATCCATAGACATGATCCATATGTCTAAAAATAGACTTGCGCCAAAAATAGCCTGCGGGCCCACTTAGTGAAGGCGACTCTTTTCACTAAGCTCCATCATCTTGTTGCAATCTCAAAAATTACAAATATTCATAATCCATGCATGAAGAATGTGTTCGTCATAAGGCTTATGATAGTAAGTAAAAGTTCCAAGACACATGTATACAATGAACACCACTAGCTCTAATAATGGAGCATTGGAGCCACTCCTTGCTCCCCAAAAGAACTAGTCTATCTCTCTAATGCCTTGCGGAGCCAAGGTGAAAAGTCCTTTTCTCATACAATGAGGTGTTGGCATTATGATACAGGTGTTGTCCTTGATGGCAACTTACTAAGATGACAGATCACACTTCAGGCTCACAGAATGAAGAAAAAGAGATATACGCAGGTTCCCCTTGATAAAGCCGCGTATACACGCGAGTTAACCGACCAAAATATGTATATACGTATACACGCACTTTCATGCAAGGGAAGGCACGTACATTGGGTATTGGTCCATGGTATTTGGACCATGGTATTTTGATTCATGGTATTGGTCCAAGGTATCTTGTTTGACGTGTTGACCCTAGGTATTTGGTCCAAGGTATTGGTTCTAAGTGGTTTGGACCATGGTATTGAGTAAGGCCTAAGACTATAAAAGGAGGAGAATATATTTAGGCAAAGGCACTCAGAAAGTCTTGAATATCTGATGAAGAATGAGATCTAGTATGCAGGTTATGGTTTCATAATGCTTTACTTGATCTGAGTTAAGGAGGAATCTCAGCAGTTGATGGAGAACAAGATCTACGGATAGATCAGGATCTAATGGCTTGGAATGAATCATCTCTATACAATTTGATCACGCTTATTCTAGATCTGTATACTGACACATGTAATGTTCTGTAAATATTATGATCTGGTTATACGCTAGTCGCATTAGACACAGTTGCGTGTACACGTAGGTTCCCTTAACTGAGGTAGCGTATATGAATCTGAGTATGGAAATGAAAAAGTTATTGATTTGATAATATTGATTCACCCCCCCTCTCAGAATTATTTCCAACAATTGGTATCAGAGCAGGTCCTTTGGTTGAAGCTTGAGTGCTTGAAGGAGATCCGTAGAACAATGGGAGAGAAGCTTAAGAAGAAAGTGCCTAAGAAGAAGAAGACATCTCAGAAGAACTATGATAGTGGAAGAATCGATTGGGGAATATGTGGAAGCAACACTTCAGATTCAGAATCACCTCAGAATGAAGATGAACAAGCAAAAGAGCTATCAGGTATGAGTTTGTTATTCTTTGGTGATACATTTCTCCATCCATTTGAAGATGATGAAAGTGATAGCGAAACAACTGAACTTGCTCTTATGGGTGAGGATGAAAGATATCAAATAGAGGCAGAATTTAAAAGGCTTACGGACAAAATTAGAGATCAACAAGATCTATTGAACAAAAGGGAATGTGCCTTCAAAGAAGAAGCTACCAAACTGAAAGCTCAACTAGAGGAAGGAAACAAGGTAAGGAAGTTATTCAAGGAAAAGGAAGATCAATGTCAAAAGTTGTAGGATGAAGTGACATCATTAAGAGATGAAGTAAATGAAAGGAGCACAACAATCAAGAAACTCAGAGATAGATCCAGTTACTATGAAAGTCTTGAAGCTAAGATCCTCTCGCTAAAAGAAGATCTTGAAGAATCAAATAACTAGAATAAAGAACTACTCCAAGCTCTTGGAAAACAAGAAAACGAAGCTCTTGAATTAAGACATCAGTTGGAAGAAGGAAGAAAAACTAAAGGAAACATGAAGAAGCAATATCTTGAAAAGGAAGAACAACATCAGGTTGAGGTAAATATCTTGAAAGGTAAATTAGAAGAAAAGGATAAACTATTACGATTTCAAGACAGTACTAAGATTTTGGATGATATTCTTAGTAGTCAAAGGTCTCCTACTATCAAAACTGGTATTGGTTTTCATGAATCGGTTGAAGGTGAATCTAGTTCACAAATTAAGACAAGGAACTCTAATACAAAATCTGAAATGCTCAATAAGGAGATGAGAGGTCAATCCCATCAACAACCAAGGAAAGAAATTCTTCAAAGAAATTCTTCTGCTCCTAACTATGGAAGTGATAGTCGGTTATTTCCTCCGATGAATAATGTTGAATGTTATGTATGTCATAACCTTGGACATGTTGCAGCCAGATGTAGAACTAGAATGGTTCAAGACCATCACACAGAAAGATCATCATGTTCCAGGTACTTTAAGGGATATTGTTTTACTTGCAATGTGTTTGGTCACAAAGCTATTGATTGCTACAAAAGGAGTATGAAACATGTAAGATGTTATGCATGTAACAAGCTTGGACATATAGCAAAAGAATGTAGGAACAAAGTATGGGCACCATACCAAAAGGAGAAAACATCATCACACTTGAAGATATGGAAGAAGAAGGAAGTATAGTCAGAAAGATGTGGCACAACACAATGGACAAACATAACAGACTCAGAGGGAGATGAAAGTGTGGAACTTTAGTGTTCTAAATCTCATATGCAAGTTTCATGAAGAGAAGCTGCGTATATACGCGAGTTAGACACTGCACAATCGCGTATATGTTAGTTTGAGGAAAAGCAGTGGGATAAACTCAGGAAAAAGTATCTGATATGATTTAGTCCATTATTTGCTCTGTTTGATAATAATTACAATCTTCTGATGATGTGTGGAAATGTTTTGATACTCATAAGATGTTTAGAAGTGTTTTTGATCCTTACTTGGTGATGATGATGCCTTGATACTTCTTGCTGATATATGCATGATCAAATCTAACAGTAAACAGAAGGCACAGGTTCAGGGGGAGTTTATGCTTTGAATAATGCATTGTTGGCATTATGGTTAGTAGTCCTTGGTGATGATGCTTATACGGCTAAATGATACATCTTGCTATGATATGGTTAGGAGTTTTCCATGACAAAATCTCATATGATTCTTGGGGTTACATAGTTGGTGTTCAGATCAGATTTGTGGTTGATTCTCTGATGATGCATATATGATCTTCATAAGGATGAGGAGAAGTACAAAGCTTGAATACACAACTTCATTACTTGATGATGAGTCACTCATATGCTGCTGTCGTCATATGCATAAATATCATATAATACAATTATGATGTAGGATTCCTATAGTTCTTGGCTCTCACATGGATGAGGATTGTTGCTGTTGATGATATCAAGAAGTCTTGACAAAATATCTTGAGCTCAAGATACATAGTGCTATATATAGTATGCTGGATACATGGATGATTACTCAAAGTTGCATTGTTGGAGACATGATGATGATGAGTTCTTACCTATATGATGATAGGTTGATACTTACATATGTTGATTGATGTAGATGAGGGATGTTCCCGAGTGATGATACATGGATAGTATATAAGATCATGCAGATCTTGATGATGATGAGATGACTATGGTGTTTTTCACATATGATATAATGTGAATGATTTTGTATGTCATATGCAAAATTCATTCATGGAAGGCTATGATAATGTTCAAAAGGATGAGTTGATATCTATATGCAGACATACCTTGTTATAGGTTGATGACTTCTACACTAATGGACATATACAGGTTGTTGGTCTGGATGTTGTTGATAGAATGAAGCAGATCATACAGTGTGTATGATAGTTGCTGATGACTATCATGGTCTTGTTTAGATATTTGGTCTATGTTATAAATTTCATATATATCATTCAATGTAAAGGTCATATCAAGACTCATAATGTAATAGTTTGTCTCTATCTATTGTAGTCATTTGATGAATCCCTTTTGGTCATATGATGTAATTTGTACCCCCACCATGCATGGGAAGGATGATGTAATATTTCAGTCATGTATAAACAATTGGTATCTGGTGTATCCCCACTTGGTTGGGTGGATGAGTCAATGTTGGTATATCCCTACTTGGTTGGGAGATGGATGTATGTATGAGTCTTTGGTGATAGGAAGGTCATTTATGATGTATAGAGTCATGTTCTTCTTAAAACATCTTTTTGTAGACCTTGCTTACAGTCAAGGGGAGCATGAACAACACACTTCAGCAGAGCAGAGATTTCAGCATGTACTCAGAGGGAGCATGGACGGATTGGTACATCTTGGCATATACAAAGGGGGAGCTCAATCATAGATTTCAATAGGTACTCAGGGGGAGCATGGATAGCGGAATATATATCAAGGAAGAAAATATCTTGGTCCACCCTTTGCCCTTGATGTCAAAGGGGAAGAGTGACTTAGTATGGTTGTTGCCATCAAGTCCAAAGGGGGAGATTGTTGGCATTATGATGCATGTGTTGTACTTGATGGCAACCCACTTGTAGTAGAACAACTCACTAATATATAACTATATGAATCTACAGAAGAGATATTAGATGTGACAGAATACATGGGATATAGGGCAGCTCAAAGGAATCAGTTCAGATGTAATGTACAATGACAACTCATTAAGATGGAAATTCTCAGTATGGAAAGTTAACTTTGCCATCAAGTCCAAAGGGGGAGATTGTTGGCATTATGATACAGGTGTTGTCCTTGATGGCAACTTACTAAGATGACAGATCACAGTTCAGGCTCACAAAATGAAGAAAAAGAGATATACGCAGGTTCCGCTTGATAAAGCCACGTATACACGCACTTTCATGCAAGGGAAGTCGCGTATAAAATTGGGTTTTGGTTCGTGGTATTTGGACCATGGTATTGTGATCCATGGTACTGGTACAAGGTATCTTGTCTGATGTGTTGACCCTAGGTATTTGGTCCAAGGTATTAGTTCTAAGTGGTTTTGGACCATGGTATTGAGTAAAGCCTAAGACTATAAAAGGAGGAGAAGATCTTTAGGCAAAGGCACTAAGAAAGTCTTGAATATCTGATGAAGAATGAGATCTAGTATGCAGGTTATGGGTTCATAATGCTTTACTTGATCTGAGCTAAGGAGGAATCTCAGCGATTGATGGAGAACAAGATCTAAGGATAGATCGAGATCTAATGGCTTGGAATGAATCATCTCTATACGGTTTGATCACGCTTATTCTAGATCTGTATACTGACGCATGTAATGTTCTGTAAATATTATGATCTAGTTATATGCTAGTTGCATTAAACACAGTTACGTGTACATGCAGGTTCCCTTAACTGAGGTAGCGTATATGAATTTGAGTATGGAAATGAAAAAGTTATTGATTTGATAATACTGATTCACCCCCCCTCTCAGTATTATTTCCAACATGAGGGTGTATATATAATCAATGGGGAGGTGATGCTTCACCTTACTTGCGACTCTTTAGCTACCCTCATGACTGTTTGACTTCCCATGACTTTCCTACTTTACACGACTCTTCATATTATATATATGTCCTTTGGACTTCCACTTTACATTACATTTCTCCAATATTGAATTACATATTCCACAAAATGATGTGGCACATGATGACCCATGACACAACATGACATGACACTGATGACATGGCAATGTCAATCCGTTCATTGTTGCTACTTTCTTTATGTCTTCTCAAAAATATGGTGCATTTTCTTCTTCATCCTCCTCCTTATGACTTGAAGACAAGGAGTCTTCCATGTGGTCTTGATCTTTCATCTTTCATTATAGTTTGGTGTTCCTTCGCCTTCTTTCTTGATGATCATCTTATCTCCACAAATCCTTAGATGTATCCTAGCATATACTCATGTTCCATCTCCATCTTTATCATGTTTCCATAACATGATAGATTTCATGCATCTGCAATCCACTCATGACAAGACGACATCAATCTGATAAATTCCTAGTCTAAGATGGTGCATATTGATCCACTGACTCAGACGAAACCAGGTGATAGGTTGGGAAAGAGGCTCAGTGGCTATGTAATTACATAGCTCAAGCAATCAGGGTTGAAGCTTGGGCTTTGAGATTGTGCAATGCTTAGTTCGGGTTGGACTAAGGATGAAAACTGCACAATCTGGGAGCTCAATGTGACAAGCTGAGGGGATATGCAATAGATCAACCTATTGCACATTTTTGGAGGAAAGAGGGGCCCAGGTGATTGCACAAGTATGTAATTCAAGAGCTTAGGGTTGAGGCTTGAACCTTGAGACTGCATAATGCGCAGTACTAACTGGCACATTTTTGGGAGTCAGTCAGCCAGATTGAGGGATTTTTTAGTGCTTCAACCAACTATGCAATTTTGGGAGGCAGAGTAGGCTTGGTGATTATGCAATTGTGCAATTAAATAGATCAAGGTTTGAGCTTGAGCTGAGAGATTGCACAATGCGTAGTTAGGACCAAGTTGGAGGGCTGAATTGCACAATTTTGGAGGCCAAGGCTCAGGATTGAGCACTGAAACTGTGCAGTACATAGTCCTACGAGACAAGTACTACACATTGCAAAGTGTCAATAGGAAAGGTTACAGTTTGAGGTCTGGGATTGCACAATGCACAATTTAGGAAGGCCAGATGAGGCTAAGTTGGTGGGAATTTTCATAAATTTGGCCTAAGTGTGGGATCAGTGAAATTGTTGTGAATAGTGATAGGACTTGACTATGATCACGCACTTAGACACTTGATGACTCAACATAGATAATCCGGAACACATGAACACATAATTCCCTTAGTGCGACAACCTTTGTCACAACTTATGATAAGTGCGACACTAAAAATACACTTTGCAATGACAATGATGACACTTGTGCGACAATGCTTAAAACTTTGGAAATGAGTGTGACAGATGTATACATGGTAAGATCAACTCATTTGCACAAATATAACCTATTGAAACCACCAAAACAATCTTATGTACATGGTGCAACACTCAACATGAAAAAAGATGATGATTGCTATAGTGCGAAACACTTGCGATATGTGAACGACAGTGAAAGTAACACATGCCACATAAAATATAACATGAAAACGACACTAATTAGAGTGAAAGAAAGCAAAAGGGGCAACTGAAAATATGAAAATTAACTTTCAAAACGAAGGTGCGCGGAAGCGAAAATTTTCAAAACTCACCGAAATAGAAGTACAAATGCAACTAGAAGTGAGAAACTGTCGATGTTAGTGCGCACCTACTGTCGACCTGGATTAGACATCACACAGGCACAATCTTGATGGACCGTGTTGTTCTCGTTCAAGCTTGCGTAAAATAATTCACTCATGCACTTGTTATGGGCTGAGCATGTGTGAGAGAGTGACTTCGATACTTCCAATCCAAGAAGGGAGCCCAAAAACATCAACAAACCTAGAAGTGAATATAGAATGACTGATCGCAAGATCCATAGTAGGCTCCAAAATTCAAGAGTAGGCAAAATTTTGGAGGTTGTTTGTAGCAGTGACAATATAACTCCATCTCCAACCTCTTCCACTATGTTGTGACACGCCCAAGGGAGTAAGGCCACTAAACACCCATCACCACATTAGTGTCTAGAACATCAACTACAAAGAAACGATTTGTCATCTAATAGTTTCCCACAGTCATTGTCATGTTGGGGACGTATCTAGTGCACTACATGGTCTTGTCTCTAGACACTAACATTGAAAATCCCTCAAAGGTCTTGGTGTGTATCCCTCTCCACTCCACCATCTAGGCATAAAAAAAATTGTGGGTAGCCCCACTGTCGATTAACACTAATACACATTGTCCCTACACCGTAGCTCTAATCCTCAATGTCAGGTACTTTGGCACTCCCTGAAGTGAAGCAATAATTCCTCCTATTGGAAAGAAGGATATTTCTCTAGTTGGGGGAGGTGGGCCTCCTCCTCCAGTAGCCAGTGGCTCATTATCACCTCCCTTTGCCTCCTCCTCTACATCATCCTACGAATCATTATCTGAAAACACCTTTATGTAATGGGCCTTTACCTTTGTACACATGTGCCCTGGTGCCCATGGTTCCTAGCATGCGAAACAAAAATTCCTCCTCTAGAGGTATCTCCTCATCCCATTTTCCAACTTCCCACACCTTGATGTCTCCATCTATGGCAAGGTCTGATGTCTCTAACTCTCAGTGAAAAGGTGGGTCTTGTGGGTACTCATGCTTTAGCCTTGGGGATTGCACCCTACAAGTCTCATGTTTTTCTCATTGCATCTTATATCATAGTAGGTATGTTTAACCTCAATATCCCATGTAAGGGCTTCAATAATCCCTCCACAAACATGAAGAATCTACTAGCCTCTGACGGATCTAGCACCATCACCGACACCCTCAAGAATTTTTCTATGTACTGCTTTGTGTTGCGTGTATGCTTGAGATGGGTTAGCTCTCTGAAGTGTGCCTCGAGGTCTCTTAAGTCAAAACACTCCAACACCCTTCTAGTGAAATCCTCATAAAAGATTACACCAGTATGCCCCAACATAGACAACCCATGGTACCACTAGCCATGAGTGTCTCCCTCAAAGTATAAAGTAGCTACCTTAATTTCCTCCACTTATATCATTTGATTAATGTGAAAAATATGTGTCTAGTTTCTCCACCCATGCCCTAGCAGTACATTTAGACAATCCATCAAAGTAGGAAATAATAACCTCCCAATTGTGCGTTTCAAATCAGAATATGCATAGATGTTCTCCTCGTCCCTTTTCCTTTATTACCATGCTTGGTTTGGAAAAAATTCTTGAAGGTTAAAGCATCACAAAATTTTGTTCCCATATTATGATACTCACGAAAGTAATCCCTTAAGGGCATCTCATCCATATATGGCTGCCCTTCAGTCCCTATTGTTAGAAACGTGGGCAAAGTAGACCTGAGTGGTCCACTATAAGTGTTGGGATGGTTTTGTAGGTTGGTACTGTCATCATGACGGGATGTGCTTGAGCCCTCTCCTGTAATGTGTTATCACTGAGAACTGCAGTCACATGTATATAAGTTGAGTTCAAAATTTCATTGTTAAAAATGGATGTCAAATGGTTGTTATCCTATATTTACTACTTAGGGGTCATGTTTTATGTGATATCGATGAGAATCATTTTCAAAACCGTTAGTCATCCTCCATTATGATTGATTAAGATGTGTCTTATCTCGTATATGTCATTTGTCCTTTTCGCAGTTTCGTAGCGCATGTCATTTGTCCTTTTCGCAGTTTCGTAGCGCAGGTTGATTGGCTGATTTTGAAGCGCAATAATGTTTTAGCCTTTTCGTAGCGCCAGCCATTTCGCAGCACATGTCGCTAAGTTATAACTGTGTGCGCTACGAAATCGCGGATTCGGGGATTTTGCAGCGCAGATCTTTGAAATGTCATGTCCGGGGATGAGTCATTGTGTCCGGTCGGTTGTTGTCAGTTAGTGTACCTTCCAAGCACTTACGAGCCATCATTCCACCAATAGGTTCATAGTCAGGCATTCAGATGTTTTTGTCATGCATAGTTGTGTCATGATGTTTTGTTAAGTATTACACGAAGTGGCCAAATTATATGTTAAGATATTCAAATTGAAAAGAGCCCGAATTTCTTCTTCAAGAGAGCTGCATTGCAAGCGAGCCTGCGTTCTAAAGTTTGAATTTTCTTTTCGAGTTGAGACTGCCGGTGTTTTTCTGTGCAAAAGTTTTCAAAGCATAATGGAAAAGAAGGAGCATCGGTCTGGAAGGTGTCAAAGGGCAGAGCCCGAAGGATTGGACCTAACATTGAGGGATGAAGGTGTTAAAAAGGCCTTCAAAGACGCTGGTTGCTGGAGTTTTTGTGAAAAGTTAAAGGGAGGACACACTCAGGTAACAAAAGAATTTGCTTTGAATTTTACAGGCTTAAGTTCCAAGGTATCTATGTTAGAGTTCCCAGTATCTCCAGAGGCTATTGCTAGGGTAACTGAGATTCCTAGAGGAGGGCAGGAGTGGTTCAAAAATTTCAAATTTGATATGAGCCCCTGTAAAGTATTCTTGAAGGAAGCCTATGTGAATGAAGATTTAACCAAGGCTGTACCTAGAAGTTATGTTAAGGAGAGTTATGCTATGCTTCTTACTTGTATTCAAAAGTATTTAACTTGTGAGGGCAGATATAACAAAGTTTATTCCTATCATTTCAAGTTGTTGCTTCATTTCACGGGTAAAGCATCTATAGACCTCCCATTTTACTTGTTTAGAAGCCTCAGCAAGATGTGTGACAAAATCCAATTGAGGAAGGATGATTGTGAGACATCATTGTTTCATCATGGCCTGGTTAAACTGTTAGTGCTAGATGGTTTGCAGAAGATTGGTAGGGATTGGAGTTCTTTCATCTATATGGCCGGTTTCCAGAGTAAGACAGGCCTCACCCCACAGCCACTTAGAGAAAGAGAAGAATCAGTGGAGGAACCTACTATTGCTGAGCTTAGAAAGGAGGCTAGGGGGAAAAAGAAGGTTAAATCTCAGTTGAACAAACCAGTCAAGCCCTTGGTTATTAAAGAACCACCTCAGCCACCTCAGTCATCATCAAAGGAGAAGGTCAAGCAGAAGAAAGATGTACAGGGATCAACTGGATCCGAAAAAGCATCAAGAGTTAGAACACGAGGTCAGTTAAGCAAGGAGAAAGGTAAATCAGTAGCTGTGGAGGAAAGTCCAATTTCAAAGGCCAGCTTAAGTGATCTACTTGAGGCTATTGAATTTGAGCAGGAAGAACTAGTGCATCTTGAACCCATGCATATTGATTTGACCCAATCTTCTCCTAAGAGCACTAAGAAATCAAAAGCCTCAAAGAGATTAAGGTTTGATGAGCCTAGTGATGAGTTTATGTTCAAGCCAAGAAGGCCAGTTACAAGGAAACAAATTAAAGAGGCCGAGAAAGCGCATAAAGGAGAAGAAGCTGTAAAGGAGAAAGTGCATAAAGGAAAGAAAGCTGTAAAGTCACCCAGAGCAGAGGTAATTGAAGTGTTGACCAAAACGGTGGAGGCGGTCAAACATAAAGACAAGAACAGAAAGGTTATCATCACCCAAGGAGGAAATGTGATTGCCATAAAGAATCAAGTGGGAGCTGCCAAAGAGGAAATTGTCAAAACAAAGAATGTGATTAAGGAGCGTGCAGTCAGATATGCCAATTATAGAAAAGCTGTGTTAAAGGGTAGCAGAAGCCTAGGGAGTCATGAAGATTCAGTGGCTGATGTATATACCTGGACGGTTCCAGCCCTCAAACAAGCTAAACATATCAGGAAAATGAACATGACCCTGAGAGCTGAAAACAAAGCTTTGAAGAAGGAGATTGTAAATTTGAAGACACAGCTAGGTCAACTAGCTCACTGATTTGAGGAAAAGGTGATATTCTTAGTTTTGGTCAATTTTGTTTAAGTTCCACTATTTTGAAGTCATCTAAGTCTTTGACACCTGTAGAGGAGGTTTGAAAAGTCATAAGTTCAAACAAAAGATGCTTTAGTGCAAATGTACTCTGTTTTAGCAAAAACAGCAGTTTCGTAGCGCGCTACGAAACTGCTGTAGGTGCTGTTTTATTAGAAAATCAAAGAGTTTAATGATGGGGTCAGCAAATTTTTGAAGGAAAAGCCTCAAGGACATAAGGGAAACCATAAAAGACTCTCCTAGCTATTCAGAGAATGACAGATGTGCATTTTGGAAAAGGTGAAATATTTTGTTTTTTGCTAAAGTTTCGTTAAAGGTACTTTATGACCGAATTGTTAGGGTTCTGGTTAAGGTTACCGGAGATGTTTGTTTGTACACCTGTTCAGTTCATAAGGCTTCCAGCTCATTGGAGAGTATGGTGATATGCGTTGTTTGTGAAGAATTAAAGAGCTGGGAACATGTTCTTTAAGTAGTGAAGAATGATGGGAGACAGGGACCGTGAAAGTAGGGCACTTATCTTGGTCAATTAATGAGCCATCTACGCAACCAGTATCCAAAGCCAGCTTGTTCAGTGTATTCTCCTCCAACATATCTCGGCCAAAACAGAAAATATACAGGTGTCAAGGATCAGAAAGTCATCATGCTACGAGGAGGACAGATTTGAGTTTTGAATTATTTAGGATCTTTTGTAATTACAGTTCAGCACTTATGTAATTAATGAAATAGTTAAACAGCAGATAGAAGTAGTTAATAGCAGCCTTCGAGCTCGCTCTAGGTGGTTAATAGTGTATTCCTATATATGGATCAGACTTGGATGTAATTGGGGTTGGAGATTTTGATAAAGAACAAGTCTATTTTGGTTTATGTAAAAAAGCAGATTTCAGTAATACAAACAGCTGTTGTTTCTTCTCAAGATTCTCAATAGACCTTATTGTTCAAATGTATGGTGGTTTATTCTCTTAGTGTTCTTTTACAGTCTTGTTACAACATAATCACTCAGAATTCATGTTTAATGCTCTGACTTCCTGTATGCTTTGCAAGCTGTGTTTTATGTAAAGTATGTTTGAACATCTGATGTAAAGAGCCTTGATTTCCAAGAAAAGATAGTGTTTTTGGTTGCTGAGATGTGTGAGACTCCATAAGCCCAATGGAGATTAATTTGATATTTGTCCAACCAGCTTATTTTTCATGTGTTGTTTAAAGAGTTAGCCATCTTTCCTTGTCATTAATCCATATTCATAATCTGTGAGAGAGCCCTCTCTGACTAAGGAGGCTAAGCCTTAGTCTAAAGCCTGGTTTGAAATAGTTACATAAGATCTTGCTAAGTGGCAGCCCTTAGTACCTGATTTTGTGATAACATTTTGGTGCGTCTGCCGGGAGCCTGAAGATTACTCATTCCCGTAGTTATAAGATTGAATTTCTGAAGGTAGCAGGAGTTCAAAAAAAAGGTTTTCGAGGCTGTGCTCTACCTTGGTGACTCCATGAATTTTAAAGTTTGAAAGGTGGCTTCGAAGGGAAGATATACAAGGAGTAATCCTGATCCAAACCCACCTAGTCCTGTGGAGAATCCTAATATCATTTCAAGGAGTAAACAAAGATTCTTTGATATACCAGGTACTTCAAATATTTCAAGATCTTTGTTTCCTGAGTTTGCTAGAAGTCCAGAGAATAAAATTGTTGATGATAAAATCCAAGAAGTGTTGTTGAGGTCTGAAAATGAAGAAGAACTTATTGGTATCATATTAGATTTACAAAAGAAAGGTATTGATACTTCATCTCTAGTGTCACAAAGAGATAAAGAAGAGTTTTGGGAAATTGTCACCTCTGAATTGTTATTAGAGGAAGAGGATTTGAAACAGCTTAAAGAGCTTGACCCTTTTGAAGTTTTACTTAAATCCAAAACTGGTTTACCTCTCCCAAACTGGAGTTCTTTTGTCAGTGGCTTACAAAGTCCCAATAGCCCTTTCCGTACTCATACTTTATCTTCTGCCTCTGCTAGTCCAAATACTCCTCAGTCAACATCTCATACTAGTTCTGGTCCTCCTAGTCACACAGTACCTGTTATCCCTGCTCCTCTTTTCATTATGGATGTGCCTGCTAGGTATGCTCCTCTAGCCCTCCCTGCTGTTTTACATGATCTTCCTAGTAAGTATGCTGCTAGGATTCCAACATGGGGAGGAGATGATGAAATTTCAGCTGAGGAACATGTGGATAGATTCAATGACTTTGTTGATAGGGAAGAAGTAGATGATGAAGATGTAAAGTTAAGACTGTTTGCTCAAACCTTTATTGGGGAAGTCCGAAAATGGTTTAAAGCCCTTGGAGCTGGTAGCATTCATAGTTGGCTTGAATTTGAAGATAGTTTTCTGAGAAAATGGGGAAATAGGACCAATCCTGTTCAAGCCCTCAATGAATATAATAGTTTAAGAAGAGCTCCAGATGAAACTGTCCAAAATTTTTCCAAGAGGTTTAATAAAGTATATAATTCCATTCCAGCACATTTGAAGCCTCCTGGAGCCTTGGCACAGTTAAGATATGCTGAGTCTTTTGATTCAGATTTCTCTCTTTTACTTAGAGAAAGAGAGTCTGCTACTCTTGCTGACATGCAGAATGATGCAGTTAAGGTAGAGGGAAATATACTAGCTGCTAAGAAGTCAAAGATGGCAAAGGCTAAGATAAAAGAAGAAGAGAAACCTTCTACCTCTGCTCAAGAAGACAAGTTTGAAACCATGATGAAAACCATGGAGAAATTAATGGATCAATTAGCACTTGGGAACGCTGCTGCTCCTCAAGCTCAACAAGAACCTCGGTTTAGGAACCCTCAATTTAGAAGGCCTCAAAATCAACAAAGGCCAAGGGAAAATAGAAATCAGCCAGCAGATGCTCCAGTGAGACCTCCTTTCCAACAAAACATGGTAGATGAAGAGGAAGATCCTGAGGTACCTGAGGAGTCTATTCATTGCTTTGGTGAAGAAGACTCAGAAATTTTCTTAACAAAAGAGGAACATGATGAGTCTAGTTTGGTAAAGGCAGAAGAGGAACCTTCTGATTTCTTAAAGGGTTATCAGCATGCTATATTTGAAATTCAGAAGCAGTACAATCTCAGAAACCGAGATGTCCCTATTACAGCAAATAAAGTACAGCCCAAGAAAAATGTTTCAAAATCAGTTGAAGACAAAAAGGAAAAGTCAAAGCAGACTGATGGTAAAGGTGATACTTCTATTGATAAGAAAGATATTCAGAACCCTGCAGTTCTTAAGGAGATTGAAAGGTCTACTTCTGTTTTTAATATAGAAAATGAGATTGCTAAGATTAAAATATCAGTCCCATTTAATGAAATTCTCAAAGTAGACAAATATAGAAGTAAGATTGTGGAAATGCTTAATTCTCCACCAGGAGGGGCTGACATTTTAAGTGTGCAAGAGGATAATCCTATTATCTGTTTAGGACCAAGACTTGAAGATGAGCAAAGTGATGAGTTTCCTCCTTTTTATATCAGCATCAATATCCATGATATGACTCTACATAATGCCATGCTGGATTCAGGGGCGTCACATAATCTCATGCCCAAGGTAATCATGGAGAGGATGGGATTAGAAGTAACTAGACCATACAAGGATTTATTTTCTTTTGATTCAAAAAGAGTCCATTGCATTGGGTTGATAAAAGATGTTGTTGTGGCTTTAACACAAATCCCAACAAAAACAACTGTCATGGACATTGTTGTTGCAGACATTCCACCTAAGTTTGGGATGCTCCTTTCAAGATCATGGGCTGCAAAGATCAAGGGTACTATGCAAATGGATCTGACATATGCTACTATTCCAGTATTTGGCGAACAAAGGAGGTTGTATCGTGAAACAAGGATGGCATACATGGTAAGTAGCAAGGACAAGCCTCAAAATTTTCCTATTTACTCATGTGATACAGGCCTGGGGTCAGCTATCTTGTTTCATGAGTCGGTTGATAAAGAATCACAAGATGAGCATGCAGAAAATCAGTGTCAGGAGGAACAGCAAGGTAATGAAAGAGATATCAATGGTTGTTGGTCCTTATACTTTGATGGAGCAGCAGGAAAAGATGGCGCTGGGGCTGGAATTTGGATTATTAGTCCAACAGAAGAAAGTAAGTTTCTATCATACAAACTTAACTTTGATTGTACCAATAACATGGCTGAGTATGAGTCTCTGGTGTTAGGCTTGGAAACCTTGATAGAGTTGAAGGCAAAGAACATTGTTGTTTGTGGAGATTCTGAATTAATTATTAAGCAAGTACAGGGTACATATCAAACAAAGGATGTCAGGATGAGAGCCTACAGAAACTTAGTATTGGAGCTGTTAGAAAAGTTTCAATCCTACTCCTTCAGCATTAAGAATAGAAATCAAAATTCTATTGCAGATTCTCTTGCTGTAGCAGCCAGTCTTTTTATTATTCCCAAACATTCTTCTGACATTTATGATGTGAAAGTTCGCCATAGACAAGTCATCCCAGATAATATCATAAATTGGCAAGTATTTGAAGATGATCAGCAGGTAAGAAATTTTCTTGAGTTGAAAGAGGAGTTTGAAAATAATCAAATAGATCAGCAGAATATGTTGGCTGAGACAAAGGGAAAGTCTGAAGTGTTGCAGCTGCAAAATAACTCAATCCCCAAAGGCCTCATTCCTCTTGAAAAGTTATTTGATCAGAATGATGTGTTTAAAGCGCCAAGGTTGCAAGCTAATGAAGAGGAAATAGAAAGCTGTAATTTAGGTGACTCAGTTGTGCCTAAATTAGTCAAGATTTCAAAGTTTTTATCAGCTGATCTGAAGGTCAAGTATGTTGAAATGATGAAGAAGTTTATTGATGTTTTTGCATGGAGCTATGCTGATCTGAAGCAGTATGATTCTTCAATCATACAACACACCATTCCAATTAAGCCAAATGAGAAGCCTTTTAAGCAGAAATTAAGGAGAATTAATCCCCTTTTGATGCCACTGATTGAAAAGGAGGTGAAAAAGCTTTTTGATGCAAAGATCATTGTTCCAATCAGATTCTCAAATTGGCTTGCTAACTTGGTTCCTGTCAGGAAAAAGAATGGGGAGATTAGAATTTGCATAGATTTCAGGAACTTGAACAAGGCTTCACTGAAAGATAATTACCCTCTTCCTAAAATGGATCTTATTTTGCAAAATATTGTTGGCTCCCAAAGAATGTCTATGCTGGATGGTTTCTCAGGGTATAATCAGATCCTTGTTCATCCAGAGGATCAGGAGAAGACAGCTTTCACCACACCTTGGGGCACATTTATGTATGCAAAGATGCCCTTTGGTCTCATGAATGCAGGAGTGACTTTCCAGAGGGCTATGGACATTGCTTTTGCTGAAGAAAAAGATAAATCAGTGGTGGTATATCTTGATGATATCACAGTATTTTCTAAGAGGGAAGAAGACCACTTAAAGCACCTAGAAAGGATCTTGTTGAAGTGTAGGAGGTTTGGTATTTCCTTAAATCCAACCAAAAGCATCTTTGCTTTAACCTCTGGTAAGTTACTTGGGCATATTATTTCTGAAGGAGGTATTAAAATTGATCCTAATAGAGTCAGTGCTATTCAAAGACTGGATTTGCCAAGAAGCAAGAAAGAAGTTCAATCTTTTCTTGGAAAGGATAATTTTGTTAGAAGATTTATTCCTAACTTTGCTGAAGTGGTCAAACATATAACCAAGATGTTAAGGAAAGGATCAGATTTCAAGTGGACAGCTGAAGCAAGGAAGTCATTTGAAGAAATTAAAAAGGCCCTCACTCAAGCACCAGTCCTCATCAGCCCGGATTTTACCAAGGAATTCATAATTTTCACATTCGCTTCTGAAGATACAATTGCTGGAGTTTTACTGCAGAAAGGAAGTCAAGGTACTGAACAACCCATCTCTTTTTTTAGCAAGACATTGGCTAATGCTGAGTTAAAATACAATATTTTAGAGAAGCAAGCATATGCATTGGTAAAGGCAATTAAGGATTTTAGAATTTATGTGTTGCATTCTCATATTGTTGCATACGTGCCAAGTGCTGTTATAAAAGATATCCTTACACAAGCAAACCCAGATGGAAAAAGAGGAAAGTGGATAGCCAAGCTGCTAGAATATGACATTGAGATTAGGCCCACTAAGTTGGTGAAGGGTCAAGGCTTGGCAAAGTTGCTAACTCAGTCAAATCTGGACTGCATTAGTATAAATTTTAGCACAGAAATATCAGAAATTTCCGAGAATGAAGAAGAGTTGGGCCAAATCAGTGAAATTTTTTTGACATCAGAATGGTATAGGGATGTGGCATTTGTGTTGCAGCACAATAGAGCCCCTGATAACCTCTCCAAATCTAAAGCTCGGTTCACCAAGCTAAAATCCCTTAGATACTTTGTGTATGAGCAGAATTTATTTTGGAAGGATGCTGGAGGGATTCTATTAAATTGTCTCATTGAAGAAGAGGCTGATAAGGTGATTGATGAATTTCATAAGGGAGATTGTGGAGGCCATCATTATTGGAAAGCCACTGCAAATAAAGTTTTGAGAGCTGGATATTTTTGGCCAACTATGTTCAGAGACATTTACAAGAAAATAGCAGCCTGCCATGAATGTCAAATATTTGAAGGAAGGAGAAAGCTCATGCCATTACCATTGGTTCCTATCTATGTAGAAGCACCCTTCCAACAGTGGAGATTAGATTTTATAGGTGAAATCCATCCTCCTTCATCAGGACAACATTGCTGGATACTCACAGCCACTAATTATTTTACAAAGTGGATAGAGGCAATACCTACCAGGCAAGCTAATGACTCAGTGATAATATCTTTTCTAGAAAATAATATTTTATCAAGGTTTGGTTGTCCAATCAAGATTATCACAGACAATGCCCAGGCTTTCAAGTCTAAAAGGCTGATAAATTTTTGTCATCAATATCACATTTCCCTTGGTCATTCCACTGCCTATTACCCACAGGGAAATGGCTTAGCTGAAAGCTCAAACAAGAGTCTTGTGAGGATTGTTAAGAAGCTGCTGCAAGATAATAAAAAGGCATGGCATTTGAAATTGAAGTATGCCTTGTGGGCTGATCGAATTTGCACAAAGAGGTCCATTGGAACATCTCCCTATGAACTGGTGTATGGAGCAGAGGCAATTTTCCCAACATCTCTTGGGGTACCAGTTATGAAGCTAATTCAAGGATTAGAAGAGGAACCAAATGCCATACAGAGGAGGATTAATCAGTTAATAGCTTTGCAGGAGAAGAGGAATGAGGTGTTTGAGGACCATCAACAAAATCAGAATAGAGTTAAGAGAGCTTTTGACAAGAAGATCAAAGAGGTCACATTTCAAATCAATGATAAAGTCCTAAAATGGGAAGCCAGAATTGAGGAGAAAGGTAAACATGGCAAATTTGAGAATTTATGGAAAGGGCCATATCAGATTTCTGCTTTCCATGGAAAAAATACTTACATTCTGCAGGAAGTTGATGGAACACCATGTGCTGGAGGGCCTGTTAATGGCAGGTTCTTAAAGCATTACACTCAGTGAAGGTCTGCCAACTATCTCATGAGCATTGTATATATCCGTTTTCTGAAGTTCCTTGTTAAGAATAAATGACAAGCTGAACAGAAAAGCTTTAGCTCGAGGAGAAGGCCCACAAAGCTTGAAAGAGATGCTTGCCGGTCGTGTGTGTGTTTTGTTTTTTTTATGGACAAGGCACTGGTTCTACGAGTTCTTAGTGTACTACAGGAGCACACTATCCCAAGTGGAGCCACTATTATCACTGAGAACTGCAGTCACATGTATATAAGTTGAGTTCAAAATTTCATTGTTAAAAATGGATGTCAAATGGTTGTTATCCTATATTTACTACTTAGGGGTCATGTTTTATGTGATATGGATGAGAATCATTTTCAAAACCGTTAGTCATCCTACATTATGATTGATTAAGATGTGTCTTATCTCGTATATGTCATTTGTCCTTTTCGCAGTTTCGTAGCGTAGGTTGATTGGCTGATTTTGAAGCGCAATAATGTTTTAGCCTTTTCGTAGCGCCAGCCATTTCGCAACACATGTCGCTAAGTTATAACTGTCTACGCTACGAAATCGCGGATTCGGGGATTTTGCAGCGCAGATCTTTGAAATGTCATGTCCGGGGATGAGTCATTGTGTCCGGTCGGTTGTTGTCAGTTAGTGTACCTTCCAAGCACTTACGAGCCATCATTCCACCAATAGGTTCATAGTCAGGTATTCAAATGTTTTTGTCATGCATAGTTGTGTCATGATGTTTTGTTAAGTATTACACGAAGTGGCCAACTTATATGTTAAGATATTCAAATTGAAAAGAGCCCGAATTTCTTCTTCAAGAGAGCTGCATTGCAAGCGAGCCTGCGTTCTAAAGTTTGAATTTGCTTTTCGAGTTGAGACTGCCGGTGTTTTTCTGTGCAAAAGTTTTCAAAGCATAATGGAAAAGAAGGAGCATCGGTCTGGAAGGTGTCAAAGGGCAGAGCCCGAAGGATTGGACCTGACATTGAGGGATGAAGGTGTTAAAAAGGCCTTCAAAGACGCTGGTTGCTGGAGTTTTTGTGAAAAGTTAAAGGGAGGACACACTCAGGTAACAAAAGAATTTGCTTTGAATTTTACAGGCTTAAGTTCCAAGGTATCTATGTTAGAGTTCCCAGTATCTCCAGAGGCTATTGCTAGGGTAACTGAGATTCCTAGAGGAGGGCAGGAGTGGTTCAAAAATTTCAAATTTGATATGAGCCCCTGTAAAGTATTCTTGAAGGAAGCCTATGTGAATGAAGATTTAACCAAGGTTGTACCTAGAAGTTATGTTAAGGAGAGTTATGCTATGCTTCTTACTTGTATTCAAAAGTATTTAACTTGTGAGGGCAGATATAACAAAGTTTATTCCTATCATTTCAAGTTGTTGCTTCATTTCACGGGTAAAGCATCTATAGACCTCCCATTTTACTTGTTTAGAAGCCTCAACAAGATGTGTGACAAAATCCAATTGAGGAAGGATGATTGTGAGACATCATTGTTTCATCATAGCCTGGTTAAACTGTTAGTGCTAGATGGTTTGCAGAAGATTGGTAGGGATTGGAGTTCTTTCATCTATATGGCCGGTTTCCAGAGTAAAACAGGCCTCACCCCACAGCCACTTAGAGAAAGAGAAGAATCAGTGGAGGAACCTACTATTGCTGAGCTTAGAAAGGAGGCTAGGGCGAAAAAGAAGGTTAAATCTCAGTTGAACAAACCAGTCAAGCCCTTGGTTATTAAAGAACCGCCTCAGCCACCTCAGTCATCATCAAAGGAGAAGGTCAAGCAGAAGAAAGATGTACAGGGATCAACTGGATCCGAAAAAGCATCAAGAATTAGAACACGAGGTCAGTTAAGCAAGGAGAAAGGTAAATCAGTAGCTGTGGAGGAAAGTCCAATTTCAAAGGCCAGCTTAAGTGATCTACTTGAGGCTATTGAATTTGAGCAGGAAGAACTAGTGCATCTTGAACCCATGCATATTGATTTGACCCAATCTTC
This sequence comes from Pinus tabuliformis, assembly GCA_031772625.1. NCBI lineage: Eukaryota > Viridiplantae > Streptophyta > Pinopsida > Pinales > Pinaceae > Pinus > Pinus tabuliformis. Next base: position 424,763,050 of record CM062813.1, read on the forward strand.
TCCTGAGAGCACTAAGAAATCAAAAGCCTCAAAGAGATTAAGGTTTGATGAGCCTAGTGATGAGTTTATGTTCAAGCCAAGAAGGCCAGTTACAAGGAAACAAATTAAAGAGGCCGAGAAAGCGCATAAAGGAGAAGAAGCTGTAAAGGAGAAAGTGCATAAAGGAAAGAAAGCTGTAAAGTCACCCAGAGCAGAGGTAATTGAAGTGTTGACCAAAACGGTGGAGGCGGTCAAACATAAAGACAAGAACAGAAAGGTTATCATCACCCAAGGAGGAAATGTGATTGCCATAAAGAATCAAGTGGGAGCTGCCAAAGAGGAAATTGTTAAAACAAAGAATGTGATTAAGGAGCGTGCAGTCATATATGCCAATTATAGAAAAGCTGTGTTAAAGGGTAGCAGAAGCCTAGGGAGTCGTGAAGATTCAGTGGCTGATGTATATACCTGGACGGTTCCAGCCCTCAAACAAGCTAAACATATCAGGAAAATGAACATGACCCTGAGAGCTGAAAACAAAGCTTTGAAGAAGGAGATTGTAAATTTGAAAACACAGCTAGGTCAACTAGCTCACTGATTTGAGGAAAAGGTGATATTCTTAGTTTTGGTCAATTTTGTTTAAGTTCCACTATTTTGAAGTCATCTAAGTCTTTGACACCTGTAGAGGAGGTTTGAAAAGTCATAAGTTCAAACAAAAGATGCTTTAGTGCAAATTTACTCTGTTTTAGCAAAAACAGCAGTTTCGTAGCGCGCTACGAAACTGCTGTAGGTGCTGTTTTATTAGAAAATCAAAGAGTTTAATGATGGGGCCAACAAATTTTTGAAGGAAAAGCCTCAAGGACATAAGGGAAACCATAAAAGACTCTCCTAGCTATTCAGAGAATGACAGATGTGCATTTTGGAAAAGGTGAAATATTTTGTTTTTTTCTAAAGTTTCGTTAAAGGTACTTTATGACCGAATTGTTAGGGTTCTGGTTAAGGTTACCGGAGATGTTTGTTTGTACACCTGTTCAGTTCATAAGGCTTCCAGCTCATTGGAGAGTATGGTGATATGCGTTGTTTGTGAAGAATTAAAGAGCTGGGAACATGTTCTTTAAGTAGTGAAGAATGATGGGAGACAGGGACCGTGAAAGCAGGGCACTTATCTTGGTCAATTAATGAGCCATCTACGCAACCAGTATCCAAAGCCAGCTTGTTTAGTGTATTCTCCTCCAACATATCTCAGCCAAAACAGAAAATATACAGGTGTCAAGGATCAGAAAGTCATCATGCTATGAGGAGGACAGATTTGAGTTTTGAATTATTTAGGATCTTTTGTAATTACAGTTCATCACTTATGTAATTAATGAAATAGTTAAACAGCAGATAGGAGTAGTTAATAGCAGCCTTCGAGCTCACTCTAGGTGGTTAATAGTGTATTCCTATATATGGATTAGAATTGGATGTAATTGGGGTTGGAGATTTTGATAAAGAACAAGTCTATTTTGGTTTATGTAAAAAAGCAGATTTCAGTAATACAAACAGCTGTTGTTTCTTCTCAAGATTCTCAATAGACCTTATTTTTCAAATGTATGGTGGTTTATTCTCTTAGTGTTCTTTTACAGTCTTGTTACAGCATAATCACTTAGAATTCATGTTTAATGCTCTGACTTCCTGTATGCTTTGCAAGCTGTGTTTTATGTAAAGTATGTTTGAACATCTGATGTAAAGAGCCTTGATTTCCATGAAAAGATAGTGTTTTTGGTTGCTGAGATGTGTGAGACTCCATAAGCCCAATGGAGATTAATTTGATATTTGTCCAACCAGCTTATTTTTCATGTGTTGTTTAAAGAGTTAGCCATCTTTCCTTGTCATTAATCCATATTCATAATCTGTGAGAGAGCCCTCTCTGACTAAGGAGGCTAAGCCTTAGTCTAAAGCCTGGTTTGAAATAGTTACATAAGATCTTGCTAAGTGGCAGCCCTTAGTACCTGATTTTGTGATAACATAATGAACTCCCCATGGTTTCCCTTATTACTATATTGTCGTCTCATCTCAATCAACATCTCCCTTTGCTCCCATGCCATCTCCCTCCACCCTTGTGCCACCTCATTGAAAACCTTCAAAAGACTCTAGAAGGTTGCATTCTCTTTATTGGTATCCTCCATGTTGGCCTCTTCTATATCCTACTTAGGAACCTTCGGATTGGTGTTGATATGCAATTCCCTTTCTCTACTCATGTATCTTTGCCCTTAGTAAGTTACGTTCTACTTGTCTTCTGGGGTCATAGAAAAGGGTTTTTCCCCACGACTACTTTGATACCACTGTAATATTCCTAATTGGAAATATTAAGTGATAAAAAAACTAGAAAATGAACATGCAACCAGAAATCAACACACAAACAAAATTATCAGCTATAATAGAAATACGTTGAGCCATTTTATTATATTAATGGAAATGGAGTACATTAGATAGGAGTGCCAAATCTAATCCTCTATAAAACCCATAAATTAGTGTGTGTTTCTTAGTAACCCAACTAGTATGCACTAATGGAAATCTGTTGAGGAATGCTCCCAAATTCCCTCATAATCCCTGCTAGAATATTTGCAATTTCCTCCCTAATTTTTCCTTATTTCTCCAGCGCTCTTCACACCCTTTTTATCCTTGCCTCTTGAACCTTGCACATGCCCTTCCATAGACCCTTTGCACAATCCTAGCAAGGAACAATTTCATCCCAAAAATCCTCCTCAAGTCTGGCGTGCAAATACCACAAATCTTTCGCAAAATCCCAAGGGGATGTGCCCTCAAAAGCCTAAAACTTGATCTGCACTGGAGCTACCTTTCCCAAGAAGTGTGAATTCCTCTACTACACCTAATATACTCACAAATTTCATTGGAAACACCTGAAAATAGCCCCGAAGTAGCTCTCAAAGTGTAATGTTGGACTCTCCTAGGATGGCACTCGAAGTCCAATGAAGGAAGAGGTGAGATTCTCGCCCGAAAATCTCTTGTTCTAATCAGCACGAGTTGACTTAGTTGAGAAACACAAGCAAACTAAGGTTCATATCTAAAAATGGAAAAAGTCCCAAAAATGGAGGCTTCCTCTCTTATTTATAATTTATGTCTTTCCTCTCCCCCTGTGGGCTCCACAATTTAACTTCCTTCTCTCCTTCTTCCCTCCAAATTGAAATTCTCCAATGGAGTTTAAATTCCCTCTTAGAGTGGCCCCCACATCCCACTATGTAAATAATTTTCCCTTTTGGTGCTAATGTTTGGAGCCTCCCTTCATAAAATTTAATTTAATTTCCTTTTACCCACTTTTCCTAATTTTATGTCCAAAATTGTTCTCCACCCAAATTGCAAAAATTGCAGAATTCACTTAGCTAATTTTTAATTAGAGGGAACATTACAACCAATGACAGACTGCTAAGAGAATAGTACCACCTATGGCAAGGGAGGAGCCCAAGCACACCATAAAAGTTGAAGAGCAGGGTCTCTCCCCATGGAGAAATTGCGCAAAGGAAGGTTTGCCATGATAATGAATAAGGTAGGAGAAACTCACATCCGTTATGCATGGTGTGGGATGGCCACACCACTCCCCCTCTTAAATGTTGTGGGAGGAAACAGGGTGGCAGGTTCCCCTCAAACCTCCAACGTCACTTCGTCCAACACCTTGATCACGGGTGGAATATATAGACTTTAGAAAAACAAAAAAATAAGATAAAATAATAATAGTGAAAGCCACTATATTTGAAAAAGAAAAAATAGCATTATTAATTTTCAACAAATAAAATCTACATTCTATAAAATGAGGATTAATGTACTATGGTTTGTTGGAAATTAAGAAATAAAAACCTAATTTTGAGTTTAATTTTTATTTTTCTCTTAGTTGGTATCTCATAGGCTTCAACTGCATGTAGCATACCTAGCCCCTTAATGCTCGATTACGGATGGGGGTTATGTAGTCTGTGTGTAGTCCCAATCTCCAAGGTTACTTTATGGAGATGGGAATTATCAAAACTCCTCTTCCTTTAACCACCTTGAATCTTATTTTAGATAACACCATTGGCTTCTTCTCATCAAGATCTTTCGAAGGATATGAATTGTGTACCACCATCTCAAGTGTTATTCAATGAACTTTATAACACCAAATCCAATGTTCTTACTAGCTAGTTTATAGCAAGAGTTTATCATGCCTCCTTAAAATTCACTGTAATTACAAACCCTCATGTGAGAAGCATCATCTAGGGTGATTATTCTTTACATGCTCCTCTTGTTCCAAAATTTTCTAAAGAATGGGTATAAACCACCACTAGTCCAAACTCAAAGAAGTCTTATGATTCTCCAAACTTGAGCAAATAACAAGGAGGTTCTCCTAGTCCAAGAAGAGTTTGTATTCATACATAATTCAAAAATTCCCATAAACCATAAACTTAAGAGCCCACTTCAAGCATAATTTACAAATTTCCACAACACGAGAGGAGACTAGACCACATTCTTCACTTACCCCAACATAGACCAAGATAAGAAAATCTTCTTTGACAACTAAAATAATCCCACCTCACAAGTCCATATTCAATTCTGTTTTTAAGAGCCTCAACCACCACCGAGAAGAGTATCCACAAAGGAACTTGACAGATGGGTGGTTTTCATATCCTTCTTTTAACTATGGATGCATTGCATCACTTGTCTAGAAATAAGTTATTTTTTTTCTCATATATAATGAAACATTTAAAAACTAGTGTCACATACTCAACCTCTTAATACATGACTAGGAATATAGGGTGTGGATACACCACTATAACTAATAAGATTTCTAATTTTTAAAAACTAAATGATTTGTATTGATGAATTGATGTAGGCATATGTTGGTAGTGTGAAATGCATTGCCAAAATTATGGGATCTCCTCCATGTGAAGTCCCAATTAGACCTCACATCATTTGAGGTAGGAGCCCCATTAGGTATGTGGGCTTGACTGCCACCATGTGTGTTTGTTTTCTCTTGGACCTTAAGTAAATTAATGTGATGGCAAGTGTGAAATATTCAGAGTATGAATATGAATCAACCCACAAATGACAAACTTGTAAGACAAAGCACAAGGGTATAACAACATAGCAATAAGAAGAAGTACATCTCAGGTGGAGTTAGTTAGATAAGATATCCAAGGCATACAAGATTAAAAGAGCACTAGGAACTAATTGAAAAGTATTTCAGAACTAATAACTAGTGTGATGCGTGGAATGAGAGAGAAAAGATTCAATAGAAAGAATACAAGTCATAAGCCATGAAATAGTTCATCGAAATACAACCCATGTGAAAGAAAACGTGCACACATGATAGAAGTATCAAATACCCATTACAAATATCATGAAAATGCATGAGAATCTATGCCAAGAGTGAAAAGATTCTCATTGATAATCCTGAAATGTCTAGTGCATGTATTACAGGTCCATCAAGATCCAAGTGGAAGGCGGGATACTCATATCATCTCCAAAATAAGTCTCTAGCCTCACCACAACTCAGTCCAAAATCACCAAGAGTAATAGTGCTCAAAGCTACCTAAGTGCCAATAACTACCTCAATTCTAAAAGACTAAAGTGCTAAAATCCCTCCTCTAGATGCATGAAGATATAATTATACAAATGAGTGGGAATTTTTTTCCCTTCCTATGACTTCAATTTCCCCATGACCTATCACATTCTTGATAAAATTTCATATCTTTATCAACTATTACATGACTCTTTATATTTTCATAATTTCATAATTATGACAAGATGGTATTTCTAATATGACAAAAGAAACATAATGAACTTTGATGTTGCATCTTGGATGGACAATATTATATTTTAGAAGACATCCTTTGGTATCTTATCCAAACCCTAGGGTACTTGTGTTGATTGTACAATAATTATTCTTGAGCTAGGATTCCCAAGACTCATTGTATCATCCTTTGCAAAAGCATGCACTTGTCCCTATGGAGGAATGTAACCAATTCCCATAACACTTCCAACCAACTCTCTGTAGAGTTTGGTTTCTCAAGGTGGTTTCATTTTACAAAATACATTGGGAGAGTAATTTTCTAATTTGATCCTAATCAATCAAATCTATTGAAGTTTACCATTAGCAATGTTTTGTCAAAACCTAAAGATGTGGTTGTTATTCTATTTTCTTCACTCTCTATATAGTAATCTAATTGCTTGAAATTAAATTTTACATCATTAGAAACATGCCCATTAGGCTCTTCACCTATCATTTCACTGGCCCTTTGCTTCTTTTGCTTCTTGGCTTCTTCTTCTATCATGGAGGTCTTTATATATAAGTAGGTCTACAGTGATAATTTATACAACATCAAGGATGAGAGATGAACCTAATCTTTAACAACATCAATACCCTTTTCACCCAAAACTTGCATCAGTTAACAAAATGAGAAATTTTATTAGGCCTATTCCTTAGGCAAGGTAAAATACGTGTATGTTTGACATCTGCCTTTGTACCTCTTTTCAAATCAATTAGGGTGCAATGATCAATTATATGAGAACTTGATTATCGTTTCTTCATAGTAAGAGACTTAGGACTTAAAATTGAAGTTTTCGATGAATAGCCTTATAAATCAAAATTTTGAGGCTTCCAAACAGGGCTTGGAAAATTTTTCTGACAATGAATGGAATGCAAAGACACATACCTTTCATTTATACAACTCTTATATCTCCCTAGTGCATCTCTCATCCTTTAATGTTAATATGTTGGGAGATTTGATCCCTTTCTTGAAAATTCAACACTCTGACTCAGAACATGGTCTTGCATTCCCAAAATCAAGCCTTGCAACAATTTGCTTCATTTGAAACACAAATAGAAACCATAAGTAGGACCCCATATTAAATAAACTTATTCAACTCATCCTAATATCTCAATTATCCCTAATGAACATAAATAAATAGACCTCAAATGGATTTACCAATATGTTAATTGATTGTTAAACGCTTCTCACTTTTCACAAGGATGGGTCATGCAATTATTTTCCTAATGCACTTGAAAGAAGTGGATTTGCATTGTTGCAATTCAATCATTTATCTTATGGGATTTAAAAGTATTGTTTCCCAAAGTTTTGGAGATCATCTGATAAAAATAACTTAGCACGGGCTCATGAACATAAAAGATCACACGCCACAAAAATTTTAAATAAAAAACAATGGTTTCTAGTAAAATACATGAAATCATTAAGGCCACAGTTAAGGTTGTGAATCAAATAATGCAAGCTTTATCTCCTATTTCACAAACTAAGACAACATTGTCTTCTTGTGAAAATAATTTTGGCTTGACTTTTAGTTTTTGACTCCTTAGAGCACATTGGAAAGGGAAATCTTGTACATTCCTTTTTAAGATTAAGTGACAAATTTTCATTTCCACTATTGGATTTCATGGATGCTTTGTGTAACAGTGCATTGGATATTTCAACTTAATTTATAAAAGTCCTCTTGGGCCATGGAAATAATTTCATTCACATATTATTCAACATCATAAGACTCTTCTTGTGGTGATTTAATGGTATGTGTTGAAAGTTAATGAAGAACTTTGTTAATTAGAGACTCACCTCTTATTTGAGATTATTTGTTGATTTATACTTTCACGAGGGAAAATTTTGACAGGGGAATATGCATCGCCAACAATTAAGGATCTCCCCAGTATAAAGTCCCATTTAGACTTTACATTTTTTTGGATACGAGCCCCATCCTATATGTGGGCCCAACTGCCACCATGTTTGTTTGAAAATTGGTTTTGGACAAAGTGAGTGAGGGAAAGGAAATCCGTATCAAACTTCCAATAGAATGAAAGTTAGAATAACTTCATGAAATACTTTAAGCAAAATATACAAAGAATGTAACAACAACTAAGTAAATGGACATGAATTTCAAAGGAATATTTTTAACAAACTTTAATTAAGATACATGGATAAAGAAATATATTCGTTATCAATGGTAAATTAGCTTACAATCAATAACACTCGTGAAAGTGTAATCAACAAACGATCCCAAATAAGATGCCAGTCTCTAATTAATGAAGTAGTTCATTAACATATTATGATGATAGAGCTAAGGGGTTTATGAGTTGCATATGGGTTCTATGATAGATGAGGAGTATAATAGCATATTTTTGGAGCTATTGAGATATGTGCCTTACCTCAGAGAGGAGAAGGCCAAGGTTCAAAGATTCATCATTGGATTGCTAGTTGCATATAGTGGCCGAATTGAGTTCAATGAACCTAGGTCATTGGAGAAGGCTATCTGAAAGTTGAAACATTGTTATGAGTAGTCGAAGCTCAAAGTTGAGCCTAAACATGACTTGAAAAGAAATGACAAAGCTAAAGGAAAATGGCCACCAAAGAGAGGAAGACCTCAAGATGCAAGTGAGAAAGATAATGCAGTTCCTTACAAGAGATTCAATGCAACTGAGAAGGGACATGGAGAGTAGCAGGCTAGAGGCGGTGGTAGGGAACCATTGCAGTGTTGGATATGTCATAAGGATCATCATAAGAGGGATTGTTCGCAGTATCATAGTGGTGGTAGACCCCATATTTACAGTGCTCAAAAGGCACATAAAATTCCTTGGATTTATGCAGCTGTGGACAAAACGCAGGCAGATCATCAAGCATTGATCATTGAGATAGATAGTAAGCTTTGTGATCAAGTTGTTTCTATTTTGATTGATCCTGGATCTAACTATAGTTATATTAATCATGACCTGGTGGATAAGTGTGGTTTGAGAAAAGAAGTGCATGCATAATCTTGGTTGGTACAGTTGGCTATTAGTACAAAGAAGTGAGTCCACCATTGGGTAAGAGCTTGTGCATTTGAGTTAAATCGTATTCCTACAACAACACATTTGAATGTATTTCCATTGGGATCGTATAATATGCTTTTGGGTATGGATTGGCTATACCTTCACAGAACCAAAGTGGATTTCTTCGACAAGGCCGTTGAGTGTGTGGATGATAGTGGGGGTGGTTACCATTATGCAAGTTAAGTGTAATTGCAAAAAAGGTTGCCTGATGTTTGCAGTACACATTTATAGTGAAAAGGGTAAGGAGGTTGAGGATGCTGATGTGTTGAGTAGGTACCCAGTATTGCAGTAGTTTCAAGATGTATTTCCTGAGGACATTTCAAAGTTGCCACCTCACAGGGAGATATAATTTTATATTGAGTTAGTGCCAGGGGCAACTCCAGCATCAAAAGCACCTTACAAGATGAGCACACCTGAGTTGGTAGAGTTGAAGTTGTAGCTAAAGGAAATGTTGGACAAAGGATACATCAAACCCAGTGTATCACCTTGGCGCACACCAATGTTTTTTGTAAAGAAGAAAGATGGTACTCTTAGATTGTGCATTGATTACAAGCAGTTGAATGAGGTAACAATCAAGAACATATACCCTTTTATGAGGATTGATGACTTGTTTGATAAGCTAAAGGGAGCAACATTATTTTCTAAAATCGACTTGAGATCGAGATACCATCAGGTACGCGTCAAGGAATAGGATATCTTCAAGGTTGCATTTAGGACCAGGTATGGGCATTATGAGTTTGTTGTTGTTCCATTTGGTTTGACTAATGCTCCAGCTACATTCATGTGTTTGATGAATATCATGTTGGGTCCTTATTTGGACAAGTTTGTTATTATATTCATTGACGACATACTGGTATATTCTAAGAATGAGGAAGATCATGCCGAACATTTAGCATCAGTGTTGAGATTGCTAAGAGAGCATCAATTGTATGCTAAAATTAACAAGTGCAACTATTGGCATTATGACAGAAGATTTGGCACTATGACACAGTTGTTGTCCTTGATGGCAACTCACTCAGATGACAGATCATAGTTCAGACTCACAGAATGAAGAAAGAGAGGTATACGCAGGTTCCCCATTGAGCAAGCCGCGTATACATGCGGGTTCGCAGACCAAAAGGCGCGTGTAGCGTACACACACACTTTCACAAAAGGAAAGGCGTGTATAGCGTACACACACACTTTCACAGAAGGAAAGGTGTGTACATGTTGGAAAATTTAGTTTTGGTCAGTGGTATTTGGACAATGGTATTGGTCCAAGGTATCTTATCCGAAGTGTTGACCCCAGGTATTTGGTCCAAGGTATTGGTTCTAAGTGGTTTTGGTCCATGGTATTGAGTAAGGCCTAAGACTATAAAAGGAGGAGAAAATCATTAGGCAAAGGCACTCAAGCATTGAATATCTTATGAAGAGCAAGTTCTAGAATACAGGTTATTGGGTTATGGTGCATAGCTGAATCTGAATCAAGGATGAACCCTAGCGCTTGATGAAGGATAAGATCTAATGATGGGTCAAGATCTTAAGGCTTGAAGAGAAGTATCTTTGTGTGGTTTTGATCTTTTATCTGATTAACTGGCGCATGTTGTAATTTGTAAATATGATGATATGGGTATAACTGATGTCTGGAATTGTTGTAAAGTTTAAATCATCATTTACAGATCTGTACGCAGGTTCACTTTAGCAAAGGTGCGTATACACACTGGTTCTGCATATCAAAACAACGTATACATCTTAAATTTGATTTGTAGATCTATACGCAAGTTTGCCTTGAGAAAACAACGTATGTACATAGGTTCAACACATTGAAGTAGCGTATACCTCATAAAATATGCTTTAGCTACTTCTGTTTGATGTTGCAGTGTTCTGAGTTCTGGCTTGGGTTTTGGTTACTGTTACTATATTCTGGTTACAAAATTCTGAGAAGTGATTGATTGATTTAGTTTTGGTTGGTGCAAAGGAGATTGGTTGATGTAGATATATTTGATGTTTGATTGATGTTATTGATGGATCTAGTCTGAAAATTTATGAAACATGGTCCCTGGAAGAAAAGAGAAGGTTGTAGCCTTCTGTAGGCCAGCAACTACGTACTAGTAAACACATTAGCTAGTACAAGAGCTAGGGGGTTGTAGCTCCCTTCTAGGAGAAGCTGGAGAACGAGAGAAGGTTGTAGCCTTCTGCAGGTAGAAGCCTGTGTACTGGTATAAGACTGCACCAGTACAAGAATTGTAAAAATAAGTTTCTTATTAAAAGGAAGATAGAGACGATTGTAGCAGGTGGTTTTCACCCACATTGGGTTTCCACCTTATATCTTGTGTTCATATGTGTGATTGTCTGTTCTGTTTTTATTGCATCTGATTACTGTTTATATGGTTTTGATGCACAGATTAAAAGATCAACATATGATGAATTAACTAAATTATAAGGTTGCAGGGTATACGCTAGTTGCCTTAAATACAGTTGCGTATACACGCAAGTTTCATTAACTGAAGTAGCGTATATGAATATGATTATGGAAATGAAATATTATTGACTTGCTAATATTGATTCACCCGCCCCGCTCAGTATTATTTCCAATAATTGGAACCAGAGCAGGTCCTTCAGAAGAAGCTTGATCGCTTGAAGGAAGATCTATCATCATGAGTAACTATGAAAGAGAGGGATCCATTAGATCACCAATATTTGATGGGAGCAACTTTGTTTATTGGAAGGTAAGAACCACAACCTATCTTCAATCTCTTGGAACAAATGTCTGGGAAATCGTGGAAGGAGGATATACATTTCCATCAGCAATTCTTACAGATATGGCAGGTAAAAAGCAATATGAAACCAATGCCAAGGCTGTCAATACATTATTGGGGAGTTTGTCACAATCAAAATTTGTCAAAGTAATGTAGCTCAAAATTGCCAAAGAAATATGGGACAAGATTGTTCTAAGCTATGAAGGAGACAATTAGGTAAAACGTGCAAAGCTGTAATCTCTTAGAATTCAATATGAAACTCTCAAAATGCACAATGATGAAAGTATAACTAATTACTTCTTACATATAGATGAGATTGTTAATTCCATGAAGAACTTGGGTGAAGAGATAAAAGAAGTTACTTTAGTTGAAAAGGTTTTAAGATCCTTGTCTACTAAGTTTGAATCAAAAGTTTCTGCCATAGAAGAAAAGCAGGATCTTAAGAGTATCACTATGACACAGCTACATGGAATCTTAACTGCTTTCGAAATGAGAAAAGGAGGTCCATCAGACATGAGAGAATCCGCATTCAAAGCTTCAGGAAGAGAAGAACTCACCGAATCAAGCCATATTTCAGAAGGAGAGGAAGAAGCAAACTTTGTCAAGAACCTTCAACGGGGTTCTGGAAGATTCAGAGGTAAACTACCTTTCAAATGTTTTTCTTGTGGAAGAGTCGTTCATTATGCGGCCAAATGTCCTCATAAAGATAAGCTTGATAAAGGTAAGGAATAACCAAAATGGAATAGAAACATAGTGTAAGTAAGAAGAACTACTATATGCATGAAGATAGCGATGGTTTATCAAATAGTGATGAAGAAGAAAATAGTAATGACTATAGACTTTTGATGGCTTTTGAAGATGATGATTTCTTGGATGCTTTAGATGAAGATGACCCTTATGAATAAATCTCTAAACTCAAAATCTGTTTGGAAGAAAAGAATATGATTATAGATACTTTGACATTCCAACTTGCTGAAAGAGAAAAACACAATGAAAAACTAGAATGTGAAATTGTGGGTCTAAGAAAATATATTGAGAAAACAAAAGCTCTCAATCTCAAATTTGCTAAAGGATTAGAAGCTTTAGATGAAACCATCAAAATGCAGCGTTCTCCTCTGATAAAGACAGGCCTTGGATATACTGAAGAAGCATCTCAAGCACAAAAGCTGTCAACCTCCACTAAAAGCTATCTTGATGCAGCGAAGAGAAGTGAACAGTTTGACAATTGTCAGCAAAGGCATAAAGCAGATCACCAGGTAAATCGGGTCCAAACTACTTCAAGGATGAACAGAAGCTACAACCAACCTCAGGTAAATCATACTCAAACTGCTTCAAGAATGAATCACCAGGTCAATAGATTCGATAATCGCATGAACTTCTTTAATGGCCAATGTTTTTCATGTCATAACTTTGGACACAAAGCTGCTCAATGTGTTGCTTACAAGACCATCATGACTAGAGAAGCATGAAATCAAAGGAATATGTCTGGGATCATGAAAAGGACCTACAATAACTTTTATCTTCTTGAAAATGAAATAGAATGCTCTATCTGTAGCAACTTCGGTCATGAAGATTCTGAATGCAGGAGTAAATTTCGGCAAACATTTCAGAAGGAGCAAACTTCATCGAGTCCCAAAATATGGAGAAAGAAAGAACCGCAAACAGAAATATGTGCTATAGCCTTGTATGCAAAAGGACAAGAAAATCAGTGGTACATCAACAGTGGATGCTCAAAACACATGACAGGTGATAAAGAAAAACTTTAGTCATATAATGCCTTAGAAAAGGAAAAGAAGGTCTCATTTGGAAATGACACCCCTGCTGTCATAAAAGGTAAAGGTTCTGTTCTCCTAAAAGAAAAGGTTAAAGCTGGGAATGTTATGTATGTTGATGGTCTAAAGTGTAACCTATTGAGTGTCAGTCAAATGTGTGATCAAGGAAACGAAGTAGTATTTCGATCAAATGGATGTGTTGTTCGTGAGCTTGATACAGGAGAAACAATGATCAAAGGTATAAGAACTCCAAACAACCTATACATACTCAAGGGAGGACAACAACAATGCTATCTAAACAAAAATGATGAACACTGGCTATGGCACAGAATATTGGGGCATCTAAGATTCTCTCAAATAAGAAAGGCATGCAAATTCCAGGATGTTCGTGATCTTCCTGATATCAGCATCCCAGAAAATACAATATACAAATCATGTCAATTTGGTAAGCAAACCAGAGCGCACTTCCTTGAAAAGGAAGGATCAGCTAGTAAGCCTCTTGAACTTGTTCATACTGATTTATGTGGACCATCAAGGAAAAAGTAACCTCGTGGAGAGGAATACTTTATATTGTTCATTGATGATTTTTCCATAATGTGTTGGATAGGGCTTCTACAGCATAAAGATGAAGCATTTGAAAAATTCAAAGCCTTCAAAGCTTTGGTTAAAAATGAAATAGATCGCAAAATCAAATGCCTCAGATCTAATCGAGGAGGGGAATTTACCTTGGATGAATTATTCAACTTTTGTGAAGAACATGGAATAAAAAGAGAATTCTCCACCGCAAGGACTCCTCAGCAAAATGGAGTGGTAGAAAGGATGAACATAACTGTTCAACAAATGGTTCGTGCCATGCTAGATGAATATGGAACTCCTGCAACCTTCTGGGGTGAAGCTGCATTTGCTACCGTCACTATTCTCAACAAAACAAACGTTCGGGTAAAGAACACTCAAACTCCACATGAACTTTGGTATGGTAAGACTCCTACAGTAAAATGCTTCAAAGTTTTTGGAAGCAAATGTTAAATCAAAAGGACTGATGAAAAACTTGGCAAGTTTGAACCCAGAGCAGATGAAGGCATTCTCCTTGGTTACTCTTCCCGAAGTAAAGGATATAAGTGTTATAATAATAGACTTGGGAAAATCATTGAAAGTATTGATGTTGTGGTTGATGTAGCAGGCAAAAATTCAAAGCAGGTAAAAACCAAAGATTGTGGAGAAGATGAGGATTATCCTTCCACATCAAATCAAACTAATTCTGAAGAAGAAGAAACCAATGAAGCACTAGAAGAATAGATAGTGACAGAAGAAAAGACTCCATCCAGATATGTTCAGAAAAATCATCCAGAGACTCAAATTTTGGGATAGAAAGAGGCAGGTGTGCAGACAAGAAGAACTATTACAGAAGCTTCAAGCTATATAGCATTGCTTTCCTCCATCGAACCTCAAAATGTAAATGAAGCATGCAAAGATGAATGTTGGGTCAAGGCCATGAATGAAGAACTTGAGCAAATTGAAAAGAATAATACTTGGGAATTAGTTCCTAGACCTCATGATAAGAATATCGTAGGAACCAAATGGATATTCAAGAACAAGTTGAATGAAAATGGAGAAGTTATTAGAAACAAGGACAGACTTGTTTGTAAAGGGTATGCTCAACAAGAAGGTATAGATTTTGAAGAAACTTTTGCACCTGTTGCTAGAATTGAAGCCATAAGAATGTTCCTTGCTCTTTCTAGTTTTCAGAAATTCAAAGTATACCAAATGGATGTAAAATCTGCCTTTCTTAATGGAGACTTAGAAGAAGAAGTATATATTGAGCAACCAGATGGATTCATCCTTGGAAATAATGCAAAACTTGTATGCAGACTCAGAAAGCCCCTCTGTGGTCTAAAATAAGCTCCAAGGGCGTGGTATCACCGTCTTGACAAATACCTCCGTCAATAAGGTTTTTCAAAAGGATCAACTGATAACAATCTATATACAAAGCTTGACAATAATAAATTGTTAATACTTATTGTGTATGTTGATGATATCATTTTTGGTAGCAATGAAGAATCCATGAGTCGGAATTTTGCATCGGTAATGCAACAAGAATTTGAAATGTCCCTGCTTGGTGAGCTTACATATTTTCTTTATCTACAAGTTCAACAAAATAAAGATGGTATTTTCTTGTCACAAACCAAGTATCTCAAGCAGATCTTGAAATAATACAGCATGGAAGATTCTAAACCAGTATGTACACCCATGGTAATAGGATGCAGTCTCAACTCAAATGATGAATCGGCAGCAGTACATCAACCAACCTACAGATCCATGATTGGCAGTTTGCTTTATCTAACAGGTACCCGAACAGACATCATGCATGCAGTGGGAATAGTTGGAAGATTCCAAGCAAATCCAAAGGAATCACACCTTCAGGCAGTCAAAAGGATTTTCAAATATCTTCAAGGAACTCAAAATTTTGGTTTATGGTATCCTAGAGATATGGATCTTACACTTCATGCATGTACAGATGCAGATTGGGTAAGAAACGTGGATGACAGAAAAAGCACTAGTGGTGGTGCATTCTATATGGGTTCCAGATTAGTGTCTTGGTTCAGCAAGAAACAAAGTTCAATTGCATTATCTACAACTGAAGCAGAATATGTGGCTGCTGCATCTTGTTGCACACAACTCCTTTGGATGATGCAAACATTGCAAAACATTCAAATCACATGTACTCCACCCATCTCCATTCTATGTGATAATACAAGTGCCATCAGTATTCAAAGAATCCAATCATGCATTCCAAGACCAAGCACATACCCATCAAATATCATTTTTTACGAGAACAGGTGCTTGAACAAAAGGTCAAATAGGAGTATGTTCCCTCCAAAGAACAAGTTGCTGATATATTCACCAAACCACTACCCAAAGAGACATTTGAATATCTTAGATAGAAGCTGGGAGTAGTTGATGCATCATCTTGCTATTAAAACTTATCTGTTTCATAGAAAAGTGGTTATACGCGAGTTTCATGAAGCGTATCCGCGTACATACGCCGGTTTCTGTGGATACAGTCGCGTATATGTTGGTTTGGAGAAAAAAAGTGGGCCAGACTCAGGATGAAAGGAGTCTGATATGAGTCTGATAGTGATCATCTGGCACAGGTTCAGGGGGAGCATATACTTCTAATAATGCATTGTTGGCATTATTTTGGTACAAATTCACAGTTGTTTTTTATTCAGGTGGAACAGGTTCAGGAGGAGATCATGGTTGCTGGCAGATGCTGCTGATGATAGTTGTTGATGACTATCATGGTCTTGTCTCAGATATTTGGTCTCTATGT
Source organism: Pinus tabuliformis (assembly GCA_031772625.1). Taxonomy (NCBI): domain Eukaryota; kingdom Viridiplantae; phylum Streptophyta; class Pinopsida; order Pinales; family Pinaceae; genus Pinus; species Pinus tabuliformis. The sequence continues at coordinate 424,779,706 of CM062813.1, forward strand.
CATGTATGTCTTTTAATATCAAGGTCATGAAACGACCTATTTTGTTTCCCCACTATGCATGGGATGGATGTTGTAATGTATTGGTATATCCCCACTTGGTTGGGTGGATGAGTCAAATTTGGTATATCCTCACTTGGTTGGGAGATGGATGTATGTATGAGCCATTGGTGATAGGAAGGTCATTTATGATGTATGTATAGAGTCATGTACTTCTTTTAGAACATTTTTTTGCAGACCTTGCTTATACTCAAGGGGAGCAGGGACTCGAGCATGGAGCTCAATTAGCACACTTCAACATCTTAGAGAATTCAGCATGTACTGAGGGGGAGCATAACCCTTTGCCCTTGATGACAAAGGGGGAGAGTGACTTGGGGTTGCCATCAAGTCCAAAGGGGGAGAATGTTGGCATTATGAACAAGATTTGGCACTATGACACAGGTGTTGTCCTTGATGGGAACTCACTCAGATGATAGATCACAATTTAGACTCACAAAATGAAGAAAGAGAGGTATACGCAGGTTCCCCATTGACCAAGTTGCGTATACACGCGGGTTCACAGACCAAAGGGCGCGTATAGCGTACACACACACTTTCACGGAAGGAAAGGTGCATACATGTTGGAAAATTTAGTTTTGGTCCGTGGTATTTGGACCATGGTATTGGTCCAAGGTATCTTATCTGAAGTGTTGATCCCAGGTATTTGGTCCAAGGTATTGGTTCTAAGTGGTTTTGGTCCATGGTATTGAGTAAGGCCTAAGATTATAAAAGGAGGAGAAGATCATTGGGCAAAGGCACTCAAGAATTGAATATCTTATGAAGAGGAAGTTCTAGAATACAGGTTATTGGGTTATGGTGCATAGCTGAATCTGAATCAAGGACGAACCCTAGCACTTGATGAAGGATAAGATCTAATGATGGGTTAAGATATTAAGGCTTGAAGAGAAGTATCTTTGTGTGGTTTTGATCTTTTATCTGATTAACTGGCGCATGTTGTAATATGTAAATATGATGATTTGGGTATAACTGATGTCTGGAATTGTTGTAAAGTTTAAATCATCATTTACATATTTGTACACAGGTTCACTTTAGCAAAGGCACGTATACACGCTGGTTCTGCATATCAAAATAACGTATACATCTTAAATTTGATTTGCAAATCTGTACGCAGGTTCGCCTTGAGAAAACAACGTATGTACGCAGGTTCGACACATTGAAGTAGCGTATACCTCATAAAATATGCTTTAGCTACTTCTATTTGCTGTTGCAATGTTCTGAGTTTTGGCTTGGGTTCTGGTTACTGTTACTATATTTTGGTTACAACATTCTGAGAAGTGATTGATTGATTCAGTTTTGGTTGGTGCAAAGGAGATTGGTTGATGCAGATATATTTGATGTTTGATTGATGTTATTGATGGATCCAGTCTGAAAATTTATGAAACATGGTCCCTGGAAGAAAAGAGAAGGTTGTAGCCTTCTGTAGGCCAGCACCTACGTACTAGTAAACACATCAGCTAGTACAAGAGCTAGGGGGTTGTAGCTCCCTTCCAGGAGAAGTTGGAGAATGAGAGAAGGTTGTAGCCTTCTACAGGTAGAAGCCTGCGTACTGGTATAAGACTGCACCAGTATAAGAATTGTAAAAAGAAGTTTCTTATTAAAAGGAAGATAGAGACGATTGCAGCAGGTGGTTTTCACCCACATTGGGTTTCCACCTTATATCTTGTGTTCATATGTGTGATTGTCTGTTCTATTTTCACTGCACCTATACTGTTTATATGGTTCTGATGCATATATTAAAAGATCAACATATGATGAATTAACTAAATTATAAGGTTGCAGGGTATACGCTAGTTGCCTTAAATACAGTTGCGTATACAAGCAAGTTCATTAACTGAAGAAGCGTTTATGAATCTGAGTATGGAAATGTAATATTATTGACTTGCTAATACTGATTCACCACCCCCCACCCCCTCTTAGTATTATTTCCAACAGCAACTTCTTTCAGACGGGGGTACATTACCTGGGACATGTTGTCTTAAAGGAAGGCATAGTAGTAGATCTGGAAAAGATAAAGGCCATCATGGAATGGGCAACTCCTAAGAATGTAGATGAGGTGAGATCATTTATGGGATTAGCAAGTTACTAAAAGAGGTTCATTAGGAACTTCTCACACATTGCGTATCGTATCACATCATTGTAGCAGAAAGGTAAAAAGTTTGAATGGACAATGGAATGTGAAAATATTTTTGAGTAGCTTAAGCAGTTTTTGACACATGCAATAGTGCTAAAGATTGCAGATTCAGACTAGGAGTTTGTTGTGTGTGCAAATGCTTGCAAAAGGGGACTTGGTGGAGTTCTCATACAAGAAGGACAGGTAGTGTGCTATGAATCATGGAAACTGATTGAGAATGAGCATAAATATTTGATGCGTGATCTTGAGCTAGCAGTGATTATACATGCATTAAAGATGTGGAGACATTATCTTTTGGGCAGGAGGTTCACATTGATGAGCGATCATAGTGGGTTGAGGTATTTGTTTGACCAACCAAATCTAAATGCCAGGAAAGCTAGATGGTTGGATACCCTTATTGAGTTTAACTTCAAGGTCAGATACATCAAAGGGAAGGAGAACTGGGTTGCAGATGCTCTTAGCAGGAAGGTACAGGTAAATCATATAACAATTATAAGCTCTTATGGGACAGAGTTACAGGATAGGATTTTGTAGGCAGGTCAGTGGGATGAAAAATACATGGAGATCATGCACAGGTTACAACAGAGTACAGGTACATGTGATCAGGATGCATACTATCATCTCACAACAAATGGCTTAGTGAGGTTTCGAGACAAGATCTATGTGTCGAATTGTAGTGAGCTCAAGAAGCTTATCTTGAGGGAGTTTCATGTGAAACCATATTCAGGTCATCCAGGATATCAGAAGACATTGACGATGGTAAATAAGTTCTATTATTGGCCGAATCTGAAGAAAGAAGTGGCTAAGTTCATGGCTATATGCTTAGATTGTCAGCAGGTAAAGGCGGAGTGCAAGCATCCAAGCGGTCTACTACAACCTATAGTGATTCCAGAATGGAAATGGGAGGTCATTTCCATGGATTTCATCACAGGTCTTTCGAGGACAGTGAAGTAGCATGATTCTATTATGGTCGTGGTCAACAGGTTGAGCAAGGTAGCTCACTTCATTCTAGTAAAGACTACATATTCAGCTAGTGAGGTAGCACAAGTGTTCATCAGAGAGATAGTGAGACTACATGGTGTTCTAAAGAAGATTGTGTTGGACAGGGATGCAAAGTTCACTTCCAAGTTTTGGAAGGAGCTATTTGCAGGATTGGGTACAGAGTTGGCCTTCAGCACAACTTATCATCCATAGACAGATTGTGAGACAGAGAGGGTCAACAGGATCTTGGAATATATGTTGAGGATGTACATGATGCAGCAACAGAGGAAATGGGAAGAGTATCTACCATTGGTTGAGTTCACATACAACAATGGTTATCAAGAGTCATTGAGGATGAGTCCTTTCGAGGCATTGTGTTATCATTCACTGCATTGTGGGTTTCAAATGATCAAAGTTGTTTAAGAGTAGTGAAATTTTGAGCCACTTTCCTATGCCACAAAAGATCTTAGAGCTGAATCAAACCCTCCCCATTGAGTAGTGCTACGAAAGGGCTTTCCAATGGTATATGGAAGTCCAAAAATGGACTCCTGAAGCAGAAGATAAAGAATTTTGAAGGTCTACCTTGGAAAAGCCCAACAAACTAAGAAAATGTCTAAGTATGGAGGGTAAATTGCAATCGGAGGTCGGGGTCCCCGGGCACAGTGAATCCCACATCCCGCATTATCGGCACATTGGTGGATCTAGGGGCTGACACTTTAAAAGAAATTGCGAGGGCCGATTTTGTGATATAGGGTGAAATCGTCGGGGGAGGTCCGAAAAGGTTAACAAAGGAAATGCTTAACAAAACAGGTGTGGGCCACCCCCCTTCTCTCTCCTCCACATGGCGCAATCCCGCATCCCACATCCCGGCGACCCCACAGTCCGGCAGTTTGGCATATCGACAGATTGATGGGTTCTAAACTTAAAAGATCTTGCGGGTGCTGATTTTGCAATATAGGGTGAAATTGCCAAGGGAGGTCCAAAAAGGTTAACAAAGGAAATGCTTAACAAAACAAGCATGGGCCACCCCCCTTGTCTCTCCTCCAAGTGGCACAATCCCACATCCCGCATCCCAGCAACCCTGCAGTCCTATAGTTCGGCATATCGACGGATTGATGGGTTCTAAATTTAAAAGACCTTGTGGGGGCTGATCTTACGATATTATGTGAAATCACTAGGAAAGGGCCGAAAAGGTTAATCAAGAAAAAACAGGGAAAAACAAAGGGCCATGCCGCCACTTTCTCTCTCCGCCATATGGCATCGAAAATAGGCTATCGACGGATTCTTGGGGCTCACACTTAAGGATTATCAGTGGTTCTTGGTGCTGAAGGTCGATATCGTAATCCCACATCCCAGCGGCACCGCAGTCCTACAGACACAACAAACTCCAAAAATTGTACGGGGCGCCGATTTGCGATATGTTGTTACATCGTCGGGGAAGGGTTGAAAAGAACCAATAAAGGGAATGAGGAACTAGACAGGAGTGGTTCACCTCTTTCTCTCTCCTCCACGTGGTGGTATCTTGCAACCCGCATTTTTAGTGATCGCAGGAAAGGGGAGGCTGCTCCCCCAATAACCTTGCGGGATTGCGATATTGCGATTTAGTGAAAAATCGTCAGGGAGGATCGAAATTCGAATTACAAAGAAAAAGGCGGACAAAACAAGGGTCAGAACTCACCTTTCTCTCTCCTCCACATGGCATCAGCGATTGACACTTGGTGGTGGTTACTGTTCCAAATTGTTGAAAATCGTCGATACTGCGATGTAGAGTAAAATCGTCGGGGAGGGACGAAAACCAAATACAAAGGAAAATCACGACAAAACAGGGCTGTGTAGGCCTTTTTCTCTCTCTCCTTTAGGGGGCCACGTGGTGGCATGTGATTCATTCTTGGAGCTGACATGGTAGTTGACGTCATCAATGACGTGGCTGTACGGATGCTGACGTGGCAGGAAGACACGTGTCACTCGGTTTCAACATTTTCAGGGGTCGTATGGGGCCATTTCCAGGTGACACATGTCACCACTCACAGGGTGACACGTGGCAACGATGACGTCATCTCACATATCGGCAATCGCAGTTGCCTAGGGGAGGAACTTAAGGAAAAGAGTATTCAGGATCAGGATGCGGGATTGTGATTGCGATAAGAAAAAGGGCTCCCCAGATGCGATGTTCCATAGCCTATATTTCATGAAGTTATCACATTTGGGGTGTTGGCTGATGTGGTGTAAGAGGCAATCAGAGGTAATCCAAGTTATAAAAGGAATAAGGACCTCGTGCATTTGTGGAAAGCCTTAGTGCTCAAAGGGATAAGTCCTTGGTCCCAGGCCCCGGTCATATGCGGAGCACTACAAAAGGGGTTGTAATAAGGGGGCTAAGGGTGGAAATCAAAAGTGTCACATGTTCACCTATTTTAGAGGTACAAAGGCCTGGGGCTAAGAGACTCAGCTATTACACTGCAACGAGACACATATAGTGAAGGACATAGAGAAAAAGGGTGTGATGGATCGACAGTTAAGGTAGAAAGTGACTAGGAACCAACGTAGAGAGGAATAACCATGACTTGACAGAAACATGCTTGGACCAGAGGCCATCAAAGAAGAGTGGCATGAAGATATTTCTAGAGCCCACCATTTCAATTTCAATGGATTAATTCTGTTTTGATTGTTTTGATCGATTTGTTGTATTCTGTTTTATTTTCAAGAAATGAATCTCCTTGCTGTAACAATTAAAGGATTCACACCGAGACAACCATTCATACAGACAATTGTAAACTTCAGCCTAAAGATATTTCTGTAACTAATTTCCTTACCCTCCCTCTCCTTATAAAAGGGAGGAAGAAACATTGAAGAAAGGTTCTGAATTCTAGGAAAAAACTGCATGTGCTTCTGAAGTTGTATGGATTCCAGATCTACATATTTCTGAATATGAATGAAACAGTGGTGATTCCCACATTGAATTATTAAAGTATGATGTTTCTTTGTTAAAATTCCATTATGTTCACACTTCCTCTCTGATTTCAAGCAATTGTAGCTGCCAGAAATATCTCTTATATTCTTACAGATTCATTGGTGTTAACTAGTTAATACATATGCCTGTATGCAAGTCTGAGATTATATCTTTAAATGTGTGCTTCCTAAAATCATAGAATTCACTCTTCTTACATCTACCTATCTATCTTTAGCTCAAATAAGTATATAACTCTTGACTTTTCAAGCTCTATGTGATGAGTCAATATTCTCTTTCTCTTCTTTCACTATTTTGCAAAATCTGATTAAACTGTAAGTCCTTGATTACTTGGCCTCCATTTGTTTTTTCCTTATTCTCGTGAGTTGTATATGTGAAAGGATACCAAAAATACATGGCTTATATCCTTGGATGAAGGAACCAACCCATGTTGTTATGTGTATATTGGTAACTACTATGTGTAGAAGATGCATATGATACCTCCGATTTCTTGAGGATCATATAAGACACAATGAATTTAGACGTGCCTAGGCACTGGTCTTGTAAGCAATCGAAGGCTGTCTTTGGGAGAGAAAACATCTTTTGGCGTCATTTCCGGGGATCTTATTGAAGGATTTTCCCCCGAGGATATGACAAATTGAACACCCTTCATGTAGGTGAGCGAATTCTGTTCTGATTGCATTCATATCACCTTGGAGACTCCACACCCCCCTCATTATCATTCATAACCATGGATTTTAAAAGGCCTCATACTCACTCAGATACATCCCAAAAGAAAGCCCCATTTGTATTTGATCCAGAAATTTTATTTTCCAAGAAAGTCGGGAAAGGGAAAACTTCCGCAACTTGTACTACCATCTCATCAGCCTTTGCCACCTCTGCCTTCAATTCTCAGCCCATTGCTACTCACTACCTAGGACTTACTCCTAAGGCCTTGACATACTTTACTTCTCCTCCAACCACTGTGGTCTTGACCCCATTTCCTCAAGCAAATTTTAATCCCCCTCCACCAATCCAGATGGCTCTTCGGGGTTTTTGCTAAATAAATATGCACCTCTTAATTTACGTCAACCTCTTAGTGCAATTCCACAAAACCACCTAAAGAAGTTGCCTAGGTTAAATGGGGAAGATGATAACACTGAAAAGAGTCACATTGAAGCCTTTAGTTCTTTTTATCACATCCTAGATGTGGATCAGTTGGATGTGGCCATGAGACTTTTTGTACAAAGTCTCAAGGGAGAAACCAGAAAATGGTTCAAAGATCTACCCAATGCCTCCATCGCTACCTGGGAGGAGCTGGAAAATGATTTCACCCAGAAATGGGGAGAAAAGAGGGATCATGAGTACCTCCTCACTGAGTTTAACATCCAAGAAAAAAGATGAAGGAGGATACTTCATAATTTATCAAAATATTCAATAAACAGTATAATAACTTGCCTGCTGACGTAAAGCCTTCTCAAACTGCAATTCGTGTGGTTTTCCTGGGATATTTTGAGTCTGACATTGGTTTTTCCCTGAGAGAAAGGAAGTCTCTCACTCTAGACCAACTTTGGACCGATGCTCTTGAAGTGGAAGCAAATTTGGTCTTGGCAGGAAATTCAAGGGTAAAGCAAGAAACTACTGAACCCAAAAGATGGAAAGAGGAGGCATCCTCCTCTGGTCAAGATAAAGAATCATCAGAACCAAAGTGGGATGAGATGGAGAAACTCATCAGGAGTTTAACACAAAAGGTTGGAAAGCTTGAAATTGAGAACAAGAACCTTTCCAGACAGAACGCTCAAGTCAACAATCAGGGCTATAACCCTTAATATAGAAGGCCTCCACTGCAACTACTTCCAAGGGAAAGAAAGGAACAACTTGATCAAATACCTCATCCTTTATACTTGGAAGATGGTCCCGATGAACAATCATCAGATACACAAGAGATGCAGGGAAATACGTATTTTGCTTTTACCAAAGAAGAATAAGAGAGTATTGCTCACCAGGAGGCCAACCATGATAGAGAAGGAACAATAGAAGAGGAAGATATGGATTATTATTGAAAACAATTTGTAGAGTTCATGTAAGAACAACCACGACGTAAGTATGATCTAAGATATTCAAAGAACAGGACTAGAGAACCAGAACAACAAAGGGAAGCTGCTCCCCAAGTTGTTCCCCCAGTACTGAATAAAGGGAAGGGTAAACTGAATCCTGAACCTTCCAAGTTAAAAGTCTCCTCTAATGAGGGAAGAACTAGTTCAGAGGGACAATAGAAAAAGAGACACCTATTCTGTTGAAAAATGCAGTGGCAAGGAAGAAGGAACAAAGCTAGGAGGTACAGAAAAGGTCCAACTTGCATTCAATCTCCAGAAGGAGCTTGAGAAGGTAAAAATTCTTGTTCCCCTGACTGAGCTTCTAAAGCAGCCTATTTATAAAGCTCAGGTCTCTCAATTTATGCATCCCTCTATCTCAGCACCAACCCATGATAGTTTAAACCTCCAGGAGGAAAGGCCAATGGTCGTTTTTAGGCTGCACGTGGAAGAGTTGGATCCTTCTACCGCACCTTTTTATGTGAATTTGGTGATACATGACCTTTTGCTGCATAATTGCATGCTAGATTCAGGAGATTCCCACAACCTCATGCCATTATCAGTAATGGAGCAGTTGGGTTTGGAGATCACCAGACCATACAAAGACTTGTACTCCTTTGACTCCAAGAGAGTCAAGTGCTTAGGCATGATAAAGGATCTGGTGGTAAACTTGGCTTAGATCTCGGTGAAAAGTGTGGTAATGGATATAGTGGTGGTTGATATACCTCCTCATTTTGGAATTCTCTTATCCAAATCTTGGGGTTCCAAGGTGGGTGGCTCTATCAAGCTAGATCTGACTTATGCCACCATTCCCACTTTTGGAGGTGAACAAAGAAGGTTGTATAGAGAATCTCGGTTTGTGAAAATCGTGACCCCAGCTAAAGGCTCAGAAAACTCCCCAGTACATGGGAAAGACAGTGAAATCTCCTACATATTCTTAGAAGAAGATGAGAACCTCTTAGAAGAAGCACCGGTGCACCTGACATGGTAGTTGAAATACCAACATTTAAATTAAAATGAAGTATGGAAATTATACTTCAATGGAGCAAACTCAAAAGAGGGAAATGGAGATGGAATATTGTTGGTATCCCTGGAAGGTAGCATGATACCCCTCCCATTCAAGCTTGAATTTGAGGTGACCAATGATGTAGTGAAGTATTAGGCATTTCTCCTGGGGTTACAAACAACAAAAAATATGAATATCGAATGCCTAGTAGTCTATGGAGATTTTGAACTGGTTGTAAGGAAAATTAGAAATCAATGGCAGGCCAAACACCCTAGGATGAGGACGTATCGAAATGAAGTGTGGGACTTAATCGATAGTTTCTTCCTAGCCTTTAACATACAGTTTCTGCCTAGGGAAGAAAATTGGATGGCTGACTTTCTTGCGGTAGCTGCAAGCACTTTCAGGCCCCCACAGAATTCACTCAGATATGAGATAGAAGTGAGACACATGCCTTCAATACCTGATAATGTCAAACATTGGCAGGTATTCGAAGATGACGAGTAGGTAAAAAGATTCATAGAAGTCATTGGGGAGTTTTCCCACTCCACCATCGATCAAGAAGAAGAAGAAGCAGAACAAGAAGCCACTCCGTGGAAAGACACAGTGGCTGGGAAAAAAATTTTGCAACTAAAAGGGAACACCATCCCTCATGGACTTGTTCCACTTGAAATACTTTTCAATAAAGACGACATAACATCCAAACAAATGGCCCCAGAGAAGGATGAGCAAGTAGAGGACTACAACATCAGATCAAAGGAGGAACCCTAGATGATCAGGCTGTCCAAAGAAATCCCCTTGCAATACAAAAAGAGGTATTTAGATCTATTCAAAACTTACAAAGATGTATTTTCTTGGTCTTATAATGATTTGAAATCGTTTGATACAAATATTATTCAGTATAAAATTCCTTTGAAGGGTGGGATAAATCCATGCAAACAGAAACTGAGAAAAATAAACCCACTCTTACTCCCCTCCATTGAAAAGGAGGTAAGGAAGCTACTGCAAGCCAAGATCATAGTCCCTTTAAGACACTCTGAGTGGGTAGCTAATCTGGTCTCGGTCCGTAAAAAGAACGAAGAGATAAGGCTATGCATGGAATTTCGGAATCTAAACAGCGCATTTCTAAAAGATAACTACCCTCCGCCCAAGATGGATAATATATTGCAGAAGGTAGTGGGTGCAACCAGAATGTCCATGATGGACAGATTCTCAGGATATAACCAAGTGGTGGTCCACCTTGAAGACGAGAAACAGATTGTTTTCACCACCCCATGGGGAACCTTCATGTATGCCCGCATGCCATTCGGGTTGATAAATGCAGGGACCACATTTAAGAGAGCTATGGACATATATTTCGTGGGCGAGCAAGATAAATTTGTGGTAGTCTACTTAGACGACATCACAATGTTTTCTAAGAATGATGAAGAGCATATCCTCCATTTAAAGCTCACCTTTGAGAAGTGCAGGAGGTATGGCCTCTCCCTGAATCCTAAGAAATCTCAGTTTGCCCTGAGTGAGGGAAAGCTGCTTGGACACATAGTGGCCCAAAAAGGAGTAAAGATTGACCTAGAATGAGTTAAGGCCATCAGCCATATTCCCTTTTCGAGAAACAAGAAAGAAGTCCAATCCTTTTTGGGGAGGATAAATTTCTTAAGGCGATTCATACCCAACTATGTTGAGATAGTCAAAGGTATCATAGACATTCTCAAGAAGGAGAATGAAGTTAAGTGGAGCTTTGTCCCCCGTGATTCTTTCACTAGGATCAAAGAAGCTTTGGCTGAGTCTCCAATGCTAATCAACCCTAATTATTCAATGCCTTTCTACATTTTTTCTTTTGCCTCTCCACTTACCATTGCTGCTGTACTGTTACAAAAAATAAAGAAGGTTACGAGCAACCCATTGCCTCTTTCAATCAGGTCCTAAGGGATGCTGAGCTGAAGTATAATATTCTGGAGAAACAGGCCTATGCACTAGTTAAGGCGCTGAAGTCATTTCATACATATGTGCTACAATCAGAAATCACAACGTTCATCCCAACGAATTTAGTCAAGGACATCCTGGTACAGGGAGACAATGAAGGAAAGACCTTTGTTTTGTGCCAAATTCCTTTGTTAATAAAAAAACACCGAGTTCAAGAACCCAGCCTTGACACCACTCCATTGTGGTTTGTGGTATTAGGAGGAGTGATCTCGAGTTGATCCTTCGTCGTTGATATACGCGATTGACAGTTTTGGAAACCACTTCCCATGACCACCAAAACTGATAAGACTGTTGTCTCAAGTGCCATCAGAATGCTATCGTGTGGCTCGAAACCTATCTCCCAACGCTTCCATTATGTTTCCCTTTGTAATCCTCTGGGATACATCCGCCAGGGTAACTCCACTAGGATGAGTTGTCAAGTGTGGACCTCCCAACACTTTTATCATTGCCTATTGTTGCCAAGTTACCACCACCACCATCCCACTCAACTCTCATTGTGCCACACTCTTCCTTGATGTCCCGACATCCACCACCTAATGCTTTCACTTTATGTGTCCTATCTATACTGTTAGGGTTACTTCATCGGGGCAGACTATTAGGTGGGCTTTGCATGCGACCAGTGAAACTGCTTCTTTATTGCTTTGTTGTCTATGCCACGTTTGCCCAACTCTCCTTTAGCGGCTCTGCTAAAAGGCTCTGCCAAATCTGTCTAAATGCCAAAATTTCTCACCACTTTGACCCAAGGCCACATTTAACTCTACCATCTAACTTTGGGGCAACTCAACTTTGACTAGAAATAACTCCTGATCTAGGAGGCCATTTACAGACTTCCACATATTTTTGGAAAGCTCTTTTGGAGCACTATCTAATTGCGCCACTTTCGGAAGCATTTGAGCCAATATCCTAAGGGAGAAATGCCTTCAAATCTTGAGACTCCCATCCATTATAGTCATCATTTTATGGCTTCTCCAATAAAATTTCTACTATGATGATTCTCTACAAGAGATTGCAACAACCATGTGACTCCCCCAAGCTTATGCCAACATCTGCTACCACAAACATCCATGCTAGTCTAGTTGACATCAATGCCAACACTCTTGCCAACTGTTAGATAATGGAAACTACCCAACACATCTCCCAACATGACTATTGACATCAATGCCAACACACTCTCTGCCACTAGCCATCCAGGCATTTGCCAAAAGTCCAACAATATCCCCCTTTAGCATTGATGGCAACATCTCATCACATCTCCACTTTGATGGCCAATCCTCATGCTGCTTCCACACTTCTCCTAGCATGAGCCACCAATGTCTTTCTCTCCTCTGCATGGGCCATCACAACTTTTACATAAGCTTCTCACCCCTTTTGACATCAATGGTAAAGGACTACATGCTGCTTCTTCTCTCCCATGCAATCACTTATTGTCAATGACAAAGGGTCTGGCTAGTTATGTGCATTTTTCTTTTGCAAACTTTTCTTTATGGGCCGACAATTGTTTCTGCTCTATAAACTGGACATATGTGATATGCTGCTCCTAAATATATACTGCATCTTATTTAACAATCTTCTAGTTTTAGAAACCTTAAGTTAATTTCCTGAAGCACTCTCTCTGCTAATGCATCTTTTGTACCAATTAAAATTACTCATGTTATTGCTGCTGCTACAAATACCAATCATTAGTGGTGTGTTTCAACTTGCTCTTCATCACTGTTGCTGCTGCTAGAACTATGCTCACTTCTCCTAAGCATCTTATCACTCCTCCCCTTGAGATCATACCTCTTCCAAGTACAAACTGCTTTCATTCCCTAAGCAATATTTAATTATTGCCTGCTGCTGCTAAATAAAGCAACTCCCCCTAATCCAATGCTCTCTAATCTCCTACAACTACTTCTTTGCATCTGTGTGGGGACTGATCCTATGGACTTGAATTAACCATGGGCTTCTTGTCACTCCACACTTATGCTACAACACATCTTCTTTTCACAACATAACGAGTTATCAACTCCTAAAATCATATTGACTACATTCCCCTCTCTCTTTCAATGATGATACTTTTGAAATAAACAAACTCATTACTGTATTCAACAAGGGGACTCAACCATACCTTCAACAATCAAATGCAACTCCATGTCTATTCCTTCTAGCTTTCCGTGTTTGACTTATTTAGCCTCTCTTGAGGCCATTCTCTTCTTTTAATGAAGAGAAATAAAGGATCTACTCCCACAAAGTAGATTTTCATCTTTCTTCTTCCATATCTTCAATGGCAGAGTCCTGATAGAGGAATTATCATATAGCTTCTTATTTTCTCATGTTTGGGCTTTCTCTTGGATGCACATAGCTGGAGGGCACTTCTCCTTCAACTCATGTTTCTTCACCCAAACCCACTTACTGTCATTTTGCTTTGTTTGCAAGAGAATGGTAATTGGGTTATTGTTGCTCCCTTTCCTTACCTGAAGCTTGCGCTCATTATAGCTTGCAATTACAGAGGGATTTCTTCCTCCTTTATTTTGCAAGTCCTTTTAATATTGAGCACTAAAGACAAAATCATAATCCTTTTCTCTTTTGTTCCTTTTTGTCTTCAAAGCCCAAGCTGCAATATTTGCATGCATATGCTGAGAAGCATGCCTTTTCTTCTCATATTTTCATCTTGCTCATTTGTACCCAAGATTTCCACAATTGTGCCATTTGACATAACACAGGAATGGGGCAAAGGAGTTACTACTCTTAACAACATTCTTGTCAAGCCTTCTATCACTGCCAAAATGCTTACTCCTGGTCACTTTGTGCATTCTTGGGTTGTTGCTTCCTAACACATCTCATTTTCTTGCATGCCATCTACAATCTATGGCTTTAAGTCCAAAGTTATTGCAAGAAAAATAATACCCATAAAAATTCTTTTGATAACAAATTATACCTTTTCTTTGAGAGCTTTGTCCTTGATGGGGAAAGGACCTCTACTAGTTTTTCATGTGCCTTCCATGGCAGTTTGCATTACTGCCTTGCCGCTGCTTGGTTCTCTTCTGCTGCTCTACTTGCTACTGCTTCTTACCATTCCACTGCAGCCTTTTCTTCTCTTGTTGCTAATACTTTCTTCATTGTTGCTTAACATTCTACTGCTACCTCTTCTTCTCTTGTTGTTGTTGCTTTCCTTGCTGTTGCTACTGTCCAATAACCTCTTTTCCCTTGTTGTTATTGGAACCTCCAACTACCCTTACTTGGTTAACTGACCCTTAAGTATTTTCCTTCTTGGAGCTTGATTCTTTGAAACCAAAACTAGCCTTAATGAGCGGGGATCTTTGCTTAACAAGCATCTCAGTCAAAGCCTTTGTGCTCTCCTCAAGCTTCTGGTATTGAGAAAACTCTTTATTTGACTTTCCTAAGTCATGTCTCAATGAGACTACTTCAGCTTATAGTCTCTCACAATGAGCTTCTCTTTCATCTAGTTGAATGGTTAATCTCCCATTCAATCTGCTATCCTCTTTTTATTGAGCATTTAGATCAACTATTGTTTCGCTCAAATTCTCATTCTTAAGCTTATACTCGTGCAACTGATCCATTTTCTTGAGATTTCCTTATGATAGCTCCTTGATCTCTTTTAGAGCAGAGATCAACTTCTTCCTAAAATAGATCCTTTCATCTAGATCCTCTTCTTCACTCTCAGAGGTGCTAGCTGAACCACCACAAAGATCTATATCCATCTCTGTGTCCATGGAATCTTCCACAGGTCTGAGGAGTATTCCATCTTCATCATTTCCAGTGATACTCATATTATCTTCAAGGAATATTCTCTCTTCTTCTTCAGAGAATCCCTGTTATGGGAATAAGTACCCTAGGGATTTGGGTTGGAACCCCAACAAAGCAAGAGAAAACTATAGTAAGAAACACTCATACAACTCAGGAAACATGCTTATATAAACAAACTATGTGATAACGACCATACTCGGATGTCCTTCATTTGGGAAGTTCCAACAGGGTTCAGACCCTCTGCAACTCCTGATGATCTTTGAATCTGCAAATCAACCAATTCGAACATACATAGCAGCATATATATAAAGAATTTTAATGAAATCAACTTTATATCATATAAGCAAATGATTATTTATACATCAAAATAACATTCATACATGAATTACGACAGTGTTCGATGCATAAACAAAGTCAATCTCAGGAACAAGACAACGCTTCTTTTTATTGTAGAAAGCTATGACTAACATGGAGAGAATTCACCTGAGTCTTCTTCTTCCGGCTCCAAGCGGAACTGTCCTCTAGATCCGTCCAATCCCATTCTTCAACAACCTCCTTCCATAACCAATACCATGATATCTCAAGCAAGTGGGAGAATATTAACACTCAAGGAAACAAGGGTTTCCTGAAACTTGGGGAAGTGCTTGAAGCACATGGATACTTCAGAATCAGTCAGGGATAATCTCAGTATAATAATTCTATCTCTTCCTTCTCCTCCTTAAGGCCTTCCCATAGAAGTATATTTAAACTTCTCCCAATTAGTTTTTTAGTTGGGAAACGGTTGGGCCACGGGCACTAGGAGGTAATCAATAGGTAAAACCCGTGAACTCTGTCCATAATTAAGGAAATTTATTTTTTTTAAGTGTTTTAACACATATACACGGGTTGGGTATTGACTAACCCACATGTACACGCTTTTATCTCAGGGAAAAGTAGCGTATAGGGAATAAAACACTGTTTTTAAAATATTTGGACAAAGTCTGGAAGGAGGAGTTGCCATAGGCCATAAACCAAGAATAACAAGTACCAAGGGTGGTAAATGGAGCTATAACAGATGCCCCCTAATATATGAGGTCAGAAGGGGTACATGATGGGCGAAATGTATTAAGTATATGGAAAGGAATCCTGTCGAGATTGAGAAGGACTTCACCAAAATTTAGCTTGCCAAGCCATCAAAAAGAGATCAGAAAGAAACTGCTGTCTTAGGCGGGCATACCCATGCTCAGAGAAAGTAAAGCATGTCCGCATATCAAGTACAAGCGGATCCACTATGTATACAAGTATATAAAGAACTGAAAGCACATAATGGATCATTTGATCGTGATCTAAAAAGTACTTGTCTGAATATGACATATAAGAAGATGATCAATGAAGCTGAAAGATGAAGCTGATCGCTGATATCAAAAACTGATCCCAGTAGTACCAAATGAACATGATGGAATAAAATGATACTACATCGTAACTCAGATGCCAGCATATAAGATGTCGCTGTGAAGGACTACAACATATAAGGTGGATGGTGTCGACTAGTAGTAACAGGAGCAACTGACAAGTGAACCAAAACATGCTGATGCAACCCGAGGTCTTCACCGACCGCCGTGGTACATTTCTACACAATGGGAATAAATGATCTGAGGTCGACCACGTGAGAAATCGTTTGATTACCGGTCATTGATGTATACCGTTAACAAACGCAAGACTACTCACCGATAATGATAATGAGAGTCAAGGTACCTAGTACAATCTAACAAGTGCGAATGAATGAGTTGGAGTCGAACACCTGGAAGAATCTATCAATCAGGGGACAATGGTGGTTTCCCACTGTCGATAACAAAGGAATCTGCCACTGATGACTGCAAGCCCCAAGGTACTGCTAAATGGACTCTAGATGCTTGTCCCAGAGCAATGAGCCATAGTCGATAGGAAAAGATCCGCTAGAAGGAAGACATTAAGACATCCTTCATCAATCTAGCGCGAGTGTAACCCATAGGAAAATAATGTGGAAGGAATCGGATGAAAAAGATGTAGTAACCAAACCGAAGCACGTTTCCGGCGTACACAAGATGTAGCTAGTGCACGATAGAAACCCTCTGAACCAACCAATAATGAAAGCTGATACAGAGGTGAGGAATCCACCAATAGGGTCAAATGGAAATGAAGGCACTACACGAATCCTAATATGTGATAATGAAAGCTGATGTCGAACACAAGGGAAACCACTTAGTCAAAGACCCATGATACTAATCGATGCTGAGCACAAGGTGACCTATCAATAATGAAAATAGGGTCAGGTTGTGGCTCTAGGCCTGCCCTCAGAGCAATATATCATTGTCGATAAGGACAAGACCCTCTAGCAAGAAGTCAATGGAGACCTTCTCAAACCGACACGAGTAGAGGACCAATATAACTGATGTGATGACAAACATGACACTGACAACCAGGGATGGCCGACTGAAAAATAGGTCAAGGGACACCATAGAGAGGCCGACTTAGGCTTACTTCCCTTGAACAAAAGCATGACTCAATGATGACTATATGGCAGCATATGATAACTCTGTATAAGTTTGTCATGCAGGAGGCATGAGCAAACTCTCCATATGATTGGAAGAGGTAACCAATCAGAGGAGAACTAACTCAATAACAAGGTTAAGGCGTACCTAAGTCAAACTAAATCCCGCCCAAAATGGAGGAGAGACTTTCTTTTGAGTGCTTTGTTCAAGGGCGACATGACTGACTCTAGCTGCCAACAATATATGGAAATTTTGTCCCATTCCCGCTCTTTTTGGAATATATATTTTTTTTGTCTTTTTCTTTAAGCTGGAAAAAGAATAAAAGAATGCTATAGTACAGTGGAAAGAACGAGTGTTAGAGAAACAGATGATCTAGTTCCTAGGATGGAAACAATCCTATGCTCAATGCAGGGAGGCGAAACTGTTCAAGGACACTCAAAGGGATGTTCCTTCCACGGGTCAAAGGATGTGTCAAGTTACAGAAGCTAAGTGATTTCATGGTTGATTTTGGAGAAGACATGGTAAAATAAGTGGCTTAAACACGAGTCTAAGTGACGTTGGCTTAAGGCCAAAAGGTGCAAATAATCAAAATGTAATGTAGCAATACAACTCAAGACAAAGGAGCCTCTAGGGTATAAGGCTAGAAATAAGCGTAGAAGCAAGGAGAATGTGTTTTCAATGCACAAGTCATGGTGGGACTAAAGAGGACTCCCGAGCCTACTCAGTATAATAGCATGGGCAACCAATGTCAATGAGGTTCTAACTACGATGCCCATGTAAAAAATGGCTCTACCATTGCATCACGATTTAAAAATCGGCGAGTGAACATGGCTTGCTAACCAAGACACTATGGGGTCAACCCTATGGCTAATGTATCGCTAATCAGAGGCTAGTATGCAAAATGCAATGGAAAAAATAGTTTTCCCTAACCTATATTCCAGTGAGTGAACGATAGCTGCCATGACGGGTCAGCGGTCATGGGACCAAAATAGGATCTCGAAGAAGTGTCCAAAATATCCTGAAATAATAACCCATTCTCAACAATCCAAGCCCACAAGTCAAAAAATTCATGAGACGAAAAATCAAGTTTTGAGGAAAATTTTTGAAATTTCAAAGCTATATATTGACTTTTGGACTCACAAAATTTTTATTGCTCTTTGAAAAAGAGCTATGGACCAAAAAGGAGCAAACTTGCCTCTGAAGAATTGGACTGTTCAAATCACGTCAAAGTTATCAGGTAACCCTTAAATCATGCTTGCAATGTTTTGTGATTGTTTTTAGAAGTTTTCATTAAGATTTGACCATGGGAATTCATGTCAAAAAATCCAACTCTGCATACATGCGGGTTGGCTGTGACCAACCCGCATATACGATGGCCCTACATGCGATTGTGTGTAAAGGGAACCCACGTGTACGCGAGTTGAAGTTCAAACATAAAATCTAACGGTTGAAACTCATTTTTTTCAGGATGACCATCACATGGAGAGAGAGAGAGAGAGAGCATACCACAATTGACAATGAAGTAATGAATGACTAAAATGCACTAGATTCATTGAGAGGGTGCGGCTTATTGAAATTCTTCAAAATGCCGAACATGAAAGCCAACACACACCTACTCGAATTACTGATCCACTACTGGAGTGTAGAGGATGATGCCTTCATGATAGATCAGATGCCTCTAAGGATTGAGGTGGAATACATCTATTTTATTACAGGTCTCTCCTGAATAGGGGAGGTTGTGCATTCGACCGACAGGACAAGGAGTAGTCTTTCAGTAGAAGACTATGTACATATATACTGTCCTAGGCACTCGGAAAAGATTGGAAGTCAGATTCCAATCAAACACGTGGATAGTTTATCTCTAAGGATTCTGTTGTTTACCATTGTGAGGGTAAACGGATCAGCTTCACTACATCAGGCTTCACGGGTGTCCATGAGCCTGGCAGTGGAATGCCTAACCATGGTTTTCGACTGGTGCACACCTCTTCTGACCAACATGAAGAGCCAGCTGACCTCCATTCAGAAGGGTTAGACAAAAAACTTTGGATATGGGACTATTTTATGCTCCTTCTTCTTCGAGAAGGTACCTGGGCTATATCCCAAGGTATCTGTCTCTATCAACAGCCCATGAGATCCTCGGATGGGTAGATGGGCTGACTTGATGAAACGCCTTGGAGGCGGGGACATGCCTAGGATGACTTTCGATGATGAGTTTTTCACCTGGTGGGACCAACAGATCATCGCAGTCGACGACTACCCTTATGCTGGCATGGATTTCCGAGGAGATCCAGACTTGGTGTTGCCACCAAACGCAACATGGAGAGACATAGGTAACAATTTTCTAAGTTTTTGTCAAATTTTAAGATGTTTTTTTCTTTTTTAAATATGAAATGAACTTAGAAATATTTTTTATGGGACAAAATAATGACAAAATGACCATGTTCTAGATGTGGGTCCAGTGAGACTAGATGGATTTCCGAGGCACAGGCGTCGTGGAAGAGGTGCCGAAGAGGCAACAACTAAGAAAGAGAGGGTCCTATATGCAGTTCAAAGAAACTTGGTGAGATTGACTCACCAGGTACCAATAATAGCCATAGAGGATCTACCTGAGGATATGCAGTGCCATGTGGTAGGAGTACCACGGGACTGGGTCCGCATACTTCGGCGTGTGGCCAATGCAGTAGTTAACTTTTTAGCCACTCATCCTGAGCCGGGTTGATAGACAGACTGGACATGATTATGGGCATTTCATCCCAATTTTGTATATTATTTTGAACACTTTATCTATACACAGGTAGCTTTATGATATATATATATATATATATATATATAGATCCAAATTTTTGATGTTTGCTTAATTTGATGAATGATTGATATGCTAATCTAATGCTTGATTAGTGATAGAGTCTGCTAATGAATTTTCAGATCGTGGAACGTGCACATATGTAATATAAACAAATGATTGTTGCAACACCTTGACTCTAAAAAATTGGCAATATAAATAAGGATCACGAACCCGATAAATGTTATTTAATTGTGACACTACCAGCTGTGAGTCAAGATACACTACCAAAAAATAAATTCCATAAGAAATTGCTTCGGATAGTAAATTAATAACGACAGTATATTCGACAATGTTATTTGAAGCAGGACCAATACATACTCCCCTTAACACCATCATCTGGCCAGATGGATAATAGATCACCCAAGCTGCGGAAGCAAGATTCCGAGTGTGCCGACTAGCACCATCGGCGAATCTGAAATATATCAAGTCACCCATCACCACCTACCAAAGAAGATAAAAAAAATGTCGATATCACAAACTGCCCAACAAAATATGAACAAAAGTACAATATATACAAACAAGCAATTGCTCGGCGAAACCTAAGCAAAATACTTCTTAAGGTAGAGCCCATTTCGAGGATCTGCCAACTTGCTCCCTTCAAAATCGACTAATTCATAAGCCCATTTTCCTAAAACTCGTTTTACTATAAAGGGACCATACCACATAGACTTGATTTTTCCTGCCTCCAAGGTGTCTTTATCTTGGTAATAGACCAAGACAAGGTCGCCTTCAGAAAAGACCCGAGGACAGACAACTTTATCATACTGAGTTTTAACCCTTTTCTTATGGACCTCGTTTATTATGGCGGCATCTTGATGCTGCTCATTGAGATGTTCCAAATGAATGAGGCGTTCTTCGAGACTAGACGTCTCTGGAAGAAGCTCTACAACTAGCTTAAGGGATGGAATTTCACATTCAATGGGAAAACAGATTCTAGCCTATAAACTAATTGAAAAGGTGTAAAACTGGTGGCAGTCTTCACCGAGGTTCGGTATACCCAGAGAGCCGGGTACAACATGATGTGCCAATTGGAGCGATTTTTATCAATTGTTCTTTGCAGGATCGTCTTGAGGGACTTATTCACGGCTTCGACTTGCCCATTGGCCTAAGGATAATACAGAGACGAATGCTCCTGTCGGAAGCCCAACTTAAGAGCCAATTCGGTCATCAGTTGGTTCTGGAAGTGACTGCCATGGTCAGTGAAAATCTCTCTCGGGATACCAAAATGTGAAATAATCTGATTGAAGAGAAACAATGTTGCTATTTCACTATCGTTTTTGTAAGTAGGCATGGCCTCAGCCCACTTCGTAAAGTAGTCTATGGCCACTATGATATACTTGTGATTCGTCGCCGAAGGTGGATTACAAGTGGTAAATTCAATGCCCCACTTCGTAAATGGACCGACAGTGATAACAGGAAAAAGAGGAGCTGGATGAGCGTGCATCTTCCGAGTATAGACTTGATAAGGGTGGCAACATTTGACCGCTTCAACACAATCTTTGAAAATTGAAGGCCAAAAGTAGCCGACACGCAAAATTTTCTAGGCTATTGCAAGCCCTGATAGATGACCGCCACAAGCTCCACTGTGGCAATCATTGAGTACAGACTCTGCTTCCTCCAAAGTTAAGCAACACCTAAGGATTGAATCAACCCCTCTGCGATATAATGTATCACCAATGATAACATAGTTTTTTGCAAGGTGACGTAACTTTCGACACTCATCCTTGGAAGAAGAAGGTGGGAACTTCAAAGTCTGGAGATATATGATGATATCTCCATACCAGGGATCCTGTGAAGAAATGAGGAATAAATGTTCGTCGGGGAAATTTTCCTCATAAACAATGTCTTCTTCACAATACAACTCGGAAATTAATTCCGCAAAATCCAATGACTTCTTAGACTTGGCTGACAAGAACTCAAGATCAAATTCTTTCAAAATAACAATCCATCGATTGTATTTGCCCCCAATCACTCGCCTACTGAGGACAAATTGAAAAGGATTGACAGTGGCTAAGACGAACGTTTTGCGTAGAAAAATATAATGACGAAGCCGCAGGATAACATGGACAGCTGGCCAAAGGTGGATTACAAGTGCTAAATTCAATGCCCCACTTCGTAAATGGACCGATAGTGATATCAGGAAAAAGAGGCGCTGGATGAACGTGCATCTTCCGAGTATAGACTTGATAAGGGTGGAAACATTTGACCGCTTCAACACAATCTTTGAAAATTGAAGGCCAAAAGTAGCCGACACGCAAAATTTTCTAGGCTGTTGCAAGCCCTGATAGATGACCGCCACAAGCTCCACTGTGGCAATCATTGAGTATAGACTTTGCTTCCTCCAAAGTTAAGCAACGCCTAAGGATTGAATCAACCCCTCTGCGATATAATGTATCACCAATGATAACATATTTTTTTGCAAGGTGACGTAACTTTCGACGCTCATCCTTGGAGGAAGAAGGTGGGAACTTCAAAGTCTGGAGATATATGATGATATCTCCATACCAGGGATCTTGTGAAGAAATGAGGAATAAATGTTCGTCGGGGAAATTTTCCTCATAAACAATGTCTTCTTCACAAGACAACTCGGAAATTAATTCCGCAACAACCAATGACTTCTTAGACTTGGCTAACAAGAACTCAAGATCAAATTCTTTCAAAATAACAATCCATCGATTGTATTTGCCCCCAATCACTCGCCTACTGAGGACAAATTGAAAAGGATTGACAGCCGCTAAGACGAATGTTTTGCGTAGCAGAATATAATGACGAAGTCTGCCAGGGCCAATTTCTCAATAGGAGAATAGCGTAGTTCAGGACCTACTAAGCCTCGACTCAAGTAGTAAATCACATGCTTCGTGAGAGCATCATCCTCCTGAACCAGAACCATACCTATGGTTGATTCTGCCACTGCAAGATACAAAAGGAAATCTCTGCCATAATCCGGTGGACTCAACAATGGGGCAGAGATTAATGCCTGCTTCAAGGCATCAAAATATCGTTGCACAAAGTCGTCCCATAAAAATGGAACTCCTTTCTTAAGCAAACACATAAATCCTTTAGTTATCTCAGCGTAGTTTGCTATAAATCTTCTCAAGAAATTTGCCTTTCCTTGGAGACTTTGAAGTTGTCAGATGGAAGACGGGGGAGGCAACTGAATTATTGCCTCAACCTTGAAGGGATCAACTTGAATCCCTTCAGTTGATACGATGAATCCTAACAACTGACCAGATGTGACCACGAAAACACACTTATTCGGATTCAACCGGATCTTATAAAATTGACATCTCTCAAAAACTAACCGAAGGTGGTTGGGATGATCGATTCTCTTTCGAGAATGAGCAGCTAAATCATCCAAGTATGCTTCGATGACATGTTTGATGTTGTGGAAAGCGTAAGACATGGCCCGCTAAAACGTAGCTCCAACATTTTTAAGACCAAAAGGCATATTTTTGTATGCAAAGGTGCCCCAGGGACAAATAAAATTGTCTTATGCTGGTCCTCTAGACGGATAGAAATTTGATTATAACCAGAGAATCCATCCATGAACGAGAAAATTTCATTACCTGCACATTCATCAACTATCTGATCAATAAAAGGTGTGGGGTAATTTTCCTTTGGACAAGCTTTATTCAAATCCCTAAAGTCAATGTAGACTCGGATCGTTCCTTGCTTTTTATCTACCGGGACTGGATTAGAAACCCACTCCGTTAGAGGAATAGGGTATATGAAACCTGCCTTAAGTAGCTTTTCAACTTCAGCTTTAATAGCTATTGCTTTCCTAGGATTGACCAGTCGAAGCTTCTGACGAATAGGCTTAGTGTTTTCGTACGTCTTGATCTCATGCTGGACTATAGATGGATCAATACCAGGAATTTCCTCATAAGACCAAGTGAACACATCTCGAAACTCTTTAAAGAGGTCGGTGTAAATTTGAATCTCTTCAGGGGAACAATCAGCTTTGATGAAGACATTTTCTATAACGTCAGGATTCCTAGAGATGTTTATAGGTACAATTTTTGAGATAATCGACATATTACCTTTGCCACATAATTGTGTTCAAGCCAAAGGGTTTGAAACTATACAAACATCACTATTAAGCAGATTGGAGAACCTAGATTCGACTTCATGCAATGGGGGAAGAAAATATGAATGATGATGTAAATCTTCCCAAGGTCGATCTACACCCGTCATCGCTTCTAAAATTGCTTCGTCAAATGGTAAAACTGTATCTAAGCAATCCAAAGCAGAAGTGGAGTCAAGGGTCCAAGCTGGAGCCACATCACCATCTAACTCCTCCTCTGAAAAAGGAGTGGGATGGTTGTCTGTAGAGTTAATGATAGATTGATAGCTAAGTTCTGCTGCAGACATGGGGAATGCCATTCCACCAACCTGCCCTCCATCTAATGTGGTCGTAGATGAAGGTAAGGTCCAAGGGTCTGAAAAATAATGAGTTTGAAAGAACTCTTTCTGTGAAGGCCCTTTGGAGGATGAAATTGCATTGATTCTAGCTGTAGGAGGGGGAAGGTCAAATATACCCATCAAGGAAGAGTACATTCCGACTCCTAAATTCTTTATAGGTTGACGGGGATTATCCACCAATGGAACGGTAGAATTCAAAGTTGCTTGAGAGTCACCCGGAGAATAATCTAACTGATCAATTTTAAAAATTCTCCCCTCATGAGGGAAACAAAGGATGCAGAATAGAGATGAAACTATGGCATCCATCTCATAAATCCAATTCCTTCTTAAGAGGAGGTTGTAATCCAGGTTGGCATGAACAATTTCTACTTCAATATTAATGACCCTTCCTCCAACACATATAGGAAAAGCCGGGATAATTTCGTGCGGCCTATGAGAATGACCATCAAATGTTGTTAAGAGAGTCGACGAAGGAAAAACTGAAGGTGATCTAATGGCCTTCCAACATGACGTAGACATTACGCATGTGGAAGCTCTCTCATCTATAACTATTCGAAAAATATTGTTTTGGTAAGTAGAATTTATCTGGAAAGCCATATGGTGAGGAAGTCTCTTTTTTAAATTCAGCATATCAAAAGTGAGCACTAAAGAATTTTTTGGATCCACTGCCCCGATTTCCGAAAGCAAAGCACTTCTCTGAGCAAGACACAACTGGAGTACCTCTAATGCAGTCACAACACAAGGAATTTGAGCTAGATCTTCTACAATCGAGTAGTTTTGGGCTGCCCTAGCATTAGGGTTAATAGTCGAGCGCTTTGCGGAACCTTTCAGTATCCGAGGTATAGACTTAGCAGAGGGTCACTCAATATGAAGTAGGTCTGTGGTTTTGGGAACATATTTACCCTTATATGTTTTCGTTTCACCATAATCGCATGCTCCTGTGGCAACTTCGACATGAGAGTTCATCATATAAACATTTGAGGAATTTTTCCCTTCCTAGTTGCCCCCTGTAGAGGTACCAGCGTTCGAGTTTGCACCAACAAATAATTGTTGCCCTTGAGGAAAAGGGTTGGTTAGGACAGCTTGGGAGCTAAAGGACCCTTGCTGCACTAACAAGCGCTGAGCATCTTGAATCTTGGGGCAGAGGTGAGTCAAATGATCTCCATTGCATAACTTGCATGGAAATTTAACCTTCTTTTTGGACTCTTTTCTACCCTCACCGGCACCGTTTCCAAGCTTGTTCACATTACCCTTCCCTTCTTGGTTCTTCTTCTTACCTCATCCCTTCTTCTTCCCATCGGATTGTTGATTTCCTTTGGGGTTAGAAGTCTAGATGACATTTATGGAAGTAGGTTGGGAAGGTGAAGGTGTAGATGGTGCTACCTGGTTAGAAGAAGCAGTTTGTAGAGACAACTGCTGCAATTGGTTCAAAAGGTTCACTGTATTTGCATCAATTGATCCAACTATACCATCAGCGTGAGGGCTTGGCTTCGGTTTGGCTAAATAAACCTTGGATCTAGGAGCGTCAGGTAGGATTTTTTGAAGAGTCCTAGACTGAGAATATATTAATTCTAATTGTTAGGTTCAAAAAATAGCTTGCTCTTCCGAATAAACATCGGAAAGAGAAACATCCTTTGAGATCTTAGGTTGTAGAGATTTGAGAAACCATTTGAGACAAAAATCTGGTGGAATTTTGGCTTTGATAAGCCTCTTTGTCTCCTCCTGGATATGATCCGAAATGTGAGTTGCCGTGTCTTGATGAAAATTGGCTAGAAGCTCAGTTCCGGCTTCATAGCGGACATGAAACTGAAAATGGTTCAAGAAAATATTAGCCAAATCAACGAAAGAAGTAAAGGTTCCCCCTGGCAACTCTATATACCATTTGGCCGCATTCCCGATTAGGGTGCACTGAAATCACCTCAACATGATCGAATCATTGATCAGGGAGTTAGATGAGCACCATAAGTGGAACATGGTCACATGGTCTCCCAGGTCTTCACCATTCTTCCCTTCGAATTTTGGAATATCCGATGGAAGTTTAGTTGGGATTGGAGGCCAAGTCGGATTGTACCTAATTGGATCATTTGTCAATCTAGTCAAGCCCGGCAGATTAAGCGTGGCCAGAAAAGGAAGTCGTGGAGGACCTTGGGAATTCCATTCGGACTGGGCAGGGTTCCCATAGGTCTGAAAAGAATGACCTGGATTTTTAAAGGCACCAATTTTCCTAAAGTAACTCGTAGAACCTACTGAACCAAAGGGTGATCCTTGTGGTCCAGCAAAATTCAGAGTTTGACCAACTCCTGCTGAAAATCCTCCGTAACTGGTGAAGTTACCCCCTAACGAAGTATTGAAAGGAGCTGACAGCCCCTGATAAGGGTTCCAAGCGTTAGCAAAAGGTGTAAAACTTTGAAATGAATTAATCTAGGAATACGACACATTCCCATGTTGGTTGAAAAATTGATTCCTAGCTCTTATCCCACTAACTGGAGAGTTTGTCCAACTCTGAAAGGGGTTACTACCTTGACTTGTAAAAGGAAAAGACATTGACCCTAATGTCAGATTGGAATGTGGTATATGACCAATTCAAAATGGGAAACCCTGAAAAGAAGCTGATCCACTCATCATGGATGTGGAGGCGGTTGATGGTATATTCAAAGGAACCGAAGGAATACCTTGAGAGGGGATTCCAAAAGGGAAAAATCCAAAACTGGACGCATTAGGCTGACAACTTCCACTTGTTGACAAAATGGAAGTAGATCAAAATATAGATGTGCTGGGAGTGTTAGAAGGGATGGAAATAGTTCCCCTCCCTTGCGTAGATATGGGAGCTTGCATGCTCGCAACACTTGTCGTGGATGCCATGCTTCCAGCAGTGGTCATCGAAGGGATAGATGTGTGTGGACCTGGGCTCGAAGGCTTGTGAGTCGGAGTTCCAACATATAACAATACGTCTGGATGATTAGGAGGGAGAGGAGAATTCGAAGCCGCAACCGACTCTGAAAGCTCTTCTACTTCAATACTATCTTCCGACTGGAAGAGTACTTGAGAAAGAACTAGTGTGTTCCTCTCTAACTCTTTAGTAGTACCAGGTCTATTTTGTGAACTAATTTCCCCAATCGGAGGATCAATCTTCGATGCGCCTGCTGCCACTGGTTGGAAACCACTAGTAGAATTTCTCCTACACCTTCTAGGAGAAGGCTCTGGACTCGTAGGTGAAAGCCCACGAAGTCTCCGAGACTGTCGAGATGGTCGGTCAGCCACTTTGAATTATTTTTATAAAATCTACTTAAAGACTCAAGAAAATTAAAAGTTAGGCCGACTAGGAGCACATAACACTCACTAAAATGTCCCTAAAGATATCAACAATCAAACGACTTCTAAGTATTTCCGCTCTAGGTGATTAGGACTGGACACCAAAATACAAGAAAGTTAATAATAAGGGCCTTCCGAAAATAGACTGGAGTAATTATGCCCCAGGCCTACTAGCGAAGGTATCAGAAGTAGTTACGCTGACCTCCAGACAATAACCTTTACCGGTGCAAGCCCCCAAGCTTCGCAAGGGTACCCTCTAGAAGTACTGCTGAACGTGATGCAACGTCAACCTCAGGTGCCACGAGATTTCCCTCTGTAGCCACCTGTGTGGATCCTTAGGATAGGCAATTACAGACACCAACTCGTATCAGAGGCCGGGTGGAATAGTCGTGACGTAGGATTCGACAAATAAGAGAGGGGGTATCTCTTGTCCTTATCTTCACGAACCCTCGTGCTTAACTCCCAGTCACAGATCTTTCCCGGTCTCCCTAACGCTATTGGATTTCACTCTTTAATCAAACTTCTATGTTTTACAATTTAGAGTGGCCTTGGAGAGTTTACTCTCCTCTCACCTAATCCAAGGCCATAAATAAACCTAAACTTGTTGGTGTATTCTGATGACAATAAAAAAAGTTCTAGTTTATTTTATTAAGCGCTTGATTTTAAATGGATGTTCCTTTAAGTCAAATGGATAAATGGAAATGAAACCAATGGTGTTTGTATGACACAAAAGAAATTAATGAAAAACTAACTTATATGAATGCAATCGTTTGTTCTTCGATAAAAAGAAATTTCTACTTGGGTTCTAAGAAACTTTTATAAAGCAAAAACTTTTTCTTTTCTTTTCTTAAAACACACTTCACACTTACAAAAACTAAAAAGACTATTGATGCTTTAATAATGCAAAACTACCCTAATGCAAGGTGTACATGAAGATGCAAGATTCTAGATTACTCTAAAAAGAATGAAAGCAATTGTTTATAACTTTAATAAGCCAACTTAAGTGTTTGAAAAGAATACAAATTTTGAATACAAAATCTTCTCCAAACAAGAAGGACAAATAAAAAAGATCACAATTCACTTTCAAAAAATCAAAAGAAACCAAAATCAAACTCGGCAAAAGAAAACAAAAACAATGTTTTTTAAGAACTTTTCTTTTTCAAGAAGCAATGAAAACAACCTTTCGAAAGCACTCAAAATGCCACTTAAGACTCAAAGACCGAAAGAAAAGCACAAGGAAACTTTGCAAGTTACAAATTCGACAACGAATGAAAACTTGAACAAAAAAGGCTTCAACTTGCACTAAACGACCCAAACAACAACAAAGAGCTTTGAAAAACTGACCAAGAAGTCAGGAAAGAAACACTTTCAAATTCGTCAAAAAGAAACTTTCAAAAAGAAAGAAAAGGTGTAAGGCCACAAAATGATGGAAAGCAAAGCATGTTATGAAACTAGCTCAAGAAAAGATAGATCAACGCCTTATAATTCAGCCTCTTCGAGGGGGAAACCTCCTTTACATTACATAGATGAACAATTCTTGGATGATTCAAATGAAAAAACCTCCTTTTTATATATAGGAGTCTAAGGAGTCACAATATAACCCAGCCAACCTAACAATAATAATACAAAGCCACAAAAATAACAATAGAGGGATTCTATGGGGCACAGTAATAAAAATATGGGGACAATAGGGGCACAACAATATTAATAAGGGATACAAGAACAATAGTAATGGGGTAATCACTAGTATTATAGGGACCTAACATGCCCCTCTCCTTCAAAAGAGTGTTGTCCTCAACGCTTGAGTAGTTCTGGATGCTTTTGTATAAAATTCTCATCCTCCCATGTGGAATCTTTAGCGGATAAGTTCTTCCACTTGATGAGATACTCCGAAATTGATCGATTTCGTAGCTGTCGAGTTCTTGTTTCTGTGACTGCTTCCGGTTCCAATATAGTTTTTCCTTCCTCTTCAAGTTCTGGAAATATTGTTTGAACTGGGAGCTTGTTGCCTATAACATTCTTTAAACATGAAACATGGAAAACTGGGTGCACTCGAGATGCTGTAGGAAG
Source organism: Pinus tabuliformis (assembly GCA_031772625.1). Classification (NCBI taxonomy): domain Eukaryota; kingdom Viridiplantae; phylum Streptophyta; class Pinopsida; order Pinales; family Pinaceae; genus Pinus; species Pinus tabuliformis. The sequence goes on from CM062813.1 coordinate 424,809,804, forward strand.
CTCCAATTTGTATGCCATAGTACCAATCTTTTGCAACACCTTGTACGGACCATAATACTTTGGTGATAATTTATTATCCTTCTTAGCTTGCTTGAGGGACATTTGTTTATATGGTTGTAGCCGTAGGAATACCCAATCACCTACATGAAAACTTCTTCGCTGCGATGTTGATCTACCTGTTGTTTCATTCTATTTTGTGCCAACACGAAGTTATCCTTTAAGAGTTGGAGGAATTGTTGTTGATGTTTGATGTGATGTTCCACTGCTTGAACCTTAGAATTTTCTCTTAAATATGATGTGATAGATGGTGGCTGATATCCATAAAGTGCCATAAAAGGGGTCATTTTTGTTGCTGTATGGAAGGAAGTGTTATACCACCATTTAGCCAGAGGCAACCATTTGACCCATTGTGTCTGTTTATCAGATACAAAGCAACGAAGATATCCTTCCAAACATTTGTTTACTATCTCAGTTTTCCCATCAGATTGAGGATGATAAGATGAGCTATGAGCTAACTGAGTACCAAGACAAGAAAATAATTCTGTCCAAAAATTTATAGTGAAAATGGGGTCTTTGTCACTTATAATAATCTTTGGGTTTCCATGTAGCTTTTGAATTGTTTCCATAAATGCAGTAGAAACTGTACTGGCTTTAAATGGATGTGATAATGCAAAAAGGTGTGCATACTTGGTAAGTCTGTCAACTACCACCATGATGACACTCTTTCCCTCAGACTTGGGTAAACTTGTGATAAAATCCATTGAAACCTCCTCCCAACGTTGGCTTGGAATGGATAAAGGTTGTAATAAACCTGGGGTCTTAATTGTTTCAACTTTATTTTGTTGGCAAACCAAACATTCCGCCACAAACTTTTGAATATCTGATTTAAGGCCATCCCAAAAAAATTCCTTCTTAACCCTGTGGTAAGTTTTTAAAAATCCTGAGTGCCCTCCTAAGGGAGAAGTGTGCAATTCCATAATAATCTTTTGTTTGAGTTGCGAATTCTTACAGAGGTATAAGCGATATTTGTACCATAACGAATCATTTTGCCAGCTAAATGTATTAGATGTACTAGAATCTTGTTGTAACCTTCGAATAAGTGCCCACACTTCTTCATCATTCTTCCATTCCTCCCTTGCTTCGTTTATCCAATCTGGTTGGATAATAAAAATGGCGCACAACAATGCTTCCAAATCCTCATCCTTTCTTGAGAGTGCATCTACCACCACATTTTTCTTCCCTTTTTTGTAGATGATTTCAAAGTCATAACCCAACATCTTTGTGACCCACTTTTGTTGCTCTTCAGAGGATAATCTTTGTTCTAAAAAGTATTTAAGGCTATCATGATCCGTATTTACCTTGAAGTGTCTTCCCATTAGGTAGGGTCGCCATTTCTTAAGTGCATGTAGTATTGCCAACATTTCTTTCTCATAAATAGCTTTGTGTAAAAACTTTCCCTTGATTGGATGACTTTCAAAGGTAATGGGTCTTTCATCTTGCATTAAAACGGCACCAATTCCATTTCCTGAAGCATCACATTCCACAATAAAGGTTTTTGTGAAGTCTGGTGTAGCTAAGACTGGTGCTTGGCACACTACCTCTTTAAGATGTTCGAAGGCCTTTGTTGCTTCTGGAGTCCATGAAAATGCATCTTTCTTCAATAATGTTGTTAGAGGTGATGCTATTCTCCCATAATTCTTAACAAACTTGTGATAATACCCTGTCAACCCGAGAAATCCTCTCAGATACTTTATGGATGTGGGGATTTTCCATTCCTTAATAGCTTTAATTTTGCTAGGGTCTACTTTAACTCCTTCATGAGATACAATATGACCCAGATATTCCACCTCTTGTACTCCAAAGAAACATTTGGATCTTTTTGCATATAATTGTTTCTCCTCCAATAGTTGTAGCACCCTGTCAACATGTTCAACATGATCCTTCCAAGACTTGCTGTAGATTAGTATATCATCAAAAAATACTAACACAAATTTTATAAGGAAGGGTTTGAAAATGGAATTCATCAAACCTTGAAATGTAGAAGGTGCATTGGTAAGGCCAAAAGGCATGACCGAAAATTCATAATGACCCTCATGAGTTCTAAATGCTGTTTTTGGAATGTCTTCAGTCTTCATTCTGATTTGATGATATCCTGAAAGAAGATCCAACTTGGTGAAGTAAATTGATCCATGCAATTCATCCAGTAATTCATCAATGACATGAATGGGAAACTTATCTTTAATAGTGAGCTTGTTGAGCTCCCTATAATCCGGACACATGCGCCATGATCCATCCTTCTTGTGCACCAATACTACTAGAGCAGAGAAAGAAATTTGACTAGGTTGAATTATACCAGCCTCTAGCATTTCTGCAACCATACGTTCAATTTCACTCTTTTGGGAATAGGGATATCTGTACGGCCTGATGTTTGGAGGAACACTTCCTGGAATCAGATGAATAGCATGATCATGATCACGAATAGGTGGGAGACCTTTGTGAGTCTCAAATACCTTGTAATGATTGTCCAGGACTTTTTGGAGATCTGGAGAAATAGATGATTCCGATGTGGAAACATCTAGCGAACATAATTGTGCAATTACACCTCTTTGTTCCTTTTTTAGAAGCTTTGCCATACCATTAGAACTGATTAACTTTCCTGGTTTCCCTGCAATACCTCTTATTTCAACTTCCTTTCCTTCCACATAAAATTTCATGAAAAGTTCTTGAAAATTAAAAGCTATTGTACCCAAGGATTGTAGCCATTGAACTCCTAGTACAACATTAGCGCCTCCCATTGGAATGGAAAGCATTGGGCTAGTCAATACATATTCTCCCATGGATAGCTTGATATTATGGCACTTTCCAGAGCAATTTATCATTCCTCCATTTGCAATCATCACTTGACACTCTGGTGCTGGATATAGGAAGCAATTCAATTCTTTTGCTACTTTACAATGAATAAAATTGTGGGTGCTTCCTGAATCAACTAACACTATTACCTTTTTCTTCTTGATTTGTCCTTCTATCTTGATGGTTTGAGGAGTGGTAATTCCAGCCAATGCATTACAAGATATGGTCGGATTCATTTCTTCTTTATCTAGGCTTTGTTCCTGGAGTATATCCTCTTCTTTTGACCTTTCTTGCTCCTTTTCTCCTTCCTCTTCACAATCTATGTAGAATAATTTCTTTTCAGCACACTTATGACCTTTAGTGTATTTGCTATCACAACTGTAACAAAGCCCTTTTGCTCTTTTTTCTTCCAATTTTTGTGGTGTCAACCTTATAGGTTGTGGAAGGCTGGGGGTAACGACACTTCCATCTTTATAGTTGTGACTGGTATGCTTCCTGGTTGCCATAATTTTGCTTTCCATTTTTCTTGCTAACCTGAATGCCTTCTCTAATGAATCAGGTTCTCAAAGGCGAACATCATGTTGGATATTATCCTTTAAAGTCCCTATGAACACATCAATCTTATGCTCGTCTGGAATATTTTTTACCCTTATGTTCAATTTTTGGAACTCCTCAATGTGCTTCATTATTGAACCCTTTTGTTTGAGACTTATCAATTGGCTAAAAAAAGTGTTGCTTTTTGTATCCTCATAATGTGCTGTCAATTCTTCCGTGAAAATTGCCCAAGTGATAATTTGTTTACGAGAGCAAAGCCATTGATACCATACAAACTGATTTGGTTCCAAATATAAAGTTGCAATATGTACCCTTTGTGTGTTTTGCACATTATTGAGATTGAAAAAATGCTCCATCTGTAATATCCATGTTGCGGGATCCTTGCCATCAAACTTCCTCATATTGATTTTTGGAATATGGTGGTTCTTCGATCCAACATTAGAGTCTATGGAATCATGATTAACATTTATTTTGTTCTCATCATGAGTTTCCTTTAGTACCCTTTCACCATTAGTGACCATTTCTTGTAGCAACTTATTCATATTTATCTTCAATTATTCCATCTTATCATCCATGACATCAATTTTAGCGTCCATGCCATTCATCTTAGCTTCCATGCCATCCATCTTAGCTTCTACGCCTTTCTTTAAACAATCCATCTTAGCTTCTACACCTTTCTTTAAACCATCCATCTTAGATTTTGTTCTTTTTGTGCAAGTGACACTTGTTGCACTTTTTCTTGCAATTTTGATATATCATGTAGCATTTCTTCCTCTTCTTCATGAGTCATGCTAGAGCTTTCAGGTTGCTTACTAGGTGTTTTCATTTTCTTTCCTCGGGGCATCAATTACCAATAATAATGCTCTACTAGCCCTTTGAATTCCTTCAAAATAAATTTTCAAACCAATCTTAAGCAAAAATTTAAAAGAATCTACACACCTTTTTTCACTTTGTAGGAGCTCGATATTGCCTCTGATGTATCTCTATACTTTCAGATCATCCAGTTCTGAAATTGTGATCTGCAGTAGCCCTTTGTGTCCTCTTTCCAATGCCACTGGTTTGATCCAAATTGGATTCTCCAAGGAAAAGTTATGCGAAATCTCCCATAGTGACCTGATTATAGACTAGTTCAGTAGAGCAAACTTGTACGATGTGTCACGAGTCACTCTTTTGACCTTTGGCTCTGAAAAATATATACATGAAACTACAGTCCATCCTCTTTCTATGCCTTCTTACGAAATTTCAATCCAATGCTCAGAGAGAAAGTTATGACGATTTTCCCAGGTCACCTGTTTGGAATGTAATTCAGGAGTCTACAAAAAGACCAACTTCCTCAGATCATATCTCCACAAATATAGCGCAAAAAGCTCTGAAATTCACACCCAAGGTTTAGCGCAATTTCTTCTCAAATGGGTTTTTTTAGCTTCTAAAAAATCGCAGAAAAAAAGTTATAGCGAAAATGCCACGATGACCTATTTGGAGCAGCGAAACCCTAGAATCCAAAGCTTTGATACCAAATGTTATGAAACCAGCTAAAAAAAAGATAGAAAAGATAGATCAACGCCTTAGAATTCAGCCTCTTCGAGGGGGAAACCTCCTTTACATTACATAAATGAACAATTCTTGGATGATTCAAATGAAAAAACCTCCTTTCTATATATAGGAGTCTAAGGAGTCATAATATAACTCAGTCGACCTAATAATAATAATATAAAGCCACAAAAATAACAATAGAGGGATTCTATGGGCACAGTAATAAAAATATGGGGACAATAGGGGCACAACAATATTAATAAGGGATACAACTACAATAGTGATGGGGTAATCACTAGTATTATAGGGACCTGACAAAGCAAGTAAACCAATAATCAAGCTTAACACTAAGATTGAAAACAATCTCCTGTTCTAGAGGACCAGAACAAGCAAGAACCTCTGCAAGAAGTCTTGTGTCCCAAAACACAAATCATAAAATTCACTCAAAAGCAAACCTAGGCCAAACTTTTCAAAGCGGAAGAATTTTCAAAACAGTAAGCTCACTGAATAATAAATTCTAAAGATAGAAATTGACCACTCAGAGACCAAACAGACCAAGAAACAAATTTTTCTGGGTAGAGAGATTTGAAAAAGGCATGCAAAAAAAGGAGTATACGCGATTGCGTTCAAGCACAGAGGCATGTACACGTGCTTCTGATAAAGGAAACTCGCATATACACGAGTTCACTTCTCAGAAAAGAGCGTGTGTACGCTACTATAAACAGACTAAATTGCATATACTGAGTTTTGCAAGAAAAATAAAAAAAACAAAGCTAGATAAAAAAGATCAAACTTAAGGTCTGAGTTTCTATTGGACCAAAAAACACTATCACAACAAGCAAACCAAGAACCGAGCACTGATTGACACTGAACAACCCAAACTAGGAATAACAAGATTGTTATCCCCAGTGGAGTCCCCAATTTTGTTACAGGAATAAGTACCCTAAGGCTTTGGGTTGGAACCCCAACAAAGCAAGAGAAAACTATAGTAAGAAACACTCATACAACTCAGGCAACATGCTTATATAAACAAACTATGCGATAGTGACCATACCTGGATGTCCTTGGGTAGTTCTAGCAGGGTTCAGACCTTATGCAACTCCTAATGATCTTCAAATCTGCAAATCAACCAATTTGAACATACATAGCAGCATATAGATAAAGCATTTTAATGAAATCAACTTTATATCATATAAGCAAATGATTAGTTATACATCAAAATAACATTCATACATGAATTACAACAGTATCTGATGCATAAACAAAGTCAATCTCAGGAACAAGACATCGCTTCTTTTTATTGTAGAAAGCTATAACTAACACGGAGAGAATTCACTTGAGTCTTCTTCTTCCGGCTCCAAGCGGAACCGTCCTCTAGATCCGTCCAGTCCCAGTCTTCAACAACCTCCTTCCATAACCAATACCATGATATCTCAAGCAAGTGGGAGAATATCAACACTCAAGGAAACAAGGGTTTCTTGAAACTTGGGGAAGTGCTTGAAGCACAGGGATACTTCAGACTCAGTCAGGGATAATCTCAGTATAATAATTCTATCTCTTCCTTCTCCTTCTTAAGGCCTTCCCATAGAAGTCTATTTATATTTCTCCCAATTAGTTTTTTAGCTGGGAAACAGTTGAGCCATGGGCACTAGGAGGTAATCAATAGGTAAAACCCATGAACTCCGCCCATAATTAAGGAAATTTAATTTTTTGAAGTGTTTTAACACATATACGTGGGTTGGGTATTGACTAACCCGCGTGTACACGCTTTTATCTCAGGGTAAAGTAGCATATAGGGAATAAAACATTGTTTTTAAAATATTTTGTTAATTTTAAGTATGTTCTATGCTAGAGCAATTTATTTTAATTTTCCAATATCTTTTCCTGATTAGTAATCACATTAGCATTAAGGTAAACTGCAGATAGAACATAAATATAAATCGCAGAAGAGAAGCCAAGACAAGAGGACACAAGATGTGGCGCCAGCCAGGGACAAACCCCAATGTGGGGAAACCCTTGATCAATTCTTCTTTTATGTTCTTCAAAGTTCAGCAGAGAAAGAGTGAGAGATAGTACATTTACAGTAGAAGTCAACATTTTGAATTTTGATATTAGTTGAAGACATATTGCTTCAACTAATTCTCCAAGGTGACTTCTTCACCTATCGTAGTGTTGCATTTCGTCCATTTGCGGCACTTTACTATGTAGCACCAGGCTGTACCATCACAGTGCTGGATCTTGATGACTGAGCTGCTCTATGCTCTCATCCTCATGCTACCCATGATGCTGCATCTTCCATCATCATGCAACACTATGACTGAGCTGCTCTCATCTGCGCTTATCATCATGCTGCCCATTATGCTGCATCTTCCATCATCATGCAACACTATTCATCATCATGCTGACCTTTACTGACATGCCCTACATTCATCATCATGCTGTCTTATTCATCATTTTGCTACCCATGCCCATCATGATCTGAGACTAATCATCCTTATCATTCTCATTATATTGAGACTGTAACCATCATTACTGCTTATGATCCTTGTCATTGTGACTGCATATTTAATACTTCATGTCACTACTTTACAAGATGTATGTCACTGAGATCTTATTCATCCAATGTTGTGATCATACATCAAGACTGCTGCAAGTATGCCTAGGGTTTATCATATCATGTAGACTTACTGAATTAGCATACATAGGTATGCAGAGCTTCATGTATGATCTGCGGCTACAACAATTATGACTGCGGCTTCTTCCAATGCTTGACTGTGGTTTTCATGCCTTAGTCCAATACATGACTGCGGCTTCATGACTTGACAACGACTTCATGCCTTGACTGTGTCTTCATGCCTGCTTCCGAAATCTGAACATGACTGCACCTAATACCCTAGCCGAGGTGCAGTCATACCTTAATACGAACCTGCTCCTCCATGCACGAGTTTCCATGCGTGAGTTCTGTGCTTCTATGGCTGCGTGAACAGGTCTCCTTGCTGCGTATTAGGTGTCTCTATTTACTGCGTTTAGGGCTGTTTGGACAATGCCTCCATTAACTACGTATGGATGTCTCCATGACCTGCATATATGTGACTCCATGAACTGCGTATGGATGTCAGCGTGTAAGGAGTCTCTATGCCCTGCATATAACTATGGTAGGGCTCCTTTCAATTGCGGCTTCACCATGGACAACGTATAAGGTTTCCATAACTACTTAAGAGTCTTTATTGACTACGTGTAAATGACTGTGTTGGATTTGGGCATCATCTGCAACTAGGGCATCATACTAGGCCAGCGTATTCTTTAGTGTCTCTCCTTCTCCAAAAACCCAAGACATGGAGAGGAGATCACATTAAGAGGATGTCAAAATGACTTCAAGTCATCTTCTATTTATATTAAAACATAGATGATGAATAGACATGTCTATTGGGCTTTTGAGCCTACTCAAGTTGCTGGCCGACTTGACAATTTGTCTTATAACGTAAATAAATTCGTAACTCCATGAATACTTATCGGAATCGGATGATCTTTAGATCAATCCTACACCTCTAGATGAGAGGGATCCAATAAAAATATCAGCTGGCATAAATAAGATGACCGACATGGAGTTTGGCCCTAGTTTTTTAACACTCCCTCTCAACTAGGGAGAACTCCATCCGCTGATCCATATGTATGATTGTACTATCTCTGCCATTAGTGACCTGCACTGCTCTGCTCAGCTCTGCTCTCTGCTCTACTCCGCTCAACTTTCCTCTACTTTACTCAGCTCTGCTGAACCATGAAGAAGAAGAATTGATCGAGAATGTCTCATACCATTCTCCACTGACCCAAAGTCAGTCTCAGAGTGTGTACCACTGGTCCTAGACTAGTCCTCTACTAACTCAAAGTCAGTGTCATAGTATGTACCACTCTCACTGGGCCTAGACCAGTATCATTGATCCCAAATCAATGAAGTTCATCCTAGCATATGGATTACGGTAGATACAATGATGCGTCCATTGGTACTACTATGGTCCCTATCCTCATTTCCCTGCTCATTGATCAGATGAGAGGTACTTCCCATGAGTCCCAGACTGCATGGGTAGGATGCCTCGATAGGAGAACTAATCATCCTATCCACATGAGAGAAAATCATCCTGTCCCAAAAGAGAGAGAATCATCTTGTCCACAGAAGAGCAAATCATCCTGTCCACATGAGAGCGAATCATCCTGTCCCACAAGAAAGCAAATCATCTTGTCCATAGGAGAGCAAATCATCTTGTCCACAGGAGAGCGAATCATCCTGTCACACAAGAGAGTGAATCATCTTGTCCACACGAGAGCGAATCATCCTGTCCATAGAAGAGTGAATCATCCTGTCCACAGGAGAGCAAATCATCCTGTCCCACAAGAGAGCGAATCATCGTGTCCCACAAGAGAGCGAATCATCATGTCCCACAAGAGAGCGAATCATCTTGTCCGCAGGAGAGTGAATCATCCTGTCCACAGGAGAGCGAATCATCCTATTGCACAAGAGATCGAATCATCTTGTCCATAGGAGAGCGAATCATCCTGTCCACAGGAGAGCGAATCATCCTGTCCCATAAGAGAGGGAATCATCCTGTCCATAGGAGAGCGAATCATCCTGTCCACAAGAGAGCGAATCATCCTATCCACAGGAGAGCGAATCATCCTATCCCACAAGAGAGCGAATCATCTTGTCCACAGGAGAGCGAATCATCCTGTCCACAGGAGAGTGAATCATCTTGTCCCACAAGAGAGCAAATCATCCTGTCCACAGAAGAGCGAATCATCCTGTCCACAGGAGAGTGAATCATCCTGTCCATAGCGCACCACCAGGGGAGGGTGAGTCACCCAGTGGTCATAAGTTGCTCCAGCAAGTACCCCAAGCCCCCAGAGCTCAATGTATGCAACATGCAGGACCCTTTTACAATGGTTTCTCGACGACTCCAAGTTGTTCGGGAAAATCACAGATTTGATCTTCCCCCGGGGCTTTAACAAAGTGTAGCGACCTGTACATCATATCACAATGATGGAGCTTCCTTGCTCATTGAATTACTATATCCCTGATAAGGTAGTATCTGATGTCTATCTATTGGAGCAATCATTGAATACGAGATTCCTCAATAATCGAATCCTACCTTTGGTTGTTACAGAGAATCATAGTGGTGTTCATCATGTGTACAAACAACTTACTGAAGAGCTTTCGCAACCAGACTGCCTCACAGGAGGCCATGATAGCAGAAATGTATTCTGCCTCGGCGGTGCTTAGAGCCACTGACTTCTACTTCCTGCACATCCAGGATATCGAGGCAGATTCCAAAGAGAACCGGCACTGAGAAGTGCTCTCCACATTGCTTGCTCACTCAACATTCGAATAATCATGCAGTTTCATATTTCCAGCAGTGTATCTCAATCCATGAGAGATTGTGCCCTGAAGATATCTCAAAAGATTCTTTGCACCAATCCAGTTAGGCTCAACCAAATATGAGCTTACCATGCTAACTACAAAACATATATCCGAACGGAAGTTCACCAAGAACATCAACACGAATGAGTTTATGAAACTCTGGTCCGACATCACTACCATATGACTTCTGAAAGTTAATATCCTTGAGGTAGTCACAGGCTTGCAGTTTACCATTCCACATTTGGAATCCAACTCCCTCTTACTTCTATAAATGAGAGGGTCTGCACCTATCAGAAATGGGTCGTCCTCATAAGGTGCCAGTATGAGAGGTCTATCATCCACAACCTTCAGGTAATGGTTTGGATCGGTTTCACTCCTAGTGAATCTCAACTTCATCAGACAACTATCAATCCTTTCATACTACATCCGAGGTGTTTTGCTTCAAGCCATAAAGGGCTTTCTTCCACCTGTATACATGATATTCTCGATCATGAATCTCAAACTCCTCGGGTTGTTCCAAACCTGTGGACCCGCTGCATGAGGGGAATGGTCCCCTTATAAGATTTTCCTTCAGTACATCTCAGACATGTACCTTCATGTTCTTTTTGAATTCAGGCATCCCTGTCACCATCTGACTCACAAACCTCCAGTGCTATGTCAATGGACATGATCCCCAGTGGACTTCCTACAACTTGATACAACCCTGAACTCAAAAACATCTTTAAAAAATCTATTTTCAAACACGTACCTTTCCAGTGATGAGTGCCGCCCTGTAACCTTTGACTTCCATTGCTGAAATGGACACCAGGTTCTTCTTGCAACCAGGTACATAAAAGAGATTCTGTAAATGAATCGAGTTACCCTCATTCAATTGAGGGGTAACATTTCCTACACCCTTTCCTGGATGGGTGGCATCGGCTCTAAGTATAATCCCATGATTATTTCCATCTCTACCAAATTAGGGAGTGCACCTTGAGGTTCCTTGCTTTCTATGAAGAGTTGGCCATTTCCTTGATGACCTGCATTACCTATCATTCCTTTGATCATTGAAGATGTCACTGGAATGATTGTTATCATCATCAAGTGATGTGTCCCTGCAATTCAAACACTCCTTCGTATAATGGCCGAACTAGCTATCTACGTTTCCTTCCACCCTTAGATCCGAACTTTCCAATGAAGTGATCTTTAGGTAGGCCATCAGAAACTTCTGTTACGCCAGTCTAATAATATTCTTTGCTTCGACTTCACCCTCGATGAATTCGAAGAGGGATGAGGAATCCATTGATCCTTTTGTCCTTTCCCAACTGTCTTTGGTGATTGCTCTTTCACTCATTCCTGGGCATTGTCTTCACCTAAGCTCTGATACCATGTTAATTTTAGGTATTTTCTATGCTAGAGAAATTTATTTTATTTTTCCAATATCTTTTCTTGATTAGCAATCACATTAGCATTAAGGTAAATTGTAAATAGAACATAAATATAAATCGTAGAAGACAAGCCAAGACAAGAGGACATAAGATGTGGCGCCAGCCAGGGACAAACACCAATGTGGGGAAACCCTTGATAAATTCTTCTTTTATGTTCTTCAGAGTTCAGCAGAGAAAGAGAGAGATAGTACATTTACAATAGAAGTCAACATTTTGACTTTTGATATCAGTTGAAGACATATTGCTTCAACTGATTCTCCAAGGTGACTGCTTCACCTATCATAGTGTTGCATTTCATCCATTTGTGGCACTTTACCGTGTAGCACCAAGCTGTACCATCACAGTGTTGGACCTTGATGACTGAGTTGCTCTCTGCTCTCATCATCATGCTGCCCATTATGCTGCATCTTCCATCATCATGCAGCCCTATGACTGAGCTGCTCTCATCTGCTCTTATCATCATGCTACCCATTATGCTGCATCTTCCATCATCATGCAACCCTATTCATCATCATGCTAACCTTTACTGACATGCCCTACATTCATCATCATGCTGTCTTATTCATCATTTTGCTGCCCATGCCCATCATGATCTGAGACTGATCATCCTTATCATTCTCATTATGTTGAGACTGTAACCATCATTACTGCTTATGATCCTTGTCATTGTGACTGCATATTTAATACTTCACGTCACTGCTGTACAAGATGTATGTCACCGAGATCTTCTTCATCCAACTGTTGTGATCATACATCAAGACTGCTGCAAGTATGCCTAGGGTTTATCATATCATGTAGACTTACTGAATTAGCATACACAGGTATGCGGAGCTTCATGTATGATCTGCGGCTACAACAATTATGACTGCGGCTTCATGACTTGACAGCGGCTTCATGCCTTGATTGCGTCTTCATGCCTGCTTCCGAAATCTAAACATGACTGCACCTAATACCCTAGCCGAGGTGCAGTCATACCTTAATAAGAACCAGTTCCTCCATGCACGAGTTTCCATGCGCGAGTTCTGTGCTTCTATGGCTACGTGTTAGGTGTCTCTATTTACTACATTTAGGGTTGTTTGGATAGTGCCTCCATTAACTGCGTATGGATGTCTCCATGACCTGCATATATGTGACTCCATGAACTGCGTATGGATGTCAACGTGTAAGGAGTCTCTATGCCCTGCGTATAACTCTGGTAGGGCTCCTTTTAACTACAGCTTCACCATGAACAATGTATAAGGTTTCCATAACTGCGTAAGATTCTTTATTTACTGCGTGTAAATGACTGCTTTGGATTAGGGCATCATCTGCAGCTAGGGCATCATACTAGGCCAGCGTATTCTTTAGTGTCTCTCCATCTCCAAAAACCCAAGACGTGGAGAGGAGATCACATTAAGAGGATGTCAAAATGACTTCAAGTCCTCTTCTATTTATACTAAAATGTAGATGATGAATAGACATGTCTATTAGGCTTTTGAGCCTACTCAAGTTGCTAGTCGACTTGACAATTTGTCTTATAACATAAATAAATTTATAACTCCATGAATACTTATCGGAATCAGATGATATTTAGATCAATCCTACACCTCTCAATGAGAGGGATCCAATAAAAATATCAGCTTCCATAAATAAGATGACCCACATGGAATTTGGCCCTAGTTTCCAATTTTAACATATTTGGACCAAGTCTGGAAGGAGGGGTTTCCCTAGGCCATAAACCAAGAATCACAATTACCAAGGGTGGTAAATGGAGCTATAATAATCCCTTATTTTCTATTTCTACAAAATTTATGTCTATCTTCATTACTACTACTAGATGCATGGCTATTTCTATCTTCAGAAACTTCACATGAACATCAAGAGGAAAATGACCTAACTCTTTACATTTATCACAAAGAAATAACATACCTTTAGAGCAACATGACCTCTTATCTAGGTCTTCTTCTTCACCATCCTTGGAGTGAAGATCAACAATTTGCTCACAAGAAGAGATATCTTCAACCTTTTGAGCATCTTTCCTCTTAGATGCCTTCTCCTTTCTCTTCCTTTTCTTCTTATCACCAGCAACTACATGTTATAGTTCACTACTTGAGCAACAAGGTTCATCGACCTCCTCTATTGCTACATAACTTTCTCCTCCATATAGACATTGCAATCTGTCCAACATTTCCTTTGCTAACTCACAATGCCTCACTTTATCAGCGTCTGGATTAGGCAACCATTTCATGGTGATTTCCTTGGCTTCTGTATTGAACTCATTCCTCTCTCCATATATCACAAACAACCAAATGTTTTCATTGATTACCATTAAATATGCTTCCATTCTAATCTTCTAGAGCTCATAGTCTAATCTATTTAAAAATGTAACTCCTTCTGATGTTAGCCAAACTTGATTAGCCATTATTTCCCTTTGATCTAGCTTCTAGCAATTAAGTTATTCCTGAAGGAACCTTGCTCTGATACCAATTCTTGGAAACAATGTTAATACTAAGAAAGGGGGGGTGAATCGGTAGTGAGGCTAATTCAAACTTTTCTGCCAATTTATATTTAATATTTAAACTTGACATCCATTCATGTGAGTAATCATAATACATCATGTGTAGTAACATAAATCATCACATGAACACAAGCACCATGAGCAACGTACACATTGGACATAAAGGTTTAACGTGGAAACCCTTTTGAGAGAAAAACCACCAAAACTCATTTTGTTATTGATGTAAAAATAAGAGCACCTACTCTATTACATCAATTTGTTTATGAGCCACCACTCACAAGAAGCACCAATTCCCCTTGATTGGTTGCTAGCACCCACTAGAAGGAAGCACCAATGCCCTCCTTTTGTAGACACCTGATCAACTTACTATAAGTACCATGTGAAGCACCAACTTCATGGATTTATTGCAAGCACTAACTTGCAGCTCATTGGATTTGTGCAAGAGCCAAATTGCAAGAGGTGCCAACCCCCAAGCTTTCTTCATACACCCACTAGAGATGGAAACACCAACTTCCTATATGCAGGCTCCAACCCACACGTGTCACACGGATTTGAACTCAGGTCACATCCCTCTCTCCTCCTTCCCATCTCTCTCACTCCCTCTCCACCTCCCTCACTCTCTCCTTCTCTCTATTTATCCCAACCACTCTCCCTCACTTTCTCTCCCTCTCCCTCTCCCTCTCCCTCTCCCTCTCTATTTACCCCCCATTCTCTTGCTCTCCCTCATTCCTCTCTCTCTTTTTCTCCTCCCTTTACCTCATGCTCTCCCTTAACCTCATTTCTCCCTCCCTACCTCTCTCCCTCTGCCACCCTACCCCTCTTCCTCCCTCCCTCTTACTCCATCTTTCCCTCTCTCTATCTATCCCCCTCCATCTACCCCCACTTCCTTATTCTCCTCTCCATTGCACTCTTTATCCTTCTCCCTCTCAATCTCTCTCCACCTCTCGCTCTCCCTCTTGTTCCCTCTCCCCCACTACTCCCTCATCCCCTCTCTCTCCCTCTCCCACTTTCTCTCACTCATTCCCCCTCTCTCCCTCTCTCTCTCCTCCCCTCTCCCTCTTCTTCTCTACCTCCATCTGTCTCTCTCCCTCTTCTTCTCTACCTCCATCTCTCTCTCTCCCTCTACCCCTCCATCTCTTTCTCTCCCCTTTGCTCTCTTTTTCTCCATCCCTCACCCCACATATCTTTTTTCTCTCCTACCCTCCCTCTCACCCTTCTCCTCATCTCCCTCCCTCTCTGCCCCTCTCCCTCTCTTATTCCCTAAACAATGTAAACTTTGAAACTGGAACTATAAACTCAAAATGGGAACTCTGGCCAAAAAACCCCTAAAAAACATCAAAAACAGTGCTAAAAACGGAAAGTGTTGATGCTGGAATAACACCTTTTTTTTCTAGGGTAAATTTTGTACATGTTTTAAAAATGGCAGTGAAAACCAATTTTTTGTGCAAAAAAAGGTCCAAAAAACACCCTCAAAATGAAAAGTGTTGATGTTTGAATAACATTTTTTTTTTCAAAGGTAATATATCAACATTTTGAAATAATGGTGTAAAATATTTTATCATGACCCTAAAAGACATTAAAATTTCAAAAAAATAATGAAGACATAAAATGAAATAAAAAATTAAAAAATTAAAACAATGAAAAAACACAAAACAAAAAAAAAGGTTAAAAAAAAAACAAAACATAAATTAAAGTATATACTAAAAACAAAACATAAAATAAAAACAAAAAAACAAAAAATAAAAAAAATCAATCATAAAAAATGTAAAAAAATAAAATAAAAAAATAAATAAAAATAAAATTATAAACAAATAAATAGTAGTAAAAAAAAATTAAAAAAATAAAAAAAATCTTGTAAACCAAAGAAATTGGCCAAAAAAAAAAAAAAAAACAAGAATACGGAAAATAAAAAGATTTAAATAAACTATAAAATTAAGTAGTAGAAATAAAAAAAATAAAAATAAAAAATAAAATAAAAATAAAAACAAACTAGATTTTTAAAAAATAGAAAATTAACAAAATAGAAAAATTAAAAACTACTAAAATTAAAATTAAAATGTTGATTACTTAAAATATAAAAATACATATAAAAAAAAGACAAAAAAAATAAAATAAAAAATGTTAAATTTTTATTTTTATTTTATTTTATTTTTTATTTTTTATCTCATAAACCATAAAAGAATTTGGAAAAAAAAAAACAAAATTAAAAAAATAAATATAAAATTAAATAAATAAAAATAGAAAAAAAAAAAAAAACGTTAATAAAAAAACAAACAAACAAACTAGATTAAAAAAAAGCTAGTAAAATTAATATTAAAAACATTAAAAATAGCTTAAAAAACAAAATAAACTCAAAAAAATAAAAATAAAAATTCTTATGTTATTTTATTTTTATTATTTTTTAT
The DNA here is from genome assembly GCA_031772625.1 of Pinus tabuliformis. Lineage (NCBI taxonomy): Eukaryota > Viridiplantae > Streptophyta > Pinopsida > Pinales > Pinaceae > Pinus > Pinus tabuliformis. Next base: position 424,826,481 of record CM062813.1, read on the forward strand.
AAAAAATAAAAAAAATTAAATTTGTTTTTTAAACCATTTGTTTTTATTTAAAAAAAATTATTAAAAAAAATTAATTAAGTAAATTATGGGTTGCCGGGCGAGGGCAAGCCCTTCACCCACGGCCGCGCCACCACGGGTGGCCGGGGGGTAGGGAGGCGATTCTCAGAATTTCCTCCCCGCCCCCCAGTGTCACGCCCCCAATTCTTTTTTCCTTAAATTGGCCGGGTGCGGCACCGCCTAAGTAATTAACATTCACCATTGTCATATTACTTTACGAACTACGCCTTAACATTCATCATAAAACATGAATAACATATTAATGTGCGGAAACCATTAATATAAAGACATCATAGAACAACAGCATGAACACAATCATATGCAAGAGAGAATTCTTTTATTATATATGAAGAGTTTTTGTACAATGACCGGGAGCTTGGCTCTACCGGCGTTTCACCCGAGTTGGGCGCCCACCCGTGCAAGAGCGCACGGTGGTCTCACCTCAACCCCAACCAAAATACAATACAACATAACACAACCGAGTTTCCTTTGTCGAACGGGTGGGCGCGCCCGTGCACGACCCACGCCCAACACAACCCAAACTCGTTTTACACCCTTCGGCGGGCGGGCGCCTTTGCACGCCCACCACCCGCACCTCCAACCATCGTGCCAAGTATCAAGACTCGTGCCCGGCAACCGGGCGCATCTCTTGCGCCTTTGCTGCGGCTATCTCCCACTCGCACCTTTCTTGTTGAAGACCGAAGAGCGATGTTCGATGGTGAAAATGACAAGCCTCACCGCTTGTTTATACATCTCCTTGCGTGGAGGTCGCGCCCTTGGCCGACCCCTCCACATTTCTCCAACTAACGCGTCCTCAAACGATAAGCAATGCTAACATATGGTCGGCTCGCCCTCCGTTTGCTACGCTCCATGGTCGGCTTCATGACGAGCTCCCCTCGACTCGCCCATATAAACGTGAACGCCAACTCGCCTATACATTATGTATTCCGCCCTTGGTCATTCACGTTGAGGTTTCATGCCTTAGTCGCATCGCAAGGAGGAAGGAGCGTGCGCTTGGTCGCCCGATGACTGCAGGACATTACACTCGGCCTCCCATGGTGGCACGACCATGGGCAGAGGGCCTGCACGCAGGGCCCTCTGCCCATGGCTGCGTCGCCATGGGTGGCTAGTGGGCGGGGAAGGCCCCTCCGCCCATGGCCGTGCCACCACGGGCGGGGAGGCGATTCGCGCAGGCCCCTTCGCCCACGGTCGCTCCACCACGGTTGGCTGGTGGGTGGGGAGACGATTCACACAGGCCGCTCCGCCCAATTCCGCGCCACAACGGGCGGCCTAGTGGGCGGAGGGGCGATTCTCGGAATCGCCCCTTTGCCCGCCCGACCATCCATAATTTTTTTTTAATTTTTTAATAATATTAAAAAAAAAGTTTGCTTAAATTTTTTAATTATATTTTTGTTTTAAATAGATAAATAAAAACTCGTTTAAAAAAAAATTTAATAATTTGTTTTTTTTTGAAAAAAAACAAAAAAACACAAAATGGTTTAATTTTTTTTTTTTTTTAAACAATTTGTTTTAAGAAAAAAAAATTTACATTTAAATTTTTTATTTTTTTATTTATTTTTTGTTTTTTGTTTTTTAAATAAAAAATGTAAGTTCTATTATTATTATTATTATTATTTATTTTTTAAATAAAAAATACATGTGTGTTTATAAATTTTAAATGTTTTTTTATTTTTATTTATTTTTTTATTTTTTTTAACCTGAAAACACATATATATATTTTTTAATTTGAGTTTATTTTTGTTTTTTAGTATTTTTTTAAATGTTTTTAATATTAATTTTATTAGTTATTTATTTATTTTTTTAATTTTTTTTTGACTTAATATCTATATATATATATATATATATATATATATATATTAAATTATGTTTTTTTCTTTTTTTTTTCAAATTCTTTTACGGTTTATGAGATTTATTTATTTTTTGTTATATATATATATCTCTGTTTTTTTAAGTAATCAACATTTAAAAAAAGGAAAATAAAAAAACTTGAAAATTCGTTAAGTAATCATAATTTAAAAAAAACGGAAATAGTAAATTTTAAAGTGTGAAAAATAAATCCTCTAAAAAAAAAGTATGCTGTATCAACACGTTTCAAAATCAGCATGAAAATCACTAACATTTAAAAACAAATATTTATATTTGATACATAAGAAAATTTAAATTGTCAAAAATATGCTAAAAAAAAAGAATTGTATTCTGCGTCACCACTTTTCAAAATCAGGTCACGTTTTTACTACCCCTACGAAATGGGTAATCGTATCAGCTATTTAAAGTGCCAAAAACTATGTTCTAAAAAAAATATGTGTGTTCTGCATCGCCCCTTTTCAAAATCAGGTCAAATTTTTGCTATCTCTATGAAACGGATAATAGTATCAGCGCCCGTTTCAAAGTTTACATTGTTCCTACCATATCTATCATTCCACTTAACCTTCCCTCTCTCTCACTCCTGCTATCCCTCTCTCTTTCTCTCTCTCTCACTTGTTCCCACCCTTTAACCCCCGCCCCCCTAACTCTCAATCCCCCTATCATCCTGCTCTCTCTCTCTCTTACTCCCAATACCCCTCCCTCATTCAGTCTATCTTTCTCCCTAAATCTTCCTCTATTTCTCCTACCTCCCCCATGCTTTCTCTCTCTCTCTCCCCTCCCCACTCTCTTTCTCTTCCTCTTCCTCATGCCCTCTCTATCCTCTACCTCTCCTCCTCCCCCTCACTCTCTTTTTTCATATCCCTCTCTCTCCATCTCCCGTCCCTCCTCCTCCCTCACTCTCTCCTTCTCTGTCTCTCTCTCTCTCCTAACCGCTCTCCCACTCTCACTTTGGCACATTGCTCTCTCTCTCTTTCTCTCCCCCTTTACTTCACACTCTCTCTATCTCTCTCTCCCTATCTCGCTCCCTCCCTCTCCTCATTACTCTCTCTCTCTCCCCTTTCTCCCGCTCAACCTTCTAATCCTTCTTCCTCATCTGTTCCTCTCTCTGCCTCCCTTTATCCCTACCCCATTTCTCTCCTAGTCCCCCCCCTCCCTCCATCCTTCTTCCTCCCCTCCTCTCTCTCCCTCTCAATCTGTCTCTTTCTTTCTCTCTTACTCCCACTCTCTCTTTCTCGTGCCTCCCCCCCTTGCTCTTATCTCCACCATCCCTTCGCCGACCCCCCTTGCCCCCCCCCTCCTTGCTCACTCTCCTCTCTCTCTTTCCCCCCAAATACCCTCCCTCCTCCCCTCTCTCTTTCTCCCTAAATCTTCCTCTCTTGCTCCTACTCCCTCCATTATCTCTCTCCCCCTCTCTCACCTACCCACTCTCTTTCTCTCCCTCTCCCTCATTCCCTCTTTATCCATCTATGTCTCCTCCTCCCCTCACTCTCTTTTTTCATATCCCTCTCTTTCTCTCCCTCTCTCTCCATCTCCCCTCTCCCTCCCTTCCCATCTCTCTCACTCCCCATCCTCTTCCCTCACTCTATCCTTCTATCTCTCTCTCTCCCCCTCCTTCTCGCTGCCTCCCTTTATCCCTGCCCCATTTATATCCTAGTTCCCCCCTGCCCCCCATCCTTCTCACTCCCCCTCTCTCACCCTCTCTCTCTCTGTCTATGTCGCCCCCTCTCCCTCCCTCAACCCCTCTCTCCCTCTTCCTCTCCCTCTTTCTCTCTCTCTTGCTCCCACTCTCTCACTCCTCCCTCCCCCTTACTCTTTATCTTTCCCATCCCTCTCTCTCCCTATTGCTCACTCTCCTCTCTCTCTCTCCTTTTCCCCTCTCTGTCCCCCCAATACCCCTCCCTCCTTCCCCCTCTCTTTCTCCCTAAATATTCCTCTCTTGATCCTACCTCCCCCATGCTCTCTCTCTCTCTCCTCTTCATACTCTCTTTCTGTTCCTCCCCCTCACTCTCTTTTTTCATATCCCTCTCTTTCTACCCTCTCTCTCCATCTCCCCTCTCTCCCCATTCCCATCTCTCTCACTCCCCCTCCTCCTCACTCACTCTCTACTTCTCTCTCTCTCTCTCGCTTCTCCCTTTACCTCATGCTCTCTCATGCTCTCTCTATCTCTCCCTATCCTTTTCCCTCCCCCTATCTCTCTCTCTCTCTCTCTCTACCTCTCCTCCTTTCTTTCACTCTTCTCCCCTGCTCTCTCCTCTCTCCCCTATCTCTCTGCCTCCCTCTCCCTCTCCTAATTTCTCTCTCTCACCCCCCTCTCTCCCCCCTTTTCTCTCTCGCTCACCCTACTTATCCTTCTTCCTCACTCCCCCTACCCCTCACTCTATCACCCTCGCTCTCGCTCCATCCCTTTATCCCTACCCCATTTCTCCCTAGTCCCCCCCCTCCATCCTTCTCACTCCTCCTCTTTCTCACCCTCCCTCATCCCTCACCCCCCTCTCTCCCACTCCCTCCCTCTCTTTCTTTCTCTCTTTCTCACCCTCCCTCATCCCTCTTCCCTCACCCACCTCTCTCTCACTCCCTCCCTCTCTTTCTTTCTCTCTTTCTCCCACTCTCTTGATCCTCCCTCCACCTTACTCTTTATCTCCCCCATCCATCTATCCCCCTTTCTCACTCTCTCGCTCTTCCTCTCTCCCCCTCCCAATCTCTCTCCAACTCCCTAATCTCTCCCTCACTCCCGCTCTTCTTCCCTCTCTCCCTCCCATTTCTATGTCTCAGTCCTCCTCCCTCTATTTCTCTCCCTACCCTCTCCCTCTTCCTCTTTCTACCTACCATCTCTCACTCATCGCACCCATCCTTATCTCTCATTTCACTCTCCTTCACTCTCCCTACCCCTCCCCCCTCTCTCTCCCTCTCATTCCCGCTCTTTATCCCCACCACCTCTCACACTCTCACTCCCCTCCATCCCTACTTCTCACTCCCTCCCTCTCTCTCCCTCTCAGTCCCTCTCTTTATCCCCACCCCCTCTCACACTCTCACTTTCCTCCATCCCTCCTTCTCACTCCCTCCCCCTCTCTCCCTCTCAGTCCCTAGGACTCTTTATCCCCACCCCCTCTCACACTCTCACTCCCCTCCATCCCTCCTTCTCAATCCCTCCCTCTCTCCCCCCTCTCTTTTTTTCTCTCCCCCCTCATTTTTCTCTCTCTCCCCTCTCTTTCTCTCCCTCTCTACCTTCTTTCTCTCTCCCTCCCTCTCCCTCTCTCTCTCCCCCTCCTCCCCATCTATCTACCTCCTCTCTCCCTCACTCACCTTACCCCTCTATCTCACTCCCACTCAACCTCACACGCACTACCCCGCCCCTCTCTCTCCCTCTCATTCCCTCTCTTTATCCTCACCACCTCTCAGACTCTCACACCCCTCCATCCCTCCTCACTCCCTCCCTCTCTCTCCCTCTCTTTATCCCCACCCCCTCTCACACTCTCAATCCCCTCCATCCCCCCTCCTCACTCCCTCCCTCTCTCCCTCCCTCTCTTTTTCTCTCCCCCCCTCTCTTTCTCTCTCTACCCTCTTTCTCTCTCCCTCCCTCTCCCTCTTTCTCTCTCCCCCTCCTCCCCATCTATCTACCTCCTCTCTCCCTGACTCACCTTACCCCTCCGTCTCACTCCCACTCAACCTCACACGCCCTACCCCTCCCCCCTCTCTCCCTCTTGATCCCTACCTTTACCCCTATCACACCCTCTCCCTCCCTCTCCCTCCCTCTCCCTCTCTTTTTCTCTCCCTACCATCTCTCTCACTCCCCCTCTCTCCCTTCTTCCCTATCCCTATTTCTCTCTCCCGCTTTATTTACCTCCCATCTCCCTCACTCACCTTACCCCTCCCTCTATCTCATTCTCACTCAATCTCATACCCCCTATCCCTCCGTCTCTCCCTCCCTCTTGTTCCCTCCCTTTATCCCTACTCCCCCCCCTCTCCATCACACCCTCTCCCTCTCTTTCTCTCTGTCCCTTCCCTCTCTCTCCCTCTACCGCTGCTCCCTCTCCCAACTTTCTCTCTCCCCCATCCCTCTCTCTCCCCCTTGCTCTCTCTTTCTCTCTCTTCCCCCCTTCTCACCCCCCTACCTACCCTCTCTCCTAGTCCCCCCCATCCTTCTCACTCCTCCCCTCTCTCACGCTTTATGTCTCCCCTTTAACCTCCCTCACCCCCCTCTCTCTTGCTCCCACTCTCTCGCTCCTCCCTTGACCTTACTCTTTATCTCCCCCATCCATCTATCCCCCTTTCTCACTCTACTCTCTCTTTCTCTCTCCCTTTCTCCCCTCCCAATCTCACTCCAACTCCCTAATATCTCCCTCACTCCCCCTCTTCTTCCCTCTCTCCCTATCCTCTCCCTCTCTCCTTCCCATTTCTATCTCTCAACCCCCCTCCCTCTATTTCTCTCCCTACCCTCTCCCTCTTCCTCTTTCTACCTCCCCTTTCTCACTCATCCCACCCATCCTTCTCTCTCATTACCCTCTCCTTCTCTCTCCCTACCCCTCCCCCTTCTCTCTCCCTCTCAGTCCCTCTCTTTACCCCCACCCCCTCTCACACTCTCACTCCCCTCCATCCCTCCTTCTCACTCCCTCCCTCTCAGTCCCTCTCTTTATCCCTTCTCCCTCTCACACTCTCACTCCCCTCCATCCGTCTTTCTCCTTCCCTCCCTCCCTCTCCCTCTCCCTCTTTCTACCTCCCCCTCCCCCTCCTCCCCATATATCTACCTCCTCTCCCTCACTCACCTTACCCCTATGTCTCACTCCCACTCAACCTCACACCCCCTATCCCTCCCTCTCTCTCTCCCTCTTGTTCCCTACCTTTATCCCTATGTCCCCCTCTCTTTCCATACCCCTATACCCCCCTCTCGCTCCCTTTCCGCCCTCGCCATACCCCCCTCTCCCTCCCTTTTTGCCTCTCTTTCTCCCCTCCCCTCTTTTTCTCTCCCTACCATCTCTCTCACTCCCCCTCTTTCCCTTCCTCCCTATCCCTGTTTCTCTCCCCCCCTCTATTTACCTCCCTTCTCCCTCACTCACCTTACCCCTCCTCCCTCTTTCTCCCCCTCTTCTTCCCTACCTTTATCCCTACCTCCCCCTCTCCATCCCACCCTCTCCCTCTCTTTCTCTCTCACCCTCCCCTCTCTCTCCCTCTCCCCACATTCTCTCTCCCTCATCCTCTCTCCCCCCCTTGCTCTCTCTTTCTCTCTCTTCCTCCCTCTCACCCCCTTGCCTACCCTCTCTCTCACCCCCCCTCTCCCGACACCTTTCTGTCTCCTCTCACTCTCTCTCCTTCCCCTCTCGCTATCTCTATCCCATTCTCTCCCCCTCCACTCTCTCTATATCTCTCCCTCAGTTCCCCTACCTCTATTTCTCTCCCTACCTTCTCTCTGAATCCCTCTCCCCCGTACCCCTCATTCGCTCTCTCTCTCTCTCTCTCTACAACCACCCTTCCCACTACCTCCTTACTTCTCTCTCTCCCCCTACCTCTTTCTCTCTCTCCCTACCCTCTCTCTCACTCCCCCTCTCCCCCCTCACTATCTCTCTCCATTCTCCCCTTACTATCTCTCTACTTCCCTACCCCCATCTCTCGCTCCCCCTTCCTCTATTTATCTCCCTACCTTCTCTCTCAATCCCTCCTTGCCTCCCTCCCTCCTTCCTTCCCTTTTTCTCCCTTTATCACTCTCCACCCTCTCTTAATCCCCATATCCCCCCTCCTTTCTCTCTCTCTCTACCGCCCCCTCTCTCCCCACTACCTCCTTACTTCTCTCTCTCCTCCTACCTCCTTCCCTCTCTCACTACCCCTCCCCATCCACCTCTCCCTCTCCCACTACCCCTCCCCATCCACCTCTCCCTCTCCTCCCCCTCTCTCTTCCCCTACCTCCTTCCCTCTCTCACTCCTCCTCCCTACCCTCTCTCTCTCACTCCCCCTCTCTTGACACCTTTCCCTCTCCTCCAACTCTCTCTCCTTCCCCTCTCTCCCATTCTCTCCCCCTCCCCTATCTCTATCTCTCTCACTCCCTCCCCCCAACTCTCACTCCCCCTCCCTCTTTTTCTCTCCTTACCTTCTCTCTCAATCTCTCTCCCCCTTCCCTTCCTCGCCTTCTCTCTCTCCCTTCGTCCCTTTCCCTCCCTTTATCCCTCTCCACCCTCTGTTAATCCCTGTATCTCCCCATCCACCTCGCCCTCTCCCTCTCCTCCCCCCCTCTCTATCTCTCTCTCCCCCTCTCTGACTCCCCTTCCATCTATTTATCTCCTCTCGACCTCTCCCTGCGGCCCCTCCCCCTCCACCTCTCTCTCCCCCTACTACTTTCCCTCTCCGCCTCCCCTCCCCATCCACCTCTCTCACTCCTCTCCCCTCTCTATCTTTCTCTCCCCCTCCATCTATTTATCTCTTCTTGATCTCTCTCCCTCTCTCTCACTCCCCTTCATCTATTTTTCTCCCTATTTCTTCTATTCATATAAAAGAAAACCTAAAAATAAAACAAGGATATTAACCTAAAACAACACTTATCGTTTTGAAATTTGGTCTTTCCACGATCTAGAACAAATATTTGTAATTATTCTTTTTTATACCCTACAACCAAAATAAATGGAGAGAAAGATTCAAAACTTTAATCAATATTGTTTTCATCGCAGAATTCATCAGTCTTCTCTTAAAAAAAAATGAAGTTAAAGATGATTAATGTAATTTAGAGGCCAGCAATGATAAAAGCACAAAACCCATAAAGATGAAACAACATAAAAGACTTATCTAACTCCCAGCACATCCAAAATTTTTAAAATAGAAATATATAAAGAGCACGATAATAATAATACTCACAATGTACATATATTGCTCCTCAACTGCCATATCTACTCTAAGAAAAAAGAAATTACAGTAAAGCCACCAACCATTTGTATCTCGCAAAAAAGTCACTATTCATATTCCTCTATTCATGCAAAAAAAACTTAAAAGCAGGGATCTTAACCTACTGAATAACTATTTGTAATTATTATTTTTTCTACCCTACAACCAAAATAAATAGGGAGAAAGATTAAGAACTTGAATCAATATTGTTTTCTTTGTAGAACTCATCAGAACGTCTTCTATATCTTTTTTAAAAATGAGTTAAAGATGATTAATGTAATTTAGAGGTCAGCAATGATAAAAGCACAAAAACCAGAAAGCTGAAACAACTTAAAATTGCACGGAAGCCCGAGAGACGAATTTTAAAATAGAAATTAAAGAAAGAGCATAACATATGTAAACAAAAGTAATATAAGAGATGTTTGATGGCTTCTGTGTCTCCTGAGGAACACATTCATTTTCAAAATATTCTTCCCCCACGAGACCAAACGAGGCATCGCTCTATTAATCACACCATTAAGTGAACAAATATTCATATTCGAAAATACATGCAGAGCAAAATATTATTCTCCTAGGGTTTTGATGTAAAATACCAGCAAACAGATAATAGAAGATATATTGGCTGATCAAGGGAATTCAAACTGCAACCAGAATGTATATATATATATATATATATATATCACAACATGTAATATTGGCTGATTAAAGGAATAGAATGAAAAATTGAAAACAACAAAACCCTGTGAAGAACGATTTGCTTTGAATTTGAAGATTTCTTGATTGAATAATTTTGGCAGATTGATTAATGAGCTCAAGTGGCAACAAAATTTCCACCGAGCTACACCATATCAAGATTTAATTACTTGTGAAAACCATTAGGCTTGAATGCACCTGCAATTAAATGGGATGAATGTATCGCAATTGTAATTGATCAATCCATGGCCAACTTCTTTTAAATTCCCTTTGCTTCATCTTTTCTTCATCCATAACCAATAATTTTGATTGAATAATTTTGACAGACTAATTAATGAGCAACAAAATTTCCACCTAACCGCACCAAATCAAGATTTAATTACAGTGAAAACCGATATAGATTTGAATGTACCTGCAATTAAATGGAATGAATGTTCCGCAGTTGTAATTGACTAGTGAATGGCTAACCGTCCATGCCCTTTGCTTCATCTTTCTGTCATCCATAACCAACCCTAAAGAACAATACAAAGAACCCCAGAACTTCAAAACTACAAGCAGACCCACTACTACATAGTGGATTGGAGATTTAGACCAAGAGAATGATGAGACCAACCCTAAACAGAGTTATATAAAGTATTCTTGTGGTTTTTCCTTTTCTAAAAAAACCAAATCCTTTCCTATTTAAAATTGTCTATTAGTTTTTTAAACAACGGCTAGCCAAATGTCTACTATCTTTTATCAACCGCTAGTCAAATCGATTTGGAGCAACTTCCAAATCATTTTCTAACCATTTGGAGCAACTTCCAAATCCTTTTCTAGCCGTTTGGAGAAACTTCCAAATCTTCTTACAGCCGTTTGGAGCAACTGTTAAAAGGATAGCAAAATTAGCTGTTAACTTTTGCTGGTGTGCAATTCTGGGTGTGCGAGTAGTTGTTAATTCTTTTCTGTTGTTTCAGATTTTTGGCTTTATCATTGCTGACCTGCAAATTACATTAACCGTCTTTAACTTTAGCTTTTTAAAGGAACGAGAAGACATTCTCATGAGTTTTACGAAAAACAATTGATCGGAGTTCTTCATCTTTCTGTCCATTTATTTTGGGTTGCAAGGTAGAGAAGAGAATAAGTACAAATATTTCAAAACCGTGAGTTTTTTTTTAAAGGTTAACACTCCTGTCTTTTTGACATGAGTAGAAGAATAGTAAGTTTCTTGCTGGATACAAACGGTTGGTATCTCGACTGAAATTTCCTTTTTCATGGAGTAGATGTGGCCCTTGAGGAGCAATATATGTATTTTTTATTATTATTATTGTTAAATTCGTATAAGATATTAAAATTTAAGTTATTGTCTTAGGACACCATTCTCCCACGAGAATAAAAGATAGAATCTCGGAATGATGGAATGCAGGAATGCTTCTCATCTTCCTCACCATCTATTAAATAGAACAACATTGGAAGGGGAACCACATGCACACACTCCATGTGTCTGCCAGTGACTTTGATTTTTAGCTTTCTTGTTTTATTTCTTTACTTTTCTTTTGATTTTTAGCTTTACTGATAGCTTTACTGATTTTTTTTATTGTTTTGTTTGTTTTATTTCTATTTATTCTTATTTAGAGTTTTAGTATAGTTATTACTATTTTTATTTTTATTTATTTTCTTGTATATTTTTAAATATCATTTATTATTTAACATTTATGATTTATTATTTTTATTATTTATTGTTAAGTGATTTGTTATTTATTATTTATTATGATATTATTTATTATTATTTTTATTATTTATTATTAAGGGGAGGGATATTACATACTCCCCCCCTTTAAGGAACTTCGTCCCGAAGTTATGTTGAATTATGTATTATGTATTATTTTTATTATTTATTACTTATTATTTTATTTACTTCCTGTTGCCAACACCCTCTACTGAACTAGTATAACCAGCATGCATCGAAAGTCCCCAACACCCCGGGAATCTCAAGGAATCTCTGTCCTTTTTCCCACTTTCGGCACCAGGCTAAGCCTGACCTGGTCTGTATCCTAGTCCAAGGCTGGCCCCAAGGCTCGCGCCTGACTCAGACCTCATCTGCCCCAAGGCAGGCATCCGGTCCGGTACTCAATGACCCGGGCATCTCGCAAGGCTGGCCCACTCCCTCCACAACTACTAAGGTGCACAACCCCAGGCATCGAAGTCCTTTACATCCCTTCCAGACTTCGGCATCCCAATCCAATAACAGGCACCTAGCCTAGAACATCAGGCACTTGGCCTCCTCAAGATGGTCCCATAGCTCTTCTAGAGCTATCCATCAAGAGCTATACACAAGACAAAGGAACCACTGGCATATGTAGTGTTGATTGAGTTTTGTCCCAGCCCATATGGTGTTACTTATTCTCCCTCGTGCGTATGGGCTCACACGAGATCATCAAATAAACCGGCCCTCTCGGCCCATTTGTGGAGTCCTGTGAATCATCACATCTCCACATGCATCCAATGCATTAACCATACCATCATAGTATCATAGGAAATAATCCACATGCCAACTCTTGCATGTCATCATAAGAACGTTCATCTTTGTTAATTGCAACATTATGAATAATAAGGAACTGCATGCTCATGCATGTCATAGATTTGTACGAAACTATCGCATGCTTCAGTTATACCATCAACATAATTATATTAAAGACATATCATGACTTCTCATAAATGAACCACATGTCAATAATCCTCATATTATAGCATCATAATTCCTATGCCATGTTATGCATATCATATCCATCATGAGTATTGAACATTAAATACCTATCATCACTTAGTAAATGAATATGTCAATATATCTTGACATAACAGCATAATACCTCTGCATATCGCTACTATTGTATGGATACCTTATCACTATAAGAACCATATGTACATCATTATCTTCCTACCATGATAGCATGAAACATCGTCAATATGTTTTCATCAAGTTGTCAATTACTTTTCAATAATCAGTTCACCTTCTTTCTACTAGGTAGTTGATTATTTACACCAACGGTATAATCATCTAAGTACATCGTTAAATTTCACATGAGCCTCAACATCTTGAGTCTTAATCTCTCATCATATATTCTTCCTAGTGATAGAATCATTATTTAAATCATCTATCACAAAATTAAAATCCTTTGATTTTACATCCTTTTACCCTTTGGCTTACTGATTCCAATATCGCTATATGCAATTGCATATAAACATTTTTCAATCATGATTTAATTTTATATAATGCTTAATTTACTTGCAAGGATTTGTTAATCCATGTTGACTTATTTAATAATCAGCACTTCATCCACAGAAATATTTTCTCATCTCGTCGAGTTCGTAAAGTTCGTATCTCAATACCACTTGATTGCTTTATCATAAATTCAGTTTCATCAAGTTGGGTAAAAGACTCTTTCTTATTAAATAGTATCATTATTTTAGATTTTGAAACAGTTGGAAACACTACTACCATCATTGTCCATGAGAAACTTAAATGTGGAAACAACCTCTTTTAACGTTATGGAAAGTCCTACTCATGAAATAATGAGTCAAGTACAATCTCTATTAGTTGACTTTCACTTTTTTTGTCACTATGTACACAATCTTTCTCAAGGTATCCGTCTAAAATTTCTAGCAACACTCCTTCCTATATCTTCCTCGTTTATTATCATTTGGTCATCATGCAACTTCACACCTTCACATTTTTAAAATATGTAGATCATCATTATGACCATTACCAATCATGTTTATAGCTCTACTCATTAATACCTTTAAAAGAACTTTCTTCTTGATAGAACATCCCTTCATTTTCTCCTATCTGATATTCATAGATATATTTTTCTTTTTCTCCTTGTCTTGATTTCCTACTATTCCATGTCTATTGGCTTCAAAAATGGAAGTTTCTTCACTTCATTCTATTTTATTAAATCGACTTGAATTTCTCACCTCCAATCATTGTGGTTTTTCCTCCTCTCCTATAGCACTGATATACCTTGGAAATGTTGTTACTATTTCCAACTTGGGTAAGACCTGATAAATAAATTCATTAAGATAGCTACCAAGTGTAATCCACTTATCTTTTCCTGTTTTAAGACATCAACATAATAAAATCTCCTTATCATATGTCTTGTTATCCATAATTCATTCATACAGTTAGTCACCTATGAAAAATTTTACAATGTGGCTCTCCCATTGTTATAGATGTTGTTATGCACACAACTTATCTTCTCCAATCATTCTATTTATCATACCTTACAGGTTCCTTAAAATAACCTTCATTATTACCCTGATTTTTCAAGTTCATTGGTTGATTGCCAATATTTTCTTCTTTATGTGCATCATCCTTAGATAGACCTTATAGTGATACCTTTAGAGTACCAAGTCATGATTGTACCAACTCTTCCATTATGTTCTAAAATCGGTTGTTTCTTCTTATTGATTTCTTACCCCTGTTGTGATACTTCTTCTCTACGATCCAAGTTGGCCATAACACATGAACTATCATGAGCAAGTTTCTCCTTTCCATTTCTCTTTCGACATCTTTATCACGAAACCTCATGTAACATTATACTCAACATCTAAACTTGAATCCAACTCTGTACGATTTGCCATTGAGAATATAGTAGTAAATGTGCAGATACATGTAATCTGAATGGCAATGGCAGTGTAAAATTAAATTTATTAGAAGATCATATTGAGAAAGTTGTGTTCTTGCAATAATAGACCAGAGAAATGCCAAGCAACTGCTATTGCTAAAGGACAATGAGAACAACAATCCAACCCAAATATTTAGTGAATAGTATGATCAACATTCAAGGAATGTTATTTCTGTGTTTTTAGATTAGATTGAACAATGAAATAATGAACAGATGCTAGTGAACAATGATTATCTAAAGGTAATAAGATATCAGAGTTTATCCATTGTCAATTGGAACAGATTTCACTATTTTAGAGCACTTTAATTGGTGACAAATTTCCACTTCAATTATCCAAATACATCAAGTGCTATGTAAACTGTGTTGTAAAATGAACCGGTGGTGAGTAGTTACACCAACAGTAAAGATTTGTTACAAAAAACATGCCAGTATACCATTTCAATAGTGCAATCTTTTAGAGAATTATACATCGTCAATTATGGGTAGATTATCAGTATCCAAGATTAAAAGATTAAATTTTGTGCTGTAGAGTGAAATATTTAAGTATCTGTTTAAGCAATCATAACTTATGTTAGAAGAACTAAATGGACTGCTTTAACAAAATAAATCGTTAAACAAATTTATTGAATGTATCTTGAGATTTTTATGGCTATTAAATAATTACTCTCAGGAAATTTAAGAAATCAAACCATCAAAGAAATATTCCACACCATAATAAGAAGAGACACTGTCACCCGACCCAGAACCAGATCGGATGACTGAGAAGGTTATTCCTCCCCAACACCAAAATAAAATCATTTTATTAATTATATGGCCTGCCTGCAAGCGCACCCACGAAGGCAACACCATATCGAATCCCTTAAATTACAATACATTTAGCCATATTAACTGCCCCGATAAGACATAAATTGCCTGCATAAGACATAAGATTGTAAGCTTGCGGCCATGGATATGTTCCTGCAAATTCCATTGTTCCTTTCGACAACAATGTCGAGAAATATGCACACACTATAATATCAATAGTACCATTTCCTCATCCAAGGAATAATTATAGCCCGATCACATAATCTCCACCCACTCAAATAGCCAACTACATACTTGGTGGCTCTCCAGCTCACAAATGCAAAAGTTGTTGGCGCTTGGACCACGGTGTTTAACAACTAGCAGCAATCATTGCAAAAGGGCGAGCAATTATTTTCGTTCATATCAGAAGGAATGCAAATAGATTAGCGGACCTCCTTGCCAATAAAGGGGTGGAAGATAATCTGGCTTTGTGTTAGCTCACACAGAGTTCTCTCTCAACTGTCACCTGGTTCTCTCAATGTCAACCCTCATCTCTCAAAAGAAACCTCCGAGGGAGTCCTCAACCATTGACATGTATCAAGATAAAAACAAGCCTCATGGAGATAGCTCTGGTGGTCCACCCAAGCTTACAAAAAATCTCATGCCTATAACATTTTTGTTAATAAATGAAAGCTTTTTATAATAAATTTAAATAAATTTTCAAAAAAATATCTTTGACATTTAAATTTAAAAATGATTACAATGATACGTTAAAAAAAAATACTAATTTATTAACTCCAAATTTCAATAATAAAATAAAGAAATTTGGAAATAACTAAATACATTTTCTGGAGAAAAAAATAAATAAAAATAAAATGAGAAATCCATATAATGATATACCCAAAACTATCAATGATTAACTCCAAATCTCAATAATACAATGGATTATGGTAAACTCCAAATCTCAGTAATACAATAGATTATAGTTAACTTCAAATCTGAGTAATAAAATAAGAAACTAAGTCCCTGGCTCAATAAAAATAAATAAAATAAAAGGTGATTTTATATATAAATAAACGTAACATCTATCCTTTGATACTTTTGGCATGAAGTTAAACTGGGAATTATGGAGAGCCAAGAATAGAAATATATTTGATGGTATTCCCGTAAACACTCATGAGATTTGCGCCAACATTGTGACGTGGATGGGCACACAAGATATAAGTCTGCATAAGGATAAAGACCTGAGTTATGGATATATACATCCATGCATTGAATTTCATGCCAGTTATTTTGATCAAGTTATTTTGACGTCCAGGTGGAGCTTGATTTTGGATATGTCACAGGAAACAATGCAAAATACATTGCCACGGTAGCTAAAACATGAGGGCAGAGATACTGTTATTATAAGGTTTATTTTGGTTTACAAAGAAACTTTCTATGGACAATCTCTTATAAATAGAATGTTGAGAAATACTGTTTTTTTTTCTCCACCAAATCTTGAAAGCTGACTTAACTACATACACAATCTCAAACAATCCTTTGGGTACCTCACTCTCCAACACATATTAAAGGATTCTAACACTGGTTGATTCTCTATGAAAAAGGGGTCTTTCTGTGGCGGCTGCCACAATGCACTTCCAATTCCTGGTGTAGAACACTCTTGTATAAAATGACTCCATTCCACTTCCATAATATTTATTTTGTCTATGTCTATTCAATTTGCAGAATATTTGAATATACTTGACTCCATACTAAGACAAATAATCATTATGACAGTAGGTCTATGATTTGGTACTCTTTTTGAACTTTCATGCCTAAGATTTTTTATTTTTTTTTTTTCCTTATAGATATTGGACATGGAGATTTCTATCTCAAATCGGATTGACTAGTTGTAATGTATATTTTAAGATTAACTAGATATAATGTATATTTGTTTGAATATGTACTGGTACTATATATAAACCAGTTTTTTTTCTTTTGCTTTTCTGAAAAACAAATATACGCTGCAAAGAACTGAAGGAACAGAAATCCTCATAATAACAATTTGAACCCGCCATTCCAATGGGTTTTTCTGTACAAATAGATCAATTTTAAATCCAAACTATATCGTGATAGGCTCCAAGTTAATGCATTTAAAACAAACTAAATTTATTTAAGTGGATTTTTTATACACATCATAAACTGAGACGAGCATACAGGAGATATAGTAGAAATCTAAATACCAAATTCTAAAAGCATTTGTTTTTTTTTTTTCTACTGTTGGTACACGGAATCCTTGCTATGTTATCTTCAAATAAAACACAAATACATGACGAAAGAACTCTTCAAATAAAACGCAAATACATGACGAAAGAACTGTATGAAGCCTTATTACCAACGTCCGGAATATGTGTTTAAGGAGTTTGGTTATAATAACCATTGTCGGCAACATATTCTATGTTTAAGCAACAACCCTTTATTGAATAGAAAATTTCAAATGTTTTCCACAGTAAACCATAACAATAGAAATATTCCAACCTACCTGTAAAAAGTTTTTATAGTTGTAAAGCTCAAATGGAGTCCTCTATTACAACTGTGTACCATGCTCAAACCCAGTGCGTAGGAACGGGGCACATAAAATATATATTTGCAGATAGTTTTAGGCAGAATTTATTCGTCTAACAAAAAAAATGAGTCTTTCATTATATGAAAAGGTTCTGAATGCATTTTCTCACTGGACAGGCTGCATAGCAGGGTTCCCTCCCATTTGGATACTAAAATTGTTGAAATAAATTAACAGATTCCTGTTTCATTATAATCTATCCATATATATAATTTGTTCTTAATATATATTTTGCAAGTGCTAATTTCAATTTTTCAAAACATATCCAACGCATGGGAATCTCGTTTTCTTGTGCTAGTAGACGGTTTATTTCCAGAATTAGCACAAACATTACCATCTTCCAAATTACATATTCGTTCCCATTTGATATAAAAAATCGTTTTGATAAAAGCATTGAATTGGAATTGATATAAACATGGCAAGTGGGCATTGATTGTGGAACGCCAGAAGAATGGAGGAAATTGCAACGTACTGTAAAATGAGATATCATATTTGCCCTTCAGTAATCAATCCGTGATACAGGGTATTCACTAAAAACAATTACTTCTCTACTAAAATGAGATTAATATTGAAATCCTCCGTAAAAAGCGATTACCGGGCATCAAATTAAAGATTTTCGACTACAGTGTGATTGGTGCCGAAGAATCAAGCTTTCCAAGCTGTTACCTCCTAGAAAATGCGGCCATTAAATAAACAGAAACTTTTTCCGGAGATAGAAGTAATTTTGGTCTTTATCTGAACTAGAAGGTGGGCGGAGAAAAAATGAAAAATGCAAGTATTGACAAGTGATTCTTGTTAAATGTAATTAAAAAAAAATTACAAGACCTTTGCTTAACACTGTAAAGACTCAAATCAAAGCGTGTTCGGTCTTTCACGCCTCCAAACAAAATTTTACTCACAATCCGCTGCCTAACAATGAAACCCACCGCAGCACACGCAGCAACAGATAATACCAAGATTGCTCGCGCGGTAGCTTTGCCCATTTTTTCTCACACAATAATCAATAACTTTTCACCGAAATTTTATTGAGAAAATTACTCCTGGGCATCAATAACTGCTGCAGGGTAGCAAACTACCTGAAAATACCTTATGTGAATAAACATATATTCGAAATAATTCTGATTGAAGGGCTCAGAAGAGGCCTTTGGAAGCTCGAGTACTTCCAATAAAATCAAATTAACAGAAGATCTGAGGCGAGACGGGGATTGAGAAGACAACAAATATGTTAATATTAAAACAACATATATTTAAACAATTGTTAAAAATGGCTAACGAATTAATGAAAACAAATCAAAATTGCGGAAATTTAAAAATCTCAATTCCAAAGTTCAGTTACCGTGGAAATTAACTTGTAGGAAAATAAGCAACCTGTAACTTCAAAAACAAGTCAAGTTAAATATTCCGACAAGATAATTTTTTTTTAAATGCCCATAGGCCCTAAGGGTTGAGCCCTGCTCTAATACCATATGTAACAGTCCAAAATAAATATCTAATTAACTTTTCTAATTAACATTATATTCAAATAAGAATAGTGCTTACCTGTCGTAGAAGTAGACTTATCGCAATAAGGTTTTGGGGACGACTCTCCACCCAACCGTAGGCTCAATTGTGCAAGGATTCTGCTACAACTGGCCACCCCCGAGCCCTCAATCAACGTACTACTGCCAGTGACTCCTAAGTCTTAGAACACCATTCTCCCAAGAGAATGAAAGATAGAATCTCGGAATGATGGAATGCAGGAATGCCTCTCATCTTCCTCACCATCTATTAAATAGAACAACATTGGAAGGGGAACCACATGCACACACTCCATGTGTCTGCCAGTGACTTTGATTTTTAGCTTTCTTGTTTTATTTCTTTACTTTTCTTTTGATTTTTAGCTTTACTGATAGCTTTACTGATTTTTTTTATTGTTTTCTTTGTTTTATTTCTATTTATTCTTATTTAGAGTTTTAGTATAGTTATTACTATTTTTATTTTTATTATATTTATTTATTTTCTTGTATATTTTTAAATATCATTTATTATTTAACATTTATGATTTATTATTTTTATTATTTATTATTAAGTGATTTATTATTTATTATTATTATTATTTATTTTGTATTATTTATTATTTATTATTATATTATCTATTATTATTTTTATTATTTATTATTTATTATTAAGGGGAGGGATATTACAATGTAGCCCAATGACTGAGCTGCTCTCATCTGCGCTTATCATCATGCTACCCATTACGCTGCATCTTCCATCATCATGCAACCCTATTCATCATCATGCTAACCTTTAATGACATGCCCTACATTCATCATCATGCTGTCTTATTCATCATTTTGCTGCCCATGCCCATCATGATATGAGACTGATCATCCTTATCATTCTCATTATGTTGAGACTATAACCATCATTACTGCTTATGATCCTTGTCATTGTGATTGCATATTTAATACTTCACGTCACTGCTATACAAGATGTATGTCACCGAGATCTTCTTCATCCAATGTTGTGATCATACATCAAGACTGCTGCAAGTATGCCTAGGGTTTATCATGTCATGTAGACTTACTAAATTAGCATACATAGGTATGCAAAGCTTCATGTATGATCTGTGGCTACAACAATTATGACTGCGGCTTCATGACTTGATAGCGGCTTCATGCCTTGACTGTGTCTTCGTGCCTGCTTCCGAAATCTGAACATGACTGCACCTAATACCCTAGCCGAGGTGCAGTCATACCTTAATACGAACCTGCTCCTCCATGCACAAGTTCTGTGCTTCTATGGTTGCATGTTAGGTGTCTCTATTTACTACGTTTAGGGTTGTTTGGATAGTGCCTCCATTAATTTCATATGGATGTCTCATCACCTACATATATGTGACTCCATGAACTACGTATGGATGTCAGCGTGTAAGGAGTCTCTATGCCCTGCGTATAATTGTGGTAGGGCTCCTTTCAACTGCGGCTTCACCATGAACAGTGTATAAGGTTTCCATAACTACGTAAGATTCTTTATTTATTGTGTGTAAATGACTACTTTGGATTAGGGCATCATCTGCAGCTAGGGCATCATACTAAGCCAGTGTATTCTTTAGTGTCTCTCCTTCTCCAAAAACCCAAGAGGTGGAGAGGAGATCACATTAAGAGGATGTCAAAATGACTTCAAGTCCTCTTCTATTTATACTAACACATAGATGATGAATAGACATGTCTATTGGGCTTTTGAGCCTACTCTGCTGGTCGACTTGACAATTTGTCTTATAACATAAATAAATTCATAACTCCATGAATACTTATCGGAATCGGATGATCTTTAGATCAATCCTACACCTCTAGATGAGAGGGATCCAATAAAAATATCAACTACCATAAATAATATGATCCACACGGAGTTTGGCCCTAGTTGCCAATTTTAACATATTTGGACCAAGTCTAGAAGGAGGGGTTTCCCTAGGCCATAAACCAAGAATCACAAGTACCAAGGGTGATAAATGGAGCTATAACAATCCCTTATTTTCCATTTCTACAAATGTAGGTCTATCTTCATTACTACTACTAGATGCATGGCTATTTCTATCTTCAGAAACTTCACATGAAAATCAAGAGGAAAATGACATATCTCTTTACATTTATCACAGAGAAACAACATACCTTTAGAGCAACATGACCTCTTATCTAGGTCTTCTTCTTCACCATCCTTGGAGTGAAGATCAAAAATTTGCTCACAAGAAGAAATATCTTCAACCTTTTGAGCATCTTTCCTCTTAGATGCCTTCTCCTTTCTCTTCCTTTTCTTCTTATCACCAACAACTACATGTTATAGTTCACTACTTGAGCAACAAGGTTCATTGACCTCCTCTGTTGCTGCATAAATTTCTCCTCCATATAGAAATTGCAATCTGTCCAACATTTCTTTTGCTAACTCACAATGCCTCACTTTATCAGCGTCTGGGTTAGACAACCCTTTAATGGTGATTTCCTTGGCTTCTGTATTGAACTCATTCCTCTCTCCATATATCATAGACAACCAAATGTCTTCATTGATTACCATTAAATATGCTTCCATTCTAATCTTCTAGAGCTCATAGTCTGATCTACTTAAAAATGTAACTCTTTCTGATGTTAGCCAAACTTGATTAGCCATTATTTCCCTTTGTTCTACCTTCTAGCGATTAAGCTATTCCTAAAGGAACCTTGCTCTGATACCAATTCTTGGAAACAATGTTAATACTAAGAAAGCCGGGGAGGTGAATTGGTATTGAGGCTAATTCAAACTTTTCTGCCAATTTATATTTAATATTTAAACATTACATCCATTCATGTGAGTAATCACAATACATCATATGTAGTAACATAAATCATCACATGAACACAAGCACCATGAGCAACATACACATTGGACACAAAGGTTTAACGTGGAAACCCTTCCGAGAGAAAAACCACCAAAGCTTGTTTTGTTATTGATGTAAAAATAAGAGCACCTACTCTATTACATCAATTTGTTTATGAGCCACCACTCACAAGAAGCACCAATTCCCCTTGATTGGTTTCTAGCACCCACTAGAAGGAAGCACCAACGCCCTCCTTTTGTAGACACCTGATCAACTTACTGTAAGTACCATGTGAAGCACCAACTTCATGGATTTATTGCAAGCACTAACTTGCAGCTCCTTGGATTTGTGCAAGAGTCAACTTGCAAGAGGTGCCAACCCCAAGCTTTCTTCATACACCCACTAGAGATGGAAACACCAACTTCCTATATGCAGGGTCCAACCCACATTTGTCACCCGGATTTGAACTCAGGTCACATCCCTCTCTCTCCCCTCTCCCATCTCTCTCACTCCCTCTCCACCTCCCTCACTCTCTCCTTCTCTCTATTTATCTCAACCACTCTCCCTTACCTTCTCTCCCTCTCCCTCTCTCTTTGCCCCCCATTCTCTCTCTCTCCCTCATTCCTCTCTCTCTTTCTCCCTTTTGCTCCTCCCTTTACCTCATTCTCTCCCTTAACCTCACCTCTCCCTCTTCATTTTTTTCTCTCCCTCTGCCACCCTACCCCTCTTCCTCCCTTCCTCCCTCTTACTCCATCTTTCCCTCTCTCTATCTATCCCCCTCCATCTACTCCCCCTTCCTTATTCTCCTCTCCGTTGCACTCTTTATCCTTCTCCCTCTCAATCTCTCATCACCTCCCCTCTCCCACTTTCTCTCACTTTTGCACCCCCCTCTCCCTCCCTCTCTCCTCCCCTCTGCCTCTTCTTCTCTACCTCCATCTGTCTCTCTCCCTCTACCCCTCCATCTCTTTTTCTCCCCTTTGCTCTCTTCTTCTCCATCCCTCACCCCACATATCTTTTTTCTCTCCTACCCTCCCTCTCACCCTTCTCTTCATCTCTCTCCCTCTCTGCCCCCCTCCCCCTCTCATTCCCTAAACAATGTAAACTTTGAAATGAGAACTATAAACTCAAAACGAGAACTTTGGCCAAAAAACCCCTAAAAAACATCAAAAACAGTGCTAAAAACGAAAAGTGTTGATGTTGGAATAACACCCTTTTTTTTGGGGGTAAATTTTGAACATGTTTTAAAAATGGCAGTAAAACCAATTTTTTGTACAAAAAAAGTCCAAGAAACACCTTCAAAATGAAAAGTGTTGATGTTTGAATAACACTTTTTTTTCAAGGGTAATATTTCAACATTTCGAAATAATGGTGTAAAATATTTTATCATGACCCTAAAAAACATTAAAATTTTAAAAAAATAATGAAAACATAAAATAAAATTAATAATTAAAAAATTAAAACAATGAAAATACACAAAACAAAAAAAGTTAAAAAAAATAACAAAACATAAATTAAAGTATATACTAAAAACAAAACATAAAATAAAATAAAATAAAAATAAAAAATAAAAAAAATCAATCATAAAAATGTAAAAAAAATAAAATTAAAAAACTAAAAAAAACTTAAAAATTATAAACAAATAAATAGTAAAAAAACATATTTACAAAATATATATATATATATATATATATATATTGTAAACCATAAAAAATTGGCAAAAGTATATATATATATATATATATATATATATATATATATCTTGTAAACCATAAAAAAATTGGTAAAAGAAGAGAAAAAACAAGGATATGGAAAAGAAACAAAATTAAATAAACTATAAAATTAAGTAAGTAAAAGTAGAAAAATTTAAAAAACAGTAACAAAAAAAAGAAAATTAAAAACAGACTAGATTTAAAAAATAAATAGAAAATTAACAAAATAGAAATATTTAAAACTACTAAAATTAAGATTAAAAGGTTGATTACTTAAAATATAAAAATATATATAAAAAAGACAAAAAAAATAAAATAAAAAATGTTAAAAAAAATTATCTCATAAACCATAAAAGAATTTGGAAAAAAAAACCAAAATAAAAAAAAATATAAATATAAAATTAAGTAGAAAAAAATAAAAAATAAAAAATAAAAAAAATCAACAAAAAAAAATAAAAACTAGTAAAATTAATATTAAAAACATTTAAAAAAAGCTTAAAAAACAAAAATAAACTCAAATTATAAAAAAATACCAAAAAAATGAAAATTTTAAAAATATATATGTGAAATATGTATTTTTGATTTTAAAAAAAATCAAATATTTTTTTTTGTTAAACTTGCATTTAAAAAAAAAAAAAAAATTAAATTTGTTTTTTTAAACCATTTGTTTTTATTTAAAAAAAATGATTAAAAAACAAAAAAATGATTATATATATATCTATATATATATATATATATATAAACCATTTTTTTTGAAAACAAAAAAAATTATTAAAAAAATTTAATCAAGTTTTTTGTTTTGTTTTGTTTTTGTTTTTTGTTTTTTTGTTTTTTTTTAAATTATGGGCGGCTGGTGGGTGGGGAGGCGATTCACGCAGGCCCCTCCGTCCATGGTCGCACCACCATGGGCAGCCGAATCGCCCCTCTGCCCGCCCGACCATCCATAATATATATATATATATATATATATATATATTAATAATATTTTTTTAAATAAAAAAAAGTTTGTTTAAATTTTTTAATTATATTTTTGTTTTAAATAGATAAATAAAAACTTGTTTAAAGAAAATTAAAATTTTAATAATTTGTTTTTTGAAATAAAAAAAACACATAATGGTTTAATTTTTTTTTTAATATTTATTTTTTTAAATAAAAAAAAAGCAATTTGTTTAAAAAAAAAATTAAAATTAATTTTTGTTTTTTAAATAAGAAATGTAAGTTATATATATATATATATATATATATATATATATATTAAATGTTTTTTAATTTTTTTGTTTTATATTTTTAAAAATATATATATATATATATATATATATATATATATAAACTTTTTTTTTTTTAAAGTAATCAACATTTAAAAAAAGAAAAATAAAACAACTTGAAAATTTGTTAAGTAATCATAATTTTAAAAAAATGGAAATAATAAATTTTAAAGTGTGAAAAATAAATCCTCAAAAAAATAGGTATGTTGTATCAACATGTTTCAAAATCAACATGAAAATCACTAACATTTAAAAACAAATATTTATATTTGATACATAAGAAAATTTAAATTGTCAAAAATATGAAAAAAAAAAGAATTGTATTCTGCGTCACCACTTTTTAAAATCGGGTCACGTTTTTACTACCCCTATGAAACGAGTAATTGTATCAGTGATTTAAAGTGCTAAAAACTATGTTCTAAAAAAAATATTTGTGTTCTGCATCGCCCCTTTTCCAAATCGGGTCAATTTTTTGCTATCTCTATGAAACAGGTAACAATATCAGCTCCTGTTTCAAAGTTTACATTGTTCCTACCATATCTATCATTCCACTTAACCTTCCCTCTCTTTCACTCCTTTTATCCCTCTCTCTCTCTCTCTCTCTCACTTGTTCCCTCCCTTTAACCCCCGCCCCCACAACATCTCAATCCCCTATCATACCGCTCTCTCTCTCTCTTCCCCCCAACACCCCTCCCTCCTTCAATCTATCTTTCTCCTTAAATCTTCCTCTATTTCTCCTACCTCCCCCGTGCTTTCTCTCTCTCTCTCCCCTCCCCACTCTCTTTCTCTTCCTCTTCCTCATGCCCTCTCTATCCCTTTACCTCTCCTCCTCCCCCTCACTCTCTTTTTTCATATCCCTCTCTTTCTATCCCTCACTCCCCTCCTCCTCCCTCACTCTCTCCTTCTCTGTCTCTCTCTCTCTCCCAACCTCTCTCCCACTCTCACTTTGCCACATTGCTCTCTCTCTTTCTCTCCCCTTTACCTCACACTTTCTATATCTCTCCCTTTCTTTTTCCCTCTCCCTCTCTCTCTTTACCTCTTTCCTTTTCTCTCACTCTTCTCCCATACTCCCTCTCTCCCTCCCCTTATCTCTCTCCTCCCTTCCCTCTCACTCTCCTCATTACTCTTTCTCTCTCTCTCATCCCCCTCTCTCCCTCCCCTTTCTCCCACTCAACCTTCTGATCCTTCTTCCTCATCCCCCTTGCCTGTTCCTCTCTCTCCCTCCCTTTATCCCTACCCCATTTCTCTCCTAGTCCCCCCTCCCTCCATCCTTTTCCTTCCCCTCGTCTCTCTCCCTCTCCATCTCTCTCTTTCTTTCTCTCTTGCTTCCACTCTCTCTCTCTCTCGTGCCTCCCCCCCCTTGCTCTTTATCTCTGCCATCCTTTCCACCACCCCCCTGCTCACTCTCCTCTCTCTCTCCCCCCAAATACCCTCCCTCCTCCCCTCTCTCTTTCTCCCTAAATCTTCCTCTCTTGCTCCTACTCCCTCCATTATCTCTCTCTCCCTCTCTCACCTACCCACTCTCTTTCTCTCCCTCTCCCTCATTCCCTCATTATCCATCTATGTCTCCTCCTCCCCTCACTCTCTTTTTTCATATCCCTCTCTTTCTATCCCTCTCTCTCCATCTCCCCTCTCCCTCCCTTCCCATCCTCTTCCCTCACTCTATCCTTCTATCTCTCTCTCTCCCCCTCCTTCTCACTGCCTCCCTTTATCCCTGCCCCATTTATATCCTAGTTCCCCTTCCGCCCCCCATCCTTCTCACTCCCCCTCTCTCACCCTCTCTCTCTCCCTCTATGTCGCCCCCTCTCCCTCCCTCACCCCCTCTCTCTCCCTCTCCTCCTCCCTCTTTCTCTCTCTCTTTCTCCCACTCTCTCACTCTCTCACTCCTCCCTCCCCCTTTCTCTTTATCTTCCCCATCCCTCTCTGCCTATTGCTCACTCTCCTCTCTCTCTCTCCCCCTCTCTCTGTCCCCCCAATACCCCTCCCTCCTTCCCCCTCTCTTTCTCGCTAAATATTCCTCTCTTGATCCTACCTCCCCCATGCTCTCTCTCTCTCTCCTCTTCGTACTCTCTTTCTGTTCCTCTCTCTCATGCACTCTCTATCCTTCTATCTATCCTCCTCCCCCTCACTCTCTTTTTTCATATCCCTCTCTTTCTACCCTCTCTCTCCATCTCCCCTCTCTTCCCATTCCCATCTCTCTCACCCCCCCTCCTCCTCACTCACTCTCTACTTCTCTCTCTCTCTCTCTCTCTCTCTCTCTCTTTCTCGCGCGCGCGCTTCTCCCTATCCTTTTCCCTCCCCCTATCTCTCTCTCTCTCTATCTACCTATCCCCCTTTCTCTCACTCTTCTCCCCTACTCTCTCCCTCTCTCCCTTATCTCTCTGCCTCCCTCTCCCTCTCCTCATTTCTCTCTCTCTCCCACCCCCTTCTCTCTCCCCCCCTTTTCTCTCGCTCACCCTACTTATCTTTCTTCCTCACTCCCCCTACCCCTCACTCTATCACCCTCGCTCTCGCTCCATCCCCTTATCCCTACCCCGTTTTCTCTCCTAGTCCCCCCCTCCATCCTTCTCACTCCTCCTCTTGCTCACCCTCCCTCATCCCTCTTCCCTCACCCCCCCCTCTCACTCCCTCCCTCTCTTTCTTTCTCTCTTTCTCCCACTCTCTCGATCCTCCCTCCACCTTACTCTTTATCTCCCCCATCCACCTATCCCCCTTTCTCACTCTCCTCTCTCTTCCTCTCTCCCCCTCCCAATCTCACTCCAACTCCCTAATCTCTCCCTCACTCCCCCTCTTCTTCCCTCTCTCCCTCCCATTTCTATGTCTCAATCCTCCTCCCTCTATTTCTCTCCCTACCCTCTCCCTCTTCCTCTTTCTACCAACCATCTCTCACTCATCGCACCCATACTTATCTCTCATTTCCATCTCCTTCACTCTCCGTACCCCTCCCCCCTCTCTCTCCCTCTCATTCCCTCTCTTTATCCCCACCACCTCTCACACTCTCACTCCCCTCCATCCCTACTTCTCATTCCCTCCCTCTCTCTCCCTCTTAGTCCCTCTCTTTATCCCCACCCCCTCTTACACTCTCACTCCCCTCCATTCCTCCTTCTCACTCCCTCCCCTTCTCTCCCTCTCAGTCCCTGGGAATCTTTATCCCCACCCCCTCTCACACTCTCACTCCCCTCCATCCCTCCTCACTCCCTCCCTCTCTCCCCCTCTCTTTTTTTCTCTCCCCCCCTGATTTTCTCTCTCTCCCCCCCCTCTCTCTCTCTACCTTCTTTCTCTCTCCCTCTCTCTCTCCCCCTCCTCCCCATCTATCTACCTCCTTTCTCTCTCCCTCACTCACCTTACCCCTCTATCTCACTCCCACTCGACCTCACATGCACTACTCCTTCCCCTCTCTCTCCCTCTCATTCCCTCTCTTTATCCTCACCACCTATCAGACTCTCACTCCCCTCCATCTCTCCTTCTCACTCCCTCCCTCTCCCTCTCAGTCCCTCTCTTTATCCCCACCCCCTCTCACACTCTCACTCCCCTCCATCCCTCCTCCTCACTCGCTCCCTCTCTCCCCCCTCTCTTTTTTCTCTCTCCCTCCCTCTCTTTTTCTCTCTCTCCCCCCTCTCTTTCTCTCTCTCTACCCTCTTTCTCTCTCCCCCCCTCTCCCTCTTTTCTCTCCCCCTCCTCCCCATCTATCTACCTCCTCTCTCCCTCACTCACCTTACCCCTCCGTCTCACTCCTACTCAACCTCACACGCCCTACGCCTCCCCCTCTCTCTCCCTCTTGATCCCTACCTTTATCCCTATCACACCCTCTCCCTCCCTCTCCCTCTCTTTTTCTCTCCCTACCATCTCTCTCACTACCCCTCTCTCCCTTCTTCCCTATCCTTGTTTCTCTCTCCTGCTCTATTTACCTCCTATCTCCCTCACTCACCTTACCCTCCCTCTGTCTCATTCTCACTCAATCTCATACCCCCTATCCCTCCGTCTCTCCCTCCCTCTTGTCCCCTCCCTCTATCCCTACTCCATCCTCCCTCTATCCCACCCTCTCCCTCTCTTTCTCTCCGTCCCTCCCCTCTCTCCCTCTACCACTGCTCCCTCTCCCCACTTTCTCTCTCCCCCATCCCTCTCTTTCCTCCTTGTTCTCTCTTTCTCTCTCTTCCCCTTCTCACCCGCCTACCTACCCTCTCTCCTAGTCCCCCCTCCATCCTTCTCACTTCTCCCCTATCTCACCCTTTATGTCTCCCCTTTACTCTCCCTCACCCCCCCTTCCTTACTCCCTCTCTCTTTTTCTTTCTCTCTTGCTCCCACTCTCTCGCTCCTCCCTCCACCTTACTCTTTATATCCCCCATCCATCTATCCCCCTTTCTCACTCTACTCTCTCTCCCTCTCTCCCCCTCCCAATCTCACTCCAACTCCTTAATCTCTCCCTCACTCCCCCTCTTCTTCCCTCTCTCCCTCTCCTGCCCCTCTCTCCCTCCCATTTCTATCTCTCAACCCCCCTCCCTCTATTTCTCTCCCTACCCTCTCCCTCTTCCTCTTTCTACCTCCCCTCTCTCACTCATCCCACCCATCCTTCTCTCTCATTCCCCTCCTCCCTATCTCTCCCTCTCAGTCCCTCTCTTTATCCCCACCTCCTCTCACACTCTCACTCCCCTCCATCCCTCCTCCTCACTCCCTCCCTCTTTCTCCCTCGCCTTCCCTCCCCGTCCTCCCCATATATCTACCTCCTCTCTCCCTCACTCACCTTACCCCTATGTCTCACTCCCACTCAACCTCACACCCCCTACCCCTCCCTCTCTCTCTCCCTCTTGTTCCCTACCTTTATCCCTATCCCCCCCCTCTCTTTCCAAACCCCTATACCCCCTCTCCCTCCCTTTCTACCCTCGCCATACCCCCCTCTCGCTCCCTTTTTACCTCTCTTTCTCCCCCCCCTCTTTTTCTCTCCCTACCATCTCTCTCACTTCCCCTCTCTCCCTTCCTCCCTATCCCTATTTCTCTCCCCCCCTCTATTTACCTCCCTTCTCCCTCACTCACCTTACCCCTCCTCCCTCAGTCTCATTCTCACTCAATCGCACACCCCTTATCCCTCCCTCTCTCTCCCCCTCTGCTTCCCTCCCTTTATCCCTACCTCCCGCTCTCCATCCCACCCTCTCCCTCTCTTTCTCTACCGCCCTCCCCTCTCTCTCCCTCTCCCCACATTCTCTCTCCCTCATCCCTCTCTCTCCCCTTGCTCTCTCTTTCTCTCTCTTCCTCCCTCTCACCCCCTTACCTACCCTCTCTCTCACTCCTCCTCTCCCGACACCTTTCTGTCTCCTCTCACTCTCTCTCCTTCCCCTCTCGCTATCTCTATCCCATTCTCTCCGCCTCCACTTTCTCTATATCTCTCCCTCACTCCCCCTACGTCTATTTCTCTCCCTACCTTCTCTCTGAATCTCTCTCCCCTGTACTCCTCATTCGCTCTCTCTTTCTCTCTACAACCACCCTTCCCACTACCTCCTTACTTCTCTCTCTCCCCTACCTCTTTCTCTCTCTCCCTACCCTCTCTCTCACTCCCCCTCTCCTGACACATTTCCCTTTCCTCTCACTCTCTCTCCTTCCCCTCTCTCTATCTCTCTCCCATTCTCTCCCCCCTCCCCTCTCACTATCTCTCTCCCTCCCTACCCCCATCTCTCACTCCCCCTTCCTCTATTTATCTCCCTACCTTCTCTCTCACTCCCTGTATCCCTCCGTCCCTCTCCTTCTCTCTCACTCCCTGTACCCCTCCGTCGCTCTCTCTCTCTCACTCCCTCCCTCCTTCCTTCCCTTTTTCTCCCTTTATTCCTCTCCACCCTCTCTTAATCCCCGTATCCCCCTCCTTTCTCTCTCTCTCTCTATCCCCCCCTCTCCCACTACCTCCTTTCCTATATCACTCCCCCTCACCATCCTGCCCTCCCCCTCTCTCCCCACTACCTCCTTACTTCTCTGTCCCCCTACCTCCTTCCCTCTCTCACTACCCCTCCCCATCCACCTCTCCCTCTCCTCCCCCTCTCTCTTCCCCTACCTCCTTCCCTCTCTCACTCCTCCTCCCTACCCCCTCTCTCTCACTCCCCTACCCTCTCTCTCACTCCCCCTACCCTCTCTCTCTCACCCCCCCTCTCCTGACACCTTTCCCTCTCCTCTAATTCTCTCCCATTCTCTCCCCCTTCCCTATCTCTATCTCTCTTACTCCCTCCCCCAAACTCTCACTTCCCCTCCCTCTATTTCTCTCCTTACCTTCTCTCTCAATCCCTCTCCCCCTTCCCTTCCTCGCCTTCTCTCTCCCCCTTCGTCCCTTTCCCTCCCTTTATCCCTCTCCACCCTCTCTTAATCCCTGTATCCCCCCTCATCTCTCTCCTTGTCTTCACTCTCTCCCTCTTCCCACTACCTCTTTTCCTATCTGCCTCCCCCTCCCCATCCACCTCCCCCTCCCCCCTCTCTCCCACTACCTCCTTCCCTCTCCCTCTCCTCCTCCCCATCCACCTCTCCCTCTCCTCCCCCCTCTCTCTATCTCTCTCCCCCCCCTCTCTCTATCTCTCTCCCCCTCTCTGACTCCCCTTCCATCCATTTATCTCGTCTTCATCTCTCTCCCCCCTCTCTCTCCACACCCCCTCTCTCTCATCCACCTCTGCCTCCTCCCTCCCCATCCACCTCTCCCTCTCCGCCTCCCTCTCCCCATCCACCTCTCCCTCTATTCCCCCCTCTCTCTATCTTTCTCTCCCCCTCCATCTATTTATCTCTTCTTCATCTCTCTCCGCCTCTCACACTCCCCTCCATCTATTTTTCTCCCTATTTCTTCTATTCATATAAAAGAAAACCAAATAAAACGAGGATCTTAACCTAAAACAACACTTACCGTTTTGAAATTTGGTCTTTCCACGATCTGGAACAAATATTTGTAATTATTCTTTTTTATACCCTACAACCAAAATAAATGGAGAGAAAGATTCAGAACTTCAATCAATATTGTTTTCATCGCAGAACTCATCAGAACGTCTTCTCTTAAAAAAAAATAAATGAAATTAAAGATGATTAATGTAATTTAGAGGCCAGCAGTGATAAAAGCACAAAACCCACAAAGATGAAACAACATAAAAGAATTATCTAACTCCCAGCACATCCAGAATTTTTAAAATAGAAACATATAAAGAGCACGATAATAATAATACTCACAAAATACATATATTGCTCCTCAACTGCCATATCTACTCTAAGAAAAAAGAAATTACAGTAAAGCCACCAACCATTTGTATCTCGCAAAAAAATCTCTATTCATGCAAAAAACCCTTAAAAAACAGGGATCTTAACCAACTGAAAAACTATTTGTAATTATTATTTTTTCTACCCTCCTACCAAAATAAATAGGGAGAACGATTAAGAACTTGAATCAATATTGTTTTCTTTGTAGAACTCATCAGAACGTCTTCTATTTCTTTTTAAAAAATGAGTTAAAGATGATTAATGTAATTTAGAGGTCAGCAATGATAAAAACACAAAAACCAGAAAGCTCAAACAACTTAAAAGAATTAACACCAATTAGCACACCCAGAATTGCACAGAAGCCCGAGAGACAAATTTTAAAATAGAAATTAAAGAAAGAGCATAACATATGTAAACAAAAGTAATATAAGAGATGTTTGATGGCTTCTGTGTCTCCTGAGGAACACATACTCATTTTCAAAATATTCTTCTCCCACGAGATCAAACGAGGCATCGCTCTATTAATCACACCATTAAGTGAACAAATATTCATATCCGAAAATACATGCAGAGCAAAATATTCTTCTCCTAGGGTTTTGATGTAAAATACCAGCAAACAGATAATAGAATATATATTGGCTGATCAAGGGAATTCAAACTGCAACCAGAATATATATCACAATATGTACGTGCATATATATATATATATATATCACAACATGTAATATTGGCCGATTAAAGGAATAGAATAAAAAAATGAAAACAACAAAACCCTAATGAAATTCTGTGAAGAACGATTTGCTTTGAATTTCAAGATTTCTTGATTGAATAATTTTGGCAGATTAATTAATGAGCTCAAGTGGCAACAAAATTTCCACCGAACTACACCATATCAAGATTTAATTACTTGTGAAAACCATTAGGCTTGAATGTACCTGCAATTAAATGGGATGAATGTATCGCAATTATAATTGATCAATCCATGTCCAACTTCTTTTCCATTCCCTTTGCTTCATCTTTTCTTCGTCCATAACTAACCCTAAAGAACAATACCAAAAAACCCCAGAATTTCAAAACTACAAGCAGACCCACTACTACATTAATGGATTGGAGATTTAGACCAAGAGAATGATGAGACCAACCCTAAACAGAGTTATATAAAGTATTCTTGTGTTTTTTCCATTTCTAAAAAAACCAAATACTTTTCTATTTAAAATTGTCTGTTCGTTTTTTAAACAACGGCTAGCCAAATGTCTACTATCTTTTACAACGGCTAGTCAAATCATTTTTCTAACGATTTGGAACAACTTCCAAATCATTTTCTAACCATTTGGAGCAACTTCCAAATCCTTTTCTAGCCGTTTGGAATCACGGTTCAAAAGATAATTTATCAACGGTTAGTCAAAATCTTTTTCTAGCCGTTTGGAGCAACTTCCAAATCTTCTTATAGCCGTTTGGAGCAACTGTTCAAATGATAACAAAATTAGCTAACCTTTATTTAAAAAGCTAACAGACAATTGTAAATAGAAAATGATTGGGTTTTATACTTTATATAATTATGTTTTTAGTTGATTATATTATTATTATTATTATTATTATTATTATTATTTTTCTAATTTTTAATTTAGTAATCCGATTCACGACAATGTAAGTGGGAGATTCATAGAGAATTTGACATTTTGTGAATTTTAAGTATGAAATCTTGATATTTAAGTGTGCCAGTGGTTGTTAATTCTTTTCTGTTGTTTCAGCTTTCTGGCTTTTGTGCTTGCATCATTGCCAACCTGTAAATTACATTAATTATCTTTAACTTTTGCTGGTGTGCAATTCTGGGTGTGCGAGTAGTTGTTAATTCTTTTCTGTTTTTTCAGATTTCTGGCTTTATCATTGCTGGCCTGCAAATTACATTAACCGTCTTTAACTTTAGCTTTTTAAAGGAACGAAAAGACATTCTCCTGAGTTTTACGAAAAAAATTGATCGAAGTTCTTCATCTTTCTGTCCATTTATTTTGGGTTGCAAGGTAGAGAAGAGAATAATTACAAATATTTCAAAACCGTGAGTTTGTTTTTTAAGGTTAACACTCCTGTCTTTTTAACATGAGTAGAAGAATAGTAAGTTTCTTGCTGGATACAAACTGTTGGTATCTCGGCTGAAATTTCCTTTTTCCTAGAGTAGATATGGCCCTTGAGAGCAATATACGTATTTTTTACTATTATTATTGTTAAATTCGTATAAGATATTTTTTTTCCCTTTCCCATTTAATATTCTGCGTTACAAATTTAAGTAATCAATGTCAAACAAAGAAAAATTGTTTTCCTGGATTTATAACCCAAAAGTAAAAACCCTTTTTATTTTCAATTTTTAGGTAAAACTTCAAATAATCAACTCAAGGAAAGAAAATAGATTTATACGAGAACTTCTTCCTAAAAGTAAATTTATTAGGTGGAAGAAAAGAATAGGGATCTGGGAATGGATGAATGGTCGTAGAGGAAGGGGAAAGGGGAAGGAGGAGAGAGTGGGATCGGGGGTGAGGGCAATGGAACAAAAGAGAGAAAAAGGAGGGGAGAGAGAAGGAGGGAGGGCTGGATAGAGTGATAGAGAGGGGAGGGGGAGAGATCGGGGCAGAGAGAGGGAGGGTTGGATAGAGTGAGATAGGGGGAGGGGAGGAAGAAGGGAGTGGGGATGGGGAGTGAGAGAGGGGAAGAGGAGGAGAGGGAGAGGGAGAGGGAGAGGGAGAGGAAGAGGGGGATGGGGATGGAGATGGGGATGGGAAGTGAGTGAGAGGGAGGGAGGGATACCAGGTGAGAGGGGGAGACAAGAAGAGAAAGAATGGGGGTGAGAGAGGGAGTGAGGGGGACAGAGGAGCAAGAGATCAAAAAGAGAGAATAAAATATGGGAGAGATAAATAAAGGGGTGGTGGGACACAAAGTGAGAGAGGGGGGTTTATAGAGGGGATCATGAGAGGGGGTGACAAAGAGAGAAAGAGGGAGAGTGAAAAGGGAGGGTGATGGAGAGTGAGGAGAGGGAGAGTGAGGAAGGAGATAGAAAGAGCATGGGTGAGGGGGAGTGTGTGTGTAGGGGTAGGCGAAGGGGGAGTGAGAGAGAGGGTAGGGATAGAAATCGAGGTAGGGAGTGTGATAGGAGGGAGGAGAGGGAGAGAGATAGGGGAGGGGGGACGAGAGGGAGAAGGGGGTGAGAGAGAGGGTAGAGTGAGGATGTGAGAGAGGGGGAGGGACAAAGGTAGAGAGAGAAAGAGATTTAGAGGGATAGGGGAGGGACAAAGCGGAGAGAGAGAGAGAGAGATACTCCCCTCTACGTCACCCCTCTCTCCCCACTCTTTTTCTCTCTCTATTCACCTTCCCCTTTCTTCTCACAACCTTTACTTATAGAGTTACTCCATTAAATAAATTGTAATAAAAATATCTAACATAAAATATAATAGATATCATTTTTTGGGACTCAACTGCGTTAAGTAAGTCATTCATCTATGACCATTTCAATGAGAGGTAGTCATAACTGACTAATTTCTCATGATTTTTGAATAGTCCACTTAGCACTCATTGCATCCGGTGATGCTCACAGGGGTGAAGAAGTGGGATTGAAACTAGTGAAATAAATCACATAGCATCAATCATTACTTCATGGAAATGGTCATAGATGAATGACTTACTTAACGCAGATGAATCCCAAAAAATGATATCTAATATAATGCAGTGCGAAAACCCCCAATACTTAATAAAATATAATATTTTTTTATTAAAAACATTTTGAAATATTAATAAGTTGGTTCCCATATTTTATTAAATGCTTTTCTTTCTTTTAACATATTTAATAAATAATACGCCATTTATTTTTATTATTTATATAACTACTGCGAAGTTAATTAAGATTAGTTTCATAGATGAATAGTTTTAGTAGAGTATGAAAGATTTGAACCTGGTGTAATAAAGTAAACCTCTCCAAATGAAAATCATTCATTTGTTTCCTTCTGCTCCAAGATTGAATTTCCTCAGACATACCAATCAAATGATATCTGGAACCATACTTTTACATGACATAAACTCTGAAAGAAACAATACAGACCAAAACATAGCTATGACTGCTAAAAAAAAAAAAAAAAGGTCTCAAACAGAGAGTGGGATGTCTCCCTCTGGCTGAGCATATCTATTTATACAAAAAGTTCAGTTGGTTACAACAATTTGAATATCGATTTTTCCAGGCGATGTTGTGCCTTCAATTCTGAAGAAGCTAAGGTGGTGGGTGGTTGGAAGCAATGTTGACTATTCAAATATGAATAAGTTAAAGTGGTGCTGAGTATGGCAGTGATGCCGAAAGGCAATGAAATAATTATCTCTAACATTCTCCCCCTTAATTATTTCACCCAATTTTTTTTTTTGTGTGAGGATTTTATAAATGCCTACAAACTGATCCGATCTACATAACTCCAAAAAACATTGTCTTGAGTTGTTATTATCTTCTCTTTGGGATTTCTTCACAGTAGGCATTCTTATTTTCTCTCTTGTACCTGCATACAAACTGATCTTTTGATCTACATAACTCCAAAAAGCAATGTCTTGAGTTGTTATTATCTTCTCTTTGGGCTTTCTTACAAATGCACGAGTGACTTACAATACACAACATTGATGAATTTAGAGTTAGTAATAGGTAGAAATGACTTCAACTCCTAAGTTTCTTGAGTTTCCTAGCTACGATATGCTTGGCTCTCCTGACATATGGCAGGGGAGTACGGTGGAAAAGAGCCTTCAACAAGGGGCTATCTTTCACTTGCAGAAAGTGAATGTGAATCTCCCCCAAAAACAACAAAATTATTCAACTCTTATGGCTTTCATACCACTCCAAAGTACTTTGTAAAAATAGAAGACGAAATTACAAATTGTTACAGAAGTACAGGTAAACACAAAGAGGTTCCTTGGGATTTATACTTCACACATTATTCTTATAGGAGACACCCTGCATAATTCTAGGTGACAAACTATAAACTACTCTATTCATCCCTAGGCCCTCCTCTGAGGGAGTAAGCCAAGGGCCGGATATGATGCCACTTGAAAGAAACAATACAAACCAAAATGTAGCTATGGTTGCTAAATTAAACAAAGAAATATCAAACATAGAGTGGGATGTTTGCCTTGGCTGAGCATATCTATTTATACAAAACATCAGTTGGTTACATTAATTTGACTATTGATTTTCCAGGCAGTGTTGCCCCTTGAATTCTGAATAAGCTAAGGCAGTGGGCAGTTAGAGGCAATGTTGACTATTCAATTTCGAATAAGTTAAAGTGATGTTGACTGTGGCAGCAATGACTAAAGGCAATGCAATAATTACCTCTAACATTCTCCCCCTTAATTATTTCACCCAAAAAAAATTTGAGAGGATTTTATAAATGTCTACAAATTGATCTTCTAATCTACATAACTCTAAAAAACATTGCCTTGAGTTGCTATTATCTTCTCTTTGGGATTTCTTATAAATGCATGGGTGACTTACAACATGTAACATCAGTGAGTTTAGAGTCGATAATGGGCATCGATGACTTCAATTCCTAAGTTTCTTGAGTTTTATGGCTATGATATGATTGGTTGTCCCAGCATATGGCAGTGGAATATAGTGGCAAAGAACCTTCAGCGAGTGGTTGTCTTTCACTGATAGACCATGAATGCGGCTCTCCCCCTGCAAACAACGAAATTGTTCAACTCTTCTAAATTTCGTACCACTTCAAAGTACTTTGTAAAAATAGAAGACATAATTACAAATTTCTACAATGGTACAAGTAAACACACGAAGCTTCCTTGGGACTTAAACTTCATGCATTATTCATATACCAGAATCACCCTGCATAAGTCTAGGTGACATACTATAAACTACTCTATTTATCCCTAGGCCCTCCCATGAGGGAGTAGGCTCAGGGTCGACTCTGATACCACTTGAAAGAAAGAATATAGACCAAAATGCAACTACGACTGCTAAATTAAACAAAGAAATCTCAAACAAAGAGTGGGTATTTCTTCACAATAGACATTCTTCTTTTCTCTCTTGTACCTGCATACAAACTGATCTTTTGATCTAAATAAATCCAAAAAGAATTGTCTTGAGTTGTTATTATATTCTCTTTGGGCTTTATTACAAAAGCATGAGTGACTTACAACATACAACATCGATGAATTTAAAGTCGATAATAGGCAGCGGTGACTTGAATTCCTATGTTTCTTGAGTTTTCTGGATATGATATGCTTGGATCTCCTGGCATATGGAAGTGGAGTACGGTGGCAAAGAGACTTTATCGAGTGGTTTTCTTTCACTAACAGATGGTGAATGCAACTCTCCCCCAACAAGCATTGAAATTGTTTAACTCTTCTGGATTTCATACCACTTTAAAATACTTTGTAGAAATAGAAGACGAAATTACAAATTGCTACAACAATACAAGTAAACACACGAAGGTTCCTTGGGATTTAGACTTCATGCATTATTCATATAGGAGACTCACCATGCATAAGTCCAGGTGATAGACTATAAACTACTCTATTCATCCCTAGGCCCTCCTGTGAGGGAGTAGGCCCAGGGATGGATTTGATACCACTTGAAAGAAACAATATAGACTAAAACACAACTATGGCTTCTAAATTCAACAAAGAAATATCAAATTCAGAGTGGCATGTCCACCTCTAGTTGAGCATATCTATTTTTACAAAAAATTTAGTCGGTTACATCAATTTGAATATTGATTTTGCGAGGCGGTGCTTCCCCTTAATTATTTTAACCAAATTTTTTTTGTGAGGATTTTATAAATGCTTACAAATAGATATTCTGATCTACATAACTCCAAAAAACATTGTCCTAAGTTGTTATCATGTTCTCTTTGGGATTTCTTACAAATGCATGGGTGAATTACAACATACAACATCGGTGAATTTAGAGTTGATAATGGGTAGGGGTGACTTCAATTCCTAAGTTTCTTGAGTTTTCTGGCTATGATATGCTTAGCTCTCCCGAAATATGGAAGTGGAGTACGATTGAAAAGAACCTTCAATGAGTGGTTGTCTTTCACTGGAAAATGGTGAATGCAGCTCCCCCCACAAATAACATCAAAATTGTTCAACACTTTTGTCTTTCATACCACTTCAAAGTACTTTGTAAAAATATAAGACAAAATTACAAATTGCTACAACAATACAAGTAAATACACATGGGTTCCTTGGGATTTAGACTTCATGTTTTTTTCATATAGCAAAATCACCCTGCATAAGTCCAAGTGATAGACTATAAACTACTCTATTCGTCTCGAAGCCCTTTCGTGAGGCAGTAGGCCCAAGGATGACTCTGATACCACTTGAAAGAAACAATGCAAACCAATATGCAACTACGACTGCTAAATTAAACAAAGAAATCTCTAACAGAGAATGAGATGTTTGCCTCTAGCTAAACATATCTATTTATACAAAAAATTTAGTCAGTTACATCAATTTGAATATTGATTTTGTGAGGCAGTGTTTCCCCTTCAATCCTTAATAAGCTAAGGTGGTGGGTGGTTGGAGGCAATGTTGACTGTTCAAATATGAATAAGTTAAAGTGGTGTTGGCTGTGGCATTGATGCCTAAAGGCATGAGATAATTATCTAATTATCTCTAACATTCTCCCTCTTAATTATTTAACTCAATCTTTTTTTTTGTGAGGATTTTATAAATGTCTACAAACTGATCTTCTAATCTACATAACTCCAAAAAACATTGTCTTGAGTTGATCTTATCTTCTCTTTGAGCTTTCTTCACAACAGGCATTCTTATTTTCTCTCTTGTACCTACATACAAACTGATCTTCTGATCTACATAAATCCAATTTTTTTATTATCTTGAGTTGTTATTATCTTCTCTTTGGGATTTCTTACAAATGCATGGGTGACTTGCAACATACAACATTGGTGAATTTAGAGTCAATAATAGACAATGGTGACTTCAATTTCTAAGTTTCTTGAGTTTTCTTGCTATGATATTCTTGGCTCTCCCGGGATATAGCAGTGGAGTACTGTGACAAAGAGCCTTCATCGAGTGGTTGTCTTTCACTGGCAAATAGTAAATGTGGCTCTCCCCCAACAAACAACGAAATTGTTCAACTTTTTGGCTTTCATGCCACTTCAAAGTACTTTGTAAAAATAGAAGATGGGATTACAAATTGTTACAACAATACAAGTAAACACACAGAGGTACCTTGGGATTTAGACTTCACGCATTATTCATATAGCAGACTCACCCTACATAAATCCATGTGACAGACTATAAACTACATCTATTTGTCCCTAGGACTTCCCTTGCGGGAGTAGGCCTAGGGCCAGATTCTATAACACTTGAAAGAAATAATACAGACCAAAACAAAACACAACTAGGAATGCTAAATTAAACAAAGAAATCTCAAACAAAGATTGGGATGTCTACCTTTGGCTGAGCATATCTATTTATACAAAAAATTTAGTCAATTAAATCAATTTGAATATTGATTTTTCCAAGTGGTGTTTCCCTTTCAATTCTGAATAAGCCAAGGCGGTGGGCGGTTGGAGGCAATGTTGACTGTTCGAATCTAAATAAGTTAAAGAGGTGTTGATTATGGTTGTGATGCCTATCGGCAGTGAAATAATGATCTCTAACATTCCCCCCCTTAATTATTTCAACCATTTCTTTTTTGTGAGGATTTTATTAATGCCTACAAACTGATCTTCTGATCTACATAACTCCAAAAAGCACTGCCTTGAGTTGTTATTGTATTCTTTTTGGGATTTCTTTCAAATGCACCAGTGACTTACAAAATACAACACTGATGAATTTATAGTTGATAATGGGAAATAGTGACTTTAATTCCTAAGTTTCTTGAGTTTTTTGGCTATGATATGCTTGGTTCTCCCAGCATACAGTGGTGGAGTACGGTGGAAAAGAGCCTTCACTGAGTGGTTTTCTTTCACTGGCAAATGATGAATGTGTCTCGCCCCCAACAAACAACAAAATTTTTCAACTCTTTTGGCTTTCATAACCACCCTACTCTCTCTAACCCTTCCTTCTCCCCCTTTTTCTCCCCACCTACTTGCTTCTCGCCCCACCCCCTCTCGCAACACCCCTGCTTATCTCTCCCCTATCCTCATGCATCCCAATTGATCACCCCTACTAATCCTCCCTCCTTCCTCCTCTCTACCTCCTCCTCCCTATCCCCTCTACCAAAGCCTTCTATCCCGCTCTTCTGCTCTCTCCCTCTCTCATCCAATGCACACCAATCCTTCTCTCCCTTGAATCCCCATCCCTCCTAATGCTCCATGATCCCTAACTCTTTCTCCACTCCTTATCTACTCCTCCCTCTCTTTCCTGTCTCCTCTGCCCTTACAGCCCAACATCGCCGCCCCACTCTCTCTAACCCTCCCTTCTCCCCCTCTTTCTCCTCAGCTTCGACCGAAACCTCCCTCTCTCTCCACCCCAACATATGTCTCCTCTATCTTCTCTCCTCCCAGTCACTCCCCCCCACTACCCCTTCCTACATCCCCTTCTCTACCTCCTTCATCCTTCCCACCCACTAGATCCCTCACTCCCCCCTCCCCTGCTTCTCCCTCTCTACCCTCTCTCGGCCTCCCATGCACACACCCCCTTTTTCCCCCTCCCTCTCCCCCCACTAAACCCCTCTTTTCCTCTCCCTCACTCTCTCATCCTACACATACCACTCCCTCTCCACCCCCCATCCCCATCCTTCCCAACCAATCCCTTCTCCCCACCTCCTCACACCATTGCCCCACCTTCCTCCCTCTGCCTCTCACCATCCCCCTCTCTACCCATCCCTCTCTCTCCCATCTCCCTTTCCCCTCCAACCGAAGCTTAACAACCACACTCCCCCAAAGCACTCTTAACCCCCCACCCTTTCCGTACCCCTCTCTCCCCCCACTGTCTATTTGATCCTTCCACCCTCTCTGCCCCAACACCCTTCCCTATCTCTCCCCCAACCTCTCACCTCCAAATAACTCTCACCCACTGCCCCTCCATCCCTTCCTTCCCTACCCCCATTAGACCCCTCTCTCCTTCCTCTCTACCCATCCCTTTCGCTCCCACCCCCTACCTTTTCCTCCCTGCCTCCCAAATTTTCATCCTTACCCCCATCTCCTAGGGCCCTCTCTCTCTGACACCATCCCTCCTCTCCCACCACACCAATCGTCCCTCTCTCCTCCCCCTTCTGACCCTCCCCCTTCTTTGCCCATTCCCTCCCCATCCCTGCTCCCTCTATACCCTTCCTCCCTCTATAAACCTATGTCCCTCCCTCCCTCTCTCTCTCTCTCCCCCACCCTTGATGATCCCTCCCCCCTTGTTCACCTACCCCTCCCCCTCATCCACAACCTCTTTATACCCCTCCCTCTCTTGCCTCATCATCCCCCACTTTCTCCTCACCCCTTCCTCATCCTTCTCTCCCCCAATCACCCCCTGTACCACTACACCCATCCCTCCCCACTCCCTGCCCCCCGTTCCTACCCCCCTTATTCATATTCCTAATCCCTCTCTGCCCCTACCTCTCTCTCGTCCCACACCGCTCCTCCCTCACTTCACATCTTGCCTTGCATTTTCGTCCTTCCCTCCCTTTCTAAACATACCCATACCATTCCTTCTCTCTCCCATTCCCACACCCACCACTGCCCCTCCTTCTCTCTCTTCCCACCTCCTAGACCCCCTCTCTCCCTGCCACCATACTCATCTCTTTATCCCCCTCTCCAACCCTCTCTCTTCCCTCCCCTATATATCTCCACCCTACTCCCCACAACCTTAACCTCACCCCATTCTCACCAACCCCTCCCACAACACCCCTCTCTATCTTTCCCCACTCTTTCCCATCTCTCCCCCTCCCAATCAATAGCCCCCAATTTCCCTTTCTTCCCTTCCCTTTCTCCCTCTCTATCCTAGCTACCCCATTACCAATCCCTCCCCCTTTATGCCCGTTCTCTCTCCCACCCCCTTTCTCTTTATACATCTTCCCCTCTTCTTCCTTCCTTACCAATATTGTAATATTAATATATAACATAAAATATAATTGAAATTATTATTAATAATGATATTGAAAAACATTCCATTTATCATTATATTTAAATGAAATCAAATTTATTTATGTTCATTATCTACTCCCACATCAATTAAGATTAATTTTACGTGTGTGTATATATATATATAAATTGGTATAATACAATAAACCATTCAAATTAAACGAACCAAGGTTAGTTTCAAGTATACAAAAAAAAAAAGGAGGAGGTATCTCTCGAGTTTAAAATATTTGACCTTGGACGTATAATAAAGTAAAACTTTTAAAATAGAAAACGCTCGTTGTAAATTAAAATTAGTTTCAGAAATTAAGCTCAAAAACGATTTACATTATAGGTGTAATATATAGGGGAATTGGATTTGAGGATTTTCTGATATTTAATAATTTGATAGTATGAAAATATTTTTTTTAATACACAATCCAATAAATAATATCAAAGAATAAATAAATTATAAATAGATTTTTAATTTTAAAATTATTAAATAACAATAATAAATATCAAATTTGTTTACCGTTTTATTTAATATTTTTTTATTTATTTAATAAGGTAGCATAGATTTCTGGGGCCGATGCTGGAGCACATTCTACAACGACCTGCTTTCCTTTGATAGCTAATGACAGTGTCCCTCCCTTCTGACGAAAGAATCCACACGGCCAAAGAGTATTGCTACAAGTAATCAATTTCATGGTAGTGAAATACGCGGAGACAGTAAATGTGCAATCTCAACAGCAAATGCAAAGCTCTGTACATCTTGTTGGAGAAAAGCAACAGTGGGATCAATTTTGGGAGAACAAGGAACCAATATTTTGAGAGGATTAGAGGCATTTTTAATCTCTCCAACCACTACTTTAAGCGAAAGAAGAATTTGTTTTTATGACAAGTTTATTATGTTTTTTTAATGATGTCTAAAACATATATATACATATATATATATCAACCACATTTATTAATATATAAATAATTATTTAATATCATATTATCATATGACATACCAAGTTCTAATAGTGAGTGTCCACTTGATCACCATAAATCTTTTCTGTACTATTCCCTGTTAGCCTTGCTCTATTTCTCTTCTCCCAATGAGCCTGATATATTTGCTTTCCGCAAGAATAGGTTCTTCCTACTAGTTTATTTCTGTGTCACACAAACTATTTAATTTTATATTGAAAACCCTTAAATATGTAATTTTCTATTGAATCTTGAGGTATATTTAAAGTTCTTCCATGTCTAGTCAAAAATTGGGATCACTATTTTAAGAAGTTGTATGTTGTCATACAAACTATTTAATTTTATATTGAAAAACCTTAAATATGTAATTTTCTATTGAATTTTGAAGTATATTGAAAGTTCTTCCACATCTAGTAAAAAATGGGACAACTATCTT
The DNA here is from genome assembly GCA_031772625.1 of Pinus tabuliformis. Lineage (NCBI taxonomy): Eukaryota > Viridiplantae > Streptophyta > Pinopsida > Pinales > Pinaceae > Pinus > Pinus tabuliformis. The sequence continues at coordinate 424,871,009 of CM062813.1, forward strand.
AAGAAGTTGTATGACTCTCCGGACACTGTGGGCACCATCGTAAACACTCCTCTTAAGGAGGATGTATTTTCTCAAGAAGACGTTGAGTCTAGGATTAATAAACTCACTAATGGGAAAGCTAATGATATTGAAGAATACTAAGCTCAGATCTTCAAAATGGGAAAATCTATCCTCATTCCTCATCCCCACAAGCTTCTCAATTTGGTTGTACAACATGGCTTCCCTCATTTTTGGATGCAAAGCCTTATTGTGCATATTTTTAAAAATGGGGACAAAATTGTTCCCTCTAACTACAAGACTATTATGATTAGCCACATCCTAGCCAAGCTATATAGGCTCATTTTGGAAAAGAAGATTAGCCTTTGGCTTGAAAACGATGGTAAATGAGCTAAAGCACAAGCTGATTTTATGAAACATCACTCAACTATCGATCATCTTGTCACTCTCAGGGCCATTGTAAAGGAATGTCGCAATAGTAAATCCGATCTCTTTTGTTGTTTTGTGGACTTTAGAAAATCTTTCGACACTATTCCTTGGGATAAGCTCTGGGAGAGACTTGAAGAGATCATGGTCCCTCTTGAACTGCAGATTGTTGTGATCCGCCTCTACAAGACTGTCATTGCCAAGCTTAAGACCAACAAAGGGTGGTCTAAAGACATTAAATGCAAAATCAGAGTTAAGCAAGGGTGTCCCCTATCCCCTACCCTTTTTGGAATATACATTGATAAGCTAGAAGAGTGTCTAGATACTACAGGTTGCAAGGGAACAGAGCTTGCTGGTATAACCATTACTCTTCTTCTTTATTCTGATGATATCGTTCTTCTTGCAAAAAGCCACAATGACCTTGACAATCAACTTAAGACTCTTCATGTCTTTTGCTCCAAGATAGATATGAAATTTAATACCAACAAGACTAAAGCCATGATCATTAAATCCAAAAAGAGCACCCATGGTAGTTGCATTTATGATAACCGGTATGACATTTAATACCAACAAGACTAAAGCCATGATCATTAAATCCAGAAAGAGCACACACGGTAGTTTCATTTATGATAACTATTGCTTAGAGCAAGTTTCTTCTTATAAATATTTGGGTGTTGACTTTCCTCATCATCTCAACTGGAGTTATAGCATTGAGAAAAGGATTATTGGAGGTTGGAAAACTTATTATTAGCTTGAAAACAACTGTAAGTCAGTAGATCTTTGCATGTGGAGTAAAAAGAGGTTCCTCTTCGAGACTCTTGTCACCCTTGTTGTCTTATACAGTTGTGAAGTTTGGGGTTGCAGTATATTCAAAGATTCATGGAGAAAGATTGAGATGATTCAAAAGAAATTCATAATCTATAACCTAAAGATCAAGGGAAATGCTCTCTATCTTATCCTCTTGATCAAAGTTGCCCTGTCCCCCATTGAAAGTATGACTATGTTTAGATATCTTATGTATAAGAAGCTTTACAACATGGACCCCAAGAGGCTCCTGAAAATTGCTTCTAACTCTAGTCAAAACCCCCACCTTCACTTCAAGAGCGGGTGGCATATGGATGCCCAATCTTGGCTCAACCATTGGTGGATTAAGGAGGAGATCATCATGGGAAGCAAGGATAGTGTCAAAGATGCCATTACCTCCAATTTTAAGCACAAGATGTGGGATGATAAGGAGCTGAAGGGTAAAAGGAAGCTAAGATACTATAAGGAGGTGATCAACCCCACTGTTGATAACCAAAATTATCTCTCGGTGTTAACCAGCACTATGAAAAGAATGAACATCACTAAGATAATAAATAATTCTCATGAGCTTTGAAGTGAAAGTGGACGATGGTCTACTCCCAAGACTCCTTGGGAAGATAAAATCTGTGAGATTTGCGACACTAAAAAGGTGGAAAATGAAAAACACTTTCTTTTAGACTGCCCAACTCTTACTCACATCCGCTCTCAATATTCCCTAACATCTGCCATACTTCCAACCTTCTTGACTTATTAAGCCAACCAAACTAGAGTGATCTTGGAGCACTTCTTTCCTTTCTCTTTGATCATAGAAACAAGATTTTGAAGAATTGCGATCAAATTATTTTTCTTTTCTTGAGGTCCCATAGACTGCATTGGTTTTAGTGGACGTTAATCATCATCACCATATATAATTTTTTATTAAAAAATCAAAATAATAATTTTTCCCACTCATTTATTTTCTGTATTTTAAGTTTATTATTTAATTTCTTCTCAAAATTGAAAATAAACAAATATTTTAATTTACTATTAAAATTTTGAAAAGCATAATTTTTTTTAAATTTTTTATTGGAAAACTGAAAAGGAAAGTTTTTTTCCTTTTTGGGGAAAAATTAACCACACGCAGATTTGACATCTATACAGAGTGCGTAATGAAATTTTTTATTAATATTAAAGTACAAGTAGATTGGTCCATGGGTTGTAGATAGAGAATGATTGGATGCTTTATGTAAAATTATTGATTCACTTCTTCACCCTAATCAAAATAATATATTAAACAGGTTAAACATATAAATTTAAAAAAAAAATACGGAACAAACTCACCTTTATATAAATAGATTAAGATTTAGAAAAGAGATTAATGAAATGAATAAAAAAATAAAATTATAAAAAAAAATGGTCATGTAACTTTTTTAACCAACGTCTAGCCAAATCCTTTTGTAGTTGTTTGGAGCAGATTTCAAATCCTTTTCTCTCAAGCTATATCCGATCCTCCTGCTTTTATATTTGAAATGTAGATAGTATAGGAGTTGTCTATTGAGGCGGAGGAATCGTTGGGGGGTTAAATGTGGTTGGAATTTGGGCAAATAATTTCAAAAAATCTTGTAGATACAGTGTTTGAATCGTGTTTTTGATGGTGGAAATGGATTCAGCACCATCAAAAATGTCTAGGACGCCTAAAATTTTGAAGTTTAACAAGTATAACTTGGATTTACAAAAATCATTGCCCGATTTTCTCTAAATATGATTAGAATTTCCATAACTTTTTGGGTAGTTCCTCCGGCTCGTTAGATTATGTATATGCCATCGTCATGCTTTTATATTTAAAACGTAGATGATATATGCCATCCTCACTTTGAAATTAAATTATATGAGAGTTTTATAATAAACACTTTTTTTTCTTAATTTTTTAAAAATTAATTTTAGGTTTAAAAATATGTATTTTTTATTACGATTTGAAGTCAAAAATATTAAAAATGTTAAGTGATTATATAAATTTGAAAATGATTATTATTATTATTATTATTTTTAACTATAATGAATCGATAATTTATTGGAGTAATTTAGAACAGGCTGGAGATTACCGCCATAACTACAAGAGTAGATTTAATAGTGGTAAACCAAATCTTTAGAAAAAGTTAAAACTCTGGGATGGAGGGGGAGCCTGCTCCTTCAGCCCTATAATAAGCAAATTGTTATATTGAAAAAAGCTTATCCACTAATAAAAATTTCATACATTAATTTAATATGTAATTTGATAATAACCTTAAATTAAAATTAAATTAAATTAACATTATTATTATTATTTAATTTTTGTAATTAAAAATAAATAAAATTTATCTTAATTTTTATAATTATTATTCATAATATTTTTTTTTACTGAACCTTTATTATTTAATTTTTTTTTTTTTTACTGAACCTTTATTATTTAATTTCCTACTCAATATTTGCGAAAGTTAATCTTATCGCCAATTATTTATTTTTAATTTTTTATTAAAATTTGTAGAAAAAACATAATTCCTTCATCTCTTTTTATTAAATTAATTTTTATTTTTAATTAACAGAAAAGTTACTTTTATTTGTCTATTAGAAATTTGAAAGGAATAATATCATTTACTAACTTTCTTTTTAAAAAAATAGTTTATTAACCTATTTTCTTTTTACTACAAATTGTTACATGAATTATAATTATAAATAAATTTAATTAAGTATTTAATTTTTTAATTGGAAAAATAATATTTTGTTGTTATATATATATATTCTACGTATAAAATTGATTGAAAAAGATCATTTTTTATTTTATTTTTTTTAATATAAATATAAAAATTATAATGAAAAAATATTTAATTTTATCAAAATTATCATTAATCTATTTATTTGATTTGATGTATTTAATTTTCATACCTCTCATAAAAAGACTTTGAGATAATCGTTTAAAAATGATATTCCAATTGAATTATTATATTAAAAAAAACTTTAGAAACTGTTAATGTTAAATTAAAAACTATATAATTAAAATTTCCCTACTTCATAAAAATTTAACAATAACAACTTTCAACATAAATAAATATTGCTCCTCAGAGGCTATATCTATGGCAATCAAAGAGATTACAACAAAGCAACCTAAAATTGGTATGAAAATACATTTTTTTATTCATGTCACAAAAGTCTAAAAAGACAGAATACTTGTGGAAATATTTGCAAATGGATTCTAAATATGTGCGATTACTTGTAAATAGATTCCAAACATCAAAACTCTAGAGGCTAGAGTTGGTGATGAGACTTGCTTTCTTATTGCTTGTATCCTGGTACACTACTTGCAAATCGATTCCAAACACCAAAACTCTGTTGGTGATGGGATTTGCTTTCTTATTTCTTGTATCCTCCTACACTAGGGGGCATAGGGTGAGACTACTTGCAAATCGATTCCAAACACCAAAACTCTAGAGGTGGTGATGAGACTTGCTTTCTTATTGCTTGTATCATCTTAAGCTAAGATCGTATGGGTGACGCCTCTAGAGATTTGAACACTGGTGGGACTACTTGCAAATCGATTCCAAACACCAAAACTGGTGAGATTTGCTTTCTTATTGGCGAGTTGGTAACTTGACAAGCTTTCTTATTACTTGTATCCTCCTACATTACAAGGTATGAGTAATGCCTCCAGAAATTTGAACACGGGTAAAACTACTTACCAATCAATTCCGAAAACTAAAACTAATAAAACTTACTTTCTTATTATTTATATCCTCCTACACTACCATTATGAGTTCTTTGCCTAAAAAGACAAAAAAATAAAGAAACATAACATTTTGAAAATTGTCTTTTCAACTATCCGGAGAAATTTGTGATAATTATTTTTCTACCCTGCATCCAAAATAACTGGAGAGAGATATTAAGATCTTCAATCAAAAATTTCTTCGTAAAACTCATAAGAGCCTCTTCTCAGAGAGAAAGATCAAGAACTTCAAATAAAAAAAATTATCAATGTCATTTACGTTGTCAGAACGTTTCTCTTTCATTTAAAAATGATTAATGTCATGTGCACGCTGGCAATTATAAAAGCACACAACGCAGGAAAGAAGAGATGTTTGATGCCGCTGTATCTCCTGATTTTGAGAGTTGATTCATGTGTGCGTTCTCTTTTGGTATAGACCAGGCATTTGCTCTTTTTTTCAGAGGGAAAAACCATTTTTTTTTTATTAAAAAAAATAATCATTATCATCCAAAGTTTATCCTATTTTTATTGTAGCTTTTTGTATCTGTTAAAAAATTGTCCCATTTTTACGACTGATCAAAAAATGCCACAATTAATTGTTTTCTTTTAGTTAATGAGAATTTTAATTAAAATTAAATATGTTTTTTTGTTTTATTATCAAATTTAATTTTTTAGATTTTCATTAAAAATCATAAAAATATATGAAAATTTAAATGATTCTTTTCATCCTCTAATTTTCCAATAACATTTTCAACGAGGAAAATAAATTAGAAAAAAAAAAAATATTTTTTCGAAAATTTCAATAAAAATTAAACAATGTAGCTTTTGTCTCTTCGGTAAAAGCTTTAATAATTAAGTTGCGCTCGTGTCGAGAGTGTCAATGGTGGTTCGTAAGAGACTGAAATTATTTTACTTTAATTTTTAATAAAAAATTATGTAATATTTTGTTTTTCCATTTTCATATAAAATTTTATATAATAGCTTTAAGTGAAATGTAGATTGTTGAAAAATCCAATACAAAAGAAAAATTGTTATTTTCATTTTTTTTTAATAATAAGTTTAAAAATTATTTTAAAAAAATAAAAAATAATTTATTCTTTAGATTTTCAATAGAAAACTAGAGTTAAATAAATGAATGAAAGAACATGATTTTTACAAATATTTAATAGAAATTTAATTTGTTTCCTTCCCATTTAAAATTTTCTTAATAATTTAAATAATCAATGTCAAACAAAGAAAAGTTGTTTTGTTTTTTTAGATTTCTTAGATTTATCATCAAAAAGCAAAAATCTTTTTGATTTTTAAAAAAATTGTAAAATAGAATTTTAAATAATCAACTTAAGCAAAGAAAATAAATTTATTAAGTGGAAGAGGGAAGAAGGGTTTCAAAATGGTTGAAAGGGGAAGGTTTAAAAATATCTATGGAGAGAGGGGTGGGAGAAGAGGGAAGGAGGCATAGGAGAGAGAAAATTATTAGGTGGAAGAGCAGAAGAAGGGTTTCAAAATTGTTGAAAGGTGCAAGGGGAAGGCTCTGAAATATCTATGGAGAGAGAGGGGGTTGGAGGAGAAGGAAGGAGGCATAGGAGAGAGAGAGAGCAGGGGTGAAGGGAGGAGTGAGAGATAGAGAGAGAGGGAGGGAGAGAGAAAGAAAAGAGGGTAAGGGCATTTAGAGAAGGAGAAGGGGGAGGGGGAGAGCGAGGGGGAGGTCAGGGAGAGAAATAGATGGAAGGGGGGAGAGAGATAGAGAGAAGGGGGGGATAGGGAGAGGTTGATGGGGGAGGGAGAGGAGAAGAAGAGGCAGATGGGGAGGTGGAGTGGGAGAGGGGAGAGAGAGAGGGAGAGGCAAATGGGGAGGGGGAGTGAGAGAGAGAAGGAGGTAGGGGGGAGAGAGAGATGGAATAGGGGGGTTAAGAGAGGGTGGAGAGGGAGGGAGGGGGAGTGAGAGAGAGAAGGAGGTAGGGGGGAGAGAGAGATGGAATAGGGGGGTTAAGAGAGGGTGGAGAGGGATAAATGAAGGGAGAGGGAGAGGCGAGGGGGAGAGAGAAAGATGGAATAGGGGGGTTAAGAGAGGTTGGAGAGGGATAAATGAAGGGAGAGGGAGAGGCGGGGGGAGAGAGGGAGGGGTATGGGGAGTGAGAGGGAGTGGGAGGGGGAGGAGAGGCGGGTGGTAGGGAGGAAAGGGAGGAGAGAGGGACGGGGGAGAGTGAGAGAGGTAGGGTGGTGAGAGGGAGGGAGAGGGTGAGGATAGGGAAGGGGAGAAAAAGGGGGGCCGGTGGAAAGAGAGGGGGCAGTAGGGATAAAGGGAGGGAATACGAGGGAGGAGTAGGGGGTGTGAGGGTGAGTAGGAGTTAGACAGAGGGAGGGGTAAGGTGAGTGAGGGAAAGGGGAGGTAGATAGAGGGGTAGGAGGGGGAGAGAGAAAGAGGGAAAGGGGGAGTGAGAGAGATGGTAGGGAGAGAAAAAGAGAGGGTGGGGGGGGGGCGGTAGAACGAGGGAGGGAGGCGAGTGACAGTGTGAGAGAGGGGGTGTGGGGATAAAGGGAGGGAGAGAGAGGGGGGTAGGGGGAGTGAAGGAGAGGGAAGTGAGAGAGGATTGGTAGGGTGAGTGAGAGAGAGGGGAGGGAGAAAGAGGGGGAAGAGGGGGAGAGAGAACAAGGGAGAGGGAGATAGGAAGGGAGCGGGGGAAAGAGGGAGAGGGTAGGGAGAGAAAGAGGTGGAGAGGGAGAGGGAGAGGGTAGGAAGAGAAATAGAGGGAGGGGGATTGAGAGATAGAGAGGGGAGGGAGAGAAGGGAGGGGAGAGAGGGGAGGGAGAGAAGGGAGGGGAGAGAGGGGAGGGAGAGAAGGGAGGGGGGAGAGGGGGGAGAAAGGGAGAGAGAGAAGGAGAGTGAGAAAGGGGGAGAGAAAGAGAAAAGGGAAGGGAGGAGAGAGAGAGAGAGAAGTGGCGAGGGGAAGAGGGAGAAAGAAGGGGGGAGTGAGAAAGAGAGTGGGGGACATAGAGGGAAGGGGGGGTTGAGAGAGAGGTGGGGTATGGATAAAGGAAGGGAGAGAAAGGGAGGGATAGGGAGAGTCAGGAAGAAGGGAATGAGGTAGAGGGATGGGTAGAGAGAGAGAGAGAGAGAGAACAATGAGGAGAGGGAGAGAGAGGGGGAGGTATGAGGGAGAGAGAGTGGAGGGGGAGAAATTTTTTGGCTTGATAGGGCCTGACCCAGGTTCGGAGTTAATTAGCCAAACAAATCCCTACACTACTGGCCCTTTCAGCATCAGCCCGCGAAGCGTAGATTGAAGTCTCACCTGAAGCAGTATGGGGGGATGTTGGAACCAAGTTTCCACACTCTCGAGATGTATGAGGTGTCGATTTAGTCCAACTGTTCCTATCTTCGCATAGGTCACTTGGCACACTGTTCTGACCTGCGATACCTTCGTGATATGCTATAATTGTCCTTCGCACAGCCCTAACCAGAGGCTGAGGTGATTTCACACTGCTATGACAATGATCTGCGCTATTTTCCCAAGTTACATCATGTGTCTTACTTATCCTCTTATAGATGTTCGTCAACTTCACATAAATAAATACTTTAACTCACATTCACTTAATCTACACAGTTATATATGTTCATGCACCATATAAACACATAAATGAAATTTATACCCAATATATTTGATGCAGAAAACTGGAAATAAATACACAGAATTGATGTAAAACTTCTCTTTATTAATGCTTCAACAGTTACAGACTCGACTTGCCCTGCGCATTTAGCTGCAGGGGTCCCTGCGCTCATCTGCAGACTACTAGGCCTCTGCGTACTCAGTTGCAGAGCCTTCTCCTACTCTACGACCCAAAGACTCGACCTTACACTTCAGATCTTACTCTATGCTTTTATTCCATGATCATCAATTGCCTTTTTTTACAACTTAGAGCCTAGCTCTATTTTTACAATCCCATGGTCCGCGGACCATAGGTAGATCTCTATAGCCGGCATTACATTACAAAATTAAGGGCGAACAACCTTATGACTCATTTACAAGCTACGCGCTTCGCACCCACAAAATGTGGAGTCTTTACATCAAAGATACAATTTACGACCAAAATCTAGGTTTTTAGCCCCAAAACTTCCCTTGGGGGATCCAGGCAGAGACAGGGGAGGGAGTGGGGAAGGGAGAGAGGGGGGAAGAAGGGGGAGAAAGGGAGAGAGAGAAAGAGAGTGAGAAAGGGGGAGAGAAAGAGAAAAGAGAAGGGAGGAAAGAGAGAGAGAGAGGTGGCAGGGGGAAGAGGGAGAGAGAAGGGGGGAGTGAGAGAAGGGGGGAGTGAGAGAGAGAGTGGGGGACAGAGAGGGAGAGGGAGGGACATAGAGGGAAGGGGGGGTTGAGAGAGAGGTGGGGTATGGATAAAGGGAGGGAGAGAAAGGGAGGAGTAGGGGGAGTGAGGGAGAGGGGAATGAGGTAGAGCGATGGGTAGAGAGAGAGAGAGAACAATGAGGAGAGGGAGAGAGAGGGAGGAGTAGGAGGGAGAGAGAGTGGAGGGGAGAAAGAGAGATAAGGGGAAGAAGGGAGAGAGAAAGGGAGATGAGTGAGGGAAATAGGGAAAGGTAGAGAGAAAGAGAGAGGGAAAAGGATAGGGAGATAGAGAAAGAGACAGCTAAAGGGAGGAGCAAGAGAAAGGGAGAGAGAGAGAGAGAGAGGGAGAGAGAAAGGAGGGAGAGTGAGAGAAAGGAGGGGGAGGGTGAGGGAGAGAGAGTGAGTGAGAGTGGTTGGGGGAGAGAGATAGAGAGAGGGGGGGAGAGAGAAATGATGAAGAGTGAGAGAAAGGGGGGTTGGTGAGGGAGGGAGAGAGAGAGAGGGAGAGAGAAAAATGAGGGAGATTGAGAGAAAGGGGGGAGGGTGAGGAAGAGTGGTTGAGAGAGAGAGATAGGGAGGGAGGGTGAATGGGAGTGAGAGAGATGGGAAGGGGGAGAAAGGGGAGATGGAGAGAGAGGGATAGAAAGAGAGGGAGAGGAAGAAAGAGAATGAGGGTTATGGCAGGGGGGAGAGAGAGAGAGGGGTATGGGGGGGATGGGGGAGAGAGAGAAAGAAAGGTATGGGGAGACGGGGGAGAGAGAGAGGGGTATGGGGGGATAGGGGAGAGAGAGAGAAGGAGAGAGTGAGGGAGGGTGAGGGGGAGCGAGAGAGATGGGAATGGGGAGAGAGGGGAGACGTAAGGGGAGTGAGAAGGGAGAGAAAGAGAGGGGTATGGGGGGAGGTGGAGAGAGAGAGAGAGAGAGGAGGGATGTTAAAGGGATAGAGAGTGGGGGGGATAAAGGGAAGGAACGAGTGGGGGAGAGAGAGGGAGGGATAGGAGGAGTGGGAGAGAGGGGAGGGAGAGGGGGGAGATGTAAGGGGTATGAGGGGGGAGAGAGAGGGAGGTGTATGTGGGGTAGGAGGGGAGAGAGAGAGAGGGAGGGATGTTAAGGGGATAGAGAGTGGGGGGATAAAGGGAGGGAACGAGTGGGAGAGAGAGAGGGAGGGATTGTTGAAATGTGGCAACAAGAATATTCCAATTTTAATTTGTCCTTGAATTAAAATTCGAATTTAGTCTCACCAGCTGCTTGAAAAATAATTAATTAATTCATCGTGAGTTAATTAGTTCGAGAAATTCAAGTTAGAAGTATTTCTGAAGTCATGCAACAATTATCCCTTAAATTAAGGAGATTATCCCTTAATTAAGGAGATAAGGTTGAGTTGTATTTGAGTTGCAATTAGTTAGCTCAGTTTACTGAGTTAAGTCCAGTTAGATTAGTTCCAAACTGTTTGAGGAACTAACTGTGAGTTTAGTCAGTGAATGCATGCATGCATCCAACTAGTGTACTCCAAATAACTGAAGATTCTCTCATCATTAACTCATGCATGTCTATTATGAGATAGACCGAGTTGAGATTAAAGACAGGGACATTGTACTATCAGATGTATAATTTTTCCTATAAGGAAAACTCATGCGTGCAGAAGGAATTCATTCCTTGAAGGTTGCATAGTTTTATAGGGTGTGAGATCAGTGTGAGTGATCAATGTTACACATGGTAACAATAGGATCACCCAAGAAAAATTGCGTTAGGAAATAGGAGCTTGGAGGGTAGTGTGGAGGACTTATGAGAAGTCTATTTTGCCTGTGAGCATCTGTGAGGATTGTACTGAGAGCTGGCTAGCTATGAGAGCTAAAGCTTTGTGTAATTCTGAGATATTTCCAAGTTGTATGATAATACAGATAATGGGGTTTTTAGCTGAGGATTTCCCCTAAGTATTCTTCTGTGTTTCATGTGCATTGATTCTTCTTCTGGTTATATGTGTTCCACTTGATCTTGCTCAAATCTATTAAGCTTCCGCAAGTTTGATTATAGAAGTAGATTAAAGTATTTTGCTTTAGTTATATTGCATTATCAAGTTAATCTACAGTTAGAATTTCTACATGGTATCAGAGCAAAGGTTATCAGAGCTATGAACAATATACTGAGAAGAGAATTCAAAGTTTGAAGTTCGGGGTTGCAGGTACAAATCAAATTCATCTCATACTTCAAGTTGGTCAATGGCGTTCTATGGCTTGAGACTCGAGTATGCCTTGGAAGGCAGCTCAAATTACATAGCATGGAAGGATAGAATGGAAGTTGTATTAGAAGAAAATGGCTTGAAGGATTTCATTGATCAAAAAATCCCAAAGCCAGCTGCAGCTAATGCACAAGAGTTGGCTGAGTGGAAGAAGTGTGTGGTGAAGGCGAGACGGATCATCCTGGAGGGAGTTTGAGACCATACTGTCTCAAGTCTCCATGGGAAGGATACTTCGTTTTCAATGTGGAAGACATTGAAGGACCTCTATCAGAACAATAGTGACCAGAGGAAATTGGCGCTCAAGGATAAGCTTCGGAAAATCAAGATGGAGAAGGGCGATACTATTTCCACATATCTAAACAAGCTCACCACCTGCAGAGATGAGCTTGGTAGTGTGGGAATAACTACTGTCAATGATGATATGGTGAGCCTCACTCTCCTTGGCCTTCCAAAGAGCTGGAATAGCTACCAGGACTCTATGAATGGAAGGGAGAAACTACTGGATTGGGAATGACTGTGGTCAGATCTCATGCAGGAGAAGATCAAGAGGAGCACACGAGATGGTTCTTCATCAAAGAATGATGATGAAGAAAATCTGGCCTTAGCAAGTAAGGCAAGGAAAGGGAAGGGGAAGGCTTCCCATTCCAAATTGAATTCTTCTCATGGAGGGAAGAATGTTGACAAGTCTAAAGTGAGAAGCTTTAATTGTCATGAGATGGGACATTATGCAACTAATTTCCCATCGAAGAAGTCCAAGAAGGGATCCTCAAAAGGATCAGAAGGTGAGGCATTAGCCTCTCAGTTCAAAATTGACTTTACCCTCATCGCATGCATGGTGTCATCGGTGGTGGGCTGTGTTTGGTATCTTGATAGTGGAGCCTCATTCCACATGACTGGTGATAAAAGTTTATTCAATACCTTGGAGGAGAAAGACCTCAAGATGCGCATAGAGATGGGTGACGACGGAAAGTATTGTGTTTCAGGAGAAGGCACGGTTTCTTTTCAGAGGGAGCATGGAGCTCCTCTCACCTTGACTGATGTGAAGTATGTGCCTGGACTGAAGAAGAACTTGGTATCGGTCATGGTGTTGGAGGACAAGGGTTATGATGTTGTCTTCAGTAAAGGAAAGGCATTCCTAAGACACATAGCCACGGGCCAGACCAAGAGGATTGGGATTTGGGTGAAGAATCTCTATAAACTAGAGGTAGCTGATTATGCAGCATTAAGTTCGAAAGCAAAATTGGTGCAAAGCCAAGACATTGGCGAGTTGCGGCACAGGCGGTTAGGCAATTTGCATCATGGGGCCTTGAAGATAATGCAACAGATCTCTACAAGACTTCCCAAAGGTAAACTTGAGCAAGTTGACACATGCATAGGTTGTACCTTGGGAAAGTACGCCAAGTCTTCCTTTCATGATCGAGACAGTCGAGTAGAAGCGATCTTAGAGTGAGTTCATACTGATTTGTGTGGACCATTCTTGATGGAATCCACAACGAAGCAAAGGTATTATGTCATTTTCGTTGATGATTATTCTTGTAAATGCTGGATTTATTTCATGCAGAAGAAGGACCAAACCTTCTCAAAGTTTTGTGAGTTCAAAGTTTGGTTCGAGAAAGAGTCAGGGAAGAAGATCAAGGCCTTGAGAAGTGACAACGGTGGAGAATATGTCTCTCAAGAGTTTAAGTACTTCTGTGCAACATAAGGAATTAAAGGAGAGTTGATGACACCTCATAACCCACAATAGAATGGGGTGGCTGAGAGGAAGAACATAACGATTCTAGGGGTAGCACGGGCGATGCTGCATGACCAAGGCCTACCACTTCATTTGTGGGCTGAGGCATGCAACACAACGGTCTATTTGCAGAACAGAAGCCCACATCGCATACTTGGGATGAAGACACTAAAGGAAGCTTTCTCTGGTAAGAGACCAGATGTGGTTCACCTCAGGATATTTGGCTCATCGGTATATTTCCATGTGACAAAGGATGCACAGAAGAAGCTTGAGCCGACAATAGAGTTGGGGATACTTGTGGGGTACACTGATACACCTCACAACTATCGGGTGTATTTGCCTACCAGTCGGAGGACAATGGTTCGCAAAGATCTCAAGTTTGATGAGTAGAAGGCCATGCGAGTTTCCCTTGAGAGGGAGCTCCAACTACAGGATATGGAGGAACTGTTGGTTCCTAAGGAGGAGGAGCCTCAAACTGATGCGGAGTAGCCGCATGCAGAGGATCCAAGAGTGGAAACATCCACTCAAGCAAAGTCTTCTAAAGATGGACGGAAGCACACAAGAGAAGCTTACAAATTGTAGTTGGATGTCAGAGAGAATGTGGGAGGACCATCTTCTCAGCACAGACAAAGAAGGTCACCTAAGAGGTACACTGGATACATGGCCCTTGTTGGGGAATGTGTTGAGACCAAGCCATCTTCCTTTGAGTAAGTAGTGCAACAAACGATTTTGGTTGATGCTATGGTGGAGGAGTATGACTCCATGGTTCGTAACATTGTTTGGGACGTGGTTCCGAGACCGGAGAACAAGTCAGTTGTGAGTTCCTGTTGGCTTTACAAGGTAAAGCAAGCTGCTGATGGTAGTGTGGAGAAACATAAGGCAAGATTTGTTGCCCGTGGTTTTTCACAGGTCGAGGGGATTGACTATGATGAGACTTTTTCTCCTGTTGCAAGGTACTCATCTATCAAATCGATGTTGGCACTATCAGCACAGATGGTTTGGAAGATTCATCAGATGGATGTGAAGATTGCATTCCTCAATGGAAAGATTGAGGAAGAGGTGTACATAGAACATCCGAAAGGTTTTGAGACCTTCGATCGCGAGTCGCATGTGTGCCGACTCAAGAGAGCTTTGTACGAGCTAAAGCAAGCACCTTGTGCTTGGTACACCATGATCAACGACTACTTCACCGGGTTGGGCTTCACAAAGAGTGAAGCGGATGCAAACTTGTACCACATCATGGTTCTAGTAAGCAGTTGATCATTGTACTTTATGTTGATGATCTCATATTGACAAGTGATGATAAGTTGATCATGTCTTGTAAGGAGGACCTTGCAAGAGAATTCGAGATGAAAGACATGGGCCTTATGCATTACTTACTTGGCATGGAAGTATGGCAAAAGGATGGGGAATTGTTTGTGTCTCAAGGCAAGTATGCCAATGAGATACTCAGTAGATTCCACATGGAGAAGTGGAAGCCCATGCAGACTCCTCTAACAGGTAATTGGAGGAAGGAGGATGTTACTTCAGGAGAAATAGTAGAGGCTACTGTGTACAGGAAGCTTGTGGGTTCACTGATGTACTTAGTGAACACACGACCATATTTGTTCTATGCTGTGAACCAGCTGAGTCAAGCTATGGTTCAGCCTACCAAGCTGTTTTGGAAGGCGGCAAAGCATGTATTGAGATACCTCAGAGACACATCTCAGTATGGATTATGGTATAGATGGATAGAGGGAGTGAAGCTATAGGGCTTCACTAATGTAGATTGGGTAGGGAGTCCATCAGATTGGAAGAGCACATCAGGAGGGATTTTCAACCTTGGGTCAATTGCAGTTTCTTGGTATAGCAGGAAACAGAGGTCGGTTGCACTCAGCTCGGCAGAGGATGAATACATGGCTACAAGTTAGGTAGCATGTGAGGGCATCTGGATGAGGAAAATTCTCGTTGGTTTGTTTGATCAGAGGATGGATCCAAATGTGATCTATTGTGATAATCAGAGTTGTATCAAACTCTCTGAGAATCCAGTATTTCATGATAGGCCCAAGCACATCAATATTCGGTATCATCATCTCAGAGACTGTGTAGCGAGGAGGATCATGTTGTTGCAGTATATTTCGACCGAGGAGCAAGATGCTGACATTTTGACAAAGGCATTGTCAAAGTGTAAATTCGAGTTCCATAGAGACAAGATTGGGGTGGAAGATAATCCCTTTCTTGTTGAGAGGGAGTGTTGAAATGTGGCAACAAGAATATTCCAATTTTAATTTGTCCTTGAATTAAAATTGAGAATTAAAATTCGAATTTAGTCTCACCAGCTGCTTGAAAAATAATTAATTAATTCATCCTGAGTTAATTAGTTGGAGAAATTCAAGTTAGAAGTCTTTCTGAAGTCATGCAATAGTTATCCCTTAAATTAAGGAGATTATCCCTTAATTTAGGAGATAAGGTTGAGTTGTATTTGAGTTGTAATTAGTTAGCTCAATTTACTAAGTTAAGTCTAGTTAGATTAGTTCCAAACTGTTTGAGGAACTAATTGTGAGTCAGTAAGTTAATGCATGCATGCATTCAACTAGTGCACTCCAGATAACTGAAGATTCTCTCATTATTAACTCATGCATGTCTATTCTGAGAAAGACCCAATTGAGATTAAATACAGGGACATTGTACTATCAGTTGCATAAATTTTCCTATAAGGAAAACTCATGCATGCAAAAGGAATTCATTCCTTGAAGATTGCGTAGTTTTACAGGGTGTGAGATTAGTGTGAGTGATCAATGTTACACATGGTAACAGTAGGATCACCCAAGAAAAACTCCGCTAGGAAATAAGAGCTTGGAGGGCAGTGTGGAGGACTTATGAGAAGTCTATTTTGCCTGTGAGCATCTGGGAGGATTGTACTGAGAGTTGGCTAGCTGTGAGAGCTAAATCTTTGTGTAATTATGAGATATTTCTAACTTGTATGATAATACAGATAATGGGGTTTTTAGCTGAGGCTTTCCCATGAGTATTCTTCTGTGTTTCATGTGCATTGATCCTTCTTCTGGTTATATGTGTTCTGCTTGATCTTCCTCAAATCTATTAGGCTTTTGCAAGTTTGATTGTAGAAGTAGATTAAAGTATTTTTCTTTAGTTATATTGCATTATCAAGTTAATCTACAGTCAGAATTTCTATAGGGATAGGAGGAGGGGGAGAGAGGGGAGGGAGAGAGAGGGAGGGGCAAGGGGGGCGAGAGGGGGAGGAAGGGGTTAGAGAGAGAGAGGGAGATGGGGAGAAGGGTGAGAGGGAGGCTAGGAGAGAAATATATATATGGGGTGAGGGATAAAGAAAGAGAGAGCAAGGGGGAGAGAAAAATATATGGAAGGGTAGAGTGACAGAGAGGGGTAAGAAGAGGACAAGAGAGAGAGAAGGAGGGAGAGTGGGATGGGGAAGAGGAGTGAGAGAGAGGGTAGGTAGATAAATATAGGTAGGGGGAGGGAAAGAGAGCAAGATAGTGCAAGGTGGGGAACGTGAGAGCAAGGGGGAGAGAGGAAGATATGGAAGGGTATACTGAGAGAGAGGGGTAGGACTAGGACAAGAGAGAGAGAAGGAGGGAGAGTGGGATGGGGAAGAGGAGTGAGAGAGAGGGTAGGTAGATAAAGATAGATAGGGGGAGAGAAAGAGAGCAAGATAGTGCAAGGTGGGGAAAGCTAGAGCAAGGGGGAGAGGGAGAGAGGGATTGGGGGGGGGGGAAGGAGGAGTGAGGGAGAGGGAACAAGAGGGAGGGGGGAGAGGAGATGGAGAGGGACAAAGAGAAAGAGAGAAAAGGAAAGAGAGAGTAGGGGTGGAGTGAGAGAAATTTTAAGAGGGAGAGAAGGAGAGGGATAGGGAGAGAGAGAGTGAGGGGGAGGGATTAGCAAGAGAGAGGGAGAAAGAGAGAGAGGGGGAGTAGGAGAGATAAATGAGGGAGTGAGGGGGAGTGCGAGTGAGAGGGATGGAAAAATAGGGAGAGGGAGAGATAGTGTGAGGGGGAGAAGGAGAGATAGTGTGAGGGAGAGGGGAATAATGAAGGAGGGGAGGAAGATGGAAAGGGATATAGATAGAGAGAGGGTGAGGAGTAAGAGGGAGGAAGGGACAGAGGGGTAGGGTAGGAGAGAGGAAAAAGGGAGAGGGAGAGAGGTAGAGAGGGAGACATGGAGACATGAAAAAGGGCGAGTGAGAGGGGGAGGGGTAGGGGGAGAGAGAAAGTAGGATGGGGGAATGGGGGAGAGAGAGAGAGGGAGAGGGAGTGGGAGGATAGGTGAGAGAAAATGTAGAGGGATAAGGAGAGAAAGGAGTGAGAGATGGGGGGAGAGGGAGAGGGAGAAATTGATACCGAGAGAGGATTAGAGAAATTTTGAGGTAAAAAATGGGCCTCAAAGCAAAAATGTATAGCCAAAATAAAATTTATAAATGATGATATCAACCATGGGGGATGATTCACTATTTTTGGAGTAAAAAAGTAAAAATAAAAAACTACTTTTTCAACTTGTATTTTCAACTTATCTCCCTATAGTTTTACTCAAATTTCATGTAAGAGAACTCATTGGATGCATAATTTAATTCCTCATCCAATGAGTACCATATTTCATACTTCCGATGGACCCTATTATATGAAAAATGAGAAATAAATGAAAAAATGTTATTGCATCCAACTTGTGCTCCCAATCGAAATTTGAGTAAAATCGTAGGGAGATAAGTTGAAAGTATGAGTTGAAAAAGTAGTTTTTTCTTTTTCCCTCTAAATTTTGATGATTTAATCTAATATTATTTTATTATTTCCACTATTATTTTATAATATTCCTTAGGAGGCCCATTTTAGACCTCAAAATTTCTTTAATGAGATGTGGGGAGGGGAGAAAGATATAAAGAGGGTGAGCGAGGGAGTGGGAGAGAGGGAGGGAGGGTGAGGGAGAGGGAGGATGTGGGAGAGAGGGAGGGAGGGAGAGAGAGAGAGGGTAGGAGGTGGAAACAAAGAGGAGGATGAGGAGAGAGATAGGTACAACATGGGAGAGAGAGTGGGGGAGTGAGAGAAAGAGGGGTAAGAGAGAGATATAGAGAGCAATGGGGAGGGGGAGTGAGAGAGAGAGACGAAAGTTCTTCCACCTAATAAAGCCTGTAGAGGATATGTGCTAGGAAAGCATCATCAAACCATTTTCACTTCTGGAATAACATGGCATGCAAAATCACAATTAGAAGTTATTCAAAGTTATCTCTATTGCATTAATATGCATTCATTAACAAGTGCAAATTCTATTTTAACATTTGTTAGTAATTTACCTAGAATTACTTGGGTCTATTTCTTGAATAATGATGGCATATTTATATGGAATTTATTTTAATTAGGCTTGTAAGATACAATGTGAATTTTATTTGTCAGACCAGTATTAGTAAGCTTGTGAGGCATTCCATGCAATATACACAAGAAAAAGGACTCTTACCAATGACCTAAATGGCTTAATTTGTTCTATTAAAAGGGAAATCTTATCATGGCACAAAGTTCGGGTGGAAGAAATTTCTACACGTCAACCCAAGAGAATGGCTATGTGGCACCCCACACATCCAAATTTAGGATGTTTAACTTTGTTTCATTATATGGATTAGCCTTAGATAATTCTCCAACACATAGATCCTGTAATAACTATTACAAATATTTGTAGCAACTTGAATCCATATGAATCATCAACTCAAATAAAAGTAACTATGAATTTAAAAATTGCACAACAGAAAATTAAAGCACGCTTGTTTACAAAATTAAATAAAACATGCTACAACATAATGAAATTAATCAACGCACTAATCACTCATAAAAACAAGAAAAGTAATTAAAAATAATGAATAAAAATATATAATATTAGAACATAGAAACCTATAATATTTACAAAGAATACACAACACCTTTACCTTGGAGTGGGACCCCTCTAAGGGTTTGGCTTATGTGCTCAGCTACAAAACCACACCACACACATTATGGGACAATCATGCACTGGAAAAAAACAACATAAATAATATATTTTTGGAAAAAGATATTAAAATACATATCTAGCTTGTTTCTCATCCTCCTCTCCATGAGGATGACCCTCCCTTAAATATATAATTTCTATACAAATTGCTAACATGAATGTAGGTTCCCATGCTAGTAGATTTTAACAACCATATCAAATTAATAACAAGTTTTAAAAAATTGAATGCCCTATTTCTAATCTCCAAGCTGAAGAATGAATTGGATTGGTTGTCATCACTCAATCTTGGTTGTAGAGGAGTAAGTTCAGGTTGTAATTGTTTGGAACCTAGCTGAATGGTGTGCCCATATGCTTCACATGAAATCTAATTCCTATCAAGCAGTCAAGATCAAGATCCATTGCATGGATCCCTCAACTAGCACTAAGAATATTTAGAAGGTAGTTACATAGCATCCAAAATTGGTTCAAAGCATTTTAGGATTGGTTTGTCATTAATTGCATGTGTTACCCATTTTATCTAAGCCATTGCAATATTCTATGTGAACTATTAATGAGTTGGAGTGTCTTTATTAATTCCTCCAAACAAAAATGGGAATAATATGATAATTGATTACAACAATAAAGACTGAGGGTGCTATGATCCACTCTTATTCTTCCTTTGGATGCTTTCTTTTGAAGATGACGTTCAAGATTGGTTGTGTATTTAAATACTCTCCTGGTGTGCACAAAATGTTAATGGAGAGTATTGTTGAGTTTGTGCAATTAAAACTATTGAAATGGAAGGATATGACTAAAGGAGCATGTAATTAATTATTGGCACCCAGTATCACAATGTGCCTTCTAATAATCATAATTCCTTCCTTTCACACTTCCCAAAAAAATTTATAAAACTCTGTTGTTGGAGCAATCAAAATTATGCAATACACTACTATAGGCACAATATTGTAGCAAAAGGGTTACTACAAGTTTTCATAGTAAAAAAGTTGTTACAAGTTTTTTGTAACATACAAGTTGCTATAGATTTTCATAGTAAATAGGATGCTACAAGTTTTCATAGTATATTGCTACAAATATGATTTCATAGTAGACTATTTTGAGTATGAGAACCCTACAATAGTAGCAACAATCGAAATGACTTTAAATCCATGGTAAGGGATGTAAAAGAACCATGATTGAAAAATCCATAGCATGTAAACTTTTAAAGAAAACCAATTAAAAAATTGTCCATGTGTGAGCCGATACTTTAAAAGTAAATACATAAGATACTAATTCTTCCTAGTGTTAGTCATAATTCAACGAAATACCAAGAAATGAAAACGAAAGCCACATTGAGCATAAATCTCAGAGATGAGTAAATGAAGAGGGATTAATGATAAGAAAAAGAAGAATCGAAGTGTTAAATGATGGTAATTTTGTGGCTCATCATATCCCCCAAACTCAATACGTTGCATGTCCTCATGCAACCCCATACCTCTATATCAACCATGCCATAAGGAAAAATACTTAATGATGCTTTCGGTTTTTAAATTCATACCAATTAAAGTCATGAAGTCTTCTACAAATTTTCACAAGGAAATAAAGTGGCATGTAGCAAATTGATGGATTTGTAGCAACTGATAAATGGCCTATTTCTTGTTCAAACGTGCCAAAAGGAAATATGAAACATGGGTGTTGTAATATTTGTAGTTGTGGCTAAGAATAATGGCAAAATAATTAAATTTTTGAATACATTATTCGAATTATATGTAATGCACAACACTTCTTATGAATTGTAACCCATCAAGATCCTTTGTAACATGTATATGAAATGATTTTCAATCCACATATAAAATGTAATTCAGCCTCCACATAATCGCAACTTGATTTTTTTCCTTATGGAAGCATGTTTCTCTCTCAATCATTTCCTTGGCTTGTCCATGTTAACTACCTCTTTTATGTTGTTGTTTCTTGTGGAGCAACAACAATGTTTGATGTAGTAACATGTGTTTCTTCCTTTGCTCTTTCTATCGATTCTTGTGTGACAATAGAAAGCCCTTCTATTGTTTGTTCTTATGGAGCAACAATAGGGTTTCTTCATGTTGGTTCTTATGTAACAACATCAATGTTTGATGTAGCAACACTAATGTATTTCCTTGAGCAACTTCTAGTCCTTCCTATTGCTTGGATAAATAGGGGGGTGTTGGGATGAACATGAACCATGAGAATAAGGTAAGATGATGTCATGGTTTGGATGGTGTGATGAAGTATTTGGATTTGAACAAGGGTAGGAATGGTATGATAAATGGTGGTGAATGATAAAGGTGAAATTGTTCCCTCTCCCCCAAACTAAATACTTCTTCAATCCTCAGAAAAGACAACAAATGGTAGGGAACTAGGATTAAGTGGTTTCATTATACAAATATAATGTATTGAATGAATTTTATTACAAATAGAAAGAAGAATCATACCTTTACCTACCCAAGGAATTCATGTAATTTGCAGTAGTCATATGATATTATATAGAAATTTCTTTATAGGTTCCCATGGCAGAGAGAAAAAATATTTGAACTTGTTTTCCAAGGACTATCATAAAGGTTTCCTTCTAGTTCTGAAATATATTTATTTAAATATTTTAGGGAATACTACTTCTGCAACAACATATTTTGTTATAGGTTCTTATGGAGTAGTAGTCATCCTGCTAGAGAATTTATTCAACTGATTTTTTCTCCCTAATATTGATTCTTGTGGGGCAACAATAGGGTTTCTTGAGTCTATTTTTTATGTGGAAACCTCATTAATGGTACATGTTGCTTCTTGTATAAGAACACCTATTTATTTTAGCAATCCTATGGTTGGTTCTTATGTGACAACCACATGAATGGTAGGTGTTGGTTCTTGTGTGAAAACACCTATTTCTTCAACAATCCTGTACTTGGTTCTTGTGTGATAACTACATGGATTATTCGTACTAGTTCTTATGTGACATCACCAATGTTGTCCTTAGAAATTTTTTTTTATTTTCGTTGTTGTTGTAACAATGATGGATATGTGAATTATTACTGATAATAGAAACATATTACAAGATCCATATCACATTGTCAAATGTTTGAAGACGAAGGAGTTGTGCTAGACAAGATTACTAGTAGGAAAGAAGTAGAAGAAACCTCTTATGGATTGGTAGGAGAAATATCTATTTATTAAAAAAACTAATTAAACTAGCAAGGTAACTTAGCATTGTAAGTGAAATAAGTTACTTTATTAGGTGGGTTAGGAGTGAGTGGAGTAGGAATTTAAGGAGGTGTTATGGAGGAAAAATGTACGATGAAATTGTGGCATGATAACAGTGGTTGCATGAATAATATTAATAGGATTTTAAGTTAACCATATAGGAAAATAAAACTTCACAAGCTTTAGTGGGATATTTGAGCTTAGGAAGATGTGTGGGCATACCATGGTAATTCAAATCTTGTTGAAGGTCCTTGTGCACCAATGGGATAAATAGTGTAGGAATGGGGCTAAAATTATGTAGTATTTAATCAATTCTCCATTTTTCTTGTACTCAATCCATTTACAACTTTTATGGAATGTTTGGGTTGTAGGTCGACAATTAAAACAATTATGAAATGCATCCCTAAGAACTTGAAATTTTTGGGCATTGTTTGTCCAAGGAATCAACATCACATTTTAGCACACTTGTTCCAATTTCATGGTGACATTCCCATTTCATAAAATTCATTCTTCAAAAAAATCACTCATTCATGGATTGACCTCCATGATCCTTCTTTAACTTGCAAAATCTAGCATTTTTCTTGCAACAAACTGTGAGATTATGAAGGAAAAGTGATATGATGACTTTTTTCCTCTAATAAACATCAAAATGTATACAATTAATGCATATAAAATGAATTTCCTAAAGGATTTATTGAAAAAATCTCATTGTAATATGTTAGGGAGTGGTGGTCAACCCAGACTACTTGACGATCTTATGATGATAAATTTATTGTATGATGTTCGATTAGAGTTATTAATAATCCAAATTGAAATATATTCAAAGGGATATCTCTATTATAAACATTTTTTAAAAATGGTTTGAAACAACATGTCAAATATGCTGAGAAATAAGCTACATGGCATGTTGTTTTCAATTTCTAGCCTAGACCAATAATCATGGTTTTTAACATAAATTTTTCATTTCACAATGGATAAAATTTATTCCAATTGGATATGCAAGTAGAATAATTTAGGTATCTCCAATAGAATTTTTTTTTGCAAAACTGGAGAACTGACGAGTCAAGTACACCAATGAACAACCTAGAAAATGGATTTTTTCTTAATGCAGAATTATGATAGACAATTAATAATTAGGGAATAAAATTCTTGTAAAATATTGGAATGAAGTAATTAAAGTTTATTTATGAACTAGATTCATAGGATAGTATACCCTATAAAAAAGTTTCAAGGATCTATCCTTTTGGTCACCTAAAAGTTGGTTGTCCCAACTCTGTTTTCTAGCAATTTTACTAAGTCAAAATATTGTTGATCCAATAAATATCTATTTTTCTTCAAATCATGATCTGAATATTTTATATTTTTGGTGGGAATGTTCACAATAATTTAAAATTTCCCTCTGCCAAATTTTCCAATACTCGATTCACAGATCTTGTGATATGACCCCTAAAATATCTATGACACCTAGATGATTTTGTAGCAAATCATGACTTCATTATGCTAGATCCCATTCATATGTAGGTTTGGATAAAATTACATGGTTATACCAATACACAATAAAATATAAGTGCTTTTCATCCATAGTTTCATATGAGAAATAAACTTTCATGCAAATACACCTAGCCAATCACTCATTAAAGCACAAGAGATAAAGCATTCATAGTCATTGAGGAATCTTTCAAGGTATTTAAATTCAAACTTATCAATTTCTAGGGCTTACCTTGATGTGAGTGATTATGGCCTCCCAAGTTGTATGAAACCATGTGTCCTTGAAAATTATTATTTCTCCCATTTTTTTCCTTCATTTATCTGTTTCTATAGTGCCATGATCGTTTGAGTAGTACGATGGACCTATTGTGTCTCCTCATTAGCATTTTGGTGCACTTTCAACAATAGATAATAAAATTTCAATGACCATAATTGGGAATAATGTCTTGAAAGTAAATTGGAATAAAGAAAAAAAACTTTCAACCCTATCTTGACTTGTAAGCATATACTTTCTAGAAATAATACTAGAATTTATATTAAATTCTCCTTTTTAGAGCCTTAGCCAACAATTACCAAGAACATTTGAGATTAGTGCAAGAGTAAAAAATAATATTCTATTGCAAATAGGTATTTAAATTCTTATTTTGTTATCATGCAAAAACATAAGAATTATGGTATTATTACATGCACGACCAAAACATAAGTGATTTTTACTCCCTCTTTGGGTTTTTTTTCAATACCAAAGAGACTAGGTGTGTGCAAACACTTATGGATGTAGAATATTCAAAATAAGTTTTTTCATGGCATAATTGTGGAAATATATTTTAGCAGCCCAAGGGGACAATAGAATGAATGCACAACCAAGCTATAACCATGTTCTCTTCACTTTTAGTATGTCACCGAAGCTGAACTGAAAGAGGAATCAATAGAGGTTTGCCCACTAAAGCATCTGGTTCAAGTGTGTTATGAGAGGATGATATCTTGACATAACCAATGTGGGAACCCTAGAGAGTCCATGGAGTGCCTTATCATCTAAAATACAAAATTTATATAATTAGAACCTAACATAATTGGCATAAAAACTCTAGAGAGTCCACAAAGTGTCTCATGATCCATGAATGTTTCCCATACCATGTTCTAGAGAATATAAAAGATTTAAAAATCAATATTAATTTAATATATACTAAAAATAATGGAAGGATTAAATTTTTTCATGAAACACACTTTCTTGAAGTAACCTCTCCTTGACTAGTTTTCCATTAGAGCCCTTATCTACCAATACTTCTTCCTCCTATCGACTTTCCTGCAAAATAAATTAATACTATTGGTGGCTCTTACTACACCATGAAAGAAAATTCTAATTTAACTTAATTCATGCATCTATATGACCTAATGAAAAGTGTTAGGGATAAGGGTTATCAAAGGAGTAGTTGACTCTTCCCTAGTTCTACTAGTTATTTGTAACACTTTCTCTAAATTATTAGGCAATGAACCCTTGTCTTTTGAGCCCCTCCCTAACAATAATTCCAAAGATGATGGTGTATTCATATGTTATTAATATTAAATATGGTTCTACGATACATTGTGCAATTTGCTTGTTAGACCAGGGTCAGTAAGCTTGCAAGACACTCCATGCAATATACACAAGAACAAGGACTTTTACCAATTACCTAAATGACCTAATTTTTTCTATAGAAAGGGAAATCCTATCATGACACAAAGTCTCGGTGGAAGAAATTTCTACAAGTTAGCCCCAAAGCATGGCTACATGGAACCCCACACAACCAAAGTTAACATGTTTAACTCTATTTCACCAATGGAATTAAACTCAGATAACTCTCTAGCATGAAAATACCCTAACAACTACTACAAACATTTGTAGTAGACAAATTTCCTAGGAATCATCAACTTAAACAAAAATAACTATGAATTTAAAAATTGCATTGCAGAAAATTAAAGCACACTTGTAAGCATAATTAAATAGAACATATTACAAAAAAAAGAAAGTAATCGACACACTAATCACACATAAAACTAAAAAATTAATTAACATTAATGATTAAAAATAAAAAGAATTATAACTGCCACAAAAACCTGTAATATGTATAGAGCATACACAACACCTTTACTTTGGAGTGGCCCCCCTCGAAGGGTTTGGCTTGTGTTCTCAGCTACAAAACTAGACCATGCACACTATAGGACAATCATGCACTAGAAAAACATAGCATCAAATATATATTGTTGGGAAAAAAGGATTACAATTCCAAAGTACAGAGGTGGCTCACTTCTCCTCCTCCTCTCCATGAGGATGCCCCTCCCTTAAATATATAATTTCTAGACAGATCACTAACACAAATGTAGGTTTTCATGACGTTCTATTTTAAAAACTATATCAAATTAATAATAAGTTCTAACAAAATGAATCCCCTATTTCTAATCGCTTTAGGTGGAAGAATGAATCAGATTGGTTGTCATCACTCAATCTCGGTTGAAAAGGAGTAAGTTTATGCTGTATTTTTTTTTGGAACAAGCTAGAACTTGCGCATAGATGCTTCACACGAAATTGAATGACAATCAATGAATGGGGATAAAGATCAATTGTATGGATCCCTCAACCAACACCTATAATCTTTGGAAGGTAGTTACATAGCATCTAAAATTGATTCAAATCACTTCAGGGATTGGTTTTTCATTAATTACATGTGTTCCCCCTTTTATCTAGGTCGTTGCAATATGCCACGTGAACCATTGATGAGTTGGAGCATATTTATCAATTCCTCCAAACTAGAATGGGGACAAACTGATAATTACTTACATCAATAAAGACTATGGATGTTATGATATGGTCTTATTCATCCTTTGGATGCTTGCTTTTGAAGATGTCATTCAATATCAGTTGTGTATTCAAATACTCTCTTGGTGTGCATTGAATCTTGATGGAGAATATTGTTGAGTTTTTACAATAGAAAATAATAATGCATTTAATTATTGAAATTGACAGATATAACTAGAGGAGCTTGTAATTAATTATTGGAACCCAATATCACAATATGCTCTCTAATAATCAAAATGCCTTCCTTTCACACTTACAAATTTTTTTATAAAACATTGTTGCTGGAGCAATCAAAATTATGCAATATGCTGCTATAGGCCTAATTTCATAGCAAACGGGTTGCTACAAGTTTTCATAGCAAACATGTTGCTATATGTTTTCATAGTAAATAAGCTACTACAAGTTTTCATAGCAAACATGTTGCTACATGTTTTAGTAGCAGATTGCTAGAGATCTGATTTTGTAGTAGAGTATTTTGATCATGAGAACCCCACAACTACAACAATTATCAAATTGAATTTAAATTTATGGAAAGAGATGTGAAGAATCATGATTGAATAATCCATGACATTAAATATTTAAAGAGAACCCTAGAACAACTTGTCCGCCTGTAAGTCAATACTTCAAAATTAAATACATAATATACTAATCTTTCTGAGTGTTAGTCATAATTAAATGAAATAATAAGAAATGCAAATGGAATCCATGTTGAGCATAAATCTAAAAGGTGAGTATTAAAATGGCTAATATAAGGTCACATGTAAATGAAGAGGGATTAAAGATAAGGAAAATAAGATATTAAATGATCATAATTTAGTGGCTCAACCAAGAACAAGAGTCTATGTCTTTAAAAAATTCAAGGAATTTAGGGAAACGATTAAAAATAGATGTGGTTGACCTATCAAGTGTCTAATGTTTTATAATGGTGAAGAGTATGTGAATCAATAGCTTTAGGAATATATTGTTCAGTTAGGCATATCTTAGTAGTAGTGTGTCCTCATACTCTTAAACATAATGACATAGTTGAACAAAATATTTGAACTTTGGTTGAAACAATTTGATGTCTATTGCAAGCCAAAGACCTAAAAACTATGGTTTGTGTTGAAGCTATTTATTGTTATAACTAATTCTTTTATTTTGTGACTCCTATTGAGAGACGATGTTGGAAGAATCCCTTAGTCAACAACCTTATGACCTTTAGATGCATTTCTTTGATACATATTTTTAATGATTATGGGAATAAATTACTTGCAAAGAGCCATGCTTGCATCATGATGGGATATTCAAAAGAATCTAAAGTTTATTGGTTTTTTTACCGTATTAAATAGTATAACATTATCAAAAGAAGTGTAATATTTGATGAGAAGTATTTATGTCTTAAAGTGTTGAAATCCTTGTATTGGATAATACATAGTGTTTCCTTTGATGCTTTCACATACAATAGATCAAATTCCTTAAATCTTATGATTTCAATTAATTAGAAAAACTTGGTTCTTGAGTTGATAGTAGACAATATACACTGATTGAAACTATTACTTCTTTTCCTAATCAACCTTATGACACAAATATTAGTTCACCCAAACTTTGTGGTGAGGGATAGCGAGAGGGGGAGAGGGAGGGAGCAGGGGGAATATATAGGGATATGGAGAGAGAAGGGAGAATAGAGAGGGGTATAGGGAGGAAGACAGAGAGAGGAGTGAGAAGGATGGAGAGAGAGAGGGGGGGTGAGTGAGGGAGGGTGGAGTGAGAGAGAGGGAGGGGTAGGGTGAGTGAGAGAAAAGGGAGGGAGGGAGAGGGGGAGGAGGGGGGAAAGAAAGAGGGAGAGAGAGGGAGGGAGGGAGGAGGGGGAAAGAAAGAGAGAGAGAGAGAGAGGAAGGGAGAGAGGAGGGGGGGGGAGAGAGAGAGAGAAATGGGGAAAGTGAGAGAGTGGGAAGGGTAGTGGGAGTGAGATATAGTGGAGGGAGAGAAAGAGAGATATGGGAATGGAGGGAGAGAGAAAGGGGGGATGAGAGAGAGAGAGAAAGGGAGAGAGAGAGAAATGGGGGAATGGGGAAAGGGAGAGAGTGGGAGGGGTAGTGGAAGTGAGATATAGTAGAGGGACAGAAAGAGAGATATGGTAATGGAGGGAGAGAGCAAGGGGGGGATGAGTGAGACAAAGGGGGGAGATGGGGAGAGAGAGAGGAAGAGGGAAAATGTGTGTGTGTGTGTGTGTGAGAGAGAGAGAGGGAGGAGCAAGAGAAAGGGGAGAAATATAAGAATGTGGAGGGGGAGAGAGAGGTAGGTGTAGGGGAAATGAGAGAGAGGGGAGGGAAATAAATAGAGATAGGAGATGAAGGGAGAGATAAAGGGGTGAGAAGTAACAGAAATGAGGGAATGGAGGGAGATATATATAGAGAATGAGGGAAAGGGAGGAGTAAGAGAAAGTGAGGGGGGAGAGAGATCAATGGGTGAGAGTGAGAGATGGGGGGAGGGAGAGAGGGAGAGAGAGAGAGCTAGGGGGAGGGAGGAGTGAGAGAGAGGGAGTAAGAGAGATAAAGTGAGTGGGGGAGAGAGAGAGAGAGAGAGAGAGAAGTAGAGAATGAGTGAGAGGGAGTGGGACCTACAAATATGGGACATGGAGAGACTGTTATACGAGATTTATGGTCGCAGATGAAATTATCTCCCTTAGGTTTGGTGGATAACCTAGAACAATAGAGAGATAAGTAATACAATTATTTCCTTAAAGTAAATAGATGACGGTATGAAGCCTGCCTAGAATCCGTCATGGGCTTTGCTCCTTCTTTAGCTTGAATGCTCCAATTCCAGCTTTGATTGCAAAAATTAGAACCTGGACAGTTAGATGACACAATCCAAGAAAATATGAGATCTATGTAGTACCATCTACATACTCTATTCAATATATCAAAATAGTATTGAAATATATGAAATAACGACATGACATATAGGAAAACAAAGAATTATTTGCATTAATATAAATGGAAGGAGTTTACAACCATAAATAGGTGTTGATCTTGTAGAAGATCTCCTCCAAGGTCGACTTGTCCTTTCCTTGTCACAATGTGCACCTCCAATCACCCTAAATGCATGAAATGAAACCTCTCACCACAACAACATAAGGGTAAAATCACTCTCCAAAATCCAACCCCTTGCATATGGAAGGCTGTAAATATATAGAGGAGTGGGGTAAGTTGGGAGTTCTTATCCAATTACCAATATAAGGTTTTAGATCCACCTTTGATGGGAGGATGGGATCAAAGGATAAGGGATGGAAAATCCAAAGTAGGGTAGGATAGGATCCAAATGATTTATCTAAGGTAAATGGTTGTAATAAATTATGGAAGCTTCTAGGATAGGAAGCTTCCAGAATATCTCTCTATTTCTTGAATTTCTAGAACCAAGGTAGGTGAAAAGGGGAGCAACCTATAGGTGATCAACGTAGGCCACAGTGGAGCAACCTGGGTGTCAACGATGTCTTATAGGAGGCCAAGGAGTGTTGATCCTAAAACTGGCTCAGATGATGTAGTTCAAGACAAAAACTCTGGGGAATGAAAGGTACATGCTTAGGGCTTTATGAAATGATGATGATAAGGGGGAATAATATGTTGATTGATCCCATTAGGAGGCCTATTGGTCGGATGTGAAAAAATGGCCTATAATAGAGTGCCCCTTAAAGCGCAAAGTAAAAAATGGTGATTGATGACTGAATTTCTTTACCTTGTAACAAGTTAGGATCAAGAACAACCGACGAGCTTCATTTGTTACAATATATTTCCATCATGACATATTTGTTGCTGAGGGAGGCATACCCATACTCAACACATAAGCTAATGTAACATGTACAATGATCAAAAGATGCATCCACATATGATAAGTGGTGGACCCATGACTGAATGAATTTTCGTATGATCATGGCCATCATAGATTGTCATCTCTGTATAATCCCGGATGGATGAAACTAGAGCTGAGGTCTTCTATCTCCTTCAAATGACGAACCAACATATGAGTCTAACCATGTGAATCAATGAGATGAGGTCAAACATGGTAGACACCATCTTATTACCAGCCAATGATATAATCCATTAACAGATGCGAGAGAAACCACTGATGATGTTAATCGATCTCAAGGTGCTACAGTATAATCCGTATGGTGTGAATAAATGATTTGATGTTGAACAACACATAGAGTCTTTTGGTCAAAGGCCATTGATGTAAACCTGTCACCGAGAGCGAGGAAAATTTCCATTGATGTATGAAAGTGGATAAGTACCAAGGGGTGTTTGTAAGTCAACTTCTTGGATAATGTGCTGATGTCGACAGGAATCGACCTGTCACAAGAGGGCCTTGATGTATCCCCCATCAATGAAACAAAATGGGTATCATGATTGAGACATAATGACGCTGATATAGAACTGGATCAAGAAAGGCGAACATGGAATGAATGCTTAAGAGTATTGTAATGGATATCAACTGAATGACTTATCTTGAACACAATGATAACACTAAATGGAGTTGCCAACATTGACCCAAAACTGATAATGAAGGCTCTGAAAACAGTATAATAACCAAAAGACAAGAATATTACCCAACCCAACAACCACGCAGATGAAGTGGAAGAGTTTTATGTTCACGAGTGACTCGCTGCCATTAGCAAATGGAATACCCTATTTTACCAATTTCCCCAATCATAATGGTCAGTACCTCTTTATTTTTTAACAAGATTGAGGAGGATAACATATTCTTGATCTGTAAGTTCATCCTTTGGATGAATCCCTCAGAGTATATTTAACGAACCTAGAGAAGGAATGGTTCGGTCTTGTCATTTTCAACAAGTCCATCATCGTTTGATGTTTTAATGAGTCCAGTGAAGGTAAAACTCAACATATTTTTCATGTTTAGAGAGTTTAAAAAAGAGGCGAAAAAGAAAACTCTAGATGTCCTTTTTCGTAGATAGTCTCTCAATTTCGAAAAGGTAAAAAAGAAATACTCAAGAGAATCTCTTAGCCATGTTCGACTAAGTTATTGCTTTTTCATAGATAGTCTATCTCAATCCAAAAAAGGGTTAATCTTATATTAAGTAAATGTCTTTTCATTTACTTTTACGAGTTTGAAAAGAGAAGTGTTAGACAATATTTTCATATTTTGGGAGTCAAAAAAGAGATGAAAGAGTACTCCTCCAGGAGGAATGAGTGGTATAAAGGGTAGCTATAGGTTCTGGTCATGATGGAACTGTTCAAAACACGCAAAGGTCCTAAAACTGGCCCAGATGATGCAGTTCAGGACAGAAACTATGGGAAATGAAAGGTACATGCTCAGGGCTTTGTGTGATGATGATGATAAGGGGGAATATGATGTTGATTGATCCCATTAGGAGTCCTATTGTTCAGAATTGAAAAAATGTCCTATAACAGAGAGGGTGAGGGAGTGATTGATAGGGAGAGGGAGAGTGAAGGAGATGGAGTGATAGAGAGGGAGAGGGAGAGTGAGGGAGAGGGCACATTGAGAGAGATGGATCAAGAGAGATAGGGAAAATGATTGAGAGAGAGAGAGAGAAGAAGAAGAGAGTAGGGGAGGGGGAGGGGGAGAGAGGGGAGATGGAGAGAGTGTAGAAATAGCTCAAAATTTGTAGCTGCTAATGAATTTAGACAAAAAAAATAGACACAAATTTCTTCTATTCAATCTGCAGAAAGGAAAACATACAATAGAAACACATGTAATCACATGCAATCATTCAATCACAATGAACATAGTTTTTACTGGGGAACCCAACTGGGAAAAACCCCTCCTCTGTTTCTATTAAATTAGAAGAGAATACGAATCTATTACAATGGAAACTTCAATCCTTGAAACTAAACCTACATTGCAATACTGATCTCTACCTGCTCTGACCAACACTTAGCCAAAATAGGCCTCTAACTTCCTCATATTTCCTTACACAATTCCTGAGGAAATTAGCTCCTAAAAGATAGGGAAATCTCATATTTCCTTACTCAAATCCTAGAGAAATTTCTCACCTTGTTGAGTAGGTAAATCCTCTTTGCGGACATAGACGATCCCTCTAGCCCAATGAGTCGGTCTGTAAAAAAACGAGACAATCTACAAGACACTTTCCTAGACTACAATCGAAATTAAAGAAGAGAAAGGAGACCTTCCTCATTTTGATGCTATGATGCCTTCCATTGTTGAAGATCTTGATCACTCGCTCCCTCAAGCTCAATCCTTGTTGCTCACAACATTTGAATACCTGCAAAAGAGGCCAAAAACACAACAAAGCATAAAAGTGAAACCAACATAATTCAAATGTAATCCACTTCATAGATCAAGGAGTATTAAGTTAAATGAAGCATCAACACAAACACTTATGGAAAGTGAACCAGAAGCTGTATATATTGATAATCAAAAGAGGAAGCATACAACCGAGGCCTTGATGTTGGAAGCCCTCCTTGAATGAATGTCCAAGTCCAAGATCAAGCTCTCCAAGCCAAAATGAATAGCATGTAAGCACTATCTTAGCATAAGGGTGCAAATAATAAGAGACTAATCATTTGGGAATGGATGGGGATGAATTTATACGCAGGGAGAGGGAGTTAGGATCTCACCAAATATAGGATAAGGTCCTCATCTCAAGGAGGAAGCTCATAGGGATAAGATCAAAGGGTACTATTGGGAGAATTCGACCACATCCACAACAAACATCATTCAACTTGTCGTTCTGGAAGCCTCTAGATCACAAAAATTCTCCTCCACTTTGGGAAAACTTTCCTTTTAGGGTTCAGCATGAGTATCCAGTTAAAATCCACGCTGGTAGCACGAGGCTCATACGGTGCAACCTACCATCAACACAAGAGGGAAGTGTCACAGTCGCGCTGATCTAGAAATTAGGGTTTTGAGCTCATTTTTCTCAGGAAAGGCTCAAGGCAACTTTTCATTAGTTCTCAAGGGAGGATCTAGACTGCATATCAGAATGGGTACGCTACATAGTTTTCAAGGTTTTGGCACTTCGGGGTAAGATGCAAGGAAGTGCAGGAGGCGTGACAAAATACTATGTAACAGATGCCCCCTAATGCATGAAGGTAAAACAGGGAGTGATGGCTGAGATGCTTTACGAGCTAGTGCAAGGACTAGAACAAACACTGTGAGGAGACGTGCAAATCAAGGACGCATATACATATACATATATGATACCTCTATGATATATATCAAAACATGAATCCACAGTATGGATGCAACCATCCAGATAGAAAGGACCATGTGAAAAGATCCACGATCTGGGCGCAACCATCCAAATGAAAAGGATCATCTGAAAGTCTAGATCCATGGTATGGATGCAACGACCCGATATAGAAGGATCATCATCATAATTATAGATATAAGTTCCCATGGTATGGTCACAACCATCCGTATAGAGGAAACATGTATAAATCATGAATAATACATAAGTCCACGCAACCTAAGTTATATCAGACAAAAACTAGGGTCTTGCACTCCATCCCAACCCCATCAAAGTAAGAATTCTAACATGCGAATGAATGTGTCAAAGTCAAACATTCTAGAAAACCACCTGATTACAACCAATAACGTAAACCATTAACATGCATGAGTGAAACCACCAATAATGACAATGACTCCCAAGGTACGATGAGCTGAGGTCGACAAGAAATGACCCGTCGAAGGAGGGCCATAATGATTCCTTCATTGTTGACATGAAACAAGGAATAAAGTGGAATATACGAGTATGATCCAGGATTGTGGCAAAAATTCAGACAATGTATACGTAGTAAACTGAAAATAGGACTTCTCTTGAAAATATCAACGACACGACTCTAGAGCGTGGCATCATTTGACTCAACATAGGACCAAGGGTCATGATGATGAAATGGAATAGTTAGATGAGAGGCAAAATGAATCACCCAAACCGTGGAAGGACAAGTGACTGAGTGAGGATATCCCAAACCTGACATGAGAAACAGATGAGTGTCATGTTCAAGAGCGACACACTGCATATACAAGAGATGTTTCACTTTCATTTTTTCCCCACTATTTCTAGTAGGTACCCCAATTATTTTTAATCACAGCCTTGAAGGGGATAACATATGCTTGTTGTATAAGTTCATTCATCGAATGAATACATCCTAGTAAGTTTTACGAGCCCTAGGAAGGAGAAACTTGATCTCGTCATGGTGACAAGTCTTTATTCGTTTAATTTTTACGAGTCCGACAGAAGAGTAACTCGGTGCCTTTTTCATATTTAGAGAGTTTGAAAAAGAGATGAAAAGGAAAACTCGATCAGGTCCCTTTTCATAATTTGTCTCTCAAACCTTAAAAGGTAGAAAACAATATTCGAGAGAACCTCTTAACCATGTCGACCAAGGTGTTCCTTTTTCATAAATAGTAAATCCCAACCCAAAAAAGGGGTAAACGTATACCAAGATGACATCAATTCATTTAATTTAATGAGTTTGAAAAGACAAGCACTTGACGATCTTTTCATCTTTCGAGAGTCAGAAAAACATTGAAAGATGACTCCTCCTGGTGGAACGAGTGGTATAAAAATATAGCAACTGGTTTCAATCATGATGGAACTGCTCAAAATAAGTAATGGTCAAGAGGCTGGCTAATAATACCACTCATCGTAGATGTTCCTCAGGCAAGGGTAAAACAAACAAGTGAAAGTGTGCGATCGGCCAAAGAGATGGTGACGATGGAAAGGAAAAAACCAAGGCTCATCTAAAAAAATAGGCTAATAAAATGGCAATCACGAAATGTAAAAAGGGAACGGTTTCATTTTCACACAAGCTTGAAACATGATAAACTATGCTTGAGTATACTTGAAGATGGTTTCATTTTTCACAAGCTTGAAACAGAAACAAACTATGCTTGGGTTTGGTTTCATTTTTACACAAGCTTGAAACAAAGATAAACTATGCTTGATATAAGTTTGCATGTCCCCAACATAATGACTCAATTTGAGGTACATGACCCCCAAGCTTCATTTCATTCACCTAAGTAGACTACTGGTTACTAACAAGTGGATAGAATGAATATTTACTTACGAGATCAAGTGAAAGACTCGACTGGGATTTTACAAGATCTAATCAAAGACTCGAATTGGAGGGGGATTTGTTTCATTTTTTAACAAGCTTGACATAGGAAAAGAACCATGCTCATGACACCTTGTTTCATTTTTTACCGAGCTTGACATAAGTAAAATAACTCTGCTCATGGAGACCTATTTCATTTTTTAACGAGGTTGACATAGTAAAAGAAATATCCTCATGGCCCTTGTTTCATTTTTTAATGAGCTTAACACAAGACAAGGGACTCTACTCCAACTCATTGATCACATACCAAAAGATGGCATGGCTTCCAAGAGGTTCTCATAGATGGGAGAACAATAATATGGAAGGGATACATGTCCAAGGATCTAAATGAAAAATTGGGCTCCAATGCCCCAATACATGATGTACTACATCACCTACTAGATCATCAGTAAATGTGGGCATAAAACAGGTGGCCACATAATTAACCTGTGGTGGGGGAGATATTGCTTGTATATAAGTACCATTTAGGGATGATGGTTGATGGGGAGTTGATTCAGGACTAGTGAATGTAAGCTGATCAATAATCACAATGCTTCCTTCATGTGGGAAACACATCACTCAAAAGAGGGAAGAAACAAGAGCTCCCATGACATAAACATAAACACAGCCAAGGAGTAGATTAAGATTCAATGAGCCTTGGACAACCATCATGTCTATATAGATAGTTTTTCCTCCTAAAGTAATAGGTAACTTAGGAAGGATCCTTAATGTTTGGCTGGTTCCTCTATTAAAAGATGATATATTCTAGGTGACAGGGACAAGCGCCAAGCAATTGAGGACATGATGCTAACAGATGCACCCTCGTCTATGACTGTGCTAGGTACGACCATATGGTAAGCCTATACTATAATTTGGAAAGGCACATAAGATGGAAGGTGATATCCTGCCAGTCAACTCCAATCAAAAGAAGTGACTAAAATACTTGGGGGGGTGTCACAGGAATGAGAGAGATACTCTCTTGCTCTATGGGAACAGGAGAACTTCTCTCATGCACCTTAGGAACGAGAGGATTTCCCTCCAGTTCATTTGAAACTGAAGATACCAGAAGAACCTGAGTGGTATGGTTAACTGAAGGTGGAGCCATGTCTACCGCTTTCTCAACCAATGGTTGGTTAAGAACGGGCTCACGAGACTCACTTTCAGAGAGAGTGGGGTTGACCAAAGATGAATTTTGATCAATCTCATGATCAACTAATGAAGGATCAGGTGAAAGATTCTGATAACCAACTAGAAGACGAGGTTGGGAAGCTATAAGGTTATCCAACTCTTTGGAAGCTTCATCTAGAAGAGGAAAAATGTGAATTGGATGATTACCTTCACACAACTTACAAGGAAATTTGAATTTTCCCTTTTTCCCATGGACCTTATTATTACTAGTTGAGGGTTTGTCACCAGCATGAAATCCGGAGGTTGATGTGAACCTGTGGACCACACTTCTAAGACCTTGAGAATACCAGGACAATTATGAAGAAGGTGGTTGTTGAAAATAGCAACAAGAAATGCTAAAAATAAAATTGCTATAAATAGAATTTCAAGATATACTCCAACTCTGTTGGAAATAGCAAAAAATAGAAATGCTAAAAATAGCATTGCTATAAATAGAATTTCCGGATACATTCCAATTTTAGTTAGTCCCTGAACTAAAATTAAGAATTAAAATTCGAATTTGATCTTAGAAGCTGTTTGCAAAATAATTAATTAGTTCATCTTGAGTTAATTAGTTGGAGAAAATCAAACATGAAGTCTATATGAAGACATGCAACAATTTTCCCTTTGATTGAGGAAGTTATCCCTTGATTAAGGAGATCAGGATGAGTTGTACTTTGAGTTGTAATTAGTTAGCTTAGTTAACTGAGTTAAGTCCAGTTAGATTAGTTCCAATAGATTGTGGAACTGATTGTGAGTTCAATTAGTTAATGCATGCATGCATGTAACTACTGTACTTTAGATAACTGAATATTCTCTGATAAATAACTCATGCATGTCAGTTCAGTTAGAGACCTGTAGAGCTATAAAAAGGGTCTCTTTCACCTCTAATTACCTCACATTAATATGTCAATCCGAGAGCGTTTGGTTATTCAAAGAGTGACTCAATCTGAGGCTATTTGTCAGAGTAATGCTAGTAGTACAGCGTTCTACGAAAATACAAGAGTAAACTGATGCTTGTCTATGACTAAGTTACTTCAAATGACTAAATCACACACTCTTAAAGTTAGGCAACTTTATCAGTCAAGGGTTCGACAGCAATAGCCCATCCCTTTGGAAACTGATGGAAAGGAAATTAGAGCATGGACCACGGGTCTGGGAGCAAGGCAGTAAATGCTGAGGCTCACTACAGCCACAGATCGTCTCTCACACCAAATGCGAGTAAATGAAACAGCAGATAAAAACGGAATGGCAAACAGGAAATTGAACAGCAAATCTAGAATGGAACAACAATCGTATAACTAAACCTTGCGAGCAATAATCAAACTTTATCCTATCAACTCAAATGCACTCATTGTAATCAAAACTCCAACTTTTCATTCTCAAGCAAATCACGCAACCAACTAATGGAACAGCATTAATTACTAATTATGGAACAACATTTGGAAATCATACGCACATAGCACCCTTGAAAAGTAATCTGATTTATCAACAGGAATTACAACTGTGTTTCAAAATGGAACAGCATGAATCCTGAATCATAAAGAACACATCTTTCAGATAATTTCCTTAACACAAATACACAGCATAAAAGCTTTGTAACAAAATGATAACAATGTTCAATTAAGTCTAATAATATTGAATCAACTCTGAAAGTATTGATGATATAATGCAGAGTCAATATAAAGAACCTTAATGAACGAATCTTAACAGAGCATATGGTGTAACTTATAAAGCATATCAGATTACCAACTAATGACAATAAGCAAACCATGCAGAAATCAAATCGTAGTGATACAGAAGCAAGTGTCCTCCGGGGCCGGGCCCTTAGCCTCAAGGGTACACCGCTTTAAGTTAATCCAGACGCAGAGATAAGATAATCACCAAGTTTATATTAATGCATGAAACAGAAAGTACAATGAGCCAAGTTCAACGAGACTCGATGATCAAAGTTCAATCTTTAACAAAAAGTTACATAAAAAGCATCATCCCCATAGCTAACAGTGCCATCCCTTTATATAAGGGTGACGGTGGAGATGTCTAAGTAACAAGATAAATAAAGTAGCGATCCCTCAGGATCAAAGATCCTGAGGCATTCGCCAAACTATTAACCCTTAATCATTTCTTTTCTCCTCCGCCGAGCTGGTGCCTTCTCCTCCTTTTCCGGACCAGTTTGCTTCAACCTGCTTAGCCTCGTTTGCACTCGGTCCTTCGTCAAAGGGACATCAGTTACCCTGTTCTTGTCTTTTTCTTTGGAATAGCAGCTCCTCATTTTTACCCTTTCCTGCACAGGAGAATGACAAATATCAGCGGTTAAGTCTTGCATACTAATTCCACATATTTTATCATAATTCTCTATTGTTTTCCACGTTCATGATGTAAAAGATTCACAAGTCCCACTGAAAAGCCATTGAAATGATCATTAAAAACATACCTTTTTAGTACTCCACACACCCCCCTGCTTACCCTGTTTCATGCCCTCATGAAAACGTTGTAGTTGACATGCAAAGCAGTGAGAGAATAGGCTGGAGAAGGAATCTCATGCGGAGGCCTACAGCCATGGTGAGTGACTAGGTAGTCAAAGAACTGGCCTGTTTGACCCTCAGGCATCTCATATAGGGCTTGATATTCAGGTGCAGGGTGCCAGATAATTGGACTGCGGAATCTATATCCTAACCAGGATGGCCCTGCCCTCAAAATGCTTTCGCCATAGAGGTTCAAACGGTTGGCAGCTAATTGAAAATTCTCATACTTAAATGGCTCCCTGAGCTGGATGTTTGGATTAGAGATTCGGTACCGGAATTTGGCTGCATCAATAGCGAGGTCTTTGATAGAAAGAAAATATTCTAAACTTTGTCGAATGAGTGCCTCGTGCATGGGTCCTAACGTTTCAATGACACCCAGAGTTCTCATAAGGTTTCTATGTGCTTTCCATAACCGTACTGGGTCCCTAGGCTCAGCCCTTACCCACAAGTCTAGGCCATTTTCCTACCTCTAGAAAGTGTTATAGGCTTTGAGCCATTTGATTTGATTAACCCCGAATAAGATGAATGCTTGCAATTGAATGTCCCAAACAAAAGGGCCAGGGTTCAACTCAGTCTCCTGATCTAGCACGAGGTTATGCAAATAAAATTCACATAGCAATCTCTAGACCTTCACCCCATAATGTTTACAACAATCTATAAAGTCATTGACAGTGTTAATTTGTATCGGGGCGCCTGCTTTAACAGCTTTTATTTTTAATTGTAAGTACCGTTCCAATAAAAACAGAGCATAGTTTTTAGTAGGGGCCCTACATGCTAAAACGTCATTGTATAAAGAACACAAGGTATCCATCTGTTTGATAACAGTATCTAGCCTACGGGTTACCTTTGCAACTTTCTCTTGTTCCTTTCGCCACCCTTCAAAGGCCTGGCTTTCGGATTGGTTGACGTTCCTTAGTTGTTGTTGTAGTTCTTCATACTTCTCGCGAGGGACTGTTTGCTCTCCAAGCCTTTCCATTTCTCGCTGAGCCTATTTCAATCCCTTGTGCAAGGTCCTCGTCTTTGGATCTCTTTTCCATGCATCAGTGGAGGCCGGGAGTTTTACCTGAACTTTCTTATTGCGTTGTTTCGAGTTCAGAACCCTTATCACCCCTGAGGGTGGTGCCTCTGTTTGAATTTCCTTGTTGTCCATTTCTTTTTTAACACGAATACTGGCTTGCAGGTGTTCCTTTTCAAATGGAACAACAGTCTGTCCCTCAACGTCATTTGGAACAGCAGCTGGACCTTCAGCCTCATTTGGAACATCAGTTGGATCTTCAGCAGGGTTTTGATCAGCAGGGCGATTTTTGGTCCTCCACCTTTTTATCCTGCGGATTCTTACTGTAGTGGTCATCTTTTTTTTCCCGGCGGTCTTCCTTATCCTCTGCCTCGCTTTCAGGATCCTGATCTGTTGGTGGAGCTGGGCTATTATGCTCAATAACCTCCGCTGTTCCTTTCGTAATTCTTTAATTTCCAATGTTTTATTAGAAGGAACAGCAGGCTTTCTGCTACGTTCAGGGCCATGACTAGTCCCTGGATCTTCCTCCTGGGGTGCTTCTTCACTGTTTTGTGCTGGCTGTTCTGGGGTAGGAACCCTAACTGGTTCCGTGGCTTTGTTTTCTATCCCTACTTCCTCCGGAATTTCCTCTGGTGCCGTGGGAACAGATTGTTCCCGTTCAGTGTCTCCTATCTCCTTTTCATCATGAACCGGCAGATTTCCTTCTTCTGCCTCTTCTACATGTGGTTTTTCGGGTGTATCTTCTTCCTGGGGTTTGTCGCGGAGGTATGATGGAGTGGAAGGTTGGCCATAATCACCCATATTGGCCAAGATTGCGGCCAATTCATCTTCTCCCACTGGGTCCTATGGTGGGCTACCTACCTGCTGTCCCATTTCCTCCTCCTGCCTGGATTGTCCAGCTTCTGCCTCAGAATGCTCAGCTGCTTCTTCATTTTCCTCTTCGGATTGCTCAGCTTCCTCGGCCTCTCCTTCCTTTTCTCCTTCGACTTGTTCTTCTTCTACTTCTGGCCATGAGGGTTGCTCGTCCTCAATTACCACTGGCTGGCTGGTGCTTTCCTGGAGTTTTTCCAGCCTTCCTCTTATCCGGGCTAACCGGACTGATTTTCTGCGTTTCTCTGGCTGTTCTGGTGTATCAGTGTCATGCTTACGCTTTGCTGATTCCTGGCGTGTTTCTGGTCGTTCGGATGTGCTCGCAGTATGTTTTTGTTTTCCTAATTCTCTGCGTTTTTCCGGACGTTCTGGTGTGCTTGTAGTATGTTTACGTTTTGGGGAAGGTGCTGTCGCTCTCCCCTCAATTATTGCAATTAATTCTTCCCAGCTGCTTTGCTGCTGGGTGAG
The DNA here is from genome assembly GCA_031772625.1 of Pinus tabuliformis. Lineage (NCBI taxonomy): Eukaryota > Viridiplantae > Streptophyta > Pinopsida > Pinales > Pinaceae > Pinus > Pinus tabuliformis. The sequence continues at coordinate 424,912,887 of CM062813.1, forward strand.
GCTATGACTAACTATTAGTCGGATTAATCCATGGTGGCTGACAACTGACTCTACATGTTGTGCCTTTTTCAGGCTTCGTGCGACGTCATGAAGTAAAGAATTCAAAAGTGCAGGAAGATTTACAGAGCATTTCTGCTTTAGAACAGCTAAGAGTTTAAGATGTCGTGGCCTTACCACGTCTTTTCTCCCCTCGCAGGTGATGTAGCTTTGCACTGTTCTTGCTAATTCTGCCCAGGGTTCTCCTAGCATTGCCGGCAGAACTCCCTTCCCCTTAATCGTCAAGCTCTGGCCTTCGTCCTGGAAAATTTCCATGATCTTCTGTAGTCTTTCCTTCTTCAATGTCCATACAGGTCCGGTGGCTGGTAGTCCCGAGACTTCTGCGATTATATCGTCGGTGACCGCTATCCGTTTCCCCCTCACTGTGGAGTGATCCTCCTGCAGGTTCTGCAGAAATTCCATCGCCACTGTTTCATTGGACTCCTGCAGGCGACTGAGATAAGTCAGCCATCCTGCTCTTTCCAGGATCTCCCGAGCAGCAGCGGAGACTGTCAACTCCTGTGGTTCGCTTCGAATTGCCCTGCCTCCCATGGTTTCACTGTGGATTCTCAATGGAACAGCAACTGCTTGTGCTGTTTGAAACACAGAGAGGGTAGTAATCGTCAGATTTAGAAAAAACACAGAGTATGCAACAGAAATGACTTATGAATAGCAACTTGTGTAGAAAAAAATAGAAATATCATGCCGTTAAACCATGCCATTTCCTGGTACACTATCTTTCCCGAATAGTGAGCTGACACATAACCCAGGGAATAATGAGGTTAACCTCCCCCCCCACAATGCGATAGGCTGCCCCAGCCGTCAAAGAAAGGAGCGGCACTTGATCTGTAACCAAGTCATAAAGGAACAACGTATGAAAATATGCCATGTTTAGAAAAACAACGGATTACCGAAATCGAGGCGTAAAGTTGGATCGCCTATTACGTAAGAGGCTGTTGCGATATGATGCGAGGCCGGGGGATAGGACGTCTTTCGTACTTGCCAAATCTCAAGTGGTCATTGTCACCTCCTTTGCCATGATTGGTGTAATAAATGTTCATGCAATATATAAGTCGGGAAATAATGTATGATTAGTGCCTAGGATATAAGAAACAAAAGAGTATTAGTATCCTACCTATTGGTGTAATCAATGTAACTTCGATACCATTAACAGAGCTCTGCTGCTGACAGGTGTCCATAACCTTGGCAGAGTTGTTTATTTCACCCCTGGAACCATGATCCTTTATGTGCATATTAAGGAATGTAATGTCAAAGTGTAGGCCATTATGCTGGCTTGGTAACCAGTTAGCCATAATGCCATTCACGAGGAGGGGGCGAAGAGTGGGCAGGCCGGCTCGTGATGAGACCTCCTGTTCCAAGGTTTGTTTATTTGATATACCTTTTGGACCATATCCCTGGTGTGGTGGCCATAGTGGGAATGCCACTTCACTTCCATCCTCATGATCATGGTAGGCTGGCTCTTGATGAGACCCCCTATCCTGCATTTGACAATTTATAATTCATTTGTTTTTTTACTTTCTTTTTTTTCATAAAGCACTTTTTCCTTATATATATACAAAGGGTGGTTCAACACTCCTTAAGAGTAGGAATGGTGGAAGAAGTCTTATCATCTCAATAGGAGGATATAAACCCTTTGCTCTTATTCCTAAACAAAAATCAAAGGGAATTAAAAAGAATGGCATGATAAAGATAACCAATCAGGGCAAAATTAGTAAGACAATGACAACAAAAGATAAGTATGTCCTTCCTTTTGTCCTCTTACCAATACATAGCTTTATAAAGATTGCGATTTATAATTTCTTGATTTCAGTATGTTGTGATTTTGTATTCATTGCATAAGTGCATGGTTGTCTCTAAAAGAATTTGAAAGAACAGGGGCAAGAAGCATCCTCAAACTTGGATCAGCAAAAGGGGTAAGCTGTTTCACAAAGAGAGAAAAAGTATGCTAGAAGTGTTCCTTTTTGAGAGAAGAACAATAAAGGAGCATAGGTCTCAAAAGTGCAAATGCCGTTCCTTTTGAAAAAGGAATAGCAGAACGCACCAATGCCATTCCTTTTGAAAAAGGAACAGCAGAACAAACCAGTGCCGTTCCTTTTGAAAAAGGAACAACAGAAAATAAAAAATGCTATCTCTTTTGAAAAACAGTACAGCAACACACTCAAAATGACGTTCCTTTTGAAAAAAGATCATCAAAAATCAAAATGCTGTTCCTTTTAGAAAAGGAACAGCAAAACAAGCAAACGTCGTTCCTTTGAAAAAAGAATAGCAAAAAAATCAAGAGTGATGTTCCTTTTGAAAAGGAACAGCAGAAAAATAAAAAAAATGCTGTTCCTTTTGAAAAGGAACAGCAAAAAAATCAAAAGTGTTGTTCCTTTTGAAAAGGAACAGCAGAAGAATCAAAAGTGTTGTTCCTTTTGAAAAGGAACAGCAGAAGAATCAAAAGTGTTGTTCCTTTTGAAAAGGAACAGAAGAAAAATCAAAAGTGATGTTCCTTTTGAAAAGGAACAGCAAAAAAAATCAAAAGTGTTGTTCCTTTTGAAAAGGAACAGCAGAAAAATCAAAAGTGATGTTCCTTTTGAAAAGGAACAGCAAAAAAATCAAAAGTGTTGTTCCTTTTGAAAAGGAACATCAGAAAAATCACAAGTGTTGTTCCTTTTGAAAAGGAACAGCAGAAAAATCGAGAAATAAAAAATGTTGTTCCTTTTGGAAAGGAACAACAGAAACACACAAATGCCATTCATTTCAGGAACGACAAAAATTGAAATCTTTGAGCAAAAGAACGCATTTAGTTCAAATGTATGTACACAAACGAGTTTTGAAGAAAAGAAATTATGTACAAATTGTGAAAAGAAATGAATTCCTTAATGAATTACAGGTGAGGAAGACTTCTCTTCCTCTCCTAAAATCTCCATATCAGTGTCTCTGCATAGCTGTTGGCAGAAGGATTCTCGAGTGAGTGGTTTACGATAGAGACGAACTCGGTGGCCATTCACTTTGAAGGTATATCGAGAACCGTCAATGGTGATTAAGGTGATGGTCCCATTGTCATGTACCTTCTGGATTTCATATGGTCCCAACCAACGAGTCTGGAGTTTCCCAGGGAAGTCCTGAAACCGAGAGTCATATAACAGAGCCCAGTCTCCCTCGTGGAAGACTTTGTTTTTGATGAGGGCATCATGCCATTTAGCTCGCTGCTGTTGAATCAATGCTGTATTTTGTAGTGCAAAGAGCCTAATTTCGTCAAGTTCATTGATCTGTTGTAATCGATTAATCTGTGCCTCGGTTAGATCTAAGCCAACTTCCTGTGTTGTTCGTAATGTTTGGATTTCAAATTCTATAGGAAAAATGGGTTGTTTTCCAAACACTAATTGATAAGGTGAGTAACCAGTGGTGCTTCTCCATGTTGTTCTATAGGCCCAGAGTGCTTCAGGTAGTCGGGCAGTCCAATCACGCCTGTGTGATGAAATGGTTTTCGTTAAGATTGATTCTATTACCTTATTGCTGCTTTCTACCTGTCCATTCACCTGTGGGTGATATGGAGTAGTGATTTTGTGCTGGACATGATAATTATTAAGTGTTGCAGCTAATCTATTGCCAGCAAATTGTGGTCCTCCGTCTGTAATTATTTCCCTTGGAAGGCCATAATGTACAAATAGATGGAACAGGAACTGTATGACAGAATCCTCTGTGGCTCTTGGCAATGCTTCTACTTCAACCCACTTGGTGACATATTCTGTTGCCACCAAGATATATGTTCTCTGATTTGATGAGGGGTTGATGGGTCCAACGAAATCAAGAGCCCATCGCTCAAATGGCTCGATGACTAATTGTGGTTTGAGAGGCATCTCGTCAGCTTGACCAAGACGTCCTGCTCGCTGGCAGCTGTCACAGGCTTGGACAAATTTCTTTGCATCTCTGAAAATCATGGGCCAATAATATCCTGTCTGTAATACTTTGTGTCCAGTTCTACGCTCAGCGAAGTGTCCCCCACATGGTCCGTCATGACAGGCTTTTAGGATGTCAAATATTTCATCTTCTCGAACACATCTCCTGATATGCATGTCTGCTCCTGTGTGAAACAAATAGCCCCTAATCCAGGAGAATCGAGTACTCTTCTGAACAATCTGTTTTCATTCATTAGGGGTTAAGTGTTTTGGTAGTTTACCTACTGCAAGGTAATTGGCAACATCAGCATACCAGGGTGTTCGAATGGCAACAGCAAACAGATGTTCGTCCGGAAATTGATCTTCAACTACTACTGCATCAATTGGCTTTGGCATTCTCGAGAGAAAATCGGCTACATGATTCTCTTTACCGGGCTGGTCCTTGATTGTGATATCGAATTCCTGCAATAAGATCAACCATCTAGTTATTCTGGCATTTGTGACAGGCTTATTTGCTAAATATTTTATGGCGGAATGATCCTTATACAAGATAACATGATAGCCTGTGATATAATGTCTAAATTTATTGACAGCATGTATTACATCTAGGAATTCTTTTTCAGTAACAGTGTAATTTAATTCAGCAGGGGATAAATTTTTGCTGATGTAATAGATAACGTATGGTTTTTTATCCTCTTCCTGCCCAAGGACTGCGCCAATGGCTGTATCTGAGGCATCAGCTGATATCTGAAATGGCAAGTCCCAGTTTGGTCCTCGAAGGACTGGGGCTGTGGATACGAGGTTCTTTAAATCCTTGAAAGCACGTTCACATTTTTCTGTCCAAAGAAAATCAACGTTACCAGTTAGTGCATATAAAGGTGCAGCAATGTGTGAATAATGTTCTATAAATCGTCTATAATATCCAGAAAGTCCGAGAAAGCTGCGTACCTCTGTTTGAGTAGTAGGAGTGGGAATAAGCAAAAGTATTTGGATTTTGGCTGGGTCTACCTGAATGCCGGCTGCTGAAACATAGTGTCCTAGAATAAGTCCTTCAGTCATCATCATGTAACATTTTTCGTGACTTAAGCAAAGCCTGGTAGCTATGCAGCGTTGTAGGACTTTTTCTAGGGTATTTAGTGCTAGATCAAAATCATCTCCATAGGGTGTAAAGTCATCCATATATACTTCAAGTCCATCATTTATTAAATCTGCAAAAATGCTAAGGATAGCCCTTTGGAATGTGGCGGGAGCATTACATAGGCCAAAAGGTAGAACTCGGTAGGCAAATGTTCCCCAAGGACAAGTGAAAGTTGTTTTGTCCTGGTCTTCAGGGGCAATCTGAATCTGATTGTATCCACTGAAGCCATCCAGGAAGGAAAAGAATTTTTTCCCTGCCAAAGTATCTAACACTTGGTCTATGAATGGGAGAGGAAAGTGGTCTTTTTGTGTTGCTTTATTGAGTTCCCTGTAATCCACACAAATTCTCCATTTCCCATTCTTTTTTGGTACCACCACAAGCGGAGAGACCCATTTACTGTCAGAAATAGGATAAATAAAATTGACATCTAAAAGTTTCTGAAGTTCCGCTTTCACCACATCCTTTAGATGAGGATTAAGTCTTCTTTGCAGTTGACAGATAGGTCTAGCATCTTTTTCTATATAAATGTGGTGTGTACACAATTGTGGGTCGATTCCTTTCATATCAGGGTAATCCCATGCAAATGCTTGTTGATATTTTCTTAACAGATGGATGAGCTTAGTTTCTTGTTCAGATGTGAGGTTGGCATTGATATTTAAAGTTTTTCCCGGTTCAATTTCCACAATTTTACTATTGGCGACAGAAGTAACAGGTATTGTTTGATCATGTGTGTCTTTCAGAGGATCTTCTTCTAATTCATTATCAAATGCTGCTTCTATCATGTGACATTGTGTGCAGGATCCGGATTCAGTTTGACTAATGAAGTTGTTAATGGCATCATCTTCTGTTTGATCTTTAAAATCAAGTGCCTCTTGTATAGTCAATGGAGATCTAATGTTATCAGTAAGGTATGATACAGGATACTTGTTAGTTTTAATTATTGTGAGACTTGGCTGCGCTGGAGGGTATAGAACCAAATTCTTGATATCAGGTCCTTTGGTTATGGTCATATTTCCTTGCCGGCAACCAATGTAAGCATCGGCGGTGGCAAGCCAAGGCCTACCTAGGATTAGCGGGTGTCCATCAAGTCGGGTTTTTGGATTAATTATCAGGAAATCGGTTGGATATTCCCAGGAATCTACAGAGACCATGACATTGTGTAGAGTACCTTCTGGTCTAACCACAGATCGGTCGGCCAATTCTAACAAAGTAGAGGTAGGTTCTACAGATGTAATGCTGAGTTTTTGACAGGTGGTGGTTGTTAAAATATTGATTGCAGCTCCTAGATCAACTAAGGCATTAGACAAGGTCTGACCGTAAATTTGAATAGTTACAATTGGATTTCCTGGGTCTTCATATTTAATGGGTGTTTCTTTCCCAGATAATAGATCAGATAAAGTACCGACTACTTGGACTCTTGGATTAGTTGTTATATTCCTCGATTTCTTTATGCACAATTCTTTAATAGTTTTTGCGTATATAGGAATATCTTGAATGGCTTGGAGGAACGGGATTTTTATATACAAATTTTGTAATTCTCCCAGAATGTCAAAGTCAGGATACTGTAAAGGTCGAGGTATGACTAATCGTTCTGGGAACGGGGGAGAGGATGTAGTTGCTTGATTATGAGTCTGCTGCTTATTTACATCCTCTTGTTGCAACTGATGTTCTCCTACTAACTGATCTTCAATATGAACTGTTTTATCTCCCTCATTTTCAATGATACGTCCAGATCGTAATTGAAGATCGTTACACTCCCGTAGGTCGGGTCCTATTTCTGGTGATTCTATGATCTGGAGAGATTGGACCGGTCTATTATTTGGGTTGGGGTTGGGTTGGGCTGGGAGTTGCGGTCTCAGATTAGACTGGGGATTTTGTTGTAAAGCTAGCAGAGTAGGTTGAGGGAGCGGAATAGTTCCTACTGGCTGTTGCATTGGTCTTTGCCAGTTTGTTTGCCAGGGTGAACTTTGTGAAGTAGGGGGAGCCCATTACGGAGGATATGGGCTATTTTGCCAATATGGTGGAGTATAAGGGAAATTCGGCCAACCAGATTGGCTTGGCTGATTTAGCCACGGGTTTGAAGAAGGAAACGATGGTGGTGACCAGTTTGAAAATGGGGGTTGGGGCTGATTTTTCCACATATTATATTGTTGAGTATTATATTGTGGAGGCTAAAAAGAAAAGGTTGGGTCTAAAAACATACCAGATTGTCTTGGCTGCCACTGGCGGCACTGGTTGATCAAGTACACCGATTCTGGTTCTTCCTCTGCTTCCTTGTATACTGCTTTTAATCCAGGAAGTGAGGGGCAGCTTTCCGTAAGATGATCGTTTGTACAGATGGCACATGTTTGGACTGTATCCAGTGGACACTCCTTGTGACTATGTTTTTTTCTGCATCGGGGGCAGAAGATTGCCAAATTCTGTTCTGCCTCCATCTGCTTCTGTTTGGCCTGCATAATATCAAGTTGTGTAGTTAGTGTCCCTAGAATATCAGTTTTAAAATTTTCTAATAAATTTCCAATCTCCACATGCGTTACTCCTTCTGTTGATATTTTATTGTCTCTTGCAAACCGATCATATTCTGCCGGTTTTATTCTTGTGCTGCCTCTCGAACTCCTGATACATAAATCAATAATGTCAGCAAAATTCTCTTGATAAATATCCCCTTTTCCCATGATGTTTAATGTTTCAATCCACTGTTCCTTCATGCCCCTTATCAATGCAGTTTTTAACACATTATCAGGTAAAGGTAGTGATGCATAAGGCGATCTTTGTAAATTGTATTGAAAACGTTCCACATATTCTTCTAATGTTTCATTTGGTTTGGCTGTCATTTGGAATATTTCGTCTTTCAATTCTCTAGACCTACAATAATCCTGATATTTTTTTAAGAAGGATTCTTTCATTTGATCCCAATTGTTGATGACCCCACCACCTAGTCCCATAAACCATCTTAAAGCAGCCCCCTTTAATGTAGAGGGGAATAATTTTAATTTCTAGGGATCGGTGGTGTAATCATATCCCCTGCACAACACATCAAATTCGAATAAAAATGCATCTAGATCTTCTGATGTGAGACCGTGAAATGTAGGGATATGTTGAAGAGGGATAGCTTTCATGGGCGCATTTGCTGCAGAATCTACTATAGGATATTGTAATGTAGAGGTTTGAGTATTTGGCTGGTTCTGAGCCATAGGATCGAATATATGCCAATAACCTTCTGGGATATCTAGGAGGGTATTCCTAGGTTGAGAGGGAACGATTTTAGCAGGGATAGTTTTTATGGCACTTCCTTTATCTGGGATAAGAGGAATACCTGATGTCTGAGGAGATTGGACTCCTTCAACAATGATTTTCGCAGCGCTCCCCTTATCTGGGCTGTTTAATGGCTGATCTGTTCCAATGGGAGATTTTGGTTCCTTGGTTTCCCCTGTTTCTCCTTCTCCTTCACAAAAGTTGCTGAAATTCCCTTCCTGCAATAGTTCTAGAGTAGAATTTTCAATTTCCTGAAAGTCCTGCTCTTCAGTTTGACTATGCACCTCAGCAAAGGCTACAGATGGTGATCCTGTGGCCTGAAGGGAACTAGTAGGTTGTTTAGAAATGATTTTCCTGGGACCTACTGATGGCTGAGATTCTGTTTTCTTATAGATTTCGTCTATGAAAGTTGTTTGGCCAAGGGTCACCGGCCCCTTAGCTTTTTCGGGTTTGGATGGAAACTTAATATTCTTTTCTGGTTTTTTCTGCTTAGTCATGCACTCAAATGAACTACTAAATTCTATTCAAACAAAGCAAGAGCAAATATGTTAGGAAAGCAGACAATGGAGCAGGGCTTTTACATGCTCTGCATGCAGGTTCTTACCTTCCGTTTTTAAGATCCAACTCTTCCCTAGCAGGTTCGTACACTACTCTGAAAAAAGACAAATGGCTACACTCTTTCCCCGGCAACGACGCCAAAATGTAGAGCTATAAAAAGGGTCTCTTTCACCTCTAATTACCTCACATTAATATGTCAATCCGAGAGCGTTTGGTTATTTCAAAGAGTGACTCAATCTGAGGCTATTTGTCAGAGTAATGCTAGTAGTACAGTGTTCTACGAAAATACAAGAGTAAATTGATGCTTGTCTATGACTAAGTTACTTCAAATGACTAAATCACACACTCTTAAAGCTAGGCAACTTTATCAGTCAAGGGTTCAACAGCAATAGCCCATCCCTTTGGAAACTGATGGAAAGGAAATTAGAGCATGGACCATGGGTCTGGGAGCGAGGCAATAAATGCTGAGGCTCACTACAGCCACAGATCGTCTCTCACACCAAATGCGAGTAAATGAAACAGCAGATAAAAATGGAACGGAAAACAGGAAATTGAACAACAAATCTAGAATGGAACAACAATCGTATAACTAAACCTCGCGAGCAATAATCAAACTTTATCCTATCAACTCAAATGCACTCATTGTAATCAAAACTCCAATATTTCATTCTCTAAGCAAATCACGCAACCAACTAATGGAACAACATTAATTACTAATTATGGAACAACATTTTGAAATCATACGCACACAGCACCCTTGAAAAGTAATCTGATTTATCAACAGGAATTACAACTGTGTTTCAAAATGGAACAGCATGAATCCTGAATCATAAAGAACACATCTTTCAGATAATTTCCTTAACACAAATACACAGCATAAAAGCTCCGTAACAAAATGATAACAATGTTCAATTAAGTCTAATAATATTGAATCAACTCTGAAAGTATTGATGATATAGTGCAGAGTCAATATAAAGAACCTTAATGAACGAATCTTAACAGAGCATATGGTGTAACTTATAAAGCATATCAGATTACCAACTAATGACGATAAGCAAACCACGCAGAAATCAAATCGTAGTGATACAGAAGCAAGTGTCCTCCGGGGCCGGGCCCTTAGCCTCAAGGGTACACCACTTTAAGTTAATCCAGACGTAGAGATAAGATAATCACCAAGTTTATATTAATGCATGAAACAGAAAGTACAATGAGCCAAGTTCAACGAGACTCGATGATCAAAGTTCAATCTTTAACAAAAAGTTACAAAAAAGGCATCATCCCCATAGCTAACAGTGTCGTCCCTTTATATAAGGGTGACGGTGGAGATGTCTAAGTAACAAGATAAATAAAGTAGCGATCCCTCAAGATCGAAGATCCTGAGGGATTCGCCAAACTGTTAACCCTTAATCACTTCTTTTCTCCTCCGCCGAGCTGGTGCCTTCTCCTCCTTTTCCGGACCGGTTTGCTTCAACCTGCTTAGCCTCGTTTGCACTCAGTCCTTCGTCAAAGGGACAACAGTTACCCTGTTCTTGTCTTTTTCTTTGGAACAACAGCTCCTCATTTTTACCCTTTCCTGCACAGGAGAATGACAAATATCAGTGGTTAAGTCTTGCATACTAATTCCACATATTTTATCATAATTCTCTATTGTTTTCCACATTCATGATGTAAAAGATTCACAAGTCCCACTGAAAATCCATTGAAATGATCATTAAAAACATACCTTTTTAGTACTCCACAAGACCCAGTTGAGATCAGAGGATGGGACAGTGTACTATCAGTTGTAGGAATATTCTGTTGAGGACATCTCTTGCATGCAGAAGGAATTCATTCCTTGGAGATTGCGCAGTTACTTCTGAGTTTGGTGAGTTGTGTGAGAGGAGAATTCACACAGGTGGTAGCCAGAGGACCCAAGAGAAACTGCGCAAGGAAATAGGAGGCTTGGAGGACTAAGGGATGGCATATGTTGTGTCTATTCAGTCTATGAGTAGCATTGAGGGATTGTACTGAGAGCTGGATAGTTTGTGAGCTAAAGCTTTGTGTAATCCGAAGATTTTTCCACTTGTATGATAATACAGATAGCGGGGTTTTTAGCTAAGGCTTTGTTCATGCGTGATTGTTTCTTCTTCATCTGTTATATGTGTTTTATTTTATCTTTCTCAAATCGATTAAGCTTATGCAAGTTTGTTTGTAGAAGTAGATCAAGTATTTTGCTTTAGTATATTGCATTATCAGGTGATCTACAGTGAGAATTTCTACAGTGGTCACCCTTACATAACATTCAAGGGAATTTGACTTTCCAGTGTTGGTTGGAAGATTTTTATACATCAGTTGGATCCATAGCAATGGCTACTTGGTTGCCCCCTTACTTATTTTGCTTCTTCTTCTTCATCTTCTTCTTCTTCTTAGCTTCCTCATTACTAGAATCCAAACTTTCACCAGGCTAAGAGGAAGAACGAGGTGAAGAAATAGGAGAAGAGGGAGAGGGGTCAACTTTAGGATCAACATGAGGTTGATGTTATTCAGGTGGAGGAGAACTTGGTTCAAAAGCAGTTTGGAAACTCGGAATCACTGAGGCCAAAAATAACCAAACTGGAAAACCAATGGTCAATCCAGGAAGGGACAACATTTCCATATAAGGAGCACCAGTATTTCCAAAAGAAGGAAAATGACTAGGATTCCCATCAAAGGGGTTTCCTTGATTAGTAGACTCAGGAAATGTTTCCATTGGTATCAACCTAAGATCTACTAAGGAGTATTTTCACAGGAAGGATGTTTTTCCATGGTCAGTTAATTGATTTTAGAAACCTAACAAAAATAAATAAAAAGGGGGTAATCTAGGAAAAAGTGTTTGCCAAGTATCCGTGAACCGCTATATAAACCTTAGCCGAAACCAAAGACATAACGTATGCCAACCAATCTTCCTGAATGCTGTGTTCAATGTATCACGATTACAAGGCGGCTGACTTGGTTACATGTGGCTAAAGGATAACAACCTAGTGGGGTCTCCCAATATATACTCGACAGTACGGGGAGAACAAGTTTGTGTTATGCTATTTAATGCATAAGCACAAGTTTGTGGTAGCGCTATTTAATGCATAACCGTTCAGTGAGAGCATTCCCATATACTTTCCATACTAAAGTGCCTTCGACATACCCGAAAGTACTTGAGAACCTTCGATATACTTCCTTACTGGAACATGATTTCAACCCTAGGATACAATGCAGGCAATTAACAAAAACTACTTGGTTTATAGACACCGGAACATGTCTCTAGCCTAGACCTATAAATGTTTTTCAATAAGTTCCAAATGCTCCTTAGGTTAATTGAGTGAATTTTGATGCTTATCTTCAATTATGTTTCAGTTTTGGGCTCAAAAAGATGTCACCTGAATCCCTAAGATGTAACTATATGAGAAAAGGAAATTTTCCACTTCAATGAAAGCTAGACTAACCAAGGGAAGTAACTCAATTAATAATTCATCAAACAACATGCATTCCACTAAATTTCACTTTCATCTTCCAAATGAAATGCCAAAAGTAAAAATGATTTTCACTTTTCACTATCCTAAATGCAACTTTTTTGAAAGAAAATTGATTTTGACTTTACTAAGATGCATTTATATGAAAGCAACCCTAGGGTTTCTTAGTGACACCAACAAGCAACAAGCGATGACCAATTGACTAGAAACCCTAGAACTCAATTAGATTTCACTTCAAAGCCAATGAGACAAATTTTGAAAATTAATCAAGACAATCAATCATAAAACTAACAAATCCAAGCATACAGGATGGGAAAAGACCTTAGGGGCCAAGGCACACTGGATTCTAAGGAAGGTACCCTAAAAATTCTCACATTCAAAGATCAACGCTACTTTATATAGAAAAACTTGTGCTGGTAGGGTCATCAACGCTACTTTTCATAGAAAGACTGGTCGGGGTCATTAACGCTTTATATAAAAAAACCCGTGCTGATTTTCAATGCAAGAAAATAGTGGAAAACAGGGTTTTCAGTGTGATTGTACAAGTAAAAACAAGCGCTGCCAGTGCGACTGTCATTGATAAAACTTGTGCCGAGCGAGGAATATGGGAAAAAATATATATTTTTAAAAAAAATCCAGGATTAGCACTCTAAGGCAGTAATCAATGATTGTATGAACCTACACGGATGCACACAAGCCAAGAATTCGATGGTTCGTTAAACTAATCAAAGGATCAGATTGAAGAAATGGATGGAAATGTTATAGCTTCCCTAGTGGAGTTTCCATTTTGTTGAGTAGGTAAATCCTCTCCTTGGACAAAGACGATCCCTATAGCCCAATGAGTGGGTCTAGCAACAAATGAGACAATCTACAAGACACTTTCGTATACTACAATCGAAATTAAAGAAGAGGAAGGAGACCTACCTCATTCTGGTGCTATGATGCCTTCCTTTGTTGAAGATCTTGATCGCTCCCTCCCTCAGGCTCAATCCTTGTTGCTCATGGCATTCTAATACCTGCACAAGAGGCCAAAAACATAACAAAGCATAAAAGTGAAACCAACATAATTCAAATGCAATCCACTTAACAGATCAAGGAACATTAAGATAAATGAAGCATCAACAAATTTTTTTATGGAAAGTGAACCAACAATTGTATATACTAATAATCAAAAGAGGAAGCATACAACCTAGGCCTTGATGTTGGAAGCCCTCCTTGACTGAATATCCAAGTCTAAGCTCAAGCTCTCCAAGCACTCCTCTAAGCCAAAATGAATAGCATGTAAGCGTTATCTCAGCATAAGGGTGAAAATAACTAGAGACCAACCATTTAAGAAAGGAGGGGGATGAATTTATAGGCAAGTAAAGGGAGTTAGGATCTCACCAAAGATAAGGGAGGGTCCTCATCTCAAGGAGGAAGCTCATAGGGATAAGATCAAAGGGTAATATTGGGAGAATTCAACCATATCCACAATGAACATCATCCAACTCGTCATTCTGGAAGCCTCTAGATCATGAAACTTCTCCTCCACTTTGGGAAAACTTTCCCTTTAGGGTACAACGTGAGTATGGAAAAATTTGTGCTGGCAGCGCAAGGCTCATATGATGCAACCTGCCATCAACACGAGAGGGTAGTGTCATAGTCATGTTGATCCAGAAATTAGGGTTTTGAGCTCATTTTTCTCAAGAAAGGCTCAATGAAACTTTTCATTAGTTCTCAAGGGAGGATCTGGACTGCATATTAGGATGGGTACACTACATAGTTTTCAAGGTTTTGTCACTCTGGGGTATGACATGGGGAAGTGCAAGAGGTGTGACAAAATACTGTGTAGGGCACCTGCTCCAATGAAAAACCTATACACTCACTATTATACATTGATAATTACAATGATGCCTTTTTCCTCCACTCAACTAGGCAATTCGAATTTCATGCATGAATAGGGTTATTTTTAGGAAATTGACTAGTTAACTGACAGACCAGTGAGTTTACAACAATTACAACTACTCAATTGAACTCTTACTAACTCTATTCATGATTAGAGCTAAAATAACTAAGTTTCACTAATTGTAACTCCGGTAGAATACGAGATCTTAGCAATCAACTCATGCACAACCCTACTTCTTGCCCACAAACTCAAGTTTAATGACTTAACTAAGTGACTTGGCCATGTCACTCATACTAACTGCAACTCAAGTCATACTACTAATGTGGAAATTCAAATTTCTCCATTTGACTAAGGCACAAGTCAAATAAAGCATTTTCTTGCTACAATTTAACACTCCCTCTTAGCAATAAAAGGGTTCTAAACAACCCCAATCCCGCTCCTCTGTAGGAATGTAATGTAACTCAACTAACACTCCCTCTCATTGTTGTTGATGCTACTACAATAAATACAACTGAGGGCATCCAAAATACTAAATCAACTGTGTCTCTGAGTTGCAACTGTATCTCGAGTCTCTGACTACTACTAGCCTCTTTACTGTCACTCAAGATCTGACTGCATCAACTAACATTTATCATTCCAATACTAAATATTGTGGGCCCCTTTAGCAAGGGTAATGATCCATGAGAAGAGTATATTGCAACTTCTACTTCTCTCCTATGGATCTTGCCCAAATATTTGCCTCTCGGACTAAGGATCTACATCATCCCACAATACTCCTAGAGGTATAGAGGCATGCATGGATAAATATACCTCTAGCTTGTAGATACTTTTAACTCGAACACCAATCTGTTTTACTTTTCCAGTAGAGACACGCTTCAGATAAGCTTTCCCCTTACTGAACACCACATCATATCCACAGTCTTCAAGTACAACTACAGAAACTATATTTTTCTTCTGACAGGCACATACATTACATTCTTTAGGTGAAGATGAGAGGTTGACTCCCTCTTAAAGGTGAATGTGTCAATTCCTTTGGTACACTATCTCCCATCATCTCCATGCTCTATGGGTAATTGTAGGTCCTTCTCCACTAGGCTGCTGAAGAACTCCTTGTTTCCTATCATATTATATGAAGATCCAAAGTCTAGGTACCAGACAGTCCCTCTTATTATGCTTTCCATGCAAGAAATGAGGGTGAAATCTAATTCAAATTGTGATATGGGATCATCTCCTCCTACTGTTGTTGTAGGATCCTTACTGGATTTATTGTGTGGATACTTGGTTGCATAGTGTCCATACTCATGGTAGTGAAAACATTTAATTTTACTGAGGTCTTTCTTCTTGTCATGGTTCTGGCTAGATTCTACCTCGCCTTGGGCCTTCTTTCCTTTGGCATTATTTCCTTTGCCAACTAGAGCACAATATTCTTATTCATCAAATATGGATGATACCATCTCTAATTTTTCTTCTAATCTCCTCCTGCACCAAGTCAGACCAAAGTCTCTCCCAATTTGGGAGTTTGTCTCTTCCATTAACGAAATCCTGATATTTGTGCCAAGATTTTGGAAGACCAGGGAGTGCTAAGATCACAAGTTCATATGGTGGCACAATCTCTCCTACTCCTCCAAGTTCATCTCCAACCTGAGTGAATTTGGATAGGTACTGAACAATAGTTTCATTTTTTCCCATTAGAATGTTCCTCAGCTTGTATCTCAATGCCAATTTCCTGGCATCATTGCTACTTTAGGATAGATCTATGAGAGTTTCCCACATTGAAAATGGAGTCTCTTTGCCATGTCAATTTGAAGCCACATGATCTATAACTCCCTCTAAAATAATCCTCCTAGATTTTGCTGTGTCTTTCTTCCACTGTTCAAGCTACTGAGCATCTGATGTTTCTGGTTTTGGAATATCAATTTGTGTGTAGAATACTCCATTGTCATCCAGCACAACTTCCATCCTATCTTTCCAAGCACATAAATTCGAGGTGCCCTCCAATGCATACTCAAGCCTCAATCCATAGAAAGACATTGTTCCTTCATTGAAGAAAATTCCTACATCACAAATCTATTATTCGAAATTTCTCTGAAAGAAGAACAAGAACCTAGTTTCTATGTAGTTTTCAATAGCTCTGATACCATGTAGAAATAGATTGAAATTCTCAGCTGCTAATGAATTCAAACTGAAAATAATAGAAACAAATTTATTCTACTAAATCTGTGGAAAGGAAAACAAATAATAGAAACACATGCAATCATTCAATCACAATAAACTCAATTTTTACTTGGGAACCCAACTGGGAAAAACCTCTCCTCTATTTTTGTTAAATTAGATGAGAATATGGATCTATTACAATGACAATGTTGTAGCCACTACAACAACCCCCAAAAATTTATCTTGTGTCTCTAAATTTTGGGTCCACATGTGCTTTTCAAGGTCTTAAAAGATATCCCCACCAATTGCAATGGTAAAAATCTTGTCATCGATGCTACAAGTGATTGTATGTCCGCGAAGCACATTGCCTATGATTTCCTATCTTGTTTTATCATTAACATTGTGGTTTGTGGCATTTTGCATTAATTTGTTTAGCAAAGAATGTTTCAACATTGTCTCTCCGTTGGTGTTTATGTAGGTTAATAGAATTAGCTTTAAGAAATTGTCGCAGCTATACTTATGTGTGCTTTTGTATCTCCCAGAGGCTACAACTAGATCA
This sequence comes from Pinus tabuliformis, assembly GCA_031772625.1. Classification (NCBI taxonomy): domain Eukaryota; kingdom Viridiplantae; phylum Streptophyta; class Pinopsida; order Pinales; family Pinaceae; genus Pinus; species Pinus tabuliformis. The sequence goes on from CM062813.1 coordinate 424,929,859, forward strand.
GAAGGTTCATTTCCAACAAGATGCAACTCATAGAAAGAAGGTGATATCATCTGTAAATTTTTATAAGATGCAACACAATCCATCTGTAGTTCAATGTTAGCATACTATCACAGGGGTTAACCCGGCTTCATCCACACCTGAGCCCACATGCGATAATGAATTTGAATCCCCTATACTAGACTCTCTGTATGATCCTTTACTAATGACCTCTTAGAGTTTCATTCCCTGTTTACTTATTTAGGGTTTCCTTATAACTTAGAAAATTCTACCATAAAAGTTGAAAGATCTAAGTTCTTCTCCTAGTCACTTATTTCGGTCTCTATCAAGTTGCAGATCCACCAATAGTAACATTAACCCATTTTGCGACTTGCAATTTTCTTATATTCCTTAGTCGCAAAGTCGTAAAATCGTGACTAGAAAATATAGTAACCTCTACGACCTAGTCTCTTCTCCGACCATGCAAACTCTCCTTTTGTGACCTCTCCCCTTTTGTGACTTGCAACCTTCTCTCTTTGTGCGACTTAAATATCAGACCCCTAGTCACTAAGTCACAATTGCAATTGCAGAAACCAAAAGCTCCTATGACCTGGTCTCTTGTGCGACCTTGCGACTTATTTGTTATGCGACCTGCAATCTACCTCCTGTTGAGATTTGTGACTGACCATTTCTTATCCATATAGTCGCAAGATCGCATCTAAGAAGGTCAATGATCTATTTGAGCTCCTCTTGCCTGTGACCTTGCGACCTATTTTTATCCATGACGTTGCAATTCACCCTCTCTTGTGACCTGTCCTCCCTATGCAAACTGCAAACCACTTTCACCCTGTGAGTCCCCTCAAGTCACAACTACTACCTATGACCTAGACTTGCAAATGAAAGTTGTGACTATCCATTAGATCTGTGACCTGTGACTAACCACTAGTTTTTCAATTTGTGACCTCCCTATCCTTGTGTTTTGCGATTGCTACTTGTCCATGTGTCTCCTCATATATCTACCTCTTTAGCTTACCCTTTGTATTCCATGAACCTGTTGTGGCCAACAACAACCCCCCTTCTTATTTAGTTTTCTCACTAATACTAAATAAGTGGGGACCCTTATCCATAAAATTCAAAAAAATAAATTAGGACTTGTATTCTTTTTTGAATAAATCTTACTATCATAAACTTAGGAGAATACCTGAAAAATCTAAGAAGCCTTAAGTTTTATGATAAGTTTGAACAAAACCATTTTCTCAAGAAAAAGCGTCGCATCGCAAAAAGGTAATAGATGCTTTCCTACAAACCGAATCCTAAGATTGCGAAATCGCGATGCGAGATCACATATTAAAAGAAATTCATTACATCGCAGTTTTCATGTGTTTCAAGTATCACTTAAAGTGAAATGCCTCAAACTGCCAATATGCGATGGCGCATCTCGCAAATCGCATTTCGCAAAAATGGATGATTGCCACACGTAACAGATCAGCGATATTGCGAAGAAAATCGCAAAATCACCTTATCGCAGATCTGCGGGGCTCGTCGTTCGAAAAAGATTTTCCACAAACGGATTATGCACGTTAATGTCAATTTAATGAGTTGGTGATCATTAATGAAATATGGTTTTGATCTGATCGAAGAGCTGTTTCATGTAAGGTGATATATTTTATATGATTTCGGCCTTTAAAGCTTTCCTGTCACCTTTTTCTTATCATTACTCTTTCCTCATTTGCAAACTGCAGGAGTGAAACGCAGAGAGGTATACATAGCAGTGTTCAGAATATTATGGGAAAGAAAGGAAAGGCTCCAAGTTCTGAAGACAAAGAAATGACGCCCTTATACACAGACACCACCTGTAACAGAGATGCTGGTGTTACTACTTGGGAAGGCATGCACAGTTTACTCGAGGAAGAAAATCCCAGAGTAATGGAGGTTACAGCTACTGCAGACTCACGTGGGTCGTCTGAGGCGTCAATTACAGAACTAGCATGTTCGTTCTTGCACCGGATAACAGCAAGGCCCAAGATTCTTCCATACATGAACATGGTCAAATGGGTACTAGATACTGCTGAAAGAACAAATAGACAGTTTAAGACCCAGAGCTAAGGACTCGTGGAGTCATTCTTTCCACAAAATTTAAGGTTTACATCCTGTAACAAAAAGCGCGCAAGAGGCAAAAATAGTACTAGGGAAGCCCGGATCAAGAAACGGAGGCAGTTTCCGATGCGCGATTCGTGCCTATCGCGCATTGCCAGGCAAAACCTCTTGAAATGGAAAGCCTCTAATCACTCAGTCCCCCATAAGCCCGGAAAATTGTAGGAAAAGGTGCTAAAGGCGAAAGGCAAAACCCGAGCTCTAAAAACCAGTGGTATTTATCAGAGATATCTTCAAGTGGTATGTAAATTTCTACCAAATGTGCAGCATCTACAAACAAGCTGGAGACAAAAGGCTCAAGAAAGAGCAGAGTCCATCAAAAGGTTAACCAAGTTAAACTGGGATTCTTACTGGCAGTACTTGGTTAAACCACACAGTCAGTGCATGACTCTCAAGTGTCTCACTAACTCTGCTGAGAAGATGGCGCCAGCACTTGTCGATTCCGTTTTCGCAGGATAGCTAAAGTCAGAGGTCAGCCAGCCAACTCTCCTCAAGCCAATGCTAGATGCGTGTGACTACAAAGATCAGATAAATAGATAGTTAATCGCCAGTTTTACTTTTAGATTCAGTTTTAGTTTTAGTTTTGCTTTATTTTTGCTTGAAGTGAGGACGGTCATTTAAACCGCCTCCTATATTTTTGTAATAAACTATTTTTAGATTTATCTAGTAGTATTTAAACCCTTTTCATGCATTTAGAGAAGGGTCCTAAAATTTAACAAAAACTTGTCCTTAGAACATGCACTTCTGTACCCTCCGAGGAGGTTTTGATGAATGAATGGAACAAGATTTATTGACATCTGTGTTTAATATCTGCTACTGAAATTGCACTTTTGTACTCTTAGTAGATGTTGAATTAAGAAGAAGATAAATCATTATTGCTGGAGCTCATGAGTAGAACTCGTTATAAATGGTACTTTTATCTCTTAACAATTTTTGCTTATGTGTTAAGGTGATATTCCTGTTCAGTTATTTATGTATGAATGCTTGAATGCTTGAGTTATCATTTGGCACTTCTGTACAGTGATAGCCATTTATTTATGCTTAATATATGAGTGACTTATTATGCGATATGTTTTCATATCTGTTCAGCTAACTTTTTATATGAAACAATTCATCCTTATTGAATTCTTTTCTTATAGCAATTGAATGATCTTTATTACCAATTGCTATAGAAACTATTTTAGATCGTATAATTGAAAGATTAAATCCCGGGTTAGTTTTAGAATTAGATGTTTCTGTTCATTAGAATACAATTGCATGTTGTTAAATTAGATTCAGAATAAAATCATTTTAATTAGAAGTTATTAGAAAGGAAATATCAATTCTCAACACACGCACACACGAATTGGGAAACTGGTCCCATATCCCCAATCGGACCCACTATACCAAACGAAAAAGGAGCTGCTAACCAAGGTCCGGATTGGGTGGGTATCCCCCTTGTTGTAGACACAATTTTTGGGGCTTCAACATATTTGGTGCTAGAAGGAGGGCCTAAATTGTGAATGGCAAGTAAATCTAAATCTAAATACCATTCTAAGAGTAAATCGCCCTCACCATCTCTCTCAACTTCTCCATCGCATTTGGAATCTTTAAATCTTGAGCGAGAAGTTGATAAAACAACAACTACTGCCACAAACCCGAATATTTCAGAGAAATCTACTATTGAACCTCCTGAAGTTGAATCTTTGATCCATAAACTTCAACGATTTTCTATATCTCCTCAAAAATTTGAAAAATCTCAAGGCAGTGTGACTTCGCAATATAACCCTTCTCATTCCCTTACCAAATTGCAAAGTGAAAAGTTCGGTATCGAACCAACTGAATTACCTCTACCTACAAGGAAAAGAGCAAGGAAATCACCTAAAGGGTCTGATAGCGAGAATCTTTCGTCATCATCATCCATCTCAACCTCTCCACCATGAAGTCAACCATCCACTCCTCCACTTCAAATTATTGTCCACCAGACCACTAGAACTTCAACATCTCCTTCTCAATCATCTGGAACTGTAATATCCTCATCTTCTCAACCGCAAGGATCATCTTCTGTGATTTCCTCTGTTATTAGTTCTACGATGGTCCAAACTCCATGGAATAACCCAGGGACAGTCTTGCCCTTGAGTCAATTACCGGCCCATCCTGAAAAATGGCTACCTAAGTTTAATCCTGAAGCAAACATGCTAGTAGAAGAACATATAAACAACTTTATGTTATCTATAAATCTCAATGGGGTTACTAATGAAGATGTTGTCGTCCGACTCTTTCCTTACACTTTGCAAGGAGTAGCCGGATCATGGTATTTCTCATTACCATCTGGATCTATCACTAGTTGGGATATTTTCCAAGAACAATTCTTGACTAAGTTCAGTGATGACAGGTCCACTGCAACACTGATCAATGACATGTATAACCTTAGGGCTTAATCAAGGGAACCTATCAAAGATTTTAACTCGCGTTTCAATAAACTCTTGAACAAAATTCCTACCGCCTCCAAGCCTAGCGAAGAAGTTCGAAGTGAATGGTACATATCTACTCAACCCTCAAACATAGCAATCTTCGTCAATAGAGCTAACAAAACAACTTTAGCTGACAATATGAAGGAATCAATAGCGGTAGAGAAATGTATCATAGCCTTAGAAAAGAAAAACGTTATTGATGAATGTAAATCTAAGAAGGTTACTTTTAAAGAAGATCCCAAGAAAAAACAATCGAAAGACCCATTCGATTTAGAAGGATTGCAGAAATTTTTGAAGACCATGTCTAACGAAATGGTTGACATTAAGAAACAAGTAGCAGAGACTTCTTCTAAAAAACCTTACAAGCCTTATAGAATAAATGCTTCAAATGAACAAAAGCCTCCCAATGCTATTACAAATGCTGAATCAGAAGAAGAAGAAGAGGAAATTTCCAACGAAGAGCCTACTGATGAAGAAGAAGTTGTAGAAGTACAGGGAATGTGGGATTTCATTCTCCCAGATGAAGAGGATCAAGAGGCATCACCAGTCAGTACTATAAGTAGAAATCAACTCGATCCTCCTCAACCTACTCCTAAGCCAAAGAGTGCAAGATCAATGTCTAAGGATAAAGTCGCAGGAAAGAAAACGTCACCCAAAGTGACTCAAACAAGCCCAGTCCAAACAGATTCACCAACTCTATCTAAAACATTGATCGTTTCTGATGAGATGGAGTATAATATCGTAGAAGAAATGAAGAAGACTAGGGCTAACATTACTTTTTATGAATTGAGCAAGTTAAAACATCAACAAAAGCTACTTTTGAAAGAGTTACACGCAATACCAGTTGCACCTCTGCCTGCCATTGTAATCTTGCAAACTTCTCACAAGAAGGGAAGACCTCCAAATACTGTGACTAGTAAAGTTGATCCAAATGACATCGCTCTAATTGGAGGAAGGTCAAGATCTCATACTCCTCCATTTCTTCTTACTTATGAAGTTTTTAACAAAAATTTAAACAAATGTTTAGTTGATTCAGGAGCTTCATCCAATATCTTACCTAAATCAATCTGTGCAAAGCTGAACGTTCAACCTCAAAAATCTGTAGTACGCATAATTCGGCCGGACCAGTCGCAGGTTGAAGTGATCGATGAGCTAAATCAGGTTACCATAAGGCTATCATCTAATCCAAAGGTATGTCAAATTATTGATATTTTAGTTGCAGACATTCTAGAATTTTATGGCTTAATTCTTAACATGGATTGGTCTGAAAAACTTCATGGATATTTTGCAACCAACTGGTCGCATATGTGGCTCCCTTACAATGGTAAACCAAATCAAATAAAGGTTGAGCGAGAAAGGCATAAAAAATACATAGTGACATAATTGGAAGGAGAAAATGAACCTGTAGCATACAACAACAATATAATTGGCAACTATTCTATTGACTCTTTCTTAGGAAATTTCAATGCTCATACTTCGCCTTATTTAGAACATTCTATTTTATCTCAAGTAGAAAACTTTTCTCAAACAAATAGTTCTAAATGTGCTAATTTCCTAGATACTCCTGTAAATAAATCTTTATTTTGGAAGTTATTTTTTGACGGTTCTAAGTCTAACGATGGATCAGGAGCAGGATGCGTATTAGTTAGCCCAGAAGGAAAAAAAACTATGCTAACTTGTATACTCGAATTCGATTGCACCAATAATATTGCAGAATACTAGGCTTTAATCCAGGGATTATACAAAGCAATCGGACTAGATATCAAGTATCTACAAGTTTTTGGAGATTCTAAAATCATAATCAGACAGGTACGAAATACTATACATTGTCTATCAGGTCATTTAAAGCATTATCAATCTTTAGTACAAGATCTGATTGAACATTTTATAGCATTCAATATTTCATCAATTCTAGACTCCAAAATGCTAGTGCTAACCTCTTGGCAAACGTAGCTTCCAAGCTCATTCCCTTAGAAGACTATAGCCGGATAGATTCTCAATTGAGTTGATTTTTATACCTTCGATTCCTGATAACATTACCAATTGGAGAATTTTCAACGATGATCCTGATATTGTAAGCTTCCTCACATTAGAGGGATCTTATAATAATCAAATTATAGATGAAGACCAACATGACAAATAGTTGCAACAAGATAGCACTAATAATGCTATGCCAAAATCAGTAGTCAAATTGGAAGACTTATATGATTTGAAAGACCGATTCAAAATATCTACCAATTCAAAACTTCAAAGTTCAACTCTGAACTATGAATTAGTAAATCTAGGAACTGATACCAAGCCGCAGAATATCAATCTAGGTCTTGGCCTAGCCCCTGAAGAAAGATTAGCGTACGTTCGTCTTTTTAAACAATAAAAAAGTGTCTTTTCCTGGAACTATGATGAACTTAAGACTTACGACACTTCTATCATTCAACATACTATCCCAATGATAGACAATGAAAAACCTGTCCAACAAAAGCTGAGAAAGATTCATCCTAATTTGGAAAATCAGATTAAGTCTAAGCTCAATAAATTATTGAAAGCCAAAATCATTTTTGCCATTCGACATTCTAAATGGGTTTCCAATATGGTTCTCGTTAGAAAGAAAAACAGAGACATTAGAATTTGCATTGACTTTCGAAATCTTAACAAAGCCTGCCAAAAAGATAATTTTCCTTTGCCTCCCATGGAGCAAATATTACAAGCAGTTGCAGGATCAGAATTAATGTCCTTTTTATATGGTTTCTCCAGCTATAACCAAGTTTTGGTCCACCCTGATGATCAATTAAAGATCACATTCAGAACCAAATGGGGTACTTATGCATATCAAAAGATTCCTTTTGGTCTGATCAACGCTGGCACCATGTTTCAAAGGGCCATGGACATCGCATTTAAGGGATTAGTAAACAAATTAGTAGTAATCTACTTGGATGATATAACTGTATATTCCAAGAAACGAGGTAATCATTTCAAAGATTTGAAACAGATCTTTCAACGTTGTCAAAGGTATGGAATTTCACTTAATCCAAAAAAATCTTTTTTTTGCATTAAGTGAAGGAAAACTTCTTGGATTTATAGTGTCAAAATCTGGAATCCATATTGATCTCGACAAAATCAAGGAGATTTCCGAAATACCCTTGCCTCACAACAAGAAAGCTATGCAATCCTTCCTTGGCCAGATTAATTTTGTAAAAAGATTCGTTCCAGACTTTTCAAAGATCGTATCTCCCTTACAAGCAATGATTAAAAAGAATTCAATCTTTAAATGGGGCCAAGAAGAATATGAAGCATTCAGTCTGATTAAACAAGTGATTGTAAACGCCCCATATTTAGCCACTCCAAATTTCTCTGATCCTTTCATTTTGTATACGTTTGCCTCTGATAAATCATATGTTGCGATACTCACTCAAGAAAATCAAGATAAGGCGGAAGCCCCAATTGCCTTTTTTAGTTCAAATCTACAAGGGGATGAATTAAAAATTATTCTGATGTCGAGAAGCAAGATTACGCTATTTTCAAAGCGATTAAACATTTTAGACCCTTCCTACTTAAAACCCATACAAAAATCATTGTTTCGTTTCCAGCGATAAGAAATCTTTTAGTACAAAAAGATGTGGGTGAAAAGAGAGCAAATTGGGTTACTACTTTACAAGAATACGACGCTGAAATTAAACCAACAAATATTGTAAAAGGTCAAGGCTTTTGTAAAATGCTGGCTGGAGCATCGCTTATTTATGAAATACCATCTTCAGAAGTACAAATGTATGAGGTAATCCTAAACGATATTGAATCATTATATGCTGATATCATATTTTATCTAAAGAACGGATATGCTCCTTCAAACCTAGATTATACAAAGAAAAGAGCCCTAAGGTTGAAGGCTAAGCAATATCAACTCGTAAAAGATGTACTTTTTAGGATGAATTATGATTATGTTCTCCTTCGATGTCTCGAGAAAGCTGAAGCTGAAAAGGTGTTGCAGGAACTCCATGATGGACTAGCAAGTGGGCATTATGCTGGAGATACTACAGCACATAAAATCTTGCACGCATGATACTATTGGCCTACACTATTCAAAGATGCACATAGCTATGTAAGGAAATGTCAAGTTTGTCAAATTGTTGCTGGGAGACAAAAGAAACCATCATTGCCTTTGCAACCAGTCAATATCGATCAACCTTTTGATCAATGTGGATTGGATATAATAGGTGAGATCGTTCCTCACTCTTCTAAACAGCATAGGTATATCCTTACAGCTAATGCCGAACACATCATTGATTTCATAGATCAGTTCATAATCACCAGGTTTGGTTTACCCTCCGCTTTATTGTTTGATAATGAATCGTATTTTTCTGATAATGCTATGACTGAATTTGCACTCAAAAGAGGTTTTAAGCTTAAATACTCTGCCAATTATTATCCGCAAGGGAATGGGTTAGTTGAATCAACAAATAAAAACTTAATTAGAATCATTAAGCAAACCATTGATCAAACTCATAAGAATTGGCACAAATCCTTAGGATATGCTCTATGGGCAGACTGAATAACACAAAAAGCCTCCATTGGCACTTCTCCCTTTAATTTAGTTTATGGAAAAGAAGTGGTCCTTCCAACTCATCTAGCGATTCCTTCATTGGCCTTAGTTCAATTTATTGACGAAACACCAACTTCTTCCTTACAACTAAGGCAGCTACAAATCCTTAAGCTAGAAGAGCAACGAGAATAGGCTAAGACAACTCAAGAACATCACCAAGCATTAGTAAAAGCTTCTTTTGATTCAAACATGATATCCAGAAAGGACTTTCAGATTGGAGATCTAGTTTTAAAATGGGATAAGGCTCACAAGGAAAATGGAAAACATACGAAATTTCAACGAATGTGGCTTGGCCCTTTCCAAATAGCAGAAATCATAGGTCCATCTACTTTTATGTTACAGGATTTAACAGGAAAAAGAGAATCTTTACTTGTTAACGGTCAAATCCTAAAAAAATACTTTCCATAGGAGATCATTCTTCTATTTTTGTAAATTAGCTTTCCTTTTATTTTGATAATAAAACTAGTTGTAAATGGTTACATTTGGACTTCACGAAAAAGACTAGAATTTCTTTTAAATTTATTTTTTTTCGCTTGTATAAATAGAACTGATTTAGAAAATTGGACATTATTATTGAAAGATACAGTCAAAGGCTATCAGCTTGAAAATGATACTAGTTTCAAACTTGTAAATTTTGATAAAAAAAGACCTTTAGTGAGAATTTGTTTTATATAATTCAAATGAAACGTATCAATAACATAAACGAAGATTCTCTGTAGAAAAGCTCTTTCCAAAAACTCTACCATTGTCATCTAGAGCTATTCTTAAGGAAACAATGACTTCCTCCCCACCTAGGGAATTACGAGCTTCAAGGAATAATCCAGTGATACACTTTAACTTAAAGAATAAGAGGTCTCATAACAAGTCGACTTATCATGATCATAGATATTATAGCTTGCTAACTTTGCCAAAACTGCATATCAAAATAGGGCAATGACTCGAGATTATTGCAATCAAAAGACAAGTGGTCTCATCATGAGCCAGCTTGTTCAGCAAAGTTATAAATCAAGTGAGTGGCACTGTCATAATTTGGCTACCAAACCAAGGCATTGTTCTTTAAGGATTAAAAGAAAATAAAAGCAATAAGTGTGGATATGGATTTCCCTTTGAAAAACGTATATTTCCCTAAGTAGGATACATGATCCTTGTTGGGTAACAGGTAACCCTGTCGAGGCTATAAACGCCTGCTGGCAGCAGAGGCTCTACCTACGACAAATGAGCATATTTAAAACTGATTTACAGAGAAGACTTTGTTTTTATCTTTATAAACCAAGTAGTGGCTGATGTAAATACAATGACTAGCTCTAGGAAGTAAATAACCAAAGTTAACATAGAAGAAACAAACTATCCTTAACAGTTGAAAGCGTGGTGTACTTTATCTTTCTATAATAAAGTTTGATTCTCTAAAAAAACTTCTGTTTTGGAAGTTTAGAAAATTCAAAAGAAAAGCAGAGATAACTGGTTCTTCCAAGTGAATCACCAATTGTTGTGGCTAGCAACAACCCCCCTTCTTATTTAGTTTTCTCACTAATACTAAATAAGTGGGGACCCTTATCCATAAAATTCAAAAAAATAAATTAGGACTTGTATTCTTTTTTGACTAAATCTTACTATCATAAACTTAGGAGAATACCCGAAAAATCTAAAAAGCCTTAAATTTTATGATAAGTTCGAACAAAATCATTTTCTCAAGAAAAAGCGTCGCATCGCAAAAAGGTAATAGATGCTTTCCTACAAACCGAATCTTAATATTCAAAATCGTGATGCGAGATCACATATTAAAAGAAATTCATTGCATCGCAGTTTTCATGTGTTTCAAGTATCACTTAAAGTGAAATGCCTCAAACTGCCGATATGCGATGGCACATCTCGCAAATCGCATTTTGCAAAAATGGATGATTGCCACACATAACGGATCAGCGATATTGCGAAGCAAATCACAAAATCACCTTATCGCAGATCTGTAGGGCTCGTCGTTCGAAACGCTTTTCCACAAACCGATGCCCAGTTATGCATGTTAATGTTAATTTAATGAGTTAGTTGGTGATCATTAATGAAATATGGTTTTGATCTGATCGAAGAGCTGTTTCACGTAAGGTGATATATTTTATATGATTTCAGCATTTAAAGCTTTCCCGCCACCTTTTTCTTATCATTACTCTTTCCTCATTTGCAAACTATAGGAGCAAAAAGCAGAGAGGTATACATAGCATTGTTCAGAATATTATGGGAAAGAAAGGAAAGGCTCCAAGTTCTGAAGCCAAAGAAATGACGCCCTTATACACAGACACCACCTGTAACAGAGATGTTGGTGTTACTACTTGGGAAGGCATGCATAGTTTACTCGAGGAAGAAAATCCCAGAGTAATGGAGGTTACAGCTACTGCAGACTCACACAGGTCGTCTGAGGCATTAATTACAGAACTAGCATGTTCGTTCTTGCACCGGATAGCGGCAAGGCCCAAGATTCTTCCATACACGGACATAGTCAAATGGCTACTGGATAGTGCTGAAATAACAAATAGATAGTTTAAGACTCGGAGCTAAGGACTCATGGAGTCATTCTTTCCACAAAATTTAAGGTTTATATCCTCTAACAAAAAGCCCGCAAGAGGCGAAAATAGCACCAGGGAAGCCCAGATCAAGAAACGGAGGCAGTTTCCGATGCGTGATTAGCACTTATCGCATATTGCTAGGCAAAACCTCTTGAAATGGAAAGCCTCTAATCACTCAGTCGCCCGTAAACCCAAAAAATTGTAGGAAAAAGTGCTAAAGGCGAAAGGCAAAACCCGAGCTCTAAAAACCAATGCTATTTATCGGAGATATCTTCAAGTGGTATGTAAATTTCTACCAAATGTGCAACATATACAAACAAGTTGGAGACAAAGGGCTCAAGAAAGAGCAGAGTCCATCAAAAGGTTAACCAAGTTAAACTGGGATTCTTATTGGAAATACTTGGTTAAACCACACAGTCAGTGCATGACTCTCAAGTGTCTCACTAACTCTGCCAAGAAGATGGCACCAACACTTATCGATTCAGTTTTCGCAGGATAGCTAAATTCCGAGGTCGGCCAGCCAACTCTCCTCAAGCCGATGCTGGATGCGCGCGACTACAAAGATCAGATACATAGATAGTTAATTGCCAGTTTTACTTTTAGATTCAGTTTTAGTTTTAGATTTGCTTTATTTTTGCCTGAAGTGAGGATGGTCATTTAAATCGCCTCCTATATTTTTGTAATAAACTATTTTTAGATTTAGCTAGTAGTATTTAAACCCTTCTCATGCATTTAGAGAAGGGTCTTGAAATTTATCAAAAACTTGTCCTCAAAACATGCACTTCTGCACCCTCTGAGGAGGTTTTGATGAATGAATGGAACAAGATTTATTGACATCTGTGTTTAATATCTGCTACTGAAATTACACTTTTGTACTCTTAGTAGATGTTGAATTAAGAAGAATATAAATCATTATTGTTGGAGCTCATGAGTAGAACTCGTTATAAATGGTACTTTTATCTCTTTACAATTTCTGCTCATGTGTTAAGGTGATCATCCTATTCAGTTATTTATGTATGAATGCTTGAATGCTTGAGTTATCATTTGGCACTTCTGTACGATGATAGCCATTTATTTATGCTTAATATATGAGTGACTTATTATGTTATATGTTTTCATAACTGTTTGGCTAACTTTTTATACAAAACAGTTCATCTTTATTGAATTCTTTTCTTATAGCAATTGAATGATCTTTATTACCAATTTCTGTAGAAACTATTTTAGATCGCATAATTGAAAGATTAAATCCTGTTTTAGTTTTAGAATTAGATATTTTTGTTCATTAGGATACAATTGCATGTTGTTAAATTAGATTTAGAATAAAATCATTTTAATTAGAAGTTATTAGAAAGGAAATATCAATTCTCAACACACACACACACGAATTGGGAAACTGGTCCCATATCCCCAGTCGGACCCACTATACCAAACAGAAAAGGGGCTGCTAACCAAGGTCCGGGTGGGTATCCCCCTTGTTGTAGACCCGATTTTCGGGGCTTCAACAGAACCGCAACCTTAGATGCATATTTCTCCTTTGTATTTTTACACCCAATCTCTATCCTTCTTCATCCTTTTACTATTCCTCTTACGCCCTCACTCTCCAAGGTGTTCTCTCCTTGCAATCACCACAACTCTAGTGCAACCTACAATTTCTTCTTAGACTTAAACCTTCACGCTTTTCCACTACTAGCTGAGATAGAAACTTACACTTTGAGCATGAAAATGACTATCCAACCCTTTAATATTTTCTTCTCATCACTTGTAGCCATTTCCTTCCCTCTACCATTGCAACCTATGACTAGAATTGACCATCTTGATCCCTTAGGTCGCAATTTGGAATTTTATTCACCAACACTGTGACTTGAATGTGCAACCAACATTGCGAAGAGGAAATGTGACTAGCACTATGAAGAGGAAAATGCAACAAAACTATGAAGACGATTTGTGACCAACATTGTGATTTGAAGATGTGACTAGCCTTTGCTAATGCAACTTGTGGCTAGCCTCTATTGATGCGACTTGCGACTAGCCTCTACTGATGTGATTTGTGACTTACTCACAACCATCTACAAATGTGACTTGTAACTAAGATTATTCTCACCGCTTGCGACCAAATCAAGTCGCACTTTCAAATTGATATTGTCACTCGAAATTATGATTGCGATTAGAAGAGTGACTATGAATAGGAAGTACGATTGCGACCACAAAGAATACTAAAGGTCAAGAGTAATGAGGGTAGATAAGAGGTCATAGGTGATGCTGAAAGGTCACCCTCCTCATTTCTATAAATATACCCTCATGCCTCATTTGTAATGGGGGATATTTTAGCACTTTAGCTAGGAATAACATTAGATAGTTGATTTGTGCTTAAGAATTAGAGGCACTCAACTCTTGGCAACCAGTAGAGAGCGGTGGTGAGGCTAGGGTTATGGATTTGACAAATGGTGTGAGAAGCCCATGTTCCACTACTAGGATTTGATGATTCATTGGATATGTACTTGTATTTACAACAACATTAATGAGAAGTTATCCTCTTTTGACATTGATTCCCGTGCACATCCATGTGGTTATAATGGCTATCTGGTATTTCCATTATGTGTGTATGTGTGCTTTCATGCGAGTGATTTGTCTATGAACTAATTCATTTCTATCACAAGTGTGTTTGATTTGAATAAGTTCTTCCATATTCCATGCAATTCCAGTGATGTATTGTGAACTCTTTTACATTTAGCTTCTGACACTTTCCTCTTATGCATGTGTGAGATGGTTTTATCTTGCTAACCCTCTTGTGGAATGTGTGTTATTGTTTTTTTTTTACATTCTTGTATCTCATCTCACGAGTCGTCAATCTTGGGTTGACCTCATTCCTACTTTCTGAGCATTTCTCCCTTGCCCTCACTTTAACATCTCCTCATTTGACAACTAGGAGCGGAAGCCAACATGATGGAAGTTGGGGCTAAATATTGGATGGGACTCCTATCCCAAATGATGTGAGGTCTAATTGGGACTTCAAACTAGGGAGACCCCCTAGCTGTTGGTGACATCCAACACCGTCAACAAATTTTTGGATCTAGAAGGAGGGCCAAATGACAAGTTGAGCCCCTGGAGCCTGCAGTTTAGTTTCATATATGTAAATGGATCTATACTGAATCTATATCCTGGACTTTTTTTTCTAATAGCATAAATATTTTGGTGTCCATGGAAATATTCTATCACTTGTCATAATTTAAGTTTGTTGGTGAGGGTTGAACAACGGTATTTGGACACATGCTTCAAGTTCTTCATTTTTGTCACTCTAAAAAGATACATTATAAAGATGTTATTGGGAGGTTTTTGAACCACACTCTTGAAGGTCCTGTCAAGTAGTGGTGCCACATTTTTCGAGCCACTTCTATCCATTCATTTGAGAAACTCATCAGTGAACTTCATCAAGCCTTTGACAGGTACAATTTTTAAGATGTGTTTAAAAGGATAAATCTTCTTACAATGAAACCTAAATAACCATTAGAGGGTTTTTCTAGTAGGTTTGTTCATCTTTGTTGTGAATCTCCTGAAAGAGACATGGACTGGATGTATTTGAGTGAGAAATTATGACGTTCGGTTCACGTTTCTTTGTGACACCTTCAATCTGAAACAAATCTCGATTCTAATGATCATCATTATAATATGCACATTGAAAATTGGCTAGATATTATCCCTATTCTTGTCTTTCCTATTTCTGTGATTCAGGAAATGCCTCAAGCCTCTAAGGAGGAAATTACTTCTTATGAAATTTCTCATCCTCCTTCAGATTCATCACCAAATGAAATTTATGTCACCAATAATTTAGATGATGAAGAATGTTTGCCGAGAAAGGAATCAATTTTTCTATTTCCCAAACATCTTATACATCCTATTGAATTCAGTCAGCCCATAGATCATGTTGAAATAACATCTCTCCCTTTTGAAAAGATTCAACTTAAGCCTATTAATCATCTTCCTGAATCTATCCCTGAGTCTCCTCATATTATGCTTTCTCCTTCACTTTATGGCCCTAACCTAAGTCATCTCTTAGATAATACTGAAGCAAAAATCTTTCCATGGATCATGACGCAGGGACCAGTATTTTGTTGCTAAATCAAGATCTTGGATAAAATTTGGTTCAAAATGATGCTTCTTTTAGGGATCCGTCACACTCTCCTTCATCCACAACCCTAGCACAAAGCTTTGTACTAGATGAGAATGGGTGCCAAATCAATTCCACAAACCATAGCATGTGTATTGATTCATTGATTTCTCAAGTTGACCTCAATGTCCAAGGCTTGAATTTTGAACTAAATTTGGTTGAAACTGAGGCCTCTTCACCTGAAATGTTTCATCCATTGTACCCTAATTTATTTCATGAGTCTGTTGCACTAGTGGTTTCTTCAAACCATTCAGATATTTACCCTACTATTTTCAATTGCAATCATGTACATGATGGTGATGGCTCAAAAATGGAGGATGAGGATAATGAATCCTTTCTTATTATCTATTCAATTTTCCATCTTTAATAGGTGAAAAGTATGATTCTATATTCCCAAAGGTTCAAGGAAGCCTGATGGTTAATCCATGGCCATTATTAACCTTTGAAAAGTCTCACGCATCAGATGCCCAATCTGGCCAAATCAATGGCTTCAACAACTATAATCTTGTCAACCATGTGTTTGGTCAATTTAGTGTATTCTAAATTGCTATTTAAAATGTCAATCCGGGATTCGTAAACTGACGAAGTGAAGTGTACTATATGTACTAGATAACCATTTCCTTAGTCTTTTGTCATTTTTGAGTTTTTTAGTTTGTTTTTGGATTTATCTTTTTCTAATGTGTGATAGCGAAAATGAAAGTTAAGTGTGGATGGTGATGGTGATTTCTACGGTGATTTCCCCAAACTTAAAAGTGATCAAAAGAAAGCTTTAAAACAACTGTAATGAAATCAATTCTTAAGAGGAAGTAAATGTATCAAACAGTGAACTAATGACAATGGCCCAGTATCCTTGCTACTGAATGAAAAGAAAATAAAAACTGAACTTAAAGCAACTCAAACTAAAAACAAAGCAACTAATTCACACTACTTCAACTCTTAAGATCCTTTACCCT
Source organism: Pinus tabuliformis (assembly GCA_031772625.1). Lineage (NCBI taxonomy): Eukaryota > Viridiplantae > Streptophyta > Pinopsida > Pinales > Pinaceae > Pinus > Pinus tabuliformis. The sequence goes on from CM062813.1 coordinate 424,946,709, forward strand.
TCAGCTCAATCTACCTTGTGGGAAGCAATCATGAACAAGTCAAGTAATATGATATCTAAATGGCAAGAAATTAAATTGCATAAAAGAAACTAATCACACTACTTCAACTCTTCAGATCCTTTACCCTTCAGCTCAATCTACCTTATGGGAAGCAATCATGAATAAGTCTAAGCAATATGATAACTAAGTGGCAAGAAATTAAACTGCATAAAGGAAACTAATCACACTACTTCAACTCTTCAAATCCTTTACCCTTCAGCTCAATCTACCTTATGGGAAGCAATCATGAATAAGTTTAAGCAATATGATAACTAAGTGGCAAGAAATTAAACTGCATAAAGGAAACTAATCACACTACTTCAACTCTTCAGATCCTTTACCCTTCAGCTCAATCTACCTTGTGGGAAGCAATCATGAACAAGTTCAAGCAATATGATAACTAAATCACACTACAATAAGTAATATTCTGATTCCTTACTAATAGAGTCACTTGACTATAGAAAGAAACCATAAACAAATGAGTAGTATGATGTCTAAGTAGCAGAAAAAGAAATAAGCAAATCACAACTTGAAAAAGGACAATGCTGGAATTAAACTTCAGAAAATGGAAATTAGCAGGAAGGACAAGATGATCTCATATGTCAATAGTTATCAAAAAGATGAAAATTTGCCCGGCTGCCTAAGAAAACCTGCAGAAAAACGTTGATCAGCTGACAGCTATAAGAAAACAAAGTGAAAATATAAACAGCAGTGAATTAAAAACATCAAAACAACATGTTATATACAAGCTAGTAATTATAAAAACAGAAACATAATAAAATCAAATGACAACTATACAAGGCTTTAGTGCGCAGGGGCCCTCTGCCACCTCAGCCAGTCAACGAACAGTCACAAGAACGAGCTCAAAAAAGTAGTCTTCTCATGTATTAAAGCAGCAGCAACATATATAAAACAGAGTACAGTGGGGTGATAATAAAAAACAGTTCAAAAATTACATTCCAAAAGCTTCTTTACAACGTTCATCAACGCGTTATTTATAATGAAAAAGTGCTTAACTGACTAATTGAATCCTATGCTATTAACTGCGTTGCCAAAGACACGTAGATCTCCTCAACCGAGATCTAGCGTAACTGTCATCATGCCTATTAAATCTTCGAAGTGGTAGCTGTTGGATTCAGGTTACGGGGATGTGCCGATGTCTCCGTGGGCTGAGGACTGGGCCACGTAAACTCTCACGTGCTCCAAACAGAGACGTGCCACCGCTAAATACCTTGGTTGGATTTGCCTTTGACCCTTGTTGACCGTGACCTTCTATGGATGATTTGGCAGATTTGAAGGGACACGTTCCATGTACCCGTCACCTGTAGCTTGCCCATGTGGCTCGTTTCTTCATAGGACACCTGTAGCATAGCTTTTAACAAAATAGCTACGGAATCCTGTGCTGGCTGCGGAAACTGACAAGTTTCCGCAGCTGCCTGAACAAAAATCTAAACCAAACAACAGTCATAAGCATAGTTAGAAAACCATGTCAGAAGCTCTTTTTAGACTATAATGCAATGATTTAACAGCTTGATGGATGAAGTAAGTGGGAAAAAGAAGGCTAAGAGGGTGTATAGGAAGATGTAGGTTTGAGGCTCAACATACCCCCACTGTGAAGGTGTTGCATGTCCTCATGCAACCAAAATTTAGTTATTTCCCTCTAATCCATATGCTCTGAGGCTTCTGCTAGGACATCTAGCCCTCTTTTCTTCTTCTTTGATGCTAACATCATCCTTGGTTTCCTGACTAGACATTTGAACTTGAGATTAATCAATGCTCTGCTTAAATTTTTGCACTTCTTCTTCAGTTTCCTATTTTTCTTTTGCCACAGTCCTAAATGGAGCATAGTGTTATCATGGACAATCTTGTCTACCTTACTCTACTCCTTGAGTGCTTCATTTTCCTATTTGATATGCCTATTTAGGACTTCTAATTCAAATACTTCCTGTTTCAAAGACTGAACTTGTGCATCTAGTGGCAGAGTGGTACTTGGTCCTGCAGCTGATTGTTCTAAGGATTCCAAGTAGTTATATGCCTCTTGCTAATTAGGATCTACCTCAGGTGTCTTTCTCGGACTAGGCTCAAAATCTGGTGGAGGAGGAGGACTGCTCTCTCTTTCCGGCCGAAAAGGGCTTCCATCATGTGGAGGACTTGATTCAATGCTTGGCTGGGCTGGAGATTTCTCAAGTGTCTCTTCACCTAAATCAATAAAGTGAGACTGTTTTTCTTGGGTTTTATTCACTTTTCCTTTTAGCCTAGTGCTCCTCCTTAAATATGGACTAGTACTCTTCTCTTGTGCACTCTGTTTTCCTTTTTGCTTTTTCTTTGCTATAGCAGCAGCTTGAAGATGTACTAATCTTTTTGACAGAGGTTGATAATCCTCCTCTATGGATTGCTCAGGGGATGGATAGACTTCTTGAATGGTTCTTTTGCCTTTTTCTTTCTTCTGTTTCTTATTTTTAGCTCTATCTTCTTCTTCTTTTTGGACAGTTTCTTGAATTTCTATTGTAGGGGAGTCTTGGACTGTAATGTTCTTTTCTTTCCTCCTACTTTTCCTTGGAATCTTTGGTGGGCTGCTTCCAGAGGCCTCAGACGGCTCTTGGAAGTAGTTTCTTGTCAAAAATTGCTCCCAAATATCCTTAGTTTTCTTTAACTGGTCCTCAATAAGAATTTTTATGAATCCATGATGGTAGAGATGAGATTCAATGTTGCCTATGTGTTTTTGAACTGTAAAACTCATCTTTTTCAAACTCAATAACAGAAAATGAGGCAAATTAAGAGTGTGACCCTCTAGGAAATTCATCATAAGTCTAGCATGATACATATACATAGAACCAAAACGACCTTCACACGTGATAAATTTCTGGATGACTAACAGTAGACTAGACCATTCCTCTTTTAGTGCATGAACAGGGATGCCTCTTGTAAATACGGTGGTATCCATACCTTGGTTTTGTAGCATGATTCTCCATATTTGATCATCCACACTTCTATTTTTAAACCACCTTTCACCTTCTTGACGTAGGCCTGTGGCAGCTGCTACTATGGCCTCAGTCACTGTAAACTTTAAGTCTCCAATCTCCACTGTTTGTCCATCAAAAGACTGCGCAAAAGCTTTGGTCACCTCCTTGTTATGGCCTTTAAACTTTTGAATAAATCGTAGCCATCTGGCTTTCTTCAGCAATTCCTTAGTTTGAGGATAACCCTCCAAGTATTTCGATCCTTCTGGCTCGGCTCTCAGTAATTTTCCCATCTGCTGTTTTAAATTCCAACTGAGAGTTCTTCTGCGTGTGAGGGTTCAGAAAGAAAAAAAACGGCTCTGTTACAGGGTTTAGGATAGACTGTAGTGACTGCAGTCGGGGTTTTAGGATGACTGTAGTGACTGCAGTCGAAAATGGAGAACAAACTGTAGTGGCTGCAGTCGGAAATGGAGAACAAACTGTAGTGGCAGTACCCGAATTACCGGAGGAACAGAGGGTGAGCAGCAGTGAACAAGTTCAAAATAAAATGCGGATGCATGCGAGAGGTATGGTATTAGTGGAGTGGTAAACGAATGGAATCGGATTGATGACTGTGTATGAAATTTTTACACGTCTCAATAGACGGCTGCGGAAATTACGGCTAAGAAGAACCGTAACACAATAGGTCACGTCTCAAGAGTACGGGTAATAAATGGAAGTGCAGTCAGTCTTGAGTTTAAACTCGGAATAATCATGAGACCGTTGGAGAAATGAATGCAAGGTGTGTGGAGTGATATCGTGGAATAGGAGTGGTAGTGGAGCTATCATATCAAATCATTGCACATAGTAGAACTTGTTATGGTTTGATAACTATGCGTAATTATGACTTGAATTGTTATTTGATAAAGATTTTTTATCATACCTTTGGAAACTTTGTCAATTTTTCCTCAAGGCTTCTAACCAATTGCTCTTCCTTGATGTCTTGGAGATGCCCCATGTCTTTAGCTCAATTACACCTGCATTTCATGATTATGGCACTAACAGTTGACTGTAAATTTGAAAACAGAGTGATGCTGGCTGCGGAAACGGTGTCCAGCTGCGGAAACTGAGACAGCACCCCCTTAACTGCACAAAGATAGTTAGAGAAGAACTAGCTGAATGAAAATAGTCCTGAAAGGGACTTTTATTGATGAAGTGAAATGGAATGAGTGGAATGAAATGAAAATGAAGTGGAGTGAAGTGAAATGGTAATGAGAGTGAGATGGAGGTGAAGTGAGATGGAAAATGAAATGGAGTGAAGATGGAAAGAGAAGGAGAGGAGATTTTTTTTTTTGGAAAATATAGTGTCAGGTGTCCCTGATTTTCACTCTACATTTTCTGTATAAGACTGCCAATCTATGATTGGTTTTCAGGCTTATACGATTTTTTTTTTTTTTTTTTACTAAAAGAAACAAAGACTAGGCTGATGGGGAAGAAGGATTCTTCTCCACCAGCCTTATTGCAGAATTCTCCTGGAACATTTTGACAAATTCCTCTTTTGAGAGTGGCTTATGATAAATTTTCAGTCGGTGGCCATTCACAATGAGAGGAGTTTGAAATTCATCAATAGTCTTGATTCTTACCGCTCCATTGTTAAAGACTTTGTCAATCTCATATGGCCCAAGCCAATGAGTCTGAAATTTTCCTTTGAAGTCTTTAAACTTGGAATGAAACAGTAACGCCCAATCTCCTTCTTGAAACTTTCTCTCTTTGATGTATCTGTCATGCCACTTAGCTCTTTGATGTTGAACTAGATCAGTCCTTAAAATTGCATCTTGTCTGATCTCATCTAGCTCATTCAGCTGCTCCATTCTGTGCTTTTGGGCTTCTGATAGATTCATCCCCAACTGGACTGCCATCTTGAAAGTCTTGATTTGAAACTCAATGGGGAGCAGGACCTCTTTCCCATAAACAAGTTCATAGGGAGAATGTCCTGTTGTATTCCTCCATGTAGTTCTGTAGGCCCATAAGGCTTCAGGAAGCCTTTCTGCCCAATCTTTTCTGTGTAGATGAACAGTTTTGGTGATGATGCTTTCAAGAACTTTGTTTGTAGATTCCACTTGGCCATTTGCTTGCGGATGGTAAGGAGTAGATTTTCTATGCTTGATTTTATATTCTTCCATCAGCTTCTCCATCAAGTTAGATGTAAATTGACTTCCATGATCTGTCACAATTTCTCTTGGGACACCAAAACGAGTAAAAATATCCTCAAAAAGAAATTGAACAACTGAATTTTCAGTGGCAGAAGGCAATGCTTTGGCTTCTACCCATTTAGTGACATAATCAGTGCATACCAATATATACTTCTTTTGTTTAGATGGTGGATTAATGGGTCCAGTGAAATCTAAAGCCCATTTTTCAAAGGGTTCGATGAGTACCTGTGGTTGTAATGGCATTTCATTTGAAAGAGTCGATGGCAGCTGTCACACCTTCTGACATATTGTTTTGCATCTTTGAAAAGGGAAGGCCAATAATATCCTAAAGAAAGGATTTTATAGGCCGTCCTTTTGTCAGCAAAGTGTCCACCGCATGGTTCATCATGACATGCCTTGAGGATGTCAGGCATTTCATCTTCCCGAACACATCTTCTGATCACACAATCTAGCCCTTTTTTAAACAATTCATTAGAAATCCATGAATAACTTGAGCTCTCCTGAATAATTTTTCTTTTTTCACCAGGAAATAGATGTGGAGGTAGCTTCCCTGTAACCAATTAGTTAGCAATATCTGCATACCAAGGAGTCTTAGTAGTTACTGCAAACAAATATTCATCTGGAAACTTATCCTCTACAGGAGAATCTTCGTTAGTATTTTGGATTCTAGACAAGAAATCAGCTACTGTATTTTGTTTCCCTGGTCTATCCAACACAGTAATATTGAATTCTTGTAAAAGTAAGAGCCATCTTGTAACTCTGCCATTAGTAACAGGTTTATTCATAAGATATCTAATTGCAGAATGATCAGTATGGACAAAAGTTTCATAGCCGATTATAGTGTCTAAACTTATTGATTGCATGAACAACAGCTAAGAACTCTTTCTCAGTCACAGTATAGTTTAACTCAGTGGGAGTCAAATTTTTACTGGTGTAGTAAATGGCATAAGGAACTAAATCCTTTTGTCCTAACACAGCTCCTAGAGCTGTATCTGAAGCATCTGTAGAAATATGGAAAGGAAGTTTCCAATTTGGACCTCTCAAAATGGGTGCTTCAGATATTCTTGTTTTCAAAGTTTCAAATGCAGATTGACAATCAGGATCCCATTTGAATTCACAATCTTTTGTAAGTAATTTGAAGAGTGGAGATGCTATTTTGGTGAAGTTTTCAATAAATCTTCTATAGTATCCAGTAAATCCAAGAAAACTTCTAACATCTTTTTGACAATTTGGAATAGGCAACTTGGAGATGACTTCAACTTTTGATCTATCAACTTTAATCCCATCTCCTGAAATATGATGTCCTAAAACAATCCCTTCAGTAAACATCATAAAGCATTTTTCATGACTTAATGATAGGTTTGTTTCTTTACATCTTATAAGGACTTTTTTCAAATTCTCTAATGCCTCTTCAAACGAATTACCATAAATTGTAAAATCATCCATATACACCTCTACACAATCATGGATTAGATCGGAAAAAAATCCTAGTACTGCCCTTTGAAATGTTGCGGGTGCATTGCATAATCCAAAAGGAAGTACTCAATAAGCAAAAGTTCCCCATGGACAGGTAAATGTGGTCTTGTCCTGATCTTCAGGTGCTACCTGAATCTGATTGTAACCACTAAAACCATCCAAAAATGAAAAATACTTTTTGCCTGCTAAAGTATCTAATACCTGATCGATAAAGGGTAAAGGAAAGTGATCCTTCAAAGTTGCTTTGTTCAATTCTCTGTAATCAATGCATACCCTCCATTTACCATTCTTTTTAGGTACTATAACCAAAGGAGAAACCCATCGGCTATCTGAAATTGGATAAATTAAGTTCACATTAAGTAACTTTTGGAGCTCTTCTTTCACTATCTCCCTAAGGTTTGGATTCATCCTTCTCTGAGGTTGTCTGATTGGTCTACTGTTCTCCTCAATATAGATGTGATGAATGCAAGTCTTAGGGTCAATACCTTTCATATCGGTATACTCCCATGCAAATGCAGTAGAATGTTTTTGCAAGATTTTGGTTAGTTCTTCCTGTTGTGATCTTTCCAAATTTTTGTTGATATTCAATGTTTCTCCTGGAAATATCTCAATGGCGGAACTACCAAATTCTTCCATAGAGAAAAGAGACATTTGTCTAGATGATAGATACTCAATGTCAGAATCTAACTGAAATTGTGTGTGGTCATATTCTGAAGATGTTTCAAAATTTTCTAATGTGTTCAGAATTTGACTATCTTCACTAACTTCAGAGATGGTAAAGACAGGTTGTATAGTATCTTCATCATCAATCCATTCATTATCTCCTATTTCTGTGATTGCTTTTGCTGGAGGATACAGATTGAATTTCTTTGTCGAATTACCATCAGAAATATACATATCCCCAGACCTACAACTGATGAAAGCATCGGGTGTGGCTAGCCAAGGTCTTCCTAAAATGAGAGGATGTCCTCCTAAATTACTCTTGGGAGTTAAAATCATGAAATCCACTGGATATTTCCAAGAGTCTAAGGAGACTGAAATGTCTTCTAATACACCATCTGGTTTAATAATTGATCGATCTGCAAGTTGCAGTAAAGTAGGTGTAAAGAGAAGATTATGAAGTTTCAGTTGTTCCATAGTCTGTCTACTCATAATGTTGATAGCATCCCCTAAATCAATCAAAGTATTTGGAATTTCAACCCCATTGATATGTGTTTTGGCAATTGGACTACCGGGATCTACATACTTCTGCATAGTAATTTTTCCCATCATGATGTCTGCAATTTTCCCTACCAGGTGGATTCTTCTTGTGTCTCTAGGTTTCCTTCCTGGTCTTTTAAGACTCAACTCCTTTATTGTTTTTGCTAGAATAGGAATCTCTTTAATGGCTTGTAACAAGGGAATCTTGATACAGACATTCTTCAATTCATCTAGAAAATCATAGTCAGGCAACAAGATTTGTTTTTCCACCCCTTTGTCAATTTGTAATCTTTCAGGAAAAGGAGGTGTGGATGAAGATACAGGTTGCTCAACTATAGGAGTTGTAGGGGTTAGTTCTTCTTTTTCTTTCTGAGTGTTTGGGTTTTGAAGAGATTCTTCCTCAGAAATGCTTTGATTTTGGGCATCTATAGAAGGTTTATCTAGAATTCTACCAGATCTGAGTTGTACATCATTGAGAGGAACAATCATATAGGCAGGAAATTGTTGACCTTCTATCATGTAAGCATTTTGAGGGTTTTTATTATTGGGGTTTGGCAATGGCTGAGAAGGAAGTTGATTTGCTTCTGTTGGAATGGAAGCAAGAGTTGAGAATTTGAGTTTTGTTGAGAAGGTTGTTGTTGTTGAAATGGCAATGATAGTTGTGGGTTTTGATTTGGAAGTTGTGGAGCCTGTTGGTTTTGAAAAGATGGAGGATATTGATAAAATTGAGCAAATCTCCCATAAGGATTTTGCATACCTTGTAGCCATGATTGAAAAGGATGTTGAGGTTGGGACCAAGGTTGTTGCCGAGGATTCCAATTTGGTGAGGGTTGAAAGTTCATAGAGTTGTTAAACCCTTGATTTTGTTGCCCCTGCCAAGGTCTCCTTGCAACAAAACAGAGAGACTCAATTGTATTTGGATCTTCTTGAAAGACAGCTTTGATCCCAGGAATTGAAGGACAATCCTTGGTCTCATGATTCTCTGAACAGATCACACATGTTTCTACAACTTTTGCATCCAAGGGACATTCCCTAAGAGCATGTTTTTTTCTACATTTTGGGCAAAAGATGGCTAAAGCTTCAGCTTCTGCTTTCTGCTTATTGTGGATCTTAAGAGTGTCTAGTTGCTCACTAAGACTCCCTAAGATATCAGTTTTGAATTCATCAAGCATATTGCCAATCTCAGCCCTACTTACTGATCCAGTTGCAGATTTGTTTGCTCTGATGAGAGAAGGATCTCTAGGCCCTTTTCCAGTTTTAGATTTTCCTCTTGAGAGATGGACACACAGTTCTGCTATGTCATGAAGTGGAAGTTGAGATATGTCTCCTTTTCCCATCATGTTCAAAATATCTATCCATTCATCTCTAATGGCTTTTAATATAAGGGCTTTCAAGGTCTCCTCATCTAAGTTACTCATCTTTGCTCTCTTCAGATTGTATTGGAATCTTTCAAGTAAATCCTCCAAGTTTTCATCTTCTTTTTGTACCATTTTAAATACTTCATCCTTGTGGTTGGTAGGCATACAATTATCCATGTATCTATCCAAGAATGTTTGTTTCATATCATTCCAAGTCCTAATGGATTGAGTGAGTAATCCCATGAACCATTTCAAAGCAGCTCCTTTCAATGTTGAAGGAAACAATTTGAGTTTTTGAGAGTCTTCCAGATAATCATAGGTTCGACACACAACCTCAAACTCAAATAGAAATGTTTCAGGATCTTCATTTCTTAACCCATGAAAGTTTGGGAGGACAGATGGTGAAATATTTTTCATTGTTGCTCGAGAATCCTCATCGACTATAGGAAATCCAAATGAGTTATCTCCATCTCTATTTCCCCCATTGTTACCTCTACCTCCTCCATTATTTCCTCCTCCTCCTCCTCTACCTCTACCTCTACCAAATCCGTTAACTCCCTCTTCTGTCATGGTATCTTTCTCAGAGATTTCAGAGTCCTCTGGTTCTTCTACTAATGGCGATCGAGGAGGAATTTCTCCCTCTTCTTCCTCAGGTGATTCTACTTCTTCAATTACAATGTGTCTCCCTGTAGAAGAAAAGAAAGAATCTTTTCCTAATTCAGATTCAATGGATGGTGAGGAAGAGTCTCCTAACTCAACTACTGTCTCTTGAATTCCAGGAATCCTAGGGCTAGGAGTGTAGGTTGGAGATGATGGAGGTGTCTCTTGTCTATTCCTTGAGGTAGAAGGAGTTGTAAAAATCGAACTTTTGGCTCTAGCTAAAAACCTTCCCCTAGAATCTCTTGCTCTATGCATGTCATTTTTTATTTTTCTTCAAGTCGGGCTAATAATTCTCTTTCTGATCTTCCAGGTCACTCTAGGTGCAAGAAGAGAGCATACTCAAGAAAGTATTAAACCAATAACTTTCTCTTTTCTGATCCTCCAGATCACACTAAGTGCAAGAGGAGAGCATACTTTGAGAGGTTATCAATTTTCCTTCCTTGAAATTTTCTTGTTTTTTTTTAAGAAATTGGCTACCTAATTTCACTTCCCCGGCAACGGCGCCAAAATGTTTGGTCAATTTAGTGTATTCTAAATTGCTATTTAAAATGTCAATCCGGGATTCGTAAACTGACGAAGTGAAGTGTACTATATGTACTAGATAACCATTTCCTTAGTCTTTTGTCGTTTTTGAGTTTTTTAGTTTTTTTTTGGATTTATCTTTTCCTAATGTGTGATAGCGAAAATGAAAGTTAAGTGTGGATGGTGATGGTGATTTCTACGGTGATTTCCCCAAACTTAAAAGTGATCAAAAGAAAGCTTTAAAACAATTGTAATGAAATCAATTCGTAAGAGGAAGTAAATGTATCAAACAGTGAACTAATGACAATGGCCCAGTATCCTTGCTGCTGAATGAAAAGAAAATAAAAACTGAACTTAAAGCAACTCAAACTAAAAACAAAGCAACTAATTCACACTACTTCAACTCTTAAGATCCTTTACCCTTCAGCTCAATCTACCTTGTGGGAAGCAATCATGAACAAGTCAAGTAATATGATATCTAAATGGCAAGAAATTAAATTGCATAAAAGAAACTAATCACACTACTTCAACTCTTCAGATCCTTTACCCTTCAGCTCAATCTACCTTATGGGAAGCAATCATGAATAAGTCTAAGCAATATGATAACTAAGTGGCAAGAAATTAAACTGCATAAAGGAAACTAATCACACTACTTCAACTCTTCAGATCCTTTACCCTTCAGCTCAATCTACCTTATGGGAAGCAATCATGAATAAGTTTAAGCAATATGATAACTAAGTGGCAAGAAATTAAACTGCATAAAGGAAACTAATCACACTACTTCAACTCTTCAGATCCTTTACCCTTCAGCTCAATCTACCTTGTGGGAAGCAATCATGAACAAGTTCAAGCAATATGATAACTAAATCACACTACAATAAGTAATATTCTGATTCCTTACTAATAGAGTCACTTGACTATAGAAAGAAACCATAAACAAATGAGTAGTATGATGTCTAAGTAGCAGAAAAAGAAATAAGCAAATCACAACTTGAAAAAGGACAATGCTGGAATTAAACTTCAGAAAATGGAAATTAGCAGGAAGGACAAGATGATCTCATATGTCAATAGTTATCAAAAAGATGAAAATTTGCCGGGCTGCCTAAGAAAACCTGCAGAAAAACGTTGATCAGCTGACAGCTATAAGAAAACAAAGTGAAAATATAAACAGCAGTGAATTAAAAACATCAAAACAACATGTTATATACAAGCTAGTAATTATAAAAACAGAAACATAATAAAATCAAATGACAACTATACAAGGCTTTAGTGCGCAGGGGCCCTCTGCCACCTCAGCCAGTCAACGAACAGTCACAAGAACGAGCTCAAGAAAGTAGTCTTCTCATGTATTAAAGTAGCAACAACATATATAAAACAGAGTACAGTGGGGTGATAATAGAAAACAGTTCAAAAATTACATTCCAAAAGCTTCTTTACAGCGTTCATCAACGCGTTATTTATAATGAAAAAGTGCTGAACTGACTAACTGAATCTTATGCTATTAACTGTGTTGCCAAAGACACGTAGATCTCCTCAGCCGAGATCTAGCGTAACTGTCATCATGCCTATTAAATCTTCGGAGTGGTAGCTGTTGGATTCAGGTTACGGGGATGTGCCGATGTCTCCGTGGGCTGAGGACTGGGCCACGTAAACTCTCACGTGCTCCAAACAGAGACGTGCCACCGCTAAATACCTTGGTTGGCTTTGCCTTTGACCCTTGTTGACCGTGACCTTCTATGGATGATTTGGCAGATTTGAAGGGACACGTTCCATGTACCCGTCACCTGTAGCTTGCCCATGTGGCTCGTTTCTTCATAGGACACATGTAGCATAGCTTTTAACAAAATAGCTGCGGAATCCTATGCTGGCTGCGGAAACCTGTGCTGGCTGCGGAAACTGACAAGTTTCCGCAGCTGCCTGAACAAAAATCTAAACCAAACAACAGTCATAAGCATAGTTAGAAAACCATGTCAAAAGCTCTTTTTAGACAATAATGCAATGATTTAACAGCTTGATGGATGAAGTAAGTGGGAAAAAGAAGGCTGAGAGGGTGTATAGGAAGATGTATGTTTGAGGCTCAACACCATGCATTCACTAACACTTTTGATGATGATTTTGCATGTTCACTGGTTGATCTCACCAAGCCACCGTGATTTGATGATCTACCTTTTGAAGGTTATGGGACTTGTCAGGAAGTTGAGGCACTTCAACTTTAACTGATGGTTATGTCATGTGCTCATGATCCTAATGAGATCCCTCAACTAGGTCAGATTAGGGTTTCCTCACATAATTCCCATCTCGACATTATCTTTCTCGACAAAGGCTCATTTCTAAAATATTTTGAGATGCATCTCTCCTTGTACCTTGATGTGTTAGCTGAAGAGGGTGCACTGGGCATTGTTTTAAATATTTATGATTCCCACCTAGTTGGTACAAATTGTCATCAGGTACAAGATGGTGTTGTCTTTAATTACATTGTATACAAGCAAGGAAACCATATTACTCAGCTCTTTCACTAGACTAATCTTGTCTATTTGTCTCCATTTGATCTTTTGGACCACTAAGCGGTTAATACTAGAACATATGATCAAACCAACAACATATTCATTAATGATTCTCCTGTCACAGCTGACTACGACCAGGTGCATTCATCTGTTGATCATATCAAATCACCCTTATTTAATGATCTACCATTTGAGGGTTCAAATATTTGTTAAGATGATGGGGCAATTCAACTTTCATTGATGGTTATGTCATGTCCTTACATCCTCTACAAAATCCTTGAGAAAATTCAAATTAGGGTTTCTGAATTAGGGCTCCCACACTAGAATCCTCTGGTATCTCAGTTGCACCTAATAAAGGCCTATATTTTCAGAGTCATCAAGTTGATCATCCTTAATATCATGATAGGATTACCCACTGGCATGAAGGATATTATCTAGCAAATTCCTCTAAAAGCAGATGACATCTTTCCTCACTCGTGTTGGATTTAGGTTTAAGCACAAATGAACACATATCATGGCTAGATGATTATGGTTTTCAAGTATATCATTTTCTTTACTAGGATATAATTGTAGCTTGGCTTGAACACTTTTTTCGGGCACTTTTTCTTGTAAGTAGACATGACCTTCTTGCTCGTGTGCATGTTTCACAGGTAAGCATTGTTGTTTTTGCACAATTCTTTACACATGTTCTGATCACAGACATTTTTGTTCTTGCAAGTTGGGAACTACTTCGGTGGTTGCATTAGAAGTTTGATTTCACATGACTTGGCCCTCTCGCTGGTTAAATTAGGGCTTTGGGTTTAAACTACTTTAGGGTTTAGTTGCCAAAGTTTTTTAATTATGGTTTTCTTTTATGGTTAAAGTTTAGGTGCACTTTTTTGTGTTTTTTTATCACTTGTAGTTATTTGTTGCATGACATTAGGCATTTAAGCATGCATTCAAAATTTGCAATGCATTCTTTGCATAAGCATGGTGTGACACTCTTAGTTGCAATTAGTTGATTTCTCCCTTGAAATTACAGAGCATTGCATTGCATCATAGTCTTGACTATTGAATTACATCATGCATTGATCTTCTTGCATAACATACACTGGTTGTAGACCTAGCCTTACATTTTATCTTTGAAACATACCACCACATGACCCTTCACAAGATTGGAGACTTTTAAACCTTTGGTGTTGTGATGAGATTTCTTATACCTGTTTATACATGCTCAAACCTGAAATGAAACCCTTTAGCCTCTTTGTAGATGATGAAACCTTGGAAAAGTTTCCTGACCATTTTTCCCTAATACTAAAACCCTAACCCTAATGATTTCCTATGGTTGTGGTGTCTGCTCCAAGAAGAAACCTCTCATAGAACCAGTAATCAAAACCACACCCAAACATGTCTCCTATCAGTCTATCTCATGAACCAGGAAAATATGAGCAGGTACTTGTTGGGAACTCTAATTAGTTCAAATGACCTATATGTATAACTTGAACTCTGTTTCCAGCTTGTTCCTGGATATTTCATGGTATCTTTTCATTGTTCACCTGTCAATTTGAAATACGATGTGGAAGCAGTGTATGAGAGAAAACCTAAACCATGATATCTTTTAGTTTTTGTAAAACAAGGAACAACCTCTCTTGTTTGTAAAATAAGTCAAGATCCCTCATCCGCCCTGGCAAAATAAATGCCTAATAAATGATGCCAATGTGCACATGAAGAAAATAAAATTAAGTAAAGGGTAAATTATTAATAAATACTTCCTGCGTAGAGAGATGATGCAATGAATCCATCGGGGTACTGACCAGGCTCGATGGAAGTGGAGCAACATTTGTGATTCCTTGGAGTGACCTGTCGAGGTATTGAATAGGCTCGCTGGTAGTAGAGCAACATCAAAAGCTTATTTTTAATTTCTATGTACAACAATACCTCTTCCTTGTTATCTGCATCATCATGAACTATTGGTGTGTGTGAACTGCTAATGCAATGCTTAATGACTAACAGGACCTAGCTGAGACATAGGGGAAGGGAATATTTGTAAATGTCAAAGTAATGCAAAAGGCACCCATAGTGTATGTTCAATACTTCCTTGCACTATTTTATGGACTCAATCTATCGTTGGGACGTAACCTGAGATGTTGGATTCTACTATTGGTTCACCAATTGTTGTAGCTACTACAACAACCCCCAAAATTTTATCTTGTATCTCTAAATTTTGGTTCCTCCTATGCTTTTCAAGGTCTTAACAGATATCCATGCCAATTGCAATGGTAAAAATATTGTCATCGATGCTAAAAGTTATAGTATGTCCATGAAGCACACTACCTATGTTTGGTTTCATCATTAACATTATGGTTTGTGGAATTTTGTATTCATTTGTTTAGCAGAGAACGTTTCAACACTGGCTCTCCATTGGTGTTAGTATATAGGTTAATAGAACTAGTTTTAAGAAAGTGTAAAAGTTATACTTATGTGTGATTTTGTATCTCCCAGGGATTTGGACAAGGCTACAACTAGATCAGAAGGTTCATCACCATCAAGATGCAACTCATATCAAAAAGTAGATATAATTATGTCAAGGTTTATAAGATGCAACACAAGCCATCTTTAGTTCAATGTTGGCATACTATCATAGGGGTTAACATGGCTTCATCCAAACTTGATTCCACATGCAATAATGAATTTGAGCCCCCCCATACTAGACTCTCTCTACCATCCTTTACCAGTGGCCTCTTAGAGTTTCATTCCCTATTTAATTATTTAGGGCTTCCTTAAAACTTAGAAAAGTCTACCCTAAAAGTTGAAATATCTAAGTTCTTCTCCTAGTCATTGATCTCTTACTTCTCTCTCTTACTATTACCTCTCTCTTAGAGGCTCACTTCCTTCCCCCCGCAATAAAATAACTTTGACACACATACAACCTAATACTCACCAGGTACACCCTCTTGTTTTTTCAAAGGCACATTTTCACTCCTCTCTCTTGCTAGTAGTTAGAGCCAAGGAATATCTTTAAGACAACCAAAAATTGGGCCATATTTCGGATGGGGTTCCTATCCTAAATGGTCCGAGGTCTAATTGGGACCGCATATCGGGGAGACCCCTTGAATGTTGGCGGGTCCAACACTATCAACAGGTCTCTAGATAACAAGACTCCCAAAGAGGTGTTCACTAAGAAGAATCCAACCGTAGATCAACTTTGAATTTTTGGTTGTCCTGTCTATATACATATACCTAAGGACAAAAGAAAGAAGCTGGATCCATATGGCATGAGGGGAACCTTTGTGGGCTATAGTAACTCTTCTAATTCCTATAGGATCTACATAAAGGAAGGACATCAAATAGAAGTCAGTTGAGATGTGATATTTGATGAAAGTATTTCATTCAAGAAATCAAAGGATCTCCCTATGTACTATGATGATGAAGAACTTCCAATATTCGAAGAAGAAGAATTGAACCATGAAGATGAAGGTCCCTGTGAACCAATACAACTTGTGGTAATTCCCGAAACTAGAAAAAGACTTAACTGGTTGAAGTCTACACTTATGTATGCAAAAGGTCATGGAGAAGATCAAGGTACATTAAGGGAAAACAAGAATACCAAACGATATTCTACGTATGCAATCTACATTAAAAAACTGATTGAAGTAGAGCCATCCACTTTTGAAGAAGTTGTCAATCACCAAGAATGGAAGGATGTCATGAATGAAGAATATTAATCTATAATGAAGAATGGAGTAGGGAGATCGTACCTAGCCCTGAAGAAAAAATTGTGTTAACTTCCAAATGGATCTACAAGATCAAACATGCAACAAATGGAAGTATTGACAAGTATAAGGCAATATTTGTGGCTAGGGGATTCTCTCAATAGGAAGGCATCAATTATGAAGAGACATTTTCTCCAACAACAATGTATACAACTATATGTTCGTTGGTTTCTTTGGAAACATCAATGTGATTGGACATTCACCAAATGGATGTCAAGACTACATTCCTGAATGGCACAATTGACGAGGAATTCTATATAGAACAACCCTTGGGATTTGAAGTTAAAGATAAAAAGGCATATGTTTGCAGATTGAAGAAGGAATTATATGTCCTCAAGCAAGCACCAAGGGCATGGTATGCTAGGATGGATGCATAACTATAGATATTAGGCTTTACCAAGATTTTTCTAATCCAAACCTTAATATTAAGGTTGTGAGGGAGAACCAATAATCATTCTTCTATATGTGGATGATCTTCCCTTGATAGGTGTGGAAGGTCAAATTGAAGAATGTAAGAAGAATCTAGCAACAAATTTTAGCAAGGCTCATGAAATATATCTAGGTCAAGGAAAGTATGTGATCAAGGTGTTGAAGAGGTTTGACATGATGGATTGTAAACCAATGACAACCCCAATGATCCAATCTTGAAAAGACTAAGGAGTTCTTAATCAAGCCCTATGGATCCTTCCAGGTATAGAAAATTTATTGGCTCACTAATGTACTTGGTAAATACTCGACCAGACATATGTTTTGCAGTAAATATTCTTAGTGAGTTCCAATTGGAGCCAAAGCATGATCGTTGGATAGTAACGAAACACATACTAAGATATCTACAAGGAACAATTGACGACTGCCTAAAATATGAGAGGAGGAATGATGTCCAGTTGATTGGATATACAGATTCTGATTGGGGAAGCATTGAGCAAGATAAAAGAAGCACTACAGGAGGATGTTGTAGTTTGGGATCCTCCATGATCTCATGGATGAGAAAAAATCAAGATACAATTGCTTTGAGTAGTGCTGAGGTTGAGTAAATTGCACCCTGTGAAGTAAATAGAAAATTTGTCTAGTTAAGGAAGCTACTATCAGACCTATTTGAAAGACCAATGGACCCTATAGTGACACATTGTGATAAAACTAGTTGGATATGATTGTTTGAAGGCCTATTATTTCATGGAAATATAAAGCATATGAACAACATGTATCAATACATTCAGAAGCTAGTATGAGATGGTGTGTTGCAACTACAATATATCTCCATCAATGAGCAAGTAGTTGACATATTTATGAAATCTCTTCCTAATAAGAAGCTTGTGTATTTGAGAGACAAGCTTGGTTTGGTTGATGTATCCTCCCTAGTTGAGAGGGAGAGATAGGCACATCATTCTTGTCTTCACTTGGGAAGACAAAATGGAGGATTGGGTAAGCATCTAGCATCTGATATTCTTTGAGAATGAGGTAGGGTATCCAAGATAAGAGTATTTGTGGGCCGATATTCTTTGAGGACTAGCTATCCAAGATAAGAATAGTCCAAAGAAGGTTATACTCTGTGAACACCCTAGTGGGGTATGTACCTTGAGAGACAATGATGATGGTGTTTATAAATCAGTGGTCTCACCACTATTTTTCTATGATCTTATGGAGAGATAGAGTTGTTAGTCAAGGCCTTGCTATGTGATAATGCCAGTTGATATGATACTAACAAAATGGGTTACCAATCCTACTCTTCTTATGAGATCTCTTCATATTGAGAATCTTCATGTACCATTTATGAATACCTCCCTAGTTAAGAGGGAGTGCTGAGAAATGTGTAACTAGGTTCAATATTCATAAATATGAAATGTAATTTTTTATTTTTGCAAATTGTAAAATGAAAGAAAACTATTATTATTATTTTTGGAGCATCGGTTTCATGCTCAAGGTATTTTATTTTATATGTTAAGCACCCATTGATTGCTTTTAGGGTTTGTCCTAGGCCAATAAGTCAAAAGATCATTGTCATAAATTGAATACCCCTTCGGGCATATTTTAATTTGTAAATAAAATTATTTTTATCTTTAAAAGTGTCAAAATACCCTTCAAGACCAAGTCGGCCTAATGTGAGGAGCCACGTCCACCTTGAGAAGCCTATATAAAGGAGGGAATTGGACCTCATTGAAGAACATTCATACTCTTACTCATTCAAGCGAAGGAAGAAGAAGAAGAAGGCAACAAAGAAGGAAGAGGACAAAGAAGAATTGGTTTTGGGCTATCTCTCTCTCACACGTGGGAAGGAAGGCTAGGGTTTCTGCAACAGACCTAGGGTTTTCCTCTACAAGTTCTATCTTGAAGAAGAGAAGGCAAGAAGGTCAAGCGAAGGTTACAAGAAGCCATCCTCAAGCTCCATAATTCAGATAAAGACAAATGAAGGTCTAAGGAAGCCCTGAGAGGCTAAAAGAAGCTCACACATGTGGCAACAATAACTGCAAGAGGGCCAAAAATTTTAGGTCTGCAGTGGAGGCTGAAATTTTGTAGCTAGAGGTCGGAGTTGTGCTATTGGAAGAGATTTGACTGAGATTAACTTTGACAAGGAAAGCACATCATCTGGAAAAGTTAGACTTGGTCTTGGAGGGTATTGGTCTTGGTTTAAAGGTCTTGGAATTCATCAATTGAAGAATCTATAAGGAAGAGAAGAGATTTATCGGTTTTCCTCTCAGGTGGAGAGGTTTTGGCCCTGGTTTATAACCTATATTTTGTTCTTCTTGTTTTGGTATTTGTTTGATGATTCACAAACATAATATTAATACGAGTAGCTAATAAGTAAGATAAGTAAAAATACATCACAAGAAGTTATCAAAGAAAGAGAAATAACTATAATCATTGCCCTATATATTTCTCAACAAAGGGGTGAGGTTGAGGGGTTAGGGATTAGAAAGGGGTACAATTGGGAGAGAGAGGGAGGGTAGTGGTGGGGGTGGAGAGAGGAATGGGTGTGGTGGGAGAGAGTGAGGAGAAGAGAGTAGAGTTGTTAGGGGTGGGGACAGTGGAAGTAGGTGCGAGAGAGTGGGGGGGGGGGGTATAAGGTAGAGTGGTTAGAGGTGAGGGGAGGGGTAGAGAGAGGGGAGGTTGATGTGTTGGAAATAATACTGAGAGGGGGGGGGTGAATCAGTATTATCTAGCAATTTAACAAATCTTCCTTATTTGATCTTTTGAATTATTCTTGCATATCAGTACCATAAAATAATGAGCATGAACAAAGAAAATAGACAGTCACACCAAAGAACACAAGATGTAAGGTGGAAACCCAATGTGGGAGAAAACCACCTGCTGCAATATGTCTCTATCTTCTTTCAATTTAGAAATTCTTTTACAATGATTTTGTACTGGTGCAGTCCTTTACCAGTACGCAGGCTGCAACCTGCAGAGAGCTACAACTCTCTCTCGTTTTCCAGTCTCTCCTGGAAGGGAGCTACAACCCCCTACTTCATTTCATACAAGGACCACTTTTCATAAATTTTCAAACTGGATCCATAAGCATTAATTGATCATCAAGTGTAAGAGAATCACCCAATCAATTGTAGTAACCAGATCAACAATAATAGGACCAAAACCCAGAACACAACAATGATAAACAAGGATTTTAAGAGAAGGAAGCACCCTGCTCAACTACCAGCCTGAGTCCGGACTCACCCTGTTCAACTGCTAGCCTGAGTCCCTGGACTCACCCTGCTCAACTGCTGACCTGAGTCCCTGGACGCACCCTGCTCAACTGCTAGCCTGCGTCCCGGACGCACTTTGGTCAACTGCTAGCCTGCGTCCCTCGCACTGAGTCTATTGAACTGCCTGCGTCCCGGCGCACCTGAACCCTTCCTGCACCTGCGTCCGGCGCACCTGAAACACTTCGCTCCTGTGTCCCGGACGCACCTGAACCCTTACTGCACCTGCGTCCCTCTGGGCAAAGATGATTTCAAGACTTTAGAAGTAACCCAGATAATCAGATCTACAGATCCGAGCAAGAGCCGAAGAGATCTCGGTCCATCAGATTCGCCTTGTTTAGATCTAGACCAGATCTTACCCTCATAAGATGTTCAACCAAAAACATGATTAATCCAAATGAACTCCTTTGCTTTATATAGGCAAGCTCCTCCCCAAAACATGGAACAATACCACGAGCCGACACCATAGAAACACAAAACCGTCGGCTAGATACCACACAAGAAACCCCCACGTGCTTTTCTCTGTCTTGAAATGTGTGCACTGGGTGGACGCACCCCCTAAACGGCTGGCCTGCGTCCCTGGACGTGGGTTCTGCATGGTATACCTGCGGGGACGCACTTTCTGAACAGATTGCCTGCGTCCTTCTTAAAAATAGAGAGCTGGTCATCAAGAATAGTGATCTACCACCTGAATGGGTTGCCATCAAGGACAACACCTGAATCATAATGCCAACATGATGGGGGTCAAGATGCAAATTGTAAAGTGGTAAGGCCTCACCAAACAGGGGGAGAGAGGGGGGTTGAGTGGGATGGAAGGGCGTGGTTGAGGGGAGGGGGGATAGTGTGGTCGAGGGGCAACTAGGGGAGGGGAGGGGAAGGTGGGGGTGAGGGATTTGTAAGGGGTACAATTGGGGGAGAGAGGGATGGGTGAGGTGGGGGTGGAGAGAGGAATTGGTTTGGTGGGGGGAAGAGGGTAGAGTGGTTAGGGTGGGGACAGGGAAAGGGGGTGCGAGAGAGTAGGGGGAAGAAGGTAGAGTGGTTATGGGTGAGGGGAGGGGTAGAGGGAAGGGAGGTTGATGGGTGGAAGGATGCAAAGATTGTGAAGTGCTTGGGTCTCGCCTTCTCCCTCCCTCTCTCTATCACTATCACTCACCTATACTCTTTGTATCTCTCTCTCTCTCTATCTCTCCAATGTGTCCCTTCCCTATCCCTCTCTCTCTCTCTTTCCTTCTCTTTCTGTGTCCCTCCCCCTCTCTCAGATCCCTACCCTACCCTCTCTCTCACCCCCGCTCTCCCTCTTCTACCCCTCTCCATCTCTCTCCCTCCTTCCCCCATCTATCACACTCCCTCCCTCTATTTATATCCCTACCCTCTCTCTCACTCCCCCTTCCCCTACCCCTACACACACACTCCCCATCACCCTTGTTCTCTCTATCTCCTTCCTCACTCTCCCTCTCATCACTCTCCCTCACCCTCCCTCCTCAATCTCCATCTCTCTCTCTCTCTCTCTCTCTCTCTCTCTCGCTCTTTGTCACCCCCTCTCCCCCCTCTCATGATACCCTTTGTAAACCCCCCCTCTATCACTCTGCATCCCAACACCCCTATATTTCTCTCTCCCATCTTTTATTCCGTCCTTTTGATCTCTTTCTATTTTTCCCCCTCGCTCCCTCTCTCTCACTTAGTCTCTCTCTTCCTGCCTCCCCCTCTCATCTCTTGTCCTTCCCTCTCATTCAATTCACATGCCCATCCCCCTCTTCCCCCCCCCTCTCACGCCCCCTCACTCACTTCCCATCCCCATCCCCTTCTCACTCCCCTCCCCCCTCTCTCACTCTATCCAACCCTCCCTCCCTCTCTCTCCCCAATCTTCCCTCTCTCTCTCCCACACCCCCCTCTCTCCCTCCATCCCCATCACTATCACTCTCCCCCCATCCCTGTCTCTTTCCCCCTCCCCCTCTCTTGCCACCCCATACCCTCTCTCCCACTCTCCATCCTTGTCCCCCTCTCCCTCTCCTTCCCCTCTCTCACTCTCCCTCCCCTTCCTTGCCCCTCTCTCTCCCCTTCCTCCCCCTCCTGTCCCCCTCTCCCTCTCCTCCCCCTCTCTCACTCTCCCTCCCCTTCCTTGCCCCTCTTTCTCCCTCTCCTCCCCCCTCTCTCACTCCCTCTACCCCTCCCTCTATCTCTTTTCGCCTCTTGTTCCTTCCCTTTCTCCCTTTCCTTCTCTATCTCAATCCCCCTACCCCTCCTCTCTCTCACACACACATTTTCCCCTCCCTCCACCCCCCCATATTTCTCTTTCCCCCTCCCTCGATCACCCTACCTCTTTCACTGTTCCTCCTCCCCTATTTCTCTATCTCTCTCCCTCTCTCTCGCACACACACTCCCCCTCACGCTTTCCCTATCTATCTCCTACCTCATTCTCCCTCACCCTCCTTCCTCACTCTCTCTCTCTCTCTCTCGCTCTTTGTCACCCCCTCTCCCCCATGTCATAATCCCTCTGTAACACCCCCTCTCTCACTTTGCGTCCCACCACTCCTCTGTTTCTCTCTCCCATCTTTCGCTCCATTTTTTTTATCCATTTCTCCTCCCTCTCCCCTCCCCCCCTCTCTCACTCCCTCTCTCCACGTTCATAGCTCTCTTCCTTCCTCCCCCTCTGACCTCCTACCCCTCTCTCTCACTCACTTCCCATCCCCATCCCCATCCCTCCCTCTCCCCTCTACCCCTCACTCACTCCCCATCTCCCTCCCCTCCCCCTCTCTCCACCCCCCCCTCCCCTTCTCCTTCCCCTCCCCCTCTCTCCACCTCCCCTCTCCCCTCTCTCCACCTCCCCTCTCCCCTTCTCTTCTTCTCCTCTCTCTTTATCTCTCCATCCCTCCCACCCAATCTCACTCAACCTCCTATTTCTCTCCCTATATTCTCTTAGGCTTCTGTGCAATTTTGGGTGTGCTAATAGTTGTTAATGCTTTTTGGTTGTTTTAGCTTTCTCGTTTTTGTGCTTTTAACATTGCTGACCCATAAATTACATTAATCATCTTTAACTTCATTTTTTAAAAAGAAATAGAATATGTTATGACGAGTTCTACCAAGAAAACAATATTGATTGAAGTTCTTAATCTTTCTTCCCATTTATTTTGTTTGTAGGGTAGAAAAAAAATTACAAATGTTTTTTCAGTTTCTTTTATAGGTTAAGATCCATGTTTTTTAAGTTTTTTTTTGCATGAATAGAGGAATATGAATAGTGATTTTCTTGCTGGATACAAATGGTTGGTGGCTTTATTGTAATTTATTTTTTTCTTAGAGTAGATATGGCCCTTGAGGAGTAAGGTATTTTGTGAGAATTATTATTATCGTGCTCTTTATTCATTTCTATTTTAAAAATTCAATGTCTTTTGTGAGAATTATTATTATCGTGCTCTTTATTTATTTATATTTTAAAAATTCTGGCTGTGCTAGGAGTTAGATAATTCTTTTATGTTGTTTCATCTTTCTGGCTTTTGTGCTTTTATCATTGTTGTAAATTACATTAATCATCTTTAACTTCATTTTTTTTAAAAGAGAAGACGTTCTGATGTGTTCTACGATGAAAACAATATTGATTGAAGTTCTTAATCTTTCTCTCCATTTATTTTGGTTGCAGGGTAGGAAAAAAATAATTACAAATATTTTTTTCGAGATTGCGGAAAGACCAAATTTCAAAATGGTAAGTGTTTTTTTAGGTTAAGATCCTTGTTTTTTTTAGGTTTTCTTTTATATGAATAGAAGAAATAGGGAGAGAAATAGATGGAGGGGGAGTGAGAGAGGGGGGGAAGAGAGATGAAGAGGAGATAAATAGATGGAGGGGGTGAGAGAGGGGGAGAGTAAGAGATAGAGAGAGGGTAGAGAGAGGGAGGAGGAGAGGGAGCGGTGGATTGGGAGGGGGAGTGAGAGATGGAAGGAGGTGGGGGGGGGGAGGGATAGGTGGATGGGGAAGGAGAGGGAGAGGTGGATGGAGGTAGGGGGAGAGAGAGGGGGGGAGGGGAGAGAGAGGTGGATTGGGAGGGGAAGAGAGAGAGGTAAGGAGGTAGTGGGGAGAGAGGGGTGCATGGAGAGAGAGAGGAGGGGTGGATGGGGAGGGGGAGAGAGAAAGGAGGAGGATAGGGGGATTAAGAGAGGGTGGAGAGGGATAAAGGGAGGGAAAAGCAAGAAGGGAAGGAGAGAGAGAGAGAGGGAGGAGTATGGGGAGTGAGAGAGAAGACGATGAAGGGAAGGGGGATAGGGATTGAGAGAGAAGGTAGGGAGAGAAATAGATGGAGGGGAAGTGAGAGATGGGGGGAGGGGAGGGAGAGAGAATGGGAGAGAGATAGCGGGAGGGGAAGGAGAGAGAGTGGGAGAGAGATAGCAGGAGGGGAAGGAGAGAGAGTGAGACCCCTCACTCCCCCCTCCCATACTTCTCCCTCTCTACCCTCTCTCCACCCATGCACCCACCCCCTTTTTCCCCCTCCATCCCCCCGCACTAAACTCCTCTTTGCCTCTCCCTCACTCTCCCACCCTACACATACCACTCCCTCTCCGCCCACCTTCCCCATCCCTCCCAACCAAACCCCTCCCCCCCACCGAAATGCCCCACCTCTCTCTCTCTCTCTCTCTCTGTCCCTCCTCCTCTCTCCCATCTCCTTTGCCCCTCCAACCGAAGCTTAATCACCCCTCTTCTTCCTCCCCCTCCCCCAAAGCACTCTCAACCCCCCATGCCTTCCTTACCCCTCTCTCTCCCCACTGTCTGCCCGACCCTTCCACCCTCTCTTCCCTAACACCCCTCCCTATCTCTCCTTAAATCTATCCCCTCGAAATAACTCACACCCACTTCCCCTCCATCCTTCCCTTCCCCACCCCACTAGACCCCTCTCTCCTCCCTCTCTACCCATCTCTTTCGGTCCCACCCCTCACCTTTTCCTCTATGCCTCCTAAATTTTCCTCCTTACGCCCATCTCCTAGGGCCTCTTTCCTCGACACCATCCTTCCACTCCCACCACCACAATCATCCCTCTATCTCCCCCACTTTCTGCCCCTCCTCCATCTTTTCCCATTCCCCCATCCCTCCTCTCTCTCTACCCCTTCCTCCCTCTCTAAACCCATGTCCCTCTCTCTCTCTCTCTCTTCCCCATCCCTGACCATCCCTCCCCTATGTCCACCTACGCCTTCCCCTCATCCATAACCTCTTTACACCCCTCCCTCTCTCGCCTCATAATCCCCCCTCTTTCCCCTCAACCCCCTTCCTCATCCTTCTCTCCCCCTCCAACCACCCCCTCTACCACTACACCCATCCCTCACCACCCCTTCCCTCTCGTGCCCCAGTCACTCCTTCCGCCCTCCACCTCCACCTCCTCCTTCCCCTTTCCCCCTCTCTTCATCCCTCCCCCTCTCTCCCCCTTCTTCATATTCCTCTTCCCTATCTGCCCTTACCTCTATCTCTCATCCTACACCCAACCCCCCCTCTCTTCACATCCTGCCTTGCACTTTCACCCCTCCTGTTGGAGAGGTAAATCCCCTCTGCGGACAGAGGCGATCCCACTAGCCCAAAATGGGTCTAGCAACAATCAATTCACGCTACCATGCAAGTTCCTAGTTGCAAATCGAAAGTGGATTATGAGAACCAACCTGGAGTCCAACGCTAATGTCGAAGAAGAGTTGATACTCCCGTTCCCTTGCTTCGGCAGGTCACAATCCTCACGATCCCCGCGAATGGATACCTGCACATGCAAAGAACGAAGCGAATACAAGCATAAAATCCACTAAAATACAACTATATATCAGTCAGAAAAGAAATAGATCAAACATTATCATAATGAACAGTAAGATCGGAACCATAATGATAGTCGTTTATTAATGAATAATCAACAGGGAAAGATACAACCAAGGTTCTGACGTTGAACCTCTCCTTTGGCTAGGCGAGTAGCTATGTATGTCTTGCAATAGACCTTCTCTCTCTCAAACTTCCGGCAGCATAACCTCCCTATGCTTCAAGACTCTTACTATCACTCAAGACAAGCGTTATCACAACTAGCATTACTCCAAAACTAGCTTGTCAAATGCATGAGGACAGACTTTTATAGATGGAGAAGGGGAGGAAGATACAATGCATCAAGACATCCATTATGGATTGGCATTATCTCCAAAAAGCCGCTGTGGATAGATGTAAGGGATAGATGATGACTCTCGACATCTAGAAGATGAGCTTTATCCTCAAAAGACTTCATGACTTGAAGGGAAAAAACATCTGGGCGCGCGTTTGTTAAAAATATTTTCCAAACTTGGTTGGCGCGGGTGTTACTCTAAGACAGAGTGCCAATGGTCGCACCTTCTTTTGAGGATCTCATTCATTGGCGCGGGTAGTACATTGTGGACCTGCGCTAATGGAAAAAGGGCACTTTTCAGGGATATTTTGTAGGAGGTGTCTTCAGGGCACATGAAGTCCATACTTAGGGGAACATAATGCAAGTGTTTTTAAGTTATGTCATTGCTCATAGGTCCCGGAATGAGTCCTCCAAAGTACGGGAAAGGGGTAACAGGGACGGTGACCAATGGTGACAAATTACTGTGTAACAGATGCCCCCTAAAGCATGAGGCCCGAGAGAGAGAGAGGGGTGAAATGCTTTACAAGAACACATGTAGCTGCCGCTGAGAATCTGCATCGAGAGATACAACTGATAGCTCAAGTACATGATATATGTGGTATGGTCGCAGCCATCCATAAGAGAGTACATAATAATCTAGATCCATAGTATGGGTGCAGCCATCTGGTTAGGATCAATGAATCGACTCAGGTATGGTCGCAGCCATCCAGTGAATGAGTCATGTAACAAGAATCACGCCTGGATTACAACAGACAAAATCCAGGGTCTTGCGCTCCATCTCGACCCGAACAAAAGTACAAGTTCAAGCATGCGAATACATGAGCTGAAGTCGAACATGCATGAACATCGTCTGATTACCAGTCAATAATGAAAACCATTAACAGATGCGAGAGGTACCACCAATAATGACGATGGTCCTCAAGGTACTATAGGTAAAATCTACGGCGTGCGAATTAGTGAGCTGGCGTCGAACACCCGTAGAATCATTCAATCAGAGGCCAATGATGAAAACCTCTCGTCGAACACGAAGAACCTGCCATTGAGGCATGCAGGCTCCAAGGCACCGGGAGGGAGTCTCTAGATCAGCTTCTTGGATAATGAGCTGAAGTCGACAGGAAGTGACCTTGATCGAAGGTGGGCCATAATGTTTCCCACATCATCGACACGAGACAGAGAGATAATGTTGTGAATCAGGATTATGCGAGCTATCAGAGGGAGGTTGTTTCTTTGCAGAGGTCAACTTCTCTTGAACATATCGGTGGCACGACAGTGGAATTGGCAATATTTGACATCAATGGATCAGAGGTCATGGTGACAAGGCAATGAGCAGATGAGAGGTCAAAAAGGATTACCCAAATCCACGGAGGCAAGTGAAAAATGAGATGAGATATCCCCACCCAGACACGAAAGCAGATAAGTGCCATGTTCAAGAGTGACATACTGCCGACACGACAATAATTATGGTTCCTTTTTTCCCCCCGCCATTTCTGGCGAGTACCCCAATTATTTTTAACAAGCTTGATGGGGATAACATATGCTTGTGGTGCGTCATTTTGACAAAATCCGATGTCATCAGGTTTTAACGAGTCTAACAAAGGAAAAACTCGGCGTCTTTTCATGTTTAGAGAGTTTGAAAAGATAGCAGAAAAGGAAACTCCAG
This sequence comes from Pinus tabuliformis, assembly GCA_031772625.1. Lineage (NCBI taxonomy): Eukaryota > Viridiplantae > Streptophyta > Pinopsida > Pinales > Pinaceae > Pinus > Pinus tabuliformis. The sequence goes on from CM062813.1 coordinate 424,974,834, forward strand.
GGGTGTCCTTTTTCGTAAAGTTGTGTCTCGCGAGCCCGAAAAAGTATAAAACAATGCTCAAAAGAACCGTCCGACCATTACGATCGAGGAGTACTTTTCATAAATAGTGATTTCAACCTAAAAAGGTAAAAAAGCGATCAAAACCACGTCGTTTCGTAACCATTAACGAGTCTGAAACGACAAAAACCCGGTAATCTTTTTATGTTTTAATGGTCGACAAAAATAACTTAAAACGACCGCCTCTTATTTACATTTAACGAGTCAAGAGGGATAACTCGGCGATCTTTTCACATTTAAACGGTTGGAAAAGAGCTGAAAGTAGACCTCCATTTTTATTCTCTTTAACGAGTCAAAAAGGGAAAAGTACTCGGCAATCTTTTCATATTTTACGAGTCAGAAAAGAGCTTAAAGGAGACTCGTCCTAGAGGAACGAGTGGTATAAATGGTAGAAACTGGTTCCGGCAATGGTGGAACTGCTCAAAACATATAATAGTTAAGAGGCTGGCTAATAAAACCACTCATCGTTGTGGTTCCTCAGAAAGGATAAACAATCAAGTGAGAGCATATGATCGGCCAAAGAGATGGTGGCGATGGAAAGAAACAACCAGGGCTCATCTAGCAGAATTTAGCAGATAGGCAGCAGTCACGAGATGTAAATCAGATATGGGTTCATTTTTACACAAGCTTGAACCATGAAGAACTCTGCTTGGATTTGGTTTCATGTTTACACAAGCTTGAAACGAAAAACTATGCTTGTTATAAGTTCGCATGCCCCCAGCATGATAACGCAAATCGAGGTACATGCCCCCCAAGCTTCATTGCATTCAACGAGGTGGATGGAATGAAGGTTCACTCTCGAGATCTGTGAAAGACTCAACTTGTATTTTACGAGATTTTAATCAAAAGACTCGATTTGGAAAGGGAGTTGTTTCATTTTTTAAGGAGCTTGACACAGGAAAAGAACTATGCTCGGACCAGTACCAGTTTCATTTTTTAAGGAGCTTGACACAGGAAAATGAACTATGCTCCGCCAGACCTTCATCATAATGAACAGGAAGTCGGGGCTTCCAAGAGTGCCACTCCCGGTGGAAGGATAACATCTCAGAAGTCAGGACCCAATGCCCCCAGGACACTATGCATAACGGCAGCATCACTGGATACAGGCACGGGATAGGTGGCCACGTAGTTGATCTGTGCTGGGACAGATGCAACTGGTGGATGAAAACCAGGAGGGGATGATGACTACGCAGGGGGGACTCGTGGACGAACAAACGATAATTGATCGATAGTCACAATTCTTCCATCGTGTGGAAAGAAAACCACACGGAAAAGTGAAGAGACAAGGGCCCCCATGGCATATACATAGTCACGACCAAGGAGAAGATTGAAATCTAAAGCACCTTGGGTAACCGATACGTCTATATAGACAGTTTTGCCTCCCAAAGTAATAGGGAACTTTGGAAGGATCCCTAATGGTTGACTAGTTCCTCCGTCAAAAGCCGTCAAATTTGGCGCGACTGGCACAAGCTGTGGGGAACCGAAAGCTTGCCAAGTAGTGGCAGGCATAAGACTGACAGATGCACCCTCATCCAAAACAGTGCCAGGTATCGCCTTATTATAGGCGTGTACCGTGACCCAGAAAGGCACATGGGATGGAAGGCGGGAGGTAGTCAAACGACTCCAGTCGAAGGAAACGACTGAACTACTTGGTGGGGGAATTGTATGATTGCCCCCCTGCTCTAAAGGGACCGAAGTAGGACTCTCGGGAGCAGCTGGGATAGGAGAGTCATTTCCGGACTCATGAGAATCTGAGGAGATGAGAAGAACATGGGAATGATGCTCTTCCGAAATAGAGTGATCGAGTGGTGAACTCGAGTCGACACTCTTTCCGACCAATGGTTGGTCTGGAACAGGCTTGGCCGAGCCAGGTTCGGGAAGAGGAGGCTGGACAAGAGAGGAATCTTGGTCGATCTCTTTGTCAGCAGGGCAACGATCTGCGGCTGCAGAGAGACGTTGATAACCAACGGGAAGTTGGGGTGAGGGAGCTGTAAGACTTTCAAAGACAACAGAGGCTTTATCCATGAGCGGACAAAGGTGAAGGGGATGATTGCCTTCACAAAGTCTACAGGGGATTCGAATCTTCCCTTTTCCCTTACCATTTTCAGGTGATAAGGTAACATCACCATGATCTCCAGAGGACGATGAGGGGCAGGCCGGATCGCGAGACCATACTTCTAAGACCTTGGGAATGCCAGGACAATCGCGAAGAAGATGGTCCTCCTTGCACAACTTACAAGGAAATTTGACCTTCCGCGGAGGAGCAAAAGGTGGCTCGACTTGAGTTGTACTTTTAACCTCTCACTTAGGAGTCTTCTTCTTCTTTGTCTTCTTCTTCTTCTTCTTAGCCACCTGGTTACTTGAATCCAAACTTTCGCTGGGCGAAGTAGAAGATGAGGACGCAGAAATAGGCGAAGAAGGGGAGAGGTCCACCTTGGAATCAGCATGATGTTGTTCGGGTGGAGGAGACGGTGGAACAGGAGTCATCACACTCGGGACCACCGAGGTTGAAAACAACCATACGAGCAAACCGATGGTTAACCCAGGCAAAGACAAAGTTGCCATATACGGAGCACCGACATTTCCAAAAGAAGGAAATGGACTAGGGTTTCCATCCGGGGGAACACCTTGACCGGTAGACTCAGGGAAGGATTCCATTGAAAACGAGAAAGAACCCTACTCAAGCTAACGCAAACAAGATCTAACTGGGTAAATGTGAATCATGGCTGAATAAATTTTAAGACGCACGGACTTAACTTGACCTTTTCATGTTGTAAGAGTCGAGAAAAGGAAAAAAAGATGACTCTAGTCTCCTTCGAATATTTAGTGAGCCCGAAGTGACAAGACGCTCACTGGCACCTTTTCTTTTAAGGAGTCCGAAAAGGATCAAAAGTGACTACTCTGGAGAACTAGGCAAAAGGTTTACCAAACAATCCGTAAAACTGCTTATACACCTTGGCAATCAGATGAAAACCAAGGACTTCCCGTACGGCAGTCAATCTTCCCGAATGCTGTGTTCAGTGCATTACGGCTTGTAAGGCGGCAGACACGGCTTCCTGTGGATAAAGGATGATAACCTAGTGGGGTCTCCACATATACTCGATGGTACGTGGGAGCACAGATCCGTGCTAAACCACTATCGAGTCACAAAAGGAGGAATCACCCAACCATAATGTGAAACAACAGTGACTAGGTTTAACGACGCCGGAACACGTCTCTAGCCTAGACCTCTAGAATGTATGCGTTAAGTTCCAATGCGTTGTTAGATTCATTCAGTTCATTTTACAGTTGATCTTTGATTAGGTCCACCTTGGAATCAGCATGATGTTGTTCGGGTGGAGGAGACGGTGGAACAGGAGTCATCACACTCGGGACCACCGAGGTTGAAAACAACCATACGAGCAAACCGATGGTTAACCCAGGCAAAGACAAAGTTGCCATATACGGAGCACCGACATTTCCAAAAGAAGGAAATGGACTAGGGTTTCCATCCGGGGGAACACCTTGACCGGTAGACTCAGGGAAGGATTCCATTGAAAACGAGAAAGAACCCTACTCAAGCTAACGCAAACAAGATCTAACTGGGTAAATGTGAATCGTGGCTGAATAAATTTTAAGACGCACGGACTTAACTTGACCTTTTCATGTTGTAAGAGTCGAGAAAAGGACAAAAAGATGACTCTAGTCTCCTTCGAATATTTAGTGAGCCCGAAGTGACAAGACGCTCACTGGCACCTTTTCTTTTAAGGAGTCCGAAAAGGATCAAAAGTGACTACTCTGGAGAACTAGGCAAAAGGTTTACCAAACAATCCGTAAAACTGCTTATACACCTTGGCAATCAAATGAAAACCAAGGACTTCCCGTACGGCAGTCAATCTTCCCGAATGCTGTGTTCAGTGCATTACGGCTTGTAAGGCGGCAGACACGGCTTCCTGTGGATAAAGGATGATAACCTAGTGGGGTCTCCACATATACTCGATGGTACGTGGGAGCACAGATCCGTGCTAGACCACTATCGAGTCACAAAAGGAGGAATCACCCAACCATAATGTGAAACAACAGTGACTAGGTTTAACGACGCCGGAACACGTCTCTAGCCTAGACCTCTAGAATGTATGCGTTAAGTTCCAATGCGTTGTTAGATTCATTCAGTTCATTTTACAGTTGATCTTTGATTAGGTCCACCTTGGAATCAGCATGATGTTGTTCGGGTGGAGGAGACGGTGGAACAAGAGTCATCACACTCGGGACCACCGAGGTTGAAAACAACCATACGAGCAAACCGATGGTTAACCCAGGCAAAGACAAAGTTGCCATATACGGAGCACCGACATTTCCAAAAGAAGGAAATGGACTAGGGTTTCCATCCGGGGGAACACCTTGACCGGTAGACTCAGGGAAGGATTCCATTGAAAACGAGAAAGAACCCTACTCAAGCTAACGCAAACAAGATCTAACTGGGTAAATGTGAATCGTGGCTGAATAAATTTTAAGACGCACGGACTTAACTTGACCTTTTCATGTTGTAAGAGTCGAGAAAAGGACAAAAAGATGACTCTAGTCTCCTTCGAATATTTAGTGAGCCCGAAGTGACAAGACGCTCACTGGCACCTTTTCTTTTAAGGAGTCCGAAAAGGATCAAAAGTGACTACTCTGGAGAACTAGGCAAAAGGTTTACCAAACAATCCGTAAAACTGCTTATACACCTTGGCAATCAGATGAAAACCAAGGACTTCCCGTACGGCAGTCAATCTTCCCGAATGCTGTGTTCAGTGCATTACGGCTTGTAAGGCGGCAGACACGGCTTCCTGTGGATAAAGGATTATAACCTAGTGGGGTCTCCACATATACTCGATGGTACGTGGGAGCACAGATCCGTGCTAGACCACTATCGAGTCACAAAAGGAGGAATCACCCAACCATAATGTGAAACAACAGTGACTAGGTTTAACGACGCCGGAACACGTCTCTAGCCTAGACCTCTAGAATGTATGCGTTAAGTTCCAATGCGTTGTTAGATTCATTCAGTTCATTTTACAGTTGATCTTTGATTAGGTTTCAGTTTCCAGGTCCTACCGTATGTGATCTCTCAGAATTCCTAAATGCAAGCTATATGCCAAAATATATCATTTCATTCGATGAATGCTAACTACGAGAGAGTTGAGATCTTTCAATCGAACAAAATGATCATAAAACAAACAATGATAACTCTAATGCAGCTAATGGCAATAAAAGAAACTTTTCTTTAAAGTCATTAATCACTAACAACAACGAAAAACTTTAATTTCCATTAACTAATATAACGCAAAAGAGATTGTTCGTTTTTCTTTTATTGGCAAAATTCACTAAGTAAATTTTGAGAGATACGATAACAGAGAGCAAAAAAGAAAATTTCACTCAATGGACACAACCAAGTCTTTGAAAAGAAAGGCAATCCTTCAAACCAAGAAAAACTCCAAAATCTCAATGAGCCATGTGATCTAGGCTCAAAACGAAGCCATATGGAAATCAAGCAAAAAGAGCTAAATTGCTCGAATAACCCAAAAACAAGCTTCAACAACCACCAAACAGATGCAAAAGAGTATCCAAAAAGTTGACTGGATCAGGAGAAGACCAAAACAGAAACTGGCAAACACCCAAAGTATGCAAATGTAATCTATGCACACTTTTCATTCATATCCTGAAAATGAGAATTCTAATTATGCAAGTGTGATCTATGCAAGAGAATTCTCAAACACACGATGATTCTAATGTAATCTAAGAACCAATCAAGTGCAAACCAAGAAAAACGGGTGAGAGTTCCAAAGATCATAAACTAAAAACACTCAAAGGTGATTAACACTCATACACAATTTAGCCCCCCCGGCGAATGAGGGGGAATTTTTTTTGCAAAAACAAAAGCAAAAAGATGCAAAATTGTGAAAAGATTGAGACAAACCTCCAAGTAATGATCAAAGGAAATCAAATTAATAATTTTCCAGAAAAAGACTCCAAACCAGTCAAAAAAGACTCTGATACATTCAGATGATTGAACAAAACAGGAAACCCAAGCTTGGGAGGATGTAAACAAGCAAAATGAACAAGTTCACAGGGTGGGTGCGACTGTCAGGAAGAAAACTGCGCTAATTAAGGATTGGCGCGGTCTGTCAATGTGAAACCTGCGCCAACTGGCGCGACTGTCAGGCCTAAAAATGCGCTAATAAAATTTGCCGGCTAAAAAAAATGAAACCAACAGTTCACGGCTTGACCAACAGTCCACGGCTTGACTAACAGAAACCAGACAGATCAAATCTATAGACAGGCAGACCAAGCATAAAAATCCAGCTCAGAAAACTCATCTAAGCAAGCAAACAAGAGAGATCAAGGTGCATGACAAACTCCAAGCTGTTTGGTTCGTAAACCAACCCGGAGATTGACTGAAGCGGCGTTGATCTACTCCGCTAATGCAAAGCAATAGCGTTTTGAAGGCTGCCTAGCCATACTTCAGGCTCCGTCCAAGGTTTATGAATCAAACAACAAATAGCTTGTTCCCCAGCGGAGTCGCCAAATTGTTGGAGAGGTAAATCCCCTCTGCGGACAGAGGCGATCCCACTAGCCCAAAATGGGTCTAGCAACAATCAATTCACGCTACCATGCAAGTTCCTAGTTGCAAATCGAAAGTGGATTATGAGAACCAACCTGGAGTCCAACGCTAATGTCGAAGAAGAGTTGATACTCCCGTTCCCTTGCTTCGGCAGGTCACGATCCTCACGATCCCCGCGAATGGATACCTGCACATGCAAAGAACGAAGCGAATACAAGCATAAAATCCACTAAAATACAACTATATATCAGTCAGAAAGGAAATAGATCAAACATTATCATAATGAACAGTAAGATCGGAACCATAATGATAGTCGTTTATTAATGAATAATCAACAGAGAAAGATACAACCAAGGTTCTGACGTTGAACCTCTCCTCTAGCTGGGCGAGCAGCTATGTATGTCTTGCAATAGACCTTCTCTCTCTCAAACTTCCGGCAGCATAACCTCCCTATGCTTCAAGACTCTTACTATCACTCAAGACAAGCGTTATCACAACTAGCATTACTCCAAAACTAGCTTGTCAAATGCATGAGGACAGACTTTTATAGATGGAGAAGGGGAGGAAGATACAATGCATCAAGACACCCATTATGGATTGGCATTATCTCCAAAAAGCCGCTGTGGATAGATGTAAGGGATAGATGATGACTCTCGACATCTAGAAGATGAGCTTTATCCTCAAAAGACTTCATGACTTGAAGGGAAAAAACATCTGGGCGCGCGTTTGTTAAAAATATTTTCCAAACTTGGTTGGCGCGGGTGTTACTCTAAGACAGAGCGCCAATGGTCGCACCTTCTTTTGAGGATCTCATTCATTGGCGCGGGTAGTACATTGTGGACCTGCGCTAATGGAAAAAGGGCACTTTTCAGGGATATTTTGCAGGAGGTGTCTTCAGGGCACATGAAGTCCATACTTAGGGGAACATAATGCAAGTGTTTTTAAGTTATGTCACTGCTCACAGGTCCCGGAATGAGTCCTCCAAAGTACGGGAAAGGGATAACAGGGACGGTGACCAATGGTGACAAATCACTGTGTAACACCTCCCTCCCTTTCTAATCATACCCACACCATTCCTTCCCTCTCCCCATTCCCACACCCACCACTACCCTTCCCTCTCTCTTCCCACCTCCTAGCCTCCCTCTCTCCCCAGCACCATACTCACTTCTTTGTCTCCCTCTCCAACCCTCTCTCTTCCCTACTCCCCACAACCTTAACCTTAACCTCACCCCCACTCTCAACAACCCCTACCACTACCCCTCCCCCCTATCTTTCCCCTCCCATCAATAGCCCCCATTGCCCTTCCCTCCCTCTCTTCCCCTCCTTATCCCAACTACCCCCATTGCCAATCCCTCCCCCTTATGCCCTTCCTCTCTCTCCCACCCCTTCCTCTCTACACATCTCCCCCTCTGCGTCATTCCCCTTACTAATGAAGTTAGTTCATAATTATCAACAATATTGTAATAAGAATATCTATAAAATATAATTGAAATTATTATTAATAATGACATTGAAAAACATTCCATTTATCATTATATTAAAAAAAAATCAAATATATTTTGAAATACTAATAACTTTCATTTTATATTTTATCAAATGTTTTTTCCAAACCTATCTTAAAAAATTAATAAGCTATCTATGTTCATTATTTACCTATCTACTCCCACATCAATTAAAATTAATTTGACAAATTCAAAAAAAAAAAATTTGACATTGGTATAATAGAATAAACCATTCAAAATAGAAAGCACCCTTTCTCAATTAAATTAGCTTCAAGAATCGACGGAAAAAACGTTTCTTTCCCAGTATAAGACCTTTCTCTACTATTTCGCTCCTCCCACTGAGCCTGATATATTTACTTTGGGAAAGAATAGGTTCTTCCCCACTTTATTTGAAAATCCCTGAATATTTAATTTTATATTGAAAATCCTTAAATATTTAATTTCCTATTGAATCTTGAAGTATATTTAAAGTTCTTCCATGTCTATGTAAAAAATATATATATAATTTTTAATTAGAAAATTAAAATAATAAAATTTCCCTCCGATTTATTTTCTGTATATTAAGTTTATTATTTAAATTTTTACTCAAAAGTGAAAATAAACAAATATTTTATTTATTATTAAAATATTATTAAAGAATTTTTTTGAGATTTGGAAAATGTTAATTAATTATTTAAATTAGATTATTTAATTTTGTTATAAATATCTAGAGGTTTTTTTCCTATTGTGTTTTTTCCAAATTGATGGTTAAGAATGAGGAAAAAAATGAAAAAGGAAATTATTAATTTTTTAAATTAAAAAATAATTAATTAATTATTTAAATAATTATTAAATAATTTATTTTTCTCATAGGAATTTAGATGATTTTCGTGAGTATTTTTTGTTTAAGGATAATTATTTTAGAATTAAAAAAAAAAAAATCAAAATAAAAGATATTTTTTTAATTTCTCAATATCTATATTTTTGTAAATGGAATATATATTATTTTTGTAAATGGAATATATATTATTTTTGTAAATGGAATATCTATTATTTTTGTAAATGGAATATTTATTATTTTTGTAAATGGAATATTTATTTATTTTTGTTAGGAAGAAGAAAAAAAATAACAAAAGATGATCATTAGTCTTATTAAAATTAAAAAAAATAATGTCTCAAAGATCTATTTGTTTTCTTATGCCATTTATTTATATGATTACATGATTTTTTTATAAATTTTCATTTTTTTCAAAATTTTATCACTAAAATTTCTATACCTTCTATACCCAATACAAATTTGGCTTACAAAAGCATAAATAAATTGCTCCTCAACCACCATATTGACAACCTAACTTTAACAATCTGTTGGTCCAACAACCAAATTATTATTCTTTTATAATGAAATATCAACCAAAAAAACCATACATTGCCCAACCAAAAAAAATAAAAAATAAAAAAGCATAACATTTACATGCATATAGCATGAAGGAATGAAAACAACAAAACCCTTGTAAAATTGAGTGAAACACAACTTAATTTGAATTTCTAGATTCAGACCAAACCTAATGAGATTTCTTGATTGAATAGTTTTGGGATACTAATTAATGAGCTCAACTGGAACTAAAATAGGGGCGATTACAGGTGATTACCATATCATTTGCGACTACCATCCACAAAATTTTCACTAGAACACATCCAATCAAGAATTAATTACCACGTCAATAATTAATTAACTGTAAAAAACACTAACGACTTGAACATCGCTGCAATTAAATGGAATGGAAGTTCTGCAACTGTAATCAAATTGAGGATAAAAACGTTTAGCACGGTTTCTATGGATAAGCTTTGGCACAGAATGGAGGAACTTGGCGTTCCTAAACATTTGAGAGCATCCGTGCATAGGCTGTATGAAAAGGTGAAAGTCAAAATTAGAACTTCAACAAGAATTTCTGAAAGTTTTAGAAGCGATATCGGGGTCATGCCCATTGTCTCCTACCATTTTTGGTTTATATATCAACAAGTTTGAGGAGTCATTAAATTCACAAGGGGGTGATGGTATCCATTTGGGAAAGTTTGTTATAAGGCTTCTTTTGTATGCAGATGACCTTATTCTGATTGCTAAATCTGCTCTTGGTCTGCAAGAGCACTTACTATCCCTTGAGCATTTTTGTATAAGGGTGGGGATGCAAGTCAATATTACCAAAACGAAAGAAGTGGTTTTCTCTAAAAAAGAAAACATAACCAACATAAGTTCTTCTTTGAAGGCAACATTTTGGAAGAAGTTGCGAATTACAAATACCTTGGAATTGACTTCAACAAAAATCTAAGTTGGGATGGCTGTAGAAAGAAAAGAACTTTGGGGGGTTGGAAAACATTTTATGCTTTTCAAAATAGGTGTAGAGAGGCAAAGTTATGGGACAGGAAAACCACTCAAACTCTTTTTGGGCTTCTAGTGATTCTGGTGGTTCTCTATGGTTAGGAACTGTGGGCCAAGAGTACATCCGACATGCAGTGGAAACAAATTGAGAAAATTCAGAAGCGTTTGATTACAGACAAATTCAAAATTAAAAGTGTAGTTCCTTATCCTATCTTGTTAAGTGAAATAGGGGTTGTTCCTATTGAAATAATTGCTATGGTGCGAGTCATAAGGTATTTTAAGAAAAATGAGCAAATGGAAGAGGGAAGATGGCCCAAAGTTGTCTTTAATGACATATTGTGCAAAAGAAAGAAGACTTGGATGCAGAAAAATAACAAATGTGGGGTATTTGTTTGAACATGTGTCCCATAAATAGTAAAGAGATAAAAGATTTTGTTATGGATAAACTCCATAAGCGTACTTGGGATAAGGAGTTAGGGAGAAAGTAAAAATACTATATTGAAGTGTTTAATTCCACTCATAATCATCAAAAAAAAGATTACATAGAGGCCAATATCACTTGGAGAGCCAAAATTCTTATTGCTCAGTTAAGGAGTAATTCTCATAAACTCCGTTGTGAAACAGGGTGTTGGAAAAGGAAAAAATAAGCGTGGGATGAAAGAGTGTGAGTTTTTTTTTTCTTTCGGAAAAGTGGAAACATAAAAGCACTTTATTTTAGAATGTGAGGCCTTCAAAGACAACAGGGAAAGTTATGTACATATTCTGGCAGCTAGCTCTTGGGATAATCTATTTAGCGAGGGGTTTTTCAAGAAGTTGGGAGTGTTTATTGTGAGGCTTCATAGGAAAAGGGTCGATTACATCAACCAAATGAAGAAGCAATATGTCCCATAAGCTATCTTTAGCCTCGTGGATGTTAAAATAATTTTCTTTCTTTCTTTCTTTCAATTCATTGCAAGGAAAAATTAATTAGTGGCCAACCTGTTGATTCCCTTAGATTCAACTTTTCTTCATCCATAATTAACCCTAACAAAAAACCAACATATATGAATACAAACCTAATAAAAAATGTTACATTAATCTAAAAACAAATGCAAATAAACTATCATAACATAAACCAACAGAATACGATAATACAATGGATGGGACAATCCATAACCACACGTGATATCAACTTCATATATATCTCCTTCCTCAATGTTTATTCTTTCCCCTTTAGAACAAGTTGGGATATGCTTCACGCATGAAAATTTCGTCTTGGCCTCTTTCAGGCTAAAGTTCCTCTAGTGCACTTTAGCCTAGGTGATAGCTCGCTTCTGTAGCATTATTTCTCTCCAATTGAAAATACATAGAGGCTCGACCAGGAATTCTCCATATGGATCAACCTATATTCATAGTCATGAGAGCTATCATTAATTTACATCAATCATTAATCAAAAGACATATACAAAAATTATTTTAACTTCATATTTTACCTACACATAGTGCTAGTTAATGATATTTTTAGGATCGTATATGTACTTCTTTAATAGAGAAACATGGAATACGTTATGTGACTAGGTAATGCCAATTGATAAGCTACAAACCCAATTCTAGCTAATATTTGGAAAGGGCCACATAATCGGGGAGCTAATTTTGCATAAATTCCCCACCTCAAAGTGCTCTTCTTGGATTTGACCCTCACATACACATGATCTCCCACCTGAAATTCTCTACAAGTCCTTCTTTTGTCGGCATAATTATTTTGCTAATCTTGAGCAACCTTCAAATTCAACTGTACTTTTCTCACAATGTGTTACTTTTTTGCTAACATGTTAGGTCGCAATATTAGCTTATCTTTAGGGTTGTTCCATTTAAGAGGTGTCTTGCATTTCCATTCATAAAACACTTCAAATGGGCTCATTTTTAATGAGTCATGATAATTGTTATTATATGAAAATTCTACGAGGTGTAGGTATTGTTCCCACTTGGTTAACTATTGCATAATGTACATCCTTAACATATCCTCCAATACCTGATTTACTCGTTTAGTTTTCCCATTCGTCTATGGATGGTAAGTAGTACTGAATTGCACTTAGGTACCTAATCCAATAAAAAGAGCCTTCCAAAAAACAGAGGTGAAATTCACATCTTTATCAGAAATCACTACTTCAGGTACCATGTAACCGAAAAATTTCTTTCATAAATATATAAGAAATTTGAACAGTTTTGTAAGTGGACTGTACAGGAATAAAATGTGTTGGTTTATTCAGTTTGTCCACAACAACCATAGTATAATCATTTTACCTTTTTTATTTAGCTAAACTTGTAATGAAACCTAATATAATAATTTCCCATTTCCATTAAAGAATGGATAATGGGTGAAGTAAAATTGTTGGGTGTTTGTGTTCAACTTTGACTTGTTGAAACTCCAAGAACTTAACTAAGTATTCTTCCATTTTCTTCAAAGCAATGATCATTTTCTAGTAACCGGGATAGGCAACCTAGGGACTTTTGTGTTGTTCGTCTAAAAGTATTTGTCTGATATATATTTTGACATTGGTATAATACAATAAACCATTCAAAATAGAAAGCACCAATTAAGATTAGTTTCAAGAATCCACAAAAAAGGTTTATGTCAAGTATAAAATATTTGACCTAGGTATAATAAAGTAAAATTTTTAAAATAGAAAGTACTCGTTGTCAATTAAAATTAGTTTCAGGAATTCAACTGATTTTTTTTTACATTGTATATATTGGAATTAGGTTTGAGGAATTTCTTATTTTAAAGATTTGATAATATGAGAATATTCTTTGTCTAATACACAATCCAATAGATAATATCTAAAGATATATAAAGATAAACAAATTATAAATCGGTTTTCATTTTCAAAACTATTAAATAACAATAACAAATATCAAATTTGTTTACAATTTTATTTGATATTTTTTAGTTAGTTAATAAGGTGGCGTAGATTTATGGGGCCGATGGATAGTCGTGCCAATCGGTTCAATACACCATATTGCCATATACAATGATCTGGATTCTACTGGAGCACATTCTACAAAGACCTGCATTCTACTGGAGCACATTCTATGACGACCTACATTCGGTTCTTCAGCAAGAAATAACAGTGTCCCTCCCTTCCTCCAACGAAAGAATCCACACGACCAGAGAGGATTGTTACAAGTAATCAATTTCATGGTAGTGAAATATGTACAGACTATAAATGTTCATCTACAGTGAATGTGTAATCTCAACAACAAATCCAAAGCTCTGTACATCTGGTTGGAGAAAAGCAGCAGTGGGATTAATTTTGAGATAAAAATAGTGTTTTCCAAAGAGGGCAAACAAGGAACCAATATTTAGAGAGGACTAGAGTTATTCCTAATCTCTCCAACAACTTTAAGCAAAGAAGAATTGATGGCTTAGGTGTATTTGTCAAGTGTAAAATTTTCATTTAGATCATTGACTATTGATCAAAATTTTCTTTTCGATCATTTATCATTGATACAACAAACCAATATAAATGAATATAGACCTAATAGCAAACCAACATGAATGAATATAAACCTAATAGAAAATGTTACATTAACCTAAAAACATATGCAAATAACCTATCAGAACATTAACCTACAAAATACGATAATACAAGGGATGGGCCAATCGATAACATCCATAATATTAACTTTAAAGTACGAGCATACTACAGACAAACTCACTTCTACAGGGATGAATTGAAGATTTAAAGAAGAGATTGATGAAATGAATCGAGAAACAAAGTTTGTTCGTCATTCAATATGAGATTTGTAGTAGCTACCATATAGATTCAAATTGAGCGCTAGGAGTGCAGGGGAACCAGGGATTTTATGCTAATAGAGGAGGTAATAGTATGAGAATAGCCTTCACGATTACAATCGAAGCCTGTATGTAGCATACCAGGCCGGAGTCCCATGAGTTGACATTAAGGTAATTGGGTGACTCAGTTGTCTGTCTCCCATTTTCAGTTAGTGGGTCGTTTGTTACTTGTTTAAATGATAGCATTTGTTTTGATCGATACTTTAGTCTATGAATGAGGAGTTTCTGCATATTAGAAACATTTCTGTTTTTGGTGTTTTTCATATTAGGCCCTCTCCTTGGCTCTGATCATTTGGATACATCCAGAATATTGTTCCATGCTTGTATTTCCACCTCTTGTTGTTCTAGTTGCGACCATATCATCGATAGTCATCTTGCCATCATACTTGAGGCTCCTCCACTCATCCTCCCCGGACATATTTAACATCCTCACATCTAAAATTATACATATTGTTTTCATATTTATCATTACTATCTATATCCTATACTGTATCATCTGTGACCAATTGAGGTTACTTTACCAGAGACCATATGCCTTTGTGGATTGACATTCTTAAGATTGCTTGTCCTTCATCACATCAAGACGATGGGTCTTGTTTAGAGACCACTAATTACTCATCTCTTTGGAGGAAGTGGATTGGCACTTTCAGCATTTCCAAACCTTGGAAAGCTTCGATTTCAGATGCTGTAACTGATGGTGGACATACATGGGATGTTGCTGTTGTTGTTGTTGCGTTGGATGATACATCCACTAGATTACACATCTACATTGTAGTTTCTTCATGCTTAGACTATACTAGATTTGCAGCGGTGGCAAACTATTTCCGGTGGACCTTACCGGAATATATCTCATATCTATCCTTTTTTGATGAATTCAAATTACTCTGTGGTTGCTTGTCCATGCGGATGATGGAAGCTTTTTACTAGGAATTATAATTTCGCCACCCTGAGGTATTAATTCCCCAGCGACCATTTGTCATTTCATTCTAATTGTCAGACTATCTAACTGGTTAGGGGTTGGTATTTTGGGATATTTCCTACTATCTACATTAATTTACCAAATTGGGATTTGGATCGGTGCCGGGGTGGCTATGGGTATATGTGTCGTGGGCACTACGTGCTGACCACTTTCGCACTTGATGGGACTCAAATCCTCATGGAATTCCTCCCGAGGTAATTTTTAAACTTATTCAAGTCCTCTCCATCGACCATATGTTCCTGCTGGGGATTTCCTCCGTCTTTTTATCCTACCTACCTTTGACACCCGTACCTTACTTACCTACTCTGTCGCTTCACGCTAGACCGATCAACCTACCTTCATTAATTCCACCTAGGGGCCTATGGACCTATCAGATCGGACACCTCAAAACATGAAGCTTACATCAGAGTCCCCTGGAGGTTGAATTGGCACATCCATCTGGCCCTTCTTCGACCCCATGGCCAACTCAACGCAATGCCCATCCCGCTCCCCACTCGGCCACCCATATGTCATCGGATATCCATGCAGAAACATTACCACCTGATGTGAAGACTATCCATGTACACTTTCTTGAGGGGGGTCTTCCAATTGTCTCACATGCGGATCAACCTCAATTTACGAAACACCACAACTCCTCATAGGCTCCTAAGACTAGACAACTACGTCGGGCGATCAATACTTCTCCTGATACATAGTCGTTGAGTTTTAGATACGATGTTCTCCTTGACTAGGTGGTCAGCCTGCAGAAAAGAGCACTAGTGGGTCATTGGTACTTCTCGAATTTATAGGAAGAGGAGATGAAAACATGGGTTTTGACTAAGTGGAAATCGCTCCTTGGTTACACTCCTACGGTTAGGCGACTCATGAATTCTTGGTACAATTTCCACTTTTTACATCAGGATGACCTGGAAAAATCCTCAAACTACCGTGGTTTCGAGGACCTGGTTTTTTATCACTTCACCCTTGCTATCTTGACTTTAACCCACTCAGGGATACCCATCACAACAAACTAATTTGGGTGAAGCTTCCAAGACTACCCATTGGATTCTGGACCATAATGGTGTTTACAGACATTGGAAATGTAATTGATAAATTCATTTATGTGGATTTGAAGTGCTTAGGGGATGGGGAAAAAGGGTTTCCTGGATTTTGATAGAATTCAATTTCTCTGGGGGCTTTCCTACACATATAGATCTGGTTTGGGATGAAATCCACATACATCAGAGGCTGCCTTTCTGGTGTATACCATTTCGGTGTCTGATTTGGCACCACACGGGTTAGCTTATGGCTTAATTCCCTTAGAGACACAAGAATAAGGGTGTTATGGGCAGTGATGCTCGAGTTTTTGAAGGCACCAGATGGGACATTGTTCATCAACGTGGCTGAGAGATTGATGGACCCGATTAGAAATATCGCAAATATTGCCAACAACTATCAAGTACCTCACCTTGCACCTCATCTCCCAGATTGATGTTTAAGGAGTATCCATCTTCCATTTCCCCCAACGTTGGACCGTCCTCCCCTCGCACCTCCCTTATTGTTTCATCAAACTCAGGTACTGTGCATTTTGTTACCTCACCTTCGCCATCTAAACATCCCCACATATCCCCTCCTTCGATTCTCAGGACTTCATCTCCCCTGACCTCTACCTCCTTGATGACCCTTGAGAATTTGGCATCCCAATCTCGTCCTTCCTTGCTGAGGACTTTGGATAATCCCCCACATCTTACAATTTCACCTCCCCACAGATCCCCACCATCCCCCGGGTCTCTTCTATCATCCCCCAAGAACTTGGTGGACAACGACACAAAATTTCTTCTTACGAACCCAGCACTTGACCTAAAAACATTGTCCATACATTCGGAATGTCCTTGGTCCTCTCCAACTATTAGCCCCAACTCGACTCTTAATATCACCGTTTGACATCGTGAAAAGAGGGGAAACAAACATTTTCACAAGCAACCCAAATTTAAATTGATCCCTCTTTTGAACCTTGGGCCCTTAGAACAATGTCGCCCGACCTCCATGCGTCATGACTCTCTGACTTTCCCTCAATATGCGAGGTCTGGGGGACTCGCAAAAATTCCTCTCCCTTAGAGAACTCTTCTCATTTGTCAATCCCCATATCATCCTTCTATAAGAATCCATGACGATTTCTCATCGGGTGCTTGAATACTTCAGAAAAATGTTTCCGGATTGGCATATGGTGGTTGTTGACTCCCTTGGTCTTTCTGGGAGTTTGGAGGCAATGTCAAATCTGAGATGGATGAATTTTCAGGCTTATAGCTATTTTTCTGGTATATTTCTCACTGGATGTCTTAGGGAACTGGCTGGTCGCTTCCGCATACTAAATCTATATGCTCCATATCAGGATAGGGAGACTTTTTGGGACAGATTGGAGTCATCAAATATTCTTAAAATTGGATCCCTCATTGTGGCGAGAGATTTTAACACCACTATAACACTCTATGAATGATGGGGCTTGGTTCGAAGGATGGATCCACTTGCAGATAGGCTTAAATCGATATTCAACGATAATAATCTAATGGACATTCGACCCTAAACAAATGTGCCCACCTGACACAATGGTAGATCCGATTCATAACATATTACCAAGCGACTTGATTGATACTTGTTCCATGAAGATTTGATTGAGAGAATGGGATTCCTACAATTTGAGGTCTTGAAAACATATATATCTGATCACCTGCCCATCACATTACTATAGAGAAGAGAAGAGATGCGTTTGGGCATGCCTTTCAAGTTCAATCATATTTGGATTGAGGATGCAGAATTTAATACTCTGATTAGGGATTTATGGATACATTACAGGGTAGCAAATTATCCTCCCGTGCATGCCATACATGGGAAACAACATGACTTAAAATTGGAAGTAAGAAAATGGGAGCGAAAGAAGAAAATGAACATGATTAAGGATTTAGCTGGCATCAAAAAGGAGTTGGAAAAACTTGGTATGATCCTGGATGTTGGGAACGCTTCCCCAGATCTCATAAATAACATCAAGGAGTTGGAGGAAAAGAAATAAAGGATCCTACATATTCAGGAGGTCACATGGCGATTGAAAAGTAGGGCACTGTGGCTAAAAGAGGGGGATAGGAATATTAAAATTTTCCACAAGTATTCAAATTATAGGAGGAATGTCAACACGATTTGGAATATAAAAGATTCAAAATGGTAACATGTACATACATTCTCATAGATTCAGAAGGTGGTGGTAACATTTTTTGAAGATGCCTACAGGGCACAGGGGGGATCACATCTTGAGGACCAGATTTGGGGGTCGAAATCCTATCCCACCATGTTCGACCAAGCAAAAAATGGGGAATTATACAAGTTGGTAAATCTAGAAGAAGTACACTTGGTTCTAAAAGCTTTTGCAAAAGATAAATGCCCCTGACTAGATGGATGGATGGTCGAATTATTCTTACATTGTTTTGATCTAATCAAACTGGATTTGGTGCAAATTCTTGAGGAATCTAGGATTGGAGGACATATTACAGGAGCTATCAACTCCATGTTCATAGCACTAATTCCAAAACATAGTGAATTGGGGTCCTTCATAAACTACAAACCTATTTCTCCGAAGAAATATGGTTTTTTATAGGACAAACTGATCCATGATGCTTTTGCCACAACATAGGAATGATACGTTACGTTCACACTAAGAAAATGGAAGTTGTTTTCATGAAGGTGGGTCTACAAAATGCTTATGACTGCGTAGATTGGACTTTCCTATGCATCATTCTACATAGGGTCAGACTGGAGATGCAAAACATTGAATGGATTATGGCATGCATTTCATCAGTTCAATATGCATTTATTATTAATGGATATCCCACAAAGTTCTTTGGTGCTGGAAGGGGACTCCGTCAGGGATGCTCACTATCACCTTTGCTTTTTATTCTAATCATGGATGGTCTCAGCCATAAAATCAAAGCTGCTTGTTTGGAGGATAGTTTCCATGGAATCACTGTGGGTCATGAAATTCGGGTCTCACACATCGTTTTCGTGGATGACATTTCGTTATTTGGAACGTTATCCAGGATGAAGTGGGCTACGCTCCAATACATCTTCTGCAAGTTTGACACCGCATCAGGTCTCATTATTAATAAAGACAAATCCTTGTTATTATTTGTGGAGGGGCAACAAGAGGACATTGATTATATTACAAAACTATTTTGAATGGAAACAAAACTAATTTGCTCAGGTTTAAAATATTTGGGGTTCAACATTAAGACAAAAAATTATAAAGTCAATGATTCATTATGGATCGTTGATAGATTCCACAAAAATATTTCTGGATGGGAACATCGATGTCTAACTCTTGGTGGTAGAGTCACTCTCACACAGTCGGTCCTGCAACAATTAGCAGTGTATTGGGTACATATTTTCTATCTCTCTGCCATGATTATAAGAAAAATAAATGGTATTATGGCAAAGTTTATATGGGCAGGCTTTGGTAAAAGTTTCAAATTCCACCTCATCAAATTGGAAAATCTCACCATTCCAAAGAGATTAGGAGGATGGGGGATTCTGAATTTGAAATTATTGGATGTGTTCTCCTAACCAAATTCTTATGGCGAGGTTTATTTGGTAAGTGCCTGTGGGGAGACATCATCAGATCAAAATATTCAAGTGGCATAAATCTTGGACACTGGATGAGAAACGATCTACTTGGAAAACCAAATGGATCCACCATTTGGATCAACTTTAACAAGATTAAGATTTAGATCTTGAAGCAAGCATGTTGGACCTTTGGCTAGGGGAAGGAGATCGTTATTGGCAGAGATCGTATCCTGGGCACCGGGATTGATATACATTACTTAGAAGCTTTAACAGACAGTCTAAATTCCAGGGCATTTTCTACCTTGCACAAGTGATCAAAACATGGAAGGGAATCACCCCAATATGGAAAAAAGGTGGAGGAGATTGGATTGACAAGGGAAATTGTTGGGAGTTGGCATAGATTGATTGATGTGTTGTGCAGATCAGGAATTTGCAAAGTTGAGGAAGGCGACGAGATTGGGTGGGATGGGCATTTACACGGGGATATATCTCGATGGCTCACACATACCTGTACATCTTTTGTAGCATACACAACATCCAAAATACATGCTGGTTTAGAATATTCTGGAAGGTCTAGGTCCCATACAAGATTATATTATATGCATGGTTCGTATGGAAAAATAAGACACTAACATGGGAAAATATGAATAAAAGAGGCATAAATGGACCTAGACAATGTGTCCTATGAAGAATGAAGGAGGAGAACAATTTACACATCCCGTTGACTTGACCAGTTTCTGAACAAGTATGGTCTAGGATCTCTTTCTTATTTTCTTTCACACAAATGGCACATGACTCTATTGATGCTTGTTTGTTATGGTGGAGCCAGAGACCTAAAAGAAGTATGGCCATTCCCCTTGTGATTTTTTGGGAAATATGGAAGGCTAGGAACTCCATTATATTTGAAGGCAACACACTTAATATTGAACATATTATCAACAATATTTTTTTGTGGTTGAGGCATTTGATGCATACTAACACAATGGATAAAGGAATCACTCATAGAAAATATGACCTGCATATATCCTTCCCTGCTAGGTATTTCGATGGTGCGGAACAAGGTGGATCATGTGGATGTGGTGTGTGGATTTGCATCAATCAAGACCAACAATATAAGATCCATTGGTCTAGGGGAATTGGCACTAATATGAGAGTTGAAACCATTACACTCTTGGGATTATTATGGTTTTCTAGATTCCTGGATATACCAAGCTTGCAGATATTTGGGTAGTCACAAGAACTAATCAATCATGTGCTAGGTTTATCCTCTATCTCTAATCCTCATTTACGGGTTTGGCTTAGGAACATTGAATATCTTAAAATATCATTTCAACATATATCTTTTTAGCATATTTACCGAGAATTTAACACAATTGCAGATGACATGTCAAATCTGGGCATCTCAGATTCAGCTGGAAGCATCCATATCTCTTTGGGGATGGGCAGTTACTCTATGGATGTCGAGACTATGCCATTCCCTGGATGATGTCTCCTAATTGTACTTACACAGTCCAGTCATCGACGACACCATGCTTGCGTTATGGTTTTTGTTCTACACGTTTATGATGCAGACTTGATGGCTTCTAATTTTGGCTTACTTATATAGGCTGATGGTAAATATGTACTTGTTTTAGTATCAGACTTGGAGGCTAATCTCCACCCTTATCTGTTCTTGATTATTGACTACATATAGTATTTCTTATGATGCATATGGTCTTCATATGGTGGAACGTTTTGATGATTATATCTCGATATGATGTACTGGTTCTTATGCATACTAATAATAACCAACGTTTTTTCCTTCTGAAAAAATAAAAAATAAAAAATTGAGAAACAAAGTTATATAAAATCGCCATGTAGTTGTTTTTAACAAACGTATAGCCAAATCCTTTTCTAGTCGTTTAGAGTAGATTTCAATTACTTTTCTATCGAGCTAGATCTGATCTTCCTAATTCTATATTTGAAACGCAAATAGTATATGCCATCGTCACACTTTTATATTTGAAGTGTAGATGGTATATGCCATCCTCACTTTAAAATTAAATTATGTAAGAGTTTTATAATAAACACTTCAATTTTTTTTTTAGCGGAGAGGTTCACTCTACAACCCAATGTGAAGGTGATGTGTAAGTATGTCCGTCCTCTAAAATAAAAATAAAATATTCTCTAAATAGAAAAATAGTGTTGGCTATAATAAAAAAAAAAAAAATATATATATATATATATATATATATATATATATATATATATATATATATATATATATATATGCTATGCATAGTTGTCCATATAACCTAATATAATTTTATGTAAAACAATTAGAAGTTAAAAAAAAATGTGTGAGTAAGATGTTTAAACCTTATAATTTTCAACAATATTTTAACATGTGATATCAACTTCATATATATCTATATATAGAAAAAAATGTTAAAATAAAATATTTTAGTGTTGTATAGAATAAAATATCCAATGTGGGTTATGAATAAAAAAAATTAATATGAATTAATATTGGCATATACTTAAAAATATATGTCTAAGGTAGTAAATTGCTTTTCCAATCTTTTCTCTTGGTTTCCTTAGGTTTTACTCATACCCCCTTCGCTCCTTTTCCCATTTTCCCATATGAGATGATGACTTATCTCTAGGGAGAGGAATAGTTGTCCTCTAACTCTCTAGTAAGTGAAACTCTCATTTAGTGTATTTTCCATCTGTAATATCCATGGATTTCCATAACCAATATATTAACGAGATTTAAAATAAACTTAAACATTTAGGTTTATCACTAAGCCTTCCATATGGCCCACAGTCTACCAAGTCATTGAAGTAAAAAGTAAATTAAATATATTTACAAATTGCTAAGAGGTATTACATCTCCCCCTCAAGTGAAACATTGTCCTTGATGTTTATTATTGCTCCTTTAGAACAAGTTGGGATATGCTTCACACATGAAGCTTTCATCTTCCCAGGTGGCCTCTTCCAGGCTAAAGTGCCTCTAATTCACTTTAACCTAGGTGATAACTCGCTTTCGTAGCATTATTTCTCTCTAATCGAAAATACGTAGAGGCTCGACCAAGAATTCTCTTTCCCGATTATCCTACATTCATAGTCATGAGAGCTATCATTAGTTTACAACAATCATTAATCAAAAGAGATATACAAAAAGAATTTTAAATTCATATTTTACCTACACATATTGCCAGTTAATGATATGTTTAAGATCGTATATTTACTTCTTTAATAGAGAAACATGGAATACGTTATGTATATGCATGTGACTAGGTAATGCCAATTGATAAGCTACAGGCCCAATTCTAGCTAATATTTGAAAAGGGCCACAGAATCAGGGAGCTAGTTTTGCATAAATTCCCCGCCTCAATGTGCTCTTCTTGGGTTTAACCCTCAAATATACATGATCTCACACCTGAAATTCTCTATAGGTCCTTCTTTTGTCTGCATAATTATTTTTTTGATCTTGAGTAGCCTTCAAATTCAACCGTACTTTTCTCACAATGTGTTCCATTTCTGCTAACATGTAAGATTCCAATATTAGCTTATCTTCAGGGTTATTCCATTTAATAGGTGTTCCACATTCTTAGCTATTGTATAACGTACATCCTTAACATATCCTCAAATACCTAATTTAATCATCCAGTTTTCCCATCCGTTTGTGGATGGTAAGAAATACTCAATTGCACTTGGGTACCTAATATAATAAAAAGAGCCTTCCAAAAAGCAGAGGTGAACTTCACATCTCTATCAGAAATCACTACTTCAGTTATACCATGTAACCGAAAATTTCTTTCATAAACATATCAACATTTTGAACAGTTTTGTAAGTGGACGGTACAAGAATAAAATGTGTTTATTTATTCAGTTTGTCCACAACAACCATAGTAGAATCATTTTTCCTTTTTTTGTTTAGGTAAACTTGTATTGAAATCTAATGTAATAATTTCCCATTTCCATTTAGGAATGGATAATGGGTGAAATAAACTTGTTGGGTGTTGGTGTTCAACTTTAAACTGTTGACACTCCAAGCACTTAGCTAAGTATTCTGCCACGTCCCTCTTCATACCAGGCCAAAATTAAGTTTTCTTCAAAGCAATAGTCATTTTTTGGTAACCAGGATGGGAAACCTAAGGAATTTTGTGTTGTTCGTCTAAAATCATTTGCCTGATAGCTTGCTGGTTGAGAACATAAGTTATGTGTATATAGGTCAACAAACTATCCTCATTAATGTCATAATTTGATTTTTTTCTAGAGTTGTTCTCTTGCTTAGTATGCTGCCATAAAAAATGGTATTCTGAGTCTCTTAGAGTTGATTCTTTAGTCTGATAAGCAAAATCAGATTTTACCTAACTATAAGAAATTTCATAAACACAATTCAACTTCCTACTTAGAGCATCTACCACCCGATTTTTCTTTACCTTCAAATGTTTTATATCAAAACCAAATTCACTTAGGAAAGCAATCCATTGTACTTGGTGAACATTAAGGTTGGGTTGTTTAAAGAAACTAGTCAAACTTCTATGATTAGTCATTAAGATAAACTTTTTTCCTAGCAAATAATGTTACCATACCTTCAAAGAGTGGACTACCATTGTTAATTCTAAATCATAAGGAAAATATCTTTGTCCATGTTCTTTCAATTTCTGAGACTCATAATGCTCATAAATGTATTTGGGGTGTTAGTAAGCCCGAACAGTAAGATGAAAAACTCATAATGCCCATAATGAGTCCTAAACATTGTTTTGCATATCTCTTCATCTGTGATTCATATTTGGTGATATACTGACCATAAATCAATTTTAGAAAACACAGTATCACCCTTAACTTGATCAAATAAATCATCAATCCTAGGTAACAAATATTTGTTTTTAAAATTTAGCTTATTTAGCTACTAGTAGTCAATACAAAGTCTTAAGGTACCATCCTTCTTTTTAACAAAAATCATAAGAGCTCCCCAAGGTGATATACTTGGGTGAATGTATTTCTAATCAGGCATCTCCTACAGTTTCATATTTAACTTTTTTAATTTAGGTATACTCATAGAGTAGGGTGTCTTTGACACTGGTGTGGCTCTTGGGACCAATTCAATGGTAAAATCAATATCCTGCTTAGAAGGTAACCTCATAATTCCATAAATAAGTCAGCAAAGTCTTGGACCACTAGAAAATTTTCTAAGGTGGCTATATTGTCCTTAGAATTGATGTATCTGACTTGGACAACATAAATTTGACAACCCTTCCTAATACATTTTCCCAATTGTGACGTTGTGATTGGTCATAATTTTATAGGCCTCTTTATCCCTTGGATTTCTTGTCTAACACCCTCTTCATTAATTAAATTGATGGCCTTGCCTTTGCAATTTACAAGGGACCAATGTTTTTCCAGCTAGTCCATACCAATTAAAATATCATAAGAGCCTAGGGGTAACATATTCAAATTTACTTTGATTGGATGACTATCTAATTCAACTAGGCAATTCTCTACCTTTGCTAACACTCTTCTTTTTTCCCCAGTGTCTAGTTGTACTAGCCTTGGGTTTTTTAACTTGTTGGCTTGTAAAAAACACAACTCCACTATTTTAGGACTGATATAGCTCAAACTTTCTCCAGGATCTATTAAAATAGATATAGCATGACTAAAAATATTACCTTCAAATTCAATCATTGTAGGTTGGTATTCAGCTTGATGATCCTCCAGGGAAGCATTAATTTGAGGTAGAATTATCACCACTTATCCTACCGTAGATGCTTTCTGAAAGTTTGCAACTTGTTCTGTTCTTGCACAATTGGGACAATTTTTTATAGTAGTGAGGTTCTCCACAACCCCAACACTGTAATGGGCGAATTTTTGGTCGACTAAATTCTGGTTTTCTTGATAGTTCTATTGGTTTAGATTCATTTTGCAGTCTCAGATTTTGTTTATTTTTCCCAAAAAAATTATTTTGTTGATTTCTATGTGAATTCTTGGTTCTAGCAGCTTTTGCATATTCTGAAAAATCTTCTACTCCTTTTTGTTTCATCTGTTGATAGCTTATTCATGCCTTCCGAATAGCTTTGTCCATAGTCTTAGGATTGTCAAACTCCAACTATTCCTTCATAAATACAGGTAAACTACTCACAAAGCATTGTATCTTGGTCTTCTCCTCATGTATATAGGGAACGTACCTTAACAAGGATGTAAATCTCATCACAAATTAGAAATTTTCCCCTATCCGAGGTCATGAAATTCCTTCGCTTTCTTATCATAAAATCGTCCTGTCAAGTATTTATCCTTGAAATATTTTTGGAAATTCTCCCATGTCACTTCTTGTTCATTGATTTCACACACAGCCTTGACCTCCTCCCACCACAAGGTGGCTTTTCCCCGAAGCTAGTAAATTTCCAACCGAGCTTTCAAATTTTTATCATATTCATAAATTTGAAGATATGTTTTCATGTTTACTAACCAAGATTTAGTTGTATCCTCTAACTCACCATCGAATGTCAGAGGTTTAATTTTTCTAAATTCTACTTGCAATTTTGTCTTTTTCCTTTTTGCTCCTTTATGGCCGGAAACATTTCCAAACTCTTATTCATTCTCATCCTTATCCCCTTCCAATCCTTGGGTATGACTTTTATTTGGAATTTTTTCTTCCCTTCATATATATGACTCGAATCTGTTCCCATTATCAGGAGTTGGGAAAAAATTTCTGTAATTTTGTCTATTAGTGAGACTTTCATTATTCATTCTTGCTCACGCATCAACTGCTCGTTGCCAGCTCTTAAATTGACCATATTTTCCCTCAAATGTTGTACTATTTCCAGTAACATAGCAGTTGGGTTCAAGGCCCCTCTCCCATTTCAATCCATAATTTAAGATTGGATCCTGGGAATGGTATTGAACCGAACCCTATAGGTGGTCTCACAGGTGGTGTGTTCACTACACCACTTCCTCTCCTCATCATGCTTTCTCTGTGGAACAAATAATACACTTTGTTATTCTCTTAGTTTGCCCTAAATAGGCCACAGTATGGTAACAATGGCTCAGATACCACTTGTAACATCCATCTCTAATGCACACATAAAAAAACAAATTTATATTTAAGTCAAACATGAGACTATTGTTATTCTTTGTAATTGAGATCAAGCAAATAATTTGTATTTTTATAGAACTCCTTGTTTTATTTCAATAATAGTATTAATATTATATTCTTTTTATATGTGTGGCATATATCATCATTTTGATATAATTGTTAGGAGGCACTCATAGATATTTTAAGGGTTCAAAACCTTAGTTTCATCATCCAGATAATGTGCTTGTGCTTGGCCTTGTCAGTTATAGTATGGTGTAATTCATATTATGTTTACTTAACTTTCTAAGGTTGGTCTATGATATATCTATATAACCCCATGTGATCTAAGGGTCTCAACATTTATAATAATGCCTTGGATACTTATCTAGGATATTAATTAACCTTAGAACTAATATTTCCTGAACCTTCTAGATACCCTTGCTGTCACATTCTAGATTGTTTCGTTGTGGACATGTGGCTTGTCCCGACGCTAATTAGGTGTTAGTAGATTCGTCACTAGATCATTAGGGTTGTGATCTGATGGACAAGAAAGTTTATGGTTTATTTTGGGGTAACTACCCCCTCACACTTCTGCACAAACATCTCCCATTTATGACCTTTCGCGCTGTCAGTCAAGCTCTACAATGGGCGCTCAAACCCTAGTTTGGACCACTAATTGTTATGTTCAAGAAATGCAGAATCATCGATGGTACAAGTAATCTTGGAAACCTTCATTTTTGCACATTCTCGTGACTCTGATTATGTGAATTTTGGGTTTAAATACTTTAATATATAATGATTTGCTTCCACACTGCGGGTTTTGTGAATAAAAAATCTAGGACTGTGTGATACCATTCAGCAAGAGCCAAGGAAATTTGTGCGGCCTCTAGTTTTAAAAGGTATATAAATGAAACCCCTCCTTTATACTTCAATTTAGCCTCAAGATCATTATATTTTTTTTTACCTCAATTACAGTCCTCCCTTTCCATTTTAATGATTGGTTGTTGTTTTTTTTGTATGGCATCGAATTTCACCTGGGTTATGCGAAGCCACAAGTAAGCAAGGTTTCAATACTTGTTTCTGAGAGTCTTCTCGTTTCAAACCCTTGTAGGTAGTCTTTCCATCCGCATCTGGCTCTCCACTGAAAGCATGCTCTCAACTTATTGGTTTCTTTTTCCCATTCTGGGTCTAGTTTCTCATTACTCTTCACTTAGTTGGTTACAAATTTTGACTTCGTGCATGAAAGTTTACGGTGAAATTCCAAGCATTCATGATTATGTTCATGAGAATAGTTTAAGGCCTTTAGGCCTTAGGGTGCCTTCTCAGGGTTTCACTTAAAAAGATGATTTTCATTATTTGTTATTGCTACGAAACCCTTCGGGTTATATATATATATATACTCTTATTTGTTCTACTCAAGCGTGATTTTATGTATAATGTTTGTGTAAGAACACCATGTACCATTACATATTTTTTATAAATACTTTCTATTGGACTCATTGATGTTCCATGTGCATATTAAGGATTTGAAGTTTTATTTTGTATTTAGTTATCAAGCTACATAATACTATACATTTTGATAAGTATGAAATACTATTATGGAACTTATAGAGATTATTGTGCTTTTCACAACCTTATGTTATCCATTTACAATTTTTTTTGTTAAATGTCCATATTATTAGGGTTTCATGTGTGGCATTTCATTTATTTTCATTATTATTGTTTCATAGTTCATTTACGGATCTGTAATATAATTTGGCTAATGGATAGAATATTTCCTTTCAGCTATATTAGTATTCCTCAGTATAGCACCTTGCAATGAAGTTTTGTAGTTACTTACAATTTTGCCTTTTCATTTGATCAAGATCCTTGCAGACCCATCTTATGCGTACTTATAGTAATTACTTACATTTCCTTCCTCTTTGATGCATAGTCATAGTTCATAATAGCTTCTTCTTGGGTTATATTGTCTCTTGGTCTGGAGTAACTTGTACAACCTTGTGAATCAAGCTCGTCTTCCCTCTCCAATCCGTTTCTCTTTGAGTTTAGAATTGTTTTGAGGGTTATTGGGTACTTTCCCGAACTAGCCCAGAGAGCTAATCTGACTCACTATATATTAATATTTACTATCTTATCCTTGTACATATAAGGTAGGAGATCGGTCTATTGATTCTTATAAACTCACAACATCCATTATTATCAACCCATGGTATAGTAAATCATCACAGTTTATTGCCTGTGAGTTTTTAGTTCCATATAGAGAGAAATATAATAGTTCACTATTTATTATAGAGTAATATGTTTCAACAGTCATAACAAACCATTTACTTATTGATTTTTGTACATCATATTCTTTATAAAAGAAAACTACACAATTATGTTATAATAGTAATGATAGATTAGTTTTCATTGTACAGTAACTCATAACAAATTCTTTATTAGTGAAGACTTCACCATTGTAACCACATAAAATATTTCACGCTTCTGGAAAATAACCAAATATGACATTCATATAATACTTATCTGTTGTTTATGTTTAGGCTACCAAGAAATTCACAGAGGAAAAAGATCACTCCTCCCAACCATCGAGAATGGTATCCACTACCAAAACTCCCCCCAAGCCATTTTCAACTTCTAAAGTAGTCTTTTGACAAGGACCCCACTAGGTCCTTCCTAAGGCTTATCTGACCACAACAAGTCCAACCTAGGATTTCACAAACTCAACAAGTCTAATTAGGGATTCTACTGGCCAACCTACCCAAGGATTACTTTACTGGGAGCATCATTCCTTCTCTCAACGACATCTTGTCTGAGGTACTAAACTATTTTTCCAATCTCCTCTCTTAGTTTCCTCAGGTTTTCCTCATACCCTCTTGGCTCCTTTTCCCAACTGAGATGATTTATCTCTAGGGATAGGAATAATTGTCCTTTAATTATCTGGTAAGTGAAACTCTCATTTAATGTCTTTTCCCTCTGTAATTTCCATGACTTTCCATTACCAATTTATTAATGAGATTTAAAATAAAATTAAACATTTAGGTTTATCAGTATGCCAAATCATTGCAATAAAAAGTAAATTAAAGATATTTTCAAACTACTGAAGGGTATTACAAAGAGAATTTTCACAATGTTTAATATGGATTTGATATATATATATAGAGAGAGAGAGAGAGAGAGAGAGAGAGAGAGAGAGAGAGAGAGAGAGCATCCACACAAACAGGGGGTATTATGAGGGGGGCATATATTAAGATTTTAATGTGGAGAATGTGAATTATAAATAAAATATTTCAATGTCAACTAAGTACATATTATAAGTCGAGTCCTAGTAGCACAACTGGTTGAGAAAGGGTTTCGTTAGTAAGGTGGCCTATGTTCAAACCTCATCAGGTTGCTAAAGGGTTTTGTTAGTAATGTGTCCTGTGTTCAAAACTCATCGGGCTGCTAAGCACATGCATTGGGAGGAGACATTTGACTTACAAAAAAAGGTACATATTATAAAAAAACAAGTGGAAATAAAATAATTCTTATAGTGGAAACATTTTATTAGTGTATTTCTCCAAACGATAATAGATTCATCTTAACTCCAAATCAACGAATGGTCAAGTCATGATGCAAAGATTTCCTCAAGTTTTACACTCAAAAATAGGTTTTCTTCTTGAGAGATTTGATCCCCTTTGACTATTGGTAGATCGAGAGTTAAGATGGATCTATTCTACTTTTAATTTTTTTATTGAAAATTTATAAAAAAAAAATATAGTATTTCATCAATCTATTTATTTGTGTTTTTTTAATTAAATTTTAAGCTTAATATTTAAACTTTTACTAGAAAATGAGAAAGAAAACATTTCTTATTTCTTTATTGGGAATTAGGAATTTTCAACAGCTTATTTTTTTTTTTTTTTAATTTTACATGAAATTAGAAAAAAGAAGAAGCAGTTAGACTATTTTTTTTAATTCAAAGGAAAAAAATATTTAGTTAATAATTTAAACTTCTAGTATGAAGATTTCCACAGTCAGTAAATTGTTGATGATGAAGACTTCTGGAGAAATGTGTGTCATAATTATATGTTTTCCCAACGTTTCAGGTGAACACTTCACCCATATTCAGAGGCTTGAAGCCCATTGATGATGTGAAGAGTGCTAGACCCCTATATATAGAAGATGTCATTAACATATCATTGTTAGAGATGGAGAGAAGAATAAATAAACTAGCAATTGCACCAAATGTTGCAAAGGAAACGTCGTAAGGCATAAACTCAAGAAGAGTAGTGAGATATAGAAGATCATTGAATATAAAAATTAGTAAATAAAATCTAAAAATTAGTAAACAAAATGTCATTCAAAGCTAGAATATAAAGAAAAATCACTTACATTATGTCAAATTTACAGATTCTATAACCTTTCCAACAGAGATTTCCTCTCAATCTTCAAAGATGCTCTTTCAAGTTCCAATAGAAAATATTTGATAAAAAATGTGCTCTTTTTCAATATTGAATTGTCTCACTTGATCAAAAGCTTATAGCCTTTTACCACTTTCTCTTAAGGTGACTAGATTTTCCTTTGATTTTCCTTGCTTAACTTCTTTTGGGTATTTGGATTGGTTTGTGACACATGAGGGTTATATTGAAAGTTTTTTTTTTCGAAAACGGGAAATTCAAAATTTACCTTTGGATGAACTAGTTTAAAGCTATATCAATAACAACTTTACAATGTTTGATAGGAAAGAAGTGGATCTTTTATTGAGCATTGATTAAATAATTATTTTAATTCACTATTCATAGATACCATGGTGAACTCTTATGGATGATTTTCCTTTGATTATCGTTGCTTAACTTCTTTTGGGTATTTGGATTGGTTTGTGACACATGAGGATTATATTGAAAGTTTTTTTTTCAAAAATGGGAAATTCAAAATTTACCATTGGATGAACTAGTTTAAAGCTATATCAATAAATCTAGGGACTCACATAACAACTTTACAATGTTTGATAGGAAAGAAGTGGATCTTTTATTGAGCATTGATTAAATAATTATTTTAATTCACTATTCATAGATACCATGGTGAACTCTTATGGTAGCATCCACGAGATTTCCTTTATTCAACATGATATTTTGTGAGACTTACTATATATTTGACTAGGAAGGGGTCTATAAATAAACACAAAAGGATTTTTATGCTTTATAAAGTCATCTCTATTCCGAAAAAGTGGAAAAAGTTTGTGAAGTGTTCACTATTAAGAGATGCCATGGTAAACTCTTATGGTAGCCCACGAGCTTTCCTTTAATCAACATGATATTCTAGGAGACTTGGCTACATATTTGACTAGGAAGGGGCCTATAAATAAACATAAAAGGATTTTTATGCCTTAGAAAACAGACTCTATTCAGAAAAAGTGGAAAAAATTTGTGAAGTGTGCATTTGATGTTGAGATTGTTTCTTTCCACACGAGTTTGGTGCATATTTCTTTCTCCTCTGACCAATTTTTAATATTGAACTTTGGAAAAAGTGGAAAAAGTTTGTGAAGTGTGCATTTTTTTTTGTTAAGCTTGGTAGGTCATATTTTCTCCATTCATTTATAAGAAAATTTACATGACATAGGTTGGCGAGGTGGCCTCAACTTGCTCATTGGGAAACCAAGTCTGTTGGCCACCTATCCGCGTTGTATGCCATCCAGAAACGAAAGTTTTTTAGTATTTCTATCCAAGCTATATAAGTCTCTATTTCATGACCATACTCTAGATTTTTACCTATACATATTCTTGCATAAGGAAAAGTAAAAGCTATCCGCATATAAAACAAAATGAAACAAGGGAGATTATCTAATCATTATGTTCCTCCGAGGCCGATTCCACTAGCGCAAGGTCTTTGACATTCGATCCAGGCATCTCAGACAATTCCAAGATACATGGAATATGCCTCTCAATTTTTCCCAGCGTGATATCTTGCTTATGGAGTTGAAACTAAACTTTCTAGAATTCCTGTTTGTAGCTCGACATGCCTTGGATAGTAACAACCATGCCCACCGAAATATGCTCCATAGCCTTTGCCCAGCAGGATTTCCATCAACCAATAAAGGTATAAGGTCTGTTTAAATTGAGTGATTGTGCCTCTAGTGTTACTAGGATCCGAGACTAGGGTCCTCCAATCATCCATCTCCGCATCTGTCTCACTATCCTGCTTGACTTCCTCTTCCCATTCCTCTAAAATTTTTCGAATACCTTCATCATTGCCCTCACGATATGCCTCTACAGCCTCACTAATAAGCCTTTCCACCGATTTTCTGCCCGTGAGAGGCTCGGATGTGCTCGGTTCCTTTTCCTTTTTGGGCAGCTGGGCCTGTCTTCCACGGCCACAACTTTTTGTAGGACGAGCCATGGCGGAGATGCCCCAATCCTGTTCATTGCAACAATTCATTAACCAAAAACAATTCAACATGGTATAACAATGATCACACCCCTGGTTTGTACTATCACAGATAACCGCCCCACCTTGCTCCTCCCCTTCCCCTTCGGTGTCGATGCTAGAGCCTTCATGGCCATAGGTCCATTCCCCAAGAGGGGCCGACCTACTGCCACCAGCAAAGAGACTCCGTCGCCACACCCATCTCCTCATGGTCGTAGGAAGGTTATCTTCCCCTCACCAATTACCAGTTGGTGAGCACTGTCGCATGCCAGTGTTAGGCTAGCCATGGTTTGCATACCCTTTCCCCTCTGCCCAAGACGCAAGTGGACAACCATTGATATTTTCCTGCCCGACTTCCCACTCATGATTCCCAGCATTTCCCTCTTTGAAATTATAGCTATCTACCTCCCAGTGGCTGTGAAGTGTGCATTTGATGTTGATACCAATTTTCAATATTGAGTTGTCTCACTTGATCAAAAGCCCTCTTTGCAATTATAGCTATCTACCTTCCAGTGGCTGTGAAGTGTGCATTTGATGTTGATACCAATTTTCAATATTGAGTTGTCTCACTTGATCAAAAGCTTGAAGTCTTGGCTGTGAAGTGTGCATTTGATGTTGATACCAATTTTCAATATTGAACTGTCTCACTTTCAAAAGCTTGAAGTCTTTTACATTCTACCTGCACATAATTTGATCATGTACCTGCACATAAATTCATCATGTACCCATTTCATATTTCAAGTCTTTTATGATATCTATTTCCCCTAACTATGCCAAATTCCTACGAGTTACAACTCAAGCTTCCGTACCTATTAAATAATTGTGTTAATTTGGATACAACCATCTTATATGCAATTTTACTGAGGAAATAATTTCAAACATAAGTAAAAAATTTATTGTCTTCCTCTAATATCCATTTTCCCTAACACTGCTAAATTTCCCTCCCAAATTATTCTCGACCCATCAAATGATTCTAAGTTAATTTGGTCACACCTATCTTATATGCAATCTTTTTGAGAGTATAATTTCTAATTTAGGTGGTAGGGATTCTAATTTAGGTGGTAGGGACTAAGCTACCCTGTGGCACTTGTTTATAGTCGTTGTTAAGAGAAAATAAGCTTTCCATCCTTTATTAATCATTTCTCAATGCTAGAGCTCCAATGAATCTTAATTTCTAATTTAGGTGGTAGGGATTCTAATTTAGGTGGTAGGGACTAAGCTACCCTGTGGCACTTGTTTATAGTCGTTATTAAGAGAAAATAATCTTTCCATCCTTTATTAATCATTTCTCAATGCTAGAGCTCCAATGAATCTTGTGATGAAGGTCAACGCTAAGATATTTTTATGAATTAACTTTCTCTACATTGATAATATTATACATAATTTTATTGTAAATGATATTTTTAAAATATAATTATCACAACCTTTATCTTATCAATGTTTATTGGTAGACATGTACAAGAATAGAAATCTTGGAGAATTCTTAGTTACTTCATGAGATAATTTTTTCTATGACAACAACTTAGAGGAAGTTAACTCATATAAATATCTAGAAAAACTTAACTTTCAACAAGATCTTAAGTGGAAATATAAGAATGAGAAAATGAATAAATATAGAGAATTATAAAGGAATTGAAAAATGGAGAAGTGTTGTATAACTTATAATATTGATATTAAAAGCAATATGCCATATCTCATCCCCTTCATAGAAGTTGGTATTTCCTCCATTGAGAGTATGATTGTGACTAAGAACCTTATGTACAATCAAAATACAATTAGGTTTCTTAAGATTGCTTCAAAATTCTGTCAACACTAGGGTTAGCACAAAGTTGCTAAGACTTTGCTAAACCATTGTGAATAAATGAGGTAGTCATTTCAAAGAATATTGATGCCAATCAAAATACAATTAGATTTCTTAAGATTGCTTCAAAATTCGTTTCTTAAGATTGCTTCAAAATTAGCACAAAGTTGCTAAGACTTTGCTAAACCATTGTGAATAAATGAGGTAGTCATTTCAAAGAATATTGATGCCAATAAGAATACTCATCAAAAGTACAAATATTAAGGAAACTTCTCTCCAATATTTATGAGCATAAAAACAAATTGCTAAAACAAAAGAACTAAATTGTTATAGTTTTCCATAAGATTAGATAAACCAAACTTAGTATTTATCGCTAGTAGCAATCATTATCATAATCAACAACCACCTTTTCTATTCTTATCAGTAGTAGTTACCTTCACCAGTTGTTCACCTTCAACTAGCCCAACCACATAATATATACACCAATACACATCTATCACCTTATATCAACCACCTCTCAATGACTTCATGAATAGTTAAGTACTAATTGGGAAAGTATTGAAATAAAAGTGAAATCTTATAGTGGAGCATCAATTATTTAAAAAACAATGGTAACATCTTTTCCCTTCACAAGGAAATGATTGACATGGAAAAATTTAAGAGGAAACAAAGGCTTGGACAAATTATTAAACCTACAAACTCTCGACAAATTATTAAACCTACAAACTCTAATAGATGTTGAAAAATTTTTCTAACCAACTCAAGGTTTTATTACCTAACAAATATGAAAAGTTTTTTTTTTAACTTCAATATGGAAACAATGATATTATAGATGAATTTGTTGAAAAGTAGTTTAATCACACCAAGATCTAAAAAGGTAGTACAATAAAAGTGAAGGATGAAGAGGATGTTGTAATAAAGATTTGTATATATACAATGAAATTAAAATACAAAAGGTCAGTGTGAAGGAAGAATTTGAAAAAAATAGAAAAAAATGGGTTTGAAATTTTATATATAAGTTAATTCTTTTTAAAAAGAAAGCCTATTTTGTAAATAAAATAAAATAAAAAAAGCTTTAATATGGTCACAACCATATTATATGAAATTTTTCTTAGAGGTAATTTCTAACTTATGTGGTAGGGACTAATCTACTCTCTAGCACTATTTTGTAGTTGTCAAGACCAAAGAAGCTTTCCATACTTTATTAATCATTTCTCAATGTTGGAGCTCCAATGAATCTTGTGATGAATGCCAACTCTAAGATATTTGTATGAATTAACTTCCTCCTTTAATATGGTCACAACCATATTATATGCAATTTTTCTTAGAGGGTAATTTCTAACTTATGTGGTAGGGACTAATCTACCCTCTAGCACTTGTTTGTAGTTGTCAAGACCAAAGAAGCTTTCCATCCTTTATTAATCATTTCTCAATGTTGGAGCTCCAATGAATCTTGTGATGAATGCCAACTCTAAGATATTTGTATGAATTAACTTCCTCTACATTGATAATCGTAAACATAAAGTTAGTGTAAATGGTCTTTTAAAATCTAATTATCACAACAAATTGAATAAAAACTCTTGATTCTTAATTTAACTTAAACAAAAAAATACAATTTATATATTTTGGAACCATCCAACCTTTAAAAAAAGAAACTCCCCACTTTGCATCTTCATAAAGCTGATTGGAAATTTAATATTACATTTTGCGAAACTAAAAATTTTCAAACCAAAATGAATCATCCAAAAATAAAAATTATTTCCAAATTAAATAAAAGATATTAGAATGAAATAACATATACAAATTCAGGTAAAATTTTATAAAAAAAATTACAATGAATTGATCAATTTCTAGTTATTATTATTTTATTTTTTATATAAGATACATTTGGTAGGTTCCAAAATCTATAAATTTCAACCTAATGTCATTTAAGGCCATCAAAATGAAAGAAGATATACAACTTTTGATAATTTTTTATAAGAAAAATACAATGAATTAATAATTCAATTTCTAGTTATTAATTTTATTATATGTAAAATGCATATGGTAAGCTCCAAAATCTATAAATTTAAACACAATATCATTTCAAACTAACATTTCTTATTATTCAGAATTAGTTCCCAGGAAAACTTCACCAATCACTTCCGAAAGTTTAGAGAGAATTTACTGAATGAAAATCACATCCAACTTCCAGTACAGATTTCAGTTTCAACAAAACTTTTTTTAATTTTTTATTCAGAAACATAGCTAAAAATTATGATAATGTGCAAAGCAACAGATATGTAGCAACCTTACTAAACCAACATATCATTAATGGATGAAATTTCATTAGAATGAGGCAGTACAAGTTGAAGCTTGAAGGATCAATACTTGAAACAGATATATATACATATATCCTAGCCGCTGCCTCCTAAGAAAGCCTTGAGGCGCTTCACCTCAACATAGGAAAGGAATGTAGTCCTCTCGATGACAGGAGGAAGATTGCCGGCAAAGGGAGCGCCATGATGTCTCCTTTGTGGAGTGTTTTGTTGTACACAATATTGCTTGAAGATATGAATCCAGCACAGATTACTCCTTCAACCACCAACAGAATCTCAGAACCTTCTGGATGGTTATGCAATGGAATGACGCCTTTGGGCGCGAGGTCGAGTCTAGCTATCGACACGCCAAGGCCATTCACTGCAGAAAACTTTGCTGAGAAGGTCGGAGTTACAGTAGCACTAGGAAGGCCGGAGTTATAGTGGCACCGATGTTGTTGTTCACATTCCCGATATCTTCCAATCTGCAGTTAAGGATGAAGCCGCCTTGCAAGGATAAGCTGGGAGTGAGCGACAAGTCTGCCACTCAGAAATCTTGCGCACGTGAA
The DNA here is from genome assembly GCA_031772625.1 of Pinus tabuliformis. Classification (NCBI taxonomy): domain Eukaryota; kingdom Viridiplantae; phylum Streptophyta; class Pinopsida; order Pinales; family Pinaceae; genus Pinus; species Pinus tabuliformis. The sequence goes on from CM062813.1 coordinate 425,012,862, forward strand.
GGATGAAAAGAAAAATTACACTGGACTAGTACAATCGCTAGCAGGGAGGCAATATTGCAAGTTTCAATGATTGATTAATCCAATGCTATAATTGTAGAACCCAAAAAAGTTTATAGGGTCAGAGAATAACCTCATGAGTTAGCGAGATTTAGATTCAGTAGATCCAGCAGCAGGGACGGTTTACCTTGATTCATTTGATCCCGCAAAGGCATAGCCCGTTCGATATTTAGTAGCATCTCTTCTTGTTCGAAAGCCGGTTGACTTTTGTCGATGAAGCAGTTTATTAGCCAGTTTACTAAGTGGAAGCGCCCGTTGAAAAACCCATTTCTCCGTAAGTAGCATCAGTCCCGCGGGGGGGGGAAGCTGTACAACGCGCCATCCTAGTCATAACTTCGCCCGGATCCAGGCCCACCGGGGGCAAAGTACGAAGGAGCAAAACCCGCAAAGTAAGAAGGTTGAGTATGGAGCAGTTGAAGTCGATCCAATTAAGGAGCCCCCTTATTCAAGTTAGGTAGCCAGCCAGAAGCAGTTCGAGATGCAATCAATGAGTCGGAATTCAGATCCGATGCAACACGCAGATGAACCAATTCCTCCTGAGTCCGAAGCAGTGGAGATGGCACAGAGATAGCAACAGGAGATACATAGCCAGCATAAATCCCTTCCATTTCGACAGCTATCAGCTTTCTTTGTTGCAGATTCAATTGACCTTGCCCCTCCTATTTCTTCTCTGGCGGCTTCGCACCTTGTTTAACCAGCAGCTAAGCAAGCAGCATCTAAGGCAGCAGGAGGAAAGGCAGGAGCAGTTTCAGATCCTCTAGTAGCAGATCCATCTAAAGCAGATTAAGTCCCAGATTCAGTTGATCCTTAACCAGTTATAAATCCATATCCTCCAGCAGCAGAGCGAGATCCATATGCGGTAGACCCATTTCGAGAGCCACCTGTTTCAGATCCATAGCCTCCTAAAGATCCAAATCCAGAGCCTTCTGATCGAGATCGATACCCAGCAGATGATCCTGTTCCAGATCCTAATCCTGTTCTAGTCCCATAGTCAGTCTTTCAATTTTCTAAGTAACAAATTTGATAGCTTGTCATAGAGTCACTATCATTTTTCTGGATAGGGTAGGTAAATGAATAGTAGAGGCAGGCAGCAGGTCGATGAAGCAGAGAAATGCGTCAATAACAAATTGGGAAAAGAACAACAACAGATCGCGCAACCCCAAACACAAGGAGTCAGTTATGCGTCGGTCAAAGAACAACAACAGGTCCGACACAATAGACAACTCCAGCCAGAGAGTACCGGGACCCCAGCTCCACACAGGAGACAGGCTGTTTTATAAACACAACGAATCCATCAGACAATGCTCAACTTCGAGCAGCTAGGTGGACAACGAGCACAACATAACGATGGCAGTACAATGCAATAATCCACTCCACACACACGAAAGAAGCAGACCTCCACACCAAACCAACCTTCAAAAATATTGAATCAACACCTTGGGAGGATGCACAGAAACTCTCCCATCTCTGGTCTAGGTACCCTCCCTTGGTCAGGATCACGCAGATAGATAGCTATCACTCCCTATAACATTCGCGAAGGGATAGCCTTGCCTTCACCTCTCCATACAGCACAGGTAAAGCAAACTTCAACCACTCAGAGATAGCTAGAATTTGATCCTGTTGATCCTGTTGTTGATCCAGATCTAGATGCAAAGGCATAGGCAAGGACAGGTGCATCAGTTGATTCTGTTGATCCTGTTGGTTCAGTAGATTCTTCTTTAGATTCTATCGTTGATGAAGCAGATGATCCAGGTGGTGAAGATCCAGAGCGTGATCCACCAGATCCTGGCTTTCGTGATCGTGATGCTGATGCTCGTAGTAGATATTTAGAGCCAGAACCACCACTAGCATAGGCAAGGGCAAGATATAGGTAGGTAGGAGCAGGATCGAAGGTGGAAGGAACAGAGGCAGTGAAAGCAGTCGATGATCCAGGACCAGCAACGGAGGTCAAAGCAAAAACAGTAGTTTATCCAGTACCAGTTCCAGTCCTATACTCAGTAGCGGTTCCAGGTCTAGCACATCGAGATCAAGACCCATAAGCAGGAGAAGCAAAGAAGATAGGAGCAGCAGTTCATTCTGTTGATCCTTCTATTGGTTCAGCATTTGGTTCCGCAGTACCAGGTCCAGATGAAGCAGCACGAGCAATTCCAGTCCCAACATCCCTTCTAGTTATAGGAGGACCAGGTGAAGCAGTCGATGATGCGCTTGACTCTGTGGATGGAGCAATACCAATAATAGCATTTGAACCAGCAGAGCTAGTCGTAGACCCGGTTTCAACACCACCCGCATCAGCCGTTTCTGAGTTTGATGCAGTAGATTAAGCCATTGATTCAGCCATTGACGCAGTAGCTTAGCTGTAGACCCATACCTATATCCACCAGTTTACTTAGTTGAGACCCAGTAGCAAATGCGGAATGTACAGTGTTACCCTCCATGTCGTATTCGCCTCAGAAGATGTAGTAAGTATTCACCGATGGTCGAGTACCTAAAGGTGATGGCGGCCTTAACAGTCGAGCCTGCTGAAGCATCCTTATTAGTCGAGCGTGCTTACGCACCCTTGAAATGAAGAAATGAAAGCTGATGGCGGCCCTCGACCTCGTAACCTCGGCCGAGCCCCTCTCCTTATTAGTCGAGCGTGCTTACGCACCCTAACGGGCCTTTGGTCGAGCCCCCTCACCATATGAATAGTGAGCCCCTACCGGGCCTACCCTCAAAAGCTTGAACTTACTAAGGAAGGGTTGAAAGGAAAGGCAGTACTCAAGTCTTCCTTGCCCTCCTCACCCATGGCCCGACAGAAGATGGCATGAATGAGGCCTTTACGGGTTACAGAATGCTGTTTATCTGTCCCTGAATAGTGTGTGAGTTCGAGCCTTCCTTTTCTTTAGACAGAAGATTCGATATGAATTGCATACCTTAAGGGAGACCAAATCAATCTAGTCCTCTCCCTCACTCAAGGGATAGACCTTTGAATCATATATAAGTAATGAGCCATATCCCTTCTCTCATTACCGTAATTACGTATATAATATATAGAGATGATGGCGGCCCGTCTCTGCTTCTAGGGCCCAAAGACTATAATGAGGAGGGTCGCTTCCAACCATGTAGCAGGACACTGCATTCTGACTTGTGCTTGAATCTCCTCCTTGCTCTCCTTTCTAAGAGCGTGCCTCACTTCTATCTCTATATACGAGGGGGACTTTCTCCAGGACTTTCCCCCCTCCCCCAGTTCAGTTGGGCTCTGTCCTCACTTACTTTGATTTCTATGCTTAGCTAATCTTACAGCTGGCTCACATTGAGACTTCTTCCTCCCATCCACCAGACAGAAAATACCGATACAGAGATAAGTACAGCAGCCTCCCTCCCCCTATCACCCAACCTATCGATGGCGTTGGTCGAGCTAATTCTTTCCTACTTATTTTAGTAACTAACCTTACCTTATTCTATGTACGGACATAGATTTTATGGCATTATAATAACATAGATTGATCGGGACTGAGACATACAAGTTGGCTGGGTGACTATAGATGCACATTGTACGGACGGCGTGTATTAGGAATATGGGTGAGTTATTTCCTTGCACTAGGAAGCGCAAGCCCCTCCGGGACCTTTATTTCCAGCGGGGTGATGAATTATCCGTAGTGCTGTGCTTCCTAATGATCGATGATGGTTCGAAGTTGCCTGTCTTTCTTATGATGGTCCCGCCCAAAGGGTGACATATGCTTTCTTTATTCTGATTGACCTTATATAGTGTGTCTCAGGATGGATCGCCCAGCCCAGTCGCTTTCTCTACAGACATTATTAGGGACTAAGTCTGACCCACACGCTTGTCTCTCCACATGTTGTAGCTCACGTTTTCTATTGGCATTGGCTGACGTGCGCTTTCGATTTCTTGTCTGGGGAACGACATGCACTTTTGACTTCCCATTGGACGTTAGAATCGGGACGGAATGGGTCTTATTGAAGCAGCATTCAAGTCAGCTATAAGAAGACAAACTCTTCACGGAGTATGGTTTTGATCCCATGGGAGGCGTTGGATAAAGCTGGAGAAAGGATGTGATCTATCTTAGCTCGGAGCGTAGCGTTTGCTCAATGATGGTCAGGCGTCGCTTGCATCTTTGTTTCCAGCGTCACATTTTTGATTGGTTTACGTAGTGCTTGCTTTTGACGATCTGTACGGGGTGGGAGTAGCACTTTGACATGGTGGATAGCCTGGCGTTGCACTTTCTATGGTCCAGCGGCCGGTGGGCGTTAGATTTCATCGGGACGGAGTGGCTGTTGATCGATCGCTTGTAGATACGCTTTGGATGAAAGGGCAATAATGCAATACCTTTCGTTCACTAACCTCATAATCAAACTATCTACCAGCATCACGAGTATCAGAATCTTATGCTCCCTGCACATCAATAAGAATATCGATCTGTTACGGGCGATACTACCTTCGTTAATGGTGGTCCGGGGGAAACAAGGTAAAATGGATATAGATCATCTATAATTATCCCACCCAAAAAACCACCTTCTTATTCCTAAGGAGGCCTATATCTTCGTCTCTGACTATGCCTTAGCCATTGCTTAAATTGTTACTGATGCTACTCCTTGCACTAGGAAGCGCAAGCCCCTGCGGGACCTTATTTACCAAAATCATATTCTAAAACAGTAGCTTCTGGCTTTGGAACTCGAGATCGAGCTGCCTATTCCTCTGTGGATGGTATCCCTACCTTTCCATCTACAGATAGTGGGTCAACTAAGTCAAATCGATAATTTGGTTCTGGATCTTTACCTGGAACTGGATCCGCTCGATCTATTATAGGGGTATGGATATCAATCCGGATCAATAGGATAGTGTTTAAGGGCTGGGCTTGATTCAACATGGGCGCTTTATCCCTCCTTTATGATAGATCTAAGCTATACCGAATTCGCCCGACAAAGTATTGATTGGTGCGGTGGAATCGAACAAATGGAGAATAGCCTGCCTTTTCTGAATTGAGGAACGAATAGCCTTGCTCAGCGAATGGGAAAATAGCATTACTCAATAGCCGGGTGGTGATTTCATGTATATAGCCTAAGGATACGTCTCATCTTCGTCTACGAATGGTATTTTCAAATGGGAAAGAATGGTTTAGTAAACTAACTAGTATGCTCCGCGATGAGCCGCCTCACTAACCTCGAATACGGCTGAACACCCATGTAGCAGCAGATTCTGCTTTCGGTTCTTACAGCAGCTTTATAAGATATATATTAGTATACCCTGTAGAGTCAGAAACAAGGGTAGTGAGAGCAGATCCTACAAAGGCAAAGCAAGAAGCTAAGGCAGACAAGCCAGCAACATCCCTTTCAACTTCTTTACCAGCACTAGTTGCAGTACCAGCAGAGTAAGCATATGAGCCAGTTCCGGGTCCTATTGAAGCAACACCACCAGCCACTATATTCGGCCCCCCACTCAATTAGGTAACTGAACGGTCGGAGGTTGAAAGCTCCGTGAAATTATTCCCGTCAGTAGAAAATTGATGGGCAACAATCACTGAACCCAACTGGTCTGAGAGGAAGGACCACTTTAGAGTCACCGAACTAGGCTAGGGCCGTTACTATGTTAACCGCAGGAACGCATCAGAAAGGTAAGATCTAAAGCCTACGTTCTCTCCTTGCACTAGGAAGCGCCCCTCCGGGACCTTTATGAAAAGGCAAATTCCCCTGGAGGCATTTTGCATGCATCCTTCCCGGGCAGCCCAGCCAGCATAGGTAGGAAGGGTGAGGAGGGAAATCAAATACCGTGCATCCTAATATAGCCCCCCGAGCTAGAGATAGCCTGCTGAATAAGCACTCGATCGAGCAGGGTGCCTCAATTCGAAGGACCCACTATCTCACCGACTCAATAGAAGGGCCTCGGATCCCTAAGGTCCTCTCCTTGCTTTTAAAGAGGTTCCTTCCGGCGGCAGAAACATGGCAATAACCGGCCGTAACTACAGGGGCTGGAAGAAAGGCAGTACAAGGTTACGAGCATAGATGGAATGAGCTTACGGCCAACTACAGCAGAGGGAACCACATTCTCTACCAAATATCCATGCTTCCCTCTACAGAAGCTGTTTATATATTACATATGTTCGGGAGTTAGGCCTGCGAGAGATATAATATTTCAACTTGACAGAGATAGGAGTAAGACAACGGAATTATGTTCTCAATCCTCTTTACGCCATTCCTTTTACTATAAACATCAGGCAGGTAGTCGAGAGGGCTGGCAAATAACAAAGCTAGTTCAAAGCGGACTGACTTACAGTCACTTTACTGGATGGCTTATTTAGGCTTCTTCGGGCATTTGCTAAGTTCTATGTTCACTTCATCCCCCTGAAGGATAGATGTTTCATTTGGTACGAAGTCGCTTGTCCGCTGAGGGCAAGGGTGAGGGACGTTAAGTGACTCGCCCGTTATGGGCTTCGTGTGTAAGGCTAAACATAGGTATATTGAAAGCTAGGAGTACTACTTTTCACCCGGAACCCTTTAGAATATATGTAATAATTCACTATCCCACCCCTATCTTCACTTAAGAGTGCATTTCAGCTTTCTCTTCCGGGGCTACTATAGTTGGAAGTCGATCTCTTTATTCAGGAAAATCTGGAATGAACTATAGTTGCCAGGTCGAGTTCCAAAACCCATTTAAGTAATAGCGCATAAATGGTTGAGTGCTCCCCCTTGCTAAATAGTAAGTCTATTAATAACGTAATATCGGTTGATGCATCCATATTACTTATCCAATAGATAGAGTCTCGATTTCCGGTCCCGGGCGAGCGCCCCATTATGCATCCATTATTAATATAGTGAGTCCTCCCGAGATCTATAGGCGGAAGAGTGCATTTCAGCCCTCAAGAAAGAAGTCTAGGAGGGAGAGAAGATCTCAGGCAGAAAGCAATCGAGATACGGCAGCAAGTTCGATGAAGGCATGTCTCCATGGGGAACCGAGGTAAGGTAAGAAGGTAAGTAAAGAAGGTGGCGCGATCAGTAAAACTAAGCAGTCCCATAACAAAAGCAAGCTCGACCAACCGGCCAGCCGCAATCTAGTTAGCATCCCACCCACCAGCGAACTATCTGGCAATCCTAGCTTTTCCATGTCCCCACACCAATAGTTCTAAATATTTGATTTTGCCATTATTCTTTAAGTCACCTTTCATCGATTTGTGACAACTTTTACTAACAATGTATTAAGTGACCATAGAAGCATCACAAATTACCTTTGAAGCCATTGAAAGCCATAAAGAGAAGTTCATACTTAGCGAAGCGTAGGGGCAGGAAGGATAATGAGTGAAAGCGGGCAGTTCGAAGGTGCTTGCTCCCACACCGCCTTGTACCTGGTAATTGAAATACTTCAAGGTTGGCCTATAGGGAGAGTAATTATACGCCTTTGTACTAATGCCTGAGACAGACCTGGAACCTTGCCTAAGAGCGGCACGTAATTGTCAACCCCCTATTCCCGTAGAGCGGTAAGCTTGAACCAGCCATCCCAACCAGCAAGACTAGCAATCCTAGCGAGTCCATTCCGCCTAGCCGTGTGAAACTAAGTCAAATGCCTTTCTTCCAAAGTCAAACGTCACTTTCTCGGTGAAGTCCCCCCCACCCAACAATAAGTAATATGGGGCCCTAAACAAATAGAGGACTATATAAGGGTGGAAAATTCGCTAGTTCAAGGTGGCGTATGCCTTGGGATGATAGATAATGCTAACGTGGCAAGATATGGTAAATTCCAGAAGGGAAAGGTGGCGTTTACCATCCAACCATACCAGCAAACAAGGAAGCCAGGCCGTGTTCGTTTTATTGGACCAGCCCGATTATTTCGTTTCTTCTCCTATCCCGGCCCACCCGCCTGCCTGGGTGGATGCTTTCTCCAAGCAAGCATCCGTGTCCGTATATCTTGGTATAGAGTTTCGGTATCGGTAGATAGTATTGGTATATAAAGATCGGTATAGATAGATATATCGTTCACATAGACTTAACTTAACATCACTTCTGCTTCCGCTTCTTTTCTCTTCTCTGGTTCGCTCAGCTTCCATTGTATTTCGTGTATCTCTCGGTATAGAATAGAGGTAGAGTATAGAGATTTCTTGAGTATCGGTAGTTCGTGTAGAGAAAAAAGCTATCTCTCGGTATAGAATAGAGGTAGAGAGGTTAGAGTTCGAGTAGAGATCTAGAGTATCACGTATTCGGACTGAACATAAGTCTGTATTTCATGGATGTAACAGAAGATCATGGATTGAATGGATTGAACATAACGTCTGTTTTTCATTAACCTGCCTGGTAGGCCATAAATCAATCTATAAATAAGCTCTTGTCGATCTGAGCATTAAGGTGTGTTGATTGGTGTACTCGTTATAGGGTAGTTATAGTGTTGTGGTAGGCTTGACTTATGGCTTTTGTTTGGCTCTTGCCCCTCCCTGATGGAGGTTAGCTCTATCTAGTGTGGTGGGCTTGGCTCAAGGCTTATAGCTCAAGGCTTCTGGCTCCTGGTGGGCTAGAGGTTGAATGACTAAAGGCGAGAGGTTCAAGGTGAAAGGCTTCTTCTGTTGAGAGGTGAAAAGCAAAGGTTTAATGGCTAAAGGTCCTAGGCTTTAGTTTGGCTCGTGTACCCACTGTATTTTGCGATTCCAAAATTGTAAATGGACGTATATAACAACTCGATGTATATTCGACATGGTGGTATGATCATCGCTAAGGTATCAAGCATCACAAAGGAAGGGGGAAAGATCAATCACAGCGGGTAGGTGGTAACTGAGTTCAGTATTTCACTGGGTGATTCAATAACCGTGGGCAGTTGGAAACTGAGATTGGTTAACTGGGGCTTTTCGGTGAACAGCTCGCAGCCAGGAACTGGGCCTTTCTTTCGGTGACCGCCCCTAGGTCTTGTCTTCATTATCATGTTGGGTCAATGTGCCCCGTATGATGCTTTTTGGTCCCCTTCTGTTATAATGTGCTGGGTTCAATGGGTATGTGATTGATGCATCCTCATCAGGTTAGTAACTATCTATCCCCATGGATTCGTCAAGGCTTGCTTTAGTTCGACCAGCTCTCGGGTTCTAGTGGCATAACGGGTTTGACTAGCTTCTTCGATTTGGACCAGCCCTCGGTAACGTAAGCAAGTGATAGTCAAGTAAGAAAAGCAAGCAGCAAGCAGCTGTCAAGTTAGTTCATTGTTGTCAGGTCGCAAGAATCAAGATGGGTATCAATCGAGAGATCGGGGGGTGAAAATAGAGCCAGGAGTAATCACGTAAGTAAGCGCGTCATTCAATCGTTCTTCCCTTAAACCCCACCCCCAAAAACAAATATGGAGCAATATCGATTTGTATCTCCCGCGTCTGTCCGTTCAGTCCCGTCCCGGGGTATGGGGGCCTTCCTTTTATCTTCTTTTGCGGGTATGTTTGAACGGGGGCCTTCTCTCCCTTGGCGGCGGTTTATTTTAGCGACTATTTTGCCATTCAATTTACTTATTGGCCCCCCAAATAAGTCAAAAACGGAGGTTCCCCATTTGAAGCTGATTCTCTCTAATCTCAAGAAAGCGTAATTACATATATAAGAGAATCAAAGAGCTGAAGTACTACCCCTCTAATAAGCCATCCTGTCTAAACATACAGAACTCCTAGCCCGGCCCTGCAACTTGCCTCTGAACTCTATCGATAGGCTGATAACGGAAGCACATACCAATCCAAACCCTCCAACTCTCTATTGGAGACCACACATTCAGACTGGTTAGAAGCCCCTGAAAGAATGCGCTGTTTCCGTGCATTCTATCACAAAGAGAATGTGAGGTTGAGTAGCGTAGCGCAGCTGTTCTGTTAGCACCCACCATTTAGTCTGATTAATGGGTCACTACTCCTAATAAGATAAATTCTTATATTATATATGTAATTACGCCATCTCGCCCCAAGTTGAATAAGCATCTGATGGTTCCTATCTCTATCTTATGAAGGGCTTTGAACCGAGCTATCAATTAGTAAGGAATTAGTCTTAGGATGAAGGCACTAAGAGAAGGGGTAAAAGGTTTGCCGGTCTAATCCCGACTCGCTAATCTCAGGTCCCACTCCCCAAAACATTGTTTTCGCTCTGAAATCTACAGATCCAACCATTTCGGCCACCTCACAGAAATGGAGGCTTCTATTCACCTGCATGCCAGTGGACATCCAGATCAACTATTAACCTTCAAAATAATAGTATTTTTTCCAAAACAATGGTCAAACATGGAATGGAAAACTTACAGTAAGAAGAAGAGTTTGGAAATACCGATGAACAAATAAACCAATCTTGCAAGAGAAACCTTTTTCTTAAAAAACAAGACGAGAATAAGTCTTTGTTTTAACCCATCAAGAAATAGTTAAGCAAGAAGAAACCGTTCAACGAGAAGAAACAGTTCAGCAAGAAGGAGTTACTCATTTTAATTATTAACTACTTATCTGACAGTGTAAAATTATTCGAACGTCTAACATTCTATTTAATGGTGTATATTTGTACATAGTGGCATTTTGGAGAGTGGTTCCCAAAGGGAAACACCTTACGTCGTAACAAGATAGAAAGGATTTGATGATTAAATTTGATTTCAATATAGAAGAATAGGAAAATGGAAATAATTTATTAAATTAATAAATAAATTTGCCTTGAATAATAAGAGAGAGAAATTATAAAATGTAAAAATATTCAAAAAAGATAGAAATAAAATTATTTATTATTTTTCAAAATTACCTATAGCATAACAAATTATTGGATAATATTTGACTTGAACCTAAAGAAAGAGATTTTTTAATATATTTGAAAATGTAACTTCAAAGGGAATGCGAAAATATACAAAAGGCAAATATAAAATTTTATTTAAATTTTTATTTTAAATTATTTTAGAGTGTAGTCAAAATTAATTATAATGACTAAATTTAAACTTAATGATAGGAAAACAAATTATTAGTAAAAAAAGATTTTTAATTATTAAAATATTAAAAAAATTAAAAGATAAACTTTGTCGAATGAAATTAATGAGGAATGGAAAACTATATTAGTACGGGTTATGAATTAAAGTATAAAATAATTATTAAAAAAATAAAAAAAAAAATCGTCAAAAGAAATTAGTTAAAGAATAGAATGATTATTAAAAATAAAATAATAATATCATGAAAAAAATTAAGTTAAAGAAGAGTTGAAAATCAAGGAATTAATATAGTTAAAGAATAGAATGATTATCAAAAATAAGATAATAATATAATGATTATTAAAAATTAAGTTAAAGAAGAGTTGAAAATTAAGGAATTAATAGAATTAATTTAAGTTAGAATCATTAAATGTAAATAGAAATTTTAATTTATCATTTTAAAATTAAATAAGAAATTAATTAGGAAAATGACTAAATTAAAAGGAAAAATAACCAGAACTAATTTAATTTAAATTAAATTAAATTAAATTAATAGAATAAGGAATAACTAATTTAAATTAAATTAAAATGAAACCAAAAAGACATATTATAGGGAAGGATAAAAGGGAACAATCAAAGGGTGGAACACAAGAAATAGCAGAAAGGAAAAAGAGGATATGAATGGAGAAATAGAGGAAGAAAATAGGGAGGGGCAAGGGTTAATAGGGGTAAGGATTTGAAATTAGGGGTTGACATTTAGAGGATAGGAAATTAATAGTGAGTTTCCAAGATTGGCTTAAATGATATTCATCATCTCGATTAAAGTTGTTAGGGTGTTTTTCAATTTCAAGGGCTTCCTTAATGACTCGGTTGGAATGGAAGGGTGTAGAGGCTAAGATTTTGGTTTTATCAAAACTAATAAGATGCTTGGTCTTATGGGAGTGTTCGACAATGGTGGATTTAATAATGCAGTTGTGGTAGGTGTCAACCATATGTTCTTTGAGATGAGATTTGAAGGATCTACCAGTTTGCCCTATGTAAGACTTTCCACAGGAGCAAGGAATTTCATAGACTCCAGGGCCTACCATAAGGTCGCTTTTGTCCTTAGCTGATTTGAAGAACTGGCTAAGGGTTTTTTGGGGTTTGAAAAAGGTTTTGATGCTTTTTTTAGAAAGAATTTTGGAAATATGATCGACAACCCCTTGAATGTAGGGTAAGGTTGCCTTGGCTAAGGGAGGGGTATTGGAATGGTTTTTAGGTTCCAGATGTAGAGCAGAATGAAAGACTTTGTTAATCTAGGATAAGGAGTAACCATTGGATTTAAGGGCTTTGATAAGATGAGATTTTTCTTTGGGAAATGATTGAGAAGAAGATATCTGAATCACTCTGGAAACAAGGGCTTTAAGAATAACAAATTTTTGAGATAGATGATGGTGGAATTGGCATAAAGGTATTCATCAATATGAGTTTTATTCTGATATACTTGGTGAGAGAGCGAGCCATCAGAGAGGCAAGAGAGCCATTTATTCTCCTCTCCAGCTCTAATGGTTATATTTTAACAACTTACTCTATATATAAGGGTATAACACTCTTCACAACATCAGTAAGCTTCAAGCCCCTGAAGCTAGGTGAAAGGTTCACCCGAAAAAATAGGCAAATATATGATTATGACATACAGTTTTCCAGAAATCCTCACTATCAATAATTTAAACTTATATTAAAAGTGAATATATATATATATATATATTTTAAATTTAAAGAAAAAAATTAATTAATAATTTAAATTTCAGAAAAAGAAAAAGAAAAAGAAAAAAAGGTTTTTTTTATTTTATTGAAAAAAATAAATAAATAAATAACAAATTCATTTACTAATTTATTTTCCTGGTCTAAAATTTATTTTCTATTAGAAAACTAAACATTTAAATTTCAAAATATTTTTTACTTAAATCTAAAATGATTAGGTCTTATCATCAATGTAATGTGAAATGATTAAGTCTTCTCATCAATCTACCTTTGTAGGTGGAAATAAATTATTTAATGAATTAATTTTTTACCAAAAACAAATTTAAATTGATTAGGTTTTATCATCAATGTAAAGTGAAATGATTAAGTCTTCTCATCAATCTACCTTCCTTGTGGGAATAAATTATTTAATAAATTAATTGTCTACCAAAAACAATTTTTCTATAGCTTTAAAGTAATCATTAAAAAAAAATTTCCAATCATATCATGATAATATATATAATTACAATTTTTATGTTCTAAACTCAAAAGAAAACTTTAAGGAAAATATTCCAACCCTATCCTAATAATCTATATAACTAAAAAAAATTAAAAAAAAATAAAAAAATCAATTTCTTTCAATATCTAGAATACTAAATGTAAATGTAAATATAAATATAAATATATAATCTAGAATACTAAATGTAAATGTACATGTAAATATAAATATATAATCTAGAATACTAAATGTAAATGTAAATATATATATATAACTAAAATTTTCATATTTTATATAAACTTCACAAAAAAAATTCACAAAATATTACTCTTCCCTAACCACATCTACTCTAGAAAAAGAGATTACAACAAAGCCAAAACAATTTATTTATTCACGGAGAACTAATAATTTATGTATCATCCAATAAGAAAAATGTTATTCTTCCTTTTTAATCAAAAATCAAAATAATAATAATAATAATATGATGAAAAAAAACAAAAACAAATAAAATTAAACATAAAAATATACCCAAAATCTCCAAAAAAAATAAATAAATAAATAAATAAAAATAAATAAAATAACACAAATAGAATACAACCGATAAAACATCTCATTTATATATAAAACATATTATAAATTGAAAAAAAATTATGAATCTTGTTATACATATTTTAATTTTTCCAAATTTCATTTTTAATTATTTCTTAATACATATTTATGATCATTATTCTTATGTAATGTTGTTAGTGTCTTTCTTATATATGTATATGATAAAATGGTTGTAATCTCTTTAAAGCTATTGGAATGTTATTGGATAGTTCGTAAAAATAGATAGTGAGAGAATAGCTAGTGAGTTCATTTTTTTCGTCCAAATATGTGTTGAATTGGATTTAAGTGTAGGTTTCCCAGACAAAATCATCCTAAAAAGGGAGGTAAAGGAACTTCACCAACCTCTAGACTATGAAAACACAACTTTTAGATGCAAAAATTGTCAACGGCCTGGGCATCTTCAGAATGTATGCCCTAAAGGAGTGTCAAGATCCCCGAGCTGTGAAAACCCAACCATGGTTGGCGTGATTCGAAGGTAGCTTCAAATGGAAATAACATGGCAGGCAGTACGAAAGATAACCCTTAGCAAGAAAAGACACATCTTGGTTCTTCAGCCTCCATAGATCTTGTGCATCCCACAGTTGACACGCCTTTGGCTTCAATGGAAAAGATATATCCGATAAGTTCATCAACACTAATTCTGGCTACAACCACTAGGCAAAAAAAAAACCTCGCGAATATGATCCTTCAGATAGTGACAAGGATGTCTCGTACTCTGAGGAGGCAGGAACGATGGAGCTTTCTTTGAAAGATGAAGAAATGGCATGTTCCTCAAATGTAACTGGTAAATTTGTTGGATGAGTAGATGTCCGTAAGAAAAAGGGAAAGAAAGAAAAACCCTTAAACACTTCTAGTGTTTGATATCTTAGTTTATAACACCTGGCACACACTTAGATGGTTGCGCTTTTATTCTGTTTTCAACAATTTATTAATCATTTGACCAAGTCAACACTTTGCTCCAAAAAAAAATCCAATATAATTTTGTTTTTTAAATTTTAATAAACTCAATAATCAAATACATATAAATAAATAAAATTTTCTGTAAAAGATAAATAAAAATTCCTTCTCTTTATTATAACAAAATGTTAAAGTTGTCTATGGCGCTTGGAATTGATGGTGAATGGATGCACTATTAAAGCACTCCTTGTGATAAGTCACTGGTTCAAATCACCCATGAATACTTACCTACCAAAAAAATAACAAAATGTTAAAATGAATACGAACTTATTTTTCAGTAATTATATGTTACCACTATTCATATATAATGTTGTTAGCGCGTTTCCTACATAGTGTTATTAATACATATATGATAAAATGGTAGTAAAAGATAAATGTAAGATCCCTTCTCCGAGATATAACAAAAATGCTAACCTAAAATCATTGATATCTTATTGTTCCTTCAGATCACCAACTTGAAAACATCATTTTATTGCATTAAATCATAAATAATATGAATATTGTAATATTAATTATATGTTTTATTAAAATATGTATAGTTTATTATATTATCATTTAGTTATTATAAATAATTAAATTTAAATAAAAATATTTTGTATTTTACTTTTATTAATTTTATATTTTAACTTTTAAATATTTTATAATAATTTTAATTTTTATAGTGTATTTTAAAAATAAAAGAAAAGTGGCTTTATTTAGATTAATATTGTTTTTAATGTGCAAATAAAACTCTAAATATAACCTAATTAGGATGATGTGAACTTCTGATATACTTAGGGTTTTTATAAAAAGTTAAATTAATATTAAAAAATAAATAGTAATAATAATAATTTCTATTTATATATGTTTAATTGAAAATATTTAGTTTATATATATAATATATAATATTATATTTGAATTTATTAGTCTTTGTAAGTAAATAATATCTTTTCATTTAGGTTAAAATGAAAGTGAATATTTTTGTTTGGGCATGATACTTATTTATTATGTCATTACTTGCGTATACATTTATGATCGGTGGATTTGTATTATTTAATTTGTACATTATTGTTTTTAAGTCATACAAAATTTTAGGTTGGACTTTGGTTTTTGTTTATAAATTTTTATACGACGTCAGCACACTGCCGCATGTCGGGGCATTGGCCTTGAGGGCTGCGGTCAACTACTGTATACGAAATATATGAATATAAATGTGATCCTGTTGTGTACGATTATGTGTGTGATCGTTGCCTGCAAACCACTACATGTTACTCGAAGGACGTCAGTGACAGTACAAAACCAAGTTGCTCACTTAATTCTTGGCCTGGCGTGAAAAGAACCATTGGATTGCGTCCAACTCTTCATTCTGCAGTAGCAGTATCTGTAATAAAAATAATAACACAGACAACAACTCTCTGTTTTGTAGTGGTATTATTTGTAATAAAAATAATAACACGAATGACGAAAGAAAAAGCAACAATCATAATGTCGCTAGGAACATGGAGGCATTTTGTTACAATGAAGGCAATGCAGGGAAGTTTTTGTTTCAACTGGTTACATTTCCATGTGACCCTTTCACTAAGCTCCATGAATCCTTCCAACACCTTGTCGCCTGATTCACTGGACATCGGTTTTGTTCCAAAATTGTCTTAAAGTCTTGCTTAGCTCCATGATTGGATCAATTTTCCTATATTTTATTGCCTTACATAAGGATATGATGTTGACTATAACTCGATAAATGATCAGGTGATCAATTTTAAGCTCAAAAATGAAAGTGCCCAGAAATTCTTGAAACCAATGCAAATCTAAGTGTTCATCACTCTGAATCCAACAACGTATCTTTCACCTCAATCTGACTCCGTATTCTCAAGTTATTGTGTGTTGGCCATTTGGCGAAAGAACTAAAATTTGAGTAGGGCAGTTGACTAGGCCACTGACTAGGATTTTGTACTGCTGAGTCAGTAGGGTGACTATGCAGGGTATGACCTAATGACAGGCTGACACATGGCAAGTTCTGGTTCATTGGTTGATGGTTGAATTTGATTGGTAGTTGCAATTGTGAAGTGGACCTGTCAATGGAGCCACATGACCCAATGGGAAGCTGCCACGTGGCATCCCGGTATTGGTGCAAAAAATTATTATGGCCCAAACTGGCCTCCATGGGGTTCGACCTCATGACCTCATGCCCACAAGTCAAGCGTCTTACTGCTAGGACGTAGGTGTTCATTATTAAACTATGGTGGCACATTTATATTTAAATGGTATATGTTTTGTTGTTTGGGGACGGGGTTGAGGCTAAGCCTTGGCCCCAAGTCACCCCATGCCCACGAGACCGCAGGAAGGGGAGTCGAGGGCTCGAGCTTAGCCCCAGCCAACAATTCTGGCACCGCGATAACCAACCACCAGACCACATTCCAATTCAAAGAGCGGAACGGTTGAAGGGGGCAGACTTTTGGGACCATCCCACAGCCAATTTACCGCATATAACCACACACCATAAGTAGAGGGCTCAACGGAGGTTTTTGCAACTGGTGCAGAGTCTAGGGGATAAGCCATGGGGTCACATGCTATAATAGGACTATGCACTGGCACAGAAGGGCACTTCGATGGTTAGGGTGGGTTGTTGGCCCAACCCTCAACCCTATGTGGCCCATGTGGCCTTGTTTTTTGGATTAAGGGTCTGAGGTTGAATTAACTATCCAACAAAATGCACCGACAGGTAGAAAAATTGTCACTCCATTAGCGAATTTCGGGGTGGATTTGTAACACCAATGAATAGAAGGTTGAATTTGTAGGATGGTTAACAATGAAGTTTAGGGGAGAGCTTAGGAGCTCATATCTTTTTTATTTTTTGACCAAATTGAGCTCAAAAAGAGTGCACTTAGGGGTATTTTGGATGTTATGAATCCATTAGTAATCTCTAATTTCTGATTTTTCAGAACATCTACAGAGTATTTTTGCAGGTTAGAGACTAAAGGTGTATGGATCAGTCAGGGTTTGTGAGTAGTTATAGAAGGTATTTGGGCATGGATAAGACCTTTTAGAGGTATTCTCACTTCCAGAAGTCTATTGCATCAACTGTAACCAACAGGGTTCAGTTTAGGTTCAACTTCTCTTAACATGAAGTTTTGTTTATGTGCTTCAATGTGGAATTGAAGTGTTCACATACTCTTTTTAGCTCATTTCAGTTGAAGTATGTCATCTTTTTTGGAGATTCTTTGAGTTATTGATTTTGGGAGAGTTCTTTGTAGGAGAACATTACCTTATAGGGGTAATATCCACATATTTACCTGCAGCAAAAATTTATGTACTTCATTTGATATTGAATATGAGTGATCTAGTCATGTTGAAAGGCACGTAGATGTAGCTCAAGAGGGGTGAACCCGATCAACAAACCTTTCGTCTTGCTCTTCATTATGCTTGCATGGATTATGTGTTGTTATGTTCACTATGTTAAGTTACATATGAAGACTAATTCATGATTTGAAGAGACATTGGAAAAACCTGTTGTTTCAAGACCCATTTTTAACCTTGCAAAGCGTTAACACGGTCCTAATTTTTGTTTTATTTGATTTTGGAAAAGAGGAAGAAATCACCTAATCCAATTTCAGATCAGTTTGGTATCAAAGCACCAGTTGACCAAGTTGCAAGAATGGGCAGCAAAAAGAGTCTTCAAGAGCTAGAGGAGAATAATTTGGCTCTTCGGATGGAGAACATAGAATTGAGAAGGATGTTAGAGATAGCTGAAGAGGAGAAGAGACACATGCACTTTGTTTTGCAGCAAGTGCTTGATGAGAAAGTTGCAAAAAGTTCTACTCCTGTACCAGCAAGAGAAACCTAGTATGTGGGCATGGTTCAAATAATGATTTTGGACCATATGTGGAAGATGTTGCATGTGCATTTTTCAAACATCTTCAAGAAGCACACCATATGCCAGTGGATAAGAGTGGGTGGCTAGAGTCATCTACAAGTTGGCCATCATTGTCATCATCAAAAGCTGAAAAGATGAATGACAAGTTTAAGGAGGTAATTAGCATCTCAAGTACCACTCCTTCCATTTATATGCATAACAACTCTTTTGCAGCGTTCGAGCAACATACCAAATGTATAGGTATGAAGTTGTTTTCCAAGATTGGGATATGAAGGTGGAGGCCTCAACATAAATGGCCAAGGTATTACCAATCCAATTATGGTTGAGGAGAGACTGAAGTATATGGGTTTGGGATATGGTCGAAAAGAGTTTGGAGAATGCTCCAAATGACTTGAGGTACATCAACCATCTGAGCATGATATGTCGCCACCTTACGAAAACCGTAGAAGCCGCAACTCTAGAGACATGTATAAATCTCAAGAGTGTTTTCCAATGCATGGAAATTTTGAATACTTGTGGAACCAATTGCCTTGTACATTTTGTGATGCACTTGACCATTATGTGGTTGTATGTAAGCAACGTATGATAATGGTTAAAATAATCAACCAAATTTTAGGCATCAAGCATAATGACTCTTTTTCGCATGAGAAAACTTTTATGCCAACAAACAAGAGGAAGTTCTTATGTACTCATTGCAAGGTGCATGGACATGACATTGAACGATGTTGGAAGTTACATCCAGAGCTTCGTTCAAAGAAAGGTAAAGATATTATGCTACATAATGCAAGGGAAACAAGAGGTGGCAAAGAGGACTCACAACAATCCTAAGCGACCTTCAAGACAAAGATGATGCAAGAAGAGAACCCATAAGCCTAGGAGAGGAAAAGTTTGGGTAGACTTATTGTAAAAGTTGTTTTGTAAATTTTGTAATTACTTGTTGTCATTACCTGTTTAGGTACTTTTGTAAAGTGAACAATCATTGTCACTATGTTCAACAAGTAGATGTTTTTCATTGATGTATGTATTGGCTTGTTATAGTCCACATGTTCAAGGACTTTTGTGAATGTACAATATTGTCGTTCAAAGTTGTCTACAAGTTTGTCATATGTTCACCGATACAAGTATTCGATTTGAAACTTGTGTGAATAGAATCTTTGTTTTCAAGATTGTATAAGATGACTATGTATTGTAGGCAAGGTCAATCATATCATGGAAAATTTTGCAGCAGTGTACTTTGTTGGAAATAATACTGAGAGGGGTGGGGGGAATGAATCAGTGTTAGCAAATCAATAACTTTTTCATTTCCATAATGAGATTCATATACGCTACTTCAGTTAAGGGAACTCGTGTGTATACGCAATTGCGTTTAATGCAACTAGCGTATATCCAGCAAACTTATGATTCAGTTAATTCATCATATGTTGATCTTCAATCAATGCATCAGAACTTCATTAACCATATAAATAGTAACCAGGTGCAGTAAAAACAGAACAGATCATCACACATAAGAAACACACATGAACCCCATGATATAAGGTGGAAACCTAATGTGGGACAAAAACCACCTACTGTCGTCTTCCTTTAATATAAGAAAACATGTTTACAATCTTGCACTGGCGCAGACTCATACCAGTACGCAGGCACCCACCTGCAGAAGGCTACAACCCTCTCGCGTTTTCTAGCTACTACTAGAAGGGAGCTCCAACCCCCTGGCTCTTGCACTGGCCAATATGTTTACCATTACATAGGCGCTGGCCTACAGAAGGCCACGACCTTCTCTCTTCCTCCAGGGACCACGTTTCATAAATTTTCAGACTGGATACTCCTGGATCACAACACCATAACATGAAGGCCACATTTCATCCAATTTTCATACTGGACCCATCAACAATATTGAAGCTCAAAATCAATCACCACTGCAATACAACCATTGCATCAACCAATCATTAAATTCTGAATCACCCAATATTGAATCACTAAAGACCTGCACCAAAACACAGAACTCTGCAACAACCACTAGAACCATTTGCAAATTCAGATATCATATTTCATGATGTATACGCTACTCTGATGAACTGAACCAGCATGTATACGCGCTTTTACCAAAGCGAACCCGCGTACAGATCTGCAAATTCTAATTTATAAACTTCACAGCTATTTCAGTATTCAGTCATACCCAGATCATAACATTTGCAGAATAAACATGTGTCAGTAATTCAAATCTAGTCTATCCATTATCAAACCACATAATGATAAAAAATTCCAAGCCTTAAGATCTCGATCCATCATACATCATCATCCACATAGGTGCATCCTTGGTTTAGATCAAGCAAAGCATCACAAACCCATAACCTGCATACTAGATCTCACACTTCATCAGATATTCAATACTTGCACACCCTGGCCTAATGATCTTCTCCTCCTTTTATAGTTTTAGGTCTTTCTCAATACCATGGTCCAAAACCACTTAGGAACAATACCTGGGACCAAATATCTGGGGTCAATACTTCGAACCAGATACCTTGTACCAATACCATGGATCACAATACCATGGACCAAATACCTTGGACCAAAACTTAGTTTTCTAAGATATACACGCATTTCCTTCTGTGAAAGTGCGTGTGTACGTTATACGCTGCTTTTGGTCTATTAACCCGCGTGTATATGCTCCTTTGTCAAGGTGAACCTGCATATACCTCTTTCTGATCATTAATTCTTTGCTCTTGACCTACTACACTATGATCTGTCATCTGAGCGAGTTTCCATCAAGGATAACACCTGTATCATAATGCCAACAATCTCCCCCTTTGGACTTGATGGCAACAACAACACCAAGTCACTCTCCCCCTTTGACATCAAGGGCAAAGGGCATACCAAGATATTTTATCCCTTTGATATACATTATGTTGTCCATACTCCCCCTGAGTACATGCTGAAATATCTGATTGAGCTCCCCCTTTGTATATGCTAAGATGTACCAATCCTTCCATGCTCCTTTTGAGCACATGTTGAATTCTCTGATCGAACTCCCCCCTTTGTACATGCTAAGATGTACTAAACCATCCTTGCTCCCCCTGAGCACACGCAGAGTCTGAAAAAATATTTTTCAAAAGAATAACATGGCTCTACAACTCAACGAAGTGAATATGACCTTCCTATCACCAATGACTCATACATACATCAATCTCCCAACCAAGTGGGGATACACCATTTTGACTCATCCACCCAACCAAGTGGGGATATACCAAATGTTTATACATGACTGAAAATAGAAATTATTACATCATCCTTCCCATGCAAAGTGGGGTTACAAATTACATCATATGACTCATGGGTCTTTAAAAGATATACATGACATTTAGACCAAAGACCTAAACAAGACCATGATAGTCATCAACAACTATCATACACCATATATGATCTGCACCATTAGCATCTGTCAGCAACATCTGTAGCCTGCAATACCATTCTCTTGACCAACCAAAAATAAGTATAGCAAGATGTATCATTTAGCCACATAAGCATCATCACCAAAGACTTCTAACCATAATGCCAACAATGCATTATTTGAAGCATATGCTCCCCCTGAACCTGTTCCATTTGTTCATTGTCAGATTTGATCATGCATATATTAGAAAGAAGTATCAAGGCATCATCATCAATCAGATATACATCAAGTTAACTTGTGAGGATCAAAAACACTTCTAAATAACATCTTATGAGTACCAACACATTTCCACACATCATCAATAGATTGTAACCATCATCAAACAGAGCAAATAATTGTTTGAACCATATCAGACCCTTTTTCTTGAGTTTGTCCCACTGCTTTTCCTCAAACCAACATATACGCGACTGTGTAGCTTTGAACTCGTGTATATACGCAACTTGTCTTCATGAAACCTACGTATGAGATTTAGAACACTGAAGTTTCACACTTTCAGCTCCCTCTGAGTCTGTCATGTCTGTATACTCTGCTATGCCACATCTTTCTAACTGTACTTCCTTCTTCTTCCATATCTTCGACTATGATGATGTTTTCTCCTTTTGGTATGGTTCCCAAAATCTTCTCCTGCATTCCTTTGCTATGTGTCCAAACTTGTTACATGCATAACATCTTACATGTTTCATATTCCTTCTGTAGCAGTCAATGGCTTTGTGACCAAACATATTGCAAGAAAAACAATATCCCTTGAAGTACCTGGAATGTGATGATATTTCTGTGTGACTGTCTTGCACCATTCCACTTCTGCATCTCACTACAACATGTCCAAGATTATGACATACATAACAATCAACATTATTCATCTGAGAAAATAACTGACTATCATTTCCATAGTTTGGAGTAAAATATTTTCTTTGACGGATTTCTTTCCTTGGTTGTTGATGTGGTTGACCTCTTATCTCCTTGTTGAGCATTTCAGGTTTTGTATTAGAGTTCCTTGCCTCACCCTGTGAGCTAGATTCACCTTCAACAGATTCATAAAAACCTAGACCAGTTTTGATAGCAGGAGATCTTTGACTACTAAGAATATCATCCAGAATCTTAGTACTGTCTTGAAATCGTAACAGTTTATCATTTTCTTCTAATTTACCTTTTAAGATATTTACCTCAACCTGATATTGCTCTTCCTTTTCCAGATGTTTCTTCTTCAAGAATTTTGTAGCCTTTCTTCCTTCGTCCACTTGTTGCCTTAGTTTGAGAATCTTGTTTTCTTGTTCTTTTTCTGCTTCATTCTTCTTTAATGATATCACTTCATCCTGCAGCATTTGATGTACTTTGAAGGCACATTCCAGCTAAGCTTTTAATCTGGTAACTTCTTCTTTGAGGGCACACTTCCTTTTGTTAAATAGATCTTGTTGATCTATGATTTTATCTGATGCTTCATTTGCTTGTTCATTTTCAATCTGAGGTGATTCAAAATCTGAATACTTTCTTCCACCTAATGACATGCTGTCATTGTTCCTTTGAGTTGTCTTCTTCTGACGCACTTTCTTTCCCATTGTTCTACGGATCTCCTTCAAGCGATCAAGCTTATACCAAAGGACCTACTCTGATACCAATTGTTGGAAATAATATTGAGAGGGCGGGGGGGTGAATCAGTATTAGCAAATCACTATTTTTTTCATTTCCATAATCTAGTTCAATATACGCTACTTCAGTTAAGGGAACTCGTGTGTATATGCAACTGTGTTTAATACAACTAGCGTATATCCAACAAACTTATGATTCAGGTAATTCATCATATGTTGATCTTTAATCAGTGCATCATAACTTCATTAACCATATAAACAGTAACCAGGTGCAGTAAAAATAGATTAGATCATCACACATAAGAAACACACATGAACCCCATGATATAAGGTGGAAACCCAATAAGGGACAAAAACCACCTACTGCTGTCTTCATTTAATATAAGAAAACCTGTTTACAATCTTGTACTGGTGCATACTCATACCAGTACGCAGGCACCCACCTGTACAAGGCTACAACCCTATCTCGTTTTCCAGCTGCCACTGGAAGGGAGCTCCAACCCCTTAGCTCTTGTACTGGTCGATATTTTTACCATTATGTATGCACTAGCCTACAGAAGGCTACAACCTTCTCTCTTCCTCCAGGGACCACGTTTCATAAATTTTCAAACTGGATACTCCTAGATCACAACACCATAATATGAAGGCCACGTTTCATCCAATTTCATACTGGACCCATCAAAAACATTGAAGCTCAAAATAAATCACCAATGCAATACAACCATTGCATCAACCAATCATTAAATTCTAAATCACCCAATACTGAATCACTGAAGACCTATCACCAGAAAATAGAGCAGAACCTAGAACTCTACAACAACCACTAGAACCATCTGCAAATTCAGATATCATATTTCATGATGTATACGCTACTCTAATGAACTGAACCAGCGTGTATATGTGTTTTTACCAAAGCGAACCCGCGTACAGATCTGCAAATTCTAATTTATAAACTTCACAGCTATTTCAGTATTCAGTCATACCCAGATCATAACATTTGCAGAATAAACATGCGTCAGTAATTCAGGTCTAGTTTATCCATGATCAAACCACATAATGATAAAACATTCCAAGCCTTAAGATCCCGATCCATCATCCATCATCATCCACATAGGTGCATCCTTGGTTCAGATCAAGAAAAGCATCACAAACCCATAACCTACATACTGGATCTCACACTTCATCAGATATTCAATACTTGCACACCTTGGCCTAATGATCTTCTCCTCCTTTTATAGTTTTAGGCCTTTCTCAATACCATGGTCCAAAACCACTTAGGACCAATACCTTGGGCCAAATACCTGGGGTCAATACTTCGGACCAGATACCTTGGACCAATACCATGGATCACAATACCATGGACTAAATACATTGGACCAAAACTTAGTTTTCCAAGATATACGCGCCTTTCCTTCTGTGAAAGTCCATGTGTACGTTATATGCTGCTTTTAGTCTATTAATCCGCGTGTATGTGCTTCTTTGTCAAGTTGAACCTGCGTATACCTCTTTCTGATCATTGATTCTTTGCTCTTGACCTGTTGCACTATGAACTGTTGTCTGAGTGAGTTGCCATCAAGGACAACACCTGTATCATAATGCCAACATACTTTTTATGTACAAGCTCAACTTGAAGATGTTAAAGCAAGTTTATTTTGCTTATGAATTCCTATATGGAGTCAAGTTTTTCTTCAACAGTTTAAACTTCAAGATGAAGTGTTTTTGGATCCGTGCAATGATGAGTGTAATGAGAATTTTCAGATTTCACTCATCAGTGTTTTGTTCCTGCAACAACGATAAGAATGTTGGCTTAATTATTAACAGGACAACAAGTCTTCATCAAGATGATAAGTGAAGTGCCTTAATTGGGGCTTGAAGGGTACCAATTGAAAATTTTGCATTTTGGACCTCGTGGGGCACCAAATGACCATGTCCCAAGTTTTAAGGGGCTTAACCGACGGGGGCGGGCGTTAAGGCCCAACCCTCTACCCTATGTGGCCCATGTGGCATTGTTTTTCGGATTGAGGGGTCTAAGGCTGAATTAACTATCCAACAGAATGCACCGGTGGGTAGCGAAATTATCGCTCTGTTAGCGAATTTCAGGGTAGATTTGTAGTACCAATAGACATAAGGTCGAGTTTATAGGATGGTTAACATTGAAGGTCATGGGAGAGCTTAGGAGCTCATACCGTTTTCAATTTTTTACGAAATTAAGCTAAAAAAGAATGCACTTAGGGGTTTCTTGGATTCTCATAATCCATTGGTAACCTCTAATCTCTAATATGAGCACATCTACAAAGTCTTTTTGCAGGTTTGAGACTAAAGGTGTATGGATCAGTTAGGGTTTGTAAGTAGTTCTAGAAGGTATTTGTGCATGGAGAAGACCTTGTAGAGGTATTCTCACTTCGAGAAGTCTACTGCAATAACTGTAACCAATAGGGTTCAGTTCAGGTTCAACTTCTCTTAACATGAAGTTTTGTTTATGTGCTTCAATGTGGAATTGAAGTGTTCACATACTCTTTTTAGCTCATTTCAGTTGAAGTATTTCATCTTTGTAGGAGATGCTTTGTGTTGTTGCTATTTGCGAGAGTTCTTTGTAGGAGAACATTACCTTGTAGGGTTAATATCCACATATTTACATGCAACAAACATGTATGTACCTCATTTGATATTGAATATGAGTGGTCTGGTCATGTTGACAAGCCTAGAGAGGTAGCCCAGGAGGGGTGAACTCCATCAACAAACATTTTTTCTTGCTCTTCATTATGCTTGCATGGATTATGTGTTGTTATGTTCACTATGTTAAGTTACATATGAAGACTAATTCATGATTTGAAGAGACATTGGAAAAACCTGTTGTTTCAAGGCCCATTTTTTAACCTTGCAAAGCATTGAAACAGTCCTAATTTTTGTTTTATTTGATTTTTGAAAAGAGGAAGAAATCACCTAATCCAATTTCAGATCAATAAACCAGTGTGTCATCTAATATACATTGTACTACTAGGAGGACCAACCCTTCCGATTGTATTTGTTAATAGCGTGTACTGAAAATTTGAATGGTTAAACTAAATCATCCCATGAGAATTAGTGAAAAGAAATCTCTTTTGAATAGCTCAACCCTCACAATAATGTCAGCAAGGGTTTTTTAATTATATCTATCCAACCATCCATGTCATTTGGACACCCTGTCCTTACCATGCTTGTTTAATGTCTTCCATCAACCCTTGCACTTTTTGTGACCCTCTTGTCTAACATTGTCATTTCTAGTTTGGGAGTGTATATCTAGGTCTAGCAGGTATGATTTCCCCCACTGTTTCCTTTCACAAGTGGAAAATATTAAATGTTACTGTTCTGTTCAAACCCTGCAAATAAGACTTTCAAAGCTTCCTGCACCATCCGCACTGATCAAAAATGAAACTATTTGAAGAAAGAGGGGTAAGCTTAGGTGTTTATAACATGACAATTTTAATAACATGATTTTTAAGATTTACTTATTGTTATTTTTTAAAGTTTGTATCATGTGCTTTTATGTGCCCCACACGTTTTTTGGGTGTGTTTATTGTATTTTTATTTGAAATCACTGTTTTTTTTTCATTGTTTTATGGATATGAAATACCTGGAAATGTTTCCCTCCTTTTTGTACTTGTTTACATATTGAGACATTTTGAGGCAGATAATTTCCAAAATTTTATGAATTGATTATCTGCAATTTCTGCATTGTCTTCTTCAAATTCAGCACTGGGCTTCTACTTGGATATTTTCTTCTAGATTTTGCCTGTAATCCTGTATTAAAAGACTAATAAAGCATGTCTTGAATTTTTTCTATGGCCACTCGTCATTGATTTCTTGACATTCTTTTACTTGCCTTTTGTGCAGGAAATTCAAAACTGTGTAATGTCTTTAAACTACACTGGTTGTGTGATTGAGATCAAATATGTAGATGCTCAAGATATGTTGAATGGTGGGGTATTGGTTATGGTCAATGGCTCGAGTCAAATAAAGGACAGGGATATCAAAAATATGTTTTTTTAGAAAAAATTTCTTGACCTTGAGAGCAAGGCTACTATGTCCTAAATGACACTTTTATATTCTTTAAGGATGATTCTTATGTAGAAAAACAAGTTGACCTTGGTATAAATGGTGGTGATCATGAATACCATTTGAATTCCACTTCACCTCTTCCTGAACTAGGTATATCCATTTTCTGAGACAATGGTTTGATCTTAGTATCATTATATCCTCCTTCTTCTGGTATGATGGTGTTTTCTTAGTAGCATTATTACCAACTAATTATGTTTCATTAATTTAACATTGTTAATCTAGTGACATTAAGGCAGTTTTATCATTTATGGCTACATAATAATGATTCTCATATTGCAACACTAGAACCATGTTCTCTTGTCGCTGCTGAAATGAAAATAGAGTTTACAACTACTTCTCATGTTGAAATTGAAGCTATTGCTGACTATGAAGTTTTTGAGCCACACGAAATACCTATCATTGAAGATAAATTGGATGAAAACCCAATTGAAGTCTCAGTGGTAACATCTTCAGTTGTAACAACTTTTGAAGCTGCTTCATCTCCTGCTCCAGTTGAAGAACCTTTAGGGGAAGCTCCCAAGCACACTTATGCCTCCATTGTACGTTTAGAAATTAATATCGATTTTCTATTATTATTGAATTTCCATTTGTTCTACTGTAAATTTGTAATTAATTTATTTGATTACAATCAGTTTGTAGTGTTTTAGAGATTCTAACTTCTCAGCATTTCTGATTGTGTGAAATTGTTTAAATTCAAAGCTTCGGATTCCTAAGGGCCCTTCTACCGCTACACCTACAAATAAGGTCGTTGTTGTAGTTTCAGAATGACAACCTGCACCACATGCCACACAACGACAACCACCTCAATTACCTTTAGGTTCAACAATAATTGACGAAGTGCATCCCAATGGGTCTGATGACATTGTTGGCTCTTAAAATGAAGGTTTGTTATTTTTATATGTAGTTCTACATAACTTACAGTTAGGTTGAGAAACATTTGTTATTTTTAATCTTCACTAAATAAACTCTAAACTCATTAAATGTTTTACTCATGTTTTGTTGACCCTTTATTGCTTTTTCTATTGATGGAAGATCAATATACATAAGGAATCTCTCTTCTACTGTCACCTCTTCTGAATTAGAAATGGAGTTTAGAAATTTTGGGAAAATTAGACCCGGAGGGGTCAGTGTGGTTAACCCGAAGGTGGGGACTGACATTGTCTCTTTTTAAAGTTTTGTAGGGCGACTTGTTTAGTAGAATAATTGCTTCCATTCTCTCTGATTGTTCATCTATATGACCTGACCCAGATTATGTCTAATTGTACTTTTATAGGATACGAGAGTTTTTTATGCCTTTATTTATGGTAACAAGTAAACTTTATTTGTGTTAATCCTCTTTATTGTTGAAGACTTGATAATCTAAAAAGAATTTCATTTTCTATGTTGTTACCATCATTTCTTAAAATGTGAAAGCTATGAAGAGTGCAAAAAGGAAAGGTAATTGATAAACATTCTGTAACATTTTTTATTTTCAAATTTCAACAGATAGCATAGGAGAGGGAACTTTCAGTGGGGCCAGAGGATGGGGGTTTTGGCATGCCATATGAATTGATGTATGGGTGTGCATGATTTCTATGGGCTGCATTGTTCATTAAAAAATATCTTGGTGATGAAACAATACCTTGGAGTGTGTTGGTCAATATTTTATTCATTCAGTTTTCAATTGTGAAATCATAGAGCTCAATCTCGTGGTGAATTATTTTGAAATGGGTTAGCGAGTTGAAATGATTACTAGGTCACATTCTCCTAAGCCACTAAGGCATTTCACTTAGCCACACTGTATAGACCTGGAGGTTTATATCAAAAGTAAATAGATATGACAAGGACACATGCACCTTGTATAATCTGTGGGAGTTGCTCATTGTCTCTGCCTGGTCTGATTTACCAATGTTCAATTCTTTGGTTTCAGAGCCCAATTGTGGATGTTGCATTAGCTAGTGGAATAACGGGTGCATCCCATACACCTTTCCCCCTATTGTATCAATGGCATGGGATGGGGTACTAGGGGGTTGTACATGGGTTCGCTGGAATAATGCATGTCCTTCTTCATTTTCCACTAAATAAAGAAGATGCAGATGATGTTAAGGGAACATTACTTTACATGATTACAAAACGTTTCCTAGAGTCAAGAAACTTCCCATCAAGTGAAGGTAATACGAGGGACAAGCTTGTGCAATGGTTCCATGGTGCACCTGGTATTGCAATGTCTCTTTGCAAGGAAACACAAGCACGACTTGAAATTAATCGTTAAGACTACATAATTAGTTAAGGATGTGGCTCATAAAATATGTAGTCTACTTTTATCTACCTCTGTCATTTTAATATGATTTTACATTGAGAAAGAGTTAAAGGTTCATTTTTAGATTTTTCTCTTTGTGTATTCAGATTAAAAGGCCTTTTCTTTTTATCAGGTACTTCCAGGGGAACCTGTCTTTCGTCAAGCTGCAATTGAGGCCGGTGAATCAGTATGGAGGAATGTTCTTCTCAAAAAAATTGGACTATGACATGGTGTTAGTGGAAATTCTTACACATTTCTTGCCCTTTATCGTTTAACAAAAGAAGAACTATATCTTAATCGAGCAAAGGCATTCATTGGATTCCTTTATAACAATGGGAGGAGACTTATTGCAAATGGTCAGATGCATGGTGGAAATCATTCATACTCTTTTTTTGAAGGCTTGGCAGGGACTACATGCTTATACTTTGATATGGTGAAGCCTGAGTAGTCAAGGTTTCTTGGTTTTGAGTTGTAAAAAATGGGTTTGTTTATTTATAATTTGAGGAGTTTAAAGGGATTGTAAATTTCCATGTTACAGTTGCACCAACCATATGAGATTTATATGCCCACTACCTCAATAACCTTTCCTTAGAGGGGTATACCACATACAAGATGCGTATAGATATATTATTTCTCTGCAACATTTCCCCTTGTAGCATATTTGTTGAGTGATACTGTAAAGACCTGCTGATGTATGTTGCTTGATAGTGTTTTTGTGACCACTGTAGTCGCCCGTCAGAGTTCATCATCAATCCCTGTTAAATTTTGTAGCTTGAAATGTTTAATTAAAGCTCTATTTTCTTACAGTTACAACAACCGTGAGATTTTTCAAATGTGCGTCCAAAAGTTAATTAATTTTATATAAGGCTATGGCCCACATGAGGTCCGAGGTCAATTTGTCTTCCTTAAATCTCCACCTTACACACTCAGATTGATAGTTACCCAACTTCACCAACAACTCACAGGTCAAATTTTGAAGTAGTTTATTAATTATGGGAAAGGTTGGTCGTTGTGCATATGTAATATATTGCTTTGTTAATTTCATCTTCCCAAGTTGAGACATTGAATCCACTTACATTTTTAACTCAACTCACCCAACAGGAAATTAAAGAAGAAAAACAAATAGATGTTGACGATAGGGGAACGTTGATGGTGTTGGCTTAAGAGTCTTTGTAAGCATGCTCGAGCATGCACATCTATTTTTTTTTTTTTATGGCCCCTGCTGAAAACAAATTGAAGATTGGCTCTGACTATGAAGTTGGAGGTTAGCCTTGCCCTGTTTTTTCTTCCACTTCACACACTTCGATTACATATGACACCTGACTTCGCCGACCAAAATTTTAATAGCATATGCATTGGAATCACAGCGACCCTCCCTTCGCACTCAACATAAACAGTAAATTTGACGAGTGAAAAACATTTATATTATTAATTACTTTTTAATTAATAATATTAATAATATTAATAATAATAATTTAAATAAATTTATAATGAAGTAAATTTCTAAATTAAGCAATGAGTTGTTTTATATTCATTAAAATACCAATATAATAAGTATTTATGAAAAGAAAATTTCCACTTATTCATATAAATTAAAAACACCATGTCATGGAATTGAATATAAACCAATCACAATGAATTCGCCAATTTTTTTATGGGGGGTGTTTTAATATTTTAAAAGTTCTTTGCTCGAGATCGTTGGATATTTTGGCGGGGTGAACTTTGGATCTTCGCAGCTCCATAAGATTCGTTAGCATTTGAATACATGAAAGGGAAAAAACTGATTTCTATTTGAATTTGGGGTAAAAATAATTTTTACAATCTATCGATGCATCTTTACCTTTTCAAATTTTGCACATCCAGAGTGCTCTATGTGTTTGGCTTTTAACGGGATCCATGGTAGATCAATCGCATAATTTTAATAACACATTACCATTTAAAATGTCATCAATGCATTACTTGAGGTAGTGAATATGGCTATGCATAAGGAAATTTATTCTGTTTTTATTTGTAATCACAGGTTGGGAAGTGAAATGTCCAAGTTCAGAGTTGAGCTTTCGGGCTAAACTCCGGCGTATAGGACTAATCAAGTTCAAGGAAGTTGGGCTCGTTGTTTACATGAGGATATGAGACCCCAACTAAGACTATTCGAAAGTCGAGCTTCTGAGTTATGTTGATCATGTTTGTGTGAGGATGTAAGACCTTGATCTCAACTAGTCTTTAATAACGTACAAGTTAGTCATACTTTTTTGACTTCTTCACTTATTATTTGAATAAAACGAACACTAATGTATCATACATATATTTATAAAATCTAAATTTTATTTAAGTTAATATAAAATTCGATAAAATCAATCTTTTATATGGATTCTAAATTATATAAAATGTAATTGCCTATGGAAATTTCTAATTTTATAAATTTGTTTAACCAATTTAAATAATTTTATTCCTAATATTAGTTTTGAGAATTGAATCATGTTGAAAAGATAATAATCAATTCTTCTTAATTTAAAGTAAGCTCAAAACTTATGTTCACGTAATAAAGTAATAACTCAAGTTAGTAATGAAGTAAACTTATGTGAAGTAATGAATGAAATGTTAGTTTTATAACATCATTAGAATGTTTAAGTCACTGATTTGGAGAAGTTGCAAAAAGTAAAGTAAGATGCAATTTTGTTTATTAATTTAAAAGATAATACAATTTCAAGTTTTAAGATATTTGAAAAATAAAATTTTATTAACAAACAAATAAAAACAAGTTAAAAGCCTTTATTAAAAACTTGAAATAAATAACTTCTATTAAAAACTTTAAAATAATATTTTTTAATAAATATATTGATAATAAATTTTATTAATAAAAAGTTGTTTTATTTCAAATAATTTCATTTTCCCAGATATTATTTCAACTAAATAAATTAAAATCATACAATTCATATATTCAAATAAATTGACATGCGACTTCCTTCCTAGCTTTCATTAAAATCAATTTTTAAAATTTGTTTTTACTAAATTATTATTTTTTAAATAGTTATTTAAACATGTAGAAGTATTAATTTCATTATTTTTCTTATTTTATAAAATGTGTTTTTTTTTCTTTTCTTTCTAATAAGAAAGAGAAAAAACAAAAACAAAAACAAAACTTTTAAGAATTAATAATCGATAATTAATTTAAATTATTACTAATCTAATTATTTCTTTGACTAAATTGTTATATTTTTAACCAAAAACTAGATATTAAGGTTAGTTTTGATTAAATAATATTATAATCCTAATGACTAATTGTGGAACTTGATGCATCTGGCTGCTATTTAATTTCATTGATAGATCGGTTTTCTGAACTTGTAGCTGAAAATAAACCTCATCAGTAGGTTCAAAATGTTGACCATAAAACATTGCCAATATCATTTATATGAAAGCAAACTTTAAAAAACAAAACTTTGTTTATTTATTTAATGAATTTATAAATGAAAATGCTCTGCATTCATTTTGTATGAAGATAAACACACAATTTATTAACTTAATTCTAATCTAATATAAAATTCAATAACAAATCATCTTGTGTTAAGTTGTTGCAAAGAATTTGTTAAATTTATAGGTTATTAGGCCTTAAGATTTATAGTTATTAATAGCCTCCCAATGAAGCTTTTCAAATGCCTTATAAGTTTAAATGTAACAACTTTTTGTTTTAATGTTACTCACCTTCGAAAGACTTCATTACAAAAATGCTAATCAAAATATAAATAACAAGAAAGAGGTCAAGAATGCTAATTAAAATATAAATAGCAAGAAAGAGGTCAAGAATGCTAACCCATTCATACCATGAAAATCTATTTCAACCAGAAAAGCATCACCACAAAGACAAAAAAAAAATTCCATGGTTGAAGTTTACAAAGCCTCATAAGAAAGTCAAAGTTGTGCCTATGTTGCCACATTCAAACTCTACATGTATTCTTAATATGCACACTATCGAGGAGTAGAGCTCTAAAGGCTTCGACTATAATTGAAATGCCTCACATCTCAAGGTGAGCCAATACTGATATTAAACCTATTCCTTCAAGAAACTACCATGTGACGGTTGTAGCCTACTAAGGATTAGTCCACATGTGAAACTACCATGTGATGGTTGTAGCCTACTAAGGATTAGTCAAATTCCAAGTAAGAAAATGAAAATGAATGAGAGAATTGTTTCTTCTTTGATAATGTTGTATTAAGTTTATTTCTTAAATATATATGCCTTTAATTATATAAATTAGTTTTCAATTGATTTCATGTAAAGTACCTACCTATGTTATTAGTCCCTATCAAAGGTAGTATGGCACTAGGCATTACTTTTAGTTCGACCATATATTTCTTACACAATTTTGAATTATATATATATATTCAATTTTCAATTTCATTAGATAATATAAGTTTGAGGTTTTATTGTTGGCTTCGATTTTTCTGATATATATTTCTTATAGAAAATTTTAGATTGACCTAAGTCTTCTCATCAAATAATTTATATGCTCGAGAAACACTTAGGTTAATATTTTTACATGATTGAAAATACTTAGGTTAATGTAGGTTAATCTTTAAGTTTCTCAAAAAATGTCTAACTAGGTACATCTTTAATTTGTTAGTTGTTTCACATTTTTCATTCATTGCTTCTGTCCAATTCACTACTTTACTGCTTTTGTCGAATCCACCGCTTGCTCAACCACACCACTTCTACCTACCACTATTCATCTTTCTCATGATATGTGTTGGAGAGGTAAATCCCCTCTACGGATAGAGGCGATCCCTACTAGCCCAGCAAGGGTCTAGCAACAATCAATCAATGCTATTATGCATGCTCCTAATTACAATTACACAAGAGGTAAAGAGCACCTACTTGGATTCCAGCGTTGTTGTTTGATGAAGAGATGCTGCCTTCGCTCCTTCACTTTGGCTGGTCACAATCCTCCGCGATCCCCGCGAATAGATACCTGCACACATGAAGAGGAAACAAACGCAAGCGTGAAATCTAGTAAAAGCAACCATACATCAGTCAGAAAAGATGTAATTCACATTTAACCATTGCATAGACAAATGAGAATGGAACAATAATAGCAGTCATCTATTATTAATCAAGACAGAGAAGAGTACAACCAAATGTTTTGACGTCGGTATCCTTCTCAGGAGGGGCCAGTCAGCAAGCGTCTCAAGCATTCACCTTTGGAAATGATTCTCCCAAGACAAGAAACTCTCTCTCACACAAGCAACACAAAACAACCTTCCCTAAGCTATCAATCACTTCCACACTTAGCACACCAAATACCTATAGTAGCAGCAATCTGAGCACTATAAGCTCTACACAATCCAAGCTATTCCAAACTAGCTGCTCATGGTAATGGTGGAAGTTTATATAGGAGAAGGAGCCTCCTAAAAGGGTGGAAGGATGAGCTTATCCTTGAGGGAAGTGGTTGCAAAGGGTCGAACAGACATGCCATAGAAGGGAGTCGATACTCACAAAGCCAACAACCAAACCTGGAGTTATCTGGAAGGCTGGCTGTTGGAACAAATTCGCCCAAACAGGATCAGCGCGGATTATAAGGTAACTGACGCGCTGACGTCGCGCCTCAATAACTGGGAAAGTCATGTCAGCGTGACCCAATACAAAGGAGAGGTGCGCTGGCTCATAAAATGCGACCAGCGCGGAAAAGTGATGTGCTTCCGCGCTGGCAGCGCACTGAATACACTACGAGCCGCCAGTCAGCGCGGATATTTTAGAAACAGACGCGCTGATGAGGAAAACTTTGGAAAAGTGGGTTTTGGGCCAGTTCAGAAGGCATGAACTTGATTATTGTGAATTCTTGACACAGTAAGGTGACTGACAGGGAGACAGTGACAAATTACTGTGTAACAGATGCCCCCTAAAGCATGAAGACCGAGAGAGTGAGAGGGGTGAAATGCTTTACGACACTCGCCGAACTGGAACACCACCAGGAAGGACCGAATATCTCTGATAATCAAGTACATGCAGTCTAGGCATGGGCGCAGCCATCCAAAAGACATGCGAAAAGGTCTGTGGAATGGACGCAGCCACCCAGCTAAAGAGACCAGAATAATGATAAGGCATGGTCGCAGCCATCCATGAAGACTCAGGTATGGGCGCAGCCATCCATCAATGAGTCATGTAATGATCATCCACAAAATCGCAACCTGGCTCACAACAGACTAGAACCAGGGTCTTGCGCTCCATCCCAATCCAAACAAAGTACAAGTTCAAGCACGTGAATACATGAGTTGAAGTCGAACATGCATGAACATCGTCTGATTACCAGTCAATGATGAAAACTGTTAACAGACGCGAGAGGGGCCACCAATAATGACAATGGTCCTCAAGGTACTATAGGTACAATCCACGGCATGCGAATCAATGAGCTGGCGTCGAACACCCGCGGAATCATTCGATCGGAGGCCAATGATGAAAACCTCACGTCGAACACGAAGAACCTGCCATTGAGGCATGCAGGCTCTAAGGCACCTGGAAGGGGTCTCTAAGTCACCGTCCTGGATAATGAGCTGAAGTCGACAGGAGGTAACCTTGATCGAAGGTGGGCCATAATGATTCCCACATCATCGACACGAGACAGAGGTAAAATGATTTGTGTGAGATAGCAGAGGAGGTTGTATTATTGCAGAGGTCAACTTCTCTTGAACATATCGGCGGCACTATAACGGATTTGGCAGTATTTGACATCGAATGAGCAAAGGGTATGGTGATGATGGCAATGAGCAGATGAGAGGCCAAATAGGATAACCCAAACCCACGGAGGCTAGTGAAAAAACAAGATGAGATGGGCCCACCCAGACACGAAGCAGAGGAGTGCCATGTTCAAGAGTGACATACTGCCGACACGACTATGATTATAGTTCCATTTTCCCCACCATTCCTGGCAGGTACCCCGGTTATTTTTGGATGACAAGCTTGATGGGGATAGCATATGCTTGAAGAGTGTCATTTTGACAATGCCCGATGTCATCACATGTTTAACGAGCCCGACAAAGGAAAAACTCGGCGTCTTTTCTTGTTTAGAGAGTCTGAAAAGACAGCGGAAAAGGAGACTCCAGGGGGGTCCTTTTTCGTACAGTTGTGTCTCTCGAGCCCGAAAAAGTATAAAACGATGCCCGAAAGAACCGCTCGACCATTACGATCGAGGAGTACTTTTCATAAATAGTGCTTTCGACCTGAAAAAGTAAAAAAGCGGTCGGAAACACGTCGTTTTAGAGCCAATAACGAGTGCGAAACGACAAACACCCGACAATCTTTTTAAGTTATACGGTCGGAAAAAGGGCTTAAAATGACCGCCTCTCGTTCCTTTTAACGAGCTGAAAGGAGGCTCGGCCATCTTATCTTGTTTCGTGTCGGAAAAGAGCTCAAAGACTTATTTGGGACCAAGTGATTTTAGGATCATTATGATTTTCACCGTTTCTGAGGACCTGCACAATAAAAATACCCGCATAAATCCGTTCGACATGTTAAAAACATATTGAAACATGTATAAGACATTGACAGAAGTGCTAAATCCATGGTAAAAGTATGACCAAAAACCCATATTCGTAAAAATTATAGTCAATTGAGCCATTTTTACTATAAATAGAAAGGTAAATAGTCATTTTCACCATTGTTACCAAATTGAGCCTTTGAGAACGTTGTGAAGCTGTGAAGTTGACGGAGCCAATTCTTCCTCGTGCGGACACCATTCGGCGAACGGCTTGCTCCAGGTAGGTTCCTCTTGCCATGCGCCCTTTTTTGAGTCCTTTTGTAAGCATTTTGGCGGTGGGATTGGCCCAATTGGGCAATTTTTTGAGCCATCGGTGCGCTCTCGGTCAGCGCGGGTTTCCCGCTCGGGACCGCGCTGACCGATGAAAATTACACGTACCAGATTTCGGGTCAGCGCGGAAAACCCGTGTTCTTCCGCGCTGACCTGGAGAAAATACAAAGGGACCGCCATTGTCAGCGCGGCTGTTTTAAAAACAGCCGCGCTGGCGCAGTCAAATTTCATTTTTTATATTTTGAACGTGAAATTCTCATTAGCCAGCATTCTAATTGCTTTTAATGCTCATGCAGGACGCAATGGCCTTCCAGTGGCAAGAGAGGGCTCATGATGTTGAGGACATAGCCGCTTTTGCAAGAGCGGATTGCCGAGATGCCATGCGGGCGTGCGGATTCCTAAAATTCTTCCTGACTCCACGCTTGAGAGCTCATCATGACTTACTTGAGTTCCTGATCCGGTCATGGAACCCAATAGACGGCAAATTTACCATCCGCGGTAAAGACATTGAGTTCGACCACATGGACATATATTTCTTGACTGGATTGTCGCGCCGGGGTGCGAGGCCCATTCTGGAGGGGCAGCGGCCCAGCGGCGAGACTCTCGACCAACTCATGGCTCGAGTATGTCCAGGGGCGGAGAAATCGCGGAGTGGGAAGGTGTCAATTCCCACGGTGAGAGATATAGTCCTTCGCACCATCCTTTTTATGGTGACCCGGGCAGCGGGATGTTTGGCCAACCACGAGGCCTCGAAGACCCACCTGCTACTAGCTCTTGATTGTCTACAGCCTACAGTGTTTGATTGGGCCACTGCGGTGACCAACAGCATGAAGAGGCAACTCAACAACTGTCGACGCGGAGAGTCGAAACAGTTTGGCTATGGGTCGCTCTTACTCCCACTCATTCTGGAGCGGGTGCCAGTCATGCGGCTGCAGACTATGGCCGTGGATCCTCCTAGAGGTCCCCGGGAGACGAGGGCCACTCGGTGGGCTCGCATTATGCCACGCGGAGGTGGTGGCCAGCCAGCTACTTGGGGAGTGATCTTTCGAGAGTGGTTGGAGCAGCAGATCGTTTTCGTTGAGGACTGGCCGTACGCAGGTATGGACTTCCGCAATGATCCTGACATGCCACTGCCCGCGGGAGACCACTGGGATGATGGAGGTATGACACTTTGATTTTTCTGAGTTTTTTAATGTTTTTTGATTTTAATGCATATGTCTTGATAAATGTCGCTGTGTGCAGATGTGGGACCTGTTAGACCCATCGGCTTAGCCCCAGAGGCACGGAGAGAGGGGCAAGGAGCCGACGTCCTTGCCTTGGTTCCTCCAGGGGTTGATACTTTAGAGACCATAGCTCGCAACCTTGAGGGGTTGCTGGAGGGTGTGCCAGACTATCAGGGAGTCGAGGAGGTTCCCATAGAGCACCAAATCCATACAGTGGGGGTGGCACCCAGGGTGCACCGCTTGTTGAGGCGGGTGGCACGAGCGGCTGTGTGCTACAGAGAGCACAACCCAGCACAGTAGTCGCCTAGGTTTCTTTTTGATGTTTTGAGAGACATATGTCTCGAATGTATGGAGAACAGTGACTCTTTATTTTTGACACATACACTTATTTTTGAGCGCCTCAGTGCGCCACACGATATATATACATATACATACCGATTTTTGGATGGATCTTGTTACATATGATGATGTTTTGTTATGCAAATGTTCAGTACAAATGTGATCTTATGTATGGATTTGCAAAACACATGACCCATATATTTTAATGTTTTTAATGCAAGCTTAAAAGCACACACAGCACGCATGCAAACTATGCTTGAGAAAATATTTACGTATGCTTATTCTTAGATGGATCTTTTACATATGATGATGTGTTTTATATGCTATGCGACTGTTCGACACACATGTGATCTGATGTATCTACTTGCATAACAAACGACCCATCGTGAAATATGCACATATTTTATTTTTATGAAAGCTTGAAAACACACATGATAATCACGTATGCAAACTATGCTTTGAACAATGGATTTTATTTTTGATGCAAGCTTAAAGGCACGTATATACATGCAAACTATGCTTGATGGGAAAGGAACGGGCATGCCCCCAGCATCGTGTCTCAATTCGAGGTACATGCCCCCCAAGCTTCAAGCCATTGAAAATGGGTTGAAGGTTGACAAAATGGTTATTGCGCTCGAATTGCACGAGCTTATGTTTCATTGTTTTAACGAGGTTGACACAGGTGAAAGAACTGTCCTCGGAACAAAGTGATTTCATTCTTTTAACGAGGTTGATGCATTAGCAAAACTATCCTCGGAACGCCGTGTTTCATTTTTTAGCGAGCTTGACACAAGACAAGGAACTGTGCTCCATGCAGACTTCATCATAATGAACGGGAAGTGGAGACCTCCAAGAAAGTGGCTCCGGAAGGAAGGCCAACATCTCGGAAATCAGGACCTAATGCCCCCAGGACACTATGGACGATGGTGTCATCACTGGGTACGGGCACGGGGTGGGCGGCCACGTAGTTGATTTGCGGTGAGGCAGATGCAACTTGTGGATGAAAGCCAGGAGGGAAAGACGAATGCGCGGGAGGGGCTTGTGGACGAACGAACGATAATTGATCGAATGTCACGATTCTTCCGTCGTGTGGAAAGCAGACCACACGGAAAAGTGAAGAAACAAGGGCTCCCATGGCATACACATAATCACGACCAAGGAGAAGACTGAAGTCTAAAGAACCTTGGGTAACTGAGATGTCTATATAGACAGTCTTGCCTCCCAAAGTAATAGGGAACTTCGGGAGGATCCCTAATGGCTGACTCGTTCCTCCGTCAAACGCGGTGAGATGTGGTGCGACAGGTACAAGCGATGGGGAACCCAAAGCTCGCCAAGTAGTAACGGGCATGAGACTAACCGATGCTCCTTCGTCCAACACAGTGCTGGGCAGCGCCTTATTGCAAGCATAGGCGGTGACCCAGAAAGGCACATGGGACGGAAGGGGAGGGGCAGTCAAACGACTCCAATCAAAGGAGATGACCAAACTACTTGGTGGGGGAACCATATGGTTGCCCCCCTGCTCGGAAAGAACCGGATCTAAATTCTCTGGAGAGGTTTCAGGAGAACCTTTATCAAACTCGGGAGAATCTGAGGAGACGAGAAGAACATGAGAATTTTGCTCTTCCGAAACAGAGTGCTTGAGAGGAGGTGAACTCGAATCAACACCCTTTCCGACCAGCGACGGGTCTGGAACAGACTGGGAACAGCCAGGTTCGGGAAGAGGGACCTGGACAACAGAGGAATCTGAAACAATCTCTTTGTCAACAGGGGCGCGATCTACACATGTAGAAAGACGTTGATAACCATCGGGAAATGGATTTGGAGGAGCAGCGAGACTTTCCAACACAGCAGAGGCTTTATCCATAAGTGGACAAAGGTGAAGGGGATGTTTGCCTTCACAAAGTCGACAGGGGATTCGAAGCTTCCCTTTCTCCTTACCATTCCCAACTGATGAGGTAGCATC
This sequence comes from Pinus tabuliformis, assembly GCA_031772625.1. Taxonomy (NCBI): domain Eukaryota; kingdom Viridiplantae; phylum Streptophyta; class Pinopsida; order Pinales; family Pinaceae; genus Pinus; species Pinus tabuliformis. The sequence goes on from CM062813.1 coordinate 425,054,157, forward strand.
GCCATGATCATCAGTGGACGATGGAGGGCGGGCCGGATCATGAGACCAAACTTCTAATACCCTGGGAATGCCAGGGCAATCACGAAGGAGATGGTCCTCCTTGCATAATCGACAAGGAAACTTGACCTTCTGCGGAGGAGCAGAAGGTGACCCGACTTCAGGTATACTGGAGGGGATAGCTGGACTTGAGAGAGGGACTGTGTGTGTAGGCTCTCCCTTAGGGGACTTCTTCTTCTTGGTCTTCCCCTTCTTCTTCTTAGCCACCTGGTTACTCACATCAAGAATTTCACCAGGCGAAGTACAAGAGGACGACGTAGAAGTAGGCGTCGAAGGGGAGAGATCCACCTTAGGATCAACATGATGTTGTTCAGGTGGAGGGACTGATGGACTAACAGCCGATACGGTAGGGACCAAAGAGGTTGAAAACAACCACACAGGCAACCCGACAGTTAACCCTGGTAGGGACAATGTTGCCATATACGGAGCACCAACATTCCCAAGAGGAGGGAATTGTCCTGGATTCCCATCAGAGGGGGAACCTGGGTTAGTGAATCCCGGAAAAGTTGCCATAGCAAACGAAAACGAAACCTACTCAAGCTAACGCACACAAGATCTAACCAGGTGATGTTATCGTGGCTGAATAAACTTTAAGACACAAGAACCAAACTTGACCTTTTCATGTTTCAAGAGTCGAGAAAAGGACGAAAAGATGACTCCAGTCTCCTTCGAATGTTTAATGAGCACGAAGTGACAAGACGCTCACAGGCACCTTTTCATTTAGGGAGTCCGAAAAGGATCAAAAGTGACTGCTCTGGAGACTCTAGGTACAAGGTTTACCAAGCGAGCCGTAAAACTGCTTATACACCTCAGCAATCGTATGAGAGCCAAGGACTTTCCGTACTGCAGTCAATCTTCCCGAATGTTGTGTTCGGTGCGTTACGGTTCACAAGGCGGCAGACTCGGCTTCCTATGGATAAAGGATAAAAGCGTAGTGGGGTCTCCCTATATACGCGACGGTACGTGGGAGCGCAGTCCGTGTTATACCACTATCGAGTCACAGAAGGAGGAATCACCCAACCATAATGTGAAACAACAGTGACTATGTTTAAAGACGCCGGAACACGTCTCTAACCTAGACCTCTAGATGTTTTCATTTAGTTCCAATGCGTTTTTAGATTCATTCGGTTCATTTTATAGTTGATCTTGAAATTAAGTTTCGATTTCAGGTCCTATCGTATGTTCTCTCACAATTACCTAGATGCAAACTACATGCCAAAGAATTTCATTTTGTTCGATGAATTCTAGCTATGAGAAGGTAAAGAATTTTTTGATCAAACAAAACGAATACAAGCAACCAAACAACCTAATGCAGCTAAAAGCAAGGAAAGGAAACTTTTTCTTTTGAAAATGCAAATCAATGAAATGTTCTTTTCCTTTTCAATTCTCAAAAGCAAAGCTACTAGTTTGATTCTCTTTCAATGGCACAAAGCACCTAAATGAATTTGGAGGAACCGGAACACCAAGCAAATCACTTAATGAAAGCACACAAAGTTCCCAAAACGTCCAACAAAGATTTCCAAACCAAAAGGAAAACCAAGTTCCGCACGAGCTATGTGATCTAAGCTCGGCAAGACAAGCAGGGATTCAAACAAGGAGGAAGCGAAAACCACTCGGAAACACAACCCAAAACACTTCAACAATCACTGAACAAGTGCAACAACAAATCTGAAGTTGGCCGGTCAAACAAGCAAACAAGATCCCTACGGAAGGCTTGACACACACACGGCCACTAGATGCCCTAGGGCTAGAGTGCGAAATCAATGGAGAAAAGCAAACACCCGGAGGGTAAGAGTCCCAACCAGTCAAATAGAGATTCAACACAATCCAGCAGCTGTAAAAGTGATGGCGGAAATACAAACCAAGCAGCGAAAGCAAAGAGGAAGGTATTTGCAAAACCAAAAAATGAGCAAAACGAAACCCTGTGGAACAAGACTTCGCAAGCAAGCAGCTCAGAGTTCAGATAATGAAAAACAAGTCACAAACCAAGTGGAGAGAAGAGGGGAAAGCTAAAGCAACAAGTTCAGGAGGCTAATCTGGACAAAATCGAGTTTTACAGGATCAGCGCGGGTGGCCTTCAGCAACTCGGCGCTGACAGGAGGGGTCCCGTAGCAACTTTGCGACGTCAGCGCGGAAGCACACGGGAAAAGCGCGCTGGCTCAAAAACGAGGTCAGCGCGGGTATTAGGTGTACAGGCGCGATGACAGGGAAAACAAAGAAGAAAGGGCGCGACGTCAGCGCGTCTGTTTTGAATTAAAGCGCGCTGAAGGTAAAAAACAAGTAAAGCCAAAGCAAAAACTTCCCAAACCAAAGGTAAGAACCTTTTAACAATTAAGACACTTCCCAGATGCACCCAGAAAGTTTATAAGCAGAGAAACAATCCCAGAATCTCGAAAAGAGAGAACAATCAAATTCAAACACAAAAGTGGACTCAAGAGACAAAAAGGCTGATCCCCAGCGGAGTCGCCAAATTGTTGGAGAGGTAAATCCCCTCTACGGATAGAGGCGATCCCTACTAGCCCAACAAGGGTCTAGCAACAATCAATCAATGCTGCTATGCATGCTCCTAATTACAATTACACAAGAGGTAAAGAGCACCTACTTGGATTCCAGCGTTGTTGTTTGATGAAGAGATGCTGCCTTCGCTCCTTCGCTTTGGCTGGTCACAATCCTCCGCGATCCCCGCGAATAGATACCTACACACACGAAGAGGAAACAAACGCAAGCGTGAAATCTAGTAAAAGCAACCATACATCAGTCAGAAAAGATGTAATTCACATTTAACCATTGCATAGACAAATGAGAATGGAACAATAATAGCAGTCATCTATTATTAATCAAGACAGAGAAGAGTACAACCAAATGTTCTGACGTCGGTATCCTTCTCAGGAGGGGCTAGTCAGCAAGCGTCTCAAGCATTCACCTTTGGAAATGATTCTCCCAAGACAAGAAACTCTCTCTCACACAAGTAACACAAAACAACCTTCCCTAAGCTATCAATCACTTCCACACTTAGCACACCAAAAACCTATAGTAGCAGCAATCTGAGCACTATAAGCTCTACACAATCCAAGCTATTCCAAACTAGCTTCTCATGGTAATGGTGGAAGTTTATATAGGAGAAGGAGCCTCCTAAAAGGGTGGAAGGATGAGCTTATCCTTGAGGGAAGTGGTTGCAAAGGGTCGAACAGACATGCCATAGAAGGGAGTCGATACTCACAAAGCCAACAACCAAACCTGGAGTTATCTGGAAGGCTGGTTGTTGGAACAAATTCGCCCAAACAGGATCAGCGCGGATTATAAGGTAACTAACGCGCTGACGTCGCGCCTCAATAACTGGGAAAGTCATGTCAGCGCGACCCAATACAAAGGAGAGGTGCGCTGGCTCATAAAATGCGACCAGCGCAGAAAAGTGATGTGCTTCCGCGCTGGCAGCGCACTGAATACACTACGAGCCGCCAGTCAACGCGGATATTTTAGAAACAGACGCGCTGATGAGGAAAACTTTGGAAAAGTGGGTTTTGGGCCAGTTCAGAAGGCATGAACTTGATTATTGTGAATTCTTGACACAGTAAGGTGACTGACAGGGAGACAGTGAAAAATTACTGTGTAACAATATGGGCTTACCATTGTGCATTACATAACAACTCTGCTCATGATATGGGGTAGTTGTGACAACAACATGCAGTAAACAACATATTATTGAGTACATTCAATGTAAAAAACATATCATTGCAATAGGAAAAAAAATCAATATATATTATATAGCGAGTGTCAATTTCCACCCAAAAGTTAATGCTTTTTCCATTTTCCTTCTCGGCCAGTTGCAACAGTGAATGAAGAAGGCCAATCAGTGTCACATCAAGAAAAATACCAAATATATGTAGAATACTAGTGTTGGGCAAAAGTGCATGGTTGTGGCAAATACTACAAGAAAAAAATGGGCTAACCAAAAGTTCAAGGCTATGAGAGATACTACAAATAAAACCAAGGTTGACTATATGAACAAGTTTACTTCAATGCACCCATGTGGACTCCTTTTCTTTTCAATTTCCAACCCATGGGGAATAAAGATGAATAAAAACAACAAAACAGAAACCCTTGAATGGATGAGAATACAAGAAGGAATGGCTAGAAGAATGATTAATCATAGTTTGTTTGATTTGCTCCCCTCCTTTTAAATAAAAGTAAGGTACCCAACCTAGATACTTTAGTAGAATGAGAAACTAGATAAGGTTTACCTCTAGTTGAACTAGTGTAGTAGTAACGAATGACGTTGTTCCCACTGTATTGAAGTGGTAACTTGTTAATGGTAGTTATTGGCCCATGTTATTCCTTCCTATTTGGTCAATGGTAGTTATTGGCCCATGTTATTCCTTCTTATTTAGTACTAAAATGAAAGTATGTTCTGTCTCTTCATAAACATAATATCTTTCCAACCAAAAAATGTTCATCCATGTTTATTCCCCATTCATTAATTTCTTTCATATTTATTCATTTAAAATGAAAATGATTTTCAAGCTCGCCTTCCACCCCCCGCATGGGATATTTTATACATATCCATAGTTAATCATATATGCTAAGACTTGACACAATAGAAAAAAAGCAAGGATGAGTTGCACCAACCATAAATGCAAAGGGATCTAGGCTTGTAGTATACCACCAGAAAAGAAGAGAAGATGGTAGCCAAGATATGATCACCCTATTGATTGATATCCTACCATTAGAGAGAGATTTTAGTGTTTCATTAGTGCTTTAGATCAATATAAGGTTATGCAATAACTACATTCTTCGAAGCTATCATTCCCAAATTTCTCATCAGCTTACCCATGGACACTAATTCCTCTGTTATTACTGTCCAACTCCATTAATTTCTCATTTTTATATCTCATTTTGACGTGGTAGCATTCATCCATTTAATTCAAGCTCTCCATTTGGTTACTAAGTACAAGTTGATCAATTTCTTGCTTCAAGGATGCAACGATATATGTATGGGTAAAAATTTCAACAAGAAACTACATTCTAAAATGGTACAACGACATAGAATCGTTCAGGAATCACCTGCTACATGTAACTAAGGAAAATACATGATGTAATTTCCCTTTGCATGTAGCAAGGTGAGAGAGCCCATAAAGGCATGCCAAAAATCAGGAAGTAGGTTACATGCAGGTTTCCAACTATTGAAGAAGAAAAGACGCATGGAATCTAGGGCTCAATAAGTGATGGGATTTGTCCTTATGTTGTTTCTTTCCCACAACTGAAATGATGAATTGGGAATTTTTCAATCCAAGGTGATGGGCATCACTTTTTTTTTAAACCATGGTGAATCGTTAATTCTTTGGACTAATATAGTGGATCCAGGATCAACCCTCGTGGCTATCTTATAAGAATATAGGGCACTTATAGTTAATGTGATTCTTCTTAGCTTGATAACTATTTGTGAGGAATGTTAACTTTTCTTCTTATCATAGTCTTCACTTGTTATTATTAGAGTGTGTCTTCTTAGTTCATCAAATAGATACCAAAACAAAAGAGAAAAGAACACGCGATGTTGGCTTTATTCCAGAGCCAAAACCTCTCCCTCTTGGAGAGGAAAACCTGCACAAAATTCTTCTTATAGAGATTCCAATTGACAAATACCAAGACCTTGACCCTTGACCTATTAGGCCACTCCAAGACCAAGACACCAATCCTCTTCTACATCAATGCTGAGATCATCATCACTGTTGCTCCATCACTGAGGTCTTCATCTATGAGGTCTTCATATGTATAGGAGAGCTGAGTATAGATTCACTGATATTATGACAGTCTCATCATGACCTTTATATCTTCATCAAGAAAAATATTGTGACTGCACCTGTATGCCGAGATAGTGTGTTGTTATGAGTTCCTTCAATTATGTCGAGGCAATGTGTTACTGTGAGATCCTTCCATCATACCGAGACAATGTATTACTATGAAATACTTCCATCATGCCTAGACAATGTGTAGTATAGAAGGATTACTTAGATCATCCTTACTATGGTTATGACAGTGCTGAGATTTGTACCGAGGAGGAGATTGTGTCCTTCCATCATGCCAAGAGTATCTCACTGTATCATCCATCTGAAATTGCAGTGACACTTCCTCATCTGAGATCCTGAACTATTGCTCCTAATCCGAAATTCCTGCACCTCTTGTACCCATCCGAGATTGCAGATAAGTTCGAGTTTCTTACTGCACTTGTCTGAGATTTCAGAGCTCCTATACCTTCATCCAAAATCTCAGAGACATCCGAGATTCTTGTTTTCTGTGGTGACCTCAGTGGGCTATTTATAGTTGTCACATCTCTATAAATAAGCTAACATGATAGTGAAGTTTTGTGTCACTTCATTTGAGCCAAAATTATTGTTCTTTATATCATTTTTTTGGTCGACTTGACTGCATTTGACATGGTTTTGTTTGTTGCTCTTCTCAAGAGGATTGTGCTTGTCTTGGAGGGCTATTCTAGACTAGTATTCATTTACACATAGGCTCAAGAAGATCTCCTTATACATTACTTTGACTCTTTGATTTTCCTAGACCTATGAAATGAGAAAGAAACTCATTCTTATAATTTACAAAAAGAAACTCATTCTTATCACATCTTTCTAAATAAGTCGACATGACAGTGATGTGTTGTGTCACTTCATTTGAGCTGACATTATTGTTCTTTATATCATTTTGTTGGCCGACTTGACTGCATTTGACATCATTTTGTTTGCTGCTCTTCTCAAGAGGATTGTTCTTATCTTGGAGGGTTGTTCTAGACTAGTATTCATTTACACATAGGCTCAAGAAGAGCTCCTTATACATAAATTTGACTCTTTGATTTTCCTAGACCTATGAAATGAGAAAGAAACTCATTCTTATAATTTACAAAAATAATATTTCTTTTTCTTGACAAGTACAAAGATCAAAATTACATTTGTAAATACTGAACCTAGTTACACTTTCTTCAACACTCCCTCTTAACTAGGGAGGTATTTATAATGGTACTTGGTCATTCTCAATATGAATAATTTCTCATAAGAAGAATCAGATTGGTAACCCATCTATATAGCATCACAGTAACCAACATTGTTTCCATAGCAAGGCCTTGACTGGCAGCTCTATCTCTAATCAGATCAGAGCACAATGTTGGTGAGACCAATGACTATAGACACATTTATCATTGTCTCTCAAGGTACACACCCACTCGGGTGTTCACTGAGAATGACCTTCTAGGACTATTCTTATCTTGGGTTCCCAGCCCTTAAAAAATATCGGTCCTCTTGCCTATTATTATCTTGGATGCCCTACACGTCCTCAAAGAGCATCGGATGCCATATGATTACCCAATCCTCCATTCTTTCTTCCAAAGTGAAGTCAAGAATTTTTTTTATATCTCTCCCTCTCAACTAGGGAGGATATCACGTGTCTTCATTTATCTTCATGGATTTCACCTAGACTTACAACTGTTAGTCTTGGTCTAGTGCATGACACATGAAATAGAAAAAAACAATTGTCACTTCTTTTTAATCAGGGGTGATCCAATCCAAGCTCCCTCTTGATCAGGGACATGTCAGAGCTCCCTATTAACTAGGGACTCTTATATACATCAGCAACTTCTTTCTTCATGGGTCCTTCAATTTCTTGATCAACTTCTCTACTTGATGTCATGAAATTTAGTTGAGCTTCTTCCTTGTAGGGCAACAACCATCGATCACTTTCATCCTTAGTTCATCATGTCATTCCTTTCTTCATAGAAAGTGGCCTTCTTCATATCTGGAACCTTCGTTATATGACTACTTCTTTCTCATCACGCTTCTTCCATCCACCACATGAATGATAGTTGTACTTGTATTTACAACTCTTGTTTAAGTAGCCCTGCATTATCTAGCTATTATTCAATAAATCAAAACATCATATTAAATTAAATCATACCTTATGAGATCTTCATCATGACATATTCTTGTAGGTCTCAACATCTTGCACACATATTGACAAATCTCCCAAAGATATCCATTGTCAAGGGTCTTCATCTTTTTCTGACTTTCATCAGAGTCTTCATATATTTCCAGCAGATTTTCCAGTCAAATATTCTTGGTCTTTTGGATGTTGATTGCCTTCATCACAGTTTCATATCTCATGATCTCTTCCTTCCTCACACATTCCATTCCCAATAGGTTTCAATCATAGTTTATTCATTGTAGTCAATCACCTCATACTTCATATGAGGACATATTATGTTGATTTCATCTAGTGCGACTTATGCCTTCTTGCATCCTTTCAGAGGAGGAGATCATTTTTCTCTTGATCATGCTTCTTAATATAGAAGCAATGATCCATGTTACCTGCAACCATATGACATGACATTATAATATTAAACACAAGCATACATACCTTATTTTACCTTTAGGTCATCGAGGCTTCTTCCAGTAGCTTCCTTGATTGAAAATTTCTTCAATCCCTTGATCTGATTCATGTCATCACATCATCGTCTCATGGATTCCATAAGTTGGAGTTCTTGTTGAAACACTTGCTTCCTCTCTAGATTAGTGAACCCTATGATGAGGATTCCATCAGAGAATTTTGAGGATCTTGTATATCCCCAACTAGCAGATGTTTCCTTTTTGACTTGATGTATGATGAGCCTTGTCCTAGATGACTTCTTCCTTTCCTTCAATGTCCACTGAGGTTCCCAAGAGCTATATCCTTCATGTTTTTTCTATCATGGATTTTTTTCCTTCATGATTCCCATGGTGATGTCACGAGCCCTTGTTTCTAATCCTTCTATGATGATATGATTCATCTTATCATCATTGTCATATCTTATATAAGCTTATGATAGGACCCTTTTGTGAGGGATATTATCCCAACCATAGACATCTGTTACTCCCTCTTTCCTTGGCCCTTTTCTTTAGATTCCTCCGTTTATTTGGTGATATGAGCTTCCATAATTTTAGCTATACCTATTTTGCCTTGTTTGAGGATCAAACTTCCCTTTTCTTTCTGCCCATGATTTAGTCTTTTACCCTTCGATACTTTTGCCATTCACTTGTCTTTCTCTATTTAGTATAGAGACCATAAGTTTTCGAACGGGGTAAACTTCTTATCCCATGGATATTTGTTACCTTGATTATTTGTTAGTGTATTATGGTTATCTTTCTTTCTAGGTCTTGTAGATGGAAGATATCCTGCATCCTTTGATACCCTTTACTTTCATGTAGATCAGATTTCAAGTGACCTTCTTCATTGCATCTTTTAGAGAATGAGTTTATCATCTACATCACTTTGATGTCTCCAATATTTCTATGTGAGGGGATCTTTCATAAGCATCCCTTTCCATAAATTTAGAGGAGACATATTGATATGTTTAATGACTTCAGCTTCTTAGAGGACTATGACTATCCTCCTTCTTCATGTATGTAAGGAGTATTGATAACCCATCCAATTCATATATGTCCCTGCAATCATGAAGTCATTTTAACCAAACTTGAATATAGAATGAAAAGATAATTACCTGTCATGTGAAGATGAAATCTTCACCTTGATGCTTTCTTGAATGATATCCTTCAATGAGATTCTTGCTTGAGCTTCCTAGTACAATTGAGTCCCTAGACTTTTCTTGAGACTTCCTTGCCTTGTGCAGCACCAAACACTACTGCTTTTATAAAATGTTGAGATTACTTTATTCCTTGTGAGGGTATGAAATCAAAATCAAGAATTTTAGAGTACTGTCATGATGCCCATCCGAGATGTGGCATTGTGTTCTCTTGCTAAAGTGATATTGTTGTAATGTATGATGTGATTGTATGTCCTTGTAACCTTATCGTAGTTCTCCTTGCTGGAGTAGAACCTTGCTTGAGTTGACTAACATGAGCAAAGATTTTTGAGGCCTTCGAGCATGGTTCAATACCAAGCATCGAAACCGCTTCAGACTTAAGTTATTAATATCTCTGTGGTATGACATAAATTGTAATGACACCCAATTTGCGGCTAGCACTGAAACTATGAGAGGTACTTATTTTGACTGTGATCTGAATTCTAAGCAATGGTATTGGGACTTCACTTTATTTAAGATTACTTGATCTTGAATTGTCTTGTAGTTGTATACTGCTTGTTGAAGATTAATCTTTTAATTCCTTCAACTTGTTTTGATGCCCTTCTTAAATTTGATCCTTATGTGTCTCTTTTTACTGCCCTTTCCTTGAATTTAGCACCTTAGCTCTGATACCATGTTGAATAATCTATGGCACTTATAGTTAATGTGATTCTTCTTAGCTGGATAACTACTTGTGAGGAGTTTTAAATTTTCTTCTTATCATAGTCTTCACTTGTTATTATTAGAGTGTGTATTCTTAGTTCATCAAATAGCTACCAAAACAAAACAAACAAGAACATGCGATGTTGGCTTTCTGCCCGGGTCAAACCTCTCCCTCTTGGAGAGGAAAACCTGCACAAAATTATTCTTATAGAGATTCCAATTGATTAATACTAAGACCTTGACCCTTGACCTATTAGGCCACTCCAAGACCAAGCCACCAATCCTCTTCTACATCAATGCTAAGATCATCATCCCTGCTGCTCCATCACCGAGGTCTTCATCTATGAGGTCTTAAAATGTATAGGAAAGCTGAGTATAGATTCACTGATATTATGATAGTCTCATCATGACCTTTATATCTTCATCAAGAACAAGATTGTAACTGCACCTGTATGACTAGATAATTTGTTGTTATGAGTTCCTTCAATTATTCCAAGGCAATGTGTTACTGTGAGATCCTTCCATCATACCAAGACAATGTATTCCTATGAAATACTTCCATCATGCCTAGATGATGTATAATATAGAAGGATTACTTAGATGATCCTTACTATGGTTATGACAATGATGATACTTGTACTGAGGATGAGACTGTGTCCTTCCATCATGCCGAGAGTATCTCACTATATCATCCATCCGAAATTGCAGTGACACTTCCTCATCCAAGATCCTGAACTATTGCTCCTAATCTGAAATTATCGCACCTCTTGTACCCATCCGAGATTACAGATACGTTTGATTTTCCTACTGCAATTTTATGAGATTTTAGAGCTCCTGTACCTTCATTCGAAATCTCAGAGACATCTGAGATTCTTGTTTTCTGTGGTTACCATAGTGGGCTATTTATAGTTGTCATGTGTCTATAAATAATCTAACATGACAGTGAAGTGTCGTGTCACTTCATTTGAGCCGACATGATTGTTCTTTATATCATTTTTCTGGCCAACTTGACTGCATTTGACATCGTTTTGTTTGATGCTCTTCTCAAGAGGATTGTGCTTGCCTTGGAGGGTTGTTCTAGACTAGTATTCATTTACACATAGGCTCAAGAAGAGCTCCTTATACATAACTTTGACTCTTTGATTTTCCTAGACCCATGAAATGAGTAAGAAAGTCATTCTTATAATTTAAAAAAATAATATTTCTTTTTCTTGACAAGTACAAAGATCAAAATTACATTTGTAAATACCGAACCTAGTTACACTTTCTTCAACAACATGCAGGTTTCCAATTGTTTAATAAGAAAAGACGCATGGAATCTAGGGCCCAATAAGTGATGGGATTTGTCCTTATGTTGTTTCTTTCCCACAACCGACACGATGAATTGGGTATTTTTCAATCCAAGGTGATGGGAATCATTTTTTTTTAACGATGGTGAATCAGTAATTCTTTGGACTAATATAGGGGATCTAGGATCAACCCTCATGGCTACCTTATAACACAAAGAGTATATCCAGCATCTTGCGAGACATGTATACCATATCTTATGATTTATCAAGATTTGAGACTCTCAGAAATGGGGAGTCTACTCCTTAATCCGAGATCATAGTAATCCATATACTTAATGGGATTTGAACCGCAATCTCATTGATTTCACCCAATGAAACTTACTGTTAAACCACATATAATTTTAAATCATTCTTTTCTTTTTACTATGTGATAGGTACATGTGTCTTGGGTGGGCCACCCTATATTAATTAGTTTTTGGTGCAAACACTTCTCCCCTCTCGATTATTTTAGGGTTGGAAATGAGAAGTCTTAGTGAGATCAGGAATGGGTCCAACCTATACCCAAGCGTTTAAAGTAAAGTCTAGGTGTTTAAAATTTATCTATTTCGTTAGCTCATGATAGGATATGAGTTCTGGTGGGAGTGGAGCTAGCTTCTTACACTATTTCGGGGTTTTCATTTTAAGCATACCAATTTATTGTCATATTTACGCACACTTGATCTAAATTTAGAGATGTGAAAGTTTTCTTATAAGATAACACTAGTTTACACATTTAGTATGTATTTTTATATCCCATAATAATATCCACATACTTGAAAAGAACTATTAATATATCAACTAGGTTTTCTTTGAGTTAAATTTTTTAGTTGGGCTCGTCTAAGCGGGCGACAATTTCGCTCGGACAGTTATTTTCTTGTTGGAGTTTTGTGATTTTATTTTCAACAAATATGAAACGAGGAGTGTTTGAATCATTTTTTGATGGTTGAAATAGTGTAACACCCCCTCCTCCCAAGTCCACCCAAGCAGTCAACCAGTCGGGCAAACATGTGATGAGAGAGGTTACTATAAGGGATTCAATATGCTTGGTGACCTTAAGGAAATGGAATCAATCGAACCCATAAAAAAAACCCATCCACATCAACAATTATACCCCCAGGAGACATGTCAACCTCTCAGACATCCTCTCCCTGGGTCCCGCTAATGTTTTAAGCCTCTTAACTGATTTGAAAATGAGATCTTAAAACAATATTAAGGTATTACATACTCATGTGCAGGAATGCCTAAATTATTTAGTGCAAAGGATCGAAAAGATTGCAAATAATATAGACAATGAGCACTTAGAAAATCATAACAGGCACACACATCAACACAACAAGTAATCAAGGAGTTCACCAGAATTCTTGGCTACGTCTCTTGGTCCAGCTTTCAGTGGTGACCTCTCTTTTATGTCTTCAAGAGCAGATTATTACAAGTGTGAGCTCAAATCGAGTCTCAACACAACAGTGACAAAACAATAGGGATTTACTTGAAATCCTCAAGTCTATAAGAGTACACAGGCTCTCCCTCTTGCTCTCTGTCTTCTACTTTCTCTCTGTCTCAGCAACTGCCTGCTCTGTCTCTGACATTGAGTGGATTTTAAGCCTATCGACGCTTGTCTATTCATCTCACCTTTCAGGCTCTCTGGCTCCCAGCCTCTGTCCGTTCAAATCCCCTCTGAGTGTTAAACAATCATTGTAAAACGTCTTTAGGTATGGTGGCCACCTATTTTTAAACAGAAAGGACCACTGTGCAATTGAAATCCCCAAAAAGTCGATTCTCTATTTACACATAGAAATACACAGAAAACACTGAAAAAGCCAACAAAACGCTTTCTATCGGACTTAAAATAATATTAAATCCGCCTTATAATCATATCGGGTCCACCTTTGGTCATTATCACAAGTCCACCGTCGATCTGCGTGATCTCCGATCCAATGGTTGATATCTATTTCAGGTGGCTTAGGTGTGCGGAGACTACCCGCCCAAAAAGGCGGTTTTTCTCTCTCCTCGCCAAGCCATGTGTCGGCTAGTGTATGGGATCGGGCGGAACCCGTCCAATACCACTTACTGCCTGAGGCCCACCTGAAATCCTACTCATTATGGAACTCAAATAATATAAGGTTGCGTCTATAATTCCTTTCAGATCCGGGTTTATCGCTTCGGGGCATTTTCCTTTATATTTTGGTTTTTATACAGAAATGCGCTAATACACAGAAAATCCCGACAAATCCCTTTATATCGGAACTCAAAACTTATAGAGTCGTGTTTATAAAAGTCACATTTGTATTGGCCCCGCTCCTTTGTATCATTGTGATGAGATATATCACGATGTGATATTGCATAGTCCTCGGGCCGCGGTTAGTCCTCCTTGTGTTTTTAGCGATGCGATATTGCGAGAAAATATGGACCGTTGATCTGCGTGCTTAATCGACAGTCCTCCTTGACTTGTGTTGATCGCTGTTGCAATTTTCATATGGCTGCCTCCGATATCTCCCGTTGGCCTCCGCCAATTGCGATATGCCGATTAGATCTAGACCGTTGATCGGTCTGATCCGACGGCTCCTGTGCAGCGTCACTTCCACCTTTGCTTAGCTCTGTTTTCCGCCTTTCTTTCACTGTTTTCCATTGCGATAGTGTTTCCAATAGTTAAGTATATGAAGACTTAGAGGTTTTTAGGATCCATTTTGGATCACGCCTTCCCACTGAAAAGCTTTTGGACCACCAAAAGTTGGTTTTTAGGCATCGATCAAGTGAGGATACAACTTCCTCACTTGTCCAATTTCTATCCATCGTGCACTGCTTGATTTTGAACCTTTGAGTCTGATTCTCAGGTACTCAACATCCCCTCGACGCATAGTTCTCACCTTCCTGTCTAGAACTGTGTCTTCCTGCAATTCATTGAGATATTTAGGCAACAGATCATCAATAGAAGGAAACTGAATTTGCTCTTCAAGATCTTCAATCAATGAAGGTTCATATACTCTCAAGTTTTATGCATTAACAACTGAATAGATCTGCATATAAGCTGGCAAATCAAGGCGAAAAACGTTTTCACCAATTTTATCAAGTATCTTGAAAGGCCCATACCTTATTGGTTTTAGCTTCTTACCTTCACCTTGCATTCTGTCTTTGCTGATGTACAGCCAGACTTGATCACCAACTTGGAAACTATGCTCAACTCGATGCTTGTCATGCCTTGCCTTGTACTTGGCCTGACTTCTTTCTAGTTGTTCCTGCACTGCCTGGTGAATTTCTTGGATTTATTCAATGAACTTGGTTGCTTTGTCCACAGCATTGTGTCCATCAACTGCTATGTATTTACCAAAGACAAAATCCAAGGGAGACTTTGGTATAAAACCAGAACAAGTCTCAAAAGGAGATCTCTGAGTAGAAGAGTGCTTAGCACAGTTGTAAGCATGTTGCACATAACACATATGCTCATCCCAAAGCTTGGGATGCTTGCTGCAATAGCCTCTAAGCAACTGGATAACTGTCCTGTTGACCACCTCTGTCTGACCATCTGTTTGTGGATGAAATGTTGTGCTCTTCTTCAATCTGGTGTCCATCAACTCCCATATACTTGACCAAAACTTCCCAACAAATTGAGAATCTCGATCAAATACAATAGAAGTAGGTAAACCAAAATGAACCCATAGATTCTGAAAGAACAACTTTGTTGTTTGTTCAGTTGTAACTTACTTGTTACAAGGTGTCAAAATACACATTTTATTGAACCTATCCACAACAACATATAAATAATCATGACCTTTTCTAGATTTTGGCAATCCCCCAACAAAGTCCATGGAAACACTTTCCCAAGGACGAGAAGGAACTGGAAGTGGAGTGTACAAGCCTAATTTTCTATTACTAGGCTTGTTTGTAGCACACATAGTACACCCTTTAATATATTTAGAAACTATTTCATGCATTCTTGGCCAATAACAGAACCTTTGCAACTGTGCAACTATTTTACTTACACCAAAATGCCCTGATATGAGAGAAGTATGTGCTTCTTGGATTATGTTAACTCTTTCAACTTGTGGAATGCATAACTTTCCCATATGATATAAGAGTTGGTCCTTAACATAAAAATCCAATTCTTCTACTTGCTTGCCGTGAATTAAAGTTGCATATACATATTTAAAATCTACATCTTGAGCATATTGTTCAATGTAACTTTCATGCATTACTGAGTTATGCTTAAGTATAGTAGATGCATTTATGATTGGTCTTTATAACATATCTGCAACATTATTGTGTATGCCCTTCTTATATCTGATGACAAGATGAAATCGCTGTAGGAAACCCATCCACCTATAATGTCTTGATTGCTACAATTTATTTTGTGAGTGCAAAAATTGAAGTGGTTGATGATCTGTATGTATGATTGTTTCCTTACCCATTAAGTAATGTTTCCACTTTTTCACACTTTGTACTAATGCATACAATTATTTATCATATGTGGGATAATTAACTACTGCAGTAGTAAATGTCTCAGAATGATAGCATATGGGTTTACAGTGTTGCATCAACACTGCTCCCATGGCATAGTCACTGGCCTCTGTTTCAATCTCAAATGGATGTTGAAGATCTGGCAGTGCTAGTTCTGGTGCTGTACTAATTTTTTCTTTGAAGGTGTTGAAGGATTTCTGCTATTTTCCTCCCCACTAAAACACCTGTTTCAATCCTGTTAAAGCATGTAATGGAGATGCAATCAAAGAAAAGTTAGCAATAAAATTTCTCCAGTATTGTGCTGCTCCTAGGAAACTCCTAACCTCTGTAGCAGATTTGGGTTTAGGCCAGTTCACAATGACTTCAACCTTAGAGGGATCTATCTTCAATTCACCACCCCCTACAATATGACCCAAATAATTTAAAGATGTCTTGCCAAATTCACATTTTGACAGCTTTACATAGAGATTTTCTCTTTTTAAAACATCTAAAGTCTGCTTTACATGCTTTACATGGTCTTCCCATGTCTTATTGAAAACAAGAATGTCATCTAAATAAACAATTACAAAATCATCAATAAAAGGTCTGAGTACATCATTCATCACTCTCATGAATGTAGCAGGAGCATTAGTTAAGCCAAAAGGCATAACCAACCATTCATACAGCCCTTGCTTTGTCTTGAAAGCAGTCTTCCATGCATCTTGTTCTGCAACTCTGACCTGATGATAGCCACTTCGCAAGTCTAACTTAGAAAAGTAAACTGCTTCTTTCAACTGATCTAATAGATCATCAATACGAGGAAGAGGATAACGATTCTTGATCGTTATTTTATTCAGTGCTCTATAATCAATGCACATTCTCCACAAACCATCTTTCTTTCTCACCAGCATGATTGGAGATCCACATGGTGATGTGCTTGGTCTTATGAACCCTTTATCAAGCAACTCCTGTACCTGCTTCTTTATCTCTGCATTCTCTAAAGCTGATAACCTTTTATACCTGTGGTTGTGACTGTTGTTTCATCACCTGAGTCTGACCCCAAGTCTTTCTGAATAGCAACAACAATATTTTTCTTCTTACCACCGAACTTCTTAGGTTTCAGCTATGGATGCAAAGATTAGCAGTGTGCCTCATCGTGTCCATCCTTCTTGCAATGGTTGCATGAAGGTTTGTCCTTCTGTACTGTGTTTGTTTTCCTCTCCTTCCATTTCAGTTTCTTCTTTTCCTTGTTCTTGCTTACAGAGTGTTTAGATGATCCCCCAACCTCTGGGTTCACATTCTTACCTCTAGCTTCTAGATGTGTAGCCTAATTGATACATCATCTAAGCTGTGGAATTAAACATGAGAATGGTATGCTTCAAATAGCTATGCAGAGCACCTATATACTTCAACAAAGTTTCAGGTGAGTCTAGAGATATGCCTAGAGTTAAAGCTCTTTTTCTAAATTCCTGAGTATAACTTTGTGCACTTTGACCCTTTAACTAGCAAAGAGTTTGCCAACTCATCATTGCCTGCTGCATATAAGCTAAAGGATAGAATTGCTTTTTGATGGCAGAAACAAATTCATTCTAGGTAGAAAGGATTTACCATGTCTTTGCAGATCAGCCTATGTCTTGCCTTCCCACCACACTAGTGCAGTTCCTCCAATTCGAAGGCTAGCTAGCTGAATCTTTCTCCTTTTTGAATCAATGTTTTGCACCCTACAATATACATCAATTTGTCTTATCCAGTTATCTAGCTTTTCTGCATTTAGTTCTCCATCGTAAATTGGCAAATCAAACTTCACATCTAATTTAATCAAAGAAGTTTTCTTCTTTTTCTTATCAGGGCTAGGAGATGAGGACGATGAAGGTGATGGTGGAGGAGATGATGGAGGAGGCTTTCCCCTTTCCCTTCACCCTCTAGAGAGGCAACTAGAGAAGGTCCCTTTGCTCCTTTGTCTAGTTTGGGTGTTGAAGTGCTTTCACCTCGACCCTTCTTAAATTCCCGATACATCTCTTCCATCATGGCTCGCATGGCCATAAAATTGTCCATGAACTGAGATTCTGATTCCAATGGAGCTTCTTCTACCATTCTCCTATGAGGATAGACTCTTCCAATCTCTGGATTAGCCTCAACAAGTTCTCCTTCTCCTAGTTTGAGCTTTGACCTAGTTAGCATTCAAAATCCAGCACAAGCTTGTCTAACCTTAACAAAACCAAATGCTTTGATACCACTTGATTTGAAAATGAGATCTTAAAAAAATATTAATGTATTATAGACTCATGTGCAGGAATGCCTATATTATTTAGTGCAACGGATCGAAAAGATTGTGAATAATATAGACAATGAGCAGTTAGAAAAACATAACAGGCACACCCATCAACACAACAAATAACCAAGGAGTTCACCAGACTTCCTGGTTACGTCTCCTGGTCCAGCTTTCAGTGGTGACCTCTCTATTATGTCTTCAAGAGCAAATTATTACAAGTGTGAGCTCAAATCGAGTCTCAACACAACAGTGACAAAACAACAGGGATTTACTTGAAATCCTCAAGTCTACAAGAGTACATAGATTCTCCCTCTTGCTCTTTGTCTTCTACTTTCTCTCTGTCTCAGCACCTGTCTGCTTAGTTTCTAACATTGAGTGGCTTTTAAGCCTATCGGTGCTTGTCTGTTCGTCTCCCCTTTCGGGTTCTCTGGCTCCCAGCCTTTGTCCGTTCAAATCCCCTCTGAGTGTTAAACAATCATTGTAAAATGCCTTCAGGTATGGTGGCCACCTATTTTTAAACGGAAAGGACCACTGGTGTGGTTGAAATCCCCAAAAAGTCGATTCTCTGTTTACACAGAGAAATACACAGAAAACACTGAAAAATCCGACAAAACGCTTTCTATCGGACTTCAAATAATATTAAATCTGCCTTATAATCCTATCGGATCCGCCTTTGGTCACTATCACAAGTCCACCACCGATCTGCGTGATCTTTGATCCAATGGTTGATATCTATTTTGGGTGGCTTACGTGTGCGGAGACTACCCACCCAAAAAGGTGGTTTTTGTCTCTCCTTGCCAAGCCATGTGTCGGCCAGTGTTTAGGATCAGGTGGAACCCTTCAAATACCACTTACCGCCTGAGGCTCGCCCGAAATCCCGCTCATTAAGGAACTCAAATAATATAAGATTGTGTCTATAATTCCTTTCGGGTCTAGCTTTATTGCTTTGGGGCATTTTCCTTTGTATTTTGGTTTTTATATGGAAATGTGCTAATACACAGAAAATCACAACAAATCCCTTTATATTGGAACTCAAAACTTATAGAGTTGTGTTTATAAAACCCGTTAGATTCGGCTATCGCAAGTCGCATTTGTATCAGCCCCACTCCTTTGTATCGCCACGATGCGATATTGCGATGCGATATATCGCAATCGCATATCGCATAGTCCTCGGGCCGCGGTTAGTCCTCCTTGTGTTTTTAGCAATGCGATATTTTGAGAAAATCTAGACCGTTGATCTGCGTGCTTAATTGACAGTCCTCATTAGTCCTCCTTGTGTTTTTATTTCTCCTAGGCCCTAAACTGAGAATTCCCCCCTCAGGATTTACCGTGCATCCTGCCAAAACTGGTCAAAGGATTCCTAGGCCTTTGGGAATGAACCTTGAGACCACCTCTGCCCTGGATTCTGAAATCCATCTGACAAACCAAAGCTCAAAACTGAAATAAAAATCCTAACACCATGGCACCCGAAAAAAGTAAAGGCTAGGTTGAAAACCACTATCAGAACCCGACAAAACCTTGCCATCGACAGCAAGAGAACCATACACAAACATGTAAATCCATGAATGTCATAACCAACTAGGAAATCACACATGAAAAAGGTTACCTGCAAGTATTCTTGCTGATGCTACTTGATCTTGCTCTTCTTCCTTGATCCTTTCTTTCCTTCCTATCCCTTTGCTTGATTTTCCTTCCTTGATCCAAATCTAGAGTGCTCCAAGAAAACTCTAAGTGACCCAGAGTGAGAGAGAGAAAGAATAATGAGAGAGCTCCAAACTTGAACTGACAAAAAGTTAGCAAAAATCTTGCCCATTGATCCTCATAAGCCTTTTTATTACTATGGCCTCTAATTTCTTCATTTTTCATTATTTTCCTTCAATTTCCTCCTCACATGCAACCTGTGACCTTTTACCTTCCTCTTCTCCTATTTTCCTTTATTTTCATTAATAAATGTGTCAAAAATGTTGTTGCCTTAGCCTTTGCCATTTTTCCTTAGCCAAAACACACATCTAGTGATGCCCACTAGTATATATTTGCCCAACATTCAACTTGGAATAACTGTCCCTTAACCGTGGTCTTATTTTGCCTTTATTAACTTTTATTACATGAAATTTTCACCAGGCTTGTTACAGAACCCTCTCCCTTAGGTAACACCATCCTCGGCATTAAACCAGACCATGACCTCAGCAAAATCGTTGAAAACAAAACATAATGACCAAAGATATTTATAACTTAGCTCGTTGCATTATTTACAATGAAATACTTGCTCAAAAGAAAAACATCATGACAACATGACAATATAACAACCATAATAATATGGCACCCATACCGCTTATTGGATCTTTATAACTTATCTCATAACGGTATTTACATCAATATACATATATATACATATACATACATATACAAAAACATCAGCAAAACATATGCCAAACATATACCAACATCAAACCAAAACAACTTTTCCTTAACCAGAAAATGATGAAGGATACACGGCCTGCATCTGATTCACCATCTCCCATGTAGCTTCTTCAGACCCAAAGTGCTTCCACTACACTTTAACTTTCTCTATGGCTCTGTTCTTGAGCATGAGATGTTTCCACTGCAATATGCACTAAGGCTCCGACTGGAACTCTCCTTCTTGCTCCACCTGCAATACAAACCAATCAATAACATGATCAATATCCTTTATATACTTCTTAAGCAATGGAATATGGAAAATATCATGGACTTTCATTGTTGGAGGTAGTGCAAGCCGATATACCACTGGTCCAATCCTCTCAAGGATATCGAAAGGCTCGCAATAGCGTGGTGCCAACTTGGCATATGAACCAATCCTCAAAGATAATTTCTTGGGCTTGATGCGCAACTACACATGATCCCGCAAAATGGTTCTCCTTCCCTTTGATGCATATGATCTCGAAGTCAAGCTCACTAAGGATAGCCAACCATCTAGCTTGTCTGGCATTCAATTTCAGTTGATCAAATAGATATCTCAACCCATTGTGATCGCTCATCAATGTAAACCTCCTGCCAAGAAGAATCATAGTGCCTCCACATCTTCAATGTGTGTATAATCGCTACTATCTCAAGATCATGTGTTGGATAGTTTTGCTCGTGTTCACTCAATTTTAGTGACTCATAGCATACTACCTATCCTTCTTTCATGAGAACTCCACCAATTCCTCTCTTGCAAGAATCTGTACACACTACAAAATCCTTGTCCGAAACCACAATCTTTAGCACTAGTGTGTGTGTCAACAACTGCTTAAGCTGCTCAAAACTAGCCTCACATTCTTCTATCCATTCGAACTTCTTACCTTTCCACTGCAATGATGTGATAAGATATGCAATGCGTGAGAAGTTCCTAATGAACCTCCTATAGTAGCCTGCCAATCCCATAAATCATCTCACCTCATGCACATTCTTAGGAGTTGCCCACTCCATAATATCTGTGGAGCGATAAAAATGTGTCTTTTAAACTCCTAATTACCTTCACATTAATTATCAACCTAGGGACGACTTTTTATTTCAAGAGTGTACTCAGTCTGAGGCGGCTATTTACTCAAGAGTAATGTTTTGTAGTATATTGCTTAAAAGATACAAAAGTAAATGGCTGCATGATTATAACTTAACTACTTCAAAAGGCTAAATCACACCAAGCATTGCATCAGTCGAAGGTTCAGTAGCAATAACCCATCCTTTTCATAACTGATGAGAACAAATCCGAGGTCTGGGAGCTAGGTAGCAGATGTTGGGGCTCACTACAGCCTGAGATCGTCCTTGATGAATATAAATGAAACAACAAGTAAAGGAAATAACGATGAAATAGAACAACACATCAGCCAAGGGTTTGGTGGCAATAACCTATCCCTTTCATAACTGATGGGAGCAGATCAGAGGTCTGGGAGCCAAATAGCAGAAGCTGACACTCACTACAGCCTGAGTCTGTCCTTAAGAAATGGCAAGTAAATGAAACAACAAATCAGCAATCTTGAAATTGACCAGCAATTGAAATGGAATAGCAATGCTAAAATACTATAATTAAACAACAATCTTAAATGGAACTGAACAACAAAACTAAGTAATTAGAAAGACACAGCAACTATAAATGTAATTGAATCAGCAACCTATCAGCATGAACATTAATCGCAGTTATTGAAGCAACATCAATCGTAGTTGTAATTGAATAGTAACTTAATTGAACAGCCATTGCAATTATAAATGAGCAGCAATTAAATGAACCATAGTCTTAATTAGATAGCGCAGCATTAGATCAGAATTATCAGCAGGACATTTCAAGTTATAATTAATAA
Source organism: Pinus tabuliformis (assembly GCA_031772625.1). Lineage (NCBI taxonomy): Eukaryota > Viridiplantae > Streptophyta > Pinopsida > Pinales > Pinaceae > Pinus > Pinus tabuliformis. The sequence goes on from CM062813.1 coordinate 425,076,828, forward strand.
TTCTATCACTGACACAATCCAATTATGATTTCAACGAAATGTTCATAAATAAAAGATTACTGAACAAACAATTTAAAGAAATGAAAAGGAAATCAAACCATCACACGAAAGCAATTGTAAAGATATGGTACACAGCAGCAGTGTACTCCACCAGAGGCTGGGCCCTTAGCCGCCAGCGAATGCTGCTGGGTTACTTCAGAATGAGAAGAATGAACAACAACTCCCAAATCATTTATTAATCAGCCAATTGTGGAATCATTACAACAGCAAAAGCTTGAGAATTACAGCATGCAACAATCCCTATCCTATCATGAATAATCCACCATCATTCTTCATTATTTTTCCATCATTTTTCATCTCCCCCAAATCATCCCATAAATCCCCCATCTCTGATCTCTGTTTTCATTTAAATAGAGAGAGATCAGAGAGCAGTTACAATAGAGATAACTACAACATGATTTACATTACAAAATTGGATTGTTTCCAACCAATTGATAAACAAGAAGATATATTTCCATCTATCTTTCAACAAGAGCAAGACGAATTTGGCTTTGCAGCTGAGATTTGGAGGACGGTCGCAACAACAAATCTCAGAAAATCATGCTCAAAGAACCCTGTGTTTCTCTCAGTACAAGCCAAATTTGGGCAAACCATTCTTTTAGAAAGTTAATTGGGTCCATTCTGGACAAAACCCATGTTCCGGATTTTCCAGATTCATCTTCATTTGCTCAGAATCTCAACCGCAAAACTATCACTTCTTATTCCAGCGAATTTCTAAGTTGGCACTTTTAATGATCAAATCTTCAATCTGGAAATTATCTTGGAGGCTAAAAATGGTGAATAATGTTACAAATGATTTATTAAAACTATCATTGATAAAATCATGCATAATCATCAATTTATTAGAAATAAAGGAGAATAAATAATATTCATCCATAGAATCATAAATCATCATAAAATGGATTTATATAATAAATTATAATAAATGACATGACGAAGAATAGTAGAAATTGGTGGAATAAGTGTTCAAAAGTGATAATAATAATGGCATATTAACGGCCCAACATACCCCACACTCAATATGTTGCATGTCCTCATGCAACGAAAACTGAATATATTGCATGTCCCCATGCAACCCAAAGACAAAAACCCATGTGTTAACCAAGCAATAAAAAAAATATGTTCATCTCAGCTCATGAAATGGATAGAACAAATGAATTCTTCTTTAATTAATGAATATTCACTTTTAGTAAACTTGATGAAGGCATAACAATTTTTACATTGACATTTAACTATATGTATAAATGAAGTTGCAACAAAATATGATATAAGTAACAACAAACTTCATTAACCATTCTCTCAAAAACTACAAACCAGCTTTTGTTGAAATTTGGCAAGTAGATTTATAATATATGAATGCCTTTATGATCCAAAAATCGGACTGTTTTGATGCACGGATCATGAGATATAAACAAAATGGTTGTAGGTGAGAGTGCATGATTTCCGAAATTTTATGAACCAATTTATCTTGAAATTATCTCGGTATGTGTATTTTAATAGTATGTCTGTGTTTCCTGGAGATCACAAGAATTGAGTTCATAGTTTTAAAAATATTATGGAAATCAATTTCTACACTGAAATTGTATGCCTTACATGAAAAAGAAAATAGAAAATATTCATCATGCATAGCAATTCCTCCCCCTCGTTGAAAAATTAGCATGCCCTCATGCGATGCTAGAAAACAAATAGAGGTGGTTGCTACTATCTGTTGAATTTTATGCTTGGTGTAAAACAACATAGAATAAGGGAGGTGTTGAGAATGAATAAGAATAGCAATGGATGATAAAGAATATGAATGGCATGGTCATAAGAAAGAAATGAATGAAAGCAACACTCCCCCAAACTGAAAGATGATATGTCGTTGAAAAAGGGGAAGTGGTAAAGATGTGGAATGAAGGATGATAAATAATGCTCAAAATGGATTTCTATGAAATTCTCCTAAATTTGTAATAAATCAGAAAATTATGCGATTTTACCTCAAGTTTTACCTCCGAAAATGTGGAATGACGTATATGGACTGGCATGTGTTGAAGCTGATGTAGGCAGAGTTGGTGCTGAAAGTGATACAAAAGGTGGAATTCAGGTAAGCACATCATGTCTGCAGAATTGTTCACGTTCGCGAGCCTCTTCTGTTAAATGCAATAGTGTGGTCATGCTATGAATAGAATTCTACTCATAATCGCATTTATTACAGACAGAGAAGATTATAACCAGGAAGGGAGGAACCAGCATGGTATTAAGATGATCAATCAGTATCATGTACAGCAGGAAACAATGCAGTAAAGTAATATATAAATAATTGTGTCCCTTTTAAAAAAAATCTATCATCAAGGAGCTGTCCTGTTAAAGATCATAACGTGAATGATATTAACTCGTTTCAAAAGAATCCATAATTCTTGTCCTCATAAAAGTAGTGTACTTCATGCCATAAAATGGAATCAGTTAAAATGTGGTTGAGATGAATTAGGAATAATCCCACAAGAGGAAGGAATGGTTGCTCTCGAAAATAATCCCAAAGTGTTGCTCTTTTGAATGAACAACAAAAACACTCAAAAAGTGGTGTTCCGTGTAGGGAACAACAAAGGAAATGCACACAAGAAAAGCAAAAATACACACAAAAAAGTGTGAAAATGGAAATGTCGTTCCTTTGGAAAAAGGAACAGCAAAAACTAAAAGTGTTGTTCCTTTAGAAAAGGAACAGAAAAAACAAAAAGTGTCATTCATTTGAAAAAGGAACAGCAAAAATGAAAAGTGTCGTTCCTTTGGAAAAGGAACAACAAAAATGAAAAGTGTCGTTCCTTTGGAAAAGGAACAGCAAAAACGCAAATGTCGTTTCTTTGGAAAAGGAACAGCAAAAATGAAAAGTGCAGAAGTGTTGTTCCATTTGAAAAGGAACAACAAAACGTGAAAGTGCAGAAGTGCTGTCCCATTCGAAAAAGAACAGCAAAATGTGAAAGTGCAAAAGTGTTGTTCCATTCAGAAAGGAACAGCAAATCGTGAAAGTGCAAAAGTGTTGTTCCATTCGAAAAGGAACAACAAAACGTGAAAGTGCAGAAGTGTTGTTCCATTCGAAAATGAACAACAAAATGTGAAAGTGTAGAAGTGCTGTTCCATTAAAAAAGGAACAAAAAAACGTGAAAGTGCAGAAGTGTTGTTCCATTCGAAAAGGAACAGCAAAATGTGAAAGTGCAGAAGTGTTGTTCCATTCGAAAAGGAACAGCAAAATGTGAAAGTGCAGAAGTGTTGTTCCATTCAGAAAGGAACAACAAAACGTGAAAGCGCAGAAGTGCTGTTCCATTCGAAAAGGAACAGCAAAACGTGAAAGTGCAGAAGTGATGTTCCATTCGAAAAGGAACAACAAAACGTGAAAGTGCAGATGTGCTGTTCCATTCGGAAAGGAACAACAAAACGTGAAAGTGCAGAAGTGTTGTTCCATTCGGAAATGAACAACAAAACGTGAAAGTGCAGAAGTGTTGTTCCATTCGAAAAGGAACAACAAAATGTGAAAGTACATAAGTGTTGTTCCATTCGGAAATGAACAGCAAAACGTGAAAGTGCAAAAGTGTTGTTCCATTCGAAAAGGAACAACAAAACGTGAAAGTGCAGAAGTGTTGTTCCATTGAGAAAGGAACAGCAAAACGTGAAAGTGCATAAGTGTTGTTCCATTCGAAAAGGAACAGCAAAATGTGAAAGTGCAGAAGTGTTGTTCCATTCGGAAATGAACAGAAAAACGTGAAAGTGCAAAAGTGTTGTTCCATTCGAAAAGGAACAGCAAAACGTGAAAGTGCAGAAGTGATGTTTCATTCGAAAAGGAACAGCAAAATGTGAAAGTGCAGAAGTGCTGTTCCATTCAGAAAGGAACAGCAAAACGTGAAAGTGCAGAAGTGTTGTCCCATTCGGAAAGGAATAGTAAAACGTGAAAGTGCATAAGTGTTGTTCCATTCGGAAAGGAATAGCAAAACGTGAAAAAGGAACAGCAAAATGAGTCGTGGAAAAGGAATGGCAAAATGAACCATGAAAAAGGAACAACAAAATGAATTGCTGACCAAAAGGTGTTGTTCCTTTGGAAAAGGAACAGTAAAACGAAATTGTTGTCCCTTTGAAAAAGGAACAGCAGAAACGACAGAAGTGCACACAAACGCTGTCCCTTCAGAAAAGGAACAGCAAAATGCACAAGCATGAAATGCAAGCACGCAAAGAATGAATTAGCTGTTCACTGTATTGAAGCTGAGGATGGGTCACAGTTTGAATGAAGCAACACCTGAAACACAAAATATAAAAGAAATTAGAAAAGAAACAACATTTTATTTAAAAACAATATGTAAATTAAGTTACAACAGCTATGATATTATGTAAAAAAAATGATCTTTTTGAAAAATGTTTTGGCAGCAGTGACAAGACATGAATCTTCAAATCGAAATCAATTCTTCATTTCTTCTATTATGAATCCGTTGGGTAATGACTTGGATGAAATTCCTTTGTTTCATTAAAATTTCTTTCAAAAATCACTCGTCCATAAATTGACCTTCTTTATTTTCCCAAGACCTGCAAAAAACGAGTGTCTACCTGCAATAAAACATTAAATCATGGAGAAAGAGAGGTGATCGGGCTCCCCTAATCCAAGAATTATGCAAAAAAATAACAAGTAGTTACTCTGTATAACAAATTCATTGAGAAAATAACAAAGTAAAATTTATTTGTCACCTGCGGGAGAGCAGTGGTCGACCATACTATCCAGCAGTGTTTTAATCACAACTTCTTTGTTTTTCATCGAAATTGAGTGATTCCAAAGCGAAATGAGAGCTAATTCAAAGGTTTATCTCTAGTAGCAACAGGTTTTAGAAATTCAATGATATGATATGTCAATTTTAGTTAGAACAACCTGCATAACAGAGTCATTTTCGATTACCCAACTCAGACCAACGATTGATATTTCAAGCATAGATTCTTCGTTTGATGTCGGATTCAAATGATTCAAATTGGAAATGAAAGTAGATTCATTTATTTATCTCCAATAGAAACAGGTTTTGAAGAAAAGAAGAATTGATAGGTCAAATACTGTAAGGAACAGCCAGAAAGACATAGTTTTAAGAGTGCTGATTTACGATTGACAGTCAGTATTTTGATCATAACTTCCTCATACAATATCAAAAATGAGTAATTCCAATTGCATTGTAAACTAGATTCATAAGGGAATCTACCATAGAAAAAGGTTTTAAAAATTCATTCATTTAGGCCTCCAAAAACTGACTGTCCCAACTCTGTTCCTGAGCTGCCCACTAGACACCCTGTCAATGTTTTGTTTCTAACTTTTTCGTTTCAAATCCAAATTGAGTGATTCAAATTGGGTTAGAAAGTAGACATCAAGGGCCACCTAGGGTAGTATAGTGGTGAGTATTATCGCCTGTCACGCGGGTAACCCGGGTTCGATCCCCGGCAACGGCGCCAAAATGTGGAGCGATAAAAATGTGTCTTTTAAACTCCTAATTACCTTCACATTAATTATCAACCCAGGGATGACTTTTTATTTCAAAAGTGTACTCAGTCTGAGGCGACTATTTACTCAAGAGTAATGTTTTGTAGTATAGTGCTTAAAAGCTACAAAAGTAAATGGCTGCATGTCTATAACTTAACTACTTCAAAAGGCTAAATCACACCAAGCATTGCATCAGTCGAAGGTTCGGTAGCAATAACCCATCCTTTTCATAACTGATGAGAACAAATCTGAGGTCTGGGAGCTAGGTAGGAGATTCTTGGGCTCACTACAGCCTGAGATCGTCCTTGATGAATATAAATGAAACAACAAGTAAAGGAAATAACGATGAAATAGAACAGCACATCAGCCAAGGGTTTGGTGGCAATAACCTATCCCTTTCATAACTGATGGGAGCAGATCAGAGGTCTGGGAGCCAAATAGCAGAAGCTGACACTCACTACAGCCTGAGTCTGTCCTTAAGAAATGGCAAGTAAATGAAACAACAAATCAGCAATCTTGAAATAGACCAGCAATTGAAATGGAATAGCAATGCTAAAATACTAGAATTAAACAACAATCTTAAATGGAACTGAACAACAAAACTAAGTAATTAGAAAGACACAGCAACTATAAATGTAATTGAATCAGCAACCTATCAGCATGAACATTAATCGCAATTATTGAAGCAACAGCAATCGTAGTTGTAATTGAATAGTAACTTAATTGAACAACCATTGCAATTATAAATGAGCAGCAATTAAATGAACCATAGTCTTAATTAGATAGCACAGCATTAGATCGGAATTATCAACAGGACATTTCAAGTTATAATTAATAATTCTATCACTGACACAATCCAATTATGATTTCAACGAAATGTTCATAAACAAAAGATTACTGAACAAACAATTTAAAGAAATGAAAAGAAAATCAAACCATCACACAAAAGCAATTGTAAAGATATGGTACACAGCAACAGCGTACTCCACCAGAGGCTGGGCCCTTAGCCGCCAGCGGATGCTGCTGGGTTACTTCAGAATGAGAAGAATGAATAGCAACTCCCAAATCATTTATTAATCAGCCAATTGTGGAATCATTACAACAGCAAAATCTTGAGAATTACAGCATGCAACAATCCCTATCCTATCATGAATAATCCACCATCATTCTTCATTATTTTTCCATCATTTTTCATCTCCCCCAAATCATCCCATAAATCCCCCATCTCTGATCTCTGTTTTCATTTAAATAGAGAGAGATCAGAGAGCAGTTACAATAGAGATAACTACAACATGATTTATATTACAAAATTGGATTGTTTCCAACCAATTGATAAACAAGAAGATACATTTCCATCCATCTTTCAACAAGAGCAAGACGAATTTGGCTTTGCAGCTGAGATTTGGAGGACGGCCGCAACAACAAATCTCAGAAAATCGTGCTCAAAGAACCCTGCGTTTCTCTCAGTACAAGCCGAATTTGGGCAAACTGTTCTGTTTTAAAGTTAATTGGGTCCGTTCTGGACAAAACCCATGTTCCGGATTTTCCAGATTCATCTTCATTTGCTCAGAATCTCAACCGCAAAACTGTCACTTCTTATTCCAGCGAATTTCTGAGTTGGCACTTTTAATGATCAAATCTTCAATCTGGAAATTATCTTGGAGGCTAAAAATGGTGAATAATGTTACAACTGATTTATTAAAACTATCATTGATAAAATCATGCATAATCATCAATTTATTAGAAATAAAGGAGAATAAATAATATTCATCCATAGAAGCATAAATCATCATAAAATGGATTTATATAATAAATGACATGACGAAGAATAGTAGAAATGGGTGGAATAAGTGTTCAAAAGTGATAATAATAATGGCATATTAACGGCCCAACAATATCCTTTATCTTGTCTAGATCTATTGCTATGCCATCCTTAGAGACAACATGCCCCAAATAATGTACCTCCATCCAAAGAAGCTGCACTTTCTAAGTTTAGCATACAACTGATGATCTCTTAGCAATCTCAACACTGCTGCTAAATTCTCAGCATGTTCTTCCTCATTCTTAGAATCTACCAGTATATCATCAATGAATACAATAACAAACTTGTCTAGATAAGGACACAACACAACATTCATCAAACACATAAATCTAGATAGAGCATTAGTCAAATCGAATGGAAAAACAACAAACTCATAATTCCCAAACCTGGTCCTAAACAAAGTCTTGAAGATATCCTCTTCCTTGATGCGTACCTAATGGTATCCCAATCTCAAGTCGATCTTAGAGAACACTGCAGCTCCCTTAACCTAATCAAACAAATCATCAATCCTCGGTTATGGGTACTTGTTCTTGATCGTTACTTTGTTCAATTGCCTGGAGTCAATGCAAAATCTAAGAGTACCATATTTCTTCTTCGCGAACAACACTGGTGTACCCCAAGGTGATACAATTTGTTAGTGTCAGTCTTTGAAACCTTCCTCAAGTGATCAAACATGCTCTTACACGGTGATTTTAAGGTGTCAAGGTCAAATTTTGTCATTTCAATGAGTCTTCAAGCAAAATTTGGTCACTAGGTATTAGGTCTAGGGTTTGTTTTCACTTCTTTCAAACTTTTCCAAATGTCGGTCCATGTCACCATTCAGCTGAGCGTACCATCATTCAGAGGGTTTTCATCATCATGCCAGGTTCCAATGGGTCATTTTACACCTTGTTCATGCTTCAGTTGTGCCTAGGTAAGGTTCATTTCCCTCTCCTAGGGTTTTGAAGGTAATTTCTCTTGGATGGTCAAATCATCAACAAAATTTGTATCCTGATGTTCATACACCTTCCCCTATCCTTAATGTACCTTATTAAACACTTCCCATCACTGATATGCCTCAAATTCCTCATTTTCGCAGAAACCCTAGTTTCTTACTACAATTTGACAATTTTCTAGGCTAGGCCTGTGTTTTTCCCTTTTGGACCCCTCCCCCTCACTAAATATTTGAAATTCCACTTTACCCTACTTCCTAACATCCCTCCCTACGTCCCAAAGTTTTCTCAAGAATTTAGAAGCCCCTTATCCCCTTCATTTCACTTCATTTCGACAAATCCCCTGTTCCACATATCGGGATAAGTTTTACTACAATGATGTTTTTGAGCAAGAAAATATGAATTTGTGAAAATTGAGAGAGGTTTTTGTCCAAAATAGGCCAAGGAAGAAAAACCTCCTTCACTTTTTACACATGTGTCATGGTTTTAGAGAAATGTCAAAAATACAGTTACCTCAGGAGAATTGATGCACCTCTAAAGCGACCTCGGGAAAATCAACATTTCTCCTAGCTTGGTTGGCCAAATGACTTACTTGATGCATCAAATAATAACTAGACAAAAATATCCTTCCCATGAGATATCATGAGCTCAATTTGGGGTTGAGGAAGACCTTCAAAAGTTGACTGCAACAGCACTCTGCCTTTAGGAAGCCTCATTTTGCACATTTTGACCAGTCTTGGGAGATTTGACTTTTTATAGGGAAAATGAACTCCAAATTGAAAAATTCAAGTTGTGTTGGAAATTATACTCAATAATATTTCCAACGAGCTATCCCGCGCCCAATTTGGACACCAGGAAGGCCTCCAAAACTGGTCTGCAAAAAGGCACTATGCACCTGTTCCTTGGCGCGACGCACCTGGGTAGTGGCGCGGCGCACCTGCCTGCTTAGCCCAAATTTCACTCAAATCATCTTGAAAAGCTCCCAAATCTTGCAAAATTTATTCCACAAGTAAGTGAAGCATTCTACTTTGCCATTTCAAAATATTTACTCATCCTTCATGGTGTTTTAAAAGGTGAAAAAACAAACCCTACTTGCTGCACAGTTACACTATAAAAATTGCCTAGGGTTTGCAAAATTGTCATTTTTGCTGTCTTATTCCCCTATATCATTTTCACATCCCCTTCACTACATTTCACTAATTTCATTTCCCATTCCCCCTCTCATTTCCACTCATCCTACTCCCCTATCCCCAAAACCCTAAAACCTTAGCTTCTAGGGTGAAACCCTAGTTTTCTTCATTGCACTAGTGGTTGTATACCCTATCCCCTTAATCCCATTCCCCTCATACATTTTCCCCTTAATCCCATTCTCCACATATAATTTCCCAAACTCTACACTCCCCAAACCCTATCCATATCCCTAAACCCTACTCACATCCCTAAACTCTTACTCCCATCCCTAAACTCTATTCACACATACATTTTTACACTCTCTCTTCCATACACTCTACCCATTTCATTCCTCCACCATATTTTCACACTGTTACCCACAAAACCATCCATATACAACCACATTTTTCAAAACCAAAGGAAAATAATGGAAAGAGACAGTGATTATGGGTATGAGCAAGAGATTGAACATGATCGAGAATCTTGGCTTGAAAGGTCAAACATGCATTTGGAGAAGCTGCTGGAGAAGGCCAAAAAGGTGAAAAATATGTTGAGGTACATGGCCTATCACTATTTGGCAAGAAACAAAGTTTGCAAAGCAAGGATAAGGACCTTGAAGGCCGAGTTGAGGAAAACTTTAAGGAGGAAGAAAGAGAAAGACAAGCTCAAGATTTTGGTTGAGGCTTCCTTAGCCCAACATAGCACTTGATGCAGGTCACTCAGTCCAAATTTCAAGAAATTTGGGACACTTTTTGTCAATTTTGAAATTTTGAAGCAAAACACAGATTTTTCTGCCTAGTGCGTAGCGCCACCTAGCGCTTGCTTTTGCTAGGGACCTCCTCTGGAGGAAAAATCTACATTTTTGGATTCCTCATGCAAAATTATGTATACCCAGAAATGGCTAGAAATTTTTTCCAAGTTTCTAACTTCCAAAAGGGTCAAAAATGCGCTTTTCTGCCCCTTTTTGGCCACACATGAAGCAGTGTTGGGAGAACTCACTTTTGGAAGGGCAAATGGACACCAAATTTAGAAATTCCACCTGTTCTAGAAATTAGACAAATAGGCCTTTCCAACAAGCTCACTTGGAGCAAATTTGGTGCACAGGAAGGCCTCCAAAATCAGCTGCAAATAGGCACTATGCACAGGGGCAGTGGTGAGGCGCACAGGATGGAAAATTGACTTTTTTTACCAAAAAACTCTGTTTTTCACCTAATTTTTTCTCAGTTTGACTTTTCTCTCTCTCATAGTCAAAATCATGATGTAATTTGATGTAACTTGATGTAAAAATGTTGATAATTCACTCGTGAAGGTAGATACATCATGAGAAGGTAGTTTTGAACTGAATGAATCAATTTCCTAGGTTTTAGAGGCAAGCTATTCCGCTGCCTACTTTTTAATTCTTAGTTTAGATCTTGTTGAAATAGCTCCTAAACTCATGAATTTGACCCCTAAAGGCTAGCATGAGTTGTTTGTTCCCTATATCTAGTACTTCTTCAGTCATTTGTAAAGGTTGGACTCTTGTGAATGCTTTGAGCATTATTGTACATTCATCTCTACAGTTTGGCACATGAATAGACCAGGGTTTGCAGCATTTTGTGGGATTCTTGTGGCAAGTTGATTTGGTATTGTTTTTTCTTCTGTAATTCAAGTTTGCATGTGTTTATGTATGCCATCATTTCTCTCTGTTCAACTTAACTAAATGAATCAAGGATAAAGGTAGAATTCATTGATGTTGCAGTGCTCTACCTAGGGTTTCTTTAGTTATTCATGTTTGCAACTGTTTGAAGAGGATCCCTGATACTTTCATGCCCTCTCCAACTCCTCACCGGTCTTAAGACTCTCCATCTCACTTATTTCAAAGTACTAAACCATTTGCCTACGTCACCCCACAGAAACCTCTGCAAGACTGAGTCCATTCCCCAGACCCAAATCTGCCTTTTACATTCGAGCCAGCAAACCAACATAAAATTCAATCAAAATCCTCTGAGCATATACCTAGCCTAAAATTAGTCTTTATATCAGTAATCTCAAGCCTTATTGACCATATTTTCCTGAGATTGACAAGGAGAGAGCCCTCTCCCGACCTGGTAGGGCTAGCTACTAGGTTAAGCGTGGTTTGATGTTACCCTAGATCCTGCCTTTCTTAGCCTGGGGTAGATTTAGGAATAACATATTGGCGACTCTGCTGGGGAGAAGAAAAGTTTGTTGTGTGCTTTATAAACTACAAACAGAGCCTAAAGTTAGCCAGGTAGCCTTCGAACTGCTCTTGCTCTGCAAGTGCATAATAAATGAACGTTGCTTCAGTCAATCTCCGGTCTAGTTTATGAACTGAACATCTGGTTTTCTCAGCAAAATGTAATCAAGTTCATATCTGATTGTTGGTGGTGGACAAAGATCAGACACTCGAAGGCTGAAAATCATTCACCTGGCGATTCCAAATTAGTTTCAAGATCAGATCCAAGGACTCCACTGGAGGATGAACCTAACCAGCAGAAACATGAAAGGACAATATGGAAAAATCAAGTATTCAAGCTGGAATTTCATCCAAGACATTTTATTCTTTGTTATAAATTATTTCTTCTCTTTTCCCGAGAATTTCAAGAAGGCTTTACAAAGTATATTGTATTTGAGAAAGATCCTCAGTCTGCATTTTATTCCTTCCCTTTGAAGATTGTGAATACCAAAGATTTGCATGCCTTTGAGCTTGATCAAGACCCTTTTTCTGAAACTTGTGATGACCGTCTTCAAATTGATGAGCCTCAAGAGACCAAGACTGATTCCACATCTTCTGTACATATTCCTATACCTTGTAAAATTCCAGATCGATGCAAACCTCTGATTTTACCTCCTATATCCCATGCTTTCCCTAAAAATTATGATCTATATATACCAAGATTTGATGGTGAACGCGACAACATCACTGCTGAGAGACAGGTAGTGAATTTTGAGTCCTTTCTTAACCTTTTTGAAGTTCATGAAGAAAATGTCAGTATTAGGATTTTTGCTCTACTCTTTGTAAGGCAAAGTCAAGAGTTGGTTCAAAACCCTGCCTGATGCAAGCATCTCAGATTTTCAGCGGTTTGTCAAAGTTTTCCTCGACAGGTGGGTGGTAAGACAAAACCCTTTTTTGATTATAGAAGAGTATAACCAGCTTAAAAGACAGCCAGGGGAGACAGTGCAATAGTTTTCTGCTAGATTTAACCAAGTTTATTATTCGATGCCAGTTAATATAAGACCTCCTCCTGGATCCGCTCTCTTGCACTACCCGGAAGCCTTTGATCCAGAAATGGAGTTTCAGCTGAGAGAAAGGAATCTTGCTACACTTGAAGAGATGCAGAATAGTGTAGTAGATGTAGAGGTTAATTTGCTGGTCAAAAGGGCAAAGTTGAATAAAGAAGAGAGGAAGAACATAGATCCAGAGGAATTGACATCTTTAGAGGTAAAGCTCGACATTTTGGCAAGTGCAGTGGAAGATATGATGCAAAGGATCACCACAAGGAATGAGTATAGTGTTCAAGCCCATCACTCGTTTATTGAAGAAGAACAAGTTGCTTATCCAAAACATCTTATTTCTTATCCCAGTTGTCATAGATCTGATAATGCTTGTTTTGTAGATCATCTTGGAGAAGAGAGATCTGTTGATATGACATGCATGCTTGAAGATGTATTTTATAATGATGATTTGCCTCAGTTTGATCAGTATGATGATGATTATGTTCTCCAAACAGAAGCTAGTCTTGCAGACAAATCAGCAACTAGTTTGTGGAAGGAGAAAGTTCACTTTCAGTAGCTCGAATATAGTGATCAACCGATGCATATCAGCTATGGAAATGACAAGGAAAGTGCAGCAAATTTTGAAGTAAGTGAGGGATATTTGCCTTTTTGTTTTGCTTCGTTTTAGTTCATCAGAGAAAACTTTCATGCAATCAGAAATAAACTGATGACAAGTCTTGATCTGGACCATCTTGAGAGCAATGAAAACCTTGTTCAAGACTTTTCATATCCAGAGTTGCAGCCCCCGAATCCCATTGATTTTCAAGTTGCAGATGAAGACTTGGAAGCTGGACCATATGATCAAATGATGCAAGATGATTCTGTACCTTTTTGTTTTGAATCATTTCAGTTTCTGAAGGGAAAACTGCATAGTATATCTTCAAATGAGCAACCTGTAGGAAATCATGTAATCTCATCGGAAACAATAGAAAATGGGTTGCAACAATCTTTTCAAGTTTTTCACGATCCAATAGTTGATGTGTTGGATGATGTCTGCAGTCAAAGTTCTTCTCCACTAGATAACTGTGAGATTGAAACAAGTATTGATACAAGCTTGATCTGGCAGCTAGTTTCTTTGTCATTTTCAGTAGGAGTCTCGTCACAAAGCTCAGATCAAAGTTTGCATTCATGGTATGAGGAGAAGAGAAGTAATCCATTGGATGAGCTAAGTCCCAGTGTGCATGAACTTCAAGATCCTTATGCAGTGTTTTTGGAGGCGGATAGAGAATCCATACCATTTAATGGATCTGTTTCCAAGTTGTCATGGGAGTTGCCTTTCAGTAGTTCTCTCTTGTTGTTCATAAGCAAGCACTTGTGGAGAATGCAAACAGCAGCCAGAATGCTTACTTGGTTGCATTGGTTGTTTCATTTCACTTGATCAGGTGATGAATGGAACAACTAGAGTAGGTTGTATTGAATAAGCTCCATTTTGAGCATATTTTCCAGTTTGTCAGTTGTGTTTTAGTCTTGAGTCATTTTTTGTTTCAGTCAGTTTAAAGATAGTTTCAGCTGAGTGTCCAGTTTCAGCTTTTGAGAGTCTTGTTTCAGTTTTGAATTAGTCAGTTCAACTATGAGTCTTGAGTCAAAGTTTCATAGTAATTGGTTTTTGGATGTTTTGAAGTTATTGACTCCATTGCCCAATGGATGAAGGCACTTGTCTGCTCTCCCAAAGATCTGCGGTTCTTGGCACCTCCAAGGAGCTACCATCCCCATTGGAGCCAATGTTAGTGTCAGTCTTTGAAACCTTCCTCCGGTGATCAAACATGATCTTACAAATTGATTTTAAGGTGTCAAGGTCAAATTTTGTCATTTCAATGAGTCTTCAAGCAAAATTTGGCCACTAGGTATTAGGTCTAGGGTTTATTTTCACTCCTTTCAAAATCGTCCAAATGTCGGTCCATGTCACCATTCAGCTGAGTGTACCATCATTCATAGGGTTGTCATCATCATGTCATACTCCAATGGGTCATTTTACACCTTGTTCATGCTTCAGTTGTGCCTAGGTAAGGTTCATTTCCCTCTCCTAGGGTTTTGAAGGTAATTTCTCTTGGATGGTCAAATCATCAACAAAACTTGTATCCTGATGTTCATACACCTTCCCCTATCCTTAATGTACCTTATTAAACACTTCCCATCACTGATATCCCTCAAATTCCTCATTTTCGCACAAACCCTAGTTTCTTGCTACAATTTGACAATTTTCTAGGCTAGGCCTGTGTTTTTCCCTTTTGGACCCCTTCCCCTCACTTAATATTTTAAATTCCACTTTCCCATGCTTCCTAACATCCCTCCCTACTTCCAAAAATTTTCTCAAGAATTTAGAAGCCCCTTATCCCCTTCATTTCACTTCATTTCGACAAATCCCCTGTTCCACATATTAGGATAAGTTTTACTCCAATGATGTTTCTGAGAAATAAAAGATGCATTTCTGAAACTTGAGAGAGGTTTTTGTCCAAAATAGGCCAAGGAAGAAAAACCTCCTTCACTTTTTACACAGGTGTCATGGTTTTAGAGAAATGTCAAAAATACAGTTGCCTCAGGAGAATTGATGCACCTCTGACGTGACCTTGGGAAAATCAATATTTCTCCTAGCTTGGTTGGCCAAATGACTTACTTGATGCGTCCAATGAAACTAGACACGAAGATATTTCCAATGAGCTACCATGAGCTCAATTTTGGGTTGAGGAAGACCTTCAAAAGTTGACTGCAACAGCACTCTGCCTTTAGGCAGCCTCATTTTGCACATTTTGACTAGTGTTGGGAGATTTGACTTTTAATAGGGCAAATGAACTCCAAATTGAAACATTCACGTTGCTTTGGAAATTAAACTCAATAATATTTCCAACGAGCTATTCCGTGCCCAATTTTGACACCGAGAAGGCCTCCAAAACTGGTCTGCAAAAAGGCGCTACACACCTGTTCCTTGGCACGACACACCTGGGTAGTGGCGTGGCGCACCTGCCTGCTTAGCCCAAATTTCACTCAAATCATCTTGAAAAGCTCCCAAATCTTGCAAAATTTATTCCAAAAATAAGTGAAGCATTCTACTTTTCCATTTCAAAAGATTTACTCATCCTTCATGGTGTTTTAAAAGGTGAAAAAACAAACCCTACTTGCTGCACAGTTACACTATAAAAATTGCCTAGGGTTTGCAAAATTGTCATTTTTTCTGTCTTATTCCCTTATATAATTTTCACATCCCCTTCACTAAATTTCACTAATTTCATTTCCCATTCCCCCTCTCATTTCCACTCATCTTACTCCCCTACCCCCAAAACCCTAAAACCCTAGCTTCTAGGGTGAAACCCTAGTTTTCTTCATTGCACTAGTGGTTGTATACCCTATCCCCTTAATCCCATTCCCCTCATACATTTTCCCCTTACTCCCATTCTCCACATATAATTTCCAAAACTCTACACTCCCCAAACCCTATCCATATCCCTAAACCCTACTCACATCCCTAAACTCTTACTCCCATCCCTAAACTCTATTCACACATACATTTTTGCACTCTCTCTTCCATACACTCTACCCATTTCATTCATCCACCATATTTTCACACTGTTACACACAAAACCATCCATATACAACCACATTTTTCAAGGCCAAAGGAAAATAATGGAAAGAGACAATGATTATGGGTATGAGCAAGAGATTGAACATGATCGAGAATCTTGGCTTGAAAGGTCAAACATGCATTTGGAGAAGCTGTTGGAGAAGGCCAAAAAAGCGAAAAATATGTTGAGGTACATGGCCTATCACTATTTGGCAAGAAACAAAGTTTGCAAAGCAAGGATAAGGACCTTGAAGGCTAACTTGAGGAAAACTTTAAGGAGGAAGAAAGAGCAAGACGAGCTCAAGATTTTGGTTGAGGCTTCCTTAGCCCAACATAGCACTTGATGTAGGTCACTCAGTCCAAATTTCAAGAAATTTGGCACACTTTTTGTCAATTTTGAAAATTTGAAGCAAAACACAGATTTTTCTGCCTAGTGCATAGCGCCACCCAGCGCTTGCTTTTGCTAGGGACCTCCTCTGGAGGAAAAATTTACATTTTTGGATTCCTCATGCAAAATTATGAATACCCAGAAATTGCTAGAAAGTTTTGCCAAGTTTATAACTTCCAAAAGGGTCAAAAACACCTCAAAAATGCCCTTTCTACCCCTTTTTGGCCACACAGGAAGCAGTGTTGGGAGAACTCACTTTTGGAAGGTCAAATGGACACCAAATTCATAAATTCCACATATTCTGAGAAGTAAACAGAAATATCTTTCCAACAAGCCCACTTGGAACAAATTTTGTGCACAGGAAGGCCTCCAAAAGCAGCTACAAAAAGGCGCTACGCACAAGGATAGTGGCGCGGCGCACAAGATGGAAAATTGACTTTTTTGCCAAAAAACTATGTTTTTCACCTAGTTTGTTCTCAGTTTGAATTTTTTCTCTCTCATAGTTAAACTCATGATGTAATTTGATGTAACTTGATGGAATTTGATGTAAAAATGTTGAAAATTCACTCATGAAGTTAGATACATCATGAAAAGGTAGTTTTGAACTGAATGAATCAGTTTCCTGGGTTTTAGAGGCAAGCTGTTCCACTACCTAATTTTCAGTTCCTAGTTTAGATCTTGTTGAAACAGCTCCTAAACTCATGAATTCGACCCCTAAAGGCTAGCATGAATTGTTTGTTGCATATATTTAGTACTTCTTCAGTCATTTGTAAAGGTTGGACTCTTGTGAATGATGTGAGCATTATTGTACATTCATCTTTGCAGTTTGGCAAAGGAATAGACCAATGTTTGAAACATTTTGTGGGATTCTTGTAGCAAGTTGATTTGGTATTGTTTTTTCTTCTGTAATTCAATTTTACATGTGTTTATGTATGCCATCATCTCTCTCTGTTCATATTAACTAAATGAATCAAGGATAAAGGTAGAATTCATTAATGTTGCAGTGCTCTAGCTAGGGTTTGTTTAGTTATTCATGTTTTCAACTATTTGAAGAGGATCCCTGATACTTTCATGCCCTCTCCAACTCCTCACCAGTCTTAAGAATCTCCATATCACTTATTTCAAAGTACTAAACCATTTTCCTACCTCGCCCCATAGAAACCTCTGCAAGACTGAGTCCATTCCCCGGACCCAAATCTGCCTTTGACATTCGAGCCAGCAAACCAACATAAAATTCAATCAAACTCCTCTGAGCATATACCTAGCCTAAAATTAATCTTTATATCAGTCATCTCAAGCCTTATTGACTATATTTTCCTGAGATTGACAATGAGAAAGCCCTCTTCCAACCTAGTAGAGTTAGCTACCAGGTTAAGAGTGGTTTGATGTTACCCTAGATCCTACCTTTCTCTGCCTGAGGTAGATTTAGGAAATAACACACTCGACCTAATGTACCCTTTGTCCAACATTTCCTTTAGCTGCAACTTTAACTCAACCAACTCATGTGTGCTCATATTGTAATGTGCTTTTGATGTTGGGGCTGCCCCTGGCACCAAATCAATAGAAAATTATACCTCCTTGTGAGGTGGAAACTCTGTAATGTTTGTAGGAAATACATCCTGAAACTGCTGCAAAACTGGGTATCTCTTAAAACATCTGCATCCTCAACCTCCTTACCCTTGTCACTAGAAATGTGTACTGCAAACATCAACAGCATTTTCTACAACTATGCTTATCCTACATAGCGATAACCATCCTCACTGATGTAGGCTTCTTTTTCCCTTGAAAAGTCCTCTTTCCCCCACTATCATCCACACACTCAATGGCCTTTTCAAAGAAATCCACTTTGGTTCTGTGAAGGCATAGCCAATCCATACCCAAAATCATACTATACGAACTCAATGGAAATACATTCAATTGTGTTGTTGTAGGCATACCATTTAACTCAAATGCGCAATCTCTTACCCAATGGTGAACTCGCTTCTTTATACCTATAGCCAACTGTAGCAACCAAGATTATGCATGCACTTCTTTTATCAAGCCACACTTATCCACTAGGTCAGGACTAATATAACTATAGTTAGATCCACAATCAATAAAAATAGAAACAACTTGATCACAAAGCTTATTGTCCATCTCAAGGATCGATGCCTGATGATCCACCTACCTGTTTTCCACAACTGCATAGATCCGAGGAATGATATGACCAACATCACCAACTGTATGCGCCTCTCGAGAACTATATATCTAGGGTCTACCGCCACTCTAATACTGCATACAATCCCTCTTACGATGATCCTTACCACATATCCAACACTGCAATGGTTCCCTACTATTGCCTCTAGCTTGTTGTTGTCCACGTCCTTTCTCAGTTGTATTGAATCTCTTGTAAGGACCTATATTTTCTTTCTCGCTTGCATCTTGAGGTCTTCCTCTCTTTGGTGGCCATTTCCCTTTATCTTTCTCATTTCTTTTCAAGTCATGCTTGGGCTCAACTTTGCACTTCAACTGCTCATGAAAATGCTTCAACTTTTAGATGGCCTCCTCCAACGATCTAGGATCATCGAACTTAATCCGATCTCTATATGAAACTGGAAATCCACTGATGAATCTTTGAACCTTGGTCTTATCCTCCATGAGGTAAGGCACATATCTCAACAACTCCAAAAATCTACTAGTATACTCATCATCTGTCATAGAACCCATCCACAACTCATAAAACTCCTTAGCTTTGTTATCATAGTACCTCTCTGACAAGTACTTCTTCTTGAAGATCCTTTCAATTTCATGCCAAGTCAAATCCTCCTCATGTGTACCTTTTACATTCTTCACGACTTCCAACCAAATATCCACTTTACCTTTGAGACTGAAAGTGGCTATCTTTGCTTTCTTGTTTTCTAAATAATCATGCAATCGAAAGAATTTCTTCATACCAAGCAACCATGCTTCTGTATTCTGTGATTTCTTCATCTCTCCATCAAAGGTAGGTGGCTTTGTCTTCTTAAATTCATCCAGAAAGTATCCCCTAGCACTCCTCCTATAAGGATGATGATGATGACGATCATGATGTCTATCAAAACCATAATTGGAATAGTACCTATGTTGATCACCTCTCCTATCTGGAGTGTCCAACAACCTGCCATCTCTGATCATGTCAGATCTATCTGACCTATGTCTACTAGGAGACCTACTTCCATATGCCCCATTACTTCTATCCTCATTTCCATGGCAGATCTGAAGTAGTCCCTGTCGCTACAAACATGACAAACTCTGAAGTAGTATTGCATTCACCTCTGCTTGTTTCTCTTGTGCCTGCATGGTTTTGTCATTGTCTTCTTTGCAACTCCTTATTTATTCCTTCAGGCTTCTCAATGTGTTTTCCAAGTCAGAAGAGTGCCCCACACCACGCTGCCCATATGATGCATAGGGAGATTCTATGTAGTCTACCACCTTGCTAGCCATTTGATCTCTTTCCTGCAAGGCATACTATGTCATCTAAACCAAATCACAATAAACCAATGTACCTTAGCATAATTCGGGGAGGACACCTTGTATGACATATCATCAAATCAACGTGAAACATGTATAACATAATTATAATGACATATAGACATATATCAAAAAAGTGTATCAATGCATAAACACCATTCTATCTAGGGTCCAGTCATCAATACAAGGCCATATCAACAATGCATGTTGTGACCTCATGCAAGACAACAACCATTACGTGTGAATACATGTAGTCGAGCATAAGTGATCAATTCTTGTAACCAACCTACAACATTGATACATGTAATCAAAACATTGAAGAATGCACCTGATATACAAGGATGTAGTCAAGCAACATATAATCAAGATGTTAGCAACATATAACCATATGCAACCAGTCATAAAATTCCGACGATGCATCCCACAAAATCACATCAAGCTCCTCATGACAACCTTACTACAATCATGATCAACATGATGCAATGCAACAAGCACATGGAATGCAAGTGTAAGAGACACACATGTAACTGACATGCATGCATGAGCAAGCACCTTCACCTAAGGGGAGCACAACCACGCTCTGATACCAATCTGTAACACCCCCTCCTCCCAAGTCCACCCAAGCAGTCAACCAGTAAGGAAAACATGTGATGAGATAGGTTACTACGAGGGATTCAATCTCCTTGGTGACCTTAAGGAAATGGAATCGATAGAACTCATCAAACAAACCCATCCACATCAATAATTACACCCCCTGGAGACATGTCAGCCACTCATACATTCTGTCCCTAGGTCCCACTAATGTTTTAAGCCTATTAACCCAAAGTCATTCTCATGCTATAGGCAAGACAATGACCAACAACTCAAAGTCGCTCTCATAGGCCCTTGTGCCAGTGACTGTGGACTTTTTCCAGCAGACCTGTGCCAGCGACCCTGAGATTTGAGCCACTTTTCTAGCCTAAAATCCTGACCTCCCCCCAGAACTCGCTACAACCTTGATAATCCATCAAATACATGATAATAATGTTGATAAATAAAAAATCAACCTCAGGACTAGGTCTGAGCATCCCCAACCGAGACTGACATTTTTTCAAACACTTGGAATCAATGCAACTTACAGGTCTAAGATACAAGATAGAGCATTAATGACTGAAAGGACTTATGAAACATAACCAGAAGGAGCACCTCCTTCTCCATTGGACTATTATATCAACAATTATTTCTTGCATCCATCCATTTAACAATTACAAGTAAATACATGAAATAACCATGACATGAACCAATCACATAACCATGCTTATAACTAGCATTAAAACATATAAATATCATGGATATGACAACCATTAAATCCACATATAAACAAGTACAAAAGTAAGAGAACTTATCTTTTAATAACCATAGGAAAATCCGACTAGGTTCGAGACTTCCACGTTCCACCCGACCATAGACATGGCTAAAACAAATCTCTCTTTTATCCAGCCACCCCCGTGCCATATTCAAAGCATGAATGTGGGATCTCATAGAACAACCAATCCAAGAACTACCAAGGGAATCCAGAGGTTAAACCACCTCCACCCTCACCAAACCGTGATCACACCATAATCGATGCTATGATCACAACCGAATTGAACTTGGAATGCCATCCGGAGTCCATCACTATCCTTGAGGAATTTTTCATCTCCTTGTCTCTCAGCCTTTACTGCAATCCAATCCCGAATCACTAGACCCTAAACTGAGACCAATCTCTCAGGCTTTACTGCAATCCAAACCTGGATCACTGGGCCCTAAACCGAGACTTCTCCCTCAGGATTTATCATGTATCCCACCAAAATCAGTTAAGGGATTCCTAGGCCTTTGGTAATGAACATTGAGACAACCTTCACCTTAGATTCTGAAATCCATCCAGCAAACCAAATCTCAAAACTGAAATAAACATCCCAACACCATGGCATCCGGAAAAAGGCAAGGCTAAGTTGAAAAACGTTGTCATAACTCGACAAAACCATGCCACTAACAACAAGAGAATCATACACCAACATGTAAAGCAATGCATGTCCAACCTATATACGAAATCACACATGTAAAAGGTTACTTGCAAGTATTCTTGCTGAAGCTGCTTGATCCTACTCTTCTTCCTTGATCCTTTCTTTCCTTCCTTTCCCTTTGCTTTCTTTTCCTTCCTTGGTCCAAAGCTAGAGTGCTCCAAGAAAACTCTAAGTTACTAAGAGTGAGAGAGAGAGAGAGAGAATAATGAGAGATCTCCAAAAACTTGAACTGACAAAAATTTAGAAAAAAAACTTGCCCACTAATCCTCATAAGCCTTTTTATTACTGAGGCCTCTAATTTCTTCATTTTCCATTATTTTCCTTCAATTTCATCCTCACATGCAACCTATGTCCTTTACCTCCCTTTTCTCCTATTTTCCTTTATTTTCATTAATAAATGTGCCAAAAACGTGTTTGCCTTAGCCTTTGCCAATTTTCCTTAGCCAAAACACACATCCAGTGATGCCCACTAGGATATCTTTGCCCAACATTCAACTGGGAATAAGTGTCCCTTAACCGTTGTCTTATTTTGACTTTATTAACTTTTATTACATGCAATTTTCACCAGGGTTGTTACAAATAGATTCACCACCCTTAAAAACCCCTGGAGCACCTAAATTTATGAAACTTGACAATTGTGACATGGATTTCCAAAAGTTTCTACTGAATTTCTTCAAAATCATGCTGAAAAAACCATTCTTTTCTGGGAAAAATAATTGCATGTTTAGACTACGTTAGTCTTAGACTATCAACTAGACCCCCATATTTTATTTGGTTATGATAGGCATTCAAATTAATATTAAGAGCCTTAGTTCAAGATATTTTGGTTTTATATAATATATGAAATTGTTCTAACTCATTTAAATTCAAGCTTATTAAAACAAGATCGAGTCTTGCCAATACTCAACCAACATTCATTCTACTTGTGTGGCTACTTAATTGGTATGTGCGTGTGTGTACACGCACACACACCATTACAAATTTGGTGCCCACGGGGCATAAAATAGATGCCGATGGAGTGTACTATTAAGGCATCATGGTGTGACGGTCACCAATTCAAAACTTCATGAGAAAAATTCCATCCATGTTAAGGGTTGGTGTGACCTAGTGTAGGTGCAATTCCTAAGTGATTTTGACAACTTATATGCCCCTAGGTCATGGTTTCTCAAGATAAAGGTTAAGCATGCAATCATATTAAGGCTCACACAGCTTAGCAAACAAAAAAAACATTACAAATTCATTATTTATTATAATAATATTGAGCAGAAATGCATGAGCAGAAATGCCATCACCCATAAATTCCTATGGCATATATAAGACTCCATGAAACCAATCTCTTATGCATTAGTGGATATTTCTTACTGCAATAATGGTCCTCTAAAAATTGGCAATTGCTTTAAGTAGTGCAACCTCTGAAGAGAACAATTGCATTGACTAGCTTAAGAGAACAACAAGTGATGTCTCTGTTGTAAGCATCACTTTCAATGCAAACCCAACAAACGATCCAGGTGCTCAAGTAGTATAAGTTGCATTTTCATCTCAGTAGGGACATCCACCACTGTTGTGGAACTTGTTATTTAATGCATTAATTAACTAATGGAGTGAATCCATCTATGGTGGATCTTTTATAGCGAGAATAATCAACATGCAACAACCATGATAGAGAAAGCATTTTAATTAGAATGAAACAAGTGTTAGGACGCTGATGGCAAACTATTAAATAATAGAAAAAATTGGCTTAACTAGGTGATATGGTTAAACCTATATTAAAATACAAACAAATAAAGCACCACTAATTCTTAATGTACGCCAATTTTCTGAAAATCTTTTTGAATAATGTTTAATTTCATTTGTATAATATATTATTTTCACATTTGAGTTGGATGCATTGATAAAGTGAGTGAATTTTAATTCTATTCGGAGGCATCTTTTTGTTCCCTAAAATGTATCAAAGCATAGTTTATTTATGATGTACCTTGGCTTGGAGTTGAGTAATTGAAGACATGCTTCACATGTATGTGGTGGACAAGTCATATTAGTGGGAAGCATTATTCACATTTTGTGGAGTTTTCATATAACAATATGCATCATGCATCATGAAATATGAGTTCATTTGAGGCTTCATATGAAAAAGATGTAATACTACAATCATGGATTGGGGTATGGTAAAGGTAGAAGAATATGGAGAGTTCCAAACAAAACCACTATATATCTCAATAAGAAAGAAGAATTGTTTTGAATCAAACCATCAGATACGTATAATTGCAATGAAATTATTTTAGTTCCAAGGGGGATACATGGGAGTTGAAGGATGCATAGCAATTTTCTCCCAGTCTTGAGACACACCAAGTTTAGTGTTATTCGAGGAGTACAGGAAATGCAATACCCTAGTTTTTACCCCTTGAATGTATTTGATCAATTTATGTACAAATTGTAAATGCATGGTTATAGTGACATGAGTCAAGCCTTATGAGCTTAAATAAATATAAATGTTGTTAGGATTCTAGTTTGGATTCCTTGTGTAGAGCTCAAGGCCAACCCTAACTAGTGAATTATAAGGCATGTAGATCATGTAAATATACTTCCACGGAAAGTGTCATAGACTTGCTTTGATGAAATCATGCTATGTAAATATTAATGGTGGGATATAATATATAATGGTTTAAGATGAATGCAAAGAGTACAAGAGGGGATATGGTTCCACTAAAGTGGAAGAAGAAAGGGGGCTTATGGGAAGTAGATCATATATTTCTAAGGGTTAACCTATGAATTCATATTTCTATCATTTTCTTTACATGAAACCATCCATTTCCATTGAGTTAAAAAGCTAATCATTTGATGCATCTAAGAGGTTGGTGGGAAATTCTTCTCACATAGTTATTGAAGCATGGATTGGGTACAATCATCATGGGTAAGTATAACAACACCTCATTTCTCATGTTAAAAGAATTTAATTTCTCTAAACTCTCTCATTGTCATTCATTCCATTGGTACTATCATCTCGCCTCCATGCTTTATGTTGTTCATGTTTTTTTCTCCATTTTGCTAAACAAGAATCAATCTCGACATGGATCATATAAACATTGTGAAAGAGGTTATATCGACCTTACATGTAATATATACAGATATAGGTGAGAGTAGAGGATGGAAAAGTCAAGAATATTTCACATACTGGGTATTTATTGACCAATTGAAGCTTGACAGATAAGTGCCATTTTGTAGGCTATTTCTAGAAGGCATTCAACAAATTAGACTCATTATGCCTACGTTAAAGAGCGGTGGAATGGAACAATAGCTTTGAAGCATTGTTGAGTAGAGAAAAGGAAGATCTCCATTTTGTTGTAGGGCAAGGAAAAGAGTGTCATGGTCGTTTAATGGTTAGATGAGATGCCTAGAATGCTATGTCATAAGAAGTTTAACTGAGCATTGAAGAAAATGGATTGGATTGAGTGAATTAGAAGCTTTTAGTTTGATTCATGTGCTCTAATGACCCCATAATATAATTTGGGAATAATATCTGTAATAAAAAACTATAGTTTAGAACAAAATTTCTCATATCTAACTAATTTTTTAACTATATTTTATTAAAAAATAAATATTTTATCTTTCTTTTTTAAAATTTACAAATTAATATTATTTTTATATTATTAAATATATAAAATAACATAATGAATATATTTATAATCAACTCTCTATTTAAAAAGCACTTTTACTACCGTAAACAACTCTGCACATGATATTTTGCTACCTTTATCATATATTACATACACAAATCTAATAAATAAATATTCATTTTAATTGATGAAATTCATTATGTTTTATGATATTTCAATAAAGTTCATCAAATAAATAACATTTGCTTACAAGACCTAACACTTAAATGGTGGGTATGCCATCTTTATCTATCACATTAATGAAATATGTTATAACCGAGACATGAAAGAGATTTTTTTGGTCCATTCATAACTTTTAATTATTATTTTTAATAAATTTAAATTATGAGATCTATTTTTATTTTTATTAAAGTTTATTTTTCAAGGAGAGTATTTAGGAGCGAGTGTTTTCCTGCTTTAATATAATTTTAGCTCACATAAATGGGCTTGTGACTTTCATTACATTTGGTGTATTATATGTATTTTTGTTACTTCACTAATTATCACTTGAAGTTGCTACAAGGTTAAACATCATTTGAATATTGTATGTAGCATAGGGAGGTACAAGAGTATTCAGCGGGAGAATTCTATCAAATTGGGAGAGTTAGAGAAAAAAACTAACAATATTAACTGCAAGTTGACCATTCTAGCTAGTAGATCAACAAACATCTACTTCTCCTTGGATGAGGGTAGTGACCAGCCAACATAGATGCCTAGAAATTCTAACCAATAATTATTATGACTCGCTAATTTTTGCTTACAACATTAATAGTGTTTTTATCTTCTCATTTAATATATATAAAATTTAACATATCTATTTTTATAAATTTCTATTTACAAAATATTCTAATTAAACAAAACCTTAACCAGTTCAAAATTCTACATTTATATTATTAATTTGGTTAAAAAAATAAAAAAATAAATCTCATTTAACATTATACATTATACACGTAACTTTAAAAATAATAATAATAAAACAAATAAAAAAACAAAAAAAACCAGAAAGTAGGCCTCTTATCTTTTTCCATCATATTCTTAAAGAAAATATCGTGAAAGTAGTCGTGTCGTCTTTCTCTAACACATCCTTAAAATATCTTTATCACAATCGCATTAAAAATATTTTTTACCGTTAAAATAATTTATTTTATTCATAAAAAACATATGATATAAAAGATGGTATGAAAATTGATGATATACCTACAGTTATCGCATAAATTATTATTAATTTATTAAATCAAATTCATTTCAAATGATTCTCTAAAATGTTTTTTATTAAATCTATTTTTTACCTTTAACATATTAGATAATAATTGTAAAATGTTTTTATTTTTTTTATTAAATTTAATTTTTATCAATAACATTACTTTATAATTATATTAAGTTTTTAATTAATATAATATTGTGATATTTTCTTTAGATAATGAAAATATTAGTATTAATTATAAATTTATGATTTTTTCCTATTTTCGATATTATTTATAAATTTTTGAATAAAAATTATTATTATTTTTTTAAATATAACTGATATTGAACATAAACGGGTTTTTGGAGGTAAATATTTTTTAATATAACTCCAAAATTAAATAAAACTTGAAGTACATATAGCCCACTTCAAAATATGATCTTTGATTACAACATATTTCCTCGGACCCATGTTGACTAGCCGACCCCCCTTAAAATTGTTGATATTTGAACATATGATTCATGCTTAATCTTTTAAGGGATGGAGGATGATATTAATTGTTCATTAACCATCAACTCTCTAAACTTCAAATTGAAACCTTTATTGGCACCATGATCTGCTTCCTAGTTATTATACCTTAAATGTGCTGGCACCATGATCTGCTTCCTAGTTATTATACCTTAAATGTGCTTGAAATTCATCTTTGGGATATATTTTGATACTTTCTTAATCCGATTTAGAAGATTATCCAAAACTTTGTCACTAGGATAAGATCCTTTAACCAAATATTGAATTATTAAAAGTGAGTCACCCAACACAATAAGAGAAAAAACCTGAAGTTCTTTGGTAAAGAAAATACATTGCAATAAACCATAAACTTGTACCTGATTATTTGTCATCTTCCCCGAGCTCTATGAATACTCTAAAACTTTAATTCTCCCAAACCATAAAAACCCCTCATCCTATAGTATAATAATTTTAAACTTTTTGTTTATAATTTTTTTTTATATTTTTACAAAATTTAATATATCTTTAATAACACTTTAAAAATAAGAAAATATTATCTTTTAAAAAAGAAATATCATATTTTCAAAAAGTTTTTTTTTTATTATTAATTTTAATTTTAACCAATAACATAATATTTTTTTAATAAATACACAGTTATAATAATTTTTTAATAAATCCAAATTGTAATAATCTTAGACTCTTTTATTTTTACAAATAATTATATTAATTAAAATATATATATATATAATAAATACAGTGATGTAATAATTTAAAACTTCTCTATATTCATAAATTTTTATATCTTACAAATTTAATTTACTTTCAATAACATTTAAAAAAATATTATCATTTAAAATAAAGGAAAATATCAATTTGTAATAATCTTAAACTCCTCTATTTTTACTGAATAATTGTATTAAATTTTGAATAAATATAATAGAACTTCTTTATATTTATAAATTTTTATATCTTACAAATTTAATATATTTTTAATAATATTTGAAAAAAAATATTATCGTTTAAAATAAATAGAAACAGTGTTCTTGAAAAAATTGTATACTAATTCATTCAGCATTTCAATTAAATACTTCATCCATCATCAATTTTATAATATAAATATTTTAAAAAATAAAAATATTGTTTACAAAATAAGTATATAATTTACATACATACAAATATTCATTAAAAAATTCTCTACCTCCTAATCTATGTCTAAGAACCGATTGATTCTTTTGAAAATAATTGTGTGTATGCATTTATAACAATTACATATTATGAATGCGGGGATTTTTGCACCATTATATACTTTTAAGTTTATTCTTAAGACCCAAATGATAGTTTTGAAAATAATTATATATAAAAGTAATTATAACAAGTAGATATTAGCATAATTATATTAGTAAATATGGTTAATCTATGTTAAAGGTGTATATCAATCATATGCACAATTATATTAGGAAAGATAGTTAATATATGCCGAATCATTCACATGCACAACTACATTAGTAAATGTTGTTAAAAAACGTCGATAAACTTTAATGGTATAGATCTAATATTAATGATAACATTAACATTCATATTAGTAAATATATAATAATAAAAATATTACAAAAATAACTATTTTAATACAAATAATTAAGTAATAATAATTATTATTTTATATTAATTATTACATTTATATTAATTATTGCTAATGTAATAGATTATTGTTAATAGCTAATAGTTAATTAATAAGTAATAATTAATATTTAATATTTAATTAATAAGTAATTAATAGTTAATTTATAATAAATAATTGTCGAGTCCCAGTAGCACAACCAACTGAGAAGGGTTTCGTTAGTAAAGTGACATGTGTTTAAACCTCACCGAGCTCTTAAGCACATGAGTTAGGAGGAGACATCTAACTTACAACAACAACAACAATAATAATAATTAGTATTTAATTAATTCATTAATTATTGTTGATAATTAATACATTCATAACTAATTAATACACAATAATAATAATGAACTATTTATTATTTTTATTTATTAAATAAATATTATTATTTTTATAATATATATTAATTATTGTTAATTCATTTATTCATAATTAATTATTAATAAATAATAATTATAATTACAGTAGATGGTTCAAAACATCGACTAAATCTTAGTGATGTTATTAAAAAAACAATCTCATTATCAATATGGATCACAAAAGTCTAAGATCTAAAATTAATTATTATTATTGTTATAATAAATTAATAATAATCTAATTAATTATTATTATTATAAACCCAAGGGATTAATTTGAAAACCCCAAGGTATTATAAATAGAAGGGATTAATACTATAAACGAGGGACATGTAAACCCAAAGATAAATATTATAAACCCTAAAATAAACATGGTTGATCGTGGTTGACCATGGTTCATTTTCATATTGAGACAATCTTTATCACATTGTGATGTTGGACTATGATTGAGTAATATTAAACCCAAAGGATTAATATTATAAACCATAAATATATAAACCCTAATATAAATACTGGAAACCCTAAAATAAACACGGTTGACCATGTTTAAGCATGGTTGATTTTCATATTGAGACAAACTTTGTCACAATCCTTGTTTTACCATGTTTTACCATGGTTGATTTTCATATTGAGACAAACTTTGCTTCACTAATGTGGTTGACCATGGTTGACTATGGTTGACCATAGTTGACTATGGTTAACCGTAATTGATTTTCATATTGAGACAACCTTTGTCACAATGCAACGTTTGACAATGGTTGATTATGGTTGGTCATTGTTGATTTTCATATCGAAACAATCTTTGTCACAATGCAATGTTGGACCATGGATGACCATGGTTGTCCCAATGTGACGTTGGACCAAGAGACAATCTTTGTCACAATGGGACCATGGTTGACCATGGTTGATTTTCATATTGAGAAAACTTTGTCACAATGTGATATTGGAACATGGTTGATTTGCATATTGAGACAATCATTGTCACAATGCGACATTGATTGATTTTCATATTAAGAAAATATTTTTCACAATGTGACATCATGGTTGAGCATGATTGATTTTCATATCAAGACAATATATGTCACATTGTGACGTTGGACCATGTTTGAGTAATACTAAACCCAAGGGATTAATATTATAGGCCCTAGGTATATAAACCCTAAGATAAATTCTATAAACCCTATAATAAATATGGTTGACCATATTTAACCATGGTTGATTTTCATATTGAGACAAACTTTGTTTTACTAATGTGGTTGACCATGGTTGACCCTAGGAATATGAACCCTTAGATTAATAAAACCAAAGGATTGATATTATAAACCCAAGGTATTAATACTAAAAACCAAAGGGATTATAAACCCAAGGGATAAATATTAAAAATCCAATGTATAAAAGCCCTAAGATAAATATTATAAACCCTAAAATAAACATGGTTTACCATGGTTTACCATTGTTGATTTTCATACTGAGACAATATTTGTCACAATGCAACATCGGACCATGGTTGCCCATGATTGATATTCATATTGAGACAATATTTGGCACAATGTGACATTGGACCATGGTTGACCATGATTATAAAGAAAAAGGATTTATATTAAACACTAGCATTAATATTATAAACCCTGTGAATAATACTATATTCTAGGAATATTAACCCTTAGATTAATAACCTCAAGGAATTTATATTATAAAACCAAGGGAATAATAAAGCCAAGGGAATAATTCAAAAACCCCAAACTATTATAAACCTAAGAGAATAATATTAAACTCAAGGGAATAATATTATAAATGCAAGGTATATAAACCCAAAGATAAATATTATAAACCTTAAAATAAACATGGTTGATCTTAGTTGACCATGGTTCATTTTCATATTGAGAAAATCTTTGTCACAAAACGATATTGGACCATGGTTAAGCATGATTGATTTTCATATCGAGACAATCTTTGTCACATTGCCATGTTGGACCATGGTTGAGTAATATTGAACCCAAGGTATTAATATTCTAAACCCTAGGTATATAAACCCTAAGATAAATACTGTAAACCCTAAAATAAACATGGTTGACCACGTTTAACCATGGTTGATTTTCATATTGAGATAGACTTTGTCACAGTCCTTGTTTTATCATGTTTTACCGTGGTTGATTTTCATATTGAGACAAAATTCATTTTACTAATATGGTTGACCATGGTTGAATATGGTTGACCATGATTGATTTTCATATTGAGACAACCTTTGTCATATTGTGATGTTCAACAATGGTTGACCATGGTTGATTTTCATATTGAGACAATCTTTGTCACAATGCAACGTTGGACCATGGTTGACCATGGATGACCATGGTTGTCACAATGTGACATTGGACCAAGAGACAATCTTTGTCACAATGTGACCATGGTTGACCATGATTGGCCATAGTTGATTTTCATATTGAGAACAACTTTGTCACAATGTGACATTGGAACATGGTTGACCATGGTTGATTTTCATATTGAGACAATGCTCGTCAATGTGACATTGGTTGATTTTCATATTGAGAAAATCTTTGTCACAATGTGACATTGATCATGTTTATAAACATAATGGATTTATATTAAACCCAAAGAATTAACACTATAAACCCTATGAATAATATTATACCCTACGAATATGAACCCTTAGACTAATAAACCCAAGGGATCTATATTATAAACCAAAGGGAATAATAAACCCAAGGGATT
Source organism: Pinus tabuliformis (assembly GCA_031772625.1). Lineage (NCBI taxonomy): Eukaryota > Viridiplantae > Streptophyta > Pinopsida > Pinales > Pinaceae > Pinus > Pinus tabuliformis. The sequence goes on from CM062813.1 coordinate 425,109,128, forward strand.
GATATTATAAACCAAAGGGAATAATAAACCCAAGGGATTAATAGTAAAAACCCAAGGGATAAATATTATAACCCAAGTTATAAAAACCCTAACATAAATATTAGAAACCCTTAAATAAACATGGTTGACCTTGGTTTACCATTGTTGATTTTCATACTGAGACAATCTTTGTCACAATGCAACATTGGACCATGGTTGACCATGGTTGATTTTCATATTGAGACAATATTTGGCACAATGTGACATTAGACCATCATTGACCATGGTTGACCATGATTGTAAACCCAAGGGATTTATATTAAACCCTAGGATTAATATTATAAACCCTTTGAATAATATTATACCCTAGGAATATGAACCCTTAGATTAATAAACCTAAGGTATTAATATTATAAACCCAACGGATTAATACTAAAACCTAAAGGTAATATAACCCAAGGGATTAATATTATAAATGCAAGGTATATAAACCATAAGATAAATATTATAAACCCTAAAATAAACATGGTTGACCATGGTTGACCATAGTTCATTTTCATTTTGAGACAATCATTTTCACAAAGTGACGTTGGTCCATGGTTGATCATGGTTGAGCATGATTAATTTTTATATCGAGACAACCCTTATCACATTGCAACATTGGACCATGGTTGATTTTCACATTGAGAAAATATTTGTCACAATGTGACGTTGGACCATGGTTGACCATGATTATAAACCCAGGGGATTATATTAAACCCAAGGATTTTTTTTATAAAACCTATGAATAATATTACACCCTAGGAATTGTGGTTGATCATGATTGACCATGGTTGACTATGATTGATTTTACAAAACATGGTTGATCATGGTTGATCATGATTGATTTTATCAAACCAAGGGAATAATAAACCCATGGAAATAATATTAAACTCAGGGGAATAATATTAAACCCTAGTATATGAACCCTTAGATTAACAAACCCAAGAGATTGATATTATAAACCCAAGTGAATAATATTAAACCCTAGGAATATGAACCCTTAGATTAATAAACCCAATGGATCGATATTATAAACTCAAGGCAATAATAACCCAAGGGATTAATACTAAAACCCCAAGGTATTATTAACCCAAGGGAACAATATTAAACACAAGAAATTAATATTATAAACCCAAGGTATATAAACTCTAAGATAAATATTATAAACCCTAAAATAGACATGGTTGACCATTGTTAACCATGGTTGATTTTCATATGTAGACAATCTTTGTCACAATGCAACATTAAACCATAGTTGACCATCCTTTGTAACAACCCTGGTTAAAAATCCATGTAAAAATATATAAGGTCACGGTGATGGGGCACGTATTCCAAGTTGAATTGTGGGAAAAACATCTTAGTGGGTATTCATTCAGTTTATTATGGCTAAGGAAATTGGCAAAGACAAAGACATTAAAAAGGCAAAAAGGCATTTTTGACACATTTATTTATGAAAATAATGGAAATTAGGAGAAAAGGGAGGTGAAAGGTCACAGGTTGTATGTGAGGAGGAAAATGAAGGAAAATAATGGAAAATGAAGAAAATATAGGTCTCATTAATAAAAAGGCTTCTGAAGATCAATATGTAGGATTGGTCAGTGTAAGATTTTGACAGGTTTTAGTGGAGCTCTCTTATATTCTCTCTTCTATTCTCTCTTGGGTAGAGACCAATCTAATGATGGTTTTGTGATGTCCGACCGTGAGGTGGAATCACTATTTGATGGGTTGAGGTGGTTTGGACTCTATAAGACCTAGATGGTTTTGATTGATTTGTTTTATGAGATCCCACATTCACGCTTGGAATATGGCATGAGGGTGAATGGATGAAGAGATATTTGGCTCAACCATTCTACGGTCGGGTGGAATGTGGAGGTCTCATCCCAGGTTTGGATTTTACATCATCAATATGAGGTTATTTCTCCTTGTAATTATATGAGTAATAAATTGGTTTATATGTGGATTCTATGGCTATTGTATCCTTGGTATTTCTGTTGTTATTATGCTGGTTATGAATATGTATTATGACAGTGTTTATGTATGGCTCCCATCATGTTTTTACTTGTATATGAATGAACAATGTATCTATGGCCTAATGGATGAAACTACAACTAAAGTAATAAGGAAACAATGCTTCATAACGAATCTCAGATAAGTATAAGAGCCCTATGCTCAGATCTATTTTTTACACCTATAGATTACATATTTGTGATATGTTTGACGAAATGCTTGTCATGGCTAGTAGGGGTCTAATCAAGGTCTTATTCAAGTAATTGCATTAGTATTGTTATTTCCATGTTATCTTACTGTTCTTAATGTGTCATTCAATTCTAGGCAGTGACCTGGGCTCTGGGCCTGAAAACGTGGATTAAATATCGGGCACGCTAGCACAAAAATGAGGAAAATAGTCCCTGGAGGCTGGCTTGCAGGTCTGTGAGAGCGTCCAAAGGTCCCTAGACGCTAGCATGCCCATAGCATGAGAGCATCCAAAGGTCAAGTGGTCTAAAAGCTCAGTGGGACCCAGGGGTTGGTTGGAAAAAAGGTTGGATTGGTTGATGAGGGTCCTAAAGCTGATGTTGAATGTTTGTATGGTGTGTTTTCATCGGTTCCACTTCCTTAACGTGACTTAGGAGGTCGAATAATATCATAGTGGCCTCTCGTCACATGTTTAACCCGGTTGGCCGGTTTCTTGGGTATATGTGGGAGGAGGGTGTTACAAAGTGGTATCAAAGCAGTTTGTGCTCCCTTTGGGTCATATCTGATACCACAAAGTGGTATCAGAGCATGGTTCACCCCTCAGACTGGATGGGCAGTGTATTGGTCATGTATTCATGCCAGTTGTGTATGTGTTCCTTATGCTTGTAGTCCATGTGATTGTTTCATTTTCATGGTGTTGATCATGGTTGTAGTGATGTCACCATGTGAAGGTTGATGGTGTTGTTGTGGAATGTGTCGTCATGAGTGTATGGTTGTATATTCATTTGTATGCATGTCAATATCTATGTGTTGTTATGCATGCATTGTCATGGTTATGGTTATGCATGTATGGTAGGTGAGACATGCATTATGAAGTCACTGTACGCAATCAAGTCATTATGATGATATTGGTATGTTATTATGCTAATGTGTTGGTTGAGATAGAGCAGGAGATGCAGATCATTAAAGTGAAGTTGCAACAATGGACTTCGAGGTAAGAGAAGATCATCATACAAGTGTTGTATGTTTGCCATGCAGGTATGTTAGTTAATGGATTGTTATATGCATTAAGGTTGTATACATTAGGTTTATGTACATGTATGTGATGTTATGGTTACATATATGATAAATGCTAGTTGATTAGTGTAGTCATATGCACATGTGTTAGATAGTCATGAATGATAGTAACGGGTGGTTGTATGCATTGCTATTGTTGTTTTATGTTAGATAACTTGATGATTATGTTATATTAGATATCATTTTTTGGGATTCAACTACGTTAAGTAAGTCATTCAAACGTATGACCATTTCCATGAGAGGTAGTTGTAACTGACTAATTTCTCATGATTTTTGAATAGTTCACTTAGCACTCATTGCATCGGGTGATGCTCACAGGGGTGAAGAAGTGGGATTGAAACTAGTGAAATGTGGAGAACGAATCACATAGCATCAATCATCACTTCCGGGGCTTGCACCCGGTAACCAGGACTTCCCAGGAGGTCACCCATCCCAGAACTCCTCTGGCTCAAGCGCGCTTAACTGTGGAGTTTTTCCCCACAATCAAGCCCACTTAGCTTGCTACCCCATTTGCAAAACCTTGAAGTCACTGTAGGTGAGACATGCATTATGAAGTCACTGTACGCAAGTGATCTCAAGGGATCTCTACTTGAATGGTTCATGAGGCACAATACTTGCTAAGGTTTTGCAAATGGGGTAGCAAGCTAAGTGGGCTTGATTGTGGGGAAAAACTCCACAGTTAAGCGCGCTTGAGCTAGAGGAGTTCTGGGATGGGTGACCTCCTGGGAAGTCTTGGTTACCGGGTGCAAGCCCCGGAAGTGATGATTGATGCTATGTGATTCGTTCTCCACATTTCACTAGTTTCAATCCCACTTCTTCACCCCTGTGAGCATCACCCGATGCAATGAGTGCTAAGTGAACTATTCAAAAATCATGAGAAATTAGTCAGTTACGACTACCTCTCATGGAAATGGTCATACGTTTGAATGACTTACTTAACGCAGTTGAATCCCAAAAAATGATATCTAATATAATGCACTGCGTAAATCCCCCATACTTAGATTATGTTATATGTTGTTGATAAGTATGTTATAGGTTAACTTCTTGTTGTTATATGATAGTTAGCTTGAGGATTAGGTTATATGTTTATTGATAAGCATGATATATAACTTGTTGTTGTTATATACTAACAACTTGATGATTAGGGTTATTACATTAAGATCTTGATGTTATATGTATCAAGCTAGATTGGATTGGCCTATGCAGATGGTTAGGGTTATGACATTCAGATATGATTCGACTTATTTGTGACATTGTGTTGTACTAATCTAGACTAATCATACATATGTGATTGTTATGCATGAATGGCAAACGTTTATGAGCTTATGTTGTGAACATGCTAGATAGTTATTGTTATGGATATCATTGTCTTATTTGTGTTTGAGTTGATGTGTTGTGAAGTTGTATTGTGCTAACTAGATTGATTGTGCAGACAAGATAGCCTCCCCTGATACACATTAAGGTATGAGTTTTATTATGTCGTATACTTGGTGCTTCATTGTTTGATTATGTCGTTTATTTGGTGTTTGAGTGTTTGGTGTATATTATGTCATCTGGTTGATTTATTTAACATGGTATGTTTACAAGTTGTTTGAATGTTTGATGAATTGCATAATACAAGTATGTGTTCAAATGATATTGTTTTAAGATGATTGTACTAACACATATGTGTTGAGACCTTTGATATGAACTTGAGTATAATAGGTGACAGTTGTAGCATTATGCCTAATGACTATGAGTTGACTGTGGATTATGACATGGTTGTTAGATTTGGTAAAGGTTTTCAAATTGATAGATATGATTGTCTTTATATTTGGAACATGCGGTTGGCATGTGTGAGAAATTGCAGGGAAACATGCTTGGTATTAGCTTGACAAGGTAAAAATTGATGTGTTTATATAACTAACAATTGGGTGATGTGACAGTACATAGTAAGCCTCTATTTCTACAAGGTAGAAAGGTAAAATAAAATAATTGGGCACGAATTCCTTTGCCTATGTTTGGAAACCTTAATTCCAAACGAATGAGTGCTTTGCATACCAGAAGTCTTCTTAGTCTTGATTTCGTCTGACATTATGTGGGTATGTGTTATATTCATCAACATGCATTTGATAGGTATATTATCTAGTCTCTAGTTACAGGTGGATATGGCAAGGGAATTAGAGTCCCTTGAGATATGGCACAAATGTGTTCAGCTGCAAGGCAACGTGCTTGGCATAACAAGGTAAGCTAACTTGTATATTGTTATTTTTATTTATACATTGATAGTTGTGTGTTTATGGAAGTATGATGTAGGGGATTGCATGGAAAAAGAGATTGCCATGAAATCTTGAAGAAGGTTCGGGTTGAGCTTTCCTTAGGAACCATGGGGATTGAGTTATGGTGTTTATTTCTATTCTTGTGCTTTTGGTCTTTTGTGATTTGTTGAGCTTGATTTGTGGTTTTGTTTTGTCTGGTGCAAGGCCTTGTCACCTTGTTCGCGGTGTCGTATTGTTATTAGTTTTCATGGTTTTCTTCTTGTTTGTTTCTTGTGCTTTCCCTTTGAAGTTTTGAGTCTTGGGAATTGTTGGAGAAAGAGAAAATTAGTGGGGATCAGGAAGAGCTGAATGAAATCCATCAAGTAATGTGAGACCTAGACGAAGCATGGTGCATGTGTAAGGGAAATTGAAGGTAATAATATGATAATCAGTTGGGTTGGTTGGGTCCATTTTGGTAAAAGGACAGTGGTAGTACAAACATGAGAAAGGTAACCAGAAAGGGTAAAGTAAAAAGACTTGAGATGTAATATTCCTTGGCTATGTTGGGAACAATTGTTCTCAATGTTGTGCATGATGTGCATGAATAAAGGGAGTTATCTTAACCTTGACCTTATGTTATCTGGTCATTATGTTGTGATCATGATTATGCTTATGTTTATATATGTATGTATGTCATGTCTGACAGGGTCATCATGGATCATGATTGCTTTATGCTAATATTTATGTATATGTGTCTATGTCATTGTCCGACAGGGTTGTCAGAGATCATTCTTGTGGAGGAATGATTGCTTATGCAGGTGAATGACATGACGAGGTTCTTGGTCTCATGGGAATCAAGTGGGAAGAGTAGTCATGATGAAAGGTAAGTATTATGTGGGTATGAATTCATATTGTATGCTTGTATTATGCCTATGTTTATGTTATGACAGGACATGCTGAAGGATACATTAGCGAAATGAAAGCAGTGTGGTCTACGAGATGTTGAGATAAGCATGGATGGTAGAGAGACACTGAAATCAAGGTTGATTGGTAGAGACAGTGTGGTTTCGAATGTGTGGTACTATTGTTGTGCATTTTTTGTATATGGTATACATGTTGCATTTGTGACGTTGTGCGCATGCGGTGTTGTGTATATATAGTGTGTGTACATGTTGTTTATGAAATGTTATGTACTGGGTGGTACAGATAGTGTTCTGTGAATATTGCATATGAAGTGTTGGGTATAGATGGTGCTATGCACATGTTGGATATGCAGTGTTGTGTGCATATTGTACTGTGCTCATGATGGATATGCAGTGTTCTATGCATATGGTGTTGTGTGCATGTTGGATATGCAGTGTTTTGGACAGATGATGCTATGTACATGTTGGATATGTAGTGCTATGTACATATGGTGTTGTGTGCATATTGTACAAGTGGTGTTGTGAACGTGTGGTGCCATGCACATTTTGTACATGTGGTGTTGTGTACATGTCGTGCATGTGATGTTGTGTACATATGTTGTTGTGCATGTGGTACTATGTACATGTGGTATTGTGTACACGTTGTACAGGTGGTGCGGTGTGCATGTGGCATTGTGTATGCGTTGTGCAGGTGGTGTCGCGTACATGCAATGATGTGCACACATTGTGCAGGGGGTGCTTTGTACAAGTGGCACTGTGTACGTGTTGTACATATGGTAATAGTGTACATGTGGCATTATGTGCATGTCATACATGTTGCGTTGCGGGCATGTGGTACTATGTATGTGCATGGTGTGGTTGTAGTATCGTGACATGCATACTCATTGTGTTGTACTTTGTGTAGTACATGTATTGTGTTGTGTTGTACGCTGGGTGTAGATGTATGTGTGGTATCTGAGGTGTAGGTGAATGTATTGCGTGGTGTTGTATGTCATGTGTGGTTGTATGTTTGTGATGCACACTATGTCTATGTGCACATGGTTGAGGAAAATGTATGGGATGTTTTTCTGGTGTGGCAACCAATCCATAGTGCGTACGAAATAAAGACAAAGGTAGACGCTAAGGATTGATTAAAGTATAAGTATCAATATTTTATTTCAGTTTTATTATGCATGTGATTTATGATTATGGTTTATGATGATTACATGTGATCTATGGTTCGGGTTTATGATGGTTACATGTGATTTATGATTTTGATCTATGTGGGTAGTGTTTTTAGCTAACTTGATGTGATATGTTTATACATTATAATTTGGTCAAATATGATAGTTTGAGTTGTTGTGATAGGAAGTAGACATGATTGCAAGTGTACCTTATTGACAAGCTACTAATGAGGTATGATGTGAATTTATTTCAGTTTATTTTAAATATAATAGAAGTTATGTTCTTGGTATAGGAATCACGAAAATGCCCGGTTGGGTTGTTGAAACTAACTACAAGAATCAACAACATTAGTGAAAGGAATTGGAATATGCAACAGTATGTTGATAAAGCACTTCAAGAGCAGGGCCATTGTGGGACACTAGTACTCAATAGTGTCCATTGATTTCCATGATCATGCTATGACCAATATGATGGTTTTAAGTCAGGGATATGTCTTTGTTTTTGTATCTTCCAATGCAAGGAAGCCTTGCCGAGGGATGGACTGCCGGGGATGGGGGTACCAATGGAACTTGGAAGGTGAGTGACTACACAGAAGGGGTGATCGAATTTCTCGAGGGACTGTGTAGCAGAGAAGGGAAGTTCGGGGATGGATTTGCTTTTGTCATTAGCATTGCCAGATGGAATAAGATGCACATTGAGAGTGCGCCCTGGAACAATGAGTCGGTAATTGTTCACTAAGAGGACAAGTGGTGCATGATTGTAGCGCTGGACATTAGATGCAGCTTTGACTTTGCAGTGGATTCTGGACTTCCTGGGAAGGAGGTGAATCCTGGTATTACTTTTGAGGGTGGACATGTGAGCCTTTGGATTCCCTTGTTGCAGATGTAGGCATCGTATATTTTTATTTTATGGTTGAGAAAATGTGCATATGTGTGTATTATTGTAAATACTGTATCAATATGGATTTATAAAGCTCCATAGAAAGTATGATTATATGTTGGGTGAAGCAAATGCGTATGTGTGTATATGTGGTTATTATTGTAAATATTGTAATGAGTTGTGTTATAAAGCTCCAGTAAATGATATGTTTTCCATGTTTTAGTATATGGTCACTGTAAATACTACAACGAGTTGTGTTATAAAGCTCCATAGGGAGTATGTTTTGTTTTCAATAGACTTGTTGGTTATAGGTGTCATTGAACACCGAGGACAGTGTCCCCCCAAGGGGGAGGGTTTTGTAACATCCCTGGTTAAAAATCCTTGTAAAAATATAGCCACAGTGATGGGACACATATTCCAAGTTGAATAATGGGAAAAACATTCTAGTGGGTGTTCATTCGATTTATTATGGCTAAGGAAATTGGCAAAGGCAAAGGCATTAGAAAGGGAAAAAAGCATTTTTGGCACATTTATTTATGAAAATAATGGAAATTAGGAGAAAAGAGAGGTGAAAGGTCACAAGTTGTATGTGAGGAGAAAAATGAAGGAAAATAATGGAAAATGAAGAAAATAGATGTCTCATTAATAAAAAGGTTTTTGAGGATCAGGGTGTAGGCTTGGTCACTGTAAGCTTTTGAGAGGTTTTGGTGGAGCTCTCTTCTATTCTCTCTCTCTCATACTCTTCGACACTTAGAGTTTTCTTGGAGCACTCATGCAGGGTGTGGCATACTTGGAATTTTGGAGCAAGAAGGCAACGGAAGAGTAGGAAAGTGCAAGAGGACATCAAGGTCAACAACTATAACAGGTTTTGCTTGTAGGTACCGAGTTGAATGTATGTTTTCCTCACTAGTTTCAGCATGCATGACACATGCATATGGTTTCTTGGTTATGATCTGTCATTGGCATGGAGGATTGTTTGGATTGATAGTGGATTTGTCTAGCCTTTCCATTTCCTGGAATGGAGATTGTGGGTTTATTTCCTTGTTTTGTTTTGGTTGGTTCTCATGTTTCCTTAGCTTGGGTTGAGTCACTAGTTCATGGAGCCTTGGTTGAAAAAATGCTCTAGAGCCGTGTAACAACTTGGATGAGTTACTAGTCCCGTAGCCTTGGTTGGACAAACACTCTGGAGCCCTTGGTGGGTTGAGTTACTAGTCCTGGAGCCTTAATTGGAAAAACGCTCTAGAGCTTGGTAAAAGTTGTCGGTTGAGTTACTAGTCATGGAGCCTTGGTTGGAACAAATGCTCTAGAGCCCTGGAAGGCTTGGGTAGAGACCAATCTGATGATGGTTTTGTGATGTCTAACCGTGAGGTGGAATCACTATTTGATGGGTTGAGGTGGTTTGGCCTCTGGAAGCCTTGGATGGTTTTGATTGATGTGTTTTATGAGATCCCACATTCATGCTTGGAATATGGCACGGGGGTGAATGGTTGAAGAGAGATTTGGCTCAACCATTCTATGGTCGGGTGGAATGTGGAAGTCCCATCGCGGGTTTGGATTTTGCATCATCAATACGAAGTTTTTTCTCCTTGTACTTCTATGAGTAATATATTGGTTTATATGTGGATTCTATGGCTATTGTAGCCTTGGTATTTATGTTTTTATTATGTTGGTTATGAATATGTATTATGACAGTGGATATGTATGGCTCTCATCATATTTACTTGTATATGAATGAACAATGTATCTATGGCCTAATGGATGAAACTACAGCTAAAGTGATAAGGAAACAACGCTTCATAGCAAATCTCATATAAGTATAAGACCCCTATGCTCAGAGATGTTATTTACACTTGTAGATTATATATTCATGATATATTTAACAAAATTCATGTCATGGATAGTAGGGATCCAGTCAAGGTATTATTCAAGTAATTGCATTAGTACTATTATTTCCATGTTATCTTAATGTTATGAAGGTGTCATTCAATTCTGGGCAGTGACCTGGGCTCTAGGCCTGAAAATGTGGCTTAAATTCCAGGGACACTAGCAAAGAACTCTGCAAAATAGTCCCTCGGCGCTCGCTTGTAGGCTTATGAGAGTGTCCAGAGGTCCTTGGACATTGGCATGCCCATAGCATGAGAGCGTCCAGAGGTCAAGTGGTTCAAAATCTCAGTGGGACCCAGGGGATAGTTGGCAGAAAGGTTGGATTAGTTCCTGAGGGTCCTAATGCTAATGTTGAATGTCTATATGGTGTGTTTTCATCAGTTCCACTTTCTTAATGTGACTTAGGAGGTCGAATCATATCATAGTGGCCTCTCATCGCATGTTTACCCCAATTGGATGATTGCTTGAGTAGATGTGGGAGGAGGGTGTTACATGCTTGCCCATGATTGATTTTCATATCGATACAATCTTTGTCACAATGCAACATTGGACCATGATTGACCATGGTTGATTTTCATATTGGGACAATCTTTGTCACAATCCGATGTTGGACCATGGTTGAACATGATTGATTTTATAGAACATGGTTGACCATGGTTAACCATGATTGATTTTATAAAACATGGTTGACCATGGTTAACCATGATTGATATTATGACCCCAAAAAAATAATAAACCCAAGAGATTAATACTAAAAAGCCAAGGGAATAATATTAAACCCAGGAAAATTAATTCCTAATGAATAGTCAGAAATAAAGACACCATGCATGTATAATGAAGCTTCAATAACAACCTTGAAAGATTCTCTATATTATCTCATCATTATCCCACCTCTACTAAGATTTAAAATCATGGATAATTCAACAATGAAATTACCCACTAGGATGTACATCATGTTTATAGTTAACATTGGGTGGTGTGTTGTATTATGAACGACACATGTTTCATTTAAATGACGATATTTCATTTAGTGACAATAATTGATTAAAGTATGGTTTGATAAACTAATCATTTAATTTTTATTTTATACTTTCACTTGCAAATATATCAATTTTAAAATTATTTTTACTTAAAATTTCTAAGAAATTGATTTAATGGAACTTATACCTCTTATGAAATATCAAGTGAAATTCATACATAGATCTTTCAGGTTGTAAGACAAAAAACAATTATGTCGTGACTAAATGAGTACATTAAAGTTGCTTACTACTATGATAAAGCTTATATGTTATGATATAATGGCATTCTTAGTCCTTGTATCAATGAGTACGCCTCCATTCAGAGGTTTTGAGATTTTAAGAATATATTAATCATATTAATTTTTTTTGTTTCCTTTAGTATGATGGAGTAAATTCTCACACCAGTTACAACTAATTACATATAAATGTAATAAATTTATATAGTGTATTTATAAATATTTTTATCAATAATGAACAATATGATGTTAATGATTAATATGTATTAAGATTAAGTTTATCAAGCTAATCTTTTTTTAACTGAAACGGGTATGTTTTATTTATTTGGAGAAAAGATTGGACTTACGCCATGGTAGCCATCATTACATTGCTTATGTTTTTGTTTCTTGTGCTATTGCAATATGCAATTTTCTCATGGATTACAAGGATGGAATGAGCTTTCGTCATTTATGAGGAGTTGTCCTTTCCCAAGAGTGCAGCCTTTGTTCGCCATCAGATCTGCTTCACTGTTCAAGCTTCTGAGGATATGGAGGAATTTGTAGGAGTCGAAGTCGAGCAGGACTCTCTTTAATCTGTTCAGAGTTTTGTTGAGACTTGCATTGTTGAACAATTTGCCCGTATTTAAATTTTTTATTAAGATCTCTGAGTCTCCAAAAGCTTGGAATTCTTTGTCTCCCTTGTCTCTGGCTATTTGATAAGCTTTGAGGAGGCCTTGGATCTCTGCTTGATTGTTGGTTTTCTGCCCGATGCCCAAAAAAAGGTTGTCCCTTCTTGATCCGTCTGAGGCATAAATGACCCCTCCAGCTCCTGCTATCCCAGGATTTCCTTTGGAGGCTCCGTCGAAGAAAATCGTGGTTATTTTTTGTTTTCGCCACCATTCTTGAATGGTGGCTTCAGAATCTCTTTTGCGCCATTCCGGATTCACTGCATGAGGGGCTGATAACTGCTTCCGAGGGTAGGGGGAGAGGGGGCCCGTCCACCTCTCTTCTTCACGGAGAAGCAAAGAGTCATCTGAAAAATATTGCTGTTGGGCTGCTTCAAGGAGGAGGGATTTAGCCTTTACCGCTGCCGAGAAAGGAGATTGCAACTTTTCATTGAATATCAGGTCGTTCAGGGTCAGCCAGATCTGCCAGCATACAAATTTGGGGATAGCATTCCAGACTTTTCTCCAAAAAGATTTGCTGGGGATTTTGTTGGGATAGCATTGATTCCATGAGTCAAATAGATCAGCAACAGAGTTAAAAGGGGGGACTGTGATTTGTAGCTCGTGTAGTATGAGTCCCCAAACTTCTTTAGCAAACTTGCATTCCATGAAGAGGTGCTTGGCAGTTTCTAGGCCGCTTCTACACAGCTCACATCTATGCGGCCCAGCTATGATTTTTTTCATCAGATTGTCTCCAGTTAACAGCTTGTTGTGGACCAGTGTCCAAAAGAAGAAGTTTACTTTAGGAAGAGCTAGCGGTTCCCAAACTTTCTTCCAAAAATCCGGTGGTTTACTGCAATTCCTGATTGGCTGGAGGGCGTTATAAGCTGTTGCTGTTGTGTAGCTTCCAGATTGCCCCCATCCCCAGCTATCCTTCATTTTTCTGTTCACTGGGGCCGCTTCTTCCAGCAATTCTTCAAGGGCGCGCTTCTGCTGGTTTAGCTGATCTGGAACTCCAAAAAAGTCCCAGCCTTGCCAATCGTCGTGACAATCCCAATTGGACAAATCATAAACGTTGTTTATCCCTGCGCGTTCCAGCCAATTTTTTAGCTCTGCGATTTCATCAATTTCCGCGAGGGGGTCTCGATCCATTATTCTATCATGCCACAGATTTGTTTGTTTGTCGTTCCCTGGAATCTTGTATGCCTTACCTATGAAGAAATTCAAACTTTTACTGCATAATTTCCAAACCTAAGTGTTGTTGCTTTTTTGAGCTACCTGTAGACTTCTGATCGGCATCTTGTGGGCATATTTTGATTTCAACGTATCGCAGACAGGGTGCTTGGGGTATTTGAATAGCTTCCACATAATTTTACCTCCCAACGCCAGGTTGACTAATGCCGGATCACGGATTTGTAGTCCTCCCTCAGAAGTTGGACGCTTGACCATGTCCCATTTTAATAAGTGAAATTTATTTTGATTTCCTCTCCCCCCTGCCAGAGGAAGTCACAAAGGATTTTGGAGATTTGGTCCGTAACACTTCTTGGGGCGAGGAGGAAGGCTGCTTGATAAATTAGCAGCGCAGATAACACAGTCTTGATCAGGATGACCTTGCCTCCTTTAGTGAGCCAATATCCTCCCCAGACTGTTATTTTTGTTTTAGTTTTGCTGATGATTTCGGACCACAACGACCTCTTATTGAAGCCATTTGTGATGGGGAGGCCAAGGTATTTTATCTTCTCCCATTGGGCATGTCCGTTAAAGCCAAGAAGGTTAGAGATACTTGTGAGCTCTTGCTGCCCAATGTTCCAACCATAGACTTCACTTTTTCTTTCATTGATAGAGGCTCCTGAGACCCTGCAATAGCATTTGAGGACAGAGTCAAAGGATTTGGCTATTCTAACAGAGGCACCTCCCAGGAGAAGAGAGTCATCCGCAAAGAGTGCGTGGTTATGAGTTGGAGAGGTAATGGAGGGTTTGAGGCCAGGAAGGGAGCCTGAAACTTTTTCAGCTGATAGCTTTCTACTGAGGGAGTCTGCCATCAGGATGTACAGGAAGGGAGAGAGCGGGCATCCTTGCCTGAGTCCTCTCTGGGCTTGGAAAAAAGAGGTAGGACGACCGTTTACAAGAGGGGCAATCTAGGGGTTGTGAGTGCAGGTAGCGATGAGATTGACAAAATGGGGGGAGAGGCCAAAGGAATGGAGGAATTTGTAAAGGAAGGAGCGAGTGACTCGGTCAAAAGCATTGGCCATGTCAAGTTTTATCAGCATACCTTTTTCTTTTCGCTGTTTGCTTGAGTGAATTATCTCTTGTACTTGTATGACCTTATCGAGGATGTGCCTGCCTTCTACAAAGCCACCTTGATTGCTGGAGATCAGCTTGTTGAGCAGTGGCTTGATCCTGTTAGCTAGAAGCTTTGCCAGAATTTTATAGGAGGCGTTACAAAGCGATATTGGCCTGAATCTGGCGAAGGTTTCGGGATTGGTTTCTTTAGGAATAAGGGCGAGGTAGGTGGAATTAGTTCCTCCTCCTACCTTAGCTTTTTTCATGAATCCTTTTATCATCTTTAAAATATCTGCTTTGATGATGCCCTAGCAAGGCTTATAAAAGTGTATAGTGAATCCATCAGGCCCAGGGGCCTTGTCCGAATCCATAGACCAGATGACTTTAGTGATTTCTTCTTCAGTGATGGGGTTAATGAGAGCAGAATTGTCTTCAGGGCTAACCAGGAGAGGAATGTTGGAGAGGAGATCAGCAGTTTCCTCCTCGTTGGCTTGATTACCTGCGGTGTAGAGATGTCTGAAATGTCTTTCAGCTGCCTCTTTTATCTGGCTGAACCCTTTGCAGATCTGCCCCTCTGTTGTTGTTATTTCAGAGATATGGTTTCTAGAGAGTCTTGCTCGATATTGGCGGTGGAAGAAGGAGGTGTTCCGGTCGCCAGCCTTCAGCCACAGACTTCAAGATTTGATTCTCCAGTACTCTTCCTCCATCCGGAAAGATCGAAATGTTGAACATTGAATTTTTACTTCTTTGTCAAGCAGCGTTGGAGTGATATCTCTGCTTTCCATTTCGACTTGCAGAGCCTCTAAAGACTGAACAATTTCTTTTCTTTGGCTGGTTGGATTTGGGGCAGGTTTCTTTATCCATTCCTTCAGGGCTTGCTTTGTGGCTTTGAGCTTTTGTTCCCACACATAACTAGAGGACCCTGTGACGGGTTTGGCCCATGCTGTTTTCACTGTGTCTATTAAACCGTCCCTTTCTATCCAGAGATGGTTGAATCAAAAGGGGATTGGACCAAGGTCTTCTTCATCTTCCAGAATGAGTTGGACTAGTTTATGATCTGAGGTCAGTTTGGGTAGGATTTTGGTGATAATTATCTTCTTGTTCATCATCAGTGCACCTTGAACTAGGAAACGATCCATACGAGCGGAAATATGATCCTCTCCCACTCTGTTGTTGGACCATGTGTAGAGCCCTTTGACCGGAGTGAAATCGAGAAGATCCCACTGCTGTATGAGGTCTTCCACCATGGGGAGCATGGGGTCTCTGCTGTTAGTTCCTCCCCTTTTTTCTTTGGATTTTAAAACGATGTTTAGATCCCCAGCAAGAATGATATTGCTAGGGGAATGCTGCTCAAGGAATTCAATAAGGGAGTTCCAACAGTCTCTCTTTTCAGAATACAGGACAGGTACATAAAGATTGAAAAGGGAGATGGTTAACTTACTTGTACAATGCGTTAGTTCCGTGAAGATCCAGTGCTGGGTCTCATGGTATTTGTTCAGCTGGAAGAGATCTTCTGTCCAAAGAGTTGCGAGCCCTCCGGATGAGCCTCTTGAGCTGACTGCTCTTCCTGTGCTTTTCTTCCATTTCTTCTTGCTGATGTCTAGGAGGGCTTTCCCCTCTATCTTAGTCTCTTGGAGCATTAGAATGTCTGAGGGTTCAATTTTGAGAAGATCCTTGACCGCTTCTGCTTTCGATGGGTTACTCAGACCTCTACAGTTCCAAGAGATGAAGCGCATTATTTACCAGGGGTGGGGTGGGAGCCTCCCTTAGGGGGTCTGTTCCTGGAGTTTCTCCCGATAGACATCTCTATTGTGGGTTGGCTTCCTTGGGTTTTGAGCCTTTCTGCCTCCTCTTTCCTTGCTTCTCTGCGGGATTTCCTGCCTACTTTTCTTATGGGCTGCTCATAGGTTTCCTCCTCCGAGGAGTCGGAGCTATCAGCTGGTTTTTTCCTTGCTACATCTGCATATGAGGGATTGGAAGGGATTCCTTGGGAGGCTTCCAGATGAGCCATTTCTTCATCTTCTTTGTTAGTGATAGGAGGAACAGTCTGATCCAAATTTTCCGGGGCTATTGTGGCTGACTTGCTCTGACTGTTTTCTTTGTCGTTTGATTTCTTTTCTTGGGTGGGGTTGGAGCTGCTTGGTGTCTCTTTCGGAGTGCCTTTCCCGTTGCCTTTTTTATGATTGGTGGTTTTTTGTATTTGAGTCCATTGCTCACCATTCTGTTTGTCTGACTATTCTTTCGCTTTTTTCTTGCAATGTTTGGCGAAGTGCCCATAGCCTTGGCAGTGTCTGCATTTAAATGGGAGTTGTTCATAATCCAACTCTTGGACATGCGTCCATCCCGTGACTGTAAGATTTATGGCTTCCGGAAAACCCTCCTCCAAGTCAACTTCGACACAGATGCGTGCACATGAATATTGATCTTTTCTTATAGCCTGATCTATGTATTTTCCTAAGCCGTTGTCTATGATCTGAAGAGACTTCTGATTCCAGCAGTGGAGGGGGAGATGGGGAAGCCACACCCACACCGGTACAACAGATGGGACATCCTGAGCTGGATCGAAATCTGGCGACCATTTGTTGAGATATAGACCTTGGGGGCCCATAAAATAAGGTCCATTTCTGAAGATTAAGCTTCTATCCTCTGCACTTTCAAAGACGAAGATGAAAAAACCTTTGCCTACGAAGTAGCTTTTTATTCCTTCTTTGATTAACGACTTCCAATTCCTTTGTGTCCAGTCCTCTACCGACTTGGGAGAGGGCCAGAGGCTCGTGAACTGGCCTATGAGACCTCTCTCAGCAAGATTCAGAGCTGCTTTGCAGGTTTCTTCTTCGGGAAGGGCTACCGTGGGGATGGATTCCATCTTCTTGATGAACTTCTGTTGATTGGCTGAGGGCAGACGCTTGCAGCTCGAGGCGATCATTGCTTTGAAAGCGATCACCTCCGGGGGAGGGGGCATGGCTGGGTGGCTACATGCAGCAGGTCTGATGATCCAACGTCGGCACAAGCGCTCAGCAAGGAGATCGCTTCGCACAGTAAGGGAAGGCTGCCGAGAGGGTGGAGGCGGCCCAGATCAAGGGGATCAAGAGCGAGTGGCCCAGCAGCTAGGCTGCCAGGTGAGGAGGCCGCAGGAGGCATCACAGGGGGGTTGATCGGGCCAGCTAGGTCGAGCCAGCGCTCAGTCCTTAGATCCTCTTTCAAAAAATTTTATCAAGCTAATCTTAGGGATTGCATAATATTTAAAAAATATATATGTAACAAAAAACATTAAAAAGAATTGCACACACTATAATATTGTTGACTTAAAAAATTAGAAAAGTTAAATAAAATTTAATCTCCAAATAATAAGACATTTTAAAATAAGATCGAGTTTTTTTTATTGCTAAACATTTTAAAATTCTGTAAATATACTCTAACACAACTTTTAATATATAATCTTTAATTTTAATTTTAAAATATTAAATACGAATAATTTTTATATTAATAATTAAGATGGCTACTTAAAATACTTTTAAATGGTCCTATCAAAGCGGACAAGGTTCTAAACCAAGATCCAATTATATACTTATTTGATTCAAGCGTAATAAATAAAATAATAGTTTTGAATAGTCTTGTCAAAGGATACAAGGTTGGAAACTAATACCTAATTATATAATTGTTCGAAATAGAAATAAAAACGCCTTTGGCGAATAAATAATTTTAATTTACAAATCAGCTCTCATGGTTCTGAATTATAAATAAATAATTGGTTGAGCTTTCTGACTTAATTAAGGTGAACAATGGATTGAGTGTGCTGAATTAGAGACAAGAAGTATATTCAATTCGTTAGCTTTTTGGGAAAATTATGAATGACAGGTTTTGTTTTCACGATTTAACTTTATAGTTAAAGATATATAAAAATAGTATTGGTTGCTATTTTAATCATATTAAAATAAATAAATGAAGTTGGCAATAAATTTGTTTATACTTTATATTATTAAAGGATTCATTTAAATTTTAAAAAATAATATTTTTGATTAGTTTTATAAATAGACCCCAAACAAATATTTTTTAATTAAATTTATCAATCATGTTATAAAATTTATATATTTTAATGCAAGTGAAAATATTTATGAGAATTAATATATTATTTTTTATAATTTATAATGGAATAAAAAATTAATTTGTTTTATTTTTAAATTATGTTATAAAATTTATATATGTTAAAAGTTGTAATTATTTTATAATTGGTTTTTTAAAGAATATAAATATTATGCTCTTTATATATGGGAATGAAGTTGTATGAGGAAAATATTAGTATTTTAGTGATTTTCACTTGTGTTTATTCTTTAGAACCTACTTCTTCAGAGGTTAGATAATTTTTTAGGGAATTATAAGTTACTAGGTTACATATTAATGGGTAAAATGGATAATTATATTCAACTATAGTTTATCATGTTTGATTATATTTACTTATATTAGCTAGGGATTTAATGTGTTAGTGATTAGAAAACATTATGATTATATTTACTTATATTAGATAGGGATTTAATGTGTTAGTGATTAGAAAACATTAGTTGGTTGGTTGGTTGAGACCATTGTGAATTAATGATTAGAGGTTGTGTTAGTTAGTGGGTTAGTGACGAGGGAATTAGTAAATTAGTGGTTGGGTTTATTTTGGATTGTTTATTTAAAGGGTAATGGGTTAGGTTTTAAGGGTTTATGATAATGGGGTGGTGTTAATGAGTTAGTGGTTCTTGTTTAACATAGATTTATAAGGTGAATGTAATAGAAAATCACATTAGGGTTACTAGGACACAAACTCTTTTTTACACTAACTAAAAGCACTATTAAGATAAAGTTAGGAGTTGACAGAATAGTGCAAAAAATATTTCCACTATTCGTACATCTTCAAATTAGCAAGGATACTCCAAACATCACAAACCTAAATAAACTCCAAAGTGGCATATCGAAGTAGAAAACTAATAGAAAATAAAATAGAAGAAAGTAGATTATTTATACTTCCTTCTATAGATGTGAACTATTTTCAATGTGCAAGCCCATTAGTTAAACCTTTCCACAAATTTGTTTATATTTTGTATTCCATTGCTTCTATTTCATTATATAAACAATTTTACGATTGGATAGAATTTAATTATTAGAAATTTTTCTTTAATGAGTTAGTCCACTCTAAATGGCTAGGTAGTGAATATTTAACATATTATATATTTGAGAAAGCCATGTACATATAATTGTAAACGATATATACCTAAATACAAAAACATTAAAAAAAACCATACTATTTGTTGGAGTAAGCAAGCATAAGGTTGGTTGATATGTTTTGGGCAAATATGGTACTTCTTAAGTGGCTTAAATCTATGACATGCACACCAACTTCATTTTGTGTGTGTGTGAGATATTTTTAGTTACCTAATACTTGTGATACATTTGACATTGCTAGAGAGTTTGGGAGCGATGACAAGAGTTAGGGTTTTTTGTTGCGGAGCCTAGATTAATGCCACTGCTGACCAAGAGCATGTTACAGGGAACGAGGGAGGTTCAAGGCAATAGGAAGTTGATATTTTTCCTCCTCATGATGACAAAAGGTTATGATGTTGACCTTGCCTACATATAAATAGTTTTTCTCTTGTAGTCATGCATGTAAGTTTCAAGAGGAAAAACACTCGATTGGCATTGTGGTAGTTGTCTACATCAAGGATCAATGTGGAAATGGATCCAAGGTTTGTTGATTCAACAATTGTATTTCTTTTAAGGACAATATAGCGTAGGAAAATATGTCAGTTATGCATCTCGATTTAATTTTTCTCATAGATATGGATGCGAATAGAGCCAAGATGGGCTCTCAGCCCGTGTAGGGATACGTGGATGAGGATAGAGCCAACAAGGGCTCTTAGATCGCAAAAGGGCATTTGTCGGGGGTTCATGGGTGCCTTGTTTGTTCACGATCTAGTTTTTCGGTGGGTTAGCCCTTGTAAGTTGTTTTTCAAATATACTTATCCAATAGATCGGGGATTTCCTACATTTCCAGTATTATGGGATTTGGTTTTTGTCTATGCAAGGTGGCTTTCTAGGAGTCCATGTTTCGTGCATTGATTTTTTTATTTTTGATGGTGGTTCCTTCAGCTCATTCCTCTGATCAAAAGATATCAAATTAAAAATATGGATTTGGAGGAGGGCTTTCATATCTTCATTAAGACCCTAACTGGGCACTTAGGCCTTATATAGGTATCTGGATCGGATCTAGTGGAGCATGTAAAACAAAATATAGAGCACCATATCGGCATCCAAGTAAATTTGCAACTTCGATTACACAAAGTGAAGTAGTTAATGGATTTCTCTCTCTTGCATGAATATGGTATCTCAAGAAACTCCACCATATTCATGTTTACGAGGATGTGTGGTGAAGCTATGGGCCTCAGGAAATTAGACGTATTAGGGTCTTACAAGGAAGATGCTTGCTCTAGAAACCCCCAAGGGATTTGTCTCTTTCAAGGATGCAGTGCAACGAAAGGTGCACATCCCATCACATCAAATCCAAAATAACCTAGTAGAACAATGGAACAAGCACCAGCCACGGAAGTTAATTTTCAAGAGGTAAATTCTCTTCTTTTTTTAATCTCCAATATAGGGTTATTATATGTAGATTCAATGGTTTTTGGCCTCGATCTGATGCATTACATCAATGGGTTTTCTCTACTTAGACTCCCAACTGTGATAGTTATTTATGTTCTAAAGGTTTCTTCATTGTTCAATTTGCTACATAGAAATATCTGCAGCATGTTGTAAATGAGGGGCCTTGGTTTTGGGATAGAGCTATGCTCTTTATTACCCCATGGTTCCCAGATTTTGATGCTACACATATGGTGGTTTCAATAATGTCAGTTTGGGTGAGACTACCTAATATTCCTCTTCCTTTCTGGAACCAACAGACCTTAGATGATATTGGTAATATATTAGGAAAATTCAAGAAGAGTGACTGAGAGACAAGAGAAAAAGGTACCTTGACTTTTTCCATAATTTGTGTGGAGATTAACCTCAACAAAGGTACACCTGATCGCATCCAAATGAAATAAAAACTTTCATTGGACCCAAGTATTAGATTATGAGAACACTGAATTCAGATGTTGAATTTCTTTTCAAATGAGACACTTGCAGAATACATGCCCCACGCAAAAAATATCCCTAGAAAGAAAAAGAGCCAAATCCATAAGTCAAAGGGTTGGAATGTATCCAATCCTCACCTTTCCAAAGAAGAGGAAGAAGAAACATTGGGAACCAACAAAATATGGATGCATAGGCTCAACAAGGTAAACAAGCAGATGGAGGTGTTTTGGATCAGGGTGGAACCACAACCCACAACCATAAGGGCACATAATTAGTAGATACTAAAGCATCAAAGCAGTAGAAGAAGGAACCACATAACGAAAAAGGCATGTGGGGTATAAAGAGAACTCATGTCTCTGAGAGCTCATATTTAGACAAATAAGTTCCCTTGCATACAGTTGGAAATGAAGCAATGACAACAGTTATGCCCAACCATGGGGTGTGGCAAAAGATTCAAAAAAAGAAAAGAAAAAAGAGAAGTTTAGTAAAAAATTTTGAGCTTAAAACAATTTAAAGACCCATTTCTCTTTGCCAATTTTGATGGTGAAAGATTCCACCTTAATTAGTAAACTCTTTTCTCTTTTATTTTTCTTATTTCTTCTACTTTCTTCTGGCACACGCTATTGAAGGAAAAAAAATTATGGTTTGAGTAAGATTTGTCAAAGGGAAACCTCTCTAATACAATTTCACCTGAAGCAAGGCAACCCGAGCGCATCTCTGTGGCCAAAGAGATATTGTTCCTAGGTAAACAAGTGTCCTAAGGTCAACCGAGGGACAAATTCATTGAATCTAAGGACTATGTGAGACCACCACATTTTGTGGAAGTCGTAAGCCTGAAACCATGTGTGACTAGGGATTTGATGATAGTTTGAGCAAATTGAAACCAAAGTTAACTTTGTGGCAGGTTCGAGACCCTGAACAGATGTGGGTCCTGTAGCAACGTATGTCAGGAAGGTTTGAGTCGGTTCAAGTGGACGAAGATAAGAATTAAGTGCCCACCAAGGTTATGTACTATAAAGACTTCCAATCAGTGGCATCTAAAAGCATAAAACGACACCACAGTGGCTAAGTTGATGCAGTGGCTGGATAAATCCAAAATTCGAAAGCTGGAATCAAAGCATGCGCGTTCCGACCTGAATCAAAGCATGTTTGGAATCATTGAAGATGTCAATGTTCTGACAAAATAAGTGTATGACAAAGACAAATAGTGGAAATGCGGGCCTAAGACTACGAGAACATATAAGTTGGTGTAATATTTCACTAGTCTACATAGAAATCAGATATATGATTGTACTTCGTTTGGAACTAAGTCTATTACACTAGATATTGGAACAGTGGGTCACATTATTGAATTTTGGAACATGATAAGGATTCATCCTGAACAAATTTGGCATTATTCTATTGTTAACAATCATAGAAAATAGTGATTGTTTACTTAGTTTTTGAGCTAAAATTTAATTGCCAGTGCATTGTTACTAGTTATGTTTTACTAAATAGTTGTGAGTGCACTTTAACGATATTATTATATTATTGGTGATTAATTTGTAATGTTGCAGGGTTGAAGTATTGATTGTTGGATTTACATTTATGTGGTAATGATTAGCTTTTGAAATAGTAAGTGAGAATTTTATTGAAAAATTTTAATGGATTTAATGAAAAATTATTCTAGATCACTACAATGGTATAAGAGCAGAAATATTGCTAGCTTGAATGGTAATTAAAATTCGAACCACCATAAGCAATTTTTTGGCAAACATATGCAAAGTCTTGGAGAAAGCTGGAGGAGCAACAAAAAAACTTTGAGGAAGATGGAAGAGCAGCGAGCAAAAAATATCAACAAGTTGCAATAATGGAACAAAAGATTAGAAGAATATAATAAAATAGCACAACATATAAGAAAGAAAAAATTGGACGAACTCTCGAATAGTGGCCAGAAAACAAACAAAATAATATTGATCATAAGGCTGCTTATGCATAATAACAAAGTGTAAGAAAAGTTGAAGCAAATACCAAAGCATGGACATGGTTGTATCCCCCTAAAGAAGTGGCAGGAAATCATCCAGACTTATTTGAAAGAAATGAAGTTGTGGTTGATGAACAATTGTGGAACAAAGATCAGGATTGTCGACCAGAAAATCCAAAATAAAATTTTGAGACCAGGGCATCTGTCCAGGATACCATGGTAGATTCAATGGAGCTCATAGCGAAGCAGGATGCAAGTTATAATGAAGCAGAATGCCAACCTTTGGAAGAGTTTTCCTCCTGCACTAAAAATATTTCCAAGTGTCAATCCGAGAAAGAAATTCTATCAAATTTTCCACAAGATAGAAATGATTTTGCAAAGAGTAGATATAATGACAAAGGTCAAACCTTATGAGATGTTCATGTTTTACAAACCTTGCAAGGTGAGAGTTTTGTCACTCATGTGAACAAATCCATACAAGGAACATAAATGAGTTGCATGAATGGTCCATGCACTTCTAATTTTTTTTCACATGGATAAAGAAGGTGCACTAATCCAAATTTAAACAGGAACGCAACAAATTACAAATATAACCATAAATACAAAGATGCAGCAGAAATAACACTTCCTTTCATTAATATCAAATAATGAAATATGCTTACAAACAAACTGGAAATGAGACTAGCTTGGGTGATGGTAGCTTATCTCTGAGAAGATAGGTGGCGACTACATGCCTCTGCACTGAGTTACAATGAGGCTCAAGGGATTTTTTATTATTGAACAATAAGAGAAAACCCTAACCCGAGGAGATGTAAGACCAAGAGTTTATGGGCCCCGTTGGGGTTAGTTGGGCAGCCAACTTCCTGGGGTCATAACTTGGTCATATTATCTTCGTTTGACGCGCATGATACCTCATTGGAAAGATCTCTCTAAGGACTACAACAAAAAACATGATTTCAATGAAATTGCCAAAAATAATATTTCCAACAAAACGTTGTTTAGGGCCTCAAAATGGCTCCGGAAGTTTAGGACCCGAAAAACTACCAAAAATAGTAAATTGTGCTACAATTAAGGAAACTGAAAAACTGAAAGAAACAATGGTGGGGGTCCAAGTGGAATAGGCGGGTGGCCACCAATATATACCTGGATCATGCACATCATGAGAAGTGAGAGCAAATGTTTCTTCTACCTCATGTCACAAGCAAGTGGCCTCTAGCTATCAAAGTGCATCGGGTAGTGAAATCTAAACTGAAATAGAGTAGAAATTCATGGAACTAGGATATGATGATGATATCTTGTAGAGCATTGATATTGATCAAATAGGTTCCATGCAACATTATTCAAGCTCTACACATAAGACTCCAATTTTTAAATTTCCAAGCACATGCCCTAGTGTCACCCTTGTTGGTACTAGAAAATAGTCATATTTTATGGAAACTAGTGTGCATGCTTTAAGAAATCCAACATAAAATGAAGAAAATTATATTTGTAGTCATGGTGTGCATGTAACTCTTTGTGCAAAAGTAGCAATACATTTACGGGGGATGAAAGATAGACTTATATCAAATGGGTTACTTAATAATGCTATTAAACTAGGCTCTCAACAATCTCAAGAGCTTCATCTAGAATGGTTAACACTAAATGAAAAAGTTCAATACCTAGAATAGCAACTTCAGTACCCACTTTCAGATGAATAAAGGTGTCAACCACATCTTATGGCACCTACAAATTGCTTTTCTACAACCACACTTATGAGGCAAACAAATAGTGAAGTCAAGAGACACATTGTATCTCAACTATTGACATTGATGGATGGTATACAATCTTGATCTCATGTGATTGTCATGAGAGCAACCAATAAGCCTAACAACATTGGTCCAACAATTAGATGGTTTGGTAGGTTTGATCGTGAATTTGACATTGGTGTTCCATATGAGGTTGGTAGACTAGAGGTTCTTCGCCTCCACACAAAGGATATGAAGCTTCCTAAAGGTGTTGATCTTGAATGAATTTTGAAGAATACACATGGTTATATAGGGGAAGATATAGTTATTACAACTTTGGTTTGCTATGGTAATGATGAACAAACACATGCAAGTGGAATACAAGCATTCGGTATTGGTTCACAGTTGAAATCTTATTTTTGTAAATTACTAAATGTTCCAGTCTTAAGAAATATGACATCTTCCAGTGGATAATATGGCAGGAAGAAAAGGAGGGGCTCCAGTGTAGGCAATGGTATGATAGGGCCTAAAAAATATTTCAAGGAATGCACTATTATTGGATTATCTTCAGCATCAAAGCTTCCTAGTAAGTCTAACTCCTCAAGCGATGGTAATGAAAACAAACGACACAAGAAATAGAAATGGTCATATCAGTTAAAGAAAATCTTTAGTAATGGGAAAGAACAAATGGGGGTTTTGCAGACATTGCTTATTGTAAGTTTGGTTTGTAGGGTTCCTTTGTTTTTTGTGGAATTTATCAAGAGTCTCAATGATGAAAGTCAAAAGGGGTTAATAGTTGTTGAGGCACAAGCTCATAATTGCATATTAATTAGTTACACGGAGTAAGGGGATCATTAATGAAGGAGCTAATGAAGTTGCTTTTCTCACTATGAGATTTTTCATTTGAGTGGGGGGAGGAGGAAATTTCTAGTTCCCCTATGATTTGAGATGGAGTGGACATCTACACAGATCCTGACCTGGAAATTCAAAAAAATGCTTCAGAGCTAGTCTTAGTGGATGGGGGAAATCAATTCTCTCTTAATGAAGCCTTTTTCAAAACATGTATGTAGAAATTGTTGAAAATTTGGAAGCTCGGGGATGAATTTCTAAAAATAGAAAGTCTAAAAATAGAATTTCTAAAAACAAAAAGTCTCAAGTATGACTTTCCAAAAATAGTAAATCACCTTGCATCAATTGGTAGTCAAGGATTGTTGATGGAAAATCCCTTTTGATCATTAATCAATCCTAATAGTTCAATTTTGACTTAGTCATCAATATTATCATTAATATTATTATTATTATTCTTATGATATTATTATATTATTATTAAAAATAAATTCAAGTCACCCAATCATGGCTCTCAATAATGTTATCTTACACTCTCATTATTGGCATGACATATTCCTCTTACACTCTCATTAATGCTCTTACACTCTCTTACACTCAAAAAAAGCATGTCATAAAATATTCCTCTTACGCACTCCTTAATGCATATGTTAAACTTTCTATTAAAAGCATAAGTTACAAAGGCATGCATACCTCCTTAATGGCATGAGTTACATTTCCTAAATGGTCATATGTTACTCTTCCTCTTGGCATGCTAGTTACTACTCCTTTGTGGCATGGATTCGTTGCTCATCCTATATATATGTGCCTCATTCTTTCTCCCCTCACTACTTATGCATTGTGAAAGAAGAATTTGAACTTGAGAGAGAGTTGGAGAGAGTTGAAGAAGATTGTAATAGAGGGACTTGGAGAGTAAGAGAATAACTTGGTGAGCCAAGGTTGATTCAATGCTTCAATGTTTTAGTGTTGATTTAGTTGAAGGGAAGGTTGATTCAGTGCATGTATATGTTGTTGCTACTAGTGATATTCATGCTATAGCTTGTTCAAATTTGGGTGCACTTACTCATTCTCTTGATCTCTTATTGTAATCTATATCTTTGTTGAACAATCAATTTCTAATAAAAGAAGAATATGGTTGGGTTTTCCCCTGGTCATTGGACCTAAATTTTGATACAATCATAAGTGATTGTTACGGAATAGAATATCAAAATTTCAACATGGTATCAGAGCTTTGGTGAAGACAAGCTCAAGAAGACAAGTGTTGTTCCAACCCATTTTCTGCTAAACTATCTCTTGTTGTCCACTCTATTTGCAACCCATTTTGTGCTAAAATATCTTTTATTGTCCACTCTATTTACAACCTATTTTCTATTGAAATATCAAGTGTTGTCCACTCTATTTATAGCCCATTTTCTATTGAAATGTTGTGTTCCTCATTTTTTACTGTAAAATCCCTTCTCATTTGTTACTGAAATATTAGTTGTTGCCCCTTCAATTTTACTACTAAAATCTTACTTCTGAAATTTTACTGCTAAAATTTTATTGTTGAAATTTTACTGGTGAATTTTATTGTTGAAATTTTAGTGTTGAATTTTACCGTTGAAAGCTTATTGTTGAAATCTTACTGCTGAAATTTTACTACTAAATTTTACTACTGAAATTTTGTTGCTACCTTTCTTCTAAGATTTCAAGGAACCCAAGATATGATAGTAATTTTGAAGATAGTAATTAAGGTGTTGCATGTGTTTAATAGTTGTGGGTTTGGTACTTGTTGATGCATGCAAAAGCAAAGAGTAGTTTTACTTATGTTTATGCATGTAAAAGAAAGTGTTGTCTTAAAAAAAGTATAATGCATAGAAGGTTATGAAAGAATAATTGATAGAAATTGAATGTTGAAGATAGAGGGATTTTGACTCTGTCACATTATATGTAAAAAGTCACATTATATGAGAAATGTCATAATATTATGGGTTTTGGTAATTTTGATATTAGAGTTTACTAACAATAGTGGTTGTAGGTAAGAATTGTGACTTTTGCAAAAAATGGAATGATATTTTTCTAAACTAACCTCTTTTGCAGTGATCAAAGATGGATTATAACTAATATCATTGCAAGAAATGAAGTCAATATGTATAATTATTAGTATATGCCTTCACGTTGGGATCAAGTTTTGAAGGTATTTATAAAAACAATGGAAGGCAGATCCATGCATTGATTCATGATAAGTAATCATCAATATAAATTGTGGCATCGAAAGTTCACTCATCTTCACTATAAAGCATTACCTCATGTGAGAAAGATGGTTTTCAAAATTCCTAAGATTAGAGTGAATTATGGAGTTTTCCAAGTGGGGTCAAGAAGATGCATTTCTTTTGCAAATGACATATGGCTTATGGAAAATGGTAACTTATAGAAGAAGGATCAAGAGGGAGATAACAGCTTCTTTCAATCCCCATTTTTTTTTAAGTATTTTCAAGCCTTATGTTGTTCTTTTGCATCACTGTTCTTGTTTAGATTTATCTTTGTAGACCATTGGTTATTCTTCCGACATGGTTATTTGAATGATTCTTTCACTAACTTCTTGATAAGGATGTGATCAAGAAAAATGGAGCTTGAAGATCATTAAGGTGCAGAATAGTGTAGGAAGAGTAAACTCCAAGAGGAAGTTGGTGCAATGATGATAAAGGAGCCTCTCTCACATCTAAAAAAGAAAGAAAGACATACCTCATCACCAAGTGTAATTTCATTATGTTTATTTACATTACTATTATTTCTCTTGTTCTTGTTATGGGATCAACATGTACATTTGATGAATGTGAGAGAATTCCTTTGTATTGAGATTGAGGAAGATGTCGAGCCATCCAATGACTTGAGTGTAAATGAAGTGGACAAGAGCTCAAGACTTCTGCAAAGAAGTTGGAATCAAGAAAGAGGCCTATGTACCATATAACCTAGAACAAAATGGGCACTTAAGGATCTTTGAATGCCCTGTCTACTTTCATGTGTTAAAGGAAAAGAGTAGCAAGTTGGAAGCTTCATGTGAGAAATGTCTGATTGTTGGTTATTGTGAAAATTATAAATCTTATAGAATATATGTGCCTATTAAAATAACTATATAGTTTAGCAAAGATATAACATAAATATGCAACTCTTTGAAAATCCATAGACACTCCTCATCCTGCTAATGTTGAAAGACAAGATGATGTCTTGGATGCACAATAAGATCTCAAGCTCAAACCTAATCTTTTTGATGAACCCATGGATCTCATGGACTCCTTGGATCCTTCTCCATGTGCTAGAAGGAGACCTTTATTGCTTCATGACATCCTTCAAGATGTTGATAAACATTCTACTCCCATAGGAACTTTCAGAAAAAACAAGAAAGCATGCTGATTCCAAGGATATGTTGTGGCCATGAGCAACATTATTCAAGCAGAACAATGCACTATTTAAGAATTTGTGAAGGCTCAAGTGTGGAAAGATGCAATTGTTGAAGAATACGAGTCCATCATTCATAATGATGTATGGGAAGTGGTTCCTGGAACATAAGGTCAATTTGTCATGTCTTCTAAATGGTTGTATATAATTAAACATGGGGTTGATGGCAGTATTGAAAAAAAAAGTATATAAAGCTAGATTTGTGACTAGAGGGTTCTCTCAGAAAGAGGGAACAACGATGGAATTTTTTCACCTGTTTCTCGTTATAAAACCATATGATCTATTTTGGCTCTAACTACTATCCAAGGATGGTCCCTTCACCAAATGGATGTTAAGACTGCTTTTTTGCATGGCTTCCTCAAGGAAGAAGTATTTGTGGAGCAACCACAAGGCTTTGAAGTACATGACCTAAAAACTCATGTGTAGACTGAAGAAATCCCTCTATGGCTTGAAGCAAGCTCCAAGAGCTTGGTATGCTCACATTTATACCTTCTTGATGAAGCTTGGTTTTACTAGAAGTAATGTTAATCCAAATATTTAGTTACTTCAAGACAGTCTAAGGTATGCCTTTGATTTTGGTATTATATGTTGATGATTTATTTATAACTAGTGGTGAACCTCTTATCCTTTAGTGTAAGAGGGAGTTATCTTCTGAATTTGAAATGAGATATCTTCATTTGATGCACTAATTTCTAGGTATTAAAGTATGGCATAAACCTGGTTGGATTTTCCTTTCTCAACAAAAATATGTTGTCAAGCTATTAGAAAGATTTGGTATGACAAAATGTAAATCCATGAATATTCCATTAATGGAGATGAACTTCAAGAAGTTGTATGGTGAAGTTGCAAGTCCTGATTTGGGTAATCCTTCTGAGTATCGACAACTAATTAGAGAATTGATGTTCTTAGTGAACACTAGACCGGACATATGTTTTGTGGTCAATACTCTGAGCCAATATATGATTAAGCCATCACATGCACACTATATTGTTGCAAAGCATGTATTGAGATAATTGCATGGGACTATCAATATTGGATTGAAATACATTTCCATAGATGTAAGACTACTTTGGTACTCTTATCTTGGTTGGGTTGGTAACTCTACTGACAGAAAAAGCACATCTAGGTGTTTCTTCAGCTTAGGACCTGACATGATATCTTGGATGAGAAGGAAGCAAAAGTATGTAGCCATGAACATGACTGAAGTTGAGTACGTTGTTGCTAACATGTCTAACTGTGAGACAATATGGTTAAGGAAGCTATGGAGAGGTGTTTGAGCATGTTCTGTACACAATAACAATTTATTGTGACAATAAGAGTGGGATTCGACTTGTAGAAAAATCTGTGATAAGTACAAGCATATTTAGATCAAATATCACCATATCTGGGATATGGTATAGAGAGGAGCAATACGACTCTATCATATAGCGACTGATGACAATATCGTTGACATTCTTACGAATCCTTTGGATGATGAACCTTGGTTGTGTGAGATCCTTGTCATGTGTTGAGAAGTGGATCCCCCCCAAGTAGATATGAACCTTGGTTGTGCAAGATCCTTGTCATGTGTGGACAAGTGGATCCCCCAAAGCAGAAATGGGACTTGATTGTGCGAGATCCTTGTCATGTGTTAACAAGTGGATTCCCCCAAGCAAGGATGAGCCAGGGTTTTGCGAGATCCTTTTCTTGTGTTGACAAGTGGATCCCCCTAAGCATAGATGATCCTTGGTTGTATGAGACCCTTGTAATGTGTTTACAACTGGATCCCCCGAAGGAGAGATGAAACTTGGTTTTGTGATATCCTTGTCATGTGTTAAAAACTGGATCCTCCCAAGCAGAGATGTGACTTGGTTGTGCGAGATCCTTATCATGTGTTGATAAGTGGATCCCCCCAAGTAGAGATGTGACTTAGTTGTGGGAGATCCTTGACAAATGGGTTATCCCCCCAAGCAGAAATAAGATTGGTTGTGTGATATCCTTGTCAAGTGGTTTATACCCCCAAGCAGATATGTGACTTGGTTGTGTGAGATCCTTGATAAGTGGGTTATCCCCCCAAGAAGAGATGTGACTTGGTTGTGTGAGATGCTTTTCAAGTGAGCTATCCCCCTAAGCAGAGATGAGATTTGGTTGTGCGAGGTCCTTGTCATATGTTCGAAAGTGGCAATCTCCCCAAGTGAATATAGAGTGATAAATTAATCTCTCCTATTGTTTGTGGATATAGGGTGGTAGGCGAAGCTCCCCTTTGACGAGTCTTCTTCATTATAGTAAGAAATCATTGTTCCGGATGATATAGAGCATAGATGAATAGAGATGAGGAGTGAAATAAAAGATCATTTTTTGTAGAAAGAAATACCTCCCTAGTTGAGAGAGAATGTTGAAAATTTGGCAGCTCAAGGATGAATTTCTAAAAATAGAAAGTCTAAATTTAGAAAGCATCAAGTATGACTTTCCAAAAATAGTAAGTCACCTTGCATCAACTGGTAATCAAGTATTGTTGATGGAAAATCCCTTCTAATCATCAATCAATCCTAATAGTTATATTTCGACTTAATCATTTATATTATTATTATTATTATTCTTATGATATTATTATATTATTATGAAAAATAAATTCCAGTCACTCAATAATGGCTCTCAATAATATTCTCTTACACTCTCATTAATGCTCTTACACTCTCTTATACACAATTAAACCACACCATAACAGATTCTCTTACACTCAATAAAATCATGTCATAAAAGATTCCTCTTACACACTCTTTAATGCATATGTTACACTCTCTCTTAAAAGCATAAGTTATAAAGGCATGCATACCTCCTTAATGGCATGAGTTACATTTCCTAAATGGGCATATGTTACTCTTCCTCTTGGTATGTGAGTTACTCCTTGATGGCATGGATTTGTTGCTCCTCCTATATATATGTGCCTCATTATTTCTCCCCTCACTAATTGTGCATTGTGAAAGAAGAATTTGACCTAGAATTACAGCATGAGTGTTTTGACCTGCATCAAGCCCAAGATCCTTAAAGCGGTCAAAGTTCTAACGCAATTCCACATATCCAAAATAAGTGTGAGTTTTGTAAGGGAAGTGTGAGGATTGTCATTGGTACTCGACTCAAGAATCATTGGAGGGGACAAAGACAAATACTGGAAACGTGGACCTAAGAGTACGAGGGCATCTAAATTGGTGTAATATTTCATTAGTCTACATATAAATTGAATCTATGATTTTGCTCTATTTGGAACTACATCTATTGCAGTGGGTATTGCAATAGTGGGTCAGATTGTTGAATTATGGAACATGATAAGGATTCGTCCTAAACATTTGTGGCATTGTTCTATTGTTAACAATCATAGAAAACAATGATTACTTACTTATTTTTTGAGCTGGAATTTAATTGTCATTGCATTGTTAGTAGTCATGTTTTACTCAACAGTTGAGATTGGACCATAATGATATTGTTACATTATTGATGATTAATTTGTAGTCTTGTATGGTTGATGTAATGATTGTTGGAATTACATCTATGCGGTAATGTTTAGTCTTTGAAGCAGTAAGAGACAATTTTATTGGACCCTAGTCGACCTAAGGCAAAATTTCCATAGATCGTTATAGTGTATGCATTTTATTGTTATTTATATTAATTATAAATATTAAATTTAAATGATAAAATTCATTTATTATTATCAAAATTTAATAAACAAGGGTGTGGCAGGTGTGGAGGATTTTTTTTTTCCCATATAAATTTCACAACGTCGTTTTACATGGAGACCCGATCATATGAAAAATAACTAGGCAAAAGCACACACCCTTCTCCAAGGTTTATTATTAGCACACTAGTGAGGTATACAAAAGTTATGGGTATTTGGGGATTCCACAATTATCATTAGGAACATAATTCATAATACAACTACAAAGGACAATGAGTTGGCTCAAGTTCTATTTTGAATAGCCAACAATAAACACAAAAGTGAATCTTAACACATCTAAAAGATTGAGATAATTAGTTATAGATAAATAGGAGCAATATCAAGACATTTCAAACCATGTTTTTAGATCAAAATAAAAACTTTCTAATTTAAAATAACATTTTGTTTAATATCTCTTTGAAAACAAAATGTTATTATCTTTTTAGATACTCTTCTCCGAGTTAATTTCTATCACAACTTTTATTATATTATTATAATAATAATAAACTATTTTTATAAAGATAATGATAAAATTTATATATATATATATATAATATATATAAACGTATTATGTTTTCAAATATTTTATAACTATTACATTTAGAATTTTCTTATGTAATCAACAACTTACCTTAAATATATTACCTACAAAATTTAATTACCATAATATATTTATGAAATTCATTGTATTTTATTGAAGTTCACATAAACTCCATCCAAGAACTGACCTTACTGTGACCTCATTCTTTATCTATCACATTTAAAGAATGTCTTAAATTCTTTTCTCTCTTTTTGTTCAAATTCAATAATGAAATCCATTGTATTATTAGCTTAAATACCTAACGCTTAGAAAGGGGCATACCATCTATTTTGGCATCCCGTCTCTTTCTATAGCATTCTTAAAAGATAAACAATTACATTAAAGAGGTCATTTTTTTTAACATAGTAAACATATATATATTTGCAACCATATCAATTGATGTGGATATATTTCCAACCATAGGCTCATTAGGTGGAAGGCGTGCATTAAGTGTAAAAGCTGAGGACTTTTTTAAAGTGAGTTTAGTTATAATCCATCACTTTATAAGGAAAAACAAAATTCGCAAGTTAATTGTGGTAAAGTTCGTCTTTCGGTAGCTTTTACGTTTGAAACCAAGCTCTATGTAATGTGTGAATTGCAACTTTAGAGTTAAACTAAAGAGCTTAGATCATAAGGTAGATTGTCATAGGTATTTAGTTTTGAGTTGAAGCATGAAGGTGTCCTACTAAAACAATAAAATAGAGAGTTTTAGTAAAGAGGCTCAAGGCATAAGGCGAAAGCAAGGGTCATGGAAGGGTGTTAGGGTTAAGCTTGTGAATGTGAGGAACATAGTAGGTTTGGATGTGAGTTTGTCAAAGGTGGAAGACTTAATTGAAAAAGTGCTCATTCGATGCTTCATGGAAAATTTTGTTAAAGGTGAAACTTTGAAGTTATGGATGAAGTATGGAGGTCAACCCTCCATTATAACCCACATTTTCATCTCTTAGTTTGTGGTTGGATTTATTTTTTAATAGAGAAGTGATGTAGAGATTCTCCTTGGAAAGATTGGCTATAGGGGGGATTTGAGTTATGCATGAAAAGGTGGAACCTACTCACATTCAACAAATATGGATTTTGTTCATGGGTATCACCTTAGATTCCTCGAACAAGAAATTCTTAGAAAGAATTGGGGGCTCCTTAGGTTGTTTTATTGCCTTTGAGGACAATTCTGGGAAAAAGAAGGAATTGGAGTTGTAAGAGTCTTAATAGTGTTGGAATGGGGAGAGGGATTACTAGTAGACACAAAAACTGTGTGGACATCTTGGCCAGAAATTGGATGTTTGGAAAATATCATTTATATGTGGTTCCTGATATTAAATTGCGCACCTATGAGAGGATTGTAAACATCATAAATAAGACTTATCAAGAAAAGAAAAAAAGGATGTGGATTAAGAAGACACTCCCATTGGAGGATTCAAAGGTTAGTATAGAATTGGGAAGTAAAAAGGTGAGCAAAACCCTGGGGCTTTAGAGCCCCCTTTATCTCTGTTGAGAAATGTTGAAATTTCACCTGTAGAACAAACCGATATATGCAATGTCCTAAAGCATAATACTTGTTCTACTTCTACAAAACATTAAGTAGAAGCATAATCGAATTCATGAGCAACATCAAGTAGAAACATTCATAACTGATCAACAGAAATCAATCACACATAACACAGAATATATCACTGGGGAAAGCACTGGCATAAAACCCCAACACTGTATTATCAATCAAGTGGAAATCCTCTTCAACATACAAAAAGAATCAGCTCAATAGCTATCCTACTCTTTCTGTACTATGATGATCTTCAATCAGAAGATGAAAATCATGGACTACCTAGGCCTCAATATATATGCCACAAGTCCTCCAATCTCCTAAAATAGATCCTTCTCCATGCAAGGAATACTTACTAGAAATATCCAAGCATATGATAGTACATTGTCCCACATCTGATCTTAACTGGGTCTCTGACAGAACTGACATGCAACAGTTATCCATGAGTGAATTCTCAGTTATCTAAAATAATAGTTGTCACATGCATGCAAGCATTAACAAACTATATTTTATTATTTTAACAACTTGTTAAAATAATCTAACTGGACTTGACTAGTTAGCACTAAATCAACTCATTCTCTCTTTATAGAACTCATACTTATTCCCTCAATCAGTGGAGCAAATCAAGGACACGTTCCCCAATTAGTGGAGAAATAATTGCATGTTCTCACAATGACTTCAAGTTTGCTTTTCCTTAACTAATTAACTCATGGAGAATTAATTAATTAATATTTTAAACTGTTGGTAAGACCAAATTCGTTTTTACTTCCTATAGTTAGACCAGGGACTCCTAAAAATAGGAAGGGACCCAGAAATGCTATTGTTAGAAATTTCTATTTTTAGTAGTTTCACCTCTCATCGAATGTGGCCAATGACCTCATTGTCCAAACTGCTATTTTTAGACATGTTATTTTTAGCAGGTCTATTTTTAGCACATTCTAAATTTAATGTTTCTTGTTGCACACTTTTCAACACTCCCTCTCAATGAGAAAGGCTTCCTCTCGAACCTAATCCTGTAAGTTTGGAATGTTCTGCATGCAACACATCTACCTGGTCCACTTGCTCCAACAACACTTGGAACAAAAACACTCCCAACTAACCACTCTGTTGGGCTAAGAACATACTCTGATGCTAAAGCTCTACCTGCTGCTGACAAGTGCTCCCTCTCTGACATCTGCGCTGCTGCAACATCTCCATGCATCTCGCACCATTGCACACCTCTTTGTGCCACCTAGCACTGTGAAAAACACTTGTGCCTCTTGCATTGCTACAGCTTGCTAGCTATGCGCTATCTTGGGATTCCCTGCACTGTCGCTCTCTCTACCGCTCCATATGCATATGTCTCTACCCAATCAGTCAGTTCCTGCTACTCCACATCAGGGTTCCTGTAGCAAGGTCTCATCCAAGAGGTTGGGTACCTCAAAGATCCTACCCCTCCTCCTTGGGACGATCACTCTACATCGCCCCACCTCCTACCTGGAGGTATGGTTGCATTTGATCCCTCAGCCCACCTGGCTCGAAGTTTCCCCCTACTAGAGGTCTCTGCATGAGTAGATGTCTCTACTCGATCTCCACTCAGCTTCTCTAATTGTGGCTGCTCCACAACCTCCTGAAGCTGCTGCACCAATCGTGGCTCCTCCACAATTGTCTGAGACTTCTTCTGGCACTGCATGTTGAGAGGTAACATACTCTCCCTCTCAACCACCAAGTATCTAACTTTTGCCTTGATCCTCAAGGCTTTGCATGAATCTTGTACCTCAAGTGCATACAGGGTCTTGGCTAGCACACCAATCTATTTCCACTTTCCCGCCGCCACGAAATTTTCTAGAAAAGGAGCTGATTTTAAATTAGCGATATCTCCCTCATCCGGACTCCGATTCAACCAATTTTATTTTTGATTTTGGGTATTTTTCCGCAAGGAATCCAAATCTGCTATTTATTTCTGAAAATTATGTACATAAATTTTTATATCTGCTCTGCAAACTCTCGGCCCAAAACTCGAAACTTTGAAATCTTCTCTCAATATATTGTTCTCTCCTTGATCACCTGTGCTCTGATACCATGTAGAAATTTTACCTGTAGAACAAACCAATATATGCAATGTCCTAAAGCATAATACTTGTTATACTTCTACAAAACATTAAGAGGAAGCATAATCGAATTCATGAGCAACATCAAGTAGAAACATGCATAATTGATCAAGAGAAATCAATCACACATAACACAGAATATATCACTAGGGAAAGCACCAGAATAAAACCCCAACACTGTATTATCAATCAATTGGAAATCCTCTTCAACATACAAAAAGAATCAGCTCAATAGCTATCCTGCTCTCTCTGTACTCTGATGATCTTCAATCAGAAGATGAAAATCATGGACTACCTAGGCCTCAATATATAGGCCACAAGTCCTCCGATCTCCTATAATAGATCCTTCTCCATGCAAGGAATACTTACTAGAAATATCCAAGAATCTGATAGTACACTGTCCCACATCTGATCTCAACTGGGTCTCTGACAGAACTGACATGCAACAGTTATCCATGAGTGAATTCTCAGTTATCTAAAATAATAGTTGTCACATGCATGCAAGCATTAACAAACTATATTTTATTATTTTAACAACTTGTTAAAATAATCTAACTGGACTTGACTGGTTAGCACTAAGTCAACTCGTTCTCTCATTATAGAACTCATACTTATTCCCTCAATCAGTTGAGCAAATCAAGGACACATTCCCCAATTAGTGGAGAAATAATTGCATGTTCTCACAATGACTTCAAGTTCGCTTTTCCTTAACTAATTAACTCATGGAGAATTGATTAATTAATATTTTAAACTGCTTGTAAGACTAAATTCGTTTTTACTTCCTATAGTTAGACCAAGGACTGCTAAAAATAGGAAGGGACCCAGAAATGCTATTTTTAGAACTTTATATTTTTAGCAGTTTCACCTCTCACCCAATGTGGCAAATGACCTCACTGGCCAAACTGCTATTTTTAGACATGCTATTTTTAGCAAGTCTATTTTTAGCACATTCTAAATTTAACATTTCTTGTTGCACACTTTTCAACAAGAAATCCATTAGGGAACCATATTAGGGTTTCTTATTAATTTGATTTCTCTTTTAGTTGACAATTTCTTGTGATTAGTTATTACTTATTCTTCTTTGTTATTATATAATTATCATCAAGATAATTTCCAAAACTATGAAGATCGCAAATACATCAAGAGAACACAATATGTAGGCACTCAGCCAGGGAAAAATCCCTATGAAGGGGAAAACCCAATCAAACTCTTCCTCTGGTAGATTCAAATCAAGATGAGACAATCCAATATCCTTTTGACCTAGAAAAATACCTCCTCCAATCACCAAACTAGCCCTTCCTTCAAGTAGACAAGCTCTACCAAAGTCACCAAGTATCAACTCCTCAAATACGACTTCAATCCAGAATTCCCCCCCTAGTAATAGAATTTCAGACCTATGGTTACTGGAGAAATTACGGCCCCTGCAAGTGGCCCAGAAACCCTAAAAATCTCGCACCTGTGAGAGAGAGAGAGATGTTCCAAACTTTGATTTTCATTTCTCTTTGTATTAGGTCTTATTTCTCCTTGAATTTTCTCTTCTTCTTGTCTCTTTTTCTCGCAAATCAAACTTATGTGAGTGCTCCTCCAAATGATTCGAACTGTCTCTTTTTATATTGCTTCCACAGGGTCGAATTCCCTTCAACTGCGTTGACTTCTCCAAGGTAGGGCCAACTTGGTGAGGAGGGGTAAAATGATTTTTTTTAATCAAAATAAATTTATTTACATGATACAAAAGCCCAAGAAGGGTCTACTAAATGTAACAATGACTCAATACAAAACCTAGAAGACTTCAATGGAAGCTATGACCTAGAAAATAAATAAAAGAGCATGAAACCCATGCTTCAAAAATATTTTTTCTTTAATAAATATTTTTTCTTTTTCTTTCTTTTGAAAAATAATACAATTATGAAGACTGACACTAGTTAGATTCTTCAACGCTCCCTCTTGGCTAGGGAAGTATTCATATATATATATATATATACAAGGATGAAATCAAAATGATATTTTCTACGAATATTCATAGCATACGCAATGCTAAAGATTATATCTATATATATATAGATATATACAAGGATGAAATCAAAATGATATTTTCTACGAAGATTCATAGCATACGCAATGCTAAAGATTAGATACTTGACCAAGGTATCTAATCGGTTGGCACTAAGGTGTTATCCAAGCTTCTACCACAATATATACCATAAGGTTTTAGTTCTAACACCAACCCACAGGGATCTAGGTATCGTATCCAAGGTCGAAGCTCCACAAGAACAACGATACCCTCCCCCTTCAGGATATGGACATCATTACATGTCATCAATATGTCCTCTCAAGCATCATACATGCACATAGCCTTAGATGCTTCATCTCTCCTATTAACTAAATCATATATATCCACCATTCCAATCATGATTCTAAATATTCCAACTTCTTATGGAGAGATCCTACACAATCACAACCCTAATTAGTAACAAATTTTCAATATATATATATATATATGTGTGTGTGTGTGTGTGTGTGTGTGCACAAATCTCTGGGGTGTTCAATCATTCTGATGTTGCTCAGGTTATCACAATATCCAAACTTATCTCTATGGAAACTTCTTTCTTCAATTTCTTCAGTAGCACCAACCTCAACCTCAACACTTTTTCAATATATCCAAGTTTTGTTTGCAAATTTATCAATTAACTATTCTCCTTCTTTCCTTATCGATACTCTTCATATTTCCAATATCATGTCCTCTTTCTCCACTATGGAGGATATACAACTTTATTCTTTCAGCTATACAGGCTCTTTCTTTTTGCATCATCATATTATCGAAGAATTTTGATTTTCCAAAACTTCATTCCTTCATATGGAAACAAGGTCATCTTTCAATCATCAATGTATACTTTAATGT
The DNA here is from genome assembly GCA_031772625.1 of Pinus tabuliformis. NCBI lineage: Eukaryota > Viridiplantae > Streptophyta > Pinopsida > Pinales > Pinaceae > Pinus > Pinus tabuliformis. Next base: position 425,149,563 of record CM062813.1, read on the forward strand.
TATCAGGGTTCTTATAGCTCCCTCTTTCCATCATGCTCAACATTATCATCAATTTATCAACAAGTATGAGGTAGGAAATCATCTTCAACATCTTGAATATTATGTACCTGCAAATCTTATCAAAAAGTATATAGGAGCATGAAGTTAACTTTATCAATATAGGGTTGGTATGTCATCACAATGCGAGCATAATAAATCATACTTTAGACATCAAAACCTAAACCTAGTTAGGTTTACATGCCCTAGACTTTCATAGTAATCTATGTTGCGTTTTTTTCACAAACCCTAGATTCCATTATTAAAACTAAACTTTAGATATTAGTAACTAAATTCAATCATAACGAAAGCATTATTACATCTAGAGTTTCATTATCATGCCTTAGAAACTTAGATCAATCTCTACTAGGGCTTTTGTCATAAACCCTAAATAGAAACACCAAAATTTTAAGGTAGATATTCAACAATTTTGACCAAGCTAGCATTTCTATCATATGAAATCATATAAACCTAGGGTTTTATTCCTAGGATTTTATATTGACTACAATAAGAGTTTTGTCATAAACCCTACTTTAACAAACCCTAAAAATCTAAGGTTTCATCATATAACCTAGACATCAAAATCAAACCCTAAAAACTGGGGTTTCATATTAACAAAGCTTAAACATCAAGAGATTAGCATTTCATTATATATTATAGAATTGATCAAAAAACCCTATGTATACTAGGGTTTCATCATTAATGTCACCATACCCTAAGCATAAAAAGGCTAGGGTTTTACAGTAAACCCTAAAGGTTAGGGTTTTACCAAAGTAAACAAAAGATATAATCTGTGACAAGGGTTGATTTAATTTAGAGATTAATTACCCTAACAATATAGAATCTCAATGGTTCTATAGCAAACCCCTACACATGAAAGAGATAGTAATACAAAGAAAATTTCAAAATGATTGTATCTTTTAATGTAGAAGACCTACTAGAAATATTTTACTTTTATAAATACCTTGAGTTGCTTCTTTTACAAAACTTGTAGGGTTTTCTTATTGAGGGGATCCTTCTAAATCATGAGAACATCTTCAAGGTCCATTTCCATATGAGTTAACTTTTATTCAAGGATCCAACTCAGTTTACCAAGTCATGATTTTTTATATATAGTTTTAGTATTTATTGACAAGCTCAACAAAAATATAAAATTACAATAGTGTGATGATTATATAGGGTTTCCATTACCTTTTAGAGAATGAATTCCTAGGGTTTTGAGTTACAAAATCTAGACATCACTCAATTCCATTCTTGCCAAATATTGTCATACTATTTACAAACCCAAACATTATATGGATACTAATAGGGAACAGGCGAATGATATTTTCATATGTACTATCTAGGGTTTACAACTCCTAGATATAAAGAGATCTTGGAGACCCTAGGATCATACAAGCAATAAAATCCTAAGACATTAGATTCTTAGCAAATGAACATGTTATACATACCTCTATCTTTTATTTTATTGCTCTTCTTACAGACTGAAGACATATTGTTAGATGATTAAGACATGAAGAAAAAAACAATACTTACTTGAATATGTTGATGACTTCAAGATGGTGTGCTTTCTCTTGACTATCACTGTAGCTTTTCTTGTATAGGTTAGCTAGAATCTAGTTCTAGGTCTTCTAAACTAGATCTTTACAAGTGTGATATGGCTCCAAAAATGGGTTTCCTTTATCATTATTGTGGATTGGTCCTTCCAACCTACACACACACACACAAAACTGTGTCCAAAATCTTTGTCTCTATACCATTGATCAGACTTCAAACTTCATATATATATTTATGTACGGGATTGTGTTTCTCTTCTTCAAATATGATGGTTGTCACTAGATGACAGGCTTTCCAAAATAGTCTTGTAGATATTTTAATGATCATTATTGGGTCTTTTTGTGTACACAATTATCCATAGAACTTCATCCTTTCTCAATAGGAGCCTTGGATCCTTCTTTTAGGTGATTGTAGATTCAAATTCAACCTTCCATCTAGGCTTATAAAGCTTCTAAATAATTTGCTCATGAATAGTCAACAAGTGAATTTTATGTTGTCTTGTAAAAGGCTTCTTCTAGACCATAATGGGACACTTTACTCCTTGAGTTGATGACCCACAAACATGTACACACTTTTGAGGTTTTTGGATATCTGAAATGACACAATGTTCATATTTTAATGGTGATTTCAGACCTCTATACTTGAGCACATAACTATGATTTTCCTTTCAAGGATATCGACCTTCTTTAGGCTAGAGATCCAACCTCTCGGTTAAATCTCCTAGTCTCTTCAAATTCCTCTGTTATCCTTGCTCAAGCCTGTAGCCTAGACACAAAGATTTACTTATAAAAGTGTGCCCATAATCTTGTTCTTGAACTTGATACTAACTTTAGATAATTCGGTCTTCAAGGAGTAGACTTGGAACCCTTTCTTCTTGTAGATGAGTGATCTTCTAGTTGCCTTATTATATTTTCCTTAACTCTAATACCATGTTGAGAAATCCATTAAGGCAACATATTAGGGTTTCATATTAATTTGATTTCTATTTTAATTGATAATTTCTTATGATTAGTTATTACTTAATTTTCTATGTTATTATATATTTATCCTCAAGACAATTTCCATAACTATGAAGATCACAAAAACATAAAGAGAACACAAGATGTATGCACTCAGCCAGGGAAAAATCCCTATGAAGGGGAAACCTAGTAAAACTCTTCCTCTAGTAGATTCAAATCAAGATGAGACAATCCAAGGCCCTTTTGACCTAAACAAATACCTCCTCCAATCACCAAGCCAATCCTTCCTTCAAGTCGAGAAACTCTACCAAAGTCACTAAGTATAAACTCCTCAAATATTGCTTCAATCCATAATTTCGACCCCCCAACAACAAAATTTTGAGCCTATAATTACTGCAGAAATTTCAGCCCCTACAACTTTCCCAGAAACCCTAAAAATAGTGCACGTGTGAGAGAGAGATATATGTTCCAAATTTCAATTTTTCTTTCTCCTTGGATTAGGTCATCTTCTCCTTGAATTCGCTCTTGTTCTTATCTTATTTTCTTGTAAATTGAAATTTTGTGAGTGCTCCTATAAATGACTCAAATTGTCTCTATTTATACTACTTCCACAAGGTCGAAATGGCTTCCACTGGGCTGACTACTTCAGGATAGAGGCGACTTGGTGAGGAGGGGTAAAATGATTGTTTTTTACTCAAAATAAATTTCTTTACGTGATACAAAATCCCAAGAAGGGTCTAATAAATGTGACAATGGTTCTTATGAATCAAGACAAAACCTAGAAGCCTTCAATGGAGGCTATGACCTAAAAAATAAATAAAAGAGCATGAAACCCATGCTTCAATTTTTTTTTTCTTTTATAATTTTTTTTCCTTTATTTTGACAAATACATTACATCATGAATAAAATGCAATTATGAAGATCGGCACTAGTTACATTCTTCAACAATCTCCTACAATACATGACCCTCAAACTCCTATGGAGCAAATGGAAAACCTCAAAGGAAACAAAGAAGTGAATAAAATCCCTATTTTGAAAGTCAATGTATGCATAATTCAAATCCACCCTCGTGTTTTCAAATGGTTCATTATGAAATCAATTCAGTTGTAGGGTGTTTGGTCTCTAAGGACGATAAAATAGAACCCCAAATATCTCTTTGTTGAATCCCATCTGAGGAAGATAAAGTAGAACCCCAACATCCCTCTATATAATCCTCTTACCTTTTAAGGTTAAGAAGGGATTATGTAGAGGAATCAATGTATTTGGAAGAGGTTTAACTATTGATCAAGACTACCCAACTATAGTCAAAGGGTAATCTCATATCTCCAGGGAAAAATCTTAGGCTAAGAAAGGGGTTAGACAAGGGAAGTAGGTGGGAAGTAGTTTACCATTTTTTGAGTCCTTAGAACATAGAGGAACCAACAATTAAAGACATAATGATCTTATTGTATTTAAATTCTAGTGGGGTTAAATGTTCACTTAAGTAGAAAAACCTTAAAAAATTGTGCAGTCTACAAATAAATTATCTTACTTTTCCAAGAAACTGTGTTATGTGAAAAAAAAGTGGAGTTATTATCTTTCTTTTTGAAGATTTGATTTTCTTCTCGATGGATATTGAGGGTTTAATGAGTCATTCCTTTTATGGATGGAATATTGACTTAGAGACCATCTCTAATAATGTTATGCATGTAATTGTAGTGATAAATGTTAAAGCCATGGAATTTGGGAAAGCATGCATAATAATAACTTTGTAAGGGTTTATGTGGATTGAAAACCATTCTATAATATTTTAGGAGGTTTGGGAATATTAAATGGTGATAATGTTATTTTGGATGAGATCTTAAGCCAACTCTCAATCGAAGCAAGATATAGGGTGAAGTGGAAAATAGAGACCCTCTTACAACAACAAAATCGCTCATTTTTTATAGTCCAAAAGAATCTTTAGGTGGGACTGAACAAAATTGTTCCAACTTGGATAAATACCAAAAGAAATGTGGATGGTATGTCCAAAAGGTTGGACAAGTTTCTTGTTAATGAGCATGTGATGCAAGATAGTACTAGGCTAAAATTTTAGGTTAGTTATAGAAGCTCTTCAAACAATTGACATGTCCTCTTACAAGTGAAAGTGAAGGTTGGAAATCCCCTACACCATTTAAATTTAACCATTCGTAGTTGAAAAATTAGAGATCTAGTGCCCTTCTAAAAAGGACATGGAAGCCCTTTTACACAAATATTTTTTATTCAACCATGAATCAATTCATTGATAAATTGAAAAGGTGAACGAAGTAGGAATAGAGTGGGCAATGAATCATGCTCTAAAATTAAAAATATGTAAAAGAGGTGGAAGAGGGAATGAAGGATTACATTTTTGAAAATAATGAGACAATAGTTTTCTCTGAGGAATTCCATAAATTAAAATAGTTATAGGGAAAAAAGAAAGCACTTTAGAAAAACATAAGGGGGAATGGAGGCACAAAAACAAAGCCAAAATGGTTGGCTAATGGTGATAATAACACAAATTTCTTCCATAAATATCCAAACCACAGAAGAAATATAAATACCATTTGGGATATAAGTAAACTAGATAGTTCCAAGGATTATTAAATGAGAATGTGGTTATATATTTTGACAATGTAATGGTTCTATCCAAGAATAAAGTTGATCATATCCTTCATCTAACTCAGAAAATTGACGGATGTCGTAAGTATGCGATATCCCTGAACCCTAGGAAGGACATCATTTATGTCTCAATGGGTAAGTTGTTAGGTCATATAATCTATGAGGAAGGATATGCATAAACATGGAGTGAGTTCATTCCATCCAAAAATTGACATATCCTCATAATAAGAAAGGCATGTAGTATTTCTTTAGAAAGATCAACTTTGTGAGGATATTTGTCCCTAGTTTTGTTGAAACCATTTGATCTCTACAAAATGTGATAAAGAAAGGCACCATATTCAAATGGGTTTAGCTTGAAAAGAAAGTATTCGACCAAATTAAGGATGTTATTACTGATGAAACCATAGTGAGGAGCCCTAATTTGGATGCAAATTACATATTGTATATATTTGCATCTAACCTATCCATTACATTCCTAATGCAGAAATATGAATAGGGACATCGATGCCTAATATCATTTATGAGTGCAAATTTGTAAGCCTACCAAGTTGAATTACCCACTAATCGATAAGAAAGGTTTCACAACCTTTAAAGTTGTGAAACATTTTCAATCATATATCCTTGAGAATCATAGGGAATTGTAGTGCCTCACCCTATGGTCAAAACCCTATTTCACAACAAGGGTTAGGGAAGTTACAAGAGTTGTGTAAGATTATGACATTGAGTTCAAGTTAGAAAGGCTTGTGCAATTAGAAACCAAATCCAAAGATAAGAACCCACGGTATTAACTTGGGTAAGGAAATGAAATAGAAAATTTGTTCATTAAAATATTGCCCACACCCTTCGAGGAGACCTTGTGGTAACAATATATGAAATACCTGTTTGACCGTGATTCATGTGTTATAGTTGAAATCTCCCTAATTCCACTTGATTAGTGGAATGTTATGAAGAAGGAATGTGACTGGAGTATTTTTTCATTGCCTAGAGAAGGATGACATAAACATGGTTCTAAATGACATGAATAAAGTTCATGCTAGAGGAAATTTATCAAGTAAACATAAGATCCTCAAAATTGGATACTATTGGCCCAACTTGTTTAAGGAGGCTTATTTGTATGCAAAGCAATGTAATGCATGCCAATATGGAGCCAAAAGAGAAAAGAAGCATGTCATACTGTTACATCCAATTCAAGTGGACAAACATTTCCAACAATTTGGACCGAATATAATCAAGCAAATCAAACTTCATTATGCTAATAACATAAATACATAATAATTGTTGCATACTACTTCACTTGTTGGGTTGGAGTTATTATGTTCACAAAGATAAATAAACAAGTGGTGTTTCAATTTTTTGAGCATCATATCATTACCAAGTTTCAGTTACCATTTGTGGTGGTATTCGGCAATGCATCTTATTTCTCATCCACTTGCTTACCCAAGATTCCACTTGAAAAGAAAACTCTCTTTAGATAGTCAACCAATTATTATCTGCAAGGGAACAAAGTGGCCAAGTCTTTGAATAAGAACTTGATCAAAATTTTAAAGAAGATTGTCATCAATAATCAAAGGAATTGGCATAATTCCCTATTCAAAGTGTTATGGGTTGATTTACAATGTTCCAATTTAGTTTTGGGTACTTACTTTTTTTTACCTAATCTATGGTCAAGAAGTCATACTCCCCTCCAATTCTTTTCTTCCCTCTCTTTAATTAGCACGGTTTATTAAGGACACCTCTTCTTCCTCAATGAAAAATTGAATTGATATTATACTCAAGATTCGAGAAGAAATAAACTAGGCTAGAAGAAGGTGTATTTCCCATCATTAGGTGGTGAAGAGGTGGTTTGGAAAACACAAGGCTAATGCCAAAGAATTCAATGTAGGGGAATTGGTCCTCAAATGGGACAAAGATAGTGAATAAGGAAAGCATTCAAAATTCCAACTCATGTGATTGGGATCTTTCAAAATATTTGAAAGATAGAGAGATGGGACATACAAGATGAAAGCCTTGAAGGGGGAATAGATCTTCTACCTATCAATGAACAGGTTCTAAAGAAATAATTCACCTAAATCTAACCATGTTTATACTTTATCATGATTTTCTTTGTTTTATTTTATATTCATTTTCTTAGTTTTGTATTGATTCTTTTCATTTTTCTCTGCAAATATACACTTTTATTCTTTTCATCTCTTGCATATATCGAGCTTGTCTAATGATTTGAGCCTAATATTCCATAGTTTTACTATCTTGCTACATGGGTTTTTAAAGGTATTCACAAGTGTCAACTAGCTTGAATCCTCAAACCGCGCTATAATGTTTTAGGTTCTAGCAATGTGAAAATACAATGTTTTTTGAAACGAGAAAGAAGGGTCTTCTTATGTTTTGTTTCGAAAAATGGCTGAGCAATTCTCTCCTTTTAGTTCATTGGGATCTCAAATTTAGTTGAAAAATCTTCAAAGATCCTACAAATTGTTCTTTTAAATAAAAATCATCTTACCACACCCACGAGGGTGTCTTAGTATATCTCTTCCATCTTAGTTCTCACTTAACAAACATCATCCTTATGGATTTTAAATGCTACCACCCTCTATAAGTTACATTTAAAAGCAAGCAAACTCTTTGTTGAAGTGCCTCACAAAGAATAAAAAGGGTGAAAAGGGAGGGAAAGAATGCAAACACTTATGCATTAAAAGAATGCAGATATATATGTTGGGCCTATGGATGTTCACTAGTAGCAAAGCAAGGTTAGTGATGTCAAGGAAACTCCATTGGGATATAAACACTTATAAGCAATGGAGCAACACCAAGAGATTGGAAATATCTGACCAAGGAAAGCAATAAAGCCCAATCTAGGGTAGCCGAGATCTCAATTGTCTACAAGAACATAAATTCAACAAAATCATTATGAATTCACAAGAGATGACACTAATGTTAGTAAATTATAAACTTCCAATGATCAGATTGGATCAAGAAATGAAAGCTAAAATACTGCATTGGTTCAAACATTCTTCTTCTCTTAACAGAAACACACATTTCATACCAAAAGTAAGAAGTATAAATAGTATGGTCATGATATATCTAATGTGAAGAGATTCAAGGGATCCATCCAATAAGTCACCAACTGTGGAATCCTCAAAGTACCCAAGAAAATTATGTGAAACCTATATTTTATTGAGTATCACCTTTTGAATTTTTAGTTTTTTCTTTGATTTTTTAACTAACCCACAAGCTCCTAGCTTTGAATTTTATTGTATAATCATGTTCCCCATGTGGAATGGTTCCATACTTTGCTGGTTTTTGTATCTAAGAACTCCAAAGTAAAATCAATGTAATTCATTGAGTGTTTACCTTTTTTTAAATTCTCTATCAAATCTCCATATCAACCTAGGGACCATTCCCTGTTCTCAAACCTTTTCTTAGTCTCAAGACAATGACTCCTAGATTCTTTGATTCAAAATTAATCACCCATGTGTAGTGTTAGTATAGTTTCCTATTTCATACCTCTCCTTAATCACATTATAACATTTGATGAGACTTTTCCCCAACTTCGCATTAACCATCCACATGGATGATCAACTGAGCTTCGACTGTCAAACATTCCTTTACCACCCTAAATGTATATATTTTGACTCTCCCATCCCCAAATTCCCACTAGTCTTCAGCATGTATGGGTGGTGGATCCCTCTAACAAAATTATTATCCCCATACATGTCATTTATCCTCTAACAATTTATTCCTTTGATTCTCCACTATTCATGCAAATGTATGGGTTATGTTGTTTCCACTGCTATAAAATCCTCTATTGCTCCAAGTAGTAATTCTCTAACATTATTTTCTCAATGTTTCACTAGTAATCCATGTGTGGGCCCTCCAAATTTTCTGTGGTCAAACATTTTGCTACCACTTATATCAATTATAGCCTATGTGTGATATCTAGTTCACTGTTATTTGTCTATTTGTATGGCTGGTGGCACTTAGACTATTAAAGTTCCCTAGGAAATGCTTCACTCTTACATCTTTGATATCTTGATCACTAACCCATCGCTATATCAACATGTGTCATCAATGTGTTGCCTAACACTATCTAATTTGACTTCAACCTCCTTTGTATTCTCTCAATTTGGTGACTCATAACTTTCTTCTTCATTGTCCACATGCATGACCAACAATTCCCTGGTCTTCTAAACTTCTTAGTATGTAATAAAAAACAATATTTTCCCTCATGGATTTGTTTCTGCAATCTATAGATGCATGTTCATGGAGTGTGGTGCTATGATGTCATCCTTATGCCCCCTAACCTATCAATTATATCACACCCACCTCCCTTTCTTGATCTCACTAAATAGTGTATCCTAGTCACATAGCCCTAGCTACGAATCTCTTAGAATTTTTCATCATACATACAAGTAATGTAATCATTGCATCAATTAGGAAATTATGAGACCTAAAAGCTCAACAACGGGAGGACATAACCGAGTCAATGTTCATTTAATTCGTCTCCCGTGAAAATGAAGTACTCTCTTTTAAGCTTCAATCACCTAATAAATGCCTAAAAGACTAGAATAATTGTGCTAAACACATTTATGGAAGTGAGAAATCACCTCTCACCTGCGGAGCCATCCTCTGAATCTAGTATGGGTCACAATTAAAACCTTCGGTCTCTGACCCACTTTACCCCGGGGGACAGTAGTGGTATTGTTATCACCCCCTCGGTCCCGCACTCCAAAACCTCTCGGGGTAAACACTCTTTCATGTCAAAAGCCATTTTCCAAGCTGGACTGGATGTGGCTCAAGGCTGGAAACAACCCATAGACAAGGTCCTTAGAGAATTGACCTCCCTTCCCCCTGGTATCCCATGAAGTGGATCTCCTTCAATTGTCGAGGTTTGGCTAGCCCTGCAAAGAAACTAGCTTTCCGACAGATGTTGGAATCAGAATTGGTGGACATTATTTTTCTACAGGAGACTCTTGCGGCCGACACTCAGATTATTCCCATCCTTGAGGCCATTTCCCCTGGTTGGCATTTTCTTGCACTGGATTCCTGTGGGTGGTCTGGTGGATTGGTATTGGGTCACAATCCCAGGTCCATAAGATTACTGAGTTCTTAGGGTGGGGAAGGGTTCATTGGCGTTGATATTTACTCTGCAAAAGTAGGAAGGGAGATGAGGCTTATAAATGTATATGGGCCATGTATCAACAAGGCTCCATTTTGGCAGCAGCTACTAAATTATGACTATATGCAAGCCGAGAACATCATTATAGGGGGGGACTCAATTTCTCTCTTGGACATGCAGAATCTTGGGGAACGAATGCTCAATTTGACACATTATCAGATGAGATCCGGTCTCTACTGGAGGATCATCATCTGATTGATATTCCCATGACCCGACTCCGACCCACTTGGCGAAATCGGAGGACAGGTGAAGTTGCACTTGCTAGGAGATTGGATCATTTTTTGGTTAAGGAATCCTTATTGGAACAATTACCCTTATATCGTCAATGGGTGGGATTTGGGGGATTGTCGGATCACATGCCCATCTATCTTGAAATTGCAGGCAGAGATCGTAAACCCAAGGCACCCTTTAAATTCAATTCTACCTGGCTCAAAGATGATAGTTATATCCAGATGGTCACAAAGAATTGGAAGACCTGCACTCCCCAATTGGGACAATCGGCCTTTGCATATTTTGCATATAAAATGCTAACCCTGAAACAGAAGTCTATTGATTGGGCAAAGGACAAGAGGATCAAGGATGAGCAGATCCTGAGGGACATAGAACTAGAGCTTGAACACTTGGGGGACGAGAAAATTCGAGGGTTTGATACCCATGATGCAAAAGAAAGACTCGTCAAACTAGAGCTGGAGCGGAATAGGATCTTGAAAGACTGAGAGGAAACATGGAGACTCCATAGTAGGGCTATCTAGTTATTGGAGAGTGATGAAAATAGCAAGTTTTACCATCATGTAGCTAATGGGTGATAGACTATCAATACCATTTGGCATCTAGCAGATGATGAAGGTACACAAGCTAAGACTTTCCATCAATTGGCCAACCTTGGTACTTCCCATTTTGGTAGATTATTCCGAGCCCCCCTGGAGGCTAAGCTAGCTGAGATCATTAGGGTTGTAGGACATTTCCCCAGATTTGTGGAACAAGATATAGGAGATGTATTACTCACACCAGTAACCATGGGGGAATTAGAGGCCACTATTAAGTGATTCAAGAGGCATAAGAGCCTTGGACCAGATGGCTAGTCGATTGAATTTTATATAGCATTTTTCGAAATACTTGAGCATGAGCTTATCCAGATCATTGAAGAGTGCCACACAAGTGGGCGAATGCATGATGCATTTAACTCTACCTTTATTGCCCTTATCCCCAAGACTAATGATCCACAAAACTTCGATGATTACAGGCCTATATCACTCTGCAATTGTATCTACAATATTATTGCCAAGATTATTGCAAATCGCCTCAAACCCATATTATCTGAACACATATCTTTGGAGAAATTTTCATTCCTTGATCATCGTCACATTCATGAAGTAGTGGGAACTGCACAAGAGGCCCTCCACTCCATTAAATCCAAGAAACTCAAAGGGATGATTCTCAAGATTGATTTGGCTAAAGCCTTTGACCGAACTAGCTGGCTCTATATTTGAATGTTATTGACACATCTTGGATTTCCTCTATCATTTATTCAATGGATTATGTGTTGCATATCCAATGTTTCTTATAGTGTGTTGATCAATGGATCAACATCCTCTTTCTTCCATGCTGAAAGGGGCCTTAGACAAGGATGCCCCCTCTCTCCTCTCCTCTTTCTATTGATCATGGAAGGTCTGAGTAGACTCATTACTATGGATTGATGACATGGTAGACAGGCTGGTATCAAGATTATCCACAATTGCACCCTCACTCACCTGCTATTTGTGGATGATATTCTCATATTTCTGAATGGTACACTGGGGGACTCCACTGCATTTGCAGCTGCCTTTCGATTATTCTATTTCTCTACTAGTGTGAAGTGAAACAATCATAAATCCACTCTATCAACCATTGGTTTCACTCCTTATGAGATTCGCATAGCACTGCAGTATTTCCCTTTCACCAATTTACAGTTTGAGGAGGGCCTTGAATATCTGGGCTTTCGGTTAAAACCCACTAATTACCAGATTGCAGACTGGGTCTGGCTGGTGGAAAAATTTGAAAGAATATTAAATATTTGGCATCACAAATGGTTGTCCAGGGCAGGGAGACTGATACTCATAAAATCAATCCTGGAAGCCACCCTGGTATACTGGATGTCACTGGCTTGGATTCCGAAGGGAATCATCAGTAGGATTCAACAATTGTGTTGTAGATTCCTTTGGAGGGGCAAACAAGAAGGGCACATATTTGCCTGGTCTAGTTGGGAAAAGATCGCACTTCCTAAAAATGGGGGGGATGGAGGCTGAAAATACTAGAAACATTTGCATGCGCTCTGGTAGCAAAGATGGGATGGAATGTACTCTCTTCGAGAAACCTTTGGGTTGATGTTATTTATCAAAAATACATCTCTCCCCTCCATCTACTTGACTGGCTTAGGCTCCCTACATGGGACAAGACTAATATATCAACAATATTGCGGGTGGTTCTCAATACAATGACTTATGTCAGGGATGGACTGACTTGGAAGATTGGAAATGAAAGATTAGTCCATATAGGAATGGACCCATGGATCGGATGTGGGAACGCTCATCTACTGCCACAAGAGCTGATACATCACCTCTCAGATGTTGGCTACACCAATTTGGCACATATAGTAGATCATGAGCACACTGATATATTCAGGCAGGCATGGAAAGATTCTGACACTCTGGGCATCCCCCCCCCCACTGGAAGGATAATTGGAAAATCTATATTAATGCATTGAAGGAATCACATGTTAGGGTAACTGATGGGGATGATGAACTAAACTGGTCCTTCTCACCAAATGGGAAATACTCCCCAAAATTTGGATACCTCCATATCTTTGCATATCACAGACCTTTCGCTATGGACTGGTGGTGGACTGTACTATGGAAGCTGAAGGAAGCAACCTAGGCTAAAAATTTTATGTGGTGCATCCTCCAGAATAAGGTCCCTACAACAGAAAATCTACATAAATGTACCTTTCATGGACCATCTTGGTGCGTACTGTGCAAATAGGAAATGGAAACCATTGATCACCTATTCCTACACTACCCTACCACCACCTCCATCTGGTTGGAGGTTACTGCTCAGCTACAGATTCAGAACTTTTGGTAGGGTGTGGAGATCTGGGTGGCATGGCACCGATGTGGACAAATGCACATACTCATAGGAGTCAGAACCTACCTGTAATGATATGTTGGTGCATCTGGCTACAGAGGAATAAGATTATATTCATAGACACTACTCCTCGATGGGCACATGCCATTGCACACCTCATCTCAACATATCACAACTTACCGGAGGAAGCCCGTGAACCACCTACATGCAACATCTCTGCTGAAATCATAGACTATGATACCCCATGGGCTTATTTTGATGGCTCAGTGCAAAAACATGGCTGTGGAGGAGGCATACTCCTCCATATCATACAATCCCATTTCTTCAAGATTTAGATGGGTTTGGGGGGAGGGACGAATAACTTTGCAGAACTTATATCCCTTCCATGCAAGAAAATTTGAAGCCCCACCCAACCTGTTGCTTTCCTTGCAAAAATCAAATTTTGACAAATTCATATGTAGACATAAATATACTTACTTGAGAAGATGCTCCTCCAACCTGTTGCCTTCTTGAATTTAATGATGATATAGGAAATTGAAAAACTTCTTGTTGAAGATGATTTTCTTCAATACTAAGCCTTTGCTTCCAAAGACATGGAGATCCTTGAATCCTTTGATGATTATGACAACATCCTTTCTTCTCTTAGATGGGTAGACTTCAAGTTACTTTGATTTGTAGATCTCTTCAACTTGAGTAGAGGTAGGATCTTTGTGGTCCTTTTATTGATCTTGAGAGAGGATTCCAAGAATGCTTATAATGTAGACTTGTTCTTTGATTGATCTAGGGTTTTGACACTTCTTTTCTAGATGATAATGTATCCCTTTCCTTCTTAGAGATGAGAAGATATTCTTGATTTTTTGATGTCCTTGATGCCTTTCTAGAACTTCGATCTTTGAGTACTTGAGAGTCCCTTATTGAGCTTCATTTCCTTGACTTGTCACCTTAGCTCTGATACCATGTTGAGAAATTTAGGGCATGTTAGTGTCAGTGTCTTCACACTGCCATCAGTGATCAAAATTCACTCTTTTGCATTCATATTAGGAGTCCCATTCACAATTATTTACATTCCATTAGGTCATGGATCAACTGATGGTAGGGTTCATTTCAGTTTTTTCCCTCATGACGTATATCTAATGATCTCCTTTCATACTTTTCAGTCCATGATTCCTCTATATTTTCAGTTCATTTCATCATTTTGGTTTTAGGTCTAGGGTTTCAGTCTCATTAGGTATTAGGGTTTTACCATGGTCAAATTTCAATGACTATTGCTAAAAAGGGTCAACAGACACATGAGGATGACAATAATCATCAGAAAAGTTTTAATCTCTTCAATTTGTAAACTTAATAATTTTTTACCTCAAAACTAGTTTTGAGGTGAAAACAGAGCATCGGTATTTTATTTGTAACTTTCATGTCATTTTATTGATCTTATATGTAATAAATATTTATATGTTGCTCCTATTCACTTGGTGACTTTTTCCAAGTACATGCCACTACAAAAAGACAAACAATCAAGCATCAGTCCACTTGTCAAAAGCCAAAAAGTCAAATATCAGAAAAACAGAGTATTTCAAGAAAGCAAATAGACATTATAAAGTGGGTTTTGAAGAATGAAAAATCAAAAGTTGAAAAGCTATATAAAGGTCATCCATATCTTATGTCATTTCATTGTTGAAAGTTTCAAATGCTAAGGAGAGCCAAAAACGCGATCTTGAGCTGTTATTGAGCAAAGGGAGGAAGTCATAGCGTTTTTGGAGAAATCTAAGGGCATTGTGCACCTGGCATCTGGCGCTGCGCATAGAAGGGGCGCTACACACCTGGGGATTCACATAGTGCAAAACTTAATGTGCATTGCGCATAGAAGAGGCACTGTGCACCTAAGAGAGGGCGTTGCACACCTGGCAGCCAAGCTCCAAAACGTGCCAAATTGTTCCAAATTGCATTAAATCACCTCAAATCTCCCAATTTCCTCCATTGCAAGTAAGTATCATTGCTATTCTTGCTCAAAAGAATTTTTGCAATCAGTTTTTGGTGAGTTTGTCTCTTAAGAAAGTAAACCCTAGTTGTCACCAAAATATCTCATAAATTCAAAAGCCCATTGTTTTATTGTTGTCTTTCCTCATCTAGTTGTTGTTCCCTAAAACCTATTCCCCATACAATATTCCCTAAACATCATGCCCTCTATATTTTCCCCACTTCATACACTATTCCCAAACCCTACACTATTCCTAAACCCTATTCACACCCACTCATTAAATCCTATTCATACCCTTATTCATTATCACCCATTCATCTATCAAAATCTCTTCATACTCTTCTTACATTCATTCACCATACTTCATATATCACAAGGGAAACAGTTGTACAATAATGGAGAGGGACAGTGAGTATGAAATGGAGGAAGATACCCATAGTGACAGTTCTAGGGAAAGAAATTTGCAGCAGAGGAAGCCTCACAAAGGGGGAAAGATAATCAGGGAGGAGCCCATTAGTTTGAGGGAATTGCTTGCTTGTCCACTTGCCATCTCATGTTTCAAACATCAGTCATGTTTTGGTTTCTATGAAATGGTGGAGAGGGTTAAGTTTCATCATGAATTAGCAAGGTTGTTTGTGACACATGTGGACAACAATGAAGTAAACCTTGCTAGAGTTACATTCACTTTGTCACCTGTTGTTATTTCAGAGGCTACAGGCATTCCAAATGTAGGTGAAAAATGGAACAAAGGACAGTATATTGACAAGGAGTACTATGAGCCTTACATCAAGGCTAAATACCATGGCAAATTGAAGAGAGTGTTCCCCTTCGAATTCTTGGAGGACAGGCTTGCTCCACTCATGAAGATCATCATCAAATACTTTACTTGTGAAGGTAGGTTTTCTCGGTTGTATGCTTACCACATTAGATTGTTGATGCATTTTACTAGAGTTAGGATGATGAACATTCCTTACTTCATGTTCTAAAATATCGAGAAGATGGCACTTTATGTCAAGAAGAAGCCATATCCCCAACAGTTAAACAACATCTTTCATTATTCTTTGGTTACAATCATTGTTCTACATCAACTAAACCTTATCAACATGCCATGGGAAACTTTCATTTCTCATGAGATGTTCAAAGGCCCACAAATCTTTTCATCAATGCATCAGGAGGAAGGTGGACCTTCAGGACATGAACAAGTCAAAGAAACCGAAATTGTTGGAGTGCTAGTGTTTGTGACCTATGAGAGATGTACTAGGAAACTTTTTGTAGCTGCCAGGCGAGTATTATCTCCACAAGGTGTGGAAGGGTTCTCGCCTTCATCTTCAGGCCACAGGCAAATGCTATCTCCACAAGGAGTGGAAGGGGATTTGCTTTCATCTTCGGCTAAACAGGTACATGTTGGGCAGCACAGCAAGGACAAAGGTAAAGGCAAGGGAAAAATGCAGGAGAAGGATTCTAGTGATGGGCAAGAGAGGGACTTTGACCTAGTTGATTATGAGGAGACACAAGGAGTTGATGTCATTGATTTAGAAACTCAAGGTACAAAGATAACTAAAGACATGATCATCAAGGAGCAAGAGGCTGATTGATGGGCAAGAGAGGGACTTTGACCTAGTTGATCATGAGGAGACACAAGGAGTTGATGTCATTGATTTAGAAACTCAAGGTACAAAGATAACTAAAGACATGATCATCAAGGAGCAAGAGGCTGATATACAAGCCTTATCAGTCAATTTAGAGAGGGAAAAGTGGATCATCAATTATCTAGAGCAAGAAAACAAACAATTGACTGACAAGCAAGTCTTCATGGAGTTGCAAATGATCAAGGAAAACCAGCAAAAGGCAAAGAAGGAAAAGGTCAAGATGACCTCCATTGAGCAAGAGATTGAGAATGACCGGGAAACTTGGCTTGAAAGGGTCAACATACACCTTGAAAAGCTACTTGAGAAGGCCAATAAAGAAAAGAAGATGCTTCGTCACATGGCCTATCACTATATGACCCGGAACAAAATATGCAATATAAGGATGAGGAAGCTTAAGGCAAGGTTGAGGAAGGCCTTGAGAAGCAAAAAGGGGCAAGACAAGTTGGAAATCCTATCTGATGCCTCATTAGCTCTTCTCATGGATTCGACCCCTGATGGCTAGCATAGGTGGTTTGATGTCTATATTATGTATTTTTTCAGTCATTAGCAAAGGTTGGACTCTTGTGGATGCTTTGAGCAACATTGTAAATCTCTACAGCAGTTTGGCAAGGAAATAAACCAAGATTTCCAACTATTTTTGTGGGATTCTTGTGGTAATGTGTTTTAGCATTGTTTCTCCTTCTGTCATTAGTTTTTCTCATGTTTTATGTGTTCCAAAATCTAATTCATTCTTCTAAACTAAATGAAATCAAGATAGATAGGTAGAATACATTGGTAACAGTGCTTTGCCTTGAAAATATGTTTAGTTTTTTATGTTTTCAGCTATTTGAAGAGGACTCATGATCTTTGCATGCCCTCCTCAGCCCTTCACCAGTATTAGACCTACCATCTCACTCAATTCCAAGTGCTTAAGCACCTACCTACCTCACCCCATAGAATACCCTGCAATTCTGATTTGATTTCCCGAAACCAAAGCTGCCTGCTCCATTTGATCCAGCAACAAAATCATCAAAATCAATCAAAAACCCTAGAGCTGTTATACGTAGCCTAAAATCTATATTTGATTCAGTCATCTCAACTGAGATTGACAAGGAGAGAGCCCTCTCCCAACCTGGTAGGGCTAGCTACCAGGTTAAGCTTGGTTTTTGGTTATCCTAAGATTGCCTCCCTTTAGCCTGAGGTCGATCAAGGCTCTAACATAGTGGAGACCATACTAGGGATGTAGTTTTATGTTCCTCAGCAAAATGTATCAAGTTTAAATCTGATTGTTGATGGTGGACAACGATCAGACATCGGAAGGCTGAAATCATTCACATGGCGACTCCAAATCAGTTTTGAGATTAGATCGAAGGACTCCACTGAGGATGAACCTGACCAGCAGAAACATGAAAGGACAATATGGAAAGATCAGGTGTTCAAGTTGGAATTTCATCCAAGACATTATGTTCTTTGTTATAAATTATTTCTTCTCTTTTCCCGAGAATGTCAAGAAGGCTTTACAAAGTATTATGTATTCAAGAAAAGATCCTAGACCTGCATTTGATTCTTTCCCTTTGAAGATTGTGAATACAAAATGTTTGCATGCCTTTGATCTTGATCAAGACCCTTCTTTTGAATCTCATGATGATCGTCTTCAAACTGATGAGCCTCAAGAGACCAAGACTGATTCTACACCTTCTATATATACCCCTATACCTTGTAAAATTCCAGATAGATACAAGCCTCTGATTTTACCTTCTCTATCCCATGCTTTCCCTAAAAATCATTACCTATATCTACCAAGATTTGACGGTGACTGTGACAATATCACTGCTGAGAGAAATGTATTGAATTTTGAGTCTTTTCTTGACCTTTTTGAGGTTAGTGAAGAGGATATCAGTATTAGGCTTTTTTATATTTCTTTGCAAGGAAAAGTCAAGAGTTGTTTCAAAACCCTGCCTGATGCGAGCATCTCAGATTTCCAGCAGTTCGTCAAAGTTTTCCTCGACAAGTGGGTGGTCAGACAGAACCTTTTCTTGATTCTAGAAGAATATAACCAGTTGAAAAGACTGCCAGGGGAGACAGTACAACAGTTTTCTGCCAGATTTAACCAAGTTTATTGTTCGATGCCTATTAATATAAGGCCTGCTCCTGGATCCACTCTCTTGCACTACCTGGATGCCTTTGATCCGGAAATGGAGTTTTAGCTGAGAGAGAGGAACCTTGCAAGACTTGAAGAGATGTAAAACAGTGCAGTAGATGTAGAGGCTAATTTGTTGATCATAAGGGCAAAGTTGAAGGAAGAAGAGATGAAAAATATAGATCCAGAGGAATCGACATCTTTAGAGGTAAAGCTAGACATTTTGGTAAGTGCAGTGGAAAAGATGATGCAAAATATCACCACAAGGAATGAGTATGATGTTCAATACCATGGCTCATTGATTGAAGAAGAACAAGTGGCTAATCCAAATCATTTCCTTTCTTATCCCAATTGTCATAGATCTGATAATGATTGTTTTATACATCGGCTTGCAGAAGAGAGATCTGTTGATATGACATGTATGCTTGATGATGTGTTTTATATTGATGATTTCCCTAAGTTTGATCAGTATGATGATGATTATGTTCTCCAAACAGAAGCTAGTCTTGTAGACAAATCAACAGTTGGTTTGTGGAAGGAGGAAGTTCACTTTCAGCAATTCGAGTACAGTGATCAGCCGTTACATACCAGCCATGGAAGTGAGGAGAAAAGTGCATCAAATTTTGAAGTAAGTGTAGGATCTTTGCCTTTTTGTTTTACTTTGTTTCAGTTCATTAGAGAAAACTTTCATGCAATCAGAAATCAATTTTCGACAAGTCTTGATCTAGACCATCTAGAGGGCAATGAAATCCTTGTTCAAGACTTCTCATATCTAGATTTGCAGCCCTCGAATGCCATTGAATGTCAAGTTGCAGATGAAGACTTGGAAGTTGGAAAATATGATCAAATGATGCAAGATGATTCCATACCATTCTGTTTTGAATCATTTCATTTTTTGAAGGGAAATTTGAATAGTACATCTTCACTAAGGGATGAGCAGCCTATAGAAAATCATGCAATTTCATTGGAACCAATAGAAAATTGGTTACAACAGTCTTTTCAAGTTTTTCACGATCCAATAGCTGATGTGTTGGATCATGTCTATAGTCAAAGCTATTCTCCATTAGCTAACTATGAGCTTGAAACAAGTATTGATACAAACTTGATCTGGTAGCCAGTTTCTTTGTCATTATCAGCGAGAGTCTCATCATAAAGCTTAGATGAAAGTTTGCATTCATGGTACGAAGAGAAGAAAAGTAATCCATTGGATGAGCTAGGCCCCACTGCACATGAGAATCCGTATTATTAAACGGATCTGTTTATAAGTTTTCATGGGAGTTTCCTTTCAGTAGTTCTCTCTTGTTGTTCATAAACAAGCACTTGCGGAGAATGAAAACAGCAGCTAGAATGCTTACTTGGTTGCATTGGTTGTTTCATTTCACTTGATCAGGTGATGAATGGAATAGTTAGAGTAGGTTTTATTGAATAAGCTCCATTTTGAGCATATTTTCCAGTTTGTCAGTTGTGTTTTAGTATTGAGTTAGTGTCAAGTCAGTTTGGGTCTTTGAGTCATCAGTATTCAGTTATGTAATTTTAGCTTGAGTTTTTGACTCCATGCCCAATGGATAAGGCTACTAGGTCTATGGTGTTCTTGGCACCTCCAAGGAGCTACCATCCCCATTGGAGCCAATGTTAGTGTCAGTGTCTTCACACTGCCATCAGTGATCAAAATTCACTCTTTTGCATTCATATTAGGAGTCCCATTCATAATGAGTTGCATTACATTAGGTCATGGATCAACTGATGGTAGGGTTCATTCATTTTTTTCCCTCATGACATATATCTGCTGATCATGTTTCATACTTTTCAGTCCATGATTCATGTATATTTTTAGTTCATTTCATCATTTTGGTTTTAGGTCTAGGGTTTCAGTCTCATTAGGTATTAGGGTTTTACCATGGTCAAATTTCAATGACTATTGATAATAAGGGTCAGCAGACACATGGGGATAACAATAATCATCAGAAAAGTTTTAATCTCTTCAATTTGTAAACTTAATAAATTTTTACCTCAAAACTAGTTTTGAGGTGAAAACAGAGCATCGGTATTTTATTTGTAACTTTCATGTAATTTTATTGATCTTATATGTAATAAATATTTCTATGCTGCTCCTGGTCACTTGGTGACATTTTCCAAGTACATGCCACTGCAAAAAGACAAATAATCAAGCATCAGTCCACCTGTCAAAAGCCAAAAAGTCAAATATCAGAAACAGAGTATTTCAAGAAAGCAAATAGACATTATAAAGTGGGTTTTGAAGAATGAAAAATCAAAATTTGAAAAGCTATATAAAGGTCATCCATATCTTATGTCATTTCATTGTTGAAAGTTTCAAATGCTAAGGAGAGCCAAAAACGCGATCTTGAGCTGTTATTGAGCAAAGGGAGGAAGTCATAGCGTTTTTGGAGAAATCTGAGGGCGTTGTGCACCTGGCAGTTGGCGTTGTGCATAGAAGGGGCGTTGCGCACCTGGGGAATTCACATAGTGCAAAATTGAACGTGCATTGTGCATAGAAGAGGCGTTGCGCACCTGAGAGAGGGCGTTGCGCACCTGGCAGCCAAGCTCCAAAATGTGCCAAATTGTTCCAAATTGCATTAAATCGCCTCAAATCTCCCAATTTCCTCCATTGCAAGTAAGTGTCATTGTTATTATTGCTCAAAAGAATTTTTACAAACAGTTTTTGGTGAGTTTGTCTCTTAAGAAAGTAAACCCTAGTTGTCACTAAAATATCTCATAAATTCAAAAGCCCACTGTTTTATTGTTGTCTTTCCTCATCTAGTTGTTGTTCCCTAAAACCTATTCCCCATACAAGATTCCCTAAACATCATTCCCTCTATATTTTCCCCACTTCATACACTATTCCCAAACCCTACACTATTCCTAAACCCTACTCACTCACTAAATCCTATTCACACCCTTATTCACTATCACCCATTCATCTATCAAAATCTCTTCATACTCATCTTACTTTCATTCACCATACTTCATTCATCACAAAGGAAACAGTTGTACAATAATGGAGAGGGACAGTGAGTATGAAATGGAGGAAGATACCCATAGTGACAGTTCTAGGGAGAGAAATTTGCAGCACAGGAAGCCTCACAAAGGGGGAAAGATAATTTGGGATAAGCCCATTAGTTTGATGGAATTGCTTGCTTGTCCACTTGCCATCTCATGTTTCAAACATCAGCCACGTTTTGGTTTCTGTGAAATCGTGGAGAGGGTTAAGTTTCATCATGAATTAGGAAGGTTGTTTGTGACACATCTGGACAACAATGAAGTAAACCTTGGTGGAGTTACATTCACTTTGTCACTTGTTGTTTATTCAGAGGCTACATGCATTCCAAATGTATGTGAAAAATGGAACAAAGGATAGTATATTGACAGGGAGTACTATGAGCCTTACATCAAGGCTAAATACCATGGCAAATTGAAGAGAGTGTTCCCCTTCAAATTCTTGGAGGACAGGTTTGCTCCACTCATGAAGATCATCATCAAATACTTTACTTGTGAAGGTAGGTTTTCTCAGTTGTATGCCTACCACATTAGATTGTTGATGCATTTTACTAGAGTGAGGATGATGAATATTCCTTACTTCATGTTCCGAAATATTGAGAAGATGGCACTTTATGTCAAGAAGAAGCCATATCCCCAACAGTTAAACAACATCTTTCATTATTCTTTGATTAAAATCATTGTTCTACATTAGCTTAACCTTATCAACATTCCATGGGAAACTTTCATTTCTCATGAGATGTTCAAAGGCCCACAAATCTTTTCATCAGTGCATCAGGAGGAAGGTGGACCTTTAGGACATGAACAAGTCAAAGAAACTGAAACTATTGGAGTGCCAGTGTTTTTGACCTATGAGAGAGGTACTAGAAAACTTTTTGCAGCTACCAAGCGAGTATTATCTCCACAAGGTGTGGAATGGGTCTCACCTTCATCTTCAAGCCACAGGCAAATGCTATCTCCACAAGGAGTGGAAGCGGCTTTGCTTTCATCTTCAGCTAAACAGGTACAGGTTGGGCAGCACAGCAAGGGAAAAGGTAAAGGTAAGGGAAAAATGCATGAGAAGGATCCTAGTGATGGGCAAGAGAGGGACTTTGACCTAGTTGACAATGAGGAGACACAAGGAGTTGATGTCATTGATTTAGAAACTCAAGGTACAAAGATAACTAAAGACATGATCATCAAGGAGCAAGAGGCTAATATACAAGCCTTGTCAGTCAATTTAGAGAGGGAAAAGTGGATTATCAATTATCTAGATCAAGAAAACAAACAATTGACCGACAAGCAAGTCTTCATGGAGTTGCAAATGATCAAGGAAAACCGGCAAAAGGCAAAGAAGGCAAAGGTCAAGATAACCTCCATTGAGAAAGAGATTGAGAATGAACGGGAAAATTGGCTTGAAAGGGTCAACATACACCTTGAAAAGTTGCTTGAGAAGGCCAATAGAGAAAAGAAGATGCTTCGTCACATGGCCTATCACTATATGACCCGGAACAAAATATGCAATATAAGGATGAGGAAGCTTAAGGCAAGGTTGAGGAAGGCCTTGAGAAGCAAAAAGGAGCAAGACAAGTTGGAAATCCTATCTGATGCCTCATTAGCTCATCAAAGCAGTGGATGAGGGTGCCTTGTGCCAATTTTGGGAAAATTTTGGTAAGATTTTGCAATTTTCAAAATTTAAATTTTGCAACACAGGAATTTGGCATAGGTGCGCAGTGCCACTGGCGCTGCGCTTTTGACTGGGACACTTTTTGGAGAAATGGCTTGCATATTCAGATTCATCATGATGAGAACATCAATCCCTAAAAGTTTCAGAAAATTTGGAGCAAATCTTGGTCACCTAAAGGTAAAAAAACCATCAAAAAATGACCTCTCTGCCTCTTTTTGGACACACAGGAAGCAGCCTTGGGATATTCCACTTTTGAGGGGGTGAATGACCTCAAAATGAGAAATTTCAATATTTTCCATAAACTAGACAGGAAGACCTTTCCAATGAGCTATCTTGGGCTCAATTTGGTCAAGGGGAAGGCCTCCAAAACTGGGTCTGAAGCGGCACTATGCATAGGAACAGTGGCGCTACGCATAGGATAAATTTTGCCAGTTTTGCTCAAAAATCCAGTTTTCGCCTAGTTATTTCACAAATTGACTTTTTCTCTCATCATGGATGAATTTATGATTGTAAATGATGCTATGCTATGTAAATGTAATTGCAAAAGGACATTAGAGGGTAGATTCATCATTTTGAGGTGGTTGAGGGGTAAATGAATCAATTTCCATGGTTATAGAGGCAAGCTGTTCCACTGCCTATATTCCTGTTCCTAGTTTAGAAATGGTTGAAACCACCCCTCTTCTCATGGATTCGACCCCTAATGACTAGCATAGGTGGTTTGAAGTCTATATTATGTATTTTTCAGTCATTAGCAAAGGTTGGACTCTTGTGGATGCTTTGAGCTACATTGTAAATATCTACAACAGTTTGGCAAGGAAATAAACCAGGATTTCTAGCTATTTTTGTGGGATTCTTGCGGTAATGTGTTTTAGCATTGTTTCTCCTTCTGAAATTAGTTTTTCTCATGTGTTATGTGTTCCAAAATCTAATTCATTCTTCTAAACTAAATGAAATCAAGATAGATAGGTAGAATACATTGGTAATAGTGATCTGCCTTGGGAATACGTTTAGTTTTTGATGTTTTCAGCTGTTTGAAGAGGACTCATGATCTTTGCATGCCCTCCTTAGCCCCTCACCAGTCTTAGACCTACCATCTCACTCAATTCCAAGTGCTTAAGCACCTACCTACCTCGCCCCACAGAACACCCTGCCATTCTAATTTGATTTCCTGAAACCAAAGCTGCCTGCTCCATTTGATCTACCAACAAAATCATCAAAATCAATCAAAAACCATAGAGCTACTGTACCTAGCCTAAAATATATATTTTATTCAGTCATCTCAACTGAGATTGACAAGGAGAGAGCCCTCTCCCGACCTCGTAGGACTAGCTACCAGGTTAAGCTTGGTTTGTGGTTATCCTAAGATTGCCTCCCTTCATCCTGAGGTCGATCTAGGCTCTAACAGGGCATAGGGAAGAGGTGAATTCTCTTGGATGATAATTGCTTGTGATGCAACTTTTACTTAGTCTTTTATTAGCTTCTTTCTTTCTCTTGATTATGTTAATGTTTTCTATCATCAAATAGCTACCAAATCATAAATAAGGATGAACAAGGGACACAAAATGTAGGCCATCATCTAGGGCCAAAACCTCTCCAACTTGAGAGGAAAACCCAAACAAATTCTTCTTCTTATAGAATCTTCAAGTAACAAATTCCAAGACCAAGACCCTTGACCTACTAACCTCTCCAAGACCAAGTCACAAAGCTTCCTTAAATCAATTCTCCTTCCTTGAGTCAATGCTAGTCAAACTAATTGTTCCACCAAGGATCTCAACTTCTCTTCAGATGTTAGATTTCAAGCTACTGTGGAAGTTTTTTTGTAGAGTCATGATCCGGATTACCCAGAGTTTCTAGTTCATTCTGCCGACGTTTCAAACCCCAAAGGGGGTCCATCATCAGGACAAATCAGATAGAAAATGAATGAAAGATTATTGAGAGAAGGGAGCCTTGCGACCTCGATATAAATAAACCAAGAACCCTAATTTTGAAAGGGCTGACACATGATTTCTCTTCAGATTTCGGCCTATTACCACAGGCCTGCAACTTGAGCCTCTTCATAGCCCTAGTTGCACCATGTGGAATAGATAGACAATTACTTAATCCCTTTATTTCCTTCGCTTGGATAGTATGACCTTCTCTTGCCATTCGGCTTAATGGATGTCTTATTTTCTTCCTTAATTAGGCCTCTTAAGATGGTAGTGATAATTTCGTGTTCTTCTACAACAG
Source organism: Pinus tabuliformis (assembly GCA_031772625.1). Taxonomy (NCBI): domain Eukaryota; kingdom Viridiplantae; phylum Streptophyta; class Pinopsida; order Pinales; family Pinaceae; genus Pinus; species Pinus tabuliformis. The sequence goes on from CM062813.1 coordinate 425,175,677, forward strand.
AGAAGAAAATAAAGGGATCATAATTACTTTGACTTTTTCTTCGCTTGATGGGAGGATTCTTCTCTTGTGTTTTTCGCACTTTTTCTCCTATTTTAAATGCTTGATCGAGTGCCCTTCAAGTGAGGTCGAGTCCTATATATATATACAGTAGTCTACCCATGAAAAATCTAACTTGTGCAAGTGTGTAGGCCAACATGTTCTTCTAGAATGATCTCCATCTTCTTTTGAGGGCCGACTTGAAATATTACTTGTGACAAGGTGTTGGAGGGTTTGTGACACAAATAAATTCTCCTTTTACAATATATAAGATTCCCAAATGGGTCTTCAATCCATGACATTGACTCAATAGACTTTATGAATTGATGACTAAACCTAATAGCTCAAAATGGGAGATTTACCTATAAAATAAAATTCCTTGAGCAGGAAACCCATGACTCAAGCATAACATAAATAATTTTATTTTTCTTCTTTACATCAATTACATAAAATCATGATTACACATGTCATTATGAAGACTGAACCTAGTTACATATTTCAACAATAGCGACTCAGTGCATGTGCTAGGAAGGAAAAGTGTGTTGCAGAGCTCTATCTACTTCAAGGCAGGTGTGATGGGTGTAGTTCAAAAAAGGGGTTTATGATTTTTACTTAGATTTCTATCAAAAATTTTGCATAATATTGATTCCATGTATTTTTCTTATGATTTTTGAGAAATTCACTGTAACAAAAATCGTTTTAAGATGGAGATAAGGACAACATGAGTCCCAATATTTGGATGCTTCTAATGACCCAACAACAATACAAGCCTTAAGGAATTGTATACTCCTTAAGTTTTTCTGGATTTTAGGCATGAGAGATTAGCTTGAGTTATTAGAATATCTGGTCAAGGAATGAGATATTCAAGGACAATGCTTCAGTATTGGAGCACATCCTCTCAGGATAGAGGTAGAGGACATCTATTTTATGGCAAGCTTGTCTCGGAGAGGAGCTCCTATCTCATTATATGGGATGAGAAGGGGCGGTGAAACCATCAAAGGTTACATAGTTTCACATTGTAGACTAGAAAGGATGGGAAGATATAGATTAAAGATGTGACTCGACTACCTCTTTGGAAAATCCTTTTCATCATTCCTGGGTTGGTTGGCAGTGTCACTTTTCATTTAGATACCAAGTCCAAAATGCATTATTCATTGGAATGCATAGAACCTATTGTGTTTAACTAGAGTGAGGGATGTTGGAAAATCTGAAGGAACAACTCAATAGAGCAAAGGATGGGCAAGAGAAGAACTTTAGATATGGTTCTATTCTGGTATCATTTTCTCTATAGAGGATACCACTACTTCAACCACAGTGTAATGAGCTTGAACTTCCAGGTCCTAGAGTTCCACGGATGAGGCAATGGGTAGATCTCATGTCTCGTCATGTGGGTGCATCTTCAATGAGTTCCATTACCACTTTATTTTGATCTTTGCAGATGCAGCTCATTATGATCGAGGACTATCCATATGCTGGAGTTGATTTCCAAGGAGACTTATAGCTTATTTTACCTGAAGTTGAGCAATGGGGTGATATAGGTAAATCAATGTCATTCTGAATACTTTTTGGATTTTACAAATTTTTTCAAGTTTTTAATGTATTAGAGACTAAATGTACGTTTCATATGCATATATTGGACCAGTACAACCAGTAGGCTCTTCATATCTTCAGCAACGGGGAGAGCCACAACTTGCACTGGTAAGACTTGCAGTAGTTGCAGGGGCAGAGGAGGAAATGCAGGATCTTAACATAGCCGAGACTCTTGTCAAGTTCGAGCATCATGTCGAGGGTTTGACCCATATTATTCTAGAGACCATTTTCAATGAGAACCCCTTGCACTTACAATGATACACCATTGGAGTACCAGAGCGTATTATTCAATTCTTGTGCAAGGTTGCTTGCACGATTGTCTGTTATCATGATCATCATCAGGACTAGTCTACTAGGAGGCCTTAGAGCCATATTTTGTCTGCATGTATTTTGATAGTATAGGCCATGTGGCCATATGTGTCTTGAACACATTTTTTTTAAAACAAAACTCTATATATATAGTTATCTATCAATGTTTCCCATTTACTATATTTCTTGTTCAATGCGTGATGTTTATTGAAATTTTTACATGTGTTGCAAATGTTTGTCTAAAAGATAATTGGCTAATGCATTAGTTAATGTGTTTAGACTTCCAGGAATATTTTGATATTGAAAGTAATCAAAAATTCATTCTAGAAGGCAAACACTTAAAATCATGTGAAGCATAGTTGGACTTCGTATTGAATAGACATTATTCAGGTGTAGTACTACGAGTAATGAATCAATTTTGACTATCAAATGATGAATGCCATGTGAAATAACGTGAGATAATATTTTTATTATCATGTTATACTCAACGATATTATTAGTTGAGGAATTGATACAAATCCCTTGTAAACTCACTAAATCACCATTTGGAGCATAAATAGCCCATGTTGTGAAGGAAAGGTTCCAAGTACTATGGTTAGCGCCATCAGCATAACCAACATATGGATGAAGGAAATTCAACATCTCCAAATCAAATATAATCCAATATCAACAGAGACAGTAGGAAACTTTGAATAAAACACACTAGCACACCTATATAATATGTACACAGTGAATATGCAAAGATAATCTAGCCATATTATTTTTTAAGGTACAACCCATTTCTGGGATGTGCCAAAGGGTTTCCATCAAAATCAATTAGCTCATAATCCCCCTTTGCAAGTACATGTTTGACAATATACGGGCCTAGCCACATCAGTTCGAGCTTCCCAGCCCCTAAATTATCGACTTCCTAATCATACAAAAGGACTAGGTCACCTTCTGAGGAGGCACGAGGATTAACATTTTTGTCATACTGTGCTTTGATGTGTTTCTTGTGGGCCTCATTGGCCATTGCATCATGGCGCCATGTTTCATATAAGCGTGCTAAATGCAAAAAACGTTCCTCTTTTATGGAAGTTGCAAGAAGAAGCTTGACGGAAAGCTTCAAAGATGGAATATCACATTCGATGGGAAGGATTACTTCTAGAACATACACCAATTGAAAAGGTGTAAATCCAAACGTAGTCCGGACAAATGTTCGATATGCCCACAAAGTTGAAAAAATAATGAGATGCCAATTCATTTTATGAATCCTTATCATGCGTTGAAGCATTGCTTTCAAAACTTGATAATCGCTTCTACTTTCCCATTAGCCTGTGGGTAATAGGGATTCTGTTATGAAGCCAGCTCAAGAAAAAGATAGAAAAGATAGATCAACGCCTTAGAATTCAGCCTCTTCGAGGGGGAAACCTCCTTTACATTACATAAATGAACAATTCTTAGATGATTCAAATGACAAAACCTCCTTTCTATATATAGGAGTCTAAGGAGTCACAATATAACCCAGCCGACCTAACAATAATAATATAAAGCCACAAAAATAACAATAGAGGGATTCTATGGGGCACAGTAATAACAATATGGGGACAATAGGGGCACAACAATATTAATAAGGGATACAACTACAATAGTAATGGGGTAATCACTAGTATTATAGGGACCCAACATGCCCCTCTCCTTCAAAAAAGTGTTGTCCTCAACGCTTAAGTAGTTCTGGATGCTTCTGTATAAAATTCTCATCCTCCCATGTGGAATCTTCAGTGGATAAGTTCTTCCACTTGATAAGATACTCTGAAACTGATCGATTTCGAAGCTGTAGAGTTCTTGTTTCTATGACTGCTTCCGATTCCAATATAATTTTTCCTTCCTCGTCAAGTTCTGGCAATATCGTTTGAACTGGGAGCTTGTCACCTATAACCTTCTTTAAACATGAAACATGGAAAACTGGGTGCAATCGAGAAGCTACAGGAAGCTCCAATTTGTATGCCATAGTACCAATCTTTTGCAGCACCTTGTATGGACCATAATACTTTGGTGATAATTTATTATCCTTCTTAGCTTGCTTGAGGGACATTTGCTTATATGCTTGTAGCCGTAGGAATACCCAATCACCTACATCAAAAATTATTTCGCTGTGATGTTGATCTTCCTATTGTTTCATTCTATTCTATGCCAACACGAGGTTATCCTTTAAGAGTTGGAGTACTTGTTGTTGATGTTCGATGTGATGTTCCACTGCTTGAACCTTAGAATTTTCTCTTAAATATGATGTGATGGATGGTGTCTGATACCCATAAAGTGTCATAAATGGAGTCATTTTTGTTGCTATATGGAAGGAAGTGTTATACCACCATTTAGCCAGAGGCAACCATTTGACCCATAGTGTCTGTTTATCATATACAAAGCAACGAATATATCCTTCCAAACATTTGTTTACTGTCTCAGTTTGCCTATCAGATTGAGGATGATAAGATGAGCTATGAGCTAACTGAGTACTAAGACAAGAAAATAATTCTGTCCAAAAATTTCTAGTGAAAATGGGATCTCTGTCACTTACAATAATCTTTGGGTTTCCATGTAGCTTTTGAATTGTTTCCATAAATACAGTAGAAATTGTACTGGCTTTAAATGGATGTGATAATGCACAAAAGTGTGAATACTTGGTAAGTTTGTCAACCACCACCATGATGAGACTCTTTCCCTCAGATTTGGGTAAACCTATGATAAAATCCATTGAAACCTCCTCCCAACATTGGCTTAGAATGGATAAAGGTTGTAACAAACCCGGTGTCTTAATTGTCAACTTTATTTTATTGGAAAACCAAACATTCCACCACAAACTTTTGAATATCTGATTTAAGGCCATCCCAAAAAAATTCCTTCTTAACCCTGTGGTAAGTTTTTAAAAATCTTGAGTGCCCTCCTAAGGAATAAGTGTGCAATTCCATAAGAATATTTTGTTTTATCTAGGAATTCTTATAGAGGTATAAGCGATCTTTGTACCATAACAAATCATTTTGCCAGCTAAATGTATCAAACGTACTGGAATCTTGTTGTAATTTCGAACAAGTGCCCACACTGCTTCATCATTCTTCCATTCCTCCCTTGCTTTGTTTATCCAATCTGGTTGGATAATAGAAATGGTGCACAACAATGCTTCCACATCCTCATCCTTTCTTGAGAGTGCATCTGCCACCATATTTTGCTTCCCTTGTTTGTAGATGATTTCAAAGTCATAACCCAACATCTTTGTGACCCACTTTTGTTGCTCTTCAGAGGATAATCTTTGTTCTAAAAAGTATTTAAGGCTATCATGATCTGTTTTTACCTTGAAGTGTCTTCCCATTAGGTAGGGTTGCCATTTCTTAAGTGCATGGAGTATTGCCAACATTTCCTTCTCATAAATAGCTTTGTGTAAAAACTTTCCCTTGATTGGACGACTTTCAAAAGCAATGAGTCTTTCAGCTTGCATTAAAACAACACCAATTCCATTTCCTGAAGCATCACATTCCATAATAAAGGTTTTTGTGAAGTCCGGTGTAGCTAAGACCGGTGCTTGGCACATTGCCTCTTTAAGATGTTTGAAGGCCTTTGTTGCTTCTGGAATCCATGAAAATGCATCTTTCTTCAATAATGTTGTTAGAGGTGTCGCTATTCTCCCATAATTCTTAACAAACTTCCGATAATACCCTATCAACCCGAGAAATCCTCGCAGATGCTTTATGGATGTGGGGATTTTCCATTCCTTAATGGCTTTAATCTTGCTAGGGTCTACCTTAACTCCTTCATGAAATACAATATGACCCAGATATTCCACCTCTTGTACTCCAAAGAAACATTTGGATCTTTTTGCATATAATTGTTTCTCCTCCAATAGTTGTAGCACCCTGTCAACATGTTCAACATGATCCTTCCAAGACTTGTTGTAGATTAGTATATCATCAAAAAATACTAACACAAATTTTCTAAGGAATGGTTTGAAAATGGAATTCATCAAACCTTGAAATGTTGAAGGTGCATTGGTAAGGCCAAAAGGCATGACCAAAAATTCATAATGGCCGTCATGAGTTCTAAATGTTGTTTTCGTAATGTCTTCAGTCTTCATTCTGATTTGATGATATCCTGAACGAAGATCCAACTTGGTGAAGTAAATTGATCCATGCAATTCATCCAGTAATTCATCAATGACAGGAATGGGAAACTTATCTTTAATAGAAATCTTGTTGAGCTCCCTATAATCTGGACACATGTGCCATGATCCATCCTTCTTATCAGGGAAAATTTTAAGAACCCCCCCTAAATTTATAAATATAATAAACGAGCGAATCTCCATGGTATATAGGAAAAATGGAAGGCGATTTTATCAATAATATAATATGTATATATAATTTTTTGGCGAATCTCTCACCAGGCACGGCGAATATTTTACTCAATTATAAAATCTTGTAAGATCTTGGCGAGTCTTTCACTAAATAATAAAACTTTGTAAAGTCCTAGAGAACCTTAGCATAGGCTACACGCTGGTTTAATTCCCCCATTTAAATAGGCTACATTCTAGGTGAATACCATGGGTCAATACCATGTGCCATTTTTATTTTTATTAATTCTAATATTAGGGTTAATAATGGTTTTTTGCATGGTATTAATAACAATCTAGTCCATGGTATTTGTCCCATAGTATTTTGGCCATAGGTTTCACCTAAATATAACCCATTTTTTGGGTGTTCGTAAATATAAGGTAACTTATGGAGTAAATATAAAAAAATGTTTTATTTGTTTACCATACCTCTCGTTTATTTATATTTTTATTAATTTACCATATCTCTTTTACAAATATGGCATTTGGCCCATAGGATTCACTTAAATAAAACCTCTTTCTTGAGCCTTCATAAATAGAACGAGGGTTATGGACTAAATATAAAAAGAGGTTTTATTTATTTACGATACGCCTAGTTTATTTATATTTTTATTTATTTACCATACCTTTTGAGTAAGTATAAAAAGACGTTTTATTTATTTACCATACCTCCACTTTACTTATATTTTTATTTGTTTACACCCTTACATGTATATAAGGTGACTTATGGAGTAAATATAAAAAATGTTTTATTTATTTACCATACCTCTCATTTATTTATATTTTTATTAATTTACCATACCTCTTTTATAAATATGGTATTTGGCCCATAGGATTCACTTAAATAAAACCTATTCTTGAAAATGGGTGAATGGATTCACTTAAATAAAACCTATTCTTGAAAATGGGCGAATGGAAGGTTGTAAGTCCTAATTTCAAGGGCTAAATTTACCTTTTTTACCCTCTCCCTTAAAATAAGGTGGGCTATTTGAGGTGATTTGTACAAATGTACTATGATACAAAATAGTCGCCCACTAAAAATTTAAAACCCCTTAATTTCGCCAAAGGGCGAACATTCGCCCCTAAAATTATCCTTGCTTCTTGTGCACCAATACTACTGGAGCAGAGAAAGAACTTTGACTCGGTTGAATTATACCAGCCTCTAGCATTTCTGCAACCATACGTTCAATTTCACTCTTTTGGGCATAGAGATATCTATATAGCCTGATGTTTGGGGCAACACCTCCTGGAATCAGATGAATAGAATGATCATGATCACGAATAGGTGGGAGACCTTTGGGAGTCTCAAATACCTTGGAATGATTGTCCAAGACTTTTTGGAGATCTGGAGAAATAGATGATTCCAATGTGGAAACATCTAGTGAACATAATTGTGCAATTACACCTCTTTATTCCTTTTTTAGAAGCTTTGTCATACCGTTAGAGCTGATTATCTTTCCCAGTTTCCCTACAATACCCCTTAATTCAACTTCCTTTCCTTCCACAGAAAATTTCATGAAAAGTTTTTGAAAATTAAAAGCTATTGTACCCAAGGATTGTAGCCATTGGACTCCTAGTACAACATCAGCGCCTCCAATTGGAATGGAAAGCATTGGGCTAGTCAATACATATTCTCCCATGGATAGCTTGATATTATGGCACTTTCCAGAGTAATTTATTGTTCCTCCATTTGCAACCATCTCTTGACACTCTGGTGTTGGATATAAGAAGCAATTCAATTCTTTTTCTACCTTACAATGAATAAAATTGTGGGTACTTCCTGAATCAATCAACACTATTACCTTTTTCTTCTCGATTTTTCCTTCTATCTTGATGGTTTGAGGAGTTCTAATTCCTGCCAATGCATTACAAGATATGGTCGGATTCATTTCTTCTTTATCTAGGCTTTGTTCCTAGAGTATATCCTCTTCTTTTGACCTTTCTTGCTCCTTTTCTTCTTCCTCTTCACAATCTATGTAGAATAATTTTTTCTCAGCACACTTATGACCTTTAACGTATTTGCTATTACAACTGTAACAAAGCCCTTTTGCTCTTTTTTCTTCCAATTGTTGTGGTGTAAACCTTATAGGTTGTGGAAGACTAGGGGCAACAACACTTCCATCTTTATAGTTGTGAGTAGTATGCTTCCTGGTTTCCATAATTTTGCTTTCCATTTTTCTTGCTAACCTGAATGCCTTCTCTAATGAATTAGGTTCCCAAAGGCGAACATCATGTTGGATATTATCCTTTAAAGTCCCTATGAACACATCTATCCTATGCTCCTCTAGAATATTTTTTACCCTTATGTTCAATTTTTGGAACTCCTCGATGTGCTCCATTATTGAACCCTTTTGTTTGAGACTTATCAATTGGCTAAAAAAAGTGTTGCTTTTGGTATCCTCATAATGTGTTGTCAATTCTTCCGTAAAAATTGCCCAAGTGATAATTTGTTTACGAGAGCAAAGCCATTGATACCATACAAACTGATTTGGTTCCAAATATCAAGTTGCAATACGTACCTTTTGTGTGTTTTTCACATTATTGAGATCGAAAAATTGCTCCATCTGTAATATCCATGTTGCGGGATCCTTACCATCAAACTTCCTCATATCGATTTTTGGAATATGGTGGGTCTTCGATCCCACATTAGAGTCTATGAAATCATGATTAACATTTCTTTTGTTCGCATCATGAGTTTCCTTTACTACCTTTTCACCATTAGTAAGTATTTCTTGTAGAAAATGTGTCAAATCTGTCTTCAAATCTACCATGTCTCTCTTCAAATCTATCTTCAAATCATCCATCTTAGCTTCCACACCCTTTATCTTAGCTTCTATTAGCTTTTGTGAGAGCGAAATTTGTTGCACTTGGTCTTGTAATTTTGATATATGATGTTGCATTTCTTCCTCTTCTTCATGAGTCATGCTAGAGCTTTCAGGTTGCTTACTAGGTGTTTGCATTTTCTTTCCTCGGGGCATCAATTATCGATAATAATTCTCTACTATGCCCTTTGAATTCCTTCAAAATAAATTTTCAAACCAAGCTTAAGCAAAAATTTTAAAAAAATCTACACACCTTTTTTCACTTTGTAGGAGCTCAATATTGCCTCTGATGTATCTCTGTACTTTCAGATCATCCAATTCCGAAATTACGATATGCAGTAGCCCAATGTGTCCTCTTTCCAATGCCACCAGTGTGATCCAAATTGGATTCTTCAAGGAAGAGTTATGCGAAATCTCCCACAGTGACCTGATTATAGACTAGTTCAGTAGAGCGAACTTGTACGATGTGCCATGAGTCACTGTTTCAACCTTTGGCTCTGAAAAATAATATATACAAGAAACTACAATCCATCCTCTTTCTGCACCTTTTTATGAAATTTCAATCCGATGCTCAGAGAGAAAGTTATGATGGTTTTCCCCAGGTCACATGTTTGGAATGTAATTCAAGAGTGCGCAAAAAGACAAGCTTCCTTAGATCATATCTCTGCAAATATAGCGCGAAAGGCTCTGAAATTCGGACTCGAGATTCAGCGCAATTTCTTCTCAGATGGGTTTTTTTTTTTAGCTTCTAAAATGCCACAAAAAAAAGGGTTATAGTGAAAATGCCATGATGACCTGTTTGGAGCAGCGAAACCCAAGAATCCAAAGCTCTGATACCAAATGTTATGAAACCAGCTCAAGAAAAAAAAAATTATAGTGAAAATGCCACGATGACCTGTTTAGAGCAGCGAAACCCTAGAATCCAAAGCTCTGATACCAAATGTTATGAAACCAGCTCAAGAAAAAGATTGATCAATGCCTTAGAATTCAACCTCTTCGAGGGGGCAACCTCCTTTACATTACATAAATGAACAATTCTTGGATGATTCAAATGACAAAACCTCCTTTCTATATATTGGAGTCTAAGGAGTCACAATATAACCCAACCGACCTAACAATAATAATATAAAGCCACAAAAATAACAATAGAGGGATTCTATGGAGCACAGTAATAACAATATGGGCACAATAGGGGCACAACAATATTAATAAGGGATACAACTACAATAGTAATGGGGTAATCACTAGTATTATAGGGACCCAACAGAGTCGAGTTGTCATGTTGAAGGAACAACTTGGCAGTAAGTTCATACATATTATGATTTCTGAAATGTTTCCCATGGTTTGTAACGATATCTTGCGGCACACCAAATCTAGCAATGACATGATTGAAAATAAATAATGCAGTTGCTTTGCAGGTGTTGTTATATGTAGCCATCACTTCGTCCATTTAGTAAAATAATCTACAGCCACAATAATGTAGTTATGCCCCTTGGCCGAATGAGGGTTACATGTCATGAATTCAATGCCCCATTTCTTAAAGGGGCCAACAATGATAACATGATGCACAGGAGTAGGTAGAGCACGAGCTTTATAATGATAGATTTTCCAAGTGTGACACTTTTGGACGAAGGAAATGCAATCTTGAAATATCGTGGGACAAAAGTAATCAGATCGCAAAATATTTTTCGCAATGGCATAGCGAGATATATTTCCACCACATGCTCCAATGTGAAATTCATTCAAATCTTTCTCAACCTCCTTGTGGGTGAGGCATTGTCTAAAGATCGTATCGACACCATGATGATATATTGTGTCGCCAATTATAAAAAATAAAAAAATCGAACCTTGTATCAAATATGTCGTTGATCAGAGTGAGAGGTATTAGGCTGAAAAGTTTGAGTCTGGAGATAAATAATGACATCTCCATAACATGGATAAGATGAATCAATCAAAAACAATGACTCAGTAGGAATATAATCATCAGATGTAGACTCATTTTCGAAAGAAGGAAGGTCGTAGATCAGTTCAATGAAGACTAGGGAATTCTTAGATTTGGATTTGATGAATTCCAAATAAAACTCCTAGAGAATAACAATCCATTTAGAGTATCCCCCCCCCCACCAACAATTATCATGACAAAATATAGGTCATTGGGTTGCAATCAGAAACTACCATAGTCTTCCGAAACATAATGTAGTGGCGAAATCTTTGGACAGATTTCACAGCTACCAAAGCTAACTTTGCAACGTGAGTGTATTTGATTTCAATGTAATTTAATCTTTTACTCAAATAATAGATCAGATGTTTGTCCCCTAGTTCAACTTCTTGGACCAATACCATGGAAATGGTGGTAACAGCGACAACGAGATATAGGAAATAGTCGCGTTGATAATCAGGGGGATAGAACAATGATGATCAAACCAGAACATCATTTCAAGCATTGAAAGTTTTTTGGGTTGTATCATTCCAATGGAATGGATCCCCTTTCTTCAACAGGCGAGTAAATCCTTTCGTCAATTCTGCATAGTTCGAGACAAATCTCCATAGAAAGTTAGCCTTCCCTTGGAGGCTTTATAACTGAACAAGTGAGAAAGGTGTAGGAAAAATAATGATTGCCTGTACTTTAAGTGGATCGATATGAATTCCTTGCTTCAACACAACGAAGTCAATAATTCTACCGAATTGGACACAGAAAACACAGTTGTGCATGTTTAATCTGATATTGTAATGTCAACAACATAAAAAAATAGCCCTAAGATGCATCGGATGATCCTCACAATGTTTGGAGTGGGCAGTTAAATCATCCAAATAAGGTTGTACAATGTGTTTGACATCATGGAAGGCATAATTCATGGCCATTTTGAAAGTCGCACCAGCATTCTTCAAGCTGAAAGGGAGCTTACAATTTAAGCAAACATGCCCCATGGATAAATAAAATCAGTTTTATGTTGTTCCGAAGGGAGTATGTTGATTTGATTATAGCCGAAAAAACCATCCATAAATAATAATAAAAATTGCTTCTAGTACAGTCATCAACAATTTGGTCGAATATTGGGGTAGGATAGTTGTCTTTGGGACAAGCACGGTTAATATCTCAATAGTCAATGCATACTCAAATTGTTCTGTGTTTCTTCATCACAGGCACGATGTTATAGACCCAATCAGTGAGAGGAACTGGGTAAATAATGAAAGCACGTAAGAGTTTTTCAACCTCTACTTTGATTGCAGCAGCCTCCCTGGGGTGAGCCAGATGTAAGCATTGTCGAAACGGCTTAGCATCTGGATAGGTTTTAATTTCATGTACTACTATATTCGAATCAACACCTTGCATCTCTTCACATGTCCAGGTGAAAACATCACGAAATTCTTGAAAAGGGGGCTTTATAAATATTAACTTCATTAGGAGAATAAGATGCACCAATATGGACATTTTCGATACTCTGGGTTTTATTGAAATATCAAGAGAAACAATCTCCTCAATATTTTCTAAGTTCTTCTCGGAATCGACGTCATGAACATATATGGAATCCTTAATTGTCTCAGTAAAATTGGGTGAATAAATAGTATTCTCAAGGGTTTTAGGCAAGGAAGAATGATGATGGTTCATCCCATGGTGTGTTATCTGACATCATAATTTTCATGATTCTTTCATTAGTAGAGAATGTACTGGTGAAAGATTTAGAAGATGAACCAAATCTTGGGAATGATCAACCTAATTTATTGAGTTGAAATCAACATTTGTCGAACAAGCTGAACAAATGGCTTCATATTCAGGCTAAACAGGACTCAGCGACATACAGTCACCAAATGTATCAACATTGGAAATATATTGTACTATCCAAAGATAAAATGGAAAAGTTGAAGAAGAAATTATATTAACAAAGGCAACCGAATTGGAATTTTAGGAGGAGGGAGTGAAAAATTTCCCATCAAAGAAGAATCTTTCAACAATCCTATTCTGACATGTTGATAGGAATGTGGGGATTCACCCATAAGTGGGATGCTTCCAATGATTTCAGAATATTGGAAAAAAAATATAAGTTGGTCGATGGCCACGATGCCCCCTTAGTGAGGGAAAGAAATCATCCTGAAATAAGTCAAGACGATAGCTACCATGGTATAAATCCATGTGAAGCCCAGTAAAAGGTTACAATCTGAAGGTCCATCTACAACTTCAACTTCTACTGAAACAATTTTCCAGCTAATTCTACTTGCAATGTATTCAAAATTTTGTAAGGTTTGAAACCTCTTCCATCAAAAGCTCTAAGATTGGTAGGAGACTAATTAAGTTGAGGACAACCAATAGCTTTCAAATAGGAAGTTACATGATACAGGTCGAAGCACCTTCATCCACAATTTTCTGATGGATAGTTTTACTTCGAAAAATAACCTGGATCATGAATGCCAATTAGGGTGGAAGTTTCAGAGTATGGTTCTCATGATTAAAGACCATAATATTAGAATGTGACAGATTTATTCCTCCAATTACTGCATGTAATGACCTCTTTTGGGAATGACAATTTTGCAATACATCGAGAGTTGACATAGTAGAGGGAACCTGGGCCAAGTCATCAACTATGTTATAATTTTGTACAGCTCTCGCACGAGGATTGAACACTGATTTGTGAATAACGCCTTCAGGGTGTTTAATGGTTAATTCGATCAGTATCACATTTGGAGAAGGATCCAAAGAAGTTAGAGTAGAACTGGCAAGTTGATCAGTAGCCTTACCAATCGAGGGATTTGGGTTACCATAGTCTTTATTTCTCATATTCACCATGATCTCATCTCTATGTTCAGTGGAAGATAACATCATAACATGTGAAGAGGAATTTATATCTCGCGCAACCATATTGGTCTCCTAGTTGGGAAAGGGATTGGTTAACACAGCAAGCACATTAGATGACAACTTCATGAATTTATTAACTTCCACCTGATGTGGAAAATCCTGAGTAAAATGTTCCTCATTACAAATAAGGCAAGGATAATGAGGCTTTTGTTTGTCCTCAGGCTTTTGATTATTCTGTTTTTCCTCAAGAGATCCTCCTCCCACACTTACCCAAGTTCACTAGTCCATCGGGGTAAATATGTGACAAAGAGTTACTACGATATGACTCATCCTCATAGGTATAGTTAAGGAAGTGGAATTGTCAGACTAAAACTCTATTGACCTTCCTCAGGAGCTACAAGACCCCCAAGACCCAAAAAACCACTCCAAGTTCTAAAACCCTGAGTTAACTTACATTTTCACTGACCTAGGATCTCAGTCACTTGCATAACAAGGCAAGCAAGCAACTATAATATTCTAGTTGCATGGATAACCCTACCTCCCGGTGACTGCAGACTAAATTACCCAGTTTTGTGCAAGCGACCCCTACATCTGAACCACTTTTTCAAGGCTAGGATCCTGACCTCTACCCAGAACTTGATAGAAATTTGCAAAATGATGAATAACACTAGGAAAAATCCATTAACATAAAATTATACAAGAACTTGATCTAACATGACCTAACCATGACAGACATTTCGTTAAAACACATTGTAAACAGGTAATCTATAGGTCATAAATGCATATATAAACATAGGGGTTTCATATTTATCTGAAAATCAACAAGAAGGTCTAATGTCCTCTCATAATGGTTGCAAAGACTTCTATTAGGTCATGCATTCAATAATCATTCATTTACTAATCAAAAGATGTGAAGAGTCATAACTAAAATCGGTCATAAAACCATGAATATAACCAACTTATAGACAGATTAATAACAATGATAGAACAACCATCAAAGCCAAATAATAACAAGAATAAATACTCATGAATTACAAGAGGAAAATAACTCTTATTACATATGAAAAACTAACAAAGTCAAGGATTTCCATGTACCACCTCACCATAGATTGGGCTGAACCAAACCTCTCTTTTAGCCAATCACCCCCATATCATATTCCAAGCATGAATGTGGGATCTCATGGAAATAACCAACCAAAACCAAACCATGGCCTCTAGAGGAAAAACCACCTCAACCCTCAACCAATTATTCTACCTCACAGTCAAACATCACTACACATCACCATATTGATCTCTACCCAAGTTGTTAAGGGCTCCAGAGCATTTATTCCAACTTGGCTGCAGGAATAGTAACTCAACCCACAGTTACCACAGGGCTCCAGAGAGTTTTTCCAACCAAGGCTCTAGGACTAGTAACTCAACCTACCAAAGGCTCCAGATAGTTTGTCTAACAAAGGCTTCCAAGACTAGTAACTCAACCCAAGTTGTTTCAGGGTTTCTGGAGTGTTTGTCCAACCAACGTTCCAAGAACTAATAACTCAACCCACAGCCATAAGGAACATGAATTTTCTCTCTAAAATGTTGGTATAAGGGGGCAGTTTAAGGATGACCACCAACACTGGAACGCTTAGTGCAGTTCTTGAAACTCTTCCAAATCTGGCATGAAGTTGAGGTCTTCTACTAGAGGAAGTGCTCCTCATATTTTGAAAAGGGAAACCTTCAACCTTGAAAGGGAGATCTCACTTCGCATATGGTTTAAGGATGACCACCAACTCTGGAATGCTTAATGTAATTCTTGGAACTCTTCCAAAACTGGAAAGAAGCTAAATTATTATGCTATAGGAAATGTCCCCAATTCTTTATGGGAAGTCTTAATCCTGCATTGATGGTTTAAGTCTGACCACCAACCA
The DNA here is from genome assembly GCA_031772625.1 of Pinus tabuliformis. Classification (NCBI taxonomy): domain Eukaryota; kingdom Viridiplantae; phylum Streptophyta; class Pinopsida; order Pinales; family Pinaceae; genus Pinus; species Pinus tabuliformis. Next base: position 425,191,493 of record CM062813.1, read on the forward strand.
AAGAAATGCTTAGTGGCATCTCTGTCTCTGGCTACAACTCTGAATACGGTATGGCAGGATGTGGCTCAAGCTCGCTTGATGTGGCTTTGAAACTTGTAGATGTCCACCACTCCCCCCTCCCCCCCCCCCCCGTCAGATACAAACTGAGAAGATGGAGAAAACTCAACTGCAAGACTTTTCAATACACTAGAAGAAATTCTAACATATGACTGAAATATCTTCTTGGTTGTTGAACCCCATTTCCAAGAAGCAATCCATCCAAGGTGAATCTTTGTTCTTATAGAAGGCTTGTTTTTGAAGCATTCATTTGAAGAATGAGTACACTGACAACAATTCTTGCATGTATTAAGATCAAAATAGTGATCTTTCACATGGCCAACTCTATCACAATGTTGGCATTTAACTATTTGTTTTGATTGATGTGGAAGAGGACCAGAATCTAAAACAACTGAAGATGAACTGTCATGAAGAAATCCAGCACTCTGAAACTGGATGGGCTTTGAGTAATCTGGAATATGAAAGGACACATCCTTGTCATATCCAAGATCAGTTCTATGCTTGTTATAGAGAAGCTCTTCCCAAGGTCGATGGGCTTGGAAAGTGTATGTTGAATTTCTACTTCTGCATGCAAATTTTCTCCTTCATTGGACACTGAATCTGAATCAACTTGCTTCTTATGGGAGTCTGTTTCAATGTTCTAAATAGAAACAAGTTGAGAATGATGACTCCACTGTTGTAATTCTGCTCGTTGAAGCTGAGATTCAAGCTCCAAAAAGTCTACCTTCTCTTATGTATACTGCAAACATGTTTTAATATCATAGAGAATGTTCTTGTTGATGTTTACTGTGTCATGATCAGTGGAATGTATTAGATTATTCAGTGATTCTAATACATCGTCAATTTCAGCCATTTTCCAAACAACTCAAATTCAACTACAAGAAAGGTATTCAAGCAGCTTTGCTTTTCATATGCTAGAGAGAAATTAATAATATTGGCTTGGATTAAAGCCTTTATACCATCAAAATATGTAGCGATGAGGCTATCTCTCTAGCCCTAGCTTCACAGGTTTTAGTCTCCACACTAACACCGCCGACCTGACACTTAAAGCTAGCAACCCACACACTGATTTTTATTTTTTATTTTCTGTGATACTTCAAAGCTTGCAAGTTCATATGTTTTATTGGGCCAACTAGTCAAATCAAATTTATGCATAATAGCCACCACTGATCACAAAACATACTGTTTCAACTAGTGAGGAAGTGTTTTTTGTTTTTTGTTTTTTGTTTTTTGTTTTTTGTTTTTTGTTTTTTGTTTTTTTTTGTTTTTTCTTTAATGATTTAATGGATGATAAAGACCTTATGCATTGCATTGAATGTTATTTCTGGTATTATTAAATATCATAACTACATAGAAAGAAATGTGTTTTCTTGCAACAAAAAAGTAATAATGATTTAATGGATAATAAAGATCTTATGCATTGCCCTGGATTGAATGTTATTTCTAGTATTGTTAAATATCATAACTACATAGAAAGAAATGTGTTTTCTTGCAAAAATGCAATGGCATTTATGTGTGCCGCTAAAGGTTCCCACAACCAACAATATATGAGCAAACAATTCTGCTAGAGACTTAAAAATAATTATTGGGCATGAATAGCATAAAAGGAACAAGACACCATACGAATCCACACCATTTCAATGTACATCCTCCATTCAACATTGAGCTTTGTTGTGATTGCAACATCTTTCAAGCCTCTTTTTTTTTTCAGTAAGAAAAAATCAGCATGTTATATATTGAGAGAAATATATGGATCATGGATACAATTGAAGACCGCAGTCTTGGTATAATGGTCTGAATATAAGGCATCTTGACCTCGGTCAGAATAGACGAGGGAAGAAAATACATATATAAATGGATCCGGATGAGCGCATATGATTGCGTAGAATAGACAGCAGCATGTGGAACATAAAGAGAGCATATGTGCGCATGAGTTGACATGGAAATCATAAAAGAGAGCAGCTGTGCGCTTGTGACTGCGCCAAGATAATGAGTGTGCCAAATATAAAGAGGGAACCAGAAAACTAAATATTACAGCGTTTGGATAATGAGTTTGGATAATATTGAGAGAAACATTGACATATAAGAAAAATCCGAGCTTCAATGCGCATGTTGCAGGAAGATCTAGGCAGTCAGATCTGAGAGGGCATAGATCCCATAATAAGAGGCAGAATGGAGACCAGCGGCCACGTATCCATTTCCATAATTTTTCATTAGCGGCAGCGTGATGGTAGGTCTTGGCATTGGTATTGGTTAACTAGCAGCTCCCTTGTATATTGTAGAAACTTCATGATCAATTTGTAGATATGATTGTTTGGTGTAAAGAAACTTCTCAAATTTAGAGTATTTTGAGAGTGGTGGAGGCGTTTCGGAGTGTTTCTGCAATTTTTTTTTAATGATTTTAATCTTCAACACATTTGTATAATAGAACCACATTGCTCCAAAACTCATACGTGTTGCAATAAATTGAGTTACATGATGCAAATTTAATCATGTGCAGCAAATTATGTTATGCTTGAAGCAAAAGGCATGAATGGCAAGTGGCACTTTGAGTTCAACCTCATGAAAAAACACGTTCTTCTTCCTTTGTGTGTGCTTTGAAACCAACTCCAACAATTTTCAGAAAGCGAAAAAATTTAGACTCCATAACTTAGAAAGACAGCTCAGGAAGAGAGCTGGAATGTTTGGTTGCATGGGGAAAGCTATGTATTTGTAGGTATTAACGCATATGTCCAGTGGGTATTAACGCTCAAGGGAGAGGGCTGGGAGGCTTAGGCTTGAGGGATGTGAGGGGTCGTGTTCACTAGCGTATGGCAGTGACAATATTCAATGGAGAGTGGATTCACGTATGGATCGAGGAGCAGATTGTACTAGTATGACAACCCGGTGGACAACATATGGGAGGCACACTAGCGATTTTAAAGAAGCATGAAATACTGATATTACAGTAAAAAAACTGGAGTGCATGATACCTGCAACGTAATATGGGTGGTCGAGCACACGATTGTGGACCAAACGCAGGACTGTGGACCTATCCTTGCACAATTGATGCTTCGTGGTAGAGAGAACGCAAATCCGGCTCCAATTTTCCACAATAGTGTTTCTTAAATGCACAAAACCCATGCAAGAGCATTGTATTACATAGGTGGTAATAACACAATGCAGGTCGACTGTGAATTTCTAGAGGAGATAATAATAACCTCTGGCTAAATGTGCAGTGGGGAGAGCCAACAACGTTTAAGAGTATGTGTTAACCAACAGTGTTCAAGAGTATTTTGGGTATGGAGTGGTATAAAACACATATGAAACTACCACGCTCATTCCACCAACAGAGAAACTACTGAGGACAACGCTGAGGAGAGAAACTACTGAGGACAACGCTGAGGAGATCACAGACCTGGCAAAGTGAGGTAAACGACTACAAATACACTAGGCATATAAAAATAGCTCATAACATTTGAGAGCAAAGCTAAGATGGACAGAAATGTTGGTTTAATGGTCAATGCGCAGATCTTATACCAATCAATATTTAGGGTAGAATCAGGTATCGATTATTACGCATAGATATGATGGGTCAGGGATTGCAAGACTGAAGCAGGGAAGGAATTCACCTGCTGCTTTGATACCATGTTAGACACATATATGGTGAATGTAGAATATGAAGGATAAGCATTAGATTGCATATATTATTGACATGATAAACATTTATAATACATGGTGTGACCTTTGGATTCATATTCCAAGTGGTCTCTTGGACTCCAGTGGCTGTTCACATTCCACACCAACCCATAGAAGATTAGGTGTCCAACAACCTTGATAAGGCATTTGCAGAATAGTAGTTTGACCAATATTTGTGGGATACTTTGGAATGGTTGCCTATAGGGATTTTGCATCATCCCTACATTGAGTTGACTAGTTGGTACTTTGGCCATACCATATACAGGTCGATTCACTTGCATATGATGTATAGACTAACCAAGTGGTGGGGTTTTCAATGCACCCTGAAGAATTTGGGTAGGTGGGATTTGAGAGATCCCAGATACCAATGGAATAGATTATGTTTGAGATACAACGTGGATAGGTTGACTTTCTTGAGATTAAACTTGGGCAGGTTGAGGAATAGATTGAATAGGGTGGAAATTGGGAACTTGGGGTGTGACCAAGGCAAATTGTGAAGTGGGAAGTTGATTCAAAACCAAACCAGGTTGAATAGGAAATGTAGAATTCCAAGATGCCATTCCCTGAAATGGAGGACTCGAATAGGATTGAGCACCCATTTGTGAAATTTGATCAGGAGATGGAGGCATGGAAACAATAGGTTGCCCCCCTACTGGGGGATAAGGATTATATGGAGGAAATTTCCCCCCGGGAGGAGAGTACCCAATGTAGGATGGAGTAGGTTGTTGTACATGTCCCAATCCACTAATAAATGAACCATGGCGTTGCTCCAAAGAAGGTTGGGGCGCAATAGGTGGAACATATGCTAATGAATTGCTCAGCAAAGAAGTACCAGTTAACATTCCAGAAGAAGATGAAAAGGTAGGAATCCATGGACCAGTCGATGCACCAGAAATGTTCCATATAATGACTGGTATTCAGGTGGCACTGATGAACCACCATACAAATGGGTTTCAGGTGAATTCACAAACATGGAAGTAGTTGCAACTTTCATTGACTCACTCATGATAGCAGATACAGGTTGATAAACCATCATTGACTCGGTCATGGTTAAACTTCCCAAAGAAGTTTTTCGAGGGAAACTCAAAGGTGAGTTGAAACGAGGAGTAATAAGTGAAGGAGCTTGTGTGGGATTATGAGAAGTATAACAAGGATGAGCTTGATAAAGAGGATTCCCTCTTAACTGGATGGGAGATGAAAGGCGAGACTCTTCAGTAATTTCCTCAATACTCAAAAGAGAAGGTAGAAGTTCTTCTCCGTTGGGACCAAAATATATGGGTTGTGGTTGGCTCGAAGGTAGAGGAAGAGAAAGAGAAGGCCTTGAAGTAACAAGCTCTGTTAACTAACATTCCTTAGGTTGTAAAGTATCTAAATCAGGAAACTCAGGTTCAATGACCTCAAATAGTAAAATTTCAAGGTTTTCACTTTTGACTGTGTTAGACTCACCAACTAGTAAAGATGGGATTTCAGGACCAGTACTTATGGGAAGTGATGATTCTGGTTGATTAATTTCAGTTGTAGTGCCAGAAGGGGAACCTTTTGAAGTACTAGTTTCGGTAGTTTGTGTCTTTTTATTCTTTAGATAACCAAGTGTTTCCTTGGGAGGTAAAGGGGGCAATCTTTACACTCTACGTGAACGACGAGGTCGTTGAGGGTGTTCTTCCACAATGAGTTAATAAATTTTAGAGCTTTAAAAACACATAATAAAACAAAGGGGTAACTAGGTAGAAAAGGATTACCAATTCACTCTAAACTATGGAATAGTGTTTCCAGTACGTGCAAGCAATCTCCCCGAATGTTTTATTAGGTGTATCACAATGGACAAGGTAGCTGACTCGATTACCTATGGTGGGATAACAACCTACAAGGGACTTCCAAAATATACCCAGACGTATGTTAAAGCGTAGTTTGTATTTGTGTTGTCTAATGCATCTTGTACGATAGGAAGTATTCTAATATAATTTTCATACGTGGAGCGCCATCCGATATACCCTGGAGAATGATATGATATACTTGTGTACATGGAATATTGACTACCCTCGTAATGTAATGCAAACAAGTAATGATAGCTCATATGTTTAAATACACCAAAACACATCTTCAGCCTAGACCTCTATGTGTATCATTGATATTCCAACTTCTCCTTAGATTGATTGAGTAAATTTTAGAAGTTGATCTTAAATTATGTTTCAGGTTCAAGGCTCGCAATACGAGTTCACTTGAATTCCCTATGATGTAATCTAGTATGATAACAAGGACTCTTTTATTTTCAATGAAGATATAACTACGAGAGGGAAGAGACAAATAATAATGCAACAATCAATGATGCAACAAACAAAGCTTCCTAAATAGATATTGTAATGCAACTATTCCAATTCGAATTCAAAACCCTACATGTAATGCAAATAATGAAATTTTTCTTTTCTTTTCTTTCCTTTTAATTTTCAAATGCAATGAAAACTAAAATGCAGCTAGATCATTAATAAAATAAATCATACAAAATATGACTATAATATAAATTTTCTTCAAGCCAATCAACAATCAAGCCAAATGTTTATAAAAGACCTAATTGATAAGAAGGAAGAAAAAATCAAAGAAATTCTCATCAAAGGCTAATAAAATCAAATGCAAACACTATGATGGCTTTTCAGAGACACAGACAAACTCAGAGACTCAAGAAAATTTATGGACCAAAGCAGAACAAAGATCAAGGCAAATTAATGTAATTTTTTTCATTCTACAAGATCATCACAAGTGCGAAATAGGCACCAAAGCGTTGCATCGTACCTACAGAGAGCAGAGACTGCTCTAGGGTGATCTGTCTAAGAACAGAGAGTATGTTGGGGCTAATTTGGTCAAAATACGACACGAAGCCCTTCCAAGCTCTGAAATATGTTTTCTTAAGGTCAATTATTGTCTAAATAATTCAATTAATGTCACTTTGAAAGGTTAAAAATGCTAAGGACAAGGAAACCACTAAAGGAAATCTCGTTCCCCAGTGGAGTCGCCAATTTGTTATATGGAAAATTCACTTCTGCAGACAAAAATGAACTGCCTAGATCTAGTGACCTGATCTAGAACAGCAAAGAAAAAAGATCAATGTTTTCCTTAGAGAGATTAGAATATAGAAAAGAGACCTACTAGAATCTATAGTAAGTCCTCCTCTTCTCCTTGCTTGTAAGCTCTAACTCTAGCTCCTCATGTTATAAATGGAACCTACAACAAAGACTAAAACAAGCAAGAGAACTACAACATCCACATAATATAATCCAATGTCTCTAATCAATGAGTCAAAATGGCATTGAAATACATAAACATCAACATGACACAAGTATAGAAAAATAGAATGCTTTTTGTACTAATAAATAAAGGAGAGAGTTACAACCATATATAGAAGTTGACTTTGTAGAAGTCTCCCCAATTATCTTGTCCTTCCTTGCTAGAAAGCACACCTTCGCACTCAACCCTAATGCATAAATTGATGGATTCCTTAAGCTCAAAGTAGAAGCATGAGGGCACTAGTAATCTCTAAAAGCCAACCTAGACTCTATGGGAGGCAGTGAATTTATAGGATGAAAGTGGTAGTTTAAGATTTACCAATCTAGGCTTGAGATACACATATCAGGGAGGATAAGCTCAAGGGATAAGAGATGAGACCACTAGATTAGGATCATATATGAATTCAAGATATATGTCCATGGTAAATGGTTAAAACCACCTTAGAAGCTTTTGGAAGAAGCAGATTCAAAAATATTTTTTTTAATTTTCCTCAATTTCTAGAATCAATTCACCTAAAGAGTAGAGAAACTTGCGTTAATCAGCGCAGATGCTTAGTTATGCATCTTGCAACAATAGCAGGTGGATAGGAATACAAGGTGCGTTGGGGCTAAAAACAGGGTTTTTGAGCGGATAGACCCAGAAACTCAAACTTTTTGGAGAAATAATGCTTAGGGATTTGTAAAGGGATTATGACAGTGTTAAAGGACATTGATTGATATGTATTTCAAGCCTTTTGAGAAGATGTGACAAAATGGTTTGTAACAGACCTACATAATCAATTTAGAGGACCGATCAATACAAACACTCGGAGTTCAAAGTTATCATCTAAACAAGTCAATTTACGAACTCAAGAAGATCTGAAGTATGTAACCTTGGCACATGTTGTTCGCCATAAGAATGACATGAGTTTATTCGCCTAATAAAACAATACCATGATATTTTTTCATGGACATACAAAAATTTAAAGACAGGTGTGTGATGACCCCGGGAATATGTAAATATTTAAATTTCACTACGGTAAAAGACTGAATTAAGAATGACATTGCAAGACTATTTTATTGTTTGTTTAAAAAAAAAATCTTAAGAGTATTTCTTTATTTTACAAATGCATTAAAATATTTTAATGAAGAATACTCATGATAATGTTGGCAACTCCTGGGAGGGATTTGGCAAGAAAAGTCGGTTATTGGAACTGACTTTAACCACCCTCCCTAACTGGAAAGTTTCCAGGGAAAAGGGGGGGGGAGGGAATGGCAAAAATCTGCGCTGTAGAGACAGGCAGAGAAGAAAGCCAAAAAAAAAGAAAGAGAGGGAATTGAAGACTAAGTCTGGTAAGGACCAGATAGTCGAGCACATAGTGCGATCTTGCTGAGGATAGAGATCCGGCAAGAGGAAGCTAGGGGGGAGGCTCTGGTCTCGAAGGACGAGTCTCATGGATGAGCGGCTAAATAGTATGCACAGACTTGCAGGTGACTACTAAAGGATTTAAGGGCTGGCAAAGACCAGGTAAGTAAGACTGAACACTTAATCTCCTGTAAGTATCTACAAATCATTTGAGTTAAACTTTGTAAGTAGCTGTAAGATATATGAGTTATTTGTTGCTTGAAAATTACCACTGCTACTTCCTAATGAAAAATAATTGGTCAGTACATGTCAGCATACAAGCTTAGGAACTTGTGTCCAGGTTCTGGACAGAGACCCGAACAGACAAGTTTAAGGTCTCGCTGTTAAGATAACAGGAGCCGGAACAAGATTAGACAATTTATGGTCTCGTTGTTGAAGTAATAGGAGCAAGGATAGGTAAACGCTGACTGTAACAGAACTGTTAGTGTAGCTACCTTCCCGAATGGTTAAACGGGAGAGAAAGTTTTGGCCAAATTAAAGAAATTATAGGGTGGTGTAAGCAAAGCAGTAATGACAACAGCACCGGTTTATTACTGAACTAGAACAGTAACCCTGTCACAAGAATATAGCTTGAATCCATGAAACAGAATATATTACAGAAAGATAAGGAAGTAACATAACCTTTTGCATCGGGTAACCCCCGTGGTGCGGGTTAACCCTGCAACAAAAAAATATAATTAAAGAAATAATTATCATAGCAAACAACTGGAGCACCTCGGATCACATATATAATCTGCAATCTCATAGAAAGAGAACCGGAATTTAAATGTGTTAACAGACAGAACTTGAAAATTAAACCACGCCGTGTTAGGCTATCATCCACGGAAATCGATACACAACAATTAGCGGAATAACCGAGTTATGAAACCGAGTAACCACACTTTGGCTCTTGGTATGAGCAAAATCTCGGACTAGTTCCTTATACAGAGTAAACATAGGGCCGGGTAACCGAGCCGCTTACTCTGCCTGTGGAACAGTCGTGGAACAAACTGAACAGTAACGGGAGGTTACGAATATGTACAACATTATATATATATAAAATCTCTACCATAATTAAAATAACCATAACGCAAGTATTACACAGAATTTGTATTGCAAGATTAATCAGCACCCGGGTCGACAGAACCCACACCACTCTTGATATAAAAGAGAACTTGTAGCTGAACATGAAATAGAACAAGAGATATATTGCCAAACTGGGAAAAGCCGCACGGCGGTAACAATTCATTTAAAAGAAAAACAAAAGGGTCTGCGCCCAACATTTGTATCCAACAGGCCGTGGCCGGAAAACCACTAAATATATAAAACAGTATAACAATACAAATCATAATTAACGAAGGACGCGAACGCAGTCCCCACATTCCATAGACTTTCCCAGCCTCAAACACTGGAAGCGCTAGGGTTTGAAGGAACCCATAGCCGGCACTGGAATGGTACAGAATAAGACAGTGGAGGGTTTTCCGTAGCCACCTGCGACCAACCACAGTAGGGTAAGGTTGGGCTACGGCTAGGCGTAGGGGAGACCCTCTGCCGTCAGAACAAACAAAGGAAAAAAAAATAGAACCTTAACCACATTCGCGCACCATGAATCTATGAGGGACACACCTGTGGTAAGGCCGGAAGCACCACAGCCTCGAAGGAGGGCCACCTTATCTGCATCGAACCAGAATCGAAATCCGCTGTATGCACACACCCACGGCAAGGAACTATTAGTATCACTTCATGAGGGGATACATTTAACGACCTGAAAACAAAGAAAACAGCAGGAAACGTAGCAAAGAACAGAAGAGACGGAGCCAGTGGGATATCACCTATGTCTCACCTCAACAGTTTCGGCAGAATGTATATGATGAACAACGCGGGTGCTCGGCGACCGAATGCACGCTCGGCGCAATAAGAATTTCCCAACAGCACTCAGACTGGAACAAGGTGGCGCGGAGGATGGTAAGGAGTCGCCGAGATACACAATAAGCCGAACAGTCGAGAAGATTAACCCTTATATCGTCAATACCTTGGAAGGGACACCTGGAGGCGTCTCCGCCCTTGGATTCACTCCGGGCCATCTTCACCCTCGAATAAGGCGGCAAAATGGGTTAGCCAGAAAGTTAATGCCAACCCATCTCCCCTTCACGTGATCGGACCAGGCGGAGTGAATGTTGCGTACACCTGTCACAGCGGTGAACGCCGGTGGCAAACCTGGGGTTGCTAAATTGACAACGCCAAGGTTCATGCGAAGGCCTTGCCACGACTTGGAGATGAGCGTATCGATCATCAACCAAATTATCTTAGTCCTTAACAATTCCGAGGTGTACAAATCATAATGGCTCATGGACACATTAACCAAGTCAACAGATAGTAAGAGGCTTCACCATAGTATAGATGCGAACTCAATGTGTGAGCATACATGTAAACAATATATGCGCTTCCAATGTATAAGCACATAAGTAACAATTTATATGTATTCATGCGTAATTAAGTCAACAGAAGGTATTATTATTATCATGAGCCATGATATGTACATATATAATAATAATAAAAAACTTTTACTAATGGGGTCACGGGTACGTGACAAATTGGTATCAGAGCAGAGGTTCCCATATTGTGACCTCTGGGACAAGCCTAAACATGTCAATATTGTGGAGGTGATCATAGTATTGATTTTTTTTTAGTAACTAAAATGTGCAATGTAACTCACAATGTCAATATTTCCCTGATTTCATACCAGGTAAAAAAAAAAAAAACAACAACAACAGAAGACGCTAGATAGTAACAGTAAGTATGCAGAGAGCTAGCAGCGCTCCGCACAGGTCCACAGCAGAACAGGGACCTGCAACAAATCCTAGAGATAACCCAGAGCTGTGGGTACAGCTTGGTGAGGAGACACGGAGCACGAACCTGGCTATATTGGAGACAGTCCAGGATCTGAAAAATGAGATGGCTCGGTTGCGGGAGGATAATGCACGGTTGACAATGGAGCAAGAAAGAATTTTAAAAAGTCTGTCTGAAAGACAGAACCCGCCGCTAGCCAATCCTAGTGCAGAACAGCAGAGGATGACGGAGGAACAGCACTACCAAGCGGAACCTGAAAATTCAGAGGAAGGAGAGGATCAATCTGGCAATGCATCCGAACAGCAGACCTCAAAACGTCAAAGAGTGGAATTACAGGGAGAATTCCGGAAAATCAAACCCCCACCCTTTGATGGGGAACAAGAGGAAGCGGTTGAAGCATGGCTAATTAACATGAACAAATATTGCCAGCTGTATGAATATGACCATAACCTGAAGGCATGGTTGGCTATCTTTCAGTTACAAGGGAAAGCAACCCTGTGGTGGGAGGAGGTTAAAATCGTCAAAGGGGTAAGCGAACGAACCATAACGTGGGAAAAGTTCTAGAAATACTTCAAAGAAAGATATTTAACTGAGCGCTTTTATGATGAAAAGGCAAAGGAATTTCATGATCTGCGATTGGGACAGCAGACTATGGATGAGTTTATTAATCGTTTTACCTCCCTGCTTCGCTATGTGCCCTACCTTAAGGAAGAAAAAGCCAAGGTGCAAAGATTTGTTAGTAGTTTACCCATGTATATGAGAGAAAGGATTGAATTTGACAATCCTAGAACAATGGATGAAGCTATTCGCAAGGCCAGAATCTGTTATCAGCAGAACAAACAGAAAGGGGACGTTTCCAATAGGAAATGGAGTGAGAAAAAGAGTAGTAAAACTGCTGGAAACAGTAAAGGAGGCCGAGGCGGCGGAATTAAAGGAAGCAGTAAATGGAAAAACAGCAGAACAGCACCAAGAGGTTCGTTCAGATCCAAAAAAATCGGTGAAACCAGAATGAGCGAACAATCTGCCAAGCTGGACAGGGAAGGAATAACCAGACCCCCAGTGCAGTGATGGGGTTGTGGCGGACCGCACTACGTCAAGAACTGTCCGCAACGGAAGGGAACTGATCAGATATCCTAGATTCATGAGGCATCAACCGTCGGTGATGTGGGACGAAGCGTGCCAAGGATTAACGCAGCTCTGGATGACCGTCAGGCAGAGTACCAGCCCACCATGGTAGAATTTGAAGGTAAAATTTTAGACCTTTCTATCACTGTTCTAATTGATCCAGGAGCTACTTTAAGTTATATTAGCCCAAAGATAGTTGAACAGTGTAAATTACAGCCTGAAAAATTCAGGAACCCTTGGCTAGTACAGCTAGCCACGGGGGCTAAGAGGCGAGTCATGGCGAAAATTAATAACTGCCCCTTAACAATAGCAGGACAGCCAGTAATAGCAGATCTGAATATCCTTCCACTTGGTTCATATGACATCCTCATCGGGATGGATTGGCTAGAAAAGCACTGGGCAGTAGTGAACTGCAAGACGAAAACCATTCATTACAAGGATGATTTTGGAAAGGAACAAGAGATGCAAGGGATTAAACGACCAGTGCAGGTTCGGCCAATCACTGCATCCCAGCTAGCTAAGTGCATCAAAAAAAGATGCCAGATATATGCCATTCAGGTGGGTTATGCAGAAACCAAGGACAAAATGGCCACGCTGAACAACCTTTCGGTAATAAAAGAATTCGCGGATGTGTTTCCAGAATAAATCCCTGGGCTACCCCCAAAAAGGGATATTGACTTCACCATTGAATTGCTACCAGGGGCAGCACCGGTTTCGCGGGCACCTTACAGAATGAGTGTACCCGAGTTGACCGAATTAAAAATGCAATTACAGGAATTTTTAGACAAAAATTATATCCGTCCCAGTGTGTCTCCATGGGGAGCTCCGGTGTTATTTGTCAGGAATAAAGACGGAACCCTCCGAATGTGTATATGTCACCGACAGCTAAACAAGCTCACGAACAAAAATAAATATCCCCTACCTCGGATTGATGAACTTTTTGATCAAGTCAAGGGTGTGACAGTATTTTCTAAGATTGATTTTCGATCTGGTTACCATCAGATCAGAATTAAGGAAGAGGACATCACTAAAACCGCTTTCAGAACCCGGTATGGACACTACGAATTCGTAGTGCTACCTTTCGGGTTGACTAATGCACCCGCCACTTTCATGTGCTTAATGAACAGTGTGTTCCATCGATTTTTAGATAAATTTGTATTGATCTTCATCGACGATATTTTGATTTATTCTCGTTCTAAGGAGGAGCACGAGGAACACCTCCGGTTGGTACTGCAAACTCTTCGAGAGCATCAACTGTATGCTAAACTCAGCAAGTGCGATTTCTACAAAGAGGAGATACAGTATTTAGGCCATGTAATTACAAAGGAAGGGATTGCAGTGGACCCTGAGAAAATAAAGACCATAATGGATTGGCCCGTACCTAAGGATGTGGCGGATATCAGGTCTTTCATGGGATTGGCTGGTTATTATAGAAGATTTGTGGAAGGCTTCTCAAGGGTAGCATATCCTATCACCTCCTTGCAGAAGAAAGGAAGGACATTCAAATGGAATTCAGAATGTCAGCAAAGCTTTGAACGACTTAAGCATTTGCTTACCTCTGCTCCCATCTTGAGTATAGCTGATCCTGATAAGGATTATGTGGTATGTACCGATGCAAGTCGAGAAGGCGTGGGCGGTGTGTTAATGCAAGAGGGAAAGGTGATCGCCTATGAGTCGAGGAAGTTGAAGGAGCATGAGCAGAAATATTCTGCCTACGACTTAGAATTGGCAGCCGTCATACATGCACTTAAAATGTGGCGGCATTATCTTCTGGGAAGGAAATTTCTGTTGTTGACAGACCATCACAGCTTGACAAATTACTTCAGTCAGCCCACCCTGAATGCAAGGCAAGCCCGTTGGGCAGATTTCTTAAGTGGATTTGATTTCGACATTAAGCATCTGAAAGGAAAGGAAAACCGCGTGGCTGACGCACTGAGCCGAAAGGTGCAATGCTTATATGAAGTTACGCTCAGTAAATGGAAGAACCCCTTGCTAGAAATGATAAAAACAGCGGCAGATCAAGATGCCGAATACCAGCAAATGAAGCAGCAAATACCACTTCCCAGCAAAGAAAATCAGCAGGGGTATGAAATAGATGAGGATGGAATGCTGCTCTATAAGAAAAGGTTGTTTGTACCTAATGACAATAATCTTAAAAATCTGATTTTGGATGAATTTCACACCAGCCACTATGCAGGTCACCCCGGATACCAAAAGATGCTCACCGCACTTCGAAGGGGATACTATTGGCCTGGAATGAAAAAGCATGTAGCTGAATATTTAGCGCGGTGCTTGGAATGTCAGCAGATCAAGGCGGAACACTTACATCCGGCAGGATTATTGCAACCCTTACCCATTCCAGAATGGAAATGGGAGATCATATCCATGGATTTCATAACTGGACTGCCGAGGACAAAGAAGAACAATGACTCTATTATGGTAGTAGTAGACAAGTTGAGTAAGGCAGCACACTTTATACCAGTGCAATCTACCTACCGAGCAGTGCAGATCGCCCACATTTTCATGCAGAATGTGTTCAAACTGCATGGGCTTCCGAAAACAATAATATCAGACCGAGATGTAAAATTCACATCCTCCTTTTGGAAAGCATTGTTTGCAGAACTGGGCACACAGCTGAATTTCAGTACAGCTTATCACCCCCAGACTGATGGTCAGACGGAACGAGTGAATCAGATTGTGGAGGATATGTTAAGAGCATGTGTAATGCAAAAACCGACGCAATGGGAAGATTATTTACATTTGGTGGAATTCGCATATAACAATGGGTATCACACATCAATACAAATGACTCCCTTTGAGGTCTTGTACGGACGGAAATGTCGTACGCCCTCAAGCTGGAGTGGCCCTGAGGACAAACTAAGGTTGGGGCCAGAAATGCTCAAGGAAATGGAGGACATGGTAAAAAGGGTGAGGACTAATTTGAAGGCTGCTCAAGATCGACAAAAGAATTTTGCAGATCAGAAAGGAAGGTTCAAAGAGTACCAGGTCGGCGACCATGTTTATGTAAGAATTCAAGCCAGGAAAAGTACCCTGCAATGGAGCGGTTGCGCTAAACTTGCACCCCGCTATTTTGGACCTTTCCAGGTCTTGGCAAGAGTCGAGCCGGTAGCCTATCAGCTCACTCTGCCAAGCCAAATTAAAATCCATAATGTATTCCATGTTTCTATACTAAAAAAATACGTCTACGACCCTAAGCATGTGATCAAATGGCAAGATGTACGGGTCGAACCGGAAGGAGAGGTCCTGGTCGAACCACTGAGCATTCTCGACCGAAGAGAACTGCAGCTGCGGAAGCGAGTTATTACCCAAGTTAAAGTGCAGTGGCAGCACTATGGGCCTGATGAGGCCACTTGGGAAGATGAAGAGCTTCTTAAGGAAGCTTATTCGGGGCTGTTTGTGAACAGCAGACATCGGGACGATGTCCAATCTCAGGGGGGGAGATGTGATGACCCCGGGAATATGTAAATATTTAAATTTCACTACGGTAAAAGACTGAATTAAGAATGACATTGCAAGACTATTTTATTGTTTGTTTAAAAAAAATCTTAAGAGTATTTCTTTATTTTACAAATGCATTAAAATATTTTAATGAAGAATACTCATGATAATGTTGGCAACTCCTGGGAGGGAGTTGGCAAGAAAAGTCGGTTATTGGAACTGACTTTAACCACCCTCCCTAACTGGAAAGTTTCCAGGGAAAAGGGAGGGGGAATGGCAAAAATCTGCGCTGTAGAGACAGGCAGAGAAGAAAGCCAAAAAAAAAAAAAAGAGAGGGAATTGAAGACTAAGTCTGGTAAGGACCAGATAGTCGAGCACACAGTGCGATCTTGCTGAGGATAGAGATCCGGCAAGAGGAAGCTAGGGGGGAGGCTCTGGTCTCGAAGGACGAGTCTCATGGATGGGCGGCTAAATAGTATGCACAGACTTGCAGGTGACTACTAAAGGATTTAAGGGCTGGCAGAGACCAGGTAAGTAAGACTGAACCCTTAATCTCCTGTAAGTATCTGCAAATCATTTGAGTTAAACTCTGTAAGTAGCTGTAAGATATATGAGTTATTTGTTGCTTGAAAATTACCACTGCTACTTCCTAATGAAAAATAATTGGTCAGTACATGTCAGCATACAAGCTTAGGAACTTGTGTCCAGGTTCTGGACAGAGACCCGAACAGACAAGTTTAAGGTCTCGCTGTTAAGATAACAGGAGCCGGAACAAGATTAGACAATTTATGGTCTCGCTGTTGAAGTAATAGGAGCAAGGATAGGTAAACGCTGACTATAATAGAAATGTTAGTGTAGCTACCTTCCCGAATGGTTAAACGGGAGAGAAAGTTTTGGCCAAATTAAAGAAATTATAGGGTGGTGTAAGCAAAGCAGTAATGACAACAGCATCGGTTTATTACTGAACTAGAACAGTAACCCTGTCACAAGAATATAGCTTGAATCCATGAAACAAAATATATTACAAAAAGATAAGGAAGTAACATAACCTTTTGCATCGGGTAACCCCCGTGGTGCGGGTTAACCCTGCAACAAAAAAATATAATTAAAGAAATAATTATCATAGCGAACAACTAGAGCACCTCGGATCACATATATAATCTGCAATCTCATAGAAAGAGAACCGGAATTTAAATGTGTTAACAGACAGAACTTGAAAATTAAACCACGCCGTGTTAGGCTATCATCCACGGAAATCGATACACAGCAATTAGCGGAATAACCGAGTTATGAAACCGAGTAACCACACTTTGGCTCTTGGTATGAGCGAAATCTCGGACTAGTTCCTTATACAGAGTAAACATAGGGCCGGGTAACCGAGCCGCTTACTCTGCCTGTGGAACAGTCGTGGAACAAACTGAACAGTAATGGGAGGTTACGAATATGTACAACATTATATATATATATAATCTCTACCATAATTAAAATAACCATAACGCAAGTATTACACAGAATTTGTATTGCAAGATTAATCAGCACCCGGGTCGACAGAACCCACACCACTCTTGATATAAAAGAGAACTTGTAGCTGAGCATGAAATAGAACAAGAGATATATTGCCACACTGGGAAAAGCCGCACGGTGGTAACAATTCATTTAAAAGAAAAACAAAAGGGTCTGTGCCCAACATTTGTATCTAACAGGCCATGGCCGGAAAACCACTAAATATATAAAACAGTATAACAATACAAATCATAATTAACGAAGGACGCGAACGCAGTCCCCACATTCCATAGACTTTCCCAGCCTCAAACACTGGAAGCGCTAGGGTTTGAAGGAACCCATAGCCGGCACTGGAATGGTACAGAATAAGACAGTGGAGGGTTTTCCGTAGCCACCTGCGACCAACCACAGTAGGGTAAGGTTGGGCTACGGCTAGGCGTAGGGGAGACCCTCTGCCGTCAGAACAAACAAAGGAAAAAAAAAAAATAGAACCTTAACCACATTCGCGCACCATGAATCTGTGAGGGACACACCTGTGGTAAGGCCGGGAGCACCACAGCCTCGAAGGAGGGCCACCTTATCTGCATCGAACCAGAATCGAAATCCGCTGTATGCACACACCCACGGCAAGGAACTATTAGTATCACTTCATGAGGGGATACATTTAACGACCTGAAAACAAAGAAAACAGCAGGAAACGTAGCAAAGAACAGAAGAGACGGAGCCGGTGGGATATCACCTGTGTCTCACCTCAACAGTTTCGGCAGAATGTATATGATGAACAGCGCGGGTGCTCGGCGACCGAATGCACGCTCGGCGGAGGAATGAGCGCTCGGCGCAATAAGAATTTCCCAACAGCACTCAGACTGGAACAAGGTGGCGCGGAGGATGGTAAGGAGTCGCCGAGCTACACAATAAGCCGAACAGTCGAGAAGATTAACCCTTATACCGTCAATACCTTGGAAGGGACACCTGGAGGCGTCTCCGCCCTTGGATTCACTCCGGGCCATCTTCACCCTCGAATAAGGCGGCAAAAGGGGTTAGCCGGAAAGTTAATGCCAACCCATCTCCCCTTCACGTGATCGGACCAGGCGGAGTGAATGCTGCGTACACCTGTCACAGCGGTGAACGCCGGCGGCAAACCTGGGGTTGCTAAATTGACAACACCAAGGTTCATGCGGAGGCCTTGCCACGAGTTGGAGATGAGCGTATCGATCATCAACCAAATTATCTTAGTCCTTAACAATCCCGAGGTGTACAAATCATAATGGCTCACGGACACATTAACCAAGTCAACAGATAGTAAGAGGCTTCACCATAGTATAGATGCGAACTCAATGTGTGAGCATACATGTAAACAATATATGCGCTTCCAATGTATAAGCATATAAGTAACAATATATATGTATTCATGCGTAATTAAGTCAACAGAAGGTATTATTATTATCATGAGCCATGATATGTACATATATAAAATTAAATTAAATTAAATTAAATTAAAAAAAAAAAAAAAAAACTTTTACTAATGGGGTCACGGGTACGTGACAAGGTGACACTCGTATTATCTAGGACGTGATTCCCATAAATGAAGGGGTAAAACATTTCCAGCATAAACTAAGGAAATTTCATCTAACATTGGAACCCCTCATACAAAAGGAATTGAGAAAGTTGTTGGATGCTCAAATCATTTTTAAAGTCAGAGATTCCACGTGGGTTTCAAATCAGGTCCAAGTAAAGATGAAATCTGGTGA
Organism: Pinus tabuliformis; assembly: GCA_031772625.1. Lineage (NCBI taxonomy): Eukaryota > Viridiplantae > Streptophyta > Pinopsida > Pinales > Pinaceae > Pinus > Pinus tabuliformis. The sequence continues at coordinate 425,210,578 of CM062813.1, forward strand.
AATAAGGTTATGCGTAGACTTCTGAAATATTAACCAAGCATATGATAAAGATAATTATCTAGTGTTATCCATGGAATAGATCCTCCAGACAATATTTGGGTCTGAGATGTTCTCATTACTGTATGATTTCTCTGGTTACAATCAAATGCTAGTAGTGGAACCAGATCAATTGAAAACTACCTTCATGACCAAATCAAGAGCAATTTCTTTCAAGAGAATGCCATTTGGGCTTATCAACACCGGTGCTACATTTCAAAGAGCGATGGACATCGCTTTCCGAGGCCTTATTGGTCATAGAGTAGTTGTTTATTTAGATTATTTCCCTGTGTTTTCCAAGAGAAGATTAGATAATGTACGTCATCTAAAAATAAAACTGAGCGTTGTCACAAATATGGGATTTCTCTCAATCCTATGAAAAAATTCTTTGGTGTGTCAGAAGGAACTCCCTTAGGGAACATCATTGCAAAGAGTGGAACTAAATTTGATCCCGAGAGGATCAAATATATTACGTAGATCCCATTCCTGGTGAATAAGAAGGTTATGCAGTATTTCGTAGGAAAGATCAATTTCCTACAAAATTTCATCTCTAACTATGCTCAGATAGTCAAGCCTTTACAGGAGATGATTAAGAAAGATGCAACATATAAATGGGACAAACAAGAAAATGATGATTTCATTCAAATCAACCAAGTTATTGTTGATGCACCTATGTTAATACAATCTTGACTATGGCAAAGATTTCTTGCTTTATACCTTCACTTTGGATTCGCTTATTGTTATCATACATAATCAAAAGGATACTGAAGGAAATGAATGACCTATTTCTTTTATGAGCACCGACCTACAGGGGTCAGAATTAAATCATCCTACCATCGAAAAACAAGTGTATGTTGTATATAAGATAGACAAATATTTTAGGCCTTATCTTCTAAAAGCTCAGACAATCATATTTGTGCCTCTTCCATCAGTAAGAACACTCTTCGTGCAACATGAACTGGGTGAGAAGAGGGAAAATTGGATGACCTTATTACAATAATATCATCTAGAATTTAAACCAGATCATACCATAAAGGTTCATGACCTCTGCAAGCTTGCAACCAAAGCAAAAGATGTTCCCAAGCAATATCTTTCGGGATGGGAGCAACAGATAGAAATGTACAATGCTGAAAATGTTCCTCAGTCCACGTCTACAGCACCATGGTATTCCGACATATGAAAATTTCTAGAGAATGGCACCTTTCACACACACTTACCAAATATAAAAAAATGGAAATTCAATTAAAAGATCTATCTTACCAACGAGTTCATGGAGTGCTTTTCAGAAATCACCACAACAATGCCCTGCTAAGGTGCCTCGAGCCACAAGATAGAAAAGAAAAGTTCTTAGAGATTTTCACGATGTACCGGCATGTGGTCACTATGCGGGTGACACAACAATGCATAAGTTCATGATGGCTATTTATTATTGGCCCACTCTATTCAAAGATGCTCACGCTTATGTCTGCAAGTGCCCAACTTGTCACAGATGCATCAGTCATGATCAGAGGTTAGTTGCCCCACTGCTACAAGTAGCATTTGAAGAACCTTTCCAAAAGTGGGGCCTAGATGTTATTGAATAAATATTTCCTCAGTCGTCAAAGCAACACCAATATATTCTGACAACGGCAACCTATTTTACTCACTAGTAAGAAGCAGTTCCCTTGAGACAAGTAAATGGCGAGGAAGTAATCCACTTTTGTGAAAAATTGTTTTAACCATGTTTTGTGTTCCAACATCACTTGTATTTGATAATGCAACTTGCTTTTCATCATTGAAAATTTATTAATTCACATTAGAGAATGGGATTGTAATAAAACATGCATCTAATTATTACCTACAATGAAATGGTTTGGTTGAATCAATAAATACAAATTTGATCTGCATAATCAAGAAAACCATCTTCTCTAAACAAAAGAACTTGCATAAAAATTTGACCAATGCATTATGGGTTGACCGTGTAACTCTTAAGCCTTCCCTCAAGACCTCACCGTACTTTCTGGTTTACGGTAAAGAAGTTATCTTTCCCTCGAACCTGTATCTCCCAGCCTTGCAACTCTCCCAAGAGTCCCAAGGTAGACCTTGCCTTCTGGTTCAGAGTAGGATAGACACTTTACTCAAACTCAAGGAAGAAAGGCTCAAATCCAAAGAGAGATTTGTTGTTCACCAAAACTATGTAAAGCGTTGGTTTGATAAGAAATTTGCATGGGCAAAGAGCTTCGATGTGGGTGACCTAGTACTGAAGTGGGATAAACCCCATGAAGAGAAAGGAATGCACATGAAGTTCGAACCTTTGTGCATTGGCCAATTAACCTTCATCGAAAATCTTGGTCACAATACCTTCAAGATGAAAACCTTAGATAGGAGGATTGACCCCCTTCTCGTAAATGGTCGAGATTTGAAACATTATTTTCAATAGCAGCTATAAGTTGTGCTTCCTATAAAATTTGTCCTTTTCATTTCTTTTTTAGTATTGTCGATCATATGTATGTTGTTTTAGTCATGTCCCGTCTTGTTTTGTCTTGGTCATTTTACATAAATAAGACCTTATCTAAAAATTGCATCGTTCGAAAGGAATTTGTCATGGAATAAAGAGAAGCATAACAACCACAATGCTCGGCTTTCTATTTTTTCTCCTTCTTTCTTTGGGAAAATGCCATAGGTTGAGCTAAGTCCATATGGAAAATATGATACTTCCAAAAGGAGAACCTTGAGGTAACCTATTAGATTTGAGCCTATGCTAGTATCTAAATTACTCAACTTGGTGTAAATCTACTTGTGTGTTAATGCTTGTCCAATCTAGTAGAGAAAGGATAAGGGAAAATTTAAAGCAAGCAAACCTATATCAAAGGTCTTAAAATACTTATCTAAAGAGGCAACCTCCTCTGCTCTCAATAAGTTAGGATCCATCTTACACCCGTTGAAAATAATAAGTGTTAATGAAATGTCCTATTAAATAAATAAATAAAAGGTGAAAGAAGAGAAAGGCTTCTTGCACATGGAGGTGAAGCAAGCGACTTCGTCAGGGTACTGTCCAAACTTGCTAGCAGCGAAGAAATGTTTTTGCTCCCAAAGTGACTCCGTCAAGGTACTATCCAAGCCTATTGGTAGTGGAGAAACACCGGAAATGAAAACTCATACTCTAAATATCATAAACTTGTTGCGCACATTACCATTACCTGGATTGAAATAATTGTGATATGGTGTATCTTATGTGTCTTCAACCAAGTAGAAGGAAGTCAGATACTATGTATACAATAAGGTTGAAAGGGGAAGGCAAAGCAATCCAAATTGTGAATCAATACTTCCTTAATCTCTGACCCTTTAACAGAAAGTTATTCCTAGATAGAGAAGTTGAAGCTTGCCCAGTGTGTCGCCAAGTGTTGTCGCTGCTACAACACCCTCCAAAATTTCACTACATTCAAATTTTGGAGCCTACTTTACCATCATATCTAGTGTCACCTTGGTCATCAAGTGTTGTTTCATGTCAGTCTATATGTTTCAAGTGTTCTTGAGTGTTCTCAAGTGTCATCGCATTAATTAGAACATCTTTGGTGTATTTCATGGTCGTAACATCTTTGTTGTTGTAAAACGACACTTTTTGGTCGCAGTTGCACACACTTCATTTGTTGTACTTGGGGAATGTATGTAAAGTGGTGTTTTGATGTATATTTATCATTGTTCAAGATTTTCTAATTTTTCTCGATGATTTTGTATGTGTCACACATGGTTTTATGTCTAAACTCATCATTTTTTCCCTTCTTCCTATATTCCAGACTTAGACAAATTTTGGTCTCAAACAAACCCATCAAGGCTAAGAGCGCATGAGTGCACTCTAAAGCCTTGATTGGGAATCCTTCGTTGTTCAAAAGTGTGCCATGTGCCCTCCAAGAGTGAAAAGCATACTCCTTAATCCCTTTCCCCTTCCTTGTCCTGAATTGCGCCCTTCCAGAAGCTAAGTCTTCCTTTGAGCACACTCCTTCCAAAAGCTAGTAGGGGTCCGATCAAGTCCTTAATAAAGTGTTTGCATTAGTACCTTTGTTTCAATGTCATTTATCATTCCTGAAATTTTCATGAAGTTCTGGGCAGCGGCCTGAGTCTTGGCCCTGAAAAAGTGGCACAAAACCTGGGGTCATTGGCTCAGAACTATCTGGAAAAGTTTGCAGTCATTGGCATGCCTTGTTATGGGAGGAACTAGAAGGCTTTGGTCGCATGCGTGCCTTGTCATGGGAGTGACTGAGGCTCTAGGACAATAAAAAGATAAGTTGTCTCAGGGGTTAAGCACCTCGAAGGGTTGGTTACGTCTTGTAGGGTCTATAGCTCCTAGGGAAGGTTAGTTTGGTTGTGTTTTGTTGATTCCACTTCATTAACTGTACTTGGGGATTTGAATCACATCATATTAGCCTCTTGTCACATGTTTACCCCAGTGGACCGATTAGCTTAGGTAAATGAGAGAGGAGGGTGTTACATAGTGGTATCAAAGCATGGTTCAACTCTTAGACTCGATGGGCGGAATGTGTTTGTCATGAATGCATGTAGGTTGTATATGTGATTGTTATGTAGGTGTGGTGTTGGTAATAGTTACAGTTGTGTTGACATGTATGAGTTGATGTTGTTGTTGTCAGGATGTGTTTGTCATGAATTCATGTCAATTCTATATGCATTTGTTATGCATGTCAATGTCTATATGTTGTTATGCATGCATTGTCACGGTTATAGTTATGCAGGTATAGTAGGTAAGAGATGCATTGCGATGGTCATTGTTGTGGTCTTGTGTCATCATGATGTTATTGGTATTTTATGATGCTAATGTGTTGCCTAAGATAGAGCACGAGATGCAGGTCATCAAAGCAAGGTTGCAACACTGGACCATTGGGTAAGAGTAGATCGTCATACAACTTTGTATGGTGGGTATGCGGGTATGTTGGTTAATGGTTGTTATATACATTATGGTTATGTAATTCCTTCCATTCTATTGATGTTATGATTACATAAATGATAGATGTTATTTAATAAGTGTATTCATATGCACATGTGTCAAATAGTCATGAATGATAGTAACCTGTTGTTGTATGCATTTTGGTCATATGCCTGATGATTATGGTCATTGCAACTGAGGTATTGATGTTATTATGTTTTGTGCTAATTTGGATTGACCTATGCAGATGATTATGGTTATGACATTCAAGTATGAGTTAATATATTGTGATATTATGTCATACTAATTTAGACTGACTGTGCATATGCGATTGCTATGCAAGAATGGCAATTGTTTATGAGTTTTTGATGTGAACATATTAGCTAGTTATTGTTATGGATATCATGACCTTATTTATGTTTGAGTTGATTTGTTGTGAAGTTATATCATGCTAATCTAGATTGATTGTGTTGACAAGATAGCCTCCCCTGAGATACATTAAGATATGAGTTTGTTTATGTCGACTATTTGGTGTTTGAATGTTTGATTATGTCATTTATTTGGTGTTTGAGTGTTTGGTGTCTATTATGTCGTCTATCTGTTTCTTTAATGTTTGATTAATTGTATGATATGAGTATGTGTCTATAAGATTGCATGAAGGAATGATCTTGTTTTAAGACGGTTGTACTAACACATATGTGCTAAGACAACTAATATGTGTTTGAGTGTAAGTAGGTGCTAGTTGTAGTAGTATGAGTAATGATTGTTAGTTGATTATGACATGGTTGTTAGTCTTGGAAAAGGTTGATTTCAGTTAATAAACAATGTTTTGATCCTTGGAACATGTGGTTGACATGTGTAAACAGTTGCAGGGCAACATGCTTGGTATTAGAATGAGAAGGTAATAGTTGATGTGTTTATATAACTAACAGTTGGGTAATGTGACAATACATAGTAAGACACAATTGCAGAAAGGTAAAGGTAAAAGAAAGCAATTGGGTGAGAATTCCTTTGGCTATGTTTGGAAACTTCAATTCCAAACGAATAAATGCTTTGAATACACGAAGTCTTCTTAACCTATATTTTGTCTGACATTGTGTGGCTATATGTTATTTTCCTAAACATGTATTTGAAAGGTACATTAAGCTAGTTTCGATCTATGGCTAGTTTTGTCAAAGGATTGGATTCCCTTGAGAGATGACGTGGAGGTGTTCAGTTGCAAGGCAACGTGCTTGGCACAATAAGGTAAGGTAACCAGCGTATTTTTATATTTATTTATGCACTAACAATTATGTGTTTATGATAGTATGATGTAGGTATTGCATGGCAAAAGAGACAACCACGGAATCTTGGAGAAGGCTCAAGTTGAGATTTCCTTTGGAAGCATTGGTAACCCATGGGGTTGAGTCATGGTGTTTGATGCTAGTTTGTGCTTTCTATCTTTTCTGATTTGTTTGTGCTTGATTTGTACTTTCGTTTATTTCTGGTGCCTGGCCATGCCACTTTGTTTGTGGTGTCGTATTGTTATTGTTTTTCATGGTTTTCTTCTTGTTTGTTTCTTGTGCTTGCATTTTGTGTTTTGAGGATCTTAGGATTTGGTTGGGAAGTAGGAAATCAATGGAGCTCGGGAAGAGTTAAATGAAACCCAACAGGTAATGTAAGACCTGGATTAAGCTTGGTGCATATATAAGGGCAGCTGAAGGCAATATTATGACAACTAGTTGGATTGGTTGGATCCATTGATGTACATGTATTGTGGTAGGAAAACCATGAGAAAAGTAATCAAGAAAGGAAAACTAAATGGATTTGAGGCGTCGTATGCCTTGGCTATGTTGGGAACTATTGTTCTAAATGTTGTGCATGGATAAAGGGGGTTCTCTTTATCTTGACCTAATGATATCTGGTAATTATAATTTATGTTGTGATCATGATTATGTTGATGTCTATATATGTATACATGTATATGTATGTCATTGTCTAACAAGCTCTTCAAAGGTCATGATTGTTTTATGTTAATATTTATACGTATGTATGTATGTATGATTGTTTATGTATGTATGTACGTATGTATGTCATTGTCTCATAGGGTCGTTGGGGATCATTCTTATGGAGGAATGATTGCTTATGCAGGTGAATGGCATGAAAGAGGTTCCTGGTCTTAGGGGAAATCAAGTGGGAAGAGTAGCCTCGACAAATTTATGAGGTCAATATCATGTGGATATGAATTGATATTATGTGTTTATACTACACCTATGTTTACGTTATGGATAGGTAATGTTGAGAGATACATCAATGGAATGAAAATAGCATGATCCCTGGCATGCTAGGATAAGCATGGATGGCAGAGAGACACTAGAAGCAAGGTTGCTTGGTAGAGGCAGTGTGATCTCTAGATGTGCGGTACTATTGTTGTATATGTGTTGTACATATTGTACCTGGGATGTTGTGTACATGTGGTATTATGTGCATGTTCTAAATGTGTATGTTGTGTGCATATTGCATATGCAGTGTTCGGTGTAGATGGTGCTATGTACATGTTGGAAATGCGATGCGGTGTACATATGGTGGTGTGCGCATGTTGGATATGTGTTGTTGTGTATATATGGTGCTTTATGGATGTTGCATATGTGATGTTGAGTACATATGGTGTGGTGTGAATGTTGTACATATGGTGTTATGTACATGTGGTGTTGTGTGTATGATTGTACATCTGGTGTCGTGTACATGTTGTACATGGGGTGTTGTGTGCAAGTGGTGTTATGTACATGTCGTGCATGTGGTGTCATGTACATGTGATGTTGTATACACGTTGTGCAGGTGGTGTTGTGTACAGGTGGTACTGTGTACATGTTGTACATGTGGCATTGTGTGCATGTCGCACATGTTGTGTTGTGCACATGTGGTATTATGTGCATGTTGTACATGTTATTTTGTGTACATGGTGTACTGTGTATGTGCATTACGTAGTCGTGGTATCGTGACATGTGTATTCTTTGTGTTGTAATATGTGTACGTATGTGTATTGCATTGTACACCAGATGTAGGGGTATGTATTGTGTTGTGTTGTGTTGTGTTGTACATGGGTGTAGGTGTATGTGTCATGGTGTATATCAGGTGTAGGTGTATGCATTGTGTGGTGTCGTATGTTGTGCGTGGATGTATGTGTTGTAATGTACATTGTGTATGTGTACATGGTTGAAGAGAAGGTATTGGGTGTTTTTCGAGTGTGGAAACTGATTCGGTGTGTGTAAGGAAAGGATAAAGGATAAAGGTAGAAGCTAAGGATCAATTGAAGGATAAGTATTAGTATTTTATTTCAATTTTATTATGTATGTGATCTATTATTCTGGTTTATGATGGTTACATGTGATCTATGATTTTGATTATGATGGTTGCATTTTGAGCAAACCGGATGTGATATGTTTATACATGATGATTTGGTCAAGACACTAGTTTGACTTGTTGTGACAAGAAGTGAATAGGATTGCAAGTGTACCATATTGACGGGCCACCGATGAGGTATGATTTTATTTTATTTCAATTTATTTTGAATATAATGGAAGTTATGTGCTTGGTACAGGAAAGCATTGAAATGCCCGGTTTGGGGTGGTTAAAACTAACTTCAAGAATTATCAGCAACAACAAAAGGAATTGGAATAGGTAGCTGTATGTTGGTAAAGCACTTCAGCAATAAGTCCATTGTGGGACACTGCTACCCAATAGTTTCCATCGATTTCCATGAGCATGTTATGATTGGTATGATGGTTTTGAGACAGGGATATGCCTTGGTTTTGGACCTTCCGATGCGAGGAAGCCTCGCCAAGGGATGGATACCCTAGGAAAGGGGATGTTGGAGAACTTGGAAGGTGAGTGACTGCACATAAGGGGGTGGTCAGATTTCTCAAGGGACTGCGTAGAAGAGAAGGGAAGGTTGAGGATGGATTTGTTTTGGTAATTAGCATTACCAGATGGAATAATATGAACATTGGGAGTGTGCCCTAAAACAATGAGTCGGTAACTATTCACTAAGAGGACATGTACCACGGGATTGTAGTGTTGGACATTGGATGCAAATTTTGACTTTGGAAGTGGATTCTGGACTTCCTGGGAAGGAGGTGAATCTTGGTGTTGCTTTGAGGGTGGAGGTGTGAGCCTCTGGATTCCCTTGTTGCAGATGAAGGAATCGTATCCTTTTATTTACTAGTTAGAGCAAATGTACATATGTGTATATCATTGTAAATATTGTATTAAGCTGGATTTATAAAGCTCCATAGACAGTATGATTATTTGTTGGTTGAAGCAAATGTGCACAAGTATATGTGGTGGTTATTGTAAATATTGTAATGAGTTTTGCTATAAAGCTCCAGTAAACAATATGATTATCATGTTTTCAACAGGTGGTTCATTGTAAATACTACAACAATCTAGTTTATAAAACTCCATGGGAAGTATGTTTTGGTTTTTAGCGGTTTTGCTAGTTATAAGTGTCATTGAATACCAAGGGAAGTGTTCCCCCAAGGGGGAGGGTTCTGTAACAACCCTGGAAAAATTTTCATGTATATATTGCTAGTTATAAGTGTCATTGAACACCAAGGATAGTGTTCCCCCAAGGGGGAGGGTTCTGTAACAACCCTGAAAAAAAATAAAATAAATAAAATAAAATAAAAAAAAATAATAATAAAAATAAATAAATAAAATAAAATAAAAAATAAATAAATAAAAAAAAAAAAATTAAAAAAAAAAAATAAATTAAAAAAAATAAATAAATAAATTAAAAATAAAAATAAAAATAAAAAATCATGTAGATATATATATATAAGACCAAGGTCACGGGACACGTATTCCACGTTGAATGTTGGGAAAACCATCCTAGTGGGTGTTCATTTTGATTATTATGGCTAAAGGAAACTGGAAATGGAAATGGAAAAGGCTTTGAAAAGGCAATGTGGCATTAATTGGCATTTTATTTATGAAAATAAAGGAAATTAGGAGAAAAGGAGGTGAAAGGTCACAGGTTGCATGTGAGGAAGAAATTGAAGGAAAATAATGGAAAATGAAGAAAATAGAGGCCTCGTTAATAAAAAGGATTATGAGGATCAGTTGGTAAGCTTTTGATAGTTCAGTTTTGGAGGAATCTCTATTCTCTCTCACACACACTATTAGATACTTAGAGCATTCTTGGAGCACTCTAACATTGGATCAAGGAAAGCAAAGGAAGGACAAAGAAGGAAAAGGGAATCAAAGATCAAGCAAGGAAGAGCAAGATCAGGCAATTATAGTAGGATTACTTGCACGTATCAATTTGCATGTGTGTTTTCCTTGCTAGATTTGGCATATAGGGTACATGCATGTGTGTATTTGGTTCTCTTGCTATCATTGGCATGGGTTTTGTCGGGTGTCATAGTGTCATGGTGTGATGGGTTCTCTTGTATTTGGTTCAGCTAGATTTCCGGATGATTTCGAAACTGAGTGAGGCGATCTCTTAAAGAAAGAACACAAGGCCTAGGAATCTCTGGACCAGAGAAGTTGGGATTGTGGTAAAGCCAGATTTTGCGTGTGATCCAGATGGATCTTTAGACACCATGGCATGGAAACGCTCGAAAATCAAAGTGTTCAAAATGATGTCGAATTAGGACCAAAGCGTAGATCTCGTCTTCCTGATCACGAAGGTGTGAATGGTTCATCAATCCGAGTCTGGATGATGAAGTTATCGTGAAAAGAGTTGCCTTGGTTCCTTTGAAAAAAGGAGGTTTTTTCCATAAAAATGGACTTAAAGCCTTTATAAGGCAAATCACATCGGGAATCGTGCCAAGGGCGGACTTAAGGCGGGCCTTTGGAACCCCCGATCAGCGATCTCCGATTAATCGAGATTGGGGGCATGCTAGTTGTGATATCAACGCTATACAAGCTTGTGAATCGGCGATGGATGATCGGCATCGGCGAAACCCAAAGGCCGAGGACCGGGACCCCAGATCGGCGATCGGCTTCAGAATATGCCAATGTATCGGTGAAGGACCCCGGGCCGTAGCGATTGCGATATGTGATGTGATCTTAGCCGTCGAATCAAAAGCCGATCAACGGCCACGATTAAATCGGCGATCAAAACGATTGGCGTCAGCGATCGGCGATCTGTGATCCCGATTGGTGATATAGCATGGACTGATCAATTTATAGGTCCGATTTTATAAAATTTGAAATCTGAACTTTCGGATTTTTCAATGTTTTCCAGTGTTTTTCGGGTTTTTGTATTATTGCTGCAAAACGATAAAAAGGATATTTTTTAAAGGTTGTTGCGCCCACCGATTATTCTATACAAACGGCTTCTATTCTTAAGCAACAGACCTCTGATTTTGATGCGACCATGTCCCAAACATGTTATAAAACACGATGGATGTAGAGAGTTGAGGATAGAGGAAAACAGTTGTGTGACAGAGGGCAGAGAGCTTGAGAGGCTGCGTGGAGAGGCCGAGAGCGTGAGTGCCAGAGAGCCGAGGAGGAGGTTGCGCCCAATAGAGAGTCACAGATAACGAGAAGGGCTAGAAAGCCAGAGATAACCCGACAAATGCTGGGAATTATTCAGAGAAACCAGAGAGCCTGAGAGGCTGCGGGGAGAGACTGCGTGGAGAGAGGCCCGAGAGCCTGAGTACACAGAGAAGCATGGAAACCAAAGTTGCGCTTGAGATGCATAGAGCCACAGAGCTTGAACTTCAAGCAGGCCACAGAGCTGTAGTAATGTAGCCAGAGCATTGCAAACACTAGATAGCCCGAGAGATACATTGTAGAGAAGTCCATAGCAGCTATTCTTTTGTGATCAATTCTCTTTTATGATCGATTCTTCTCTTCATGATCGATTTTGCTTCTTTTGATCGATTATTCTCTGTGATCAATTCTTGTTTGATCGAATCCTCTTTGATTGATTCTTCTTTATGAGCGATTCTTCTTGCAATTGATGTTGTGAAATCAATATTCAACAAGCTTCAACACTTTTGATAGCTATGTTTCAAATGTCCACTTTCATGTGCAAGCAGCCATCTTCATGAGATCGATGCCTTGAGAGCAATGGTCTGAGCAGCTTCAGCCGTGTGACATCCACTTCTTCATGTGCCCTTTTTGATGTGAGGTATATGACTTATTCATGTACTTCTTCTTTTACATTATGTTGCATAGATCCTTAATTGATAATAAGGCAAGATCTTATTTATTCCATGTTGTCATGATTCCTTGCTGATTTGATGCGGAATCTTCTACATGATGTACTTGCTGTCATAACTCTTCATGTTATGCTTTGAGATCCCTTGTTGTATGTTTTTGGGATACTCTTGTTGCCGTCATGCATGTGTTGCTTAGACATCCCTTTTGTGCCATGTTGGCGGGATGCGCACCATGCTTGTTTTTGTGTCATACTGATAGGAGCCTTTTGATTGAGAGTTCTAGTTGTGGAGCATCTCTTAGAGCCACTCCTGCATGAGGGCATTCTTCCTTTTATGATCGAGACATCATCCCTGTGTACATCACCTTATTGACAGCACTTAATGCAGCGGCCTACACCATCTTGACACCGAGGCCGGGAGACGTAGTCCCTCCTGGACGAACTCTGTTATCAATGGCTTTTGTTTTCATGTGTTGATGATAGATATGTTCCTCTTATTTTCAGCATGCAGATGTATTCGTTAATGTTCTTTTAAAAAGCAATTTTAACACATCACGAAAGTAAAAGGTCTTGGAAAGGTCCTTCTTCACACCCCAGACCTAGATCAAGTGGTATTAGAGCAGGTCTTTGCATTGATGTGAATTGCAGTGTGAAAAATGGAATGTGCAATGATAGAGGATGAAAGAGCAATGTACGAGACCATGCTTAACACTTCCAAGAAGGTGGAAATTATGTACGAAACTCTACAAAAAGAAACAGAGGAAAAGGAGTGATTACAACTTCAGTTTAAAGCCACAGAAGAGGCCATCAAAGAACTTAATAAAGACAAACATAATCTTCAAACAGAGAATGATGAGCTGAAGATGCATCTACATGAAGAGAAAGAGGAGAAAAAAAGTTTGCTACTACAACTGCAAGCAAATGATGAGGCCTTGGAAAAGTTGCAGCGAGACCCATGTGAGGTAAAAAATAGTTCTCCATCTTTATGTACGTTTCCTGATGATGATTTCGCTGTGTTGAAAATCATACCATAGGAATTGGCTCCAAACTATTGAAAAGAATGGGATATGAAGGAAAAGGCTTGGGCATTAATGGCCAAGGCATTGTCAATCCCATTAAAGTAGAGGAATTACCCCGTCAGGCAGGACTCGGGTATGTCAGGAGAGAAGTTAGGGAATGCGTTGAGACAACATGCGATCCACCAACAACAAATGATGAGAAGCCCTCATCAGTTCTTTCCAAATCAAAAGAGAAGGTAAAAGATGTTGATTTCCTTTCGATTTCATCTTCTGATAGTATGATGTATGTTGGAGATTTGGAGATCCCGATTATAGGGACAAACATGAGGCTCCTTACAAAAACAAGGCACGAGGAGAATTAACTTGGTGCTAATAACCAAGGCATCACTCAATCTTTGGAGATTGTGCACGAACCTCGATTTTCAGGCTCTAAGTACACTAAAGGAGAGTACTCAAAGGTGTCAGATTCGTCTGAGACTTCATTGAGGAAAGGGAATGATGGGAAAACATCCCCATCATCACATGGTAGTTCCCATTGCAGGGAGAGATCGAAGGCAAGCTCTCATCACCATACTGACATCAAAGATAGAAAAGGAAGGTATAATCACTTTCGATCTTCAAATGTTCGTTTTGATCATGATCATGTTTTTAATAATGAACGAAAACAAAGGGATATAAAAACATGCACCTTTTGTGGTTTACCTAACCATACCTTTTCTAAGCGTTCGAAAAGAATGGCAGCACTCATGAGGCGTGAAAAAACCTCTCGACAGCATGAAAAGAAGCAGGTTAAGCAAGTATGGAGGAAGAAAACATACTGTAGTCATTACGACAGAAATGGCCATCAAAAAGCCACTTGCTAGAAGCTCCATCCAGAGCAGCGCCTTAAAGACAAAGCGTTGGTACGTGAACCAGGAAGAACAGTTGTTTGACAAGCGAAACCACCTCAAGGAGGTGACCCATTCACAAAGATAAGTGAGAAATGGTTTCTAGACATGTTGTCATTTCATGATCATTCTTTTGTAAATCACTTGTTGCATTTTAAAATGTAAACGTGATGATGTGTTTCCATCATGTAGTCAGCAACAATGATGTTTGGTCATGTTTTGAGTTGCATATTGATACTCTGAAAGTGATGTAATGTTTCCATCACGTGTCGAAACAATAGTGTTTGGCCTTATAAATTTAAATCATGTGTTGCAGTGACGATGTGTTTTCCATCACTTTTTGAAGAAACCATGATGAGTTGGCCTTGTTTTCATAACTGGGTGTTACGTCCATCTTATTGTAAACTTGACCACCGAGTATGAGTTATAAACTCGTGGCAAGTATGGGGCGTTTGGGTATTTAGTTGGTCTTGTCATTCAAAGCATGTAATTAGCAAAATGATGTACTATAGGTTGCAGAGGTAGCAGGTGTTGGCTCGTCGCTTAAGGCTCCAAAGAACAAAGGTGAAGGAGATGGAAGCGAGACCTTTTCAGGACATTTGTGATGCAGACAGGGTACAGAGAAAGATGCCGATTAATTTTTTATTCTTTTGGAGGACAAAAAGCTGCTCAATGGGGAGGATTGATCCAGGTGGATCTTTAGACACCATGGCATGAAAACGCTCAACAATCAAAGTGTTTATAATGATGTGGAACCAAGACCAGAGAGTAGATCTCGTCTTCCTGATCGCGGAGGTGTGAACGGTTTTTCAATCCGAGTCCAAATGATGAAGTTATCACGAAAAGAGTTGCCTTGCTTCCTTTGAAAAAATGAGTTTTTTTTATAAAAATGGACTTAAAGCCTTTATAACGCAAATCACATCGGTAATCATGCCAAGGGCGGACTTAAGGCGGGCCTTTGGAACCCCCGATCAACGATCTACAATTAATCGGGATTGGGGGCATGCTAGTTGCAATATCGGCGCTATACAGGCTTGTGAATCAGCGATGGAGGATCAACGTCGGTGAAACCCAAAGGCCGGGGACCAAGGCCCCAGCGATTAGCAATCGGCAATCGACATCGACATATGCCAATGTATCAGCGAAGGACCCTGGGCCGTAGCGAATGCGATATGCGATGTGATCTCAGCGGTCATATCGGAAACCAATCAACGACCACGATTAAATCAATGATTTTATAAAATTTGAAATATGAACTTTTGAATTTTTCAATGTTTTCCAGTGTTTTTCGTATTTTTGTATTATCATTGCAAAACAATAAAAAGGCTATTTTTTAAAGGTTGTTTCACTTGCCGATTGTTCTATACAAACGGCTTCTATTCTTAAGCAACAAACCTCTGATTTTGATGTGACCATGTCCCAAACGTGTTATAAAACATGATGGATGCAAAGTGCCAAGGATAGAGGAAAAAGGTTGTGTGACAGAGGGCAGAGAGCTCGAGAGGCTGCGTGGAGAGGTTGAGAGCCTGAGTGCCAGAGAGCCAAGGAGGAGGCTGCACCCAATGGAGAGTCACAGATAACAAGAAGGGCCAGAAAGCCAGAGATAGCCCGACAAATGCTGGGAATTATGCAGAGAAACCAAAGAGCCCGAGAGGTTGCGGGGAGAGACTGTGTGGAGAGAGGCCCGAGAGCCTGAATATGCAGAGAAGCATGGAAGCCAGAGCTGCGCTTGAGATGCATAGAGCCACAAAGCTTGAACTTCAGGCAGGCCGCAGAGCTGCAGTAATGTAGCTAGAGCGCTGCAAACACCAGATAGCCCAAGAGCTACATTGCAGAGAAGTCCAGAGCAGTTATTCTTTTGTGATCAATTCTCTTTTATGATAGATTCTTCTCTTCATGATCGATTCTGCTTCTTTTGATTGATTATTCTCTATGATTGATTCTTCTTGATCGAATCCTCTTTGATTGATTCTTCTTTATGAGCGATTCTTCTTGCAATCAATGTTGTGAAATCGATATTCAGCAAGCTTCAGCACTTTTGATAGCTATGTTTCAGATGTCCACTTTCATGTGCGAGCAGCCATCTTCATGAGATCGATGCCTTAAGAGCAATGGTCCGAGTAGCTTCAACTGTGTGACATCCACTTCTTCATGAGCCCTTTGTAGTGTGAGGTATATGATTTATTCATGTACTTTTTTTACGTTATGCTACATAGATCCTTAATTGATAATGAGGCAGGATCTTATTTATTCCATGTTGTCATGATTCCTTGCTGATTTGATGCGGAATCTTCTATATGATGTACTTGTTGTCATAACTCTTCATGTTATGCTTTGAGATCCCTTGTTGTATGTTGTTGGGATACTCTTATTTTCTTCGTGCATGTGTTGCTTAGACATCCCTTTTGTGCCATGTTGGCGGGATGCGCACCATGCTTGTTTTTGTGTCATACTAATAGGAGCCTTTTGATTGAGAGTTCTAGTTGTGGAACTTCTCTTAGAGCCACTCCTACGTGAGGGCTGTTACACAAAATATTGTCACCATGACTTTCTATAGTCAGTGTGAGTCTATCACCACTCATACTGTCCTCCTTTGCAAGTCTCAAACCTCAGCTCTTCATGTCAAGCTTTAAAAATGAGAGAAAGTCTTTGAAAATCTATAAACCTCTGGTTCCGCGCTTTCTCTTACCATTACCTGTGGTCCCACACCCCTTGGTCATGTTACCTGTGGACCTGCCCGCTCTGTCTCTAAAGGAGTGGGTGCGGACCCCAGTAAAAGTCAAAAAGGCACAAGTTTATTCTTAAAAACTCAGTTTGGGTTGATTCTGGACGCTTCTAGAAGGAATCTTGACGTGGTTGGTTCGCTCCTAGGTGGTTCATGCATCCCATAACTAAAGGAGCTAACCCCTTGATGAGAGGAGCTTATCCCTTTGAAGGAGGGCTCTATCCCTTTGAAGGTGGACCTAGTAACTTCCCTCCTTTGCACTATAAATTAAGGCATTGGGCTAGTTGCTAGAGAGGTTAAAAAGCTAAACATTTTTTAGGGTAAATGCTGTTGGAATTGAGACTTCCTAGTTAAGCTTGAGAGGAGAGATTACTTACCTTTTGGCTTCATTGGGAAGAGAGTGAAACTTGTCAAAGTAGAGGATATTCTCACTGGACCCTGGGAGGAGCTTGTACAACATCAAGGCACCAAGGTTGTAAAGTTCTTCTTTGATTAAAGTTAATACAATCAGATTCATTTTTCTCAATAAATTGTCTTATATGGTTTATTTCATGGATTCCTTGATCATCATGATAAATATGGTTTATTATATTGGCTTTTCAGATGCTATTTGATATGTGTGTCTGTTTGTGTTTGCAGATTCTTTAAAAGGGAGCTCATTTGGATCAACGGAGTGTGGCTTCCACAAACTAGCACAGGACCCGAGGTAGGCCTAAAACATCTATTAGCCTTTATTTATAAATCGCATATTTAGAGAAAGATAGAATTTGTTTGGTTTGCTTGTCGCTAGATATCCATAGATACTAGGGAGGTCAGTCTTGTCCGCAAGAACGACTTATCCACCCGACAAAATGGCGACTCCACTGAGGAATTGAATTTTTGGTTTTTGCCTTTGCTTTTACTTTGACTTGAGAAATTGTTTCTTTGTTTCTGATTTTTGCTTGATGTGTGTGGGATTGGGTAGCTTCTGTAGATCTTGAATTATTTTTTGTTTTTCATGCTTTTGGAAGAGGACAGCACCCTCTGTTTGTAACATAGTGCGGACATCCCCGCACTTTTGCTTTACACACAGAGCGGTACCGCACCTGGTTGTACTGGGAGCCTGCGGACCCTGTTTGAAAAACTTAAAATTTTCTCATTCAGTCAGCTTAGGATTTGTTTATATGTTTTAGCCTCTACCCAGATCTGCACGTGTCTTCTCGAAAACTTTTCATAGGTTAATTCCATTGGCATTTAGGTTTTAGGTGAATTTCTAGAAGCTTTGTGTGACTGGCTTGATTTTTGTTTGGTCTTTGTAGTAACTCAGAGCTTAGAAGCCTTAGAAACCTCAGATCACCCTGGTTTTTACTAGTCTTCTTATGAGTCTGACCGATTTGTGAAATCTGCCTTTGTTGAGGAATACAACTAGTTTTTCTCTTTGCAAAGCTTCGAAAGAACTTTTTTTGAAAGTTTTGGATTTCATTTTTAAAAAGAAAACAAAAGCTGGTTGTTTTTTATTAATTTGTGATTCTGGACAAATTAGTCCTTAGTTTGCTCAGAACTAAGTAAAACATCCTTGAAAAGAAATTTTGTAAGCTTTTACTTCAATTAGTTTTTTAGAATTTATAGATCTTAAGATTAGATTTTTCAACAGTTTTGAGTGTTTTATAAAATTTAAAAAATAAAAAAAAATAAAAAAATCTCTTTTGAAAAAGTTTGCTTTTGTAGTATTTGAGTGTTTGAAAAGAAAGGGAAATTTTCGTAAGCATAACTAGTTGTCTCGTTTTTGAGTTTACTGGAAAAGAAAAAAAGTTCTTCTTTTCATTTGATTGTTAAGGAAAGATTTGTTTTTACAAGAATTTGCATTCTCAACTCTTTCTTTAGCTAGAAATTCATTGAAGAAAAAGGACCGCTTATCATCTTAAGTGCATTTTTAGTGTTTTGGAGTCGAGTCTTCACACCATAAAGTTTCATCTCCGCACCTTTTGACTTAAGAAAAAACCAATAAAAATAACGCTTAAAGTAAAATCTATCTACCAATCTTTTTATTTCTAGGGCCCTTTATCACCAACATAGCTTAGGCTAGTATCTTGGAGTAGGGAGTAATTAACTCTCCAAGATAGTAAAACAAACAAGTAGTTGTATCTTGCGGTAGGAGATAAATTCCAATTGTTACATATATGCTCTGGGAAGCTCCTCTTAAAGGAGTCAATCACGAGATCGTGTCCGAACCAGTGGGGTAATCAATCCTTCCTCATTGGGAATGATACAAGATATACACGTATTACAAATGGTAAACCTCGGATTAACCATTGTCGAGGAGCCTGGGGTCACTTGTTGGTAAACCTTGGATTATGTTAAGGAGCCTTCAAGGGGATTGAGCTTGCTACTCTGCCCTTGCGTGTGTATCAAATCACAGATTGTTCCCCCAGGTATATTTGTTTCCGTTGGTAACCATAGTGACCATATTATATAGGATTCTTTCCTAAGGTGACGGTGGAGGGAAGATCCCACTGTACCTGGAGCAGACGTCGGCTAGACTCACTTGGATTTTCTGGGGGGTTCTCTTCACTCGAGACGGTTTAGTGGAGAAACTTCTGCCAGTCTATTCATTAAGCAGGTTACCGGGGTAACTGTTCCAACTGCCATTTCTGTATTGAATTCTGCGACGTTGGATTTCATCACCAACTAGTGTTTTCGGCACGGAAAGTTATTGTTTGTGTGTGGTTTGACCTCCTAGATTCTGTAGGTGTATGATTCAAAATTGTTTGGTTTTTTAGAGACTTTAGGTGGTTTTCATTTAGATTTTTCTTTGTTTGCGTGTGGAGTAATTAAAATTTTTTAATCGTGGCTGAATTACCGAGGCAATCCCGTAGACTTCGGGGCCAACCTCCTGAGTTTTCACCAAGCCAGCTTGAAGGGCTACGAGCCCTTGTAACTCCTAGTGACAGTAGAGTTGGGTCACCTGAAGAAGGAGAGTCTTCTTTAGTTGTACATCCTGATTATCAAGTGCAAGCACCAGAGTATATTATTGAACCTGTTTCATTTTCCGAAGTTACTGGTAGTTTTTCTTCTACTAGTGAATTAGCCGAGGAACCTGAAATATCTGAACCTGAAACTGAACCTGCTGCTACTCCATCATCAGGATTTGCCTCTCCAACTTCCAGTGGTCCTGGTTCACCCAGGGTAGAAAGAGTCATTACCCAAAATCTTCCTTCTGGACTTATTACTATTGAAGAACTTGTTACTCCGGAAGAAGGTATACCTATCCCTGAAAATCAACCAGCTATAGAACTTAGGGAGCGTGAATCGATCTTTTACAGTCCACCTAGGAGGGACGCTTGGTATCTTTCATTGACCAATTTTTTGGAAAACCCAAGACTAAGTTTTTCACCACCTCGCATTCCTTTTCATCCAACACCTAGGGGTTATTATCCTCCTTTGAATATGTCGAGACAGTCATTCATGTTTTCTCAATCTCGAGAAACATTTTTATTTAGCGGTCCTTCTGTTCGCTCTGGGTATCAGTCACTTACTGGTACTTTTTCGGGAGTATCTCCTCAACCTATTGAACAAGGGTTATTAACTAGTAATAACGGAACTAAGCCGTTGAGTGTAGAAGATATTCTTATGATGTCAGGTACCATTCCAAATCCGCAACCTCAAGGTAGCCGGTTACCGCCTGGGGGCAGCCTCAAGGTCCTCAATTATCACTTGGGGGGCAACCTCAAGGTACCCAATTACCAGCTGGGGGGCAACCTTAAGGACAGTACATACCTACGGGATAGTACATTCCTCAAGGTCAACCCCAGACTCAGTATGTACCTCAAGGTCAACCCCAGTATCAATATGTACCTCAAGGTCAACCCCAGTATCAGTACGTGCCTCAAGGTTATCAACCTCAAGGTCAGTACCCAACCCAAGGTTTCCAACCACTTTCTAGTCAATCATTTGTCCAAGGAACTGGAAATGTACCTTTAAAATATCAACCCTGCCCTCAACCCGGTTATGGTCCCCAATATGCTCAACCTTCTATGGGTCCATAGCCCGGAATGAACTTAGTGTGGGATCCATCTCAATCTCAACAGATCTTACAACCGAATGTGCAGTTGTCATCTCAATCTGGACAACCCTTGGTTTCTGGTTCAACCCAGCAACCTGTCCAGCCTACTATTCAAACTTTTTCACCTTCTGTAGTTTCTCAACTTGGGCCTAGTTCGCCTCGAACTCCGCCTCAAACGACTGCTGCAACATCTGTTCCATCTACCCCACCTACTTCTGGAGTATTGACAACTTCGTTTTCTACTGTTCCTGCATCAATTCCTCAAGCATCTTTACCTCAGTCTGGACCCACAATTCAGACTTCAGTTCAAATGCCTATAGGACAACCTGGTCAAAGTACGGTTGTCACAAGTCAACCTCAATTTACTTATCAACCGTACCATAGACAGTACCAATTCTGTCATGTTGTGCAGAACCCAGTCTATCAGTATCAACCGTACCTTGGATATACTTATCAGCAACCTCAGCAACCCCAGTACGGTCCAGTTAATCCTAGTTTTCCGGGAGGATATAATATCCCAAATGCAATTCCAATTCCTAGTTATCCTGGATATCCTCCTCCTGGGGCTGGTCTTATGACCCAGGGCTTTCGTGACCCTAATCGTCAGTTACCGTTCATTGCAACTTTAGACTTGCCTGACTTGTCGCGCCTTACGAACGATCCGACTAATTATCTTCCGTTTTGGTCGCCAATGCCGAATAAGTTGCCCAGTGACATCCCAAAGTTTGAAGGAAAATCAGGAGAGGATCCGTCAAACCATGTGATGACTTATCACCTCTGGTGTGCATCTAACTCCATTTCAGATGATTCAATTCGTTTACGTCTTTTTCAACGCACTCTAATTGGTCTTGCAGCCAAGTGGTACATTGAGTTACCGCGAGCCACTTTTTATAACTTTAGTCAGCTAGCTACTTCGTTTTTAACTCATTTTCAATTGCCTGTCAGATATGACAATGGCACGGAATTATTAACTTCATTAAAACAGTCAACGTCCACTTACATTTCAGATCACATTCATGAATGGAGACGTCGACGGCGTTTAGTGAAAGTTTTTATCCCGAATCAAATCTTAGCATAATGGTTTGTCAAATCTTTACTACTGAAAATCACTGAGGATGTAGCTAAGGCAAGAGTAGTTACTGAAGAGCAAGTAATTGCTCAAGCTCAGTACCTTGACCTCGTTTATACGCAGTCAGGTACGTTACTCGAGAAAATCCCCGATCTTCCTAAACAAAGTCAAATAACTGCAGCTCCTTAAGGGTCTCATGCCACTGATGGTATGATTGGTACAGTTAATACCAAAAGTAAGAAGAAATCTTCCAAGAATTCTTCTCCTATCATAACTTTACCAGATTCCCCGATAGGAGATTCTTCCACGGAAATTTCTGCTAATATTCATGTTGTAGATTCATCTACGGCCAAATCAAAATCCGGCGGTAAAAAGAAAGGGAAGAAGAAAAATAAAACAGATAAAAATTTGAAAGAGAAACCAGAAAAAACAAAATCTACTGATGAGAAACGCAAACCTCGTTATCCTTGTCTCATTTGTGACGAAGAGCATTTTACAAGAGACTGCCCTCATCGGGCTGAGGTTGCGAAAATCATTAAAGGTTCTCAAACACCTGCTGTTTTGAAGGATCCTTTTCCCAGTCAAGACAGTAAGATGATAGGTTCTTCCTCAAATGCCTCAGAAGAACCCATAATGATGATGTCCCATGTTAGGATTGCGACACGATCGCAAGATTATGGAAGTAAAAGTCCTGTTGGTGGTAAGGAAGCAGAATCTTCTAATTCGAGCCCATCAACTTCATCTCCTGGTTCCGATCCACTACAAATCGAGAAACCTAACCTAGACTTAGTAATCAAACCGCCCTCGAAGGGTATACTTCGAAAATCAGCTTTCAATCCACATGCGAGAGCTGCTCAGAACTATAACACTGTTGAAGATTTGGCTATTTCACCTTCAGCAATGTCAGCTTTTGAGGCGCTGCAATCATGTCCAGCACAGCGTAAATCGCTATTGTCGGCTATAGGAGCTGTTGATATTCACGACTCGAACCTTATAATTTTCGATCTAGAAAATAGTACACCTCACTTACCTCATCAAATGGCTTTCCAAATTCCAGTGTTAGTCAAAAACAGACCTTGCTATAGGACTATGATTGATGAGGTAGCCTCAACGTGTATTATGTCGATCCAGTGTTGGAGATTTCTTGGTTCTCCTACACTTAATCAATCCCCGATGATTCTAAAGGCTTTTGATGGCCATGGGTTCCAACATTTTTTCATTTTACAGGATTTACCTATAGGGGTTGAAGGCAAAACTGTTAATCTAGATGTGCAGGTGGTTGATGCCCCTCTAGATTACAACCTTCTTTTGGGTCATAGTTGGTCTTACGCTATGACTGATGTTGTTTCATCGGTCTTTCGGCTTATAAAGTTTCCTCATAATGGAAAGATCATAACTATAGACCAGCTAACTTACTTTTCATCCAACCCAGCCTCTTCTGAAAGTATCCAGCATGTCGGCAAAACAACTATCCCTTATAAGGATGTTGGAGTAGGACTAGTTAAAGATTTTGGTTTACTAGGAACTTTTTCCTTTCCTCCTCCCAACGTATCGCCTTCTACTGCAACCATTCATATGATTTCATCAGACACTATTGTTTATGATGATCCTTGGATCGTACCTTCCGAATCTGAGATAGATTCATTTGGTGATGTTATGCCTTTGAGTCCATATGAAATTTCGTATCAGGCCGTACAGTCATTTTCTGACCCTTCTTCAACCGAAATTGACTTAATGAATGTGGTCCATGAAGAATCACTTTCAACATCAAACTCAGATTCAACAACTTTTTCCGAACTTTTTCATACTGATGAGCAAATCCGTGAAATCTTGTATGTTGATGATTTACCATGGGAAGATCTTCATCATAGATATTCGTTTTTACCTGAGATTGATCACTTTGAAAATTATTTTTCATCTATTTTTACAACTATTATGTCAAGGAACCTCAGAATCCATTGCAAAATCCTAATTCTAAGTTAAATTTGGGAAATATTTCTCGAACTGGAATTGTTGAAAACATTCATATATGTGCCTCTTGTACGGAATATGAAATTCAAACATATAAGGCCCTATTTCAAGAATTCTGCGACGTGTTTGCCTGGTCATATGAGAAAATGCCAGGAATTGACCCAGCGATTGTTGTTCATGAAATCAAAACTTACCCGGATGCTAAACCCGTCCGGTAACGTTTGCGTCAGATTCACCCGCGAAAAGCTGCTGCCATTAAACCAAAAGTTGAAAAATTACTTAAAGCAGGTTTCATTTATCTAATTCCTTTAACGAATTGGGTATCGAATATCATTCCTGTTAACAAAAAGCAAGGAATGATAAGAATATGTATCGATTATAGGGATATTAATCGAGCCTGTCCAAAATACAATTACCCAACTCCCTATATCGATCAAATCATTGATGATTGTGCCGACAGCGAAATATTCTCCTTTATGGATGGTTTTTCCGGATACAATCAAATAAATATTCTACCTACTGATCAACCAAAAACAACTTTCATTTTTCCATGGGGGAGATTTGCTTATTGCAAATTACCTTTTGGGCTTAAGAACACCAGTGAAACTTTTCAAAGAGCCATGTCTTATGCGTTTCATGACATCAAGCACATTGTGCAACCCTATCTCGATGATTTACCTTCTCATTCATTACATCGAGCCGATCATCTCATTCATTTACGAGCAATCTTTATGAGGTGTAGGCATTATCGAATTAGGTTGAATCCACACAAGTGTGTTTTCTGTATAGAAACGGGTCGGTTACTGGGATTTGTTGTTTCAAAAACCGGCATTCATGTCGATCCCTCGAAAGTTGAAGCCATTGTCAAATTGCCTCCTCCTTCGACTCTTCGCCAACTCCAAAGTTTGCAAGGGAAAGCAAACTTTTTACGACGATTCATTCCTAACTACGCCGAGATAACAAAGGGTTTTACCCGGTTGCTGAAACAGAATACTTCATTCTTTTGGGATGAGATAGCCGATAAATATTTTGATGCACTAAAACACGCGTTGACCCATGCACCGTTATTACATCCTCCCAACTACAACCAGGACTACTTCTTATATCTCGTCGCCTCTCATTCCACCATTGGAATGGTGTTAGTTCAGGAAGATGAATTCGGTAGTGAACATGTGATATATTACCTTAGTCGAACTTTGAATCCAACTGAGCTAAAATATTCACATGTGGAGAAATTGGCCTTGGCAGTTGTTCAAGTTGTCCAACATTTTCGTCATTACATTTTACTACGCAAAACTACTATAATTTCCTATTGCAACCCTATGATCTACATTTTGACCAAACAATTGCTAGGGGGAAAGTATTCCAAACGGATTGTTATCCTGCAGGAATTCGACTTGGAGTTTGAAAAATCTAAGTCAACGAAATCTTTAGTTTTTGCGGAGTTAATGTGTGACTTCCCGCGTGCTGATACTGAAACTGTGGTGGAAGAGCCCATTGCAGACGAATCCTTGTTTCTAATCAGCACTTTAGATCCCTGGTATGGAGATATCATAGTTTATCTCCAAACCCAATCCTTTCGGCCTGAAATTTCAAGAACTCAGCATCGAAAAATACGATTCCAATCCCAACAATTCAGAATTATTGGAGATACACTTTATCGTCGTGGGGCGGACTCTGTTTTCCGACGTTGTTTAACTCATGAGGAAGCTGAAAGGTTTCTAAATGACTGTCACTCTGGAGCGTGTGGCGGTCATATGTCTGGTTTTGCCACAGCCCAAAAGATATTGCGCGCTGGCTATTTCTGGCGGTCTTTGTTATAAGATTGTATTAATGCGGTCCGAAAATGCCACAACTGCCAAATTTTTGATCGAAATATGCACTCTCCACCTGCTCCTCTCCACCCTAGAATTTCTGACGGTCCTTTTGCAAAATGGGGTATCGATTTTATTACATGTAACCCTCACTTGACTGGGGGGCATGCGTATATCATCCTTGCGATAGATTATTTTACCAAGTGGGCCGAGGCGATCCCTACATTTTCGGCAGATGGCAAAACTGCTACAATTTTCATTTTCAATCATATAATTGCTAGGTTTGGTGTTCCACGAGTGATTATCACTGATCATGGGTGTCATTTTTGAAATATTATGATGACTGAACTAACAGACCAACTTGGCCTGCGTCACGATAGTTCAACTCCATATTATCCACAGGCTAATGGTCTGGTTGAATCCATCAACAAAGTTCTAGTCATCATTATCCGACGAATCATTGGGATTCATAGGTCGAATTGGCATAACATACTATTTTCAGCGCTTTGGGCGTATCGAACCTCAGTAAAAACACCAACTGGTTTCACTCCTTTCCAACTAGTTTACGGTTTGGAATCTGTGTTACCCATTGAATGCGAAATCCCGTCATTGAAAATGGCCATAGAATTACTTCCAGCCACTTCCAAAGAGGAAAAAAGTTTGTTGTACTTGGCTCAGCTAGATGAGAATCGACGTGATGCTGCACTAGCAATCGAATCTCATGCCAAACGTATTAAAGCTCAGTATGATCGAAATGTTACACCTCGTAATTTTTCGGAAGGAAACCTAGTCTTACTGTACGATCAAGCAAATGATAAATTAGGCGCTGGAAAATTCGTACCCATGTGGCATGGTCCTTATGTTGTTAAGCGAAAGCTGGAAAAAGGGGCCTATGAATTGGTAGACTTTGACGAGGTCTCTTTAGGTAAGCCCAGAAATGGCCTTTACCTGAAGAGATATTATGCTTAAATTTGGGTGTGGAGATTTTAGTTAGGTTAGTTTTCTTTCTAGCTGGTGTGTTTTAGATTAAAAAGTGTGCTTAGCTTAGAGAGTGTTTTTTTCATTATTCCTGCTTATCTTGATTTTACTCTTGATATTGCAGATGTCGACGTCTCTCCAAACATACACTGGTTTTGCTGATGGTGCTTGTCGTAATACACGGAACATTTCTTCCGTAGCTTGGGTTATCTATTCGCCTTCTGATGAGTTGGTATCTATGCATGGGGTAAGCCTCGGTCAAACAACAAACAACATTGCAAAGTATAGTGCAGTGATTGAGTTATTATCTGAATCCATATCATTTGGGATTTAGAGTTTGATTGTGAGGTTAGATTCTGAACTCATTGTATTGCAGCTTAATAGTGTTTATGCCATTAGAAATCCAATGTTATTGAGATTATTTTTGAGAGTTCGTCTCTTGGAACATGAATTTGACTATATTGAATATCAGCATATTCCAAGATATTTAAATACATTATCATATGCAATTGCTTCTCGAATGTTAAGTAGACATTTGCAATAATCAAACAGTAAATTTAAAAACATTCCATAAAGATGTTTTACAAGATAGTCAGTAATAGTGATATAGCATAGCATAGGAGTGTGTCAAATATACATCGTCTTCGATCATAGGTTGAAAAACACCTTATGATTGGCAAAATGATAGTACAAAAAGCAAAAATGTCATATGAGGCTACAATAGGCGATCATCCTATCACTGGTGATGATCACGATAAGAAACCACTACACGGGCCACCCTACAAAGGAACCTCCTGAAAGGTCCTGGGACCCCAATCACATAGCGTTGTAGCCTCTGAGGAATGTTATCTATGCTGGTCTCTGGAATGTCTGTTGTCAAATGCTCTAGATGGTTTTCCAATTCGGCCAGGGTCTCTGTAGATTCGTCCTGTGGGGCTGGTGCTGCTGCAGCTAGCTGTTTCCTCTCATAAGGTCGGAGAGTGGCTGGTCGTCATGGACCTACATCTGCATTTTAATATTTTTACTATCAATTTTGGGATGATTTAAAAAACAAAAAAAAAAAAAATTTAAAATGTTGAAAATTATTTTACCTGAGTCATCCCATTGCTCTCCTGGTGGAAGAGCCATGTCTGGGTCACCACGATAATCCATCCCAACATAAGGAAAATCCTGAATAGCAAAAACTTGGTTCTCCAACCAATGAAAATACTTAGGAGGAAATTGAACAACTTTTGAACCCTCCTCAGGATGACGGGCCATAACTGCAACCCAACGCATCAGTTTGGGCTCTCGGGGAAGTCCAGCTCCAATGGAAAGATGTTGTGGGACCAACATTGGGACCCTCTCTAGACCAAAGCTCACAACTAAGAAACCATATCCAAAGTTTTTCAGTTGTCCGTTCTTTTCTCTAGTCAGTTGGCCTTTTACATTAGCCAACACAGCTTCGCACCAATTGAAGATGGTGCCCCGAAAGCAGTCTACTGCCATCCGCATTTGGGATCCAGTGGCCATATGTAGTGCTGCGCTTCCGTAGAGTCTGGTGATAGTAAATGCAATCACTTTGAGTTCAGGATGGGAGATGGTTTTGATATCAATCCCTTTGTCCTTGGTTTGGTCGTTACAAAACTCTAGCCGGAGGCTATCGACAGACTAGCCACCTGGCCTAGCCCCGAATAGAGTCAATTGTTCACCTCTCTTAGGCAAACCAGTCAAAAAGTAAATGTCTTCCAGCTCCATTTTGAGCTGGTGGCCACCAATAAAGAAACACTGGTCCTGTACATTCCACCTGTCTACCAGCCACTGCAAAAAGTCCACCTGGGCCCTCATGCCTGGTATGGCCCAGAATTTGAATAAACCGCAAGCCTTCAATGCATCAATCGAAGGTTGATGATTAATCGCGGCAAGGTCCACATCCTCGTGCTCCCATTCCCACTAGTCAAGCATGGTGTATACCCTACATTCAAAGAAAAGGCAGATTAGAATATCTTAAATCGAAGTTTTTGGGCAAAATTTGAAAAATTTGGAATATTAGAACATATGTTGTGGGGACTGCACCCTCTATGTTAGAGACAGTGCATAGGTCCGTACTCTGGCTATACAGCAGGTGCAGGCCCCTGACTTTTTTCTGCATGCGAAAAAGTCGGGGTCAGCAGGTTTCGCATGCTGCGCCTACGGACCCCCGCGCGCGGTCTTTTAGCCTAAATATTTCCTAAAAATGAAAATGAAACCCTAAAAAAAAATTTCAAACGGATGAAATGCAAGAGTAAGATGATGTGGATTACCTAGAGGTGACAGTGTTCGATTCCAACGAATGGATTTTCCGCAATCTTCACAGGAAGTTTCTTACCAAAAGCTCTCTTTTCTCACTCTGAAATCAAACGGTAAAAATGAATTTACAAAAGCCCTTTTTATAAGATTTTTTGAATAAATGAATTTTTAATTTGTTTATTTTTCACTTTAAAGAGGTAACTTTTGAAGCATTTTTATTTATTTTAAATAGGTATGAGTAATGTTTGAGTTTTTGTGTAGGATAACGGATTTTTCAAGCAAAATTGATCATTTTTGACAAAAAACATTAGAGTCACCTTTAAGCTCTTTTCTGACTCCTAAAGTATGAAAATATTTCCAAGTTTCTCTTTTTAAGTTCGTTAAAACGGAATTAAAAAGACGGTCCACTTACAGCCCTTTTCTGACCGTAAAAACATGAAAAGATTGCCGGATTTTTGTCGTTTCAAATTCAATATTGGTTATAAAACGATGTGTCATTGATCGCTTTTTTACTTTTTCGGATCAAAGACACTAATTATGAAAATTACTCCTTGATCGTAATGGTCAAACAGTTCTCTCAAGTATTATTTTATACTTTTTCGGGTTTGGGAGACACAAATTTACGAAAAAGGACAACCATGGAGTTTTCTTAAGTTTTTTTTCCAGACTCCCTAAAATTGAAAAACGCCGAGTTTCTCCTATACTGGACTCGTTAAAATTTAACAGTAAAGGACTTGTTCAATTACAAACAGGAATAGACCACTCCTTCTTAGGGTTCGAATTTAAACTAAGTTGGACTCATCCAAAGGATGAGCTTATAATCAAGCAAATGTTATCCTCCTCAAGCTTGTCAAAAATAAAGAGGTACTTGCCAGAAATGGTGGGGGAAAAGAGAGAAAAATGAACCTGCTTGTCATACTTTGTGTCTCAGAAGAACATTTAACCACTCTTGAACACGACATTTTTTGTTCACCTGGGTTGGGAAATCCTTTGCCTAACAGTTGATCAAACCATATTGAAATTCTTCAGCCGGTTTCTGGGTATTAACTTTGGGTCAATTATCATCAAACCATCTGTTGTGTCGTTATGTGTTCAAGAGGTCAGTGCAAATAAACCATTCATCTGCGGAATTTCTGTCATCCATCTAGACCATCCCTGAGTCATTCCTTGCAACTATATTTCTTCAAACTTGATCTATGATTTCTTGTTGTGGGCTTGCCTACAACAGATCACTTTCTATCAACTTCAGCTCATTATCTAGAAAGATGATCTAGAAATTGTCAGTACCTTGGGATCTGCATGCCTCAATGGCAGGTTTCTCGCCTTCGACGATAGGTTGCATCATTGACCTTCGATCAAAGGATTCCGTGACATGTTCGATATCAACACATCTATTCACATTTCATGGATTGTACTGAGTACTTTCAGATCCATTGACATTAATGGTGGTTTCTCTCACACTTGTTAACAGTTTACATCATTGACTGGTAATCAAGTGGTTTCTACCATGTTCGACTTCAACACATTTATTCACATGGATAGAATCGTACTATTTCGGGAAGTAGAAATCAAGACCCTGGATCTAGTTTCCACCATCCAGGCTGCGAAGAATTTTGTATTCATTATACAGTGGACTATTCATAAACAGATGGTTGCACCCATACTGTGTCTACATGTGTCTATACTTGTGATGTATTGCAAGATCATTCCTATATTAGAGCAGTTTAGTTAGTTTTCTAGTCAGTTTTGATCTGAGTATGGGAATGCCTACCCCAGCGACGATATGATCTCATATATATATTTTGCATTGAATGTTTTTACAGGTTCCAACCAGGCTCTCCACAAGATGATCCTCGAAATGATAAAGTACTTCACTCTTCTTAGATGATAAATGAAATCCTCATCTACTATAGACTTCGCACTTTAGGGGGCAATCTGTTACACAAAATATTGTCACCATGACTTTCTGCAGTCAGTGTGAGTCTATCACCACTCATATTGTCCTCCTTTGCAAGTCTCAAACCTCAGCTCTTCATGTCAAGCTTTAAAAATGAGAGAAAGTCTTTGAAAACCTATAAACCTCTAGTTCCGCACTTTCTCTTACCATTACCTGTGGTCCCACACCCCTTGGTCATGTTACCTGCGGACCTGCTCGCTCTATCTCTAAAGGAGTGGTTGT
Source organism: Pinus tabuliformis (assembly GCA_031772625.1). Lineage (NCBI taxonomy): Eukaryota > Viridiplantae > Streptophyta > Pinopsida > Pinales > Pinaceae > Pinus > Pinus tabuliformis. The sequence continues at coordinate 425,241,634 of CM062813.1, forward strand.
GGACCCCTGTAAAAGTCAAAAAGGCGCAAGTTTATTCTTAAAAACTCACTTTGGGTTGATTCTGGATGCTTCTAGAAGGAATCTTGACGTGGTTGGTTCGCTCCTAGGTGGTTCATGCATCCCATAACTAAAGGAGCTAACCCCTTGATGAGAGGAGCTTATCCCTTTGAAGGAGGGCTCTATCCCTTTGAAGGTGGACCTAGTAACTTCCCTCCTTTGCACTATAAATTAAGGCATTGGGCTGGTTTCTAGAGAGGTTAAAAAGCTGAACTTTTTTTAGGGTAAATGCTATTGGAATTGAGACTTCCTATTTAAGCTTGAGAGGATAGATTACATACCTTTTGGCTTCATTGGGAAGAGAGTGAAACTTGTCAAAGTAGAGGAGATTCTTGTTGGACCCTGGGATGAGCTTGTACAGCATCAAGGCACCAAGGTTGTAAAGTTCTTCTTTGATTAAAGTTAATACAATCAGATTCATTTTTCTCAATAAATTGTCTTATATGGTTTATTTCATGAATTCCTTGATCATCATGATAAATATGGTTTATTATATTGGCTTTTCAGATGCTATTTGATATGTGTGCCTGTTTGTGTTCGCAGATTCTTTAAAAGGGAGCTCATTTGAATCAACGGAGTGTGGCTTCCACAAACTAGAACTGGACCCGAGGTAGGCCTAAAACATCTATTAGACTTTATTTATAAATCGCATATTTAGAGAAAGATAGAATTTGTTTGGTTTGCTTGTCGCTAGATATCCATAGATACTAGGGAGGTCGGTCTTGTCCACAAGAACGACTTATCCACCTGACAAGGGCATTCTTCCTTGTATGATCGAGACATCATCCCTGTGTACATCACCTTATTGACAGCACTTAATGCAGCGGCCTACACCATCTTGACACTGGGGCCCGGAGACGTAGTCCCTCCTGGACGAACTCCATTATCAACAGCTTTTGTTTTCATGTGTTGATGATTGATATGTTCCTCTTCTTTTCAGCATGCAGATGTATTCATTAATGTTCTTTTAAAAAGAAATTTTAACACATCACGAAAGTAAAAGGTCTTGGAAAGGTCCTTCTTCACACCCCGGACCTGGATCAGTGTGCCTCGGTGGGCCTAGGAATCCTCCACTGGTGAATGGAGGGATGTACGGTAAAGCCTAGAGTTGTGTGCCCTTGGTTAGGCCTAGGAATCCTTGACTGATGAATGGCGGATATACAGTAAAGCCTAGAGGGTGGAGTATTGATTATGCCTAGGAATCCTCAATTGTGTATGGTGGGATATACGATAAAGCCTAGAGATTAGGAGATAGGAAAAATCCTCACGGTGTAGGTGGAGAAATCCGGTGGCATCCATGCTTGTTTAGTGCCTAGTGATCTAGTGGGGATTGTGGTAAAGCTTGAGAAAACCTGATTTGGTTTGGTTTTAAGTCCCACATTCATGCTTCAAATATGGCACGGGGGTGGTTGGTTGAAACAAAGATTTGGTTCAACCAATCTATGGTTGGGTGGTTTGTGGAAGTCCCATACCTTGTTGGATTTTACATTCATTAATAATAGCTTCTTCTCCTTGGTATATCATGTGTAAATATATTGGTTCATATGTGATTCTTATGACTATTATATCCTTGTTATTTATGTTGGTAATATGTTGGTTATGAGTATATTTTATGACAAACTTGATCAATGGCTCTCATCATGTTTTTATTTGCAAGTGAATGTACAATGAATATATGACCTAATAGATTATAATGCAGCTATTGTGAAATGGCAACAATGCTTCTTTACAAATCTTAGATAAGTATGACCCCTATGCTCGGATCTGTTGTTATGACCTGTAGATTGCATATTTGTGACATGTTTGACGAAATGCCTACCATGGCTAATAGAGGTATGATCAAGTCTTTACTCAAGTGTTTTCATTAACACCTTTGTTTCAATTTCATTTATCATTCCCGAAAGTTTCATAAATTTCTGGGTAGTGACCTGAGTCCTGGCCCTGAAAAAGTGGCACAGAATCTGGGGTCGTTGGCTCAGAACTGTCTGGAAAAGTCCACAGTCGTTGGCATGCTTTGTTGTGGGAGTGACTGGAAGGTTTTGGTCATCTGCATGCCTTGTCATGGGAGTGACTAAGGCTCTAGGACAATAAAAATATAAGTTGTCTCAGAGGTTAAGCACCTCGAAGGTTTAGTTACCACCTGAAGGGTCTGTAGCTCATGGGGAAGGTGAGTTTGGTTGTGTTTTGTCGGTTCCACTTCCTTAACTATAATTGGGGAGTTGAATCACGTCATAGTAGCCTCTCATCACATGTTTACCCCAGTGGACCGTTTAACTTGGGTAAACGTGGGAGGAGGGTGTTACAAGCCTACACTAAATTCCAACGCATTTCAACTAGCACAGAAACAAAAAATAAAAGCAAAGTCTATGGAAATATAGCATCACACCATCCTTTGCCACAATGGAAATCAATTAAAAGGCAATTTTCCGCTAGAGGTTGGACATCTGAGGAAAATTGACTTAGATACCTTATGCTACTTTAAATTGAAATGCAGGGCAATAAAAAAATAATGAAGAAAATGAAATAGTAAATAAATAAATAAACAAACAAACAAACAAAAGGTAAAAATTAAAACAAATAACATGCATCTAGGCCTTATGCAAGGGCCTCCCTTACATGAGGACCACTTGGTGTCCCCATTGAACTCACACACCCACCTCACAAAGCTTGGGGAGCGCATAATGCAACATCTGGCAATTGTAGTTGTCATGGGAAGGGCATGATGATTCACACGGTTTTGATCCTATCCCTAGATCTAGTTAGTTGGGGTGCTACGACAAGCTCTTGACCATTTTACAATGTTTCCCTTTGAAACATTAGAGCATGCAGAGCTCAAGCTAAGCACGACCCTCTTGTATTTGGAAACTCTCTCTTTATATTCATCCAGAATACCTAAGAAAAAAATTTAATACCACAAGATCATGTCCCTCCTCATCGTTTTCATAATCGCTTCGCTACCCTTGGCTCTTCTAGACACTAGGAAGATCAAGAGCTTGAAAATTTATAAAATTTGGACCAAAATTAAGACACCCAAGTTTGAAATGTATACTACAAAGTTGTCTTATTTGTGTTCTTCCCAGTTGTGAACCTCTATAGCTGACATTGTATCCCCTGATCAAGGTAAGCCTACTCTTCATTTTCTCTATGTTCTTATTTTTTGGTTATGTATGAACAAAATGAGTTCTATAGTGTATTTTATGGTTGAAGACTATGGTAACTATTAGATACATGGGTGGCTACACTGCAAATGGGGTTATGAGAAGATCCATCATGTTCATCATGAATCCACTGATCCAATGGGTTTTTCTACTCCATATGCACATTGGTCAGAGGTGTTGACATTGGCAAACCCTACATTTGTCTGACTCAAAATTTCTCTAGGACATATGATTACATTATGGCTTTGGGTTTTGTTGCACCAAGTGGAAGCTATTAACCAATGGGGAAAAAAGGGGAGGCACTATATCTATTTCTAATGATATGGAAATATGCTCAGTACCTGCACCTGCTAGTCAATTTGATGATGGTAGTCATCCTCACATGTGGTTTGGCAACAACAATGGAGTAAATTTATGCACTACAAGTCTATGTTCAAGGCAAGTTGCTCACCATCATATACCATTGTCATGGATCTTGCAATCTAACAAATAATAAAGCAGTACACATTTATCTTCATAAACTTCATTGAACATTTTCTAATCTTTCAACATTAGCAATTTGGATCTTGATTTGAATCTGAGTATCTCAACTTAGAGCATAACTACCCACCATGGTTTCTGTACCAACAAAATTTACCCAATGTTTGAAAATCTACATGAAATCTTGTCCATATGTATTACAACAAGTCGTTTGCAGATATTTCCATGCAAATGAATTATAGATGAAGAAGAAGTTGCTTTCTTTTAGTGGTACAACTTCTTTTTTGAGAAGACGAGTAGCCTAATCTCTTAAATTCCATTAAAGTAACCAATTGTTACTGCATTTAGTCAATACAATTGTGATGCATATTTCTTATTACCATTAGCTTCTCCATAGTTAATGTTGTTGAGAATAGCAACAAGAAATTTTAAAAATAACATTCAATATATTCCAATTTTAATTTGTCCTTGAATTAAAATTGAGAATTAAAATTTGAATTTAGTCTCACCAGTTGCTCGGAAAATAATTAATTAATTCATCTTGAGTTAATTAGTTGGAGAAATTCAAGCTAGAAGTCTTTGTGAAGTCATGCAACAGTTATCCCTTTGATTGAGGAGATTATCCCTCAATTAAGGAGATAAGGATGAGTTGTATTTGAGTTGTAATTAGTTAGCTTAGTTAACTGAGTTAAGTCCAGTTAAATTAGTTCCAAACAGTTTGAGGAACTAACTGTGAGTTCAGTCAGTTAATGCATGCAAGCATGCAACTAGTGTACTACAAATAACTGAAGATTCTCTCATAAATAACTCATGCATGTCAGTTCAAACAAAGACCCAGTTGAGATTAAAGATAGGGATAATGTACTATCAATTGGAGGAATTTTCCTATAAAGGAAACTCATCCATGTAGAAGGAATAAGGTTCCTTGAGGATTGCACAATTTTATAGGGTGTGAGATCAGTGTTACACTTGATAACAGTAGGATCACCCAGGAGAAACAGTGCAAGGAAATAGGAGGCTTGGAGGGCTGAGGAGAAGGTTTGTGAGAAGCCTTGTTAGCCTGTGAGCATCCAGGAGGATTGTACTAAGATTTGGCTAGTTGTGAGAGCTAAAGCTTTGTGTAATCTTGATGTATTTCCACCTTGTATGATAATACAGATAGTGGGGTTTTTAGCTAAGGCTTTCCCCTAAGTATTTTTTGTGTTTCATTTGTATTGATTCTTCTTCTCTGTTATATGTGTTCAGCTTGATCTTGCTCAAATCTATTAAGCTTCCGCAAGTTTGATTGTAGAAGTAGATTAAGTATTTTTCTTTAGTACATTGCATTATGGGGTTAATCTACAGTCAGAATTTCTACAAATGCCATTTACGATTAGATGGTACCTAGACATTAATTGTTTTACCAAACCACTGATTGTTAAGGCTACGACATTTTGAAACGCCAATAATTTATTACATCTCAACAAATGCATTATTTAACATGAATGCTTATTGGTTTTACATTCAATGCTTATTGATCATTGAACAAATCTATGATTAGAGGGTAGGTAACATTTAATGATTTCATGAAACATCGATCAATGTGTGGGGTTTAAACATCCATAATGGTTGTGCGAAACAAAAGTAAGCCAAGTTTGAAAGTTCAAACATGTCAAAGTTCCTAAATTTTTGTGCATCACATGGATAAAGATAAAGGGAACATCTATTGAGGACCACAAATCTTCAAAAATCTCGTGAGGAAAAACCTCATGAAAGAACACCTATCAGTGTAATAAAATGGCAAAAATATTCATCTGATTGAAATATAAATTATACAACAAACTAACTAACTAGGTGTTAACGAATTTGACACCCACTTTCCCCACCCAAAACGCAAATGATTTCTCTATTTACTAAGTGAAATATGGTCACAATTTTTATTTATACTTAACCTAATTAAGTAATTCATCTATCAAAAGCCTACAAGTAATCTTATAGTATCTAGGACCAATATAATTCAACTTAAATATAAAATGTGATAATATCACATCTTTCTCATTCATTGGAAATGTTAATTTGTGAAATCAGGGGTAACATGAATTTATATTTGTATATATCGTGGTAAGTTCGTTCATTTATCAAAGGTTTTTTATATTGATTGTTGTGTTCTTTTTCTATGTGAATCTTATAATTTTATTAATCTTTTTATTTATGCTTTTTCTTGGCAAAGAGCTCATCTTTCTTGGGCGTAAGGAAACATATTGACGACCCATGACCCAGAAGCATCTGGTAGGAGTGAAAGTTTGCCCCCTTACGGTCCAACAATGGGTAATTCTGTGTGGCGTGGTCTTCCTTGAATAACAGTTATGAGTTATCCTGCATTTGAGGATAACAACCAATGATGGTTGTCCTCGCTGTTGGTTTGACCATTAAGTTATGATACATTTTCCTATCATGTGAAAACAATGTAACCAAGTGTATTTTTTATTACACATTAGTTGATTATGTTAAGTATAAAAATTTTCATAATCATTAGGAAAAGTAAGAAAACTTTTGGTAAAAATCACATCATCAGAGTTTTGTTGACGCGTTTCAAACCATCCAGTGTGGTTCATGTGATTTTTACTAAAAGTTTTCTTACTTTTCATGATATGGATCACAGCAGCCAAAATTGAATTAATCATTAGGAAAATTCATTAATTAAAAAGTTTGTAGCTAAAGTTTTTAGTGAAGTAGTACATAGAGGATTTCTCACCAGTAAAAGGACGTCCGAGAAGTACATAAAGATTTATTATTGCTATAAAAAGGTAATTGCTGACAAAAGGATAAAAAAATGTCATAAAAGAGTTATGAACCTATATCCTTATATGGTCTAGAAAATCAACAGAAGAAATATTGTAAGAAAATATATAGAGCTAAGGGTTTTTTGGAGTAATCATTGTTGCTAGAGGGCTTTCCCTAGGCACCTCCATGAATTTTTTGAAGGCTTTAGACTAGTGTTGTGCTTTGATGCTGGAGGAGCTAGTTGAAGTTGAAACCACATGGGGCCAAGTGGTTGAAAGATCAAATAGGTTGCACACTTGGTGATATGTGATGCTTTAGATACCCAAGACGTAGCTATGTGGGAAGCTTCCATCACATCTAATAGTTGCTTGTGCTCCAAAAATATTTACAAGATGATGTTATGTTTGAATTGATTGCTAACTTTCTCTTTACATGATTCATATATGTGCAAGCAAAAGGAAGTGGAGATAACTACTAAGGCAACTTCAATTCTCAATTATGTAAGATAAATTTCCAGAATTTCCTAAGGATCCATACAGGTCAGGATTAGTACATACAATGTTGACCAATAAGACAATGGAGAGGTGGAGCTAGACTGAAAATACAATAGCTTCAAATCCGCAATTACTAGTGAAGTGGGAGAGTGCAAATTATTCATGTCACGACTAAAACTAGGAGAAGATAGGGCCGAATGTATCAAAATTCTTAAATGCTAAGGAAATCCAATATGAATAGAGACATAGAGAGAGGCCCTCTTTATTGGACAAACAAATTGTTGAATCAAAGAAATGAAAATCCAATCGAGATTGAGATATCCCATTGACAAGAACAAATTATGAAATATCCCAATGCTCCCTTGCATACAAACTGAGAGGCATTCATTAACTTTTGTGGGAAGAAGATGGGCTATGCCAGGATTGGCTACAGGTCAAATCCTTTTTGTCCTTGTGATAAGTGCAAAGATCATGTTACTTGGCTCCATCGTTTATAATGATGTGAACTTAGATAGTTAAGGATGCTTATCGTCGTGGCTCATATATATGACCTTGTGAGGGATGAGAAAAGATCCCTCTTTTTTCATAAAAGTATCAGGAGAAAAAGTATTAGCAACTATATGATCAAGGGATGGCATGGACATATTAATTAGAGTTGATACGGAGAACCCCCATTTGACTCTTAGAGGCTTTGTTAGCCTTTTCATCTATTATTTTATTGAGCTAGCAAAGAATGTGGAAGCACTCTATTACTTCAAACTTCCAACAAAGACAATGAATCCTAGAGATGACAATTGAGAGACGAATGTCTAAGAGAGAGGACCCTGAGATCATATATTTGATAAACAATATGGAATCTCTCAACACTTTAATTTTTTGAATCTTTAAGCTTGAGATATTATGAACCTTGAAAAAGGTCATAGGCTTTGGCCCTATTGTTGGACAAAATACTACTCCATTTATATGTTAATTCAATATTTCCCTTGTGACCAAGAACTACCCCTCCTGCATCTACCTCCTCGATTAATCATAAATTTGCTACAAATCATTTACCTTATTTATTCAATATTACTTAGTGCTTTAAATAATTAGTACCGAGAGTTGGAGCACATATTCTTAGTAAAATACTCTTTTCATATGTTATCTCTTGCTATGCAAAGTGAGGTAGGCGTTCTTTAAATATACAAGTTTAATAATTCAAATGTCATAACATTTATCATTCTTATTGTACTTTTTAGAACTAAATGTTTTAGACTTATTGTTTACTTATTTTAACTCCAATTAAGAATACTTGTCATTATGTTTTTTAGTTCATAATTAAAATTACATTTAACATTATCCATTACACCATATTTAAATATAAATTAAGAGAAATAATATTTATATAAGTTCCTTACCCAAGTGATTTCAATTTTTCCTTATAAAAGTTTGCTTATTTTCCATTCACTAAATATCAAAGCATACGTTAAGATAAAGAACAATATTATAAAGATTTTCCTATGGGCAATTATTTCATCGTATATGAAAATGTGAACATCCAAATGTTTGTTGTGCTTGTTAAATATTCCTTTTGTTTTTACATGTGTACATAAATTCCAGAGTTGTACTCTTTTGTTTTTACTCCAAGACATTAAGAGATAAAACTAATTAAGTGACCTGATAATACATATGAGAGATCCCAACACACATGTATTATCATACTATATTTTTTTCTAATATGCAATTATTGCATCCCATTTAAGGATTTTTAAAAGTTGTGTCCCCAATATTTGTTGGGAGGTTATCGAGCACCTTTTCATTTTTAATTTTAAACATAAAATCATTTAAGGTAAAAATGTTTAAATAGATCGATAGTTAAAATATTATAAATAATAATTAAAGAAGGGAAGTGTTGATTTTTTTTGGTACTTCTAGATCTAATGTTGATCTAATACATTAGATCTAATATTTAATTTTATATAGTGGTCTTGAAGTGCAAAAATTTTATAAAGCAAGAGGGATTAATCTTTTGGTCGAAATTTTTTTCAAAATATATTTACATTTTAAAGACGTGACATTATCCCAAAATCAAAGCAAGATATATCTATATTAGTCTAGATTTATCTAACTTTGAATTTATCAAGTTATAAGGAATCAATTCTCTTTTCATTATGAAAGAGGTTTCCACGTTAAGAGATTTGATCTTTTTTGGCACTTAGTAGATCAAGAGTTAAGATGGCTCTAGATTGATTTAATTATAATTATAATTATAATTTTTTAAATTTAATTTAATGTTTATATTTCTTTTATGTAATTTTAATGAGTCAAAATATTTTAATTAATAATTATGATGATGATGATTCATGTCCACTAAAACTAATGTGGTCTATATGACCTGAGGAAAGTAAGAGATTAATTGGACACTTAAATATTTTATTTCTATGATCAAAAAGGAGGGAAAGAAGCGCTCCAATACCATTATAGTTTTGTTGACTTAACAAGTCAAGAAGGTTGGTAGTTTGGAAAATGTTTGGAAATGAGAACGGATGTGAGTAAGAATCGAAAAATCTAAGGGAAAGTGTTTTTTCATCTTCAACCCTCTTAGTATCACAAAGTTGACAAATTATTTCGTCCCAAGGTGTTTCAGGAATAGACCAACATCACTTGGTTTCACTTCGAAGCTCACAAGAATTAGTTCTTATCTTTGCAATGTTCATTTTCTTATTAGTACTAGTCAACACAGAAAAATAATTTTGGTTAGCAAGGGTGGGGTTGATCACCTCCTTATAATACCTTAGCTTCATTTTTCCCTCTAACTCCTTATCATCCCACAACTTATACTTAAATTTGAAGGCAATAGTATTATGCTAGATCTTAGATTTTTGTGATCCATATTGATAATGAGATTGTCTTTCAGATTAATCACATCATGAAGATTTGGTAGACGTTTCGAACCATCTAATGTGGTTCATCCTCAAGACAAAGGCGAAAAAATCAATCTTTCCAAATGTTTAAATAACATAGATTGTAGAAATTCCTACTGTAGATCAACAGATTATGCAATATACTAAAGCAAAATACAAGATCTACTTCTACAACAAACTTGCGGAAGCTTAATCTATTATCAGCAAGATCAAACAGAACACATATAACAGAGAAGAAGATTCAATCACACATGAACACAGAAGAATACTCTGGGGAAAGCCTCAACTAAAAACCTTGATCTCTGTATTATCATACAAGTGGAAATATGTTCATATTACACAAAGCATCAGCTCACAAGCTATCATGCTCTCAGTACAATCCCTCACTGTTGCTCATAGACAAAATAGACAACACCTGTGCCTTCCTTCAATCCTCCAAGCCTCTTGTTTCCTTGCGCAGTTTCTCTTGGGTCCTCCAGCTACAACCTATGTGATTCTCACCTCAAGCACAACACTGACCTCTGAAATCACTGCACAATCCTGAAGGAGATAATTCCTTCTGCATGGATGAGTTTCCTATATAGGAAAATTCTTCCAACTAACTTTACATTGTCCCTTCCTTTAATCTCAACTGGGTCTCTGTCTGAACTGACATGCATGAGTTATTTATGAGAGAATATTCAGTTATCTGGAGAACACTAGTTGCAAGCATGCATGCATTAACTGACTAAACTCACAATTAGTTCCTCAAACTGTTTGGAACTAATTTAACTGGACTTAACTCAGTTAACTGAGCTAACCAATTACAACTTATCCTTATCTCCTTAATTAAGGGATAACTTCCTCAATCAAAGGGATAATTGTTGCATGTCTTCACAAAGACTTCTTGTTTGAATTTCTCCAACTAATTAACTCAAGATGAATTAATTAATTATTTTTCAAATAGCTAGTGAGACTAAATTCAAATTTTAATTCTCAATTTTAATTCAGGGACTAATTAAAAGTAGAATCTATCCCGAAATGCTATTTGTAGCAATACTATTTTTAGCATTTCTATTTTTTGCTATTTCCAACAGAGTTGGAGTATATCCTGAAGTGTTACTTATATCAATGCTATTTTTAGCATTTCTATTTTTGGCATTTCTTGTTGCTATTTTCAACACTTCCTCTCAACAAGAAAGGCATTCAACTCGAACCCGATCCTGAACCTTTGGAATGTTCTGCATGCAACACTTCTCTGAAGTGTTGTTGCTCCAGCAACTCCAAAAACAAAAAATATCCAACCTGAATCAGAATGATGCCTCTGTCATCAAAGTCTCTGACTGTTATTGCCTCTATCGACTGAAAACTCTGCACCTATATGCCCTTCAGTATCTGACTACTCTAGCCTCTGTCACTTTGATCTCTGACTGCATCAATCACACTAATTCCTCCTGCTGCATCTATGTTGCTACTGGTCCTATCTCCCAGCACTGCATCTGCACTGCACCTCCTCTCATCATGTTGCATCGTGCTGCCCACTGCTGCACTGCAACTTAGTTACTGAGAAGTAAGAAACTGATCTCCCAAATGACCTCCATGTTGGGCTAAAAACACCCTCTGATGCTGAAGCTTCCTCTGCCGCTGACAAGTGCTACCTCTCTGACCTCTGCGCTGCTACAACAACTCCCTGCATCTCGCACAGTTGCACACCTCTCTATGTGATCCTGCACTAGTGCAACACTCGTGTGCCTCTCGCATTACTGCAACCTGCTAGCTCTACTTTGTCTTGGGACTCCTGCACTATAGCTCTCTCTGCCGCTCCATTCGCATCCGTCTCTAACCACTCAGTCAGTCCTGCTACTCCTCGTCGGGGCTCCCGTAGCAAGGTCTAATCAAAGAGGCTGGGTACCTCAAGGATCCTACCCTTATTTCAGCCTTCTTGGAACAATCACTTCACATCGCCCCACCTCACACCTGGAGGTATGGATGCATGTGATCCCTCTGCCCACTTGGCTCAAAATTTCCCCCTACTAGAGGTCTCTGCATAAGTGGATGCCTCCACTCAGTCTCCTCTTAGCTTCTCCAATTATGGTGGCTCCACAACCTCCTGAAGTTGCTTCACCAATTATGGCTCCTCCACAATTGTCTGAGACTTCTTCTGGCGCTGCATGTTGAGAGGTAATTTACTCTCCCTCTCAACCACCAAGTATCTAACATTTTCCTTGCTCCTCAAGGCTTTGCATGCATCTTGTACCTCAAGTGCATACAGGTTCTTCGCTAGCACACCAATCTATTTCATCTTTCCCACCGTCACGAAATTTTCTAGAAAAAGAGTTGATTTTAAATCAACGATATCTCCCTCATCCGAACTCCGATTCAGCCAATTTTTTTTTTAATTGAAGCCTTTTTACGCAACGAATCCAGATATGCTATTTGTTTCTGAAAATTTTGTACAAAAATTTTAGGATCTACTCTCAAAACTTGCGGACAAATTTTTTTTTACTTCGAATTCTCTTCGTTGTATATTGTTCTTTGCTTTGATCACCTTTGTTCTGATACAATGTAGAACTTTTTCTACAAAACCTCGCTCTGATACCATGTAGAAATTCTGCTCTCTACACATCTTGTAGAGAAACTGTAGATTAAACTGATAATGCAATATACTAAAGCAAAATACAAGATCTACTTCTACAACAAACTTGCAGAAGCTTAATTGATTATGAGCAAGACCAAACAAAACACATATAACAGAGAAGAAGATTCAATCACACATGAACACAGAAGAATACTCTGGGGAAAGCCTCAGCTAAAAACCCCGATCTTTGTATTATCATACAAGTGGAAATATGTTCAGATTACACAAAGCATCAGCTCACGAGCTATCCTGCTCTCAGTACAATCCATCACTGCTGCTCATAGACAAAATAGACAACACCTATGCCTTCCTTCAATCTTCCAAGCCTCCTATTTCCTTGCACAATTTCTCCTGGGTCCTCCAGCTGCAACCTGTGTGATTCTCACCTCACACACAACATTGACCTCTGAAATAACTGCATAATCCTGAAGGAGATAATTCCTTCTGCATGGATCAGTTTCCTATATAGGAAAATTCCTCCAACTAATAGTACATTGTCCCTTCCTTTAATCTCAACTGGGTCTCTGTCTGAACTGACATGCATGAGTTATTTATGAGAGAATATTCAGTTATCTGGAGAACACTAGTTGCATGCATGCATGCATTAACTGACTAAACTCACAATTAGTTCCTCAAACTGTTTGGAACTAAGTTAACTAGACTTAACTCAGTTAACTGAGCTAACTAATTACAACTCATCCTTATCTCCTTAATTAAGGGATAACTTCCTCAATCAAAGGGATAATTGTTGCATGTCTTCACAAAGGCTTCATGTTTGAATTTCTCCAACTAATTAACTCAAGATGAAAAAATTGATTATTTTTCAAACAACTAGTGAGACTAAATTCGAATTTTAATTCATGGACTAATTAAAATTAGAATCTATCCCGAAATGCTATTTATAGCAATGTTATTTTTAGCATTTCTATTTTTTACTATTTCCAACAGAGTTGGTGTATATCCTGAAATGCTATTTTTAGCATTTCTTGTTGCTATTTTCAAGAAAGATGCATCTGGGTCCAGAGTTAACTGTTATGGATTAGTTGTTAGGAATTACTTGCTAGGAATTAGCGGAAAAGATGATTTTATTATTTATTTATTTATTATTTATTATTTTTATTCTTTATAGATATTAAATTAATATCACATCAAATTAAAATAGTTAAAATATAATAAATTAATATTTAATTGAAGGATAAGAATTGTTCGTTAGGAAATAGCAGTTAGGAATTAGTTTTTTAGAAGAATATTAAATTAATTATTTTTTTATATCATTTTCACTTTTTTCAATTAAATTGAATTAAATTAATATTTAATACTATAAAGTTTTTTAAAAATAATTATAATAATGCTATTAAATATTGAACTATCGGAGAATAATAAAGAAAGCTAAAAAAATTAAATAAATGAATATATTAAATAAATAAATAAAAATTAAATTAAATTAAGATATAATGAAATAATATAGGAAAAGAAATATAAAAGGCAATCAAGAGGAGAGGGCAGGAATCCAGCTCTTGCTTAATTTCCAACCATCATCCTTGTTGATATCGATTTCATGCTTCTCGATCTCAATAACTTCTCTTAGCTTCCTATGATGGAAGTGATCAACCCTTGCGATGACACAGAAATCCTCAATGCATATTGTTAGAAAACCAGCTCACAAAAAGATAGAAAAGATAGATCAATGCCTTAGAATTCAGCGTCTTCGAGGGGGCAACCTCCTTTACATTACACAAATGAACAATTCTTGGATGATACAAATGACTAAACCTCCCTTCTATATATCAAGCCGACATAACAGTAATAGCATAAGGGCACAAAAATAACAATAGAGGCTTTCTATGGGGCATACTAATAACAATATGGGGGCAATAGGGGCACAATAATAACAATAAGGGATACAATGACAATAGTAATGGGGGAATCACTAGTATTATAGGGGCCTAACATGCCCCTCTCCTTCCGAAAAGCGTTGTCCTCAACGCTTGAGTAGTTCTGTATGCTTCTGTATAAAATTCTCATCCCCTCGTGTGGAATCTTCAGCGGATAAGTTCTTCCATTTGATGAGATAGTCTGAAATTGATCGATTTCGTAGCTGTCGAGTTCTTGTTTCTGTGACTGCTTCTGGTTCCAATATGATTTTTCCTTCCTCGTCAAGTTCTGGCAATATTGTTTGAACTGGGAGCTTGTCACCTATAACCTTCTTTAGACATGAAACATGGAAAACTGGGTGCACTCGAGAAGTTGCAGGAAGCTCCAATTTGTATGCCATAGTACCAATCTTTTGCAACACCTTGTACGGACCATAATACTTTGGTGATAATTTATTATCCTTCTTAGCTTGCTTGAGGGACATTTGTTTATATGGTTGTAGCCGTAGGAATACCCAGTCACCTACATCAAAACTTCTTTCACTGCGATGTTGATCTGCCTGTTGTTTCATTCTATTTTGCGCCAACGTGAGGTTATCCTTTAAGAGTTGTAGAACTTTTTGTTGATGCTCGATGTGATGTTCCACTGCTTGAACCTTAGAATTTTCTCTTAGATATGATGTGATGGATGGTGGATGATATCCATAAAGTGCCATAAATGGGGTCATTTTTGCTGCAGTATGGAAGGAAGTGTTATACCACCATTCAGCCAGAGGCAACCATTTGACCCATTGTGTCTGTTTATCAGATACAAAGCAACGAAGATATCCTTCCAAACATTTGTTTACTATCTCAGTTTTCCCATCATATTGAGGAGGATAAGATGAGTTATGAGCTAACTGAGTACCAAGACAAGAAAATAATTATGTCCAAAAATTTCCAGTGAAAATGAGATCTTTGTCGCTTACAATAATCTTTGGGTTTCCATGTAGCTTTTGAATTGTTTCCATAAATGCAATAGAAATTTTACTCGCTTTAAATGGATGTGATAATGCACAAAAGTGTGCATACTTGGTAATTCTATCAAATACCACCATAATGACACTTTTTCCTTCAGACTTGGGTAAACCTGTGATAAAATCCATTGAAACCTCCTCCCAACGTTGGCTTGGAATGGGTAAAGGTTGTAATAGACCTGGGGTCTTAATTGTTTCAACTTTATTTTGTTCGCAAACAAAACATTTCGCCACAAACTTTTGAATATCTGATTTAAGGCCATCCAAAAAATTTCCTTCTTAACCCTGTAGTAAGTTTTTAAAAATCCTAAGTGCCCTCCTAAGGGAGAAGTGTGCAATCCCATAAGAATCTTTTGTTTTAGCTGGGAATTCTTACAGAGGTATAAGCGATCTTTGTACCATAACGAATCATTTTGCTAGCTAAATGTATCAAATATACTGGAATCTTGTTGTAACTTTCGAATAAGTGCCCACACTTCTTCATCATTCTTCCATTCCTCCCTTACTTTGTTTATCCAATCTGGTTGGATAATAGAAATGGCGCACAACAATGCTTCCACATCCTCATCCTTTCTCGAGAGTGCATCTGCCACCACATTTTGCTTCCCTTTATTGTAGATGATTTCAAAGTCATAACCCAACATCTTTGTGACCCACTTTTGTTGCTCTTTAGAGGATAATCTTTGTTCTAAAAAGTATTTAAGGCTATCATGATCCGTTTTTACTTTGAAGTGTCTTCCCATTAGGTAGGGTCGCCATTTCTTAAGTGCATGGAGTATTGCCAACATTTCCTTCTCATAAATAGCTTTGTGTAAAAACTTTCCCTTGATTGGACGACTTTCAAAAGCAATGGGTCTTTCATCTTGCATTAAAACAACACCAATTCCATTTCCTAAAGCATCACGTTCCACAATAAAGGTTTTTGTGAAGTTCAATGTAGCTAAGACCGATGCTTGGCATATTGCCTCTTTAAGATGTTCGAAGGCCTTTGTTGCTTCTGGAGTCCATGAAAATGCATCTTTCTTTAATAATGTTGTTAGAGGTGCTGTTGTTCTCCCATAATTCTTAACAAGCTTGCAATAATACCCTGTCAACTCGAGAAATCCTCGCAAATGCTTTATGGATGTGGGGATTTTCCATTCCTTAATGGCTTTAATTTTGCTACGGTCTACCTTAACACCTTCATGAGATACAATATGACCCAAATATTCCACCTCTTGTACTCCAAAGAAACATTTGGAGCTTTTTGCATATAATTGTTTCCCCTTCAATAGTTTGAGCACCCTCTCAACATGTTCAACGTGATACTTCCAAGACTTGTTGTATATTAGTATATCATCAAAAAATACTAACACAAATTTTCTAAGGAAGGGTTTGGAAATGGAATTCATCAAACCTTGAAATGTAGAAGGTACATTGGTAAGTCCAAAAGGCATGAACAAAAATTCATAATGACCCTCATGAGTTCTAAATGCTATTTTCGAAATGTCTTCAGTCTTCATTCTGATTTAATGATATCCTGAACGAAGATCCAAATGGTGATGTAAGTTGATCCATGAAATTCATCCAATAATTCATCAATGACAGGAATGGGAAATTTATCATTAATAGTGAGCTTGTTGAGCTCCCTATAATCCGGACACATGCATCATGATCCATCCTTTTTGTACGCCAATACTACTGGAGCAGAGAAAGAATTTTGACTAGGTTGAATTATACCAGCCTCTAGCATTTCTACAACCATACGTTCAAATTCACTCTTTTGGGCATAGGGATATTTGTACAACCTGATGTTTGGAGGAACACTTCCTAGAATCAAATGAATAGCATGATCATGATCACAAATAGGTGGAAGACCTTTGGGAGTCTCAAATACCTGGGAATGATTGTCCAAGACTTTTTTGATATCTGGAGAAATAGATGATTTCGATGTGGGAACCTCTAGCGAACATAATTGTGCAATTACACCCCTTTGTTCCTTCTTTAGAATCTTTGTAATACAGTTAGAGTTGATTATATTTCCCGGTTTCCCCGCAATACCCCTTAATTCAACTTCCTTTCCTTCCGCACAAAATTTCATGAAAAGTTCTTGAAAATTAAAAGCTATTGTACCCAAGGATTGTAGCCATTGGACTTCTAATACAACATTAGCACCACCCATTGGAATGGAAAGCATTGGGCTATTCAATACATATTCTCCCATGGATAGCTTGATATTATTGCACTTTCCAGAGTAATTTATGGTTCCTCCACTTGCAACCATCACTTGACACTCTGGTGTTGGATATAGGAAGCAATTCAATTCCTTTCTTATCTTACAATGAATAAAATTATGGCTACTTCCCGAATCAATCAACACTACTACCTTTTTCTTCTTGATATGTCCTTCTATCTTGATAGTTTGAGGAGTGGTAATTCCAGCCAATGCATTACAAGATATGGTCGGATTCATTTCTTCTTTATATAGGGTTTGTTCTTGGAGTATATCCTCTTCTTTTGACATTTCTTATTCCTTTTCTTCCTCCTCTTCACAATCTATGTAGAATAATTTCTTCTCATCACACTTATGACCTTTATGTATTTGCTATCACAACTGTAACAAAGCCCTTTTGCTCTTTTTTCCTCCAATTGTTGTGGTGTCAATGTTGTAGGTTGTGGAAGGCTAGGGGCAATAACACTTCCATCTTTATAGTTTTGAGTGATAGGCTTCCTCGTTGCCATAATTTTGCTTTCCATTTTTCTTGCTAACCTGAATGCCTTCTCCAATGAATCAGGTTCCCAAAGGCGAACCTCATGTTGGATATTACCTTTAAAGTCCCGATGAACACATCAATCCTATGCTCGTCTGGAATATCTTTTACCCTTATGTTCAATTTTTGGAAGTCCTCAATGTGCTCCATCATTGAACCCTTTTGTTTGAGATTTATCAATTGGCTAAAAAAGGTGTTGCTTTTTGTATCCTCATAATGTGCTATCATTTCTTCCATAAAAATTGCCCAAGTGACAATTTGTTTACAAGATCAAAGCCATCGATACCATACAAACTGATTTGGTTCCAAATATAAAGTTGCAATACGTACCTTTTGTGTGTTTTTCACATTATGGAGATCGAAAAATTGCTCCATCTGTAGTATCCATGTTCCGGGATCCTTGCCATCAAACTTCCTCATATCGATTTTTGGAACATGGTGGGTCTTCAATCCAACATTAGAGTCTATGAAATCATGATTAACATTTCGTTTGTTCTCATAATGAGTTTCCTTTCCTACCCTTTCACCATTAGTGACCATTTCTTGTAGCAACTTATTCAAATTTATCTTCAATTATTCCATCTTATCGTCCATGCCATTCATCTTAGCTTCTATACCTTTCTTTAAACCATCCATCTTAGCTTCCACGCCATCCATATTAACTTGCATTCCATTCATATTAGATTCCACGCCATTCATCTTGGCTTCATTTACCTTTAGTAAGAGTGAAATTTGTTGTACTTGGTCTTGTAATTTTGATATGTCATGTTGCATTTCTTCCTCTTCTTCACGAGTCATGCTAGAGCTTTCAGGTTGCTTACTAGGTGTTTCCATTTTCTTTCTTCGAGACATTAATTAATGCTAATAATTCTTCACTATTCCCTTTGAATTCCTTCAAACGAATTTTTCAAACCAGTCATATGCAAAATTCAAAAAACCTACACA
This sequence comes from Pinus tabuliformis, assembly GCA_031772625.1. Taxonomy (NCBI): domain Eukaryota; kingdom Viridiplantae; phylum Streptophyta; class Pinopsida; order Pinales; family Pinaceae; genus Pinus; species Pinus tabuliformis. The sequence goes on from CM062813.1 coordinate 425,260,691, forward strand.
CCTTTTTTTCACTTTGTAAGAGCTCAATATTGAATCTGTTGTATCTCTGTAACTGCGGATCTTGAATATCTTAAATCTCATCTTGCGGTATCCCTTTGATTCCTCTTTCTAACCCCTCAAGTCTGATCAAGATTGGATCCTCCAAGGAAGAGTTATGCCAAATCTCCCACGGTGGCCTGATTATAGAGTAGTTCAGTAGAGCGAACTTGTATGATGTGCCATGTGTCACTGTTTCAACCTTAGTACTTGAAACTGATACACATAAAACTATAGGCCATCCTATTTTTGAAACATTTTACGAAATGTCAATCTGATGCTCAAAACAAAAGTCATGATGATTTTCCCTAGGTCACCTGTTTGGAATGTAATTCGGGAGTCTGCAAAAACGCCAAATTCCTCGGATCATATCTCCGCAATTGTAGCGATAAAAGCTCTGAAATTCAGACCCAAAGTTCAGAACGATTTCATCCCAAATGGGTTTTTTTTTAGCTTCTGAAACGTCGCAAAAAAAAATAAAATAATAATAATAATAAAAAAATAAATAAATAAAAATTATAGCGAAAATTCCACGATGACCTGTTTGGAGCAGCAAAACCCTAGAATCCAAAGCTCTGATACCAAATGTTAGAAAACCAGCTCACAAAAAGATAGAAAAGAGAGATCAACACCTTAGAATTCAGCCTCTTTGAGGGGGAACCTCCTTTACATTACGTAAATGAACAATTCTTGGATGATACAAATGACTATACCTCCCTTCTATATATAGGTGTCTAAGGGGTCACAATGTAATCAAGTCGACATAACAGTAATAACATAAGGGCACAAAAATAACAATATTGGGTTTCTATGGGGCATACTAATAACAATATGGGGGAAATAGGGGGTACAATAATAACAATAAGGGATACAATGACAACAGTAATGGGGAAATCACTAGTATTATAGGGGCCTAACACATACCCAGTGCTTAGGTTTCACCGCATGTTTGGCTAAAGCATAGGAATGAAAACGATTGTGCCTAATGTCTATTGAATTTCCATCAACTCTTTGGTTAATGGCGGGCAAGTTTCACCAATGGAAGGAATCCCACAAGAACAAGGAATATAATAGACCACTTTCATGTCTTTAGGGTTGACTGGGTCTTTAACAGATCTAAGAGAGTTTCTAATGGTATTAAGGGGCTTGAAGATAGCACAAACTCTATTCTTCTTTATTCTTTTATCCCCCAATGGTTGACCCAAGACAGGGCATCCTTATGCCATCCTCACTTGAGATAGGGGTGGGGGTTTTGGCTAGAGTTGGAAGAAATTTTGGGAAACTTCTTGGCTTCCATGTTGTAAAGCTTCTTCTTATACATCAAATACCTAACACATAGCCATTATTTCATGAGGGGAAGTCTAGCTTCGAACAAGAGGATAAGATAAGGAGTATTTCCTTTAATCTTAAGATTGTAGGTTATAAATTGCTTTTGAATCATCTCGATCTTCCTCCAAGACTCACTAGATATACTACAACCCCAAACCTAACATCCATATAAAATACCGAGGGTGATGAGAGTCTCAAGGAGAAACCTTTTTTTACTCCAAATCAGAGATCAACTGACTTACAACTATTTTTAAGCTCTTAAAAATATTTCCAGCGTCGAACAATCCTTTTCTCAATACTATAATTTCATTTGAGTTGATGATGAATGTCAATACATAAATATTTGTATGAAGAAACCCACTCCAAGTAATTGTTATCATAGATTAAATCACCATGGTTGATCTTTTTGGATTTAATTATCATGACTTTAGTCTTGTCGGTATTAATCGTCATACCCATCTTGGAGCAGTAATCATGGAGGATCTTAAGCTGCTTGTCAAGATCATCGTAGCTTTTAGCTAGAAGAACAATATCATCAGCATAAAGGAGAAGAGTAATGACCATAACAGTGAGCTCGGGGTCATTACATCATGTAGTTTCAAAACGCTCTTCTATATTGTCGATGTAAATGCCAAAAAGGGTAGGGCATAGAGGACACCATTACTTAACCTCGATATTGCATTTAATTTCTTTAGACCACCCCTCATTGTTCTGAAGCTTGGCAACAACATTCTCTTAAAGTCAAATCACAACAATCCTCAGTTCGGGAGGAACCATTATCTCTTCAAGCCTTTTCAATATCTTATCTTGAGGAACAATATTGAAAGCTTTTCTAAAGTCAACAAAACAACAGAAGAGATCAGTTTTACGATTGTGACACTCCTCGGTAATGATCCTAAGAGTTACAAGCTGATCGATAGTTGATTGATGTCTCCGAAGACCAACTTTCCCTTTAGCTCTTTTACCAGGGCTTTCAAGTTAGAGGCTAATCTTCTTTTCCAAAATCAGCCCATACAACTTGGCTAAAATGTGGCCAATCATAACGGTTCTATAGTTAGAGGGAAGGTTTTTGTCCCCACTTTTAAAGATAGGCACAGTAAGGCATTGCATCCAAAGCTTAGTGAAGTCGTGTTTTACTACCAAATTGAGAAGTTTGGGGATAAGACTTACTATTTTGAATATTTCAGCTTGGTATCCTTCATTATCCCTAGTTTCCCATTAGCGAGTTTCTTAATCCTGAACTCCACATCTTCCAAAGAAAATATATCCTCCTTTGTAGGAGTGTTTAAGATGATTCCCATGGTGTCTGGGGAGTCCTAAAGCTTCTTGAGATAGATATTGTAACAACCTTGAGTTGATTTTCCATACATTATAAAGGAAAAATAAGACCAAGGTCATGGAACACGTATTCCAAGCTGAAAAGAGAGAAAAACATTAAAGTGGGTATCACTTGTGGTTAAATAATAGAGATGGAAATTGGCATTGGCAAATGGAAAATGAAAATAAATGGTAATTAATACAATAAATAAAGGAAAATAAGAGAAAAGGAAGATGAAGAGACAAGAATATGCATTCAAGGGAAATTAGAGAGAGAATAAAGGAAAATGAAAGAAAAGAGGAAAGGAAAAGGAAGAGACACTAGACATCAATGATAAAAGGTTTCTGAGAAACAATTGACAACTTTTGGTTAGTTTTTAGCTTTGGAAAACTTTAGTTTTGGAAGGAATCGAGCTCCAAGAGGAGAGGGGAAGAGAACTTCGAGACATGTAAGCAAGCAAGCAAATGAAAGCAATGGAGCACAAGGAGAATATAAGAACAACAACTACAACATGAATATTTTATAGATAACAAGTTGCATGTGTGATATCCTTGTTGGGTTTTGAATGCATGGTGCATGCATTTGGTTTACATGATTATTTTGTTGTCATTGGCATGGGATTTGTGTGGATTGACAGTGGTTAAAACCTTTCCTTTTTATTTCCTAGATATCCATGGTGCATTGGGATACATTCTTAGTTGAGCTTTGGATTACTAAAAGATTTTGGATCCGCGTGAGGTGGTCTCAGAAAAATCCCAAGGGTTGGGGGTGGAGATGGTTTTCTTCGAGAAGCACTTGATAGGTGGGTGGAGACAGGAAAATTTCTCTGGGTATGGTGAAGAAATTCTAAGTCATCCAATATTTTGTTGGTTTGGTGATTTCTAGACCGATTTAAGTGAAATCACTATGGTTGAGGGTTGAGGTGGTTTAGCCTCTAGATGCCCTAGTTGATTTTGTTTTGGTTTATCCCATGAGATCCCACATTCATGCTTGGAATATGGCATGGGGGTGATTGGATGAAAGAGATATTTTGTTTAGCGCAATCTATAGTCGGGTGGTATGTGGAAGTCCTTGACTTGGTTGACGTTATGCATATGTTATTATATGTTATTTGTTATTGATATCAATGAGCACATGTATTGCTTATTATGTTGGTTTTATGATTGGTTTTTTATGGCTTCATTCTAGTTAAATGTTGGTTATAGGCATGGTTAGATGATTTCCTCTTGTTATGGATCTTGTTCATGATTCGATAAGTTAGTGAATGGTTATATGAATGTATGAGCTAAAATGTGTTGTTGCAACTAGCTTGAGAGGGTAGTGAACCTTCCTGATGATTCTCTGGTAAAACTAATGAGACAATGATCATATATGCATTCATAACATGAAGCTACTATGCTTACCATATTATTTTCTAAATTTTTATCATGTGTTTGGCATGTACCAGCAAGTTCTGAGCCTAAGTGTGGGTTATGCATACTTCTGATTAACTTAGAATTGATTTTAGGCAATGGCATGCACACTAGCCCTGAAATTCAGGAACTAAATTTGTGATCATATTCATAGAACTAAGTATTTTCAGTTGTAGTCGCATGAAGGATGGCTTGTGTGTGCAACTGACACCATCTGGCCACATGGATCACTTCGCATGTTTGAAACTAGGTTGTAAAGCTTGGGAAAAAGATAGTTTAAGTTCAGGGAAAGATCATCAATGGATGTTGTCTAACATCTAGGTGATAAATTGTACCTGGGAGGTTGTAGTAAGTTTATGAATGGTAGACCCCACTTCGATAATTGAAACTTAGTTGTTGGATCATGCATAGTAACTCTCGGCTCATGTTTACCCTGGAGAGCTTGTAAGAGCAGGTAAATGTGGGATGGAGTGTTACAGGGTGCTATCATAGCAATTATGTTCCCTATAAACCTTTCTCTGGTACTGATATATAGAGTGTTATCAAAGCGAGGTTTATAGTATTGGACCTCATATTAAATGCAGATGGTTATGGCTATCATGCATGCAATTATTGTTTCAGTTTTCTATTGTCATCTTGATTTATGCATGATGTTGATATGTTGTTTCTATTATTATATATTGTTCTAATATGCACTGACTTGTGCAAATGTAATAGCCTCCCCTGAGATACATTGCGATTTTGATTATGTATTATATTTGGTTTATCTAACATGGTATGATTGCAAGAAATAGAAGGCCAAAAGATGAAGAGCATAATGGTGGATTACAATTCACATGACTCCCTGTACAGGCTCAAAGTGAAATCAATGGAATGGGAGAAGTTAGTTGAGCAGCAAGGAGAGAAATATTCTCCTATTCTCTTGACCTAGCAAATACATTGAGGAGTCGAAGGGCAGAGATTAGAAATTGTAAAGCAAATAATAATAGGTTGATTGAGGCACATGAAAAACTTGCAAAGGCTCAAGAAAAGCAAGTTGAATTCAATGCAGTGATTCTTAAAAGCCTTTTCGAATACAAAAGCAAGGATAATTGAGGATCATTCATGGAGATAGGCAAGAGGAGAAGATTGATGGGGCAAATGGAGGCAGGTCTTAAAGAAGGTATAGGATGGACAATTATGATACAATGAAGAGTGGAAAACTCTTGGATACACCTGACAATAGGACTGGTACGCGTGGATTTCATTATAGCTCTTCTCCCAAGAGAATTCATCGCCATCACCGCTAGCATCATAACAGGAGTCAGTATGTAACAAATGTGGTGGAAATTCCATGTAATACAAATTAATAAGGGAAAAATAAGACCATGGTTAAGGGACACTTATTCCAAGTTGAATATTGGGCAAAGTTATCCTAGTGGGCATCACTAGATGTGTGTTTTGGCTAAGGAAAATTGGCAAAGGCATTAAAGAGGCAAAAAGTCATATTGGCGCATTTATTTATGAAAATAAAGGAAATTAGGAGAAAAGTAAGGTGAAAGCTCACAGGTTGCATGTGAGGAGGAAAATGAAGGAAAATAATGGAAAATGAAGAAATTAGAGGCCTCATTCATAAAAAGGCTTCTGAGGATCAGTTGGTAAACTTTTTTCAGTTCAAGTTTGGAGCTCTGTCATTATTCTCTCTCTCTCTCTCTCTCTCTCTCTCTCTCTCTCTCTCTTAGAGTTTTCTTGGAGCACTCTAGATTTGGATCAAGGAAGGAAAATCAAGCAAAGGGAAATGAAGGAAAGAAAGGATCAAGGAAGGAAAATCAATCAAAGGGAAATGAAGGAAAGAAAGGATCAAGGAAGGAAAAGCAGGATCAAGCAGCTTTAGTAGGAATACTTGCAGGTAATCTTTTGCATGTGTGATTTCCTATTTGGTTTGGACATGCATGGCTTTGCATGTTGGTGTATGGTTCTCTTGTTTTCAGTGGCATGGTTTTGTCGGGTTATGACAGTGGTTTTCAGCCTAGCCTTTCCTTTTTCTAGATGCCGTGGTATGTTGGGATGTTTATCTTGGTTTTGAGCTTTGGTTTACCAAATGGATTTCGAAATCTGAGGTGGATGTGGTCTCAAGTTTCATTCCCAAAGACCTAGGAATCCCTTGACCGATTTTGGCGGGATACACGATAAATCCTGAGGGAGAAGTCCCATTTTAGGGCCTAATGATTCGGGTTTGGATTGCGGTAAAGCCTCAGAGACTGGTCTCAGTTTAGGGCCTAGTGATCTAGGATTGGATTGCGGTAAATCTAGAGAGATAGGGAGATGAAAAAATCCTCAAGGGATAGTGATGGATTTCGGATGGCATTCCAAGGTTGGTTCAATTATCATTAGAGCACCGATTTTGGTGTGATCACAGTTTTGTGAGGGTGGAGGTGGTTTAACCTCTGGATTCCCTTGGTTTGTTTTTGGATTGGTTGTTCTATGAGATCCCACATTCACGCTTGGAATATGGCACAGGGGTGACTAGCCGAAAGAGAGATTTGGTTCAGCCATGTCTATGGTCAGGTGGTACTTGGAAGTTCCGAACCTGGTTAGATTTGCCTATGATTAATAAAAGCAAAGTTCTCTTACTTTTGCACTATTTTCTATGTGGATTTAATGGTTGTCATATCTCTGATATTTATATGGTTTTATGATGGTTATAAGCATGGTTATATGATTGGTTTATGTCATGGTTATTTCATGTATTTACTTGTAATTGTTAAATGGATGGATGCAAGAACTAATTGATGTTATAACACTTCAATGGAGAAGGAGGTGATCATTTTGGTTATGTTTCATAAGTTATTTCAGTCATTTATACTTTGTCTCGTATCCTAAACTTTTAGGTTGCATTGATGCCAAGTGTTTGACAGAATTTCAATCCCGGATAAGGATGCTCAGGCCTATTCCTGAGGTTGATTTTTGATTTGTTTATCTTGTCATCGTGTCTTTGATGGATTCTGAAGGTTATAACAAGTTTTGGACAGAGGTCGGATTCTGGACTAGAAAAGTGGCTCAAATCTCAGGGACACTGGCACAGGTCTACTAAAAAGAGTCCAGGGATGCTGGCACATAGGTCTGTGAGAGAGACTTTGGCTTCTAGTCATTATCTTGCCTATAACATGAGAGTGACCAGGGATTAAAAGTCTTAAATCATCAGTGGGACTCAGGGACAGGATGTCTACGTGGTTGACATGTCTCTTGAGGGTGTTGTCGTTGATGTGGATGGGTTTGTTTGATGTATTATGTTAGTTCCACTTCCTGAAGGTCACCAAGGAAGTTGAATCCCTTATAGTAGCCTCTCTCATCGCATGTTTACCCTTTTCTGGACGGTTGCTTGGGTGGACCTGGGAGGAGGGGGTGTTACAGAGTATTTGCCAAAGGAATTCAAGAAAGCCAAGCCTCATACTTCTTATGGGGAAATGAAGAAATTAGAAGATGCAGAAACATGGTTGCTTGGGAGGAGGAAATTTTTCAGATTGCATGATTACTTAAAGCACATGAAAGTTAAGATAGCCACCTTTGGTCTCATGGGAAAGGAATATATCTAGTGGGAATATAGTAAGAATACCAGAGGTATCAGAGAAGAGAAGATGACTTGGGGTGAGTTTGAAATATTCTTCAGGAAGAAGTACCTGTCTAAGAGATATTATGATGGAAAGTCCAAGGATTTTTAAGAACTCAACATGGGTTCCATGGGAGGCGAAGAGTACACAACCATATTTTTAGAGTTGTTGAGGTATGTGCCCTATCTCAAGGATGAGAAAGAAAAATTCCAAATGTGCATCAGTGGATTGCCTTTGCCATTCAAATACCAGATTGAGTTTGATGAGCCTCTATCATTAGAGGAAGCTATAAAAAAGTTAAGGCATTGTTATGAGCAGTCAAAGCACAAGCATGAGTTTAAGCAGGACTAGAAAGATAATGAGAAGACTAAATGAAAATGGCACAAGCAGCAAGGAAGGTCTCAGGATGTAGATGAGTAGGAAAATGCAGCCCCTCGTAAGAAGTTTAATTCAGCTAAGAAAGGACATGGGTCTCAGCCTAAAGAGAAGCAGAATAAAGGAAACGACAAGGAACCATTGAAGTGTTGGATTTGTGGTAAAGAACATCGTAAGAAGGATTGTCCATTGTACCAAGGTGGTAGACCACATATCTAGAGTGCTTAGGAGGCGCAGGTAGTTGGGGATGTTGGTCAGAGCATTCCCTGGATCTATGCAGCACTTGTTAACAAGTAGGAAAACCATCAGGAATCTATTATTGAGATGGAAGGTAAGTTTTGTGATCAAGTTCTTTCCATTTTAATTGATCCTGGATCTAATTATAGCTATGTTATTCTTGACCTGGTAGATCAAAGTCGTTTGAAAAAAGAAGTGCATGCAGGATCTTAGTTGGTGTAGTTAACTATAGGGACCAATAGAAGAGCTCACCAATTGGTGAGATCTTGTGCATTTGAGCTTAATCGTGTGCCTACATCAACACACCTAAATGTGCTTCCTTTGGGTGCATATAGCATGCTTTTGGGCATGGATTGGTTGTTTACTCACTGTACCAAGATATATTGTTATGACAAGGCCATCGAATGCCTATATGATGATAGAGAAAATAGGATCTTCTAGGGAAAGAATAACCTTACATCAGTGAGAATGGTCATAACTATGCAAGCTAAGCGCAACTGCAGGAAAGGGTGTGCCTTGTTTGCAATTCATGTTTCTAGTGACAAAGAGAAGGATGTTAAGGATGATGAAGTCTTGAGGAAGCATCCTACCTTGCAATAGTTTTGGGATGTGTTTCCTACAGAGATTTCATAATTTCCCCTCACAGAGAGGTGGATTTCTCTATTGAGTTGGTACTAGGAGAAACACCAACATCTATGACACCTTACAAGATGAGCACTCTGGAGTTGGTGGAATTGAAGTTGTAGCTTAAATATATGTTTGATAAGGGATACACAAGGCCAAGTGTGTCTCCTTTGGGTGTGCCAATGTTGTTTGTAAAGAAAGATGGTACTCTCATATTGTGCATTGATTACAAGCAACTGTAAAAGGTGACTATTGAGAACAGGGACCCATTGCCTCAAATTGATGATTTGTTTCATCAGCTATTTTTGAAGATTGATTTGCAATTAGGATATCATCAGGTGTGCGTCATATAAGAAGACATGTATAAGAGTGCATTTCATACAATGTATGGGCACTATGAGTTTGTGGTGGTTCCTTTTGGTGTTACCAATGTTCTAGCTACCTTCATGTGTTCGATGAACAATGTGTTGTGCCCTTATCTAGATAAGTTTGTGATAGTGTTTCTCGATGATATATTGGTCCACTCAAAGAATGAGGAGGAGCATGCAGAGCATCTAAAAACAGTGTTGAGATTGTTGAGGGAGCATAAGTTTTATGCCAAGATTAGCAAGTGTAGTTTCTTTTAGTCTCAAATTCATTACTTGGTACATGGTGTTTCCAAGAAAGGGATAATAGTGGATTCATAAAATATTAAGGCTATTATGGAGTGGCAAGCTCTGAAGAATGTGGATGAGGTCAGATCATTCATGGGACTAGCAAGATATTATGGGAGTTTCTTTAGGAACTTCTCCAAGATTGACTATCCTATCACATCTTTGTAGAGAAAAGGAAAGAAGTTTGAATGGATTGTTGAGTGTGTAGCTTTGATCAGCTGAAGCATTTTCTTACTAATGCTCTAGTTTTGAAGATTGAAAATCTTGATAAGGAGTTTGTGGCCTATACAAGAGCATGTAAGGAAGGACTTGGTGGAGTCCTGATGCAGGAAGGACAAGTGGTTTGCTATGAATCAAGGAAGTTGAATGAGCATTTGCAGAACTATGTGACTCATGATCTTGAGTTGGAAGCCATCATTCATACATTGAAGATGTGTAGACATTGTATCCTTGGAAGGAGGTTCATCTTAATGAGTGTTCATAGTGGACTGACATATTTGTTTGACCAACCCAATCTGAATGCAAGGAAAACTAGATGGTTGGTTACTCTCAGTGAGTTCGATTTTGAGATCAAGTACATCAAGGGAAAATATAACCAATTTGCGGATGCTCTCAGTAGGTGAGTGCAGATTAATCTTATTTCAGCTGTGATCTCTTATGGGATAGACTTGCAAGAGAATATCTTACATACATGAAAACATTATGAAAGGTACCAGCAACTGAAGCAGATAATGTGACAGCAAGATGAGGGTGATAAGGATGAGGAATATCACCTCATAGTAGATGGCTTGGTCAATTTTAGAAGTAAAATACATGTGCCAGATAACAGAGAGTTAAAGAAGCTAATTTTGAGAGAGTTTCATGTCAAGCCATATTCAGGCCACCTAGGATACCAAAAGACTTTGACATTTGTTAACAAGTTCCACTATTGACCGAATTTGAAGAAAGAGGTTGTTGAGTTTGTTGCCAAGTGTTTGGACTGTCAATAGGTGAAAGTTGAATGCAAGCACTCAGCTGGTCTATTGCAGCCTATTCTGAATCTGTAATGCAAATGGGAGGTCATTTCCATGGACTTCATTATAGGATTTCCTAGGACATTGAGGCAGCATGACAACATCATGGTTTTGGTTGACAAGTTAAGTAAGTTAGCTCACTTCATTGCAGTGAAGTCTACAAATTCAGCGAATAAAGTGGCTCAGATCTTCATCAAGGAGATAGTGATGTTGCATGGAGTTCCAATTAATATTATATCATACATATATTCCAAGTTCACTTCCAAGTTTTGGAAGGAGTTGTTTGCAGGCTCGGGGACAGAGTTAGCTTTTAGGACAACTTATCATCCGCAAACAGAGAGGGTTAACATGATCCTTGAGGATATGTTGAGGATGTATGTCATGCATCAGCAAAGGAAGTGTGAGGAGTATCTCCCACAGGTGGAATTTTCTGAGATAGAGAAGGAGATGAAGGTTATTAAAAGGAATTTGAAGGCAACACAGGATAGGCAGAAGAGTTATGCAGATTAACATAGATCATTCAGGGAGTTTCAGTTTGGGGAGCATGTGTACTTATGTATCAAGCCTAAGAATAGCTCCTTAAGTATTGGGTCATGTGCCAATCTAGCACCTCGGTATTGTGGGCCTTTTGAGATCCTTGAGAGGATTGGACCAGTGGCCTACAAACTTGCTTTGTTGCCATTTGTCAAAGTCCATGATGTTTTCCATGTTTCATTACTTAAGAGATATGTACAAGATGTCGTTCATGTGATTGATTGGTATGTATTGTAGGTGGAACCAAAGGGAGAGTTCCATCCAAAGCCTCAACGTATATTGTAGTGGAAATAACTCATACTCTGGAACCGAGAAATATAGCAAGTTAAAGTGGAATTGAAGCACTTCATGCCCAATGAAGCTACATGACAGATGGTTGATTAGTTGCAAGCATTATATCCTTGTTTATTTGTTGGTTGAAGCAAATGAGTTTTTGGTATATATATATATATATATATATATATATATATATATATATATATTATATATATATATATATATATATATATATATATATATATATATATATATATATATGTATGTATATATATATATATATATATATATATATATATATATATATATATATATATATATATATATATATATATATATATATATATATATATATATATATATATATATGTATGTATATATGTATGTATGTATATATATTTATATATCGAGCTATGTTTAGAAATATCCAATAAGCAGTATGTTTGTCATGTTTTTAGCAGTTTGTCATTGTAAATACTGCAATGAGCTATGTTATAAATCTCCAATATGTTTTGTTTTCAATGGTTTTCTGATCATAAGTGTCATAGAACATGGAGGACAGTGTTCCCCTGAGGGGGAGGGATTTGTAACAGCCCTTAGTTGATTTTCCTTGTAAATGGAAGGACATTATAAAGGTGAAATAAGACCAAGGTCATGGGACACATATTCCAAGATGAATGGAGGGAAAAACATTAAAGTGGGTATCCCTTATCGTTAATTAATGGCTATGGAAATTGTCATTGGCATCGGAAAAAGGAAAAGGTAAATAAATGAAAATTAATACAAGAAATAAAGGAAAATAGGAGAAAAGTAAGATGAAGAGACAAGAATATGCATGCAAGGGAAATTAGAGAGAAAATAAAGGAAAAGCAAAGAAAGAGGAAAGGAAAAGGAAGAGACACCATACATCAATGATAAAAAGGAACCTAAGAAATAGTTGATAATTTATGATCAATTTTTAGCTTTGGATACCTTTACTTTTGGAAGGAATCGAGCTCCAAGAGGAGAGAGGAGGAGCACTTGGACACAAGCAATCAATCAAGCAAGCAAAGGACAAGTAAGGGAAAGCAAGGTAGCACAAGAAGAAGATAGGAAGAGAAACTAAAATAGGAATATTTTGCAAGTAACAAGTTGCATTTGTGATTTCCTTGTTGGGATTTGAAAGCATGGTGCATGAATCTGGTTTACATGATTACTTTGTTGCCATTGGCATGATTTTTGCTTGGATTGACATTGGTTACAACCTTGCCTTGTCATTTTCTAGATAGCCATGTTGTGATGGGATTAATTCTTGGTTGAGCTTTGGATTGCTTAAATATTTTGGATCTGCATGAGGTGGTCTCAGGAAAATATCAAGGGTTGGGGGTGGAGATGGTTTTCTCTGGGAAGCCCTTGACAAGTGGGTGGAGAAAGGAAATTTACTCTGGCTATGGTCAAGAAATTATGAGGCATCCAAGCTTGTGTTGGTTTGGTGATTTCCAGACTGGTTTAGGTGAAATCACTATGGTTGAGGGTTGAGGTGGTTTATCCTCTAGATGCCCTGGTTGGTTTTGTTTTGATTTATCCCATGAGATCCCACATTCATGCTTGGAATATGTAACAGGGGTGATTGGATGAAAGAGAGATTTGATTCAACCCAATATATGGTCGGGTGGTACATGGAAGTCCCTAGCTTGGTTGTCTTTATGCATATGTTATTATATGTTATTTCTTATTGAGATCAATGAGCACATGTATTGGTTATTATGTTGATTTTATGATTGGTTTGTCATGGCTTCATTATGGTTAAATGTTGGTTATAGGCATGGTTAAATGATGTTCTCTTGTTATGGATCTTGTTCATGATTCGATAAGTTAGTGAATGGTTATATGAATGTATGAGTTAACAAGTGTTATTACAGCTAGCTTGAGAGGGAAGTGAGCCTTCTTGATGATTCTATGGTGAAACTAATGAGACAATGATCAGATATGCATTCATGACCTATAGCTACTATGTTTACCATATGTTTGTCTAAATGTTTATCATGTGTTTGGAATGTTTGGGAAAGATTTGAGCCTAAGTGTGGGTTATGCATACTTGTGATTAACTTAGAATTGATTCTGGAAAGTTTTGGGAAGTGGCCTGCAGGCTAGCCCTAAAATTCAGGCACTGAATCCGCACCCGCAGACACAAAACTGAGTATTTTCGGTTGTAGCCACATGGAGGATGGCTTATGTGTGCGGCTAGAGCCTTCTGGTTGCACGGATAGCTTGGCATGCCTGTGACTAGGTGGTAAATCGTGGGAAAAAGATAGTTCTAACTCAGGGAAAGATCATCAACGGATGTTGTCTGACATCTGGGTGATCAGGTGTCCCTGAGAGGTTGAAATAAGTTTTCAAATGGTAGAATCCACTTCCATAACTGTAACTTGGTTGTTGGGCCATGCATAGTAACTCTAAGCTCATGTTTACCTTGGATATCTTGTAAAAGCAAGTAAATGTGGGGTGGGGTGTTACATATATCCCAATTCTTTAAGGGGGTCAAATGTTTTTCTTATGTTTTATGAACAAGTATATTCCACAAAAACTTTCTAGGCTCAACTTTATATAGGTGAATAATATTATCTTGTCTCTTATTAATATAGGAACTCTTCTTCATTTTGATAAGAGTTTTGTATATGCTTATGTTTTCGAGATTTGCAGTTTTGTAGGAGCATCTCTAATTGCTTTCTTGGTAATTTTACAGTCCTTATCATATTAGGGGTTGGAATTTTTATTATTCGTTTTATATGACACCTCGAATGGATATTTTTTTAATGGTAGTGGAAATGATTGTAGTAAAATTATATTAGATTTGATCAATGTTATTTTATATGTTAGAAATCCTAAATCCCTCTTTAAATCATTTAAGAAGAGATCTATTTTACTTCTATTAAAACGAGTGTGCCTTAGACTATCATAGTTATTTTTCATGTCACTAGTATGCATGACAATATTGAGAGTTAAGGACATAGATCAATGGTCGGAGTAAGTCTCGTGTTCATTTAGCAGTTCAAAATTTGCAATATTGTTGAGAACATGGGTGTCAGATATCACATAATCCACAACACTACTGCCCAGCCCATGAATACAAGTCATCCGACCAAAGTTAGGCTACTTGTTAATTTTTCTTAGGGCTATATTGTTCTTTCTTTGATAATTGCATTTCAACATTTGTATATTAAATTCATCCCATGACAACTTAACATTATTCATATTTACAACAATAATTTATAACATATGCAATTATATAGAAAGAACAACATCATCATCAATGCAATGGAACATAAAGAAACAATTTAAGAAGAGAATTCACACATAGAGATGCTAGGATTGGTCAAAGACTAGGGTAAATCCAACTAAGGGGAAAAACCTTTCAAATTATTCTTCCTATTAGATTGTCATTGAATGATTCAACGAAAGAGAGTACAATGATCCATATCTTCAATCATAAGATTATCCAACAAAAATCAATTAAAAAACATCATGAGATGAACCCAACAATGATAATAATCAAAACCCTGCTTTTGAAGCCTGCAATCAACTGTCGTTGTCTGCAGTCAATTTCTAGACCCTGCGGTCAACGAGCGAAATTTGTGATCAACTGATAAAACCAAACCCTAGGTCCTAATCGAATGCAAAGAGTGATGTGTGTGACTAAAACCCTCCAACTACATGCATGAGCATCCATGCAAATAGTTGTAGTCAAAAATTGCTAGTTACAAGCATATGATTGTGACCCAAAACCATAGACACGTGTGCGAGCTTCGGACCCCGTAATTTTAGACTTCTGCAAGCCAATCTCCACAAACCGCCTCAGACTTGTGCGAGCCAAAACCAAAGAATAAAATAGAAGAGTGCTTCATGATGATATCCAAATGAGGGTGACTTCACTTGTATTTATATCCATCCATGGGTGTCCAATTTATCTTTTGGGCCGACCTAATAAAATATGCACATCTGGGGCTTAATTCAAAAATATACTTTCCCTTGTCCAAATTGAGTGCTTTAATAGTCAAAATTAGTCCTCTCAAAAAGAGGAATTTTATCCCATGGTTGGAATTTGTCACTATTCTACCAAATTAACACTCCCTCTCAACTAGGGAGAAAATCCAACTGCATCATGTAATCAACGCAAGTATCCTGTCATAAAATCATATCCTCTCTCAAGTATCTTGTCATCAAATGTCGTCACTGCTCATCTCGATTTATCTCTGCTTATTCGTGCTTATCTCTTGATTGTTCCTACTCATATTTTGAACATTCTCGAATCTAAAAGAAGAAAAATTTGACATCAGAGGGGAGCCTAAGCTACCACCCTCTATCATGTCATAAAGCACATCTCAATCTGAAATAATATCAGGGAGCACATCGCAACCTGAAACCACATTTGAGAGCTTAGTCTTAACCCAGAATTTCATAGGGGAGCATATCTCAACCCAAAAATTACATTGGGGAGCATATCTCAACCTAGAAACTCAAGGGGCAACAAATAATCTTCAACCCCATATTGAGCAATAGGTGATATAGGGGAGAAAATCTCAAACCATCCTATTTCCCACCGATCTTCCCAAAAATGACCCTCAAGATTCATGTGGTAGAACATCTGCATCATAATCAGCTTGGGTTGTACACCCCAAGCACTCTCTCAACCCATTGGCTAGACAAGGAGTAATATTCCCAACAAGCCCAACTTGTGGGTATGATGCCAACTGGGGTATACTCTGCGTAGACCAAGATAGGGGTAGATACCTGACTAAACAAAAAAGAGAAGTATCACACATGCCCTATGGGTGACAGATAGGGGAGCAACAGCTACGACCCTATTGTCTAGGGATCCCTCAACCCTATGAGCCCTCTATCTCAATTCCTCACCCTGGGAGCTTAGAGAGGGGGGAAGATTTGTCTCAGTGTTCTCGATTAATCCTACTCTTTGTAGATCAGAAACATATCATGGTGTTCATATGTGGAATCGACTTGAACAACTCATTGAATAGTTCAATCCTCTTGTCTCAATAGCAACAGTATCTTATGCATAAAGGATAAGAAAACAAATATTATATTAAAAAAAATATATGTCACAAAAAGGATACCTTATTTGTCCTCCCTCTCACTAAGGCAACAACCACAAGCCTAAGCTTGTCTCGTACAGTGACACTGGCTTAATATATATCAGTCCCATCTATATAGGATATTCTCTACCAATCAGATTTCATTAATTATTATCACAATATATCCCTGCCATATCCAGAACCTGCTCAAACAACTCTTCAAAGAGCTTCTTCAACCTAACTCACATCTAGCCATGCTAGCATCATCATACTCAACCTCGTCCATGCTTAATGCTATGAACTGTTCATCAAAATATCATGGCAGCTCTCATAATAAGGCAACACCCAAATGTTTGCATCTTATCAATAACAATTCCAAATAGTATCAATACATCCATGCAGTCACATATCATAGGAAGAATATCTCAGACTAAAAATTGATCATCCTATGCAAATATCTCGAAGGGTGCTCGGCGACAACTCAATGTGTATAAAGTGGCTCAATAATGAATTGACTCGGATTCAAAACATATAAATATACAGACGAGTGCTCACTCAGAACATTAATGCTTCAATCAACTACTCGTTGCGAAGGCAAGTTCAACAATATCTCTTCATAACTTCTTGAAATTTAGTTGAAGTGTCCAAGGATTTTCATTTCCACTTTCCAAAAGCTCTTAAATATATTTTCTTTTCCAAACTTCAAAAAGTAGTTCATCATGTCAGGAGTCGTCATTTTGAACTTTAGAGGCCAACTCCCTCTTACTTTGATCATCAGAGGCTCATTACCTGTCAAGAATAGACCATCAGTATATAAAACCAAAATCAAAGCCATACCTTGGACCACTTTTGAAGTATAGGTTTGGATTTTCACATCTTCCTGGCTTCACTAAGTAACCGCCAGTGCAGATATGCCATGCTCAAGAAAATTATTTTATATAATGTTTTCTGCAAACATAACATTTGACCAAACCAATATGTTCAGCCTTACACAAATCAATATTGTGCAATCAAATCAACTAAGTTATCTTATCAAGCCTTAGATGTCAAATCAAAACTAATATCAAAATCATAAAAGTTTCTGCCAATATCACTATGACAAACTTCTTTGAACCAAATGTCAGGTAGAACTCACATCCAAATACCAAGTCATGATTTCATCTATTGTCATGTCAACAAATTGTTATTAAGCAATATCAAATTCCATCATGCCATCATAACATGAATTGTCACTAGATGCAAATGCATATACCAAGGATAAGTCACAATTTTTTATACTTCAACCAATGTGCCAAATCCAATGAAGCCAATACAAAATCAATGCCAACATCAATCACTAAAAGTCACTATGCCCACATAGCACTACAATCAAGGCAAATCATTAATCATCAAGTACCAAATTAGATCAAAACTCTAACTTGTTATCATTGTGAATTCAAACAATCCATAAGCCAAAACATATCTATGAACCATCAAGCATCATGTCAAAGTTATAAAGCATCATCAATCATCCAAGCCAATATGCTCACTAAGTCAAGCCAACAAGCCAAATCTTGTCAAACCCTTGCAATTGTTATCAAATATTGTCATATACTAACTTCAATGATCAAATCAAAATAACATACTAATATGCATATTCTGGTCACTTACAAACACAAGTTTAGTCAACACGTTTACATTTTATATAGTAAGTCAAACATCAAACTTCCATGCTCATAAAACTTTCTAATGTATGCTCCATATCTGTAGGACTGTCATACTCTAGGTGCACTTTTGATGAGGCTTCATATTTTGTGACCTACAGGCATAACCACACCCATAGGCTTTCTTCCATGTAGTTGGGAAGCTATAACCACACTCTTAAGCCTTCTTCCGTGCGGTTCGGGCTTAAACTAAGAGAAACCCTCTCTTCTCATATCAAAACTTGTTGCAGACCAACAACATCATAATTTTGTCTATTTATGTCAGAAAACTTCAACAATAAGGAATCTTTTATAAATTTATTGCACATAATAATAGGTGTAGGGATTTTATGGAGAGTTTCTCCCTCTATAGGGAAGCTACTTCAGTCATCATTATTTAAAACATCAATCTGTCTATCATAATATTATCACGCATTAATAGAATTGTTAGATCATGAAATCGAACTATATTAGGTTCTAATACATATATTCATCATGGATATAACGTGCCAATGTCAACTACTTGAACATGACATCAAATTTTCATCAATGGTTAGAGTTGTATGATTATGGAAGTTGTAAAGTGCTTCATCATACTTTAAGGATCATAATCACTTCATCAATTCTTTTACATTTATTCAGTCATCAAGTCATGGCATCTAATTTTACCATATGTCATAATTACTAAGCCAAGGTCAAACAACGATATCTTGAGCAATAATCTTATTGTTACACTTCCATCATCATGATTATCATGTGTATCATAAATATTATCAATAATATCAAGCTACCATATATAAGAATCAATGTGCTAGCCTTTATGTGTCGAGAAATCTATCATCTCTAAAATGAAATATCCTCGCCAAATATCAAGAGCACCAATATATAAAAAATCAATGTTTCTATGTAATTTTACCATGACTTAATAGAATGTAAGATACTTGTCCAATACTAAGTGCACCATCTCATCATAAGTACCATGAATCAAAATTTCATATGCATGAGCCATTTGTGAAGGTGACATTCCCATCATACCTTAGGGCTTACCTTGCCATCCAATATTGCAGCTAAAGCATATCATTGAAATAAAGCATCATACATACCTTGTAGTATTCAAATACTTGTGCACCTTCTTATTTGACATAGGCAACTGTAGCACTTTGTCAACTTTTCATCAAGTGCCTCTTTTCCTTTTCTAGTGCTAGTTATTCTCTTCCTACACTAGCCATGATCCTCAATAAGGATCCACTTATCACAACTCATCATGAGCTTAGAAGTATCCAAATTCTCAATTCTACATGCAGGAAGTATAAGTAATAATCAAAGCAATAAACTCAAACATGAATAGAATCACAAAGAGGTAACATAAATCTAAAAGTACTTATCTTCAATGGGAGATGATCATCTTCCTCTTAAACTGGCCTTCAAGAGTTGTGACTATCCATTGACCATATAACATTGATACCTTCAATATATTCATCAACATCAACAATAATTAGGCCTAGATAAGACTATCCCATCTAAGGCTACATCAAACCAGTCGCAAGTGCTTGAACATCTTCATGTTGAACATGTCAGGGTTTCTAGAGTGCATATTTGAAACCTTTGTCATAATCTAGGGTTTCTTCCAAACCCTAACCTTATAATATCCATCAAACCCTAATACACAAATTTCCCAGGGTTTCCTTCAAACCCTAGTATTCCTTTAGGTCTACGTCATCTTCTCTTGCTTCCATTAATGGTGTATTCATAGGGGTGATCTTCAATGACCTTTCTTCAGCCCAACTTTGGTTCCATGTTAATTTTTCCTAGGGCTATATTGTTCTTTGTTTTGATAATTGCATTTCAACGTTTGCATATTAAATTCACCCCATAGCAACTTAACGTTATTCAGATTTACAACATTATTCAACAACATGTGCAATTATATAGAAAGAACAACATCATTATCAATGCAGCGGAACATAAAGGAACAATATAATAAGAGAATTCATACATAGAGACACCAAGATTGGTCGAAGATTAGGGAAAAACCCACTACGGGGAAAACCCTTTCAAATTCTTCTTCTTATTAGATTTTCATTGAATGATTTAGCGAAAGAGAGTATAATGATCCATATCTTCAATCAAAATCCTATCCAGCGAAAATAAATTAAATAACATCATGAGATGAACCCAATGATGCTAATAATAAAAAGTTTACTTCATAAGCCTACAATCAACTGTCACTGTCTGCGGTCAACTGTCGAACCCTGCGTCAACGAGCAAAATTCACGATCAACTGATAAAACCAAACCCTAGGTCCCAACCGCACACAAAGAGTAATGTGTGTGCGGTTGAAAACCTCCAATCGCATGCATGAGCTTGTGTGCCTGCGGTTGTAGCTGAAAATTGATAGTTACAAACCTGTGGTTGTGACTCAAAACTCTAGACACATGTGCGAGCTTCAGACCCTGCAATTTCGGACCTATGCGATCCAATCTCTGCAAACTACCTTAGACTTGTGCGAGACAAAACCAAAGAAGAGAATAGAAGAATGCTTCATGATGATATCCAAATGAGGGTCACTTGACTTGTATTTATAGGCATCCATGAGTGTCCAATTTATCTTTTGGGCCAACTTGATCAAATATGCACATGTGGGGTTTAATTAAAAAATACACTTTCCCTCGTCCAAATTAAGCGCTTCAATAGTCACAATTGGTCCTCTCGAAAAGAGGAATCTTGTCCCATGGTTGGAATTTGTCATTGAGCTATCAGATTAACGCTTGATACCAAATAGGCTCTCGGTTATGTCTTTGGAATTCCTTTTGAGTCTATAAGCTAAGTCACCATCCTCATCTAGCCATAGGGCGTCAGGGCTATAGTTATTGCTTAGGATAACAACGTATTTTTTAATTTTAATTTTAATTTTATTTTATGTAATTTGACTAAGTCAAAATGTTTATATAATATAACGAGGCATGACATTACAACATCTCTTCCATAATTGGCTCGAGAGCGTCTCTCAATGTAATAAATATAGTTATATTGAAAAAATAAAATATATTTTGAACATAATATATTGTTTAGATAGTCTTCGGCAAAATCACATAACAAATCTTTTGTCGACGCGTTTCGAACCAGCCAGTGTGGTTCATCGTCAGGACAAGTTGAAGAACCAATCCGGCTTAGCTGATTAAATAGAGTGTGCAGAGATTCCAACGGCTATATTGCTAACGGCTAATTTTGACCTAATGATCTTAGTCAACACTAACTTAATTATTAACATTCCTATAAATAGCAAAAACAGGTAAATAAATATATATGAATACCTAAAATTAAAATTCCTTTGATAATAATATAATATCCATATTTATTATGGTCATTATATCTCGTATAATAGTTCATATTTACCAAATAATCTATAAATACTATTTAAATGGTATTAAATTACTATTACTCTTAGAATTTAGTTACCTTAGGTAATTTCGAGTTTATATAATTATTTAATGGTCCAAGGTAAGTTAGACTTTCTTTATTTGTTCTTTAAAATATATCATTATTATTTATTATTTTAAATAATAATTTAGGGTTAAATTAATAATACTCAATTATTATTTTAAATAATAAAAATATAATATATTATTTTAAATATATCATTATTAATTATTATTATTCTAATATTATTTAAATGGTATTAAATTACTATTACTCTTAGGTAATTGTATGTTTATATAATTACTTAATGGTCCAATGGTAAGTTAGACCTTCTCTAATTGTTCTTTAAAAAATATATCAATATTATTTATTATTTAATTATAATGGTCATTATAATTAATAAATTAAAATAATAAATAATAATAAATTATTATTTATCATTTAAAATAATAATTTATTATTTTAAATAATAATTTAGGGTTAAAATACTAAATTCTTATTTTAAATAATAAAATATAATATATTATTTTAAATATATCATTATTAATTATTATTATTCTAATATTATTTAAATGGTATTAAATTACTATTACTCTTAGGTAATTGTATGTTTATATAATTACTTAATGGTCCAATGGTAAGTTAGACCTTCTCTATTTGTTCTTTAAAAAATATATCAATATTATTTATTATTTAATTATAATGGTCATTCGAAATTAAAATAATAGGTTATATACAATAATATATGATTATTAAAAAATCTATATTTACTTAATAATTTATAATTCCACTATTATTAAAAACAAACAAATAGTGTTCATGTTAAATCATTATTATTCTAGTAGTATAACTAATATTATAATACTTTCTTAATTTGGTAAACTAGATCTCTTCTCATAATTAAATTAATAATTTATATTAAATAATCAATATTTATTCAATAATCTGTTATTCCAATAAAATTATGACATTAGGTCAATATATTATTACTTATAAGGTTTAAAAGGGTTTTTTAGACATTAGTTAAAGGTATAGTAGAATTAAATATAAGCATAACTAATTGAAATTATGGAAACAAAAAATCTCATCTAATAATAATATACCCAATAGTATCATAAACGGGATACAATACTTAGCTCGAAATAACTTAATAATGAATCAACACCCCATAATACTAGGACTAATCCGCCAAAAACGAAACTTAAGGAGGGGAAGACAGAAACCCTAAGACCTAATAAATTTTTCTATTGATTGCTTGATTCATGGGGTTCATGCTCAAGAAGTTTCTTGATCTAGTTGTGGCTCCCATTGAGAGCCTTAGGTTAATTCATTTAAGGTGAAGACAATCATGCATTGTTACACTTGAAAAACGTAATTTTTATAAGTTAAAAGTCCTTCAAGATCATGGCTGAAATACTAAAAAATGTACCCTCTGAAATGTTATCAAGGAGCTCAAATTATTTGTTTGGACAGTCTAGAAGCCTATCATCAAGCCATCTTGATCAAGGGTTCATGTCGGCCCAAAGGATGAGGACTAAGGCATATATGTAGGCAGCCAAGATACCTCCTCAACGACACATTCGAACTGGGTCCCTAAGAGAAGAATAGTCGAAGTGAAAGGTCGAAGAAAGGAGCCGTGGTCCAACAAATAAGTCTGTCCTCTTATCTGAAATACCAAGAAGTCTATTCACACATGCGACAATAGATCCAAGACTAGGGCATCATCTTGTATAGTCATTTTGTGAAGTAAATGGTTCGATCTTGAAGCATTTTTGAAGGAGAAAAACACCAAGAAGAAGTCTACAAGAGAGCAAAGGCATATGAGGGCTAGAAGAGCCCTAACACCTCTCTCATGTGTAACTGTTTCCTGAGAAATTGTAGACCTGTCCTCATTGTTCTAGGACAGTCATCCTATTGACCTCAAAAAACTTCATTCCAAGGATAAGGTTAGGGGTATTGGTATAGGAAACCAATCTCCAAGGACAACGAAGGAATAAGAAGGCTAGGTGAGCCTCTCCTTGAGCTAATGAGCAGCGTATTACAGTAAAATTCCAGATCTACATTACAGACAGAAGTTGAAGGAAGAAGAACTTGATTGGGTACATTTTGGAGGTATTGTCATATTTATCTTTGAAGGTGTTCTTAAGTCAAAGTTTGGGTCTTGGAATTCATCAATAAAGATTCTATAAGAAAGAGTTCAAAGGGTTTTTCCTCTCACGATTTGGAGAGGTTTTTGCCCTGGCTTGGAGCCTATATCTTGTGTACTTGTGCTTTGATGATCTTCTTTTTTTGATAGTTGGTTGATGATAACACATCATAATAATAAGTAGAACATAAGTAAGTGAAGAAAATATATCACAAGCAATTATCGTAGTTAAGACAAATCAAAATTTAAATTGCCCTAGATTTCTCAACAAGAAGTGCTTTAGCAAGCCCTTTTTTTTAAGTATGAGGATAATGGGATTTCCAGTTGATGATAAATTCTAAAATGTTGGGGTTGCAATTTTTGTGAGTGAGAAGAGGACTGGTCATCTCACAACCGCAATTTCTTGAGAAAGAGCAAAATAGGAAGACATGATTGGTTGTTTATTCAGCCTCAGAGCAAAAAGGGAAAATAGGGGGTCCTTGATTGCCTCTTCTTTTGACGTTGTCTGTAATGAGGATATTATCTTTCAACATTGCCCACATGAATATTTTTATTTTTGGAAGAGATTCAACTTTCCAAACCAATCTCAAAAGAAACCAGGTGGGAGATTGTTGATTATCTTCTTGCATCTTGGTGTATCCAGTTTTCACTGTATATTCTCTTCCTTATGGATTCCATTTAAAGCCATCTTTATGTTCAAAACTGATTGGAACTTATCCTTTAAGTAAACTGAGCGGAATATCTTTTTGATGAAGAAGGTCAAGGGGGAAAACATGGATCTTCCAACCTTCCCAAGAATTGTCTTGTCGATTCCATGAAGAGTTTTGATCCAAAGTTGTGATGCCTAAGTTTTGAAGCCACTGAGTATTGTTGTTGATTTCTGGGAAGGCAGAGAGAGATGGATTACCCATTATACTGTCTTTCCAGATATTAATATCCTGGCCTCCTCCAGGGACTCTCGATGTGTTATCTATGATTAAGGAAAGAGATTTTTTTCAGAGTTTCCAGATATGAGAGCAAGGTCTATTGGGATTTGAACAGTGAGGAGATGGTGACGAGGAGTATTAATGTATTTGTATTCCAGAACCTGCTTCCACCAAGAGGCTTCACCAGAGAGAAGCCTCCAAATGATTTTGGCTCCTAAAGCAAGATTCATAATGTCGGGATGCCTTATTGCTATTCCTCCTTTTTCGTAGGCTAATGTGACTTATTTCCATTTTATAAGACTTAATTTTTTTTGTCTCGTTTTTCCCTCCTTTCCCAAGGAAATTTCTAGTTATTATCTCAATTTGTTTTTGAACCCCTATTAGAGCTTGGAGAATAGAAAATTGATATAATGGGAGAGCATAAAGAACATACTTGATCAAGATGGATCTCTCGTCTAAGTTAAGCCATTGCATGCCCCATTGCTTTATTTTTCTCTTTAATTTGTCTAATGCATCTTCCAAAATCTCAGCTTTCAATGAACCATTTGAGATTGGCATTCCCAAATATTTCAAGTGTTTCCAATTCAGCTTGAGAGGAATACCAAAAATCTGTGAGATACTCTGAAGGATCCCAATGGGGGAATCCAACCATAGATACAACTCTTGAGCTTGTTGATGGAGCCTCCTGACAACTCCATAAATTGATCCATTTTTTTTTAAATCTTCTAGCTACAATGCAGGATGCTCCTCCCATGAGAAGTGTATCGTTAGCAAACTATGAATGGTTCATATTTTTTGTTCCTCTATTGAACTGAATCCATGTTATAAGACCCTTTTGTCGACAATTTTCCAAATTTCTACTAAAAGGCTCTGCCATCAGAATGAATAGAAAAGGTGAGACTGGGTAGCCTTGCCTGAGCCCTCTGGTGCTTTGAAAAAAATTCCCAGGTCTCCCATTGATTAGAGGCACGATCCAAGGTTTGTGGATGCAAGCTTTTATAATATTGATGAATTCAAATACAAATCTGAATTCGTGGAGGACAACCAGAATGAAAGAGTATCTGACCCTATCAAAGGCATTGGCCATGTCTAATTTCATAATAAACCCTTGCTCTTTTCTAGTTTAGCTTGAATGGATGGCCTCTTGGACAAGGAGGATGTTGTCAACAATTTGTCTATTAGGAACAAATCCACCCTGATTTCCAGAAATAACCTGTGGAAGAAGAAGTTTGAGGCGGTTGGCCATTATTTTGGTGATTATTTTATAAGATGAGTTGCATAGTGATATGGTCGTAAAATGGTCAAAGGGGGCAGGTCTTTAGTCTTTGGTAATAAGAGAAAGATAGGTTGACTTGGTATTTCCTCCCACATTGTTTTTCCTTTGAACCCAATGAATCATTTTTAGAAGGTATTTCTTAATGAGATCCCAAAAAGATCGAAAGAAAGAGATGGAGAAGCCATCCGGCCCAGGTTCTTTGTCTGGATGGAGGCTACAGATTGCTCGGATTAGTTCCTCTTCCTCAACTGATTTTGTAAGGGTTGTGTTTGCACTTTCAGTCACTAGTTTTGGAATGTGCCTTAGAAAGCTCTCGTAACTATTGGGTTCTTCCTCTGTTGATAGGAGTCTTTTGAAGTGTTGAAAGGCCCCTTCCTTGAATTCTTCTTGATATTTAACTTTTGTATTTCCATCCATTTTTATTGTGTCAATATGGTTCCTTGTTCCTCTTGCTTTTGTCTGATTATGGAAGAAGATCGAATTCTTATCACCTTCTTTAATCCACAGGCTTCTTGACATTATCCTCTAGCTTTCCTCCTCTCTCAGATTAGATTGGTAAATTTGTCCAATATAACTCCTTTTCCTTGGTTTTCATTTCTCTTGTTTCTTCTCCATTGTCCATATTTTTTTATTTTTCTCTAGCTCAGATTACAGTTCCTTTTTTCCTTTGTGTGGCCTATGTATAGTGATTTCTAGCCCAAATTTTGAGAGTTGATCTTGTTAATTTCAACGTGGATTCCCAAACATATAAGGGAGATCCACTGATGCAAGTTTTCCTGGCAGATTCAAGCGATTTCCTAGCTTCTTCAAAAGCGAACCAAAGGGGATTATATCAGAAAGGGAGAGGCCCCATGATCGAGGGAGAGCCAAAAGAAAGGGAAATGGGATTGTGATTAGATGCAACATATGAGAGAATTTTTTAGGAGACAAGGACAAATTTTGGGATGAGGCTGAGATTGAAAAGAAATTTGTCCAACTGTTCCTTGATATTTTCGGGACCAATTATGCGATTGATCCAAGTGAAGATTTTGTTTTTAGGTACAACATCCATCAAGTTTTGGTTCTCGATTATCTTTTCAAGCCTTTCTCTGCTTGGATCAGCCGAGAAGGAACCCCCTCATTTTTCCTTTGCATTTAGGATCACATTGAGATCCCCTGCAACTATTATATTTTGATTCTCTTCTGCTTCAAGGTGTTATTCTAGATATTTCCAACAAGCCTCCTTATCTCTATAGTGAGTGGGAGCATAGATGTTGTAAATTACTATAATCTTCTCAGTGATTTTGTTTCTCATTTATGTTAAGATCCAGTGCTGTTCCTTTTTGAGTTGCAAAAATCCCAATGGATTTGATTCCACATAGTGCTTATTCCACCTGACGAACCTCTGGAGCTTATTGTTATTCCTTCAAAGTTTTTAATTTTTTGAATGATTAAATTCATTTCTTCTTCATGTAGTTTGGTCTCCTGAAGTAATAAAAAGTCAGGGTATTCAGTCTTCATTATATCCTTCAATGCATTGATTTTGGAAAAGTGACTGAGCCCTCTACTATTCCAAGAGACCAACTTCATTATTTATTTTGCGATGGGTAGGATGGTCCCTTACCTCTCATTGCATGTTCTTGATTATCTTTCATTGTTGTTCCTCTATCTATATATGTTTCCATAGGCTATTATGTTCTCAATGCCATGTCCTTTTAGGTAGCTTCATCCCGAATCTCCTTGTTTGTTTTTCTTCCTAGTTTTTTGGGATTCTCAAGGAGTGTTGGAGTTTCTTTTGCTTTGTTTATGGTGAGGATTCTGCCAATGGAAGGAGCAAGGGGACTTAGATGGGGGTAAGGGGAAGAAGGAGAGGGGAGAGGGGTGGATTGGAGAGGGGGTTCTGGGGGATGAAGAAGGGGAGGGGAGGGGGATGAAGGAGAGGGTATCTCCCCATCCTCAAGAGAGCCTAAAGCAGAGAAAGGGTTGGAGGAGGAGGGGAAAGGAGGATCAGAGGAAAGAGAGAAGGGTTGGGGTGGTGGAGGGGTGAGAAGAGGGAGATTCGGGAGGAGAGGGTCCAAGTATAGATTTTTTTTTTTTTGGTTGTTTCCCATTGTGGTTCTCGAGCTTCTGTAGATTCTTCAACCACTTTTTTTGGGCATCTATTTGCAAAATGACCATATTCATGACATACCTTGCATTTGAAGGGGAGTTATTCGTATTCCAATTGTTGAATGCGTTCATTCATCGACTTTTAACTTCACTGCTTCTAGTAATCCCCTTCCCAACTCAAATTCACCGTAGATTCTTGCACAAGTGTGTAGGTTTTCCCTTGGCTCACTTCTGTCTATTTATTTCCCAAAGGCGTTGCCTATAGCCTTTACTGATTTGTCTCCCCAATAATGAAGAGGAAGATGGGGAAGGCGAACCTAGACTAGAACCACATTAGGTACATCGAGCTCAGGATCGAAGTCAGGGATCCATCTGTTTAGGTATAGACCCCTTGTATCCATGAAGTATGGCCCATTTCTGAAAATTAGGTCTTAGTATTCTTTAGATTCGAAGTAAAATGTGAAGAATCCCCTGCCACAAAAACGAATGGAGATTTTCCCTTGGGTCTTATCCACCTAGTTTCTGTCAACCCATTTTTGGACTGTCTTTGGGGATGGCCATAGGCCAGTGAATTGACCAACCAGTCCACGCTCAGCCAAGGAGAGAGCAACTTTGCGAGGAAGGGTAGGAGGCAACTCTATTTCAGGGATTTCATCGAGTTTCTTCACAAACTTTGAAATAGAAGGGCGGAAACGAGGAG
Organism: Pinus tabuliformis; assembly: GCA_031772625.1. NCBI lineage: Eukaryota > Viridiplantae > Streptophyta > Pinopsida > Pinales > Pinaceae > Pinus > Pinus tabuliformis. The sequence continues at coordinate 425,289,395 of CM062813.1, forward strand.
GCCCCAATGAAGATATGAGGGAGGAGAGAGTTGAAGTTGAAGGATCAATTGATGCCAAGGGAACAACGCCAGGAGGATCCGAGAGAGGGAGGCAGATCCCCTACGAAGCAGATTCCAGAGGGTTCATCCGGATGAACAACATGAGTTGTGCTCAGCGAAGGCCCGAGAGTGAAAAAAAAATTCAAAAAACGAGAGCGTAGCTAATAGTCCACTAGTCCAATTTATCCACAAAACGTTTTTAGTAGTATTGAGGGTAGAGGTTTTAGATATATCTCAAAAGTATATTTTTTTTCTTTTCTTTTAGATTTAATTAAAAAATTAAATTAAGTTAAAATAAAATATTTTGATCGTGAAATGAGTTATGGTTTTTGGGCATGTGGTATTGATAACCTAAGGTATTGTAACAAAGTCTATTTACAAATTAATAATATCCATGGTACAATGGGGTTGAATATCTGTGGTTAAGAATCTTGTTACATTGTAAGTTTATTGTACGTATTGAGGTTTTATGTGCTTATTAATTAAATGTAAATATAGTTACAAAATCATAATTAGTCCCTACTAAGGAAAGACTCTAGCAATCCATTTCGTTGTTAACCATTATTAGTTTAACATTGAATAGCGCAACTTATAATGTTTAACTTTGAAAAAATATATATTTATTTTTCAATATTATTATAAAACTATTTTTCAAACATTTGATTAGACTAGAGCTTGAAGGTCTTATTGTAGCCTTTGCATAATATAATGTCATGTGGATAATTGCATCACATATTTTATGTTATAATTTATAGATATGATTCCAATACTCATGCATGATTTTTAGATATTTTTGTAGTGTTTTTTTAATCCAAAAATAAAGTCCTTGAAAATAGCTCATACTCACATAAATAAAATATTTTCCATATGTTACTTCCCACCATAATTTAAGTGTCCTTGCATAAAAAATGGATAGAAATAAGATATAAACAAATATACTTAGTCACTTCCCACCAATGAAACTATAAATGCGTAGACTTACTACTCGTTACTACCTACCAAAATTTATGTAAGTCCTTGTGCCTCCAAATCAATTAATTTATCCACTTAGCTTCTCGGTTTATTAGGTCCTTCCAAAGCAATGCACTTGTTTTAATTTATATGGTAAAATGGATCTTAATTTATAATTACTATTTATATGTTATATATTTTAATGTGATGTGTATATTATGATTTTCTTTTATTGAAAAAATTGTTAATTTAAACAAAATTATAATATAATATAATGAATTGCAATTTATTATTTAATCATTTTTAACTTATTATTATTATTTGAGCCAACATTGAAATGTTTACACTCATTTATGGACACTAAAACATCTCTCCCATATTGGGCTCTATATTACTTTTACCCTTTATTTTTTTTTTAATTGGGCCAACATGTAAATGTTAGATGTTTACAAACATTTACTCCATTACAATATCACCCCTATATGGGGCTAACATTTAATTTTGTTTTGTTTTTTATTCTATATGTATTTTTCTCGACATTCAAAAAAAGTTGACATGCAAACTTACTTACATTACGCCTACACATCTCCCCTATATTGGGTTGTAGAGCACCTCTCGATGCAATACAATTTCAAAGGAATAATTTGAATATAAAAAACTAATTATAATAATAATGAAATATATAATTTTTCCCCTAAGAAAAAGCCAATAATTTCATTTCATGCAAAAAAATAAAATTACATTTTGCATATACACATGTATCAATGTGTATTCACTTGAATATTCCTAGATTCGTAGCTTTGCTGAAAGTGTTCATAGTTTTTCTACGCCTAATTTTACTAGCAGTTACATAAAAAAAAAATGAAGGAGTTCCCAAACTTTAAGAGCTAAAGTATACAAATTATATGGCTATCCTCTTATGAGAAAATGGTTTTTCCAACACAAAAAAGTTAGAACCATAAATCACAAAAAGGAGAGATATTATATTCCTGCAATAGGTTGTCGATCATCCATATATGGATGGTGGTAAAAACTGAAGTGTCCAACATCCATGTACTTAGTGACCAACTAGAGCCCCTTATCCAATGCACAAACCACTTTAGGTAACTAATCTATGGTGCCATTTCTTTCCATGTATGTGTGAAAGCAAGAGAAAAAGTTAAAAGTGTGTTTTATCCTAAAATAAATTTTCCAATAGATGAGAAAGAAGGATATTTTGACATTGTTGCACCTCTTTTACCTAGATAATGACTAACATAGAATCACTGAAAGATTGAATTTGTTCCCATCCTTTTTCTATTGCAAGTACCATAAGGGATTTGAAGGCCAAGAGTTCCGCAAAATTATTTGTCCCCCTCCCTAACCCCATTTGAACATGAAATGAGTGTGATGAGGAAATAATTAATACAAACCCCCCACCACAGGATTGTTCACCTCCTTGTGAGACACCATAAAAAAAAACCCATGGCATAGAAGTGTTTAGAACCTCTGCTGCTATACACCATGGGTTTTCTAAGTCTTTTGACTGTGGAAAGTGAGCAAGAATCAAGAGCCCCCCAGTTGTTTTCTGATTAGAGGAGGAAGATAGTTCCTGAGAAAGAACCTTATTTCTAGCCAACCAAATACCCTAGCAGATAATAAGTGGAAATGCTCGATAAGATTTGGTTGTTGTGTTCTGTGTCCAGTTCCTCCATGTCTCCCCAATAGATTGAATCGTCCAATTATAAGCATATCCTAAACCTGATCTACAAGCATTGCATGCCTGAGCAATAAGAGGACATTCCATGATCAAATTATTAGTGATTTCTTCACTCCTTTTGCATAGTGAGCACCACCTTGGTCCAATTTTATGGTGCTTTTGCTTAAATTCCCGAGTTGGAATTGTTTTTCCAAAATACATCACATAAAAATACAAGCCTTTGATAGACATTTTGATTTCCAAACCACTTTCCACCACCATTTCTATTCAACCTTCCTTTCTACAACATTTAGGTGAATGTACCCAAGATTGGGTGTGTAGATCCCATAGGGAGAATGTGACCAAACCAGTTCATCCTCTCTCTATTTGTAAGCCTTATATGAGACAAAGCTAGTGATTCCAAACACCTATTCCATTCCTCATGAAAGCTAACATCCAACTCCAATACTTTTGTCGTTTTCCATCCTTTCCTCCAAAGTGTAGATTGAGCTGGGTTGTCTAAATGTGATAGTCTAGAGTTCCCATTGTCACGAAGAAAATCAATTAGAGGTTGTGTTAGCTGGTGTATGTCACCACTTCACGGCCATGAATCAAATCCAATTCTAACCTTATGTCCATTTCCTACTTTCTAGGCCAAACTATAATCAATTAAATCAAAAGAGTTTAAAACAGTGGTCAAAATAACAAAAATATTAGCCCTAGAATTTTTTGTTTGTCTAATCCATTCCTTAATAGAATTTGGTGCAATATATTTCTAATAGACCACAATAGACTAGAGATTATGTGTTGATAGCAACCTCCATCCACATTTTGTTTCCAAAACTTTTGAGAATTTAAAAGTGTTCTTTAGCCCCCATCCTCCAAATAGTTTTGGAGTTGCAATACGATTCAAGGAATAACAATGTTCTTCTGATTGCTACTCCGGAGGAACTTGAAGCAAATCCATCTAGCTTTTTCAAGAATTCCCTTCGAAATCCAGGCCAGTGACACCTAGTAAATCAACATGGCTTCTAATATAGATTTTATAAGAACTAGCCTACCCGCCCTTAAAAGCCACATGGAACTCCACCCTTTTAATCACTTTTCCATATTGGTAATTAGCTAGAGCCAATCCTCATTTTTGTAGAAATTTGGTTTCAGATGGAAACCCAAGTATTTTAGCCCTTCATCCATATCTCTTGTCTGAAAAGGAAAGACATCCCTTAGGTGTTGTACCTCCAAGTCTCCCAGGTTTTGAAATGTGTTTGAAGATTTTATGTCATTAATCACCATGCTAGTAGCATTCCCAAACATAGCTAAATTTCAAATAATTTATCAACATCCCTTACTTATCCATTATAGAAAATGAGGATGTCATCTACGACTAATAAATGTGTAATGGCAAGGGCATATGCTATTACTGGTCCTTCAAAATCACCTTAGTATTTTTCATCTTCCAAAATTTGGCTTAGTCCTTTCACCACTAACAACAAAAATAATGGAGATAACGGGTGCCCTCAAACCTCACTCGACATGGAAGAAAAGTGAAGTCAAACCATTGATAAGCACCACAAAAGAAACCGAAAGAAGATAGCTCAGGATATAATTGATGAAGTCGTGACTAAAACCTATGTGGGTTAACAACAATCTAATGTATAACTAACTAACCCAATCATATTCTTTAGAAATATCAATCTTTAACACAACTCCTTTTAATCTGTGAATTTATTATTGTGCAACCCTCTTGAGATACTCTCATAGCTCCATGAATCTCCCTACCTTCTAAAAGCCCATACTGTTTTTTTTTATATTAATTTTGACAAGATAAGCTTAATCCTCCTCACTATTACTTTAATTATCACCTTGTATATATAATTACATAAAGAGACAGGGAAAAAATCCTAAAAAGATTGGGGTTTACCCAACATTGGAATAAGAGCTATGAAAGTTGACTTAAAAGTTGACAACATTTTTCCATTTGTCTTAAATTAATTGACCACCTTCAGAAGCTCATTCCCAATCACCTAAAAAAGGCCTACGAAAAATTCCACCCCCAATCCATCTAGCCCTATACCCTTATCCTTTTTGAAATCTAGAGAGAAATATCTTCATTTCATCCTTAGAAAATTCCTCCATTAAGGCTTTGTTTTCATCTTCTTCCACAAAACGTGGAAAGAATTGAGCAACCTAATGACCTCTACAATTCTAAACCCTTCATTTGCTTTGAAGATATTTTGAAAATGATTCTTCCCCATCATGACCCGACCTTCAAAATTAGAGATTTCTCTTCCCTTGTGATCTAACATATTCCAAATAGTATTACACAATTTTTGTCCTTTTGTATAGGTTTGAAAAAATTTGGTATTCTCATCCCCACAATCTAACAAGATGGCTCTACTTTTGAGGCACCAAGCTGCTTCTTTTGATTCTAGAATGGACTTCCTCCTAGCTTCTAGTTGAATTAACCCGTCTTTGTTCTTTGAATTTATAAAGCCTTCTTCCCTTGTGTTAGTAAGAGAAGAGAGTTCTTGCTTAACCATAACAATTCCTTCCTCTTCCCTTTGTCTTTTCCTAAATGACCAATATAATGCTAGCTCCTTTAGAGCCTTTGCTTTTCTTTTGAAATTGCCTAACTACTAAGTCTCCTAAAAGAGGGTTGAAAATTTTCCAATTTTCTTTCATGAGCAAGATGAAATTCCCCTTGCTTCAGCATAAAAGAGTCCAACTTAAGGGGACTGGCAAGCTTAGGATCTAGACTTTCATTTATACCAGAATTGGAGAATGATCAGATTCCCCACTCGATCTCACCCATTGTCCAGTGAAGTTGAACCTAACCAATAAAGGCTTTGAGAGAAAAACCAATCAAATATTTTTCCAATCCTAACTTCCCTTATATGACGATTTCTCCAGGTAGGATTTATCTTAACATGCTCAACATCCACCAGATTTCATATCAAGAATTTGTGGATGAAATACTTTGATAGGGGATTAACCCTAGCTTAAGGCCCCTAAACCTCAAATGTTCCTAGTGAGAATTTAGATCTCCACCAATAATCAAAGCTTAAAAGTTTAAAAGTGATTTGTAGCAAAATCTATTCCAAAACTCCAAATTGTCTACATAAGGCCGATAAAGATTTGTAAATGTTAAAGGAGAACCTAAGGCTTCAAAGAAAACCTCTATACCTAATTCCAAGTCAGTACTCCAAGATTTGATAAGATTTAATATTCGCCCATTCCACCCTAGAGCAAAACCACCCAATCCTCCATGGATACCTAAAACCATAAATGTCCAACCACTCAATAAAGATTCAAGCATTTTTTGATAAGAAACCCATCCCCTAGAGTTTCCTGAAGAAAAATTTTATCAGGAGATTATGCTTGTATCAACCTATTGAAAGTGAGTTTTTTGGAGGAACTTGCCAAACCTCAACATTTGAATGAAAGGATTTTCATGGATTACCCCCCATCCAGGCTTTTAACTCTCTAAGTGCCCTATTTATTGATAATTGTTTACCTGTCGCCGTCTCTTCTCCTTTTCTTTAGAAATATGTGACTTTCTACCTTGAACTTCCCCCCCTTGGGAAGAGAGAGTAACTTTCCCAAGGCCCCCAAGAAGACTATCAAGGAGATGAAAAACTAGCCTTGAGCATAAATTATATATAATATCACCTTAATGTCGACCCTTCGAACATCCCCTGGATAGAGAAACAACAGGGGATGATAAAACCACCTCTGCTTGAGGGCAAGGACATGAGGCATAAGCATGAGAAAAGGATGTAACCAAAGTGGCCATGACCACCGACTCCTTCTCAGATGAGACATCTCCCCAGTCCTTCCCCAAACCCAAAAATCAATCTGTAAGTAAAAACATAGGAGAAAAAGGTTGGAAATACCAAAAGAAGTATCAACCCTCGTAGTTATCTAACCTTCAGGGATTGAAGCTTCAATTCCAGTCTACAAATAATTCCCCGCTAGGTGATCCTGTGGCTCCTCTATGCATGTATTAAACGTTGAGATGGTCAGATTAGATTGGATTTGATTCGAGGTAAGCAGAAGTTGAGCATTCAAATTTGTAGAGGGTTCCACATCCACCTTATGCTTATTTCTTAGCACAACATTACACATATTCTTCTTTCTAAGCAGGCTACAATTCTTGACTAGGTGTCCATATTTGTGGCACCACCTGCATCTAAAAGGCACACCTTTAGAGTCTAATATTTGTAGTCATTCCCTCCTAATTATGATATTTATGGTTTCATGAAGTCCCTTCCTAAGATCCATATTTACCAATATGCGAGCCATTGATTTTTCCCCTGTTTCCCTGAAGGATATATTGACCACCAGAAAAGTACCCAAATTGTTCCCCAGGTCTTGGGATACCTCTTCTTTCCACATATTTGACGGGATTCCTGGAAGCCCAACCCAAATGGGCACCACATCCATCCACTATTCGTTAGCATCAAATAATGGCCCACATTAGTTTTGAAATTACAAGGGCCTCTTCACGCATTTGGAAATCAATCTGAACCTACTCCTTTGCTAGCAGGAAAATAACAGGTTTGTTTTGTACCTTTGGGCTTACTATCGTTTCAGGCCATTCCTTCAGAAATTAGAGAGAAAATTTTCTGCCCATGGCTCTTCCAACTAGGGTTTTTCCCCTAGCTCCACAACCTCTTTTATTACAGCGTCTTTACCAAAAACAATATTTAATTTTGTTGGTTGCTTGTTATTCTTTAGAACCTTATTTTTTTTATAGTTACCTTCCATCTTTGGTTCTTTTATGGAGGATGTAGAGGCCCCTTCTCTAAAGGGTCAAGACTATCCTGAGGGGTTTACTACACCTGTTGTTGATTCCTTGATAACACGATCATCTATCCTGCAAAAATAATTTATAAGACTACTGGAAACTAGTTGTAGATCCTCGCAACCCTCTTGACCTTTACTTATATCATGAAACTCAGGAGTTTGGTAAAAGCCTCTACAAGAAGCCCAAACAAACCATCATTTTCAAAAAGAAAGTTGCAACAAGAAGATGGTGGAAGCCCTAACCCCAAGGGATCAGTCAGAGCGATATCCACTGAAAAATGTTTGTATTTGGTTGATGGTGGAGAAGAAGCCAGGGTAAAACCCCACAAGCCCTATGTGGTTTCATTTTCTTGCTCATGTGGAGATGAGTTTTTGTAGAGGGGAAACCCCTAAAGTGGTGCTGAAAACTCAACTTCCAAACCTGAACCAAAATGGTCGATCCCTTGCTAGAGCTAAGGTCACTAAGGGATCAAAATCCCAATTCATTTCACTAGAGTTTTGACCCGTACCTTACCTTGAAGTAATGGACTCTAAAAAAGAAACAAAAATAGAAGTAGAAACATGACATACTGAATCAAAATCTATCAAACTTCATACCCTATGTGCCTAAAACCTCCTTCGCTGCCAAATCAACTGGAAAATTGGACTACTTTTCTAATAGTGGGTCCATAATCGACCAAACTATCACAAAGAATCTTGAGCCCGTCCTATAATAGAAAACAATAGTAATTTAACCTCCAAATTTGCGAACTGCACTATGACAACTCTCTATTGATCTAGCATGCAGATTCCAAGGCCTCCCAATGCCATAGCCTCAGGAGGTTCAGATCACAGGGAGAAACCTTAATTTCCTTAACCATTACTAGATGCCATAGTCCCCATCAAAGTAATGCAACTCTTCGCTCTTTCATTCAAATTATCAATGTCATATATGAAGAGGCCCTTGAGAACTGAAATTAAAACAAAAAGACTGATAGAAAAAGTATCATATGCCGAAGCCATGTCTGTGTGACAAGAATGTCAAAATGGTGGCTGATCCGACACACAGATCTCATCCCGTTCAGCTTCCTCTATCCTCCAACTGTCCATATCTTGTTGTAGACCCGCTTTAGAAAGCTGGTCTGCTGTACTATTGCGTTCCCTGTAGATATGACATAATGAAAAATCATTAAAAAAATGTTTTAAGTATTTTGCTTCTTCTAACAAAGGAGATAAAATGTAATTCTAGCATCTGCTCACGCCATTGAACCATTTAATGATATTCATCGAATCCCCAAAGATCTGAACCAAATGAATGCCCAGGTGAGTAAGCCAACAAAGGAGTAGTTTTAAAGCAAGAAGTTTTGTGTAATTGTTGGTTCCATTCCCCAATCCAACAGAGGCTTTAAGACTCCTGTGGGCATTAAGGTGAATCACCAAACTTGCCCCGCATTTGTTATTTTGGTCTAAGGCCCCGTCAAAGTAGGCCCATGGAGTTCCTTCTCTTATTTTCTCCTCTCTTACTATTCTTGGGCTTGCATCCCGAATAGGCTCAGGTATGCTTGAATAAATTGCAGTGCATTCTACAGCAATGTGACCTGCAGTGGGTTTCTGGTCTTTAAAAATATTGTTGTTGCGGGCCAACCAGATTCCCCAGGCTATGATTAGGGGTAGATTCCTCAAATTTCCTTCTAGATAATCCTTCCACCATTTGTTCCATACTTCTGCTAGTGATTCCCCTTCCCAGGTCATCCTAGTCTGCATCAATCTCCCTGATTCCATCCACACCTCCTTTGTGAACAGGCATTTTAGGAAAAGATGGTGGGTTGTTTCTACGTCATTTTTACATAAAGCACACCTTCCTGGGCCTGACTTGTATCTCCTCTGTAATATGTCCCAGGTTGGCACTTTATTCCTTAGTATGCACCAAAAGAACATTCTAGCTTTGGCTGGGCATTTAAGCTTCCAGATGAGGCTAACCCATCATTGTTTAGGAGAATAGGAGCCCGTGGGGGCATGTGCCCAGACGAGCTGATCTAGTCTATCTCTAAGTCTGACATTTGACCTGGTCAGTTCCTTGGTGAAGTTTTTCCACTCCTCCCTCCATTGTTGATTGAGATTAAGGTCAGTCCAGATAACCAGGCTTGGCCCCATATCGTGGAGTGACCATTCTTTCTGATCTGGCTTATATGATGAATGCCTCTAGAGCCTAATTGGTTTATAAGGCCTGGAGTTAGTGAAAATCCTTCGTTGCACCCCACCCATGGATCCTTCCCTATCCTGACTTGTTCTCCATTCCCTATTTTCCGAGAGAGGCCTTGTTCTATGATATTGAAGGCATCGATGGTGGCTTTCCACACCACCGAAGCATTCCCTTTCTTCTTATCTGGCTTCCTAATCCAATCCTCCAAAGGGATGGGGTCAATGTACTTTCGTTTGACCACTATTGTCCACAAGTTCTCCATCTTTATTAATCTCCATCCCAGCTTGGCTGCTAGAGATGGGCCAAATGCAGATAACTCTTTTATTCCCCATCCTCCCCATTCCTTTGGTCTTGCCACCTTGTCCCAGGCCACCCAGGGCAACATCGATTCCTCCTTCGAACCAGCCCAGAGAAACCAGCTACATACTCATTTGATCCTTTCCAGAATTCCTTTCGAAACCCATGTTAATGCCACCCAGTATACTGGTATGGCCAATAGTACTGATTTAATGAGTGTCAATCTTCTTGCTCTGGACAGCTATTTGAAACTCCAATGATTAATCCTGGATTCTATTTTTGCTACCAGCCAGAACCAATCTTGTTTCCTGTATGAGCATGGCTTTAGGAAGAATCCCAGGTACTTGAAACTATCCTCTAACTTCCGATCTTCGAAGGGCAAGTCTTCTGCTATATACCTTGCTTCCATTCTATTGAAACCTTCCAGAAGTAAATGGGATTTCTCCTTATTGACAAGCATGCCTGTCGCCTTGAGAAAAAGTTCCAATATCCTTTTTAACTCCTTTGTTTCACTCCTTCTTCCGTTGCTGAAAAGAAGAATGTCGTCCACAAACAATAAATGAGTTATATATAAGTTGACTGCCACTTCAACTCCTTGGATATCTCCCTTTCTTCTGGCTTCTAATAGCAACTGACTAAGACCTTCTGCTGCCAGGAGGAAGAGGAGGGGAGATAAGGGGCATCCTTGTCTCAGCCCTCTTTGACCTTGGAAAAAGGGGGATGTCGCTCCATTGATTAACACCGCAAAGCTCACATTGGTCAAACACCCCATGACCCAATTAATGAAGTCCACTGGGAACCCCAGGTGAGTTAGAAGCATTTGAAGGTACATCCAACTGATTCTGTCATAAGCTTTAGATAGGTCAATTTTCACTACTTCTCCTTTGCTTTTCTTTTATTTTATGCTATGAATAGTTTCCTGAGCCACTCCTATCGCTTCATGAATCTGTCTTCCATCCAGGAATCCAAATTTTTCTTTTGAAATATGCTTGGATAGCAGTGGCTTCAATCTGATAGTGATCACTTTTGCTATAATTTTGTAGATACAATTGCACAAATAAATCGGTCTAAAATCCTCAAAAGAGGCTGGGTCTTCCTTTTTGGGAATAAGGGCTATAAACGTGGCATTAAAAGGGTAAAAAATTGCACCTTTCCTTCTGGATTCTTCAACCACATCAGTCAATTCACTACCTATAGTCTCAAAGAAGTGTTGAAACAACTCCACTGTCCAACCATCTGGACCTGGACTCTTGTCCTTTGGCATAGATTTTATGATTCCTTCGACCTCCCCTCTTGTGACTTCCCCCATGAGCTCAACAGAGTCCTCCTCATCCACATAGCGAGGGAAAGTTTGAGTTGTCCGAATCACTTCAGCTAACGACACTTCCGAAGGTGCTGTAAAAAGGTTTTTGAAGTGTCTTATTCCCATTGATGATAATTCCTCAAATGATTTTGCCTGCCTTCCATCCTCTGATTTTAAAGACCAAATGGTATTTGCACTTTTCCTTCCTTTTGCATAATTTTGGAAGAATTTAGTATTTTCATCCCCTTCCCTTAACCATATGGCCCTACTTTTCAAGCGCCACTATTCTTCTCTTGCTAAAAGGATTTTCCTCCTTTGGGTTTCTAGCAGCTTGATCCTATCCCTTTTTTTAGTTGTCTCATATCCATTAGCTTCCGGGCATTCGAGCTCATCGAGCTCCATCCCTATTTGAAATAGGTTTTCATCTTCTTTCATTTTCTTGACTCTAGCCCATTCCATCATGGCCTTCTTAAGGCGTTTTAGGTTCTCCATAAAGTGGTGAGCTTTGTCCCCATTCTCACTAAGCCTCACAGGTCTCCAGGTTTCTTTAAAGAGGGTGTTATAGGAATCCTCCATTAGCCAAGCTGGATTGAATTTGAAGGGAGTTGTCGGCTTTTTGGGAGGCCCTTTTAGTTCGAGCAAGATGGGCAGATGATCAGAATCACCTCCCTCTCCTACCCACTGACGAAAAACTGGAATCTTTGCCGCTACCTCCTCTCTTATGAGAAAATGATCCAGTCTTTTGGCCACTCGAGCTTCCCCCATTCTCCTATTCCTCCAGGTAGGTCTTGACTTCAACAGATTAATGTCTAACATCACATTCTCTCTAATGATTTTAGAGAAGAAATCCGAGAGCGGGTCTGCTCATGCAGAGGGGCCCCAGGTTTCAGCAATGCCCATGGAAAAATTTATGTCGCCCTCGATCACCAGGTTCGGATTATCCATAATGGATTTTGAGCAAAGATTATTCCAAAAATGGACTCTATCTTGACAGGGCCCATAAATGTTGAGAATCAGTAGGGTTGTGCAGAGCTCTAAAGAGTAAACTTCTATTCTGATTTCCTGGTCCAGCCCCCAAGTGTTCAAAACTCTTAATTTTCCTTCTTTTACCCCCAATGCCAGTCCCCCAGAATGGACTTTGGCATCCAATGCCTGGATGTGCCATTCGGATAATAATTTAGATAGAGTATTTGAGACTTCGGATCCAGCAGCCAACATTTCTTGTAGGAGGAGAATGTCCAGATTGTAAAAGCGAATCACCTCCTTTATGGCCAGTTTTTTAGGACTACTAGCTAAACCCCTACAATTTAGGGAGAGAATAATCATTGGATTACCTCTGGGGGGTTTTTCGCTGCTCTAAGCACCCCAGAGATGGAAATTTGCTTCCCATTTGCAATGTCCAGTTTAGCTCATGTTAGGTTCCTATAATAATAGGGACCATAATTTTGAATTGACTATGTTAAGTCTTGTAATATTGTACATACCTTTGCTTTTTTGCAAATGTTTTCCATATTAAAAAATGAAAAGAGGGTATGTCCTAAAAGAATAATCAAAGGACCAAAAAAAATGAAAAAGATATAAAATATGAACCCCACAAAAAGAAACAAAAAGAAATTCTAAAACTGTTCCACATTCAAATTCCACTACTCTTAGTTTACTTTTCTTTTGCAAATAAAATTGTGTGCAGCTTGTCCAAAATGCCACAATTCATGATCATCATACAGTCTAATCTTGATTATTCATGCTTTTAAATTTAATGTCATGATAGTTAGTGAATAAAGATCTGACCAAACCATTTAATCTTGGCAGATCATTAGTTAGGTAGAGAATAAAAATGAGCTCATAAGTTTAATCTGAGCCATTGGAAGATATAAGGTTAGAAATAAGTTAGTTTGCTTATCAAAAGAAAATAAAAGGGTCAGTAAGCTCAAATGCACCCAATAAAGGAAAGAAAAAATGTTAGAATAAATTGAAGGGTAGGTAGAATACTTTCCAAAAAATCATAAGCATCATTATGCTTATCAAAATATATCATTTTAACCCTTCCCATGTGAGAATCCCCTTCCCTTGTTTAAAATTTCTTTTTCCCTTCCTAAAAACCGTGTTTCCACTCTTGGAAACGATTTCCCCTTGTAAAATCCATTCCCCTTTGAAAAAATCCGTTTCCCCTTTTCCTAACACATTCCCCACCTTATATTATTAACCCCACATCTTTAAAAAACCCCCGTCCATCGTCCGATCTTTGATCAAATCCAACAGTCCACACGCATTATCGCATCCTCCAACTTCTGACGTTTAAAACTAATGGTGGGTTTTGAAATGGGTGGCTTCACTCACCCCTCCCCTACCACGCATCACTACTACATCTCATCGCATTCCCCTAGTCCCAAACCGCCATACCACCTTTTCGTCGTGCGATAATCCACCAAACCGCTTCCAAACGTTATGCGACAAACCACCCATGTGCTAAATCACCAACGTCATAAACCACCATGGTATTGTGCGTTAAACCACCGATTCCCAAAGAAAATACAAAAAACCCCCAATATTTCATTATTTCGCTATTGTTGTTGAATTGCGAAAAAAAAAAGACCCAAAGACCTCGCTAACTAGAATTTCAACCCCTGCGGCCACCTAGACCCTGCCACAGGTAATCCTTAGTGCTCTTCTCCATCAATTAGATACATAAATTGATAAAAGAATCAAATTTAATGGCTTCCCAGAGCGTTCAGAATGTAAACCCTCTTCAAACTCCAGTGTCAGATGTCTAACACATTCCCTTGGCCGATAAAGATTTTAAAATCATTGATATTGTGACAGACTCCAACCTTTTGGATCTCCATTACTGAAGCCATGACAAATTCATTGACCAGGCAGATGACATCCATCCGTGGGATTCAAATTTTCCTACATACATATTCCCACAGACCTTCCAATTCTCTGAACTTATTAGACTTTGTCAGATCAACTATTTGCCTAATGAAAGAGCTTTAGTTACCCCAAACCAAGAGGTCATTTTCCCAATCACTGCTCAATCCATCAATCAGATGCTACAGATTCAACCACAGCCTAATGAAGTGCCAATATCCATTGAAACCCTTACTAAACTCTACATGAAGCTGGACTTTCCCAAAAGATTCCAAATATTCCAGACTTTCCTTCCACCATCAGTAGAAACCCTAAAAGATAATCCTCCATACACAATATCCATTTTTCAGAGAGAACCAGACAAATTGTCACCATGTTGTCATGCATTCTAGGGTATTTCACTGATGAATATGTGGACGCATCTATCCTTGGTTTCCTATCTATATTTTGCCCAGGTCAGCATCTAGCTTCCGCATTCAATTTTGCCCAATACCTAGCATATGCGATCCATGATCAAATAGTCAAGATGCTAGAGGAAGGAGTGTTCAAATACTCCTCAGTTTTGTTCCATATGTTCTTATATTTCCAATCATAAAGGTTTGCAGTTAGCCTCCAAAAACTGGACACAGAGGGTAATCCCTACTCTGTTGTCTTTTGGACATCCTTGATCAGAAAGGGTTCCACATAATACAGCTATAAAGACTTCATTAATTCATTTGTTTATCTAATTGTTAATATGTTAAGTAGTAGCATTCAGCCTAGAATCAGTGAAGAGATAAATAAGGTGTTACAGTTGTCAGATCAAAGTAAAACAGGAGACTGGTATTTATACCAGAATCATATAGAGATCAGAGTGTATGGAAGCCAACTAGTTCCATACAATCTTCCCAAATACCTCCCAATGAGGATATTTTCTTTGGAATACATCAAACAAATCTTGAATTATGATGAGATCCATTTCCTTTCAGCTAAAAAGAAAACTCAGTTCAAGATTAAAAACAAATAGGGTCTTTTATATGCAACAATAGAAATGGTGGAAAGGAAGCAGACAAATGTTCAAAAGATTTCAAGTTCAGGAGTAGTTTCAAATGGCTTATGACCCTTTGGGTGTCATAAGTAAGTTAAGAGTCAAATTCAAATTGACCCCTTTCATTCATGAGACAAAAACTGAAATTGAAAAATATTCCAACTAGTCAGAGTGGTTGGAAAACACTCTACAGGAGATGGGTAAGAAGATTGATACTAGTTCCATCCTACATACTCCAGACGCACAGGACACAAATTCAAAAAGGGCTAGAGAAGAAGGATCCTACTCAGCAGAAACTACTTCTGATACTAAATTCAAGCTTGTGAACAGAAAGAAAACCAAGCTAAATCCAGTAATAGAGCACGAAAAGACAATTGAAAAAAAAAAAAAAAAAAGAGATTATAATCAGGGATGATGCACCCACAACACATATAGAAGAAACACCTCTGCCATCATCTTCCAGTGCACAAATCATTCAAAACCATAATATTGCAGAAGTTTCGTCATCTAGCAAACGAGTTGAGAAAGAGAAATATATCATGGAGAAGTACAAAGAGATTAAAATCAGAAATGAAGCATTAAAGGTTGTTATATGTACACAATACTGGAAGCAAACTCCCAGTGATCATAGTAGTTTTCTTTCAACTTTTGACCTCAAAACAAGGAAAATGCAGATGACCTTCCTACAGCCAGAGGTAAAGGCCCCAAGAACTTCAGAAGATGATAAGAAAACAACCTTTGAAATTCATGCCAAGGATGTGCATCCAATCGACCAAATTGAATTTAACATATAGGCAGGAGAGTTGTTATATTCAACCATGACACATAAAGCTCTAAGTGTCGAGAAATTGAAGAATTCTCTTGAAAATATACAATCACAGTTAAAGCTGGAAAGGGCCTCATCACAAGCAAAAGAAAACAGGATTAAGTCACTCGAAGATTTGGTAATTGAAATTGGCTATAATCCAACTAACATCAAGGCAGTAGAAGAACTTATAAAAAAGAAAAGAAAAATGCAGACATAGTTGCACTGAAGAATAAGCTAAACTTACCAACCACTGAGTATCCACAAACCAAGGAGGTTTTAGAAACAGTTAATCAAAAGGATGAGATGATGAATTTAATCATCCAGTTGACAACTCAACTGAAGGAAATGGAGACAAAAAGAAATGAATAAACTTATACAGGAAAAACAAGCTAGCATGGAAGAAGTTCCCATTACTGCTTTTCCCATAGTATCTACATCATCACCTACATCGGCATCAGTTCCAGCAACTGCAGCATCAACAAGACAAATAGCCCATCTCGCTGATGAGGACAATAAATTGATTAAAGCAATGGAAGATATGTCCATTCAAATAACACAGATTAATAAGCTCAAGGAACAAGTAAATAGCTTAGAAGAGGAAAATAAATTAGCAGAAGTAATGCATCAAGTTGAGAAACAAAAATCCAATAGACTGAGTGATAGAATCCACAAGCTAGAAAAACAGTTGTCACTAAAAGAGAATTTAGCCCAAGCAAAGAAACATTTATGGGCCAATATCATTAACTTAGTTAATGATATTTGGCCTTCTATACAGGTAATATTTGAGCAGAATGATTTGGTGATGGAAGGTGGTGATGCAATTCAAAAGGTAAAAGCAGATCTTGGAAAGAAACCAGAGGAGGCCTCTAAAATAATAAAATTCCTTAATTTTTATTTTTTTTTGTAGGTAAGCTCCCACGGGGGATTTGAACCAGTGACCTATCACAAGGAGTGCCTTAACAATGCACCCATTCACTGTCAATCCAAAGCCCCGTGGGAAAATTAGAATATCTCGGGATCACTGACAGAACAGAGACTATACTAGAAGTGAAGAAAGTTATTTCCAAAAGAAATCTGATGATACAGCTTGAGGAGAAATTTCAAAACATGAAACTCGCAGTGGACAGGTTTTTTGACAAGTTTTATGTATTGAGACAGAAGGGTCTACCTAATCCTTTAGTAATCAATGATAAACTAATGAGACATGAAGACTGTGATAAAAATATGAGGGAAGTAGCCAAAGAGACTTCCAACAATTCATCCATGAAAGGTGTACCCACAGGCAAAGTGCTCCTCCAGACTTTTGAAAACTTCTTTTACCCCCAGCATGAGGTAAATCACCTTTTTGTGAATAAGCCTACATTTGCCAAATATATAGAAGCAGATGAGATTTACGGGAGGATGATGAAAATCAAACTTCCAGATGAAGAAATATGGGGAAAACGGTGTGATTTACTATGAAGGGTGAAAGGCACAAACAGGGTGAAAGGAGAAGAAAAGCAGATGAAAGAAGTAGTCAAGTAACAAAAATCAAATAAAAAGGGACAGATTTCAGTCGGTTAAATAGGTGTCACTATCTTTTTGCATAAAAATATTTATTTTCCTTAAATAAATCCTAGCAAGTTGACAGGATATTTTGTAAAATTTTTGTATAAATACTTCACCATTCGAAGTATCATGTGTGGATTTTCTGAATATTTCTGTAGCTGACTAATCCATTACCTGAGGGTTATTGTACCAATTTCAAGTTGACAGACAGAACAAGTTATAAAGAAACTTGTTTACTGGATTCATGTGTTGAGATATCTCAGTGAAGTATAAATTTCAATTGTTCATGTTTTCTTTCTAAGTATTCCATAAACTTTCATGTGTTCTAAATTTGAATGTTATAACAGGATTTTTACCGCAGAATTTGCTTAAACATAACACTTTGTTTTTAACTGTTATACATTTCTATGTTTTCTTCTGATATCTAGTTTATAGAATTCTTAATTTACCTCTGATCCCGATTGGTTTTCTTCATCCTTCTTCATTATCTAGTTTAAGGAATTCTTAATTGCTCCTTGATCCCGATTAAAAAACATTTCACCATTCAGCCTTGAGATCTGATATTGTTCACCTATCTTGCCCTCTAACACTTTCTTTATAGTTTGTGGTTGTTCTGTTTTCAAAGTCATATTGACTCCACAGCCCAATGGAAAGTGAAAAAGCACCTATTCATCTGAATCATTAATTCCACCAATGAATCAAAACCAATCCTATTAAGCATACATAACTAGCCTAGAATCCATTAAATAAACAAAGTTAAATCATATAGAGAGAGCCCTCTCTGATTTTAGGAACGCTAGATCCTAAGCTCTAAAGTAGGTTTGTAGTTACCTCTGATATTTCCTTTTAATGCATTAAACAACCCCTGGAAATTTCAGAGTTATAACATATTGGCGACCATACTCGGGAATCAGTCCCTAGTTAAAATCAATCTTAAAAGAAACAACTTTCCTCATTTTTCACATTAAGGTTTTAAAGGGTTGTTCGAAATCATCATTATAAGTTAAAATTTTGGCTTCTAAAAGAACATATTATACCAAGGCTCATCCTCATCCACACCCTGCTACAATTGTTGATGATCCTAACAGAATTTTAAGAAAACCTAAAAAAGTAGAAAGTGTAGGAAGTATTAGTGAGTTAATCAAAGCAAATTCACTTCCTAAAGAGTTATCAAGCATAGAGTATATTCAATTTGATTTATCATTTGAGCATTCTTTATTTTGTACCAAATCTGAAAATTCAGACTATGATATTGCAATAGACCCCAATTTTATTCAATTTATTGAATCAAAGAAGAATACTATGCAACTTGATTTAGATCAACAGGTTCTATATACTTTTGACAAACTTGATGCGTTAACCTCAACTTTGATAAAGCATATAGACGAAGCCTATTTTCAATAGTCAGTTGAATTAACTGCCCTAACTGTTGCTACCCCTAAACACTCTACAGTATTTTCAGAAACTGTAAATACAGCCTCATTCAGTACCACCTCACCTATAATATCGACCACAGTTCATTCCACCAAGCCATATATATATATCTAAACTTCCTCTCCAACCCAACATTTCAAGTTCATCTGCAAGCATTACAAGTTCATCTTCAAGCACCACTACTTTACCTCCCAATCAAGCTAAAGCCTTAGCCATGGCAAACAGATATGCACCTTTGGCCTTACAAGCCCCTTTACATGCTATGCCACAAGATTACCAGAGTAAAAAATTTCAGTTTGATGGTACTAGCCAGTATACTGCTCAACAACATGTAACTAAAATGATATATTATTTTGAGTTACATGAAGTTAGTGAGGCTGATGTACAGATGAGATTATTTGCACAAACACTTGCAAGAGATGTTAAAAAGTGGTTTAAATATTTACCTCCTAACCATATTGTTGATTTAGCTGCTTTCCACCAATTGTTCATAAATAGGTGGGAAAGAAAGAAAAACCCTCTCCAGATATTATCTAAATATGAGAACATTAGGAGATCTCCTAGTGAATCTGTTCAGGATTATTGTACTAGGTTCAACAACATTTACAATGCAATTCTAGTGAATATCATACCTCCACCAAACCTGGCCCTGATTAAATTTCCAGATGGTTTTGATGTTGACATGTCCTATCAATTAAGAGAAAGAAACCCTGCAACTTTAGAACAGATGCAGAGTGATGCAGTTAGTGTAGAAGCTAACTTATTGGCTAAAAGAGCTAGGATGAGGAATGAGAGGAGAGTTACCATTAAGGAAGAACCATCCACTTCAGATGTTAAGATAGATAGTTTAGCTAAAAGTGTAGAAAGGCTAAAGGATAGATTAGAGAATATGGAAAGAAAACCTCAGTGGGAAAATCAACAAGGACCCAAAATTAGAAACCCCAACTTTAGGAAAAATCCTAATACTGGAAAATCAAGAGAAGTTGTACCTGATCAATAGATTAGACCACCTTTCCAGGAAAATTATGCTGAAAGTTCACAACAGCATGAAGAAGACCAGGACACCCAAATAAACTTTATGGGAGTAAACCATGAAGATGCCATTTTTCTTACCTAAGAAGAATAGGAATTATACATGTTACAACAATTACAAATAGAGACTAGGGAGTCCTTTGACTATAAACAAGGCTATGAATCTGCTATCTACAAATTTCATAAACAATATAGCCTTAGAAGCAAAAAGAACATAGAAGTTCCTACTAAGAAATCAATCCAAACCCAAACTAAGAAAACAGTAGAAGCACCTGTGACCAAAATTCTACAAAGTCTCCCAAGAGGAACTGAGGAGGCTTCTAGCCCAAAGATTGTAGATATAACATCAGATGCAACTCAAACTTCAACTGCCACTCAAACTGTTCCAAACAAGAAAATTGAAAACAAAACAGTTGACATACAAACTAAATTACCAAGTGCTCATAAAGAAGAAAAAAATACAGAAACCACAATTGCTAAAAATGAAATCATTCAATAAGGCAAAACTCAAATTCCATTCAATATCAAAATTGAGATAGCCAAATTGAAAATACCGGTTCCTTTAACAAAGCTGGTGAAAAATGAATCATACAAAGAAGAAATTACTGAAACACTAAACATAGGTGAAGGCGAAGATGTTGTAAACCTTAATGATGATCAACCTGAGTTATTATTCAGTCCAGAAGTAAATGGCAAACATCAACAAGGGGGTGTCCCTCCATTCTATATTAGCTTAAACATTCATGATAAAATCTTACATAATGCTATGTTGGATTCATGAGCATCTCATAACCTAATGCCTAAAGCAATCATGGAAAGATTAAACTTAGACATCACCAGACCCTACAAGGACCTGTTTTCCTTTGATTCTAGTCAAGTCAAATGCCTTGGCCTGATAAAAGATATGTGTGTAACTCTAGTCTAGTGCCCAACAAAGAGTATTGTTATGGACATAGTAGTTGTTGATATCCCTCCCAAATATGGTATGTTGTTATCTCGCTCATGGGGAGAAAAATTACAAGGGTCACTGCAATTAGACATGTCATATGCTACCATTTATGTATTTGGTCAGCAAAGAAAGATTTACAGAGAAACCTTGATGAAATACATGGTAAGTAGTTCAGAAAGACCACAGAATTACCCTATTTATTCCATGCATTCTGATCTGGACTCATTTATCTTATATAATTCAGACAATGACAAAGATAAAATCACAGTTGTAGAAGAAAAACACAAAGAAATTGATAGTGAAAACATAACACATGAATCTCTGTGGCATTTAGATTTTGATGGCTCTGTAAATAGATTAGGAGCAGGAGCTAGAGTATGGATCTACAATTTAGAAAATGATCATTCAGAAGGACATGCTTTCAGATTAAATTTCAAATGCACTAACAACATGGCAGAATATGAAGCATTAGTGTTAGGCCTTCAAATCGTAAGAAACCTTGGAGCTAAAAGAGTTTTCGTCATGGAAGACTCAAAACTCATTTTAAAACAAGTCAAGGGAGAGTACATTACTAATAACCCTAGACTTAGTTGTTACAAAGAAACCATCCTAGACTTGGTAAATCGTTTCCTTGAAACTGACTTTGTTGTCATTCCAAGAAAGCAAAACATGCAAGCTCATAGCTTAGCCACTTTTGCCAACACATGTAGGTTACCCTTCCAACCAAATCATCACTACACAACTGAGGTAAGAGATAGACCAACCATACCTGATAATTTAAAGTATTGGAAAAAAATTTCACATGACAATCAAATTCGTGATTTTATGATTTCTGAAGGAGAATTTCAAAACGGTAATATAGACACTGACTATACATCAGATTATACCATAAATAATGAAATAGATGTAAATGATGTAAATAAGATAGAACCAACTAAATTCACTAAACTAGAAATAGAACAACTAGATACAATAGAAATTGAGGAATTAATCAATGATGAATCAGAAGTTTTAAACCTCAAAGACAATTCTTTCCCTAGGGGATTAGCCCCACTAGAAGACCTTTTTGGCTTCAATGATGTCGCTGGAAAACCTAAAATGGAGCCTCTAAGGTCAGATATAGAGGAATGCAACATAGGAACAAAATAAAATCCTAATCTTATCAAGATATCTAAGACACTACCCCTAGCTGAAAAGTTGAAGTACATTAGCTTGTTTAAAAATTCCAAGACATATCTGTCGGGATTTATGAAGACCTCAAATATTATGATACCAGCATTATCCAGCATAAGATACCAATTAAAGAAAATCAGAAACCCTTTAAACAAAAACTAAGGAGAATTAACCCTGTTCTTATGCCACTAATAGGTAAAGAAGTTAAAAGGATGTACGATGCTCAGATCATAGCACCCATCAGATATTCTTATTGGGTCTCTAATTTAGTCCCCACTATAAAGAAAATAGGAGAAATCAAACTCTGTGTTGATTTCATAAACTTGAACAAAGTATCACTAAAGGGTAACTACCCCATCCCTAAAATGGACCACATTCTCCAGAGGGTAGTAGGGTCATCCAGAATTTCATTACTTGATGGATATTCTGGATACAATTAAATCCTAGTCCAAGCTGAAGATCAAGCAAAGACTGCATTCACAACTCCCTGGGGAACTTTCATGTACTTGAAAATTCCCTTTGGCTTGATGAATGTTGGAGCAACATTCCAAAGAGCTATGGACATAGCCTTTGCGAAAGAAATCCATGACTTTTTAGTCATCTACCTAGATGATATCACAGTCTTTTCCAAGTCGGATAATGAACATCTAGATCATCTAAGAAGAGTATTCATAAAATGTAGAAGTTTGGCATATCCTTAAATCCTTAAAAATCATTTTTTTGGATTAGAAGAAGGAAAACTCCTGGGACACATAATTTCAAAAGAGGGGATTAGAATTGATCCAACTAGAATAGAAGCAATCCTAAACATCAGTCATCCTAGGAACATTAAAGAATTACAGGCATTCTTAGGTAAAATAATTTTTCTTAGAAGATTCATTTCTAACTTAACATAACTAATTAGAGATTTGAATAACATGTTAAAAAAGGATTCAACACTTAAGTGGACAATAAAGGCTAAGCAGTCTTTTGAAGCAATCAAAGAAGCCCTTACTAAAACACCTATCCTCACAATTCCTAATTTTGATAGAGATTTCATAATTTTTTCATTTGCTTCAGAGCACACCATTACAGCAGTCTTGTTGCAAAAAAATGATGAGGGTTATGAACAACCCATCGCTTTCTTCAGTAAAACTTTGAGAGATGCTACACTAAAGTATAATATAATGGAAAAACAAGCTCTTGCTTTAGTGAAAGCCATAAAAGATTTCAGAGTATATATTCTATACTCTCACATAATAGCATATGTTCCAAACTCAGTGGTAAAGGACATTCTAACTCAGAATGGGCCTGATGGAAAAAGAGGCAAATGGATTGCCACCATACTAGAATATGACATTGAGATCAAGCCTACAAAATTGATTAAAGGCCAAGGTTTAGCCAAACTCATGGCTGAATCGAACTGTCGAGCCTTAGACATAAATTTCATTGCTGCCATAGATGATCAAGAAGAGATGGTGACTCCACAAATCAGTGAAGCTTTCATAGATTCACCCTAGTATGCAGACATTATATTTGTTTTACTCAACCTACAAGCTCCTCCTGGTTTATCTAGAGGGGATTAGAAAGATCATGGTGGCATCCTATTAAATTGTTTATTAAAAGATGAAGCTGACAAAGTCATGCAGGAATTTCAAGCAGGAGATTATGGGGGATGTTAGCACTCTGTAATTTCGAGGCTGAAAACAAAATCACAGAGTTAACATCAAAACCGCTTTTGGAGCTAGGATCTAGCCCTGCCAGCTTCAGAGAGGGCTTTCTCTTTGAGATTTAGCTTTGTTGGTTGAATGGATATTATGCTAGCTAATGAGCACAGGTTTGGTTTTTTAAATGGGCAAGATGCCTATGGCATTTTTGTAGGCAAAAATATCAGAACCTAAAACTCCAGCCGACTACAAGCATACTTCATTTGAGTTTGATGTCAAAAATGTGCATCCAATTGATCAGCTAGATATGCACAAGCAAACAGGTGAAATGATTTCATCTACTTTGACTAGCAATTCCATGAACTCGTTTAAAATGTAGGTATCCCTTTCAAATGCTCAGTCTTAGTTGAAGATGGAGATAATTTCATCATTATCAAAGGACACCAAAATTAAGTCTTTGGAAGACTTAATAATAAAAATTGGGTATGACCCCTCAGATACTAAGGCAGCTGAAGAAGTGATAAAGAAGAAAGAGCTAGACATTGCAGCTCTGAAGAAGCAGCTCAAGTTGCCTGCTACACATGACCCACTGACCAAGGAAATAGAGGAAACATAGAGCATAAAAGTTGACATGATGAAACTTATAGTAGAGCAGTCCATCCAAATCAAACAAATGGATACAGGGATGGAAAATATGGTGCAGGAAAAAGAAAAGCAGCACAAATGGATCTCACTACAATGGAGACCCTTCCTTTAATGACCCTCCCCATAACTACTCCAACAGGTACAGCAACAGGAGCAGGAAGCAGTACAGAACAGTTGGCAAAATCTATGGAGGGAATGAATATGCAAAATGAAGAAATCAAAAGGCTAGAATCCCAAGTTAGTGTGCTACAAGATCATATTAAAATGGCTGAAGACAACCACTTGGTAGAGATGCAAAGAACAAAGGCATTGATTGAGAAGCTTCAAAAGTCATCAAAAGAATCCTCCATTGGGATACTGTAGGGATGGTTAAGGAAATCATTTGGCACAATTTCATAGATCGAATGAATGAAATTTGGCCTAGCATCCAAATTATTTTTTAGCAGAAAGAGTTGCTAGAAAAAGCCAAAGAAGCCATTTCAGGCACCAACACAGAGTTGGGAGATATGCTAGAGACAACAAACAAAATTATCAAGTTCCTTAATACAAGAAACAAATATGAGTTGGAAGACTTGGGAGTGGAAGACAGGACAGAGACCATACTACAAGTCAAGAAGGTGCTGACAAAGAAGAGTTTAAATGTGCAGCTGAAGGAAAAGTGCCAAGTTTTAGAGTTGACAGTAAACAGGTTTTTTAACAGAATGCAGCCTCTGCATAAAAAGGGTCTTCCCTCTCTGTTTGTTATAATGAAAAACTCATGGACAGAGGGGATAATGTCCAGAAGCTTCAAGGCATAGCCACAGATGTTGCAAATCTGTTGAGGGCAAGTTTTTACTGGCCCACCCTTTTTGCATATGTCCGAAAATATGTGACCTCTTGTCACAAATTCCAAATATTTGAAGGGAAGAAGAAACTCTTACCATTACCACACAAACCCATCTCAGTAGAAATGCCTTTTCAACAATGGAGTTTAGACTTTATTGGGGAAATTCAGCCACCCTCCTCTGCCCAACATAAATGGATTTTGACAGCCACTGACTACTTTACCAAGTGGATAGAAGCCATCCCTTCTATACAAGCTACAGGCTCTATTATTATTTCATTTCTTGAGAACAACATCCTTTCTAGATTTGGATGCCCACAAAAACTCATCACTGATAATGTTGTTGCCTTCAAATCCAAGAAAATGGTAGACTTTTGTAATCGATCATATCACCCTAGGCCATTCCACTACCTATTACCCTCAAGGTAATGGACTAGCAGAATCTTCAAACAAAAGCCTAGTCAACATCATCAAGAAGGTATTAGAAGATAACAAGAAAACCTGGAATAAAAAGTTGGTGAATGCCCTATGGGCAAACAAACTTACTACTAAGAAATCTATTGGTACATCTCCATTTCAATTAGTATATGGGATGGATGTTGTTTTTCCATCCTCATTAGCAGAGCTAGTAATGAAATTGGTTCAAGAGTTGCAAGTAGAACCAAATGACATCCAAAGGAGGATAAACCAAACAATTCATTTGCAGCAAACTAGGGAAGAAGTCTATATCAAATCGCAAGTAATTCAAGACAAAATCAACGAGATCTTTGATAAGAAAACTAAAGCAGAGGATTTCTTCATAGGTGACCAAGTACTAAAATGGGATTCCAGAAGGGAAGACAAAGGAAAACATGGAAAATTTGACTTTCTCTGGAAAGGCCCATATATTATTTATGGTTACAGAGGCAACAATGCATTTTTCTTGAAAGAATTAGATGGGACAAACTTACAAAGTGGACCAGTCAATGGTCGAATGTTGAAGCACTATTTTTCACGAGAATAATCAGTAGTTCATTTTTTCTATTTTACTCACTGTAAATACCATAACAAAGTTTAGATTGGAGTGGATGATTATCTTGTAAAGTTGAAGCCTCAAGAGGAAATGTTAAGCTTTAAAAGATATAACATCATATGTTTGAATAAGGGAGATCACAGAAAGCAGTTCCAAGTAAAGCCTAGTCACAGTTTCAAGGCCACTGATCAGAAACTTCTTGACATCTCACATGGAGATGTCATCCCCAAGTGGAGCCACTGTTAGGTTCCTATAATAATAGGGATCATAATTTCGAATTGACTATGTTAAGTCTTGTAATATTGTACATACCTTTGCTTTTTTGCAAATGTTTTCCATATTAAAAAATGAAAAGAGGGTATGTCCAAAAAGAATAATCAAAGGACCAAAAAAAAAGAAAACGATATAAAATATGAACCCCACAAAAAGAAACAAAAATGAATTCTGAAAGTGTTCCACATTCAAATGCCACTACTCTTAGTTTACTTTTCTTTTGCAAATAAACTTGTGTGCAACTTGTCCAAAATGCCACAATTCATGATGATCATACAGTCTAGTCTTGATTATTCATGCTTTTAAATTTAATGTCATGATAGTTAGTGAATAAAGATCTGACCAAACCATTTAATCTTTGCAGATCATTAGTTAGGTAGAGAATAAAAATGAGCTCATAAGTTTAATCTGAACCATTGGAAGATATAAGGTTAGAAATAAGTTAGTTTGCTTATCAAAAGAAAATAAAAGGGTTAGTAAGCTCAAATGCACCCAATAAAGGAAAAAAAAATGTTAGAATAAATTGAAGGGTAAGTAAAATACTTTGCAAAAAATCATAAGCATCATTATGCTTATCAGAAAATATCATTTTAACCCTTCCCATGTGAGAACCCCCTTCCCTTGTTTAAATCCCTTTTTCCCTTCCTAAAAACCCTGTTTCCACTCTTGGAAACCATTTCCCCTTGTAAATTCCATTCCCCTTTGAAACAATCCCTTTCCCCTTATCCTAACACATTTCCCCACCTTATATTATTAATTCCACATCTTTAAAAAACCCCTGTCCATCGTCCAATCTTTGATCCAATCCAACGGTTCACATGCATTATTGCATCCCCTGACTTCCGACATTTAAAACTAATGGGGGATTTTGAAATGGGTGGTTTCACTCACCCCCCTCCCCTGCCACGCATTACCACTACATCTCATCGCATCCCCCTAGTCCCAAATCGCCATACCACCTTTCGTCGTGCGATAATCCACCAAACAACTTCCAAAGGTTATGCGACAAACCACCCATGTGCTAAATCACCCGCGTCATAAACCACTGTGGTATTGTGCGTTAAATAGCCAATTCCCAAAGAAAATACAAAAAAACCCCAATATTTCATTATTTCGTTATTGTTGTTGAATTGCATAAAAAGACCCAAATGCAAGTTTTAACCCCGTACAGAAATTACCTGCATATGAATTCTAAAACACAGAAAATAAACAGTGCGAGAGCATAACACATAAAACACGTATACACAGAGATTTTACCCTGCATCCCAAAACCGGGACTACTAGCTTGATTTTTATTATGTTCCTTTCAATGTTACAATACATATTTATACATGTCGAAGCATCCAATACCATCGACCAAAAACCATCGCATCCAAAACCATGTGTAATAATCATGCAAAAAACCATGGGTAGGTCCGCCCAACCTAACATAGGGTCCAAAAACAAAATTTTCTGGGGCACTGCCCCGGACCCCATAGAGTGGGATTACCTGCACCCTCAAACCCCGTGTGACCCCCCCCCCGGTACGCAATCAGCACAACGAATGGGGGGCTCTGCCTCCTTTCTAACCCCCGGTTAACTACGTCGGCTAGTCGTGGAAAGAATATAACACAACCCAGCATTCTCCCACTTGTTGTTTTCTTTCTATAGTGGGCCACAGGAGAGCTTAGTCATTTATCCAACCCTGCAATGCCCATTGTTTCTCTACACCAAGAGGACTTCTCAAAGCTCACAGATTTTGTCAATGCATCTGCAGTGTTCTTCAAAGTGTCCACCTTTACTAGCAACACCTTTTTGTCTTCTATCATATCCCTCACAAAGTGATACTAAAGATCAATGTGCTTTGTCTTCGAATGATATGCAGGGTTATTTGCCAAGAAAATTGCACCTTGGCTGTCACAGTCTATCCTTATAGCTCCCTGTACTAACCCATACTTGAACACAATCTCTGCAACCAAACAGCTTCCTTACTTGCATGAGTCGCTGCCATGTATTCTGCCTCTGTAGTTGATAGTGCCACTACAGATTGTTTGTTACTCATCCAATTGACTGCACCTCCAAATAGGTTAAACAAATACCCACTTGTAGATCTTCTCTGATCCAGATCTCCAGCCCAGTCTACATCAACAAAGCCACGAATATCCAACACTCTGTCCAATCCTAGTCTTCCTTGGTAGCAGAAACCATAATCACTAGTGCCACGCAAATAACTGAAAACCCGCTTCACTGTTGTCTAGTGCTCCTTCCCTGGGTTTTACATAAACCTTCTCAATACTCCCGCTGCATGTGCAATGTCTGGTCTAGTACAGACCATCGCATACATCAGGCTACTGAATGCACTTGCTTATGGAACATGGGACATGTCCTCTTCCTCTTCTTGTGTCTTGGGACACTGTTCAACAGATAACTTTACACCTACAGGAATAGGAACCTTCACCATTTATTATCCTGCATTTTAAACCTCTACAATATTGTCTCGACATACTCCCTCTGGTTTAACCAGAGCTTCCTCTTTGTCCGATCTATTTTAATTTCCACGCCCAAAATATAGTTTGCAAAACCAAGATCTTTCATGTCAAACTTGGAGGACAAATGGTTCTTCAAATCCTAGATAATTTCTTTGTCATTTCCAACCAGCAAAATAACATCCACATACAAGACCAGATAAATAACATAGTCACGATTAATTTAAAATACATGCAATGATCTTCTTTACTTCTGGTGAAGCCAAGTCCCTGTATAAATGTATCAAATTTCTGATACCACATCCTTGGTGACTATTTTAACCCATACAGAGACTTACTTAACTTGCATACTAGTTCTTTCTTACCCTTCACCGCAAAACCTTCAAGTTGCTTCATGTAGATCTCCTCTTCCAGATCCTCGTGAGGAAATGTTGTCTTCACATCCATCTGTTCTACCTTAAAATAAAAAGCATAAGCAACACATAGAAGTAATCTAATAGAAGCTACCTTGGCAACAAGAGAAAAAATATCACCAAAATCAATTCCCGGTACTCGGGAATAACCTTTTGCTACCAACTGAGCTTTGTATTTCTCCACCTTTCCTTCTGCATTTGTCTTCTTCTTGAACACCCATTTACTTCCAATGGGTTTCCTTCCAGCCAGCAATTCCACCAGATCCTATGCCTCATTTTTGTGCAAAGATGTCATTTCATCAACCATGGCCTCTTTCCAGAGTTTGCCATCCTCTGAATCTATTGCTTCCTTCACAGTTTTGGGATCATCATCAGTAATAGATAAAGCAAAATTTGAACAAAAAGCAGATGGACTATACCTTTCTGGATGCCTTCTTTCTCAAACTGATCTTCTCACACCCAGAGTTTGTGGCTCTTCATCTTCTGATTCCTCCTCTGTTGTAGAGTCTAAATCTTCCTCCTTAAGCTTAAACTATATCTTATCAGGTTCCTTTGGTTGGACTTCATGTTTAATAATATCTTTCACCTCTCTGAACACCACATCTTGGTTGTACACAACCTTCCTTGTTACTGGGTTCCAAAGCTTATAACCCTTTAAACCATCCTTATACCCAATAAAGATGCACTTTTCTGATTTATTATCCAACTTTGTTCTTTTCTCCTTTGGAACATGTACATGTGCATCACATCCAAATACCCTCAGATGTGAAAGAGAGGGTTTCTTACCAGTCCATACCTCTTGTGGAGTCTTATCCTCCAACGTTGATGAAGGTGATCTGTTGACCAGGTAACATGCAGTCTCCACCACCTTTGCCCAGAATTCTTGTCCTAACCCGGCACCACTGAGCATGCTTCTTGCCCTTTCCATCAATGTCTTGTTCATTATTTCTGCAACTCCATTTTGCTAAGGTGTATATGGAGTAGTCTTCTGTCGTGCCATACCACACTTCTTACAGAATTCTTCAAATTCCTTACTGCAAAACTCTCCACCGTTATCTGTTCTCAGCACCTTTATCTTCTTCTCTATCTCGCTTTCCACTAGAGCCTTAAATTCTTTAAACCTGTCAAAGACTTCAGATTTCTTTTTAAGGTAATATATTCATGTATTCCTTGAGAAGTTGTCTATAAATGATACATAATACATAGACTTACCCAGTCATGGAACCTTCACAAGTCCAAACACATCACTGTGCACAAGCTCTAATATCTATTTCGCCCTCTTACCACCAGAGGGGAAACTCACCCGATTTTGCTTCCCACAAACACAACTTTCACAGAAATCTCCAGAGAGCTATTACTCATACCTTCTACCATACCTTTACCATGAAGTATTCAAAGGCCCTTCTCTCTAATATGTCCAAGCCTTTGATGCCACAACATGGTCTTCTCTCCAGAGACCACTAGATTTTTTACTCCACTTTCAGGAACCACATAATTGTTGCACCCATCAACAACAGTGCTACCTTGCAGCTTGTACAGAGTTCCAATTCGAACTCCCCACATCAATACCAGTGCCCCCCAAATCATCTTGCAGGTATCCTTCTCGAACATTGTTTTTACACCTGCATCATCCAGCTTGCTTACAGAAATCAGATTTATGGCTAATGCAGGAATATGCAGAACACCTGAAAGTGTTCCAACCCTTCCACCTTGCAACTTCAACTTTACTTTTCCATGACCAACAATTCTAGCCTTCCTATCATCCCCCAAGAAGACATCACCACCATCATATTTCTCATACTCGCAGAACCACTCTCTATGGGGAGTGAAGTGAAAGGATGCACCTGAGTCAATCAACCATGCCTCATGATCTACATGTGTACTTGAAGAAGCCAAGTATAGATCCCCACCTTCATCTGAGGTGGTTTTCGCCTCTACGAAAGGAGCATCATCGGATCCCTTTCCTTTATCACGAGCTTTAGATTTACAGTCCCTTTTGTAGTGCCCTTCCTTTCTGCATTTCCAGCACACCACCTTTACAGGTTTTCCTGGAGATTTAGATCTCCATCTAGATTTAGATCTCCCACTTGATGACTTATTTTTGTTTCTGTTCTGGGACCGTCCTAGTACAGACAAGGCATCACCATTCTGGCTCTCCATGTTTTTCCGTCTCATTTCCTCCGTCAACAAGGATGAGACTATTTCATCAAACTACAAGGCAGTTGCATTACTACCTATTGCAATAACCAAACTATCCCACGAATCTGGTAGAGAACACAACAAACTGTTGCACTTATCTTCATCTCAAATTTTAATATCAACAGATAATAACTGACTTACCATAGTATTAAATGCGTTCAGATGATCTGTCACTGAGTCTCCATATTTCATCCTCAGGTTATACAACTTTTTTCGTAGGAACAGTTTATTCACCAAAGACTTAAATTGGTACAAAGTCCCTAACTTGTCCCACAAAGCCTTCGTCATAGCTTCCCCTGATACATTCAGCAATACTGAATCTGAGACACACAATCGTATTGTGTTCTTTGCCTTGCGATCCAACTTCTTCCATTCTTCATCGGACACTCTTGTTGTTTTAGTACCTGGATCTACCGTAATCCACTGATCTTTGTCCACCAACAGATCCTCCATCTTGTGTTTCCATAACTCAAAACTCTGACCATTAAATTTCTTGATCTCTATCTTTACACTGCCCGCCGTCTTCTTTCACCACCAGAATCGATCCCGCAGATCTCCTACTGAACAGGGTCTACCATAGGCCCGATCGAAACCCCTTAGCAACAAAGGCGTCCCCTTGAAGCCAAAACAACTTTGATACCAAATGTAGGTTTTAACCCCGTATAAAAATTACCTCCATACGAATTCTAAAACACAGATAATAAACAGTGCGAGAGCATAACACATAAAACACATATACATAGAGATTTTCCCTTGGATCCCAAAATCGGGACTACCAGCTTGATTTTTCATTATGTTCCTTTCAATGTTACAATACATATTTATACATGCCGAAACATCCAATACCATCGATTGAAAACCATCGCGTCCAAAACCATGGACCAAAATCCATCGCTTCCAAACCATGTGCAAAAATCATGCACAAAACCATAGGTAGGTCTGCCCAACCTAACATAGGGTCCAAAAACAAAATTTTCCGAGGCGCTGCCCTGGACCCCATAGAGTGGGGTTACTTACACCCCTCAAACCCCCTATTACCCCATGCTACGCAATTGGCGCAATGAAAGGGGGGGGGGGGGGGGGTGCGCTTCGGCCCCCTTCTAGCCCCGCGGTTAACTACGTCAACTAGTTGTGGAAAGAATATAACACAACCCAACACCAAAGACCTCGCTAACTAGAATTTTAGCCACTGCGGCCGCCTGGACCCTGCCAGAGGTAATCCTCAGTGCTCTTCTCCATCAATTAGATACATAAATTGATAAAAGAATCAAATTTAATGGCTTCCCAGAGCGCTCAAAATGTAAACCCTCTTCAAACTCCAGTGTCAGATGTCGAACACATTCCCTTGGCCAATAAAGACTTTAAAATCATTGATACTGTGATAGATTCCAACCTTTTGGAGCTCCACTTTTGGAGCCATGACAAATTCATTGACCAGGCAGACCATATCCATCTGTGGGATTCAAATTTGCCTAAATACATATCCCCACAGACCTTCCAATTCTCTGAACTTATTAGACTCTATCAAATCAACTATTTGTCTAATGAAAGAGCTTTAGTTACCCCAAACCAAGAGGTCCTTTTCACAATCACTACTCAATCCATCAATCAGATGCTACAGATTCAACCACAGCCTAATGAAGTGCCAATATCCATTGAAACCCTTACAAAACTCTACTTGAAGCTGGACCTTCCCAAAAGATTCCAAATATTCCAAACTTCCTTCCACCATCAGTAGAAACTACAGAAGATAATCCTCCATACACAACATCCATTTTTCAGAGAGAACCAGACAAATTGTCACCATGTTGTCATGTATTTTAGGGTATTTCACTGATGAATATGTGGACGCATCTATCCTTGGTTTCCTATCCATATTTTGCCGAGGTCAGCCTCTAGCTTCCACCTTCAATTTTGCCCAATACCTAGCAGATGCAATCCATGATCAACTAGTCAAGATGCTAAAGGAAGGATTGTTCAAATACTCCTCAATTTTGTTCCATATATTTTTATATTTCCAATCAGAAAGGTTTGTAGTTAGCCTCCAAAAACTAGACACAGAGGGTAATCCCCAATCTGTTGTCTTTTGGACATCCTTGATCAGAAAGGATTCCACATAATACAACTATAAAGACTTCATTGATTCATTTGTTTATCCAGTTGTTAATATGCTAAGCAGTAGCATTCAGCCTAGAATCAGTGAAGAGATAAAGAAGGTGTTACAGTTGTCAGATCAAAGTAAAACAGGAGACTGGTATTTATACCAAAATCATACAGAGATCAGAGTGTATGGAAGCCAACTAGTTCCATACAAGCTTCCCAAATACCTCCCAATGAGGATATTTGCTTTGGAATACATCAGACAAATCTTGAATTCTGATGAGATCCATTTCCTTTCGGCTAAAAAGAAAACTCAGTTCAAGATTAAAAAACCAAATAGGGTCTTTATATGCAACAATAGAAATGGTGGAAAGGAAGCAGACAAATGTTCACAAGATTTCAAGTTCATGAGTAGTTTCAAATGGCCTTATGACCCTTTGGGTGTCATAAGTAAGTTAAGATTCAAATTCAAATTGACCCCTTTCATTCATGAGTCAAAACATCAAATTGAAAAATATTCCAACCAGTCAAAGTGGTTGGAAAACACTCTACACGAGGTGGATAAGCAGATTGATACTAGTTCCATCCTGCATACTCCAAACGCATAGGACAAAAATTCAAAAAGGACTAGAGAAGAAGGATCCTACTTAGCAGAAACTACTTCTGATACTAAATTCAAGCTTGTGAGCAGAAAGAAATCCAAACTAAATCCAGTAATAGAGCACGAAAAGCCAATTGAAACAGAAAAAGAGATTATAATCAAGGATGATGCACCCACAACACATATGGAAGAAACACCTCTACCATCATCTTCCAGTGCACAAATCATTCAAAATCAGAATAATGCAGAAGTTTCGTCATCTAGCAAACCAGTTGAGAAAGAGAAATATATCATGGAGAAGTACAAAGAGATTAAAATTAAAAATGAAGCATTAAACGCTATTATATGTACACAATATTGGAAGCAAACTCCCAATGATCATAGTAGGTTGCTTTCAACTTTTGACAACAAAACAAGGAAAATGCAGATGACCTTCCTATAGCCAGAGGTAAAGGCCCCAAGAACTTCAGAAGATGATAAGAAAACAACCTTTGAAATATGTGCATCCAATCGACCAAATTGAATTTCACAAACAGGCAGGAGAGTTGTTATATTCAACCATGACACATAAAGCTCTAAGTGTCGAGAAATTGAAGAATTCTCTTGAAAATATACAGTCACAGTTAAAGCTGTAAAGGGCCTCATCACAGGATTAAGTCACTCGAAGATTTGGTAATTGAAATTGGCTATAATCCAACTAACATCAAGGCAGCAGAAGAACTTACAAAAAAAGAAAATGCAGACATAGCTGCACTGAAGAAACAACTAAAGCTACCAACCACTGAGCATCCACAAACCAATGAGGTTTTAGAAACAGTTAATCAAAAGGATGAGATGATGAATTTAATCATCCAGTTGATAACTCAACTGAAGGAAATGGAGACAGAAAGAAATGGATAAACTTGTACAAGAAAAACAAGCTAGCATGGAAGCAGTTCCCATTACTGCTTTTCCCATAGTATCTACATCAGCACTTGCATCAGCATCAGTTCCAGCAACTGCAACATCAACAAGACCAACAACCCATCCCACTGATGAGGACAACAAATTGATTAAAGCAATGGAAGATATGTCCATTCAAACAACACAAATTAATAAGCTCAAGGAACAAGTAAAGAGCTTAGAAGAGGAAAATAAATTAGCAGAAGTAATGCATCAAGCTGAGAAACAAAAAGCCAATAGACTGAGTGACAGAATCCACAAGCTAGAAAAAGAGTTGTCACTAAAAGAGCCTTTAGCCCAAACAAAGCAACATTTATGGGACAATATCATTAACTCAGTTAATGATATTTGGCCTTCTATACAGGTAATATTTGAGCAGAATGATTTGGTGAAGGAAGTTGGTGATGCAATTCAAAAGGTAAAAGCAGGTATTGGAAAGAAACCAAAGGAGGCCTCTAAAATAATCAAATTCCTTAATTCTAAAAACAAGTATGAATTAGAATATCTCGGGATAACTGACAGAACAGAGACTATACTAGAAGTCAAGAAAGTGATTTCCAAAAGAAATTTTATGATACAGCTTGAGGAGAAATGTCAAAACATGAAACTTGCAGTAGACAGGTTTTCTGACAAGTTATATGTATTGAGACAGAAGGGTCTACCTAATCCTTTAGTAATCGATGATAAACTAATAAGACATGAAGACTGTGATAAAAAGACGAGGGAAGTAGCCAAAGAGACTTCCAACAGTTCATCCATGAAAGGTGTACCCACAGGAAAAGTGCTCCTCCAGACTTTAGAAAACTTCTTTTACCTCCAGCATGAGGTAAATCACCTTTTTGTGAATAAGCCTACATTTGCCAAATATATAGAAGTAGATGAGATTTACCGGAGCATGATGAAAATCAAACTTCCAAATGAAGAAACATGGGGAAAATGGTGTGATTTACTATGAAGGGTGAAAGGCACAAACAAGGTGAAAGGAGCAGACAACGTGAAAGAAAAGCAGATGAATGAAAAGAAGATGAAAGAAGTAGTCAAGTAACAACAATCAAATAAAAAGGGACAGATCTCAGTCAGTTAAACAGGTGTCACTATCTTTTTGCATAAAGATATTTATTTTCCTTAAATAAATCCTAGTAAGTTGACAGGATATTTTTGTAAAAGTTTTGTATAAATACTTCATCATTCGAAGTATCAAGTGTGGATTTTCTGAATATTTCAGTAGCTGACTGATCTATTACCTAAGGGTTATTGTACCAATTCTAGTTGACAAACAAAACAAGTTATAAAGAAACTTATTTACAAGATTCATGTGTTGAGCTATCTCAGCGAAGTGTACATTTTAATTGTTCATGTTTTCTTTCTAAGTATTCCATAAACTTTCATGTGTTCTAAATTTGAATGTTATAACAGGAGTTTTACTGCAGAATTTGCTTAAGCATTACACTATGCTTTTAACTGTTATACATTTCTATGTTTTCTTATGATATCTGGTTTAGAGAATTCTTAATTTACCTCTGATCTCGATTGATTTTCTTCATCCTTACTCATTATCTAGTTTAAGGAATTCATAATTGCTCCTTGATCCCGATTAAAAAACATTTCACCATTCAGCCTTGAGATCTGATATTGCTCACCTATCTTGCCCTCTAACACTTTATTTATAGTTTGTGGTTGTTCTGTTTTCAAAGTCATATTGACTCCATAGCCCAATGGAAAGTGAAAAAGCACCTATTCATCTAAATCATTAATTCCACCAACGAATCAAAACCAATTCTATTAAGCATACATAACTAGCCTAAAATCCATTAAATAAAGTGAAATCATATAGAGAGAGCCCTCTTTGAGTTTAGGAAGACTATATCCTAAGCTCCAAAGTAGGTTTGTAGTTACCTCTGATATTTCCTTTTAACGCATTGAACAACCCTTGGAAATTTCGGAGTGATAACATATTGGCGACCATACTCGGGAATCAGTCCCTAGTTAACATCAATCTTAAAGGAAACAACTTTCCTCATTTTTCACATTAAGATTTTAAGGGATTGTTCGAAATCATCATTATAAGTTGAAATTTTGGCTTCTAAAAGAACATATTAAATGAGGGCTCATCCTTATCCACGCTCTGCTACAATTGTTGATGATCCTGACAAAATTTTAAGAAAACCTAAAAAGGTAGAAAGTCTAGGAAGTATTAGTCAGTTAATCAAAGCAAATTCAGTTCCTAAAGAGTTATCAAGCATAGAGGATATTCAATTTGATTTATCATTTGAGCATTCTCCAGAGGGTAGGAGGGTCATCCAGAATTTCATTATTTGATGGATTTTCTGGATACAATTAAATCCTAGTCCAACCTAAAGATCAAGCAAAGACTGCGTTCACCACTCCCTGGGGAACTTTCATGTACTTGAAAATGCCCTTTGGATCGATGAATGTCAGAGCAACATTACAAAGAGCTATGGACATAGCCTTTGCGAAAGAAATCCATGACTTTTTAGTCATCTACCTAGATGATATCACAGTGTTTTCCAAGTGGGATAATGAACATCTAGATCATCTAAGAAGAGTATTCATAACATGCAAAAAGTTTGGCATATCCTTAAATCCTTAAAAAACATTATTTTGGATTAGAAGAAGGAAAACTCCTGGGACACATAATTTCAAAAGAGGGCATTAGAATTGATCCAGCTAGAATAGAAGCAATCCTAAACATCAATCATCCTAGGAACATTAAAGAATTAAAAGCATTCTTAGGTAAAATAATTTTTCCTAGAAGATTCATTTCTAACTTAGCATAACTAATTAGAGATTTGAATAACATGTTAAAAAAGGATTCAACACTTAAGTGGACAGTAAAGGCTAAGCAGTCTTTTGAAACAATCAAAGAAGCCCTTACTAAAACACTTGTCCTCAGAAGTTCTAATTTTAATAGAGATTTCATAATTTTTTCATTTTCTTAAGAGCACACCATTGCAACAGTCTTGTTGCAAAAGAATTATGAGGGTTATGAACAACCCATCGCTTTCTTCAGTAAAACTTTGAGAGATGCTACACTAAAGTCTAATATAATGGCAAAACAAGCTCTTGCTTTAGTGAAAGCCATAAAAGATTTCAGAGTATGTATTATATACTCTCACATAATAGCATATGTTCCAAACTCAGTGGTAAAGGACATTCTAACTTAGAATGGGCCTGATGGAAAAAGAGGCAAATGGATTGCCATCATACTAGAATATAACATGGAGATCAAGCCTACAAAATTGATTAAAGGCCAAGGTTTAGCCAAACTCATGGCTGAATCGAACTGTCGAGCCTTAGACATAAACTTCATTGCTACCATAGATGATCAAGAAGAGATGGCGACTACACAAATCAATGAAAATTTCATAGATTCACCTTGGTACACAGACATTATATTCGTTTTACTCAAGCTACAAACTCCTCTTGGTTTATCTAGAACTAAAAGTAGATTCCTAAAAATGAAAGCAATGAAATATTGTATCTTAGACAATGTTTTATTTTGGAATGATCATGGTGGCATCCTCTTAAATTGTTTATTAAAAGATGACGCTGAGAAATTCATGCAGGAGATTGTGGGGGATGTTAGCACTTTGTAATTTCGAGGTTGAAAACAAAATCACAGAGGTAACATCAAAACCACTTGATCCCGGATGGGATCTAGCCCTGCCAGCTTAAGAGAGGGCTCTCTCTTTGAGATTTAGCTTTATTGGCTGAATGGATATTAGGCTAGTTAATGAGCATAGGTTTGGTTTTTTAAATGGGAAAGATGCATATGGCATTTTTGAAGGCACAAATATCAGAGCCTAAAACTCCAGCAGACTACAAGCAGACTTCATTTGAGTTTGATGTCAAAATTGTGCATCCAATTGATCAGCTGGAGATGCACAAGAAAATAGTGAAATGATTTCATCTACTTTGACCAGCACTTCCATGAACTTGTTTAAAATGCAGGTAACCCTTTCAAATGCTCAGTCTCAGTTGAAGATGGAGAGAATTTCATCATTACCAAAGGACCCCAAGATTAAGTCTTTGGAATACTTAATAATAAAAATTGGGTATGACCCCTCAGATACTAAGGCAGCTGAAGAAGTGATAAAGAAGAAAGAGCTAGACATCGCAGCTATGAAGAAGCAGCTCAAGCTGCCTACTACACATGACCCACTGACCAAGGAAATAGAGGAAACAAAGAGTAGAAAAGTTGACATGATGAAACTTATAGTAGAGCAGTCCATCCAAATCAAACAGATGGAAACAAGGATGGAAAATATGGTGCAGGAAAAGGAAAAAGCAACACATATGGATATCACTACAATGGAGACCCTTCCTTTAATGACTCCCCCCCCCCATAACTACTCCAACATGTACAGCAACAGGAGCAGGAAGCAGTACAGAACAATTGGCAAAATCTATGGAGGGAATGAATATCCAAAATGAAGAAATTAAAAGGCTAGAATCCCAAGTTAGTGTGCTACAAGGTTAGATTAAAAGGGATGAAGACAACCACTTGGTAGAGATGCAGAGAACAAAGGCATTGATTAAGAAGCTTCAAAAGTCAAAAAAAGAATCCTCCATTGGGAATACTCTAGGGAGGGTTAAGGAAATCATTTGGCACAATATCATAGGTCGGATGAATGAAATTTGGACTAGCATCCAAATTATTTTTGAGTAGAAATAGTTGTTAGAAAAATCCAAAGAAGCCATTTCAACCACCAACATAGAGTTGGGAGATATGCTATAGACAAAAAACAGAATTACCAATTTCCTGAATGCAAGAAACAAATATGAGCTGGAAGACTTGGGAGTGGCAGACAGGACAGAGACAATACTACAAGTGAAGAAGGTGCTGACAAAGAAGAGTTTAAATGCGTAGCTGAAGGAAAAGTGCCAAGTTTTATAGTTGACAATAAACAGGTTTTTTAACAGAATGCAACCTCTGCATCAAAAGGGTCTTCCCTCTTTGTTTGTTATAAATTAAAAACTCATGGAAAGAGGGGATAATGTCCAGAAGCTTCAAGGCATAGCCATAGATGCTGCAAATCTGTCAAACATCAAAGGCAACATAACATGAAAAGCTTTACTAGAAGCAATCAACAATTAGATTTACATTCAACATGAGCTGAAGCATGTATTTTTGGTCAAGCCATCATTTGCCAAATACACTGATGCTGATGAGGTGTACCGAAGGTTAATCAAAATTAAGATCCCTTAAGGGGAAGCGTGGAGTGACTTATGTGACTACCAAGAAGAACGAGACAAGGATGACTAGAGTAGTCATATAGGTTTGAGTCAACACTAGCCACGTCAACAAAACCACTCAAGTCTAACTAACACTTGAGGCAACAACATTCTAGAAAAGGAGGGACACCTGTCCTAGTTTTCTCAGTGTGGCTACTCCTTAGCTACATTAGTCAAATTTTCCTTCATTGTAATAAATAATAGATTGCCAAGTGTTCAAGGCAAATCGTTGTAGTTTTTGTTTAAATACTCCATGCATTGGGAGTATTAGGGGTTGGACCCTAGTCATCAAAACTATTTTTATATTTGGAGCACTGTAATTTCAAGCTGGAGCATCAATAAAAGGACAGTTTATACGATACTTTATCTGTTTCGACCTGGTGATGTTTTTCTCTCTGTGTTTAATGTATTTCTATTTACTTATTCATGCAATTTCACTTCTCATTGTAAAACAGAAATTATAGTTTAATATATGTTGTTGGAGCACCTTACTGTTATCTGTATTTACAATCTTTGTAATTTCTTTTGAAGTACGATTACAAAATACTTAAATGCTTTTTAATCCTAACTAATATCATTATCTATCATTCCGTTTGTCATTGTTGGGTCCCTATAATACTAGTGATTACCCCATTACTATTGTAGTTGTATCCCTTATTAATATTGTTGTGCCCCTATTATCCCCATATTGTTATTATTGTGCCCCATAGAATCCCTCTATTGTTATTTTTGTGGCTTTATATTATTATTGTTAGGTCGGCTGGGTTATATTGTGACTCCTTAGACTCCTATATATAGAAAGGAGGTTTTGTCGTTTGAATCATCCATGAATTGTTCATTTATGTAATGTAAAGGAGGTTGACCCCTTGAAGAGGCTGGATTCTAAGGCGTTGATCTATCTTTTCTATCTTTTTATTGAGCTGGTTTCATAACATTTGGTATCAGAGCTTTGGATTCTAGGGTTTCGCTGCTCCAAATAGGTCATTGCGGCATTTTTGCTATAACTTTTTCTTCTGCGATGTTTCAGAAGCTAAAAAAAAAACCCATTTGAGAAGAAATTGTGCTAAATCTTAGGTCCGAATTTCAGAGCTTTTTAAGCTATAGTTGCAGAGATATGATCTGAGGAAGTTAGTCTTTTTGCAGACTCCTGAATTACATTCCAAATAGGTGACCTGGGGAAAATCATCATAACTTTCTCTCTGAGCATCAGATTGAAATTTCATAAGAAGGTACAAAAAGAGGACGGACTGTAGTTTCTTGTATATATTTTCAGAGCCAAAGGTCGAAAGAGTGACTCGTGGCATGTCATACAAGTTCGCTCTGTTGAACTAGTCTATAATCAGGTCACTGTGGGATATTTCGCATAACTCTTCCTTGGAGAATCCAATTTGGATCACACTTGTGGCATTGGAAAGAGGACACAGAGGGCTACTGCAGATCGCAATTTCAAAACTAGATGATCCGAAAATACAGAGATACATCAGAGGCAATATCGAGCTCCTACAAAGTGAAAAAAGGTGTGTAGATTTTTTAAAATTTTTGCTTAATCTTGGTTTGAAAATTTATTTTGAAGGAATTCAAAGGGAATAGTAGAGCATTATTATCGGTGACTGATGCCCCAAGGAAAGAAAATGCAAACACCTAGTGAGCAACCTGAAAGCTCTAGCATGACTCATGAAGAAGAGGAAGAAATGCTACATGATATATCAAAATTACAAGACCAAGTGCAACAAATGTCACTCTTAGAAAAGCTAATAGAAGCTAAGATAAAGGGCGTGGAAGCTAAGATGGACGATTTGAAGATAGATTTGAATACAGATTTGAAGAGAGACATGGCAGATTTGAAGACAAATTTGACAAATTTTCTACAAGAAATACTTACTAATGGTGAAAAGTTAGTAAAGGAAACTCATGTTGCGAACAAAAGAAATGTTAATCATGATTTCATAGACTTTAATGTGGGATCGAAGACCCACCATATTCCAAAAATCGATATGAGGAAGTTTGATGGCAAGGATCCCGCAACATGGATATTATAGATGGAGCAATTTTTCGATCTCAATAATGTGCAAAACACACAAAGGCACGTATTGCAACTTTATACTTGGAACCAAATCAGTTTGTAAGGTATCAATGGCTTTGCTCTCGTAAACAAATTATCACTTGGGCAATTTTTATGGAAGAATTGACAGCACATTATGAGGATACAAAAAGCAACACTTTTTTTAGCCAATTGATAAGTCTCAAACAAAAGGGTTCAATAATGGAGCACATTGAGGAGTTCTAAAAATTGAACATAAGGGTAAAAAATATTCCAGAGGAGCATAGGATTGATGTGTTCATAGGGACTTTAAAGGATAATATCCAACATGATGTTCGCCTTTGGGAACCTGATTCATTAGAGAAGGCATTTAGGTTAGCAAGAAAAAAGGAAAGCAAAATTATGGCAACCAGGAAGCATACTGTTGAAAATGCAACAAGATGATGGAGCTTAGTGAAAAGGAGTCGCCTTCACTAAGTGGGCCCACAGGCTATTTTTGGTGCAAAGTCTATTTTTAGACATATGGATCATGGTCTATGAGTTGCAAGATGCTAT
Source organism: Pinus tabuliformis (assembly GCA_031772625.1). Classification (NCBI taxonomy): domain Eukaryota; kingdom Viridiplantae; phylum Streptophyta; class Pinopsida; order Pinales; family Pinaceae; genus Pinus; species Pinus tabuliformis. Next base: position 425,332,461 of record CM062813.1, read on the forward strand.
TTGTGGATGATTGGTCATGTTGGTAAAAATAGATGGACTTCTATTTTTAGACATATGGGCGGAGTCTATTTTTAGACTGCCAAGCTAAAAATAGAACAGTCGAATATTATTAGCTCTTAATAATATTTGGACTATAAACATTATCTTATCCTCTTGGAGCACTTGAGTTCGAGCTACAGATGTGGCACATGCAACTATCATAAGGAAATACGCTTTTCTTATGGGTCAGTTGAGCTATTGCATGATGGACTTCAGTTAGAACTCAAGTGGTTGAGTTTGGTGGAGTTGATTGAGGAGTTGATGGAGTTGTGTTCAATTTGACTTAGTTGAACTAGTTGTATTTAGTCTAACCACAGAATACACTAGTGACGAGTGATGTGAATTAATTATTAATTAATTCACTAATTATTAACTCATAAATCAACTAAAGAATACATCAGTTAACTCAGTGCATGGACAGTTCACTGGAGACAGGTGTCAGAGGTGGAGACTACTATCAGTTGTGACTATAGTTGTGCATGAGATTTGCACAATCATTGATTGAGATTGCCAATGAGGATTGCGTGGTACAACAAAATGGAATTCGAACTTGGATTATTCCTATTTCTTTCATTGGATTGTGTAGTAGAGGCAGGCAAACAATGGAGGAGATTTAAACCTGTGACTTGATTCACATCTGAGCTAGTTTGTGTGTAGCAGGTGGAGATAGTACTGAGTACTTGTGAGGAGTATTGTACTATGTATTGTTACATGTTCTCTATCATTATAATATACAGATAGTTGGGGGCTTTCAACTGTATGCTTTCCCCAGTACATACTGTGTTAATGTGCGCATGCGATTGATGTTTCATTGTTTTTAATTCCGCAAAATTGATGATCAATGTAGAGGAGGTTATGTATTATGCATGCATTCTGAAAGAGTGTATAATCAGGATAATCTCTATGAATAAGTGTTATATTATTCAAAATTTCTACATGGTATCAGAGCAGAGTTGATGATCAGATATTATTCAGAAAGTGTTTACATTTTATTTCTTCTGGCAGAGTCTGTAATCGGGCCAGGTAGCCTCTGGATTCATCCTTCTTTTGGAAGGTGAGATATCCAGTGAATGCCCATACAGTCAATCTTTGTACGAGAAATACCTTGTTCTCACGAGTTTTAGATCAGAAGTGGTTGAGTTTTGAGCTCGTGGAATTCAAATTTGCAGCAGTGTTTTCTTGGTGTCAAAGTTGAAATGTCTTTCAACGGATTGCGATTAGAGTATGCTCTTGAAGGCAGCTCGAATTATATTGCATGGAAAGACAGGATGGAGGCGGTGTTAGATGACAATGGCTTGAAGGAGTTCATAGATGCTGAGGTCCCAAAGCCTACTGATGCTTCTCACGTTGAGGTTTGGCAAAAGAAGACAACAAAGTGTCGAAGGATTCTCTTGGAGGGCGTGAAGGACCACATTGTATCCAACCTGCATGGAAAGGCTTCTCCATACTTGATGTGGAAAGCGTTGACAGATTTATTCCAAAGCAAGAGTGACCAGAGGAAGTTGGCGCTCAAGGATAAACTTAGAAACATTAAGTGTGAGAATGGAGACAGTATGCCCAAGTATCTCACGAAGTTCACCCAGTGCTGGGATGAGCTGGGAAGTGTGGGGGTGATTGTCGATGATGAGGACTTGGTGAGCTTGGCTCTCCTTGGTCTTCCAAAGAGTTGGCATTCCTATCAGGACTCTATCAATGGTCGGGAGAAATTGCCAGGATGGGAGAGACTTTGGTCGGATCTTGTGCAAGAGGAGATCAGGCGGAATACCAAGGACGAATCTTCATCAAAGGCATCTGATGAAGAAAATTGTGCTTTGGCTGCCAAAGCAAAGAAGGGGAAGGAGAAGGGTTCTCTTTCAGAATCCAGTTCTTCCAATGATGGGAAGAAGGTTGAAAAATCGAAAGTGTGATGCTTTCGTTGTCATGAGATGGGCCATTATGCTGCAAATTGTCCACGGAGGAAATCCAAGAAGGGATTCGGGGAAGGATCTGAAGGTGAGGCACTTGCTTCACAGTTTGAGTTGGATTTCACACTCTTTGCATGCATGGTTTCATCCATGGTGGGAAGTGGTTGGTTTCTTGACAATGGAGCTTCTTTCCACACGACCAATGACAAGAGTTTGTTCAGTACTTTGGAGGAGAAAGATCTCCAGATACTCATAGCGATGGGTAATGATGAGAAGTATAGTGTCTCAGGTATAGGCACGGTTATTTTTCAGAGGGAGCATGGAGCTCGCATTACCTTGACCGATGTCAAGTATGTACCAGGACTAGAGAGAAACTTGGTGTCGATCGCGATGCTGGAAGACAGAGGCTATGATGTAGTCTTCAGTAAGGAAAAGGTTTTCCTTAGACACATCATCACTAGACAGGTGAAGCAGATTGGTTCACGGGTCAAGAACCTGCATGCTCTTGAGGTTCAAGATGCATGCAAAGCCTTGAGCAGTGAGGCAACTGATGGAGACTTGGTGGTTGAGAGGGAGCGTATATTACCTCTCAACATGCAGAGCTAGAAGAAGTCTCAGACGACTGTGGAGGAGCCACAATTGGTGCAGCAGCTTCAGGAGGTTGTGGAGCAGCCACAACAAGGGAAGCTGAGAGGAGATCGAGAAGAGACATCTACTCATGCAGAGACCTCCAGTAGGGGGAAACTTCAAGCCAGGTAGGCTGAGGGATCACATGCAGCCATACCTCCAGGTAGGAGGTGGGGTGATGTGGATTGATCGTCCCAAGGAGGAGGGGCAGGATCCTTGAGGTACCCAACCTCTTGGATGAGACCTTGCTACGGGAGCCCCGATGTGGAGTAGCAGGAACTCACTGATTGGGTAGAGACAGATGCGGATGGAGTGGCAGAGAGAGCGACAATGTAGGGAATCCCAGGACAGCGCATAGCTAGCAGGCTGCAGTAATGCGAGAGGCACAAGTGTTTTACACAATGCTAGGTGGCACAGAGAAGTGTGCAATGGTGCGAGATGCATGGAGATGTTGCAGTAGCGCAGATGTCAGAGAGGGAGCACTTGTCAGCAGCAGGTAGAGCTTCAACACCAGAGTATGTTCCTAGCCCAACAAAGTGGTCAGTTGGGAGTGTTTTTTGTTCCAAGTGTTGTTGGAGCAAGTGGACTGGGCAAATGTGTTGCATGCAGAACATTCCAGAGTTGCAGGATAGGGGTTGAAGATAATCCATATCTTGTTGAGAGGGAGTGTTGAAAATGCAACAAGATGATGGAGCTTAGTGAAAAGGAGTCGCCTTCACTAAGTGGGCCCGCAGACTATTTTTGGTGCAAAGTCTATTTTTAGACTATGTCTATTTTTAGACATATGGATCATGGTCTATGAGTTGCAGGATGTTATTTGTTGATGATTGGTCATGTTGGTAAAAATAGATGGACTACTATTTTTAGACATATGGGCGGAGTCTATTTTTAGACTGCCAGGCTAAAAATAGAATAGTCGAATATTATTAGCTCTTAATAATATTTGGACTATAAACATTATCTTATCCTCTTGGAGCACTTCAGTTCGAGCTACAGATGTGGCACATGAAACTGTCAGAAGGAAATACGCTTTTCTTATGGGTCGGTGAGCTATTGCATGATGGACTTCAGTTAGAACTCAAGTGGTTGAGTTTGGTGGAGTTGATTGAGGAGTTGATGGTGTTGTGTTCAGTTTGACTTAATTGAACTATTTGTATTTAGTCTAACTACAAAATACACTAGTGATGAGTGATGTGAATTAATTATTAATTAATTCACTAATTATTAACTCATTCATCAACTAAAGAATACATCAGTTAACTCAGTGCATGTACAGTTCACTAGAGACAGGTGTCAGAGGTGGAGACTACTATCAGTTGTGACTATCACCGTGCATGAGATTTGCACAATCATTGATTGAGATTGCCAATGAGGATTGCGTGGTACAAAAAAAGGGAATTCGAACTTGGATTAGTCCTAATTCTTTCATTGGATTGCGCAGTAGAGGCATGCAAACAGTGGAGGAGATTTGAACCTGTGACTTGATTCAGATCTGAGCTAGTTTGTGTGTAGCAGGTGGAGATAGTACTGAGTATTTGTGAGGAGTATTGTACTATGTATTGTTACATGTTCTCTATCATTATAATATACAGATAGTTGGGGGTTTCCAGCTGTATGCTTTCCCCAGTACATACTGTGTTAATGTGCGCATGCGATTGATGTTTCATTGTTTTTAATTCCGCAAAATTGATGATCAACATAGAGGAGGTTATGTATTATGCATGCATTCCGCAATAGTGTATGATCAAGATAATCTCTGTGAATAAGTGTTATATTATTCAAAATTTCTACACATACCACTCACAACTATAAAGATGGAAGTGTTGTTGCCCCTAGTCTTGCACAACCTATAAGGTTGACACCACAACAATTGGAAGAAAAAAGAGCAAGAGGGCTCTATTACAGTTGTGATAGCAAATACACTAAAGGTCATAAGTGTGCTGAGAAGAAATTATTCTACATAGATTGTGAAGAGGAAGAAGAAAAGGAGCAAGAAAGGTCAAAAGAAGAGGATATATTCCAGGAACAAAGCCTAGATAAAGAAGAAATGAATCCGACCATATCTTGTAATGCATTGGCGGGAATTACCACTCCTCAAACCATCAAGATAGAAGGACAAATCAAGAAGTAAAAGGTAATAGTGTTGATTGATTCAGGAAGTACCCACAATTTTATTCATTGTAAGGTAGCAAAAGAATTGAATTGCTTCTTATATCCAGCACCAAAGTGTCAAGTGATGGTTGCAAATGGAGGAACAATAAATTGCTCTGGAAAGTGCCATAATATCAAGCTATCCATGGGAGAATATGTATTGACTAGCCCAATGCTTTCCATTCCAATGGGGGGTGCTGATGTTGTACTAGGAGTCCAATGGCTACAATCCTTGGGTACAATAGCTTTTAATTTTCAAGAACTTTTCATGAAATTTTCTGTGGAATGAAAGGAAGTTGAATTAAGGGGTATTGTAGGGAAACCGACAAAGATAATCAGCTCTAACGGTATGACAAAGCTTCTAAAAAAGGAACAAAGGGGTGTAATTGCACAATTATGTTCACTAGATGTTTCCACATTGGAATCATCTATTTCTCCAGATCTCCAAAAAGTCTTGGACAATCATTCCAAGGTATTTGAGACTCCCAAAGGTCTCCCACCTATTCGTGATCATGATCATGCTATTCATCTGATTCCAGGAAGTGTTCCTCCAAACATCAAGCCGTACAAATATCCCTATGCCCAAAAGAGTGAAATTGAACGTATGGTTGCAGAAATGCTAGAGGCTGGTATAATTCAACCGAGTCAAAGTTCTTTCTCTGCTCCAGTAGTATTGGTGCACAAGAAGGATGGATCATGGCGCACATGTCCGAATTATAGGGAGCTCAACAAGCTCACTATTAAAGATAAGTTTTCCATTCCTGTCATTGGTGAATTACTGGATGAATTGCATGAATCAATTTACTTCACCAAGTCGGATCTTCGTTCAGGATATCATCAAATCAGAATGAAGATTGAAGACATTCCGAAAACAACATTTAGAACTCATGAGGGTCATTATGAATTTTTGGTCATGCCTTTTGGCCTTACCAATGCACCTTCAACATTTCAAGGTCGATGAATTCCATTTTCAAACCATTCCTTAGAAAATTTGTGTTAGTATTTTTTGATGATATACTAACCTACAGCAAGTCTTGGAAGGATCATGTTGAACATGTTGACAGGGTGCTACAACTATTGGAGGAGAAATAATTATATGCAAAGAGATCCAAATGTTTCTTTGGAGTACAAGAGGTGGAATATCTGGGTCATATTGTATCTCATGAAGGAGTTAAGGTAGACCCTAGCAAAATTAAAGCCATTAAGGAATGGAAAATCCCCACATCCATAAAGCATTTGCGAGGATTTCTCAGGTTGACAGGGTATTATCGCAAGTTTGTTAAGAATTATGGGAGAATAACAGCACCTCTAACAACATTATTGAAGAAAGATGCATTTTCATGGACTCCAGAAGCAACAAAGGCCTTCAAACATCTTAAAGAGGCAATGTGCCAAGCACCGATCATAGCTACACCGCACTTCACAAAAACCTTTATTGTGGAATGTGATGCTTCAGGAAATGGAATTGGTGCTATTTCAATGCAAGATGAAAGACCCATTGCTTTTGAAAGTCGTCCAATCAAGGGAAAGTTTTTACACAAAGCTATTTATGAGAAGGAAATGTTGGCAATACTCCATGCACTTAAGAAATGGCGACCCTACCTAATGGGAAGACACTTCAAAGTAAAAACGGATCATGATAGCCTTAAATACTTTTTAGAACAAAGATTATCCTCTAAAGAGCAACAAAAGTGGGTCACAAAGATGTTGGGTTATGACTTTGAAATCATCTACAATAAAGGGAAGCAAAATGTGGTGGCAGATGCACTCTCGAGAAAGGATGAGGATGTGGAAGCATTGTTGTGCGCCATTTCTATTATCCAACCAGATTGGATAAACAAAGTAAGGGAGGAATGGAAGAATGATGAAGAAGTGTGGGCACTTATTCGAAAGTTACAACAAGATTCCAGTATATTTGATACATTTAGCTAGCAAAATGATTCGTTATGGTACAAAGATCGCTTATACCTCTGTAAGAATTCCCAGCTAAAACAAAAGATTCTTATGGGATTGCACACTTCTCCCTTAGGAGGGCACTTAGGATTTTTTAAAACTTACCACAGGGTTAAGAAGGAATTTTTTTGGGATGGCCTTAAATCAGATATTCAAAAGTTTGTGGTGGAAAGTTTGGTTTGCCAACAAAATAAAGTTGAAACAATTAAGTCACCGGGTCTATTACAACCTTTATCCATTCCAAGCCAACGTGGGAGGAGGTTTCAATGGATTTTATGGCAGGTTTACCCAAGTCTGAGGGAAAGAGTGTCATCATGGTGGTAGTTGACAGACTTACCAAGTATGCACACTTTTGTGCATTATCACATCCATTTAAAGCCAGTACAGTTTCTACTGCATTTATAGAAACAATTCAAAAGCTACATGGAAACCCAAAGATTATTGTAAGTGACAGAGATCCCATTTTCACTGGAAATTTTTGGATAGAATTATTTTCTTGTCTTGGTACTCAGTTAGCTCATAGCTCATCTTATCATCCTCAATCTGATGGGCAAACTGAGATAGTAAACAAATGTTTGGAAGGATATCTTCGTTGCTTTGTATCTGATAAACAGACACAATGGGTCAAATGGTTGCCTCTGGTTGAATGGTGGTATAACACTTCCTTCCATACAGCAACAAAAATGACCCCATTTATGGCACTTTATGGATATCAGCCACCATCCATCACATCATATTTAAGAGAAAATTCTAAGGTTCAAGCAGTGGAACATCACATCGAACATCAACAACAAGTCCTCCAACTCTTAAAGCATAACCTCGTGTTGGCACAGAATAAAATGAAACAACAAGCAGATCAACATCGCAGTGAAAGAAGTTTTGATGTAGGTGATTGGGTATTCCTACGGCAACAACCATATAAGCAAATGTCCCTCAAGCAAGCTAAGAAGGATAATAAATTATCACCAAAGTATTATGGTTCGTACAAGGTGTTGCAAAATATTGGTACTATGGCATACAAATTGGAGCTTCCTGCAACTTCTCAATTGCACCCAGTTTTCCACGTTTCATGTTTATAGAAGGTTATAGGCGACAAGCTCCTAGTTCAGACAATATTGCCAGAACTTGACGAGGAAGGAAAAATTATATTGGAACCGGAAGCAGTCACAGAAACAAGAACTCGACAACTACGAAATCGATCAATTTCGGAGTATCTTATCAAGTGGAATAACTTATCCGCTAAAGATTCTACATGGGAGGATGAGAATTTTATACAGAAGCATCCAAAACTACTCAAGCATTGAGGACAACACTTTTTTGAAGGAGAGGGGCATGTTGGGTCCCTATAATACTAGTGATTACCCCATTACTATTGTAGTTGTATCCCTTATTAATATTGTTGTGCCCCTATTATCCCCATATTGTTATTACTATGCCCCATAGAATCCCTCTATTGTTATTTTTGTGGCTTTATATTATTATTGTTAAGTCGGTTGGGTTATATTGTGACTCCTTAGGCTCCTATATATATAAAGGAGGTTTTGTCATTTGAATCATCCAGGAATTGTTCGTTTATGTAATGTAAATGAGGTTGCCCCCTCGAAGAGGCTGAATTCTAAGGCGTTGATCTATCTTTTCTATCTTTTTCTTGAGCTGGTTTCATAACAGTCATTCTGCTTTAAAAGATTTAGTGAGGACAGTTAGCTTGCCATGTAAACACTCTGTAAAATTTATGTTACCACTCGGCCTGTGACTCCATTTCCCAATGGAAAATGTTTAAAAATGATCTTTCTCCAACCAAATGAACAAACAATCTTTTTATTCTTGATATCTAGCCTGAAATATTCCAGCACTAAAAACAAAGTTAAAACATAATTGTATAGAGAGAGCCCTCTCCGAGTCCAAGAAGGCTAGGTCTTGCACTCATAAGTGGTTTGATGTATCTTTTGTGACTTTTGTCTTGCCAATCTTCAAAATCACAGAACGATAACAGGGGACACCTATACTGGAAAACAACTGTTGATAAGATTTTGAGGGCAGGTTTTTACTGGCCCACCCTTTTTGCAGATGTCTGAAAATATGTGACCTCCTATCACAAATGATAAACATTTGAAGGGAAGAAGAAACTCTTACCATTGCCCCACAAACCTATCTTAGTAGAAATTCCTTTTCAACAATGGAGTTTAGACTTTATTGTGGAAATTCACCCACCCTCCTCTGCCCAACATAATTGGATTTCGATAGCCACTGACTACTTTACCAAGTGGATAGAAGCCATCCCTTCTATACGAGCCACAATCTTTGTCATTATTTCATTTATTGAGAACAACATCCTTTCTAGATTTGGATGCCCACAAAAACTCATCACTGATAATGTTGTTGCCTTCAAATCCAAGAAAATGTTAGACTTTTGTAACCGATCATATCACCCTAGGCCATTCAACTGCCTATTACCCTCAAGGTAATGGACAAGCAAAATCTTCAAACAAAAGCCTAGTCAACATCATCAAGAAGGTATTAGAAGATAACAAGAAAACCTGGAATAAAAATTTGGTGAATGCCCTATAGGCAGACAAACTTACTACTAAGAAATCTATTGGTACATCTCCATATCAATTAGTATATGGGATGGATGTTGTTTTTCCATCCTCATTAGGAGTGCCAGTAATGAAAATGATTCAAGAGCTGCAAGTAGAACCAAATGACATCAAAAGGAGGATAAACCAAACAATTCATTTGCAGCAAACCAGGAAGAAGTCTATATCAAATCCCAAGTAATTCAAGAAAAAATCAACAAGATCTTTGATAAGAAAACTAAAGCAGAGGATTTCTTCATAGGTGACCAAGTACTAAAATGTGATTCCAGAAGGGAAGACAAAGGAAAACATGGGAAATTTGACTTTCTCTGGAAAGGCCCATATATTATTTATGGTTACACAGGCAAAAATGCATTTTTCTTGAAAGAGTTAGGTGGGACAAACTTACAAAGTGGACCAGTCAATGGTCGAATGCCGAAGCACTATTTTTCACTAAAATAATCAGTAGTTCATTTGTTATATTTTACTAATTGTATATACCATATCAAAGTTTAGATTGGAGTGGATGATTATCTTGTAAAGTTGAAGCCTCGAGAGGAAATCTTAAGCTTTAAAAGATATAACATCATATGTTTGAATAAGGGAGATCACAGAAAGCAGTTCCAAGTAAAGCATAGTCAAAGTTTCAAGGCCACTAATCAGAAACTTCTTGACATCTCACATGGAGATGTCATCCCCAAGTGGAGCCACTGTTAGGTTCCTATAATAATAGGGATCATAATTTTGAATTGACTATGTTAAGTCTTGTAATATTGTACATACCTTTGCTTTTTTCCAAATGTTTTCCATATTAAAAAATGAAAAGAGGGTATGTCCTAAAAGAATAATCAAAGGACCAAAAGAAAGAAAGATCAAAAAATATATAAAATATGAACCCCACAAAAAGAAACAAAAATAAATTCTGAAAGTGTTCAACATTCAAATGCCACTACTCTTAGTTTACTTTTCTTTTGCAAATAAAATTGTGTGCAGCTTGTCCAAAATGCCACAATTCATGATCATCATACAGTCTAATCTTGATTATTCATGATTTTAAATTTAATGTCATGATAGTTAGTGAATAAAGATCTGACCAAACCATTTAATCTTGGCAGATCATTAGTTAGGTAGAGAATAAAAATGAGATCATAAGTTTAATCAGAGCCATTGGAAGATATAAGGTTAGAAATAAGCTAGTTTGCTTATCAAAAGAAAATAAAAGGGTCAGCAAGCTCAAATGCACCCAATAAAGGAAAGAAAAAATGTTAGCATAAATTGAAGGGTAGGTAGAATACTTTCCAAAAAATCATAAGCATCATAATGCTTATAAAAAAATATCATTTTAACCCTTCCCTTGTTTAGAATCCCTTTTTCCCTTCCTAAAAACCATGTTTCCACTCTTGGAAGCCATTTTCCCTTGAAAATTCATTCCCCTTTGAAAAAATCCCTTTCCCCTTATCCTAACACATTTCCCCACCTTATATTATTAACCCCACATCTTTAAAAAACCTCGTCCATCATCTGATTTTTGATCAAATACAACGGTCCGCACACATTATCGCATCCCCCCACTTCTGACGTTTAAAACTAATGGGGGGTTTTGAACTGGGTGGTTTCACTCACCCCCTCCCCTGCGACACATCACCACTACATCTCATCGCATCCCCCTAGTCCCAACCCTCGATACCACCTTTCGTCGTGCGATAATCCACCAAACCACTTGCAAAGGTTATGTGACAAACCACCCATGTGCTAAATCACCTACGTCATAAACCACCATGGTATTTTACATTAAATTTCCAATTCTCAAAGAAAATACAAAAACCCCCAATATTTCATTATTTTGGTATTGCTGTTGAATTGCGGAAAAAGACCCAAAGACCTCGCTAATTGGAATTTCAGCCCCTGCAGTCACCTGGACCCTGCCATGGGTAATCCTCAGTGCTCTTCTCCATTAATTAGATACATAAATTGATAAAAGAATCAAATTTAATGGCTTCCTAGAGCGTTCAGAATGTAAACCCTCTTCAAACTCCAGTGTCAGATGTCGAACACATTCCCTTGGTCGATAAAGACTTTAAAATCATTGATATTGTGACAGATTCCAACCTTTTGGAGCTCCACTACTGGAGCCATGACAAATTCATTGACCAGGCAGATGATATCCATTTGTGAGATTCAAATTTGCCTAAATACATATTCCCGCTGACCTTCCAATTCTCTGAACTTATTAGAATCTATCAAATCAACTATTTGCCTAATGAAATAGCTTTAGTTACCCCAAACCAAGAGGTCCTTCTCACAATCACTGCTCAATCCATCAATCAGATCCTACAGATTCAACCACAGCCTAATGAAGTGCCAATATCCATTGAAACCCTTACAAAACTCTACTTGAAGATGGACTTTCCCAAAAGATTGCAAATATTCCAAACTTTCTTTCCACAATCAGTAGAAACCCCAAAAGATAATCCTCCATACCCAACATCCTTTTTTCAGATAGAACCAGACAAATTGTTACCATGCTCTCATGTATTTTAGGGTATTTCACTGATGAATATGTGGACGCATCTATCCTCAATTTCCTATCCATATTTTTCCCAAGTCAACCTCTAACTTCCACCTTCAATTTTGCCCAATACCTAGCAGATGCGATCCATGATCAGCTAGTCAAGATTCCAGAGGAAGGATTGTTCAAATACTCCTCAGTTTTGTTCCATATGTTCTTATATTTCCAATCAGGAAGGTTTGCAGTTAGCCTCCAAAAACTGGACACAGAGGGTAATCCCCAATCCGTTGTCTTTCAGACATCCTTGATCATAAATGATTCCACATAATACAACTATAAAGACTTCATTGATTCATTTGTTTATCGAGTTGTTAATATGCTAAGCAGTAGCATTCAGCCTAGAATCAGTGAAGAGATAAAAAAGGTGTTACAATTGTCAGATCAAAGTAAAACAAGAGACTGGTATTTATACCAGAACCATATAGAGATCAGAGTGTATGGAAGCCACCTAGTTCCATAAAAGCTTCCCAAATACCTCCCAATGAGGATATTTGCTTCGGAATACATCAGACAAATCTTGAATTTTGATGAGATCCGTTTCCTTTCAGCTAAAAAGAAAACTCAGTTCAAGATAAAAAACCAAATAGGGTCTTTTATATGCAACAATAGAAATGATGGAAAGGAAGCAGACAAATGTTCACAAGATTTCAATTTCAGGAGTAGTTTCAAATGGCCTTATGGCCCTTTGGGTGTCATAAGTAAGTTAAGAGTCAAATTCAAATTAACCCCTTTCATTCATGAGTCAAAACCTGAAATTGAAAAATATTCCAACTAGTCAGAGTGGTTGGAAAACACTCTACAGGAGGTGGATAAGCAGATTGATACTAGTTCCATCCTACATACTCCAGATGCACAGGACAAAAATTCAAAAAGGCCTAGAGAAGAAGGATCCTACTCAGTAGAAACTACTTATGAGCAGAAAGAAAACCAATCTAAACCCAGTAATAGAGCACGAAAAGACAATTGAAAATATATATATATATATTATAATCAGGGACGATGCACCCACAACACATATAGAAGAAACACCTCTGCCATCATCTTCCAGTGCACAAATCATTCAAAACCAGAATAATGCAGAAGTTTCATCATCTAGCAAACCAGTTGAGAAAGAGAATTATATCATGGAGAAGTACAAAGAGATTAAAATCAGAAATGAAGCATTAAAGGCTATTATATGTACACAATACTGGAAGCAAACTCCCAGTGATCATAGTAGGTTGCTTCAGCTTTTGACCTCAAAACAAGGAAAATGCAAATGACCTTCCTACAGCTAGAGGTAAAGGCCCCAAGAACTTCAGAAGATGATAAGAAAAAAACCTTTGAAATTCATGCCAAGGATGTGCATCCGATCGACCAAATTTAATTTCACAAATAGGCGGGAGAGATGTTATATTCAATCATGACACATAAAGCTCTATGTTTCGAGAAATTGAAGAATTCTCTTGAAAATATACAGTCACAGTTAAAGCTGGAAAGGGCCTCATCACAAGAAAAAGACAATAGGATTAAGTCACTCAAATATTTGGTAATTGAAATTGGCTATAACGCAACTGACATCAAGGCAACAGAAGAACTTATAAAAATGAAAAATGCAGACATAGCTGCATTGAAGAAACAACTAAAGCTACCAACCATTGAGCATCCACAAACCAAGGAGGTTTTAGAAATAGTTAATCAAAAGGATGAGATGATGAATTTAATCATCCAGTTGACAACTCAACTGAAGGAAATGGAGACAGAAAGAAATGGATAAACTAGTACAGGAAAGAAAGCTAGCATGGAAGCAGTTCCCATTACTACTTTTCCCATAATATCTACATCAACACCTGCATCAGCATGAGTTCCAACAAAAGTAGTAGCAACAACATCAACAAGACCAACATCCCATGCCACTGATGAGGACAATAAATCGATTAAACCAATGGAAGATATGTCCATTCAAACAACACAGATTAATACGCTCAAGGAACAAGTAAAGAGCTTAGAAGAGGAAAATAAATTAGCAGAAGTAATGCATCAAGCTGAGAAACAAAAATCCAATAGACTGAGTGACAGAATCCACAAGCTAGAAAAAGAGTTGTCACTAAAAGAGCCTTTAGCCCAAGCAAAGCAACATTTGTGGGCCAATAACATTAACTCAGTTACTGATATTTGGCCTTCTATATAGGTAATATTTGAGCAGAATGATTTGGTGAAGGAAGTTAGTGATGCGATTCAAAAGGTAAAAGCAGATATTGGAAAGAAACCAGAGGAGGCCTCTAAAATAATCAAATTCCTTAATTCTAAAAACAAGTATGAATTATAATATCTCGGGCTAACTGTGAGAACAAAGACTATACTAGAAGTGAAGAAAGTGATTTCCAAAAGAAATCTGATGATACAACTTGATGAGAAATGTCAAAACATGAAACTCGTAGTAGACAGGTTTTTTGACAAGTTTTATGTATTGAGACAGAAGGGTCTACCTAATCCTTTAGTAGTCAATGAGAAACTAATGAGACATGAAGACTGTGATAAAAAGATGAGGGAAGTAGCCAAAGAGACTTCCAACAGTTCATCCATGAAAGGTGTACCCATAAGCAAAGTGCCCCTCGAGAGTTTAGAAAACTTCTTTTACCTCCAGCATGAGGTAAATCACATTTTTGTGAATAAGCCTACATTTGCCAAATATACAGAAGCATATGAGATTTACCGGAGGATGATGAAAATCAAACTTCCAGATGAAGAAACATGGGGAAAATGGTGTGATTTACTATGAAGGGTGAAAGGCACAAACAGGGTGAAAGGAGCAGACAACGTGAAAGAAAAGCAGATGAAAGAAGCAGTCAAGTAACAATAATCAAATAAAAAGGGATAGATCTCAGTCAGTTAAACAAGTGTCACTATCTTTTTGCATAAAGATATTTATTTTCCTTAAATAAATCCTAGTAAGTTGATAGGATATTTTTGTAAAAGTTTTGTATAAATACTTGATCATTCGAAGTATCAAGTGTGGATTTCTGAATATTTTTGTAGCTGATTGATCTATTACGTGAGGGTTATTGTACCAATTTCCAGTTGACAGACAGAACAAGTTATAAAGAATCTTCTTTATAGGATTCATGTGTTGAGCTATCTTAGTGATGTATAAATTTCAATTGTTCATGTTTTCTCTCTAAGTATTCTATAAACTTTCATGTGTTCTAAATTTGAATGTTATAACATGAGTTTTACTGCAGAATTTGCTTAAACATTACACTCTGCTTTTAACTGTTATACATTTTTATGTTTTCTTTTGATATCTGGTTTAGAGAATTCTTAATTTCCCTCTGATCCTGATTGATATTTTTCATCCTTCTTCATTATCTGGTTTAAGGAATTCTTAATTGCTCCTTGATCCCGATTAAAAATCATTTCACCATTCAGCCTTGAGATCTTTGCTCACCTATCTTGTCTTGTAACACTTTCTTTATAGTTTATGGTTGTTCTGTTTTCAAAGTCATATTTACTCCATAGCCCAATGGAAAATGCAAAAGCACGTATTCATATAAATCATTAATTCCACCAACCAATCAAAACCAATCCTATTAAGCATACATAACTAGCCTAAAATCCATTAAATAAACAAAGTTAAATCATATAGAGAGAGCCCTCTCTGAGTTTAGGAAGGCTAGACCCTAAGCTCCAAAGTAGGTTTGTAGTTACCTCTGATATTTCCTTTTAACGCATTGAACAACCCCTGCAAATTTCGGAGTGATAATAGCTCGCAATTGAGCCTTAGACAAGTTTGACTTCCTCCCTCTAGCCTTCCGGTCCCCTTCATGGAGAATCTGCATTTCAATTCCACCCACAGCCTCCCAAGGAGGGGGCTTTTTCTCATGGGGTCTGAGGTTGTAGGAGGGTTTTACAGCAAGGGTATCTACTGAATTCAATACTTCCTCACCCTTCCCATTCTTTCGGTTCAGATCTAAATGAGGGATTGAAGTAATAATACTATCCAGTTGTTCATTTGCTATGCTTGAAAGGGGAATTACAAGATTCTGAGGCCTGGAGGGACCAGGAACTAATGCAGGAAGAATCAAAGAATGAGCAGGAGTAAAAAGAGTAGGGGTAGAAACCGGAACCGTACCCTCTTTTGGATGAGTATGGCTCCCGGCCTCCATTACTGCTGGTTCTGGTTCTAGGTTTGTCTCCTTCTGTTGTTGAATTGGCTGGATTGCTGGGTGACCTTCTTCCTGCACTTCCATGTTCTCCCTTGAATCCTCCTGAGGCTTATCAATATCCATCTGATCATCCCCCGAGCCCTTATTTGACTTTCCCCCCTTGTTCTCCTCCTCTATTGCTTTCCCTCCCTCTTCCTTCCTTTGCTTTCTTCTTCGCCTGAACCCTAATGGGCATTCTTTTGCCAGATGTCCATATTTGTGACACCTGTGACATCTGAATGACAGGTGTTCATAATCTAAAATTTGGGTATACTTGAAGTCCTTGTATTGTAAAATGATTTCCTCCACCAAACTTGCATGAGGGTTTAAGCATACCAATATATGAGCCATCCCTTGATCTCTTGTTTGCAGAAATGACATATCTGCTTCCATGAATTTTCCCAGATGGTTGCCGATGGCCTTGAATACTGATTCGACCCAAAGAAACGGCGGTAGTCCCGGCATGCAAACCCATACAGGTAATTCGTCCACCCTTTCCCTTTGTGCATCAAACATGGGGTTCCATTTCTTAAAAAAGATTAGGTGGCTTCCAAAACACCAATTCCTCGCCATGACCCATTCTGCTGATTCTTTCTTCCCGAACTTGACCATGAACCATCCTTTCGCTAGTGTTGTGACCACAAAAGTTGTGTCTGACGCTTCTTGCCAATTTTTTGTAGTCCATTCTTGAATATAGTTGGCAGAGTATTTCTTGCCTCTAGCCCTTCCCACCAGGGTTAGTTCTGCTACCTTTGTGGCCTTGTTGATTTGGACATCCATTCCCAGGACCAAATTAGCTACAATTCTACTTTTCTTGATTATTTTGTGTTTTTTCCTCTTCTCCCCCGCCTGTCCGAAACCCTCCCTCCTTATTCTGTGCATTTGCTTCCACATTGGTTGTTGCTTCTAAGAGCATTCCAGAATTCCCCTCTTCCATGAATATGCTTAACCCTTTGAAGGTCCTCTCGCCTTCTTGGTTCGACTCTTCAAGCCCTGTGGTCAATTCCTTATCACCCGGCTGCCCTGCCCTTTCGAATGCAGATCCTTCCCCGACCTTTGTCTACTTGGCTCCTCCTCTCTTCCCACCCTCCTTCAAACTCTCTCCCACTGCCTTCCAACCCTCTGATGGGTCCTCTGCTATTTCTAGCAATCCCGCGATGCCCGCCCCTGAAATTGGGTTTTGCCACAAGGCGCTTCTACCTCCATTTGTGTGAGGGCTTCTGTCGGCATGGGTTTGGGTTAGGCTCAACCTGATCTCCTCTTTTCATGGCCCTAACCCCACCGTCTGGTTGGTGCGCCGGCCTTCTTGGCCTTGAAATACACAGCTAATTACAATATCCTCTAACCCGCCTGAGTAAAAATGATTGAGAGAACGAGAAAGGTCGTGACTTACTTGGAAACCTTCGCTATCTGCCACTCCATGCTCTGATAAGGACAACCTTTCTTGCAACTGCTTCCCTTCCAAGCTTTCTAAGCACAACAAACCTAGACTTTCCTTTAGGAGTCCTAGGGATTTGCTCTGCTTCCAACCCGCTTCTGAATCTCCTTTCTTCCTCCCTGAGCGTCCAGCTGGACGAATATACCGCTCAATATTTTGGTCTGTTACCTCCATACCCCAGACTGACAGTATATCCTTAGGTTTGGGGTCTAGTTCAACAACATCGCTCTATTTGACCATCTTCTGCCTTCCTGTTCGCTGTTAATTGCTTAGCGAGAAAAACAACCCTCTCTGCTCTGACTTCAATCACTTGTTGAGGGTAGGAGGCGACAACGTAACTTAGATTAACCTTGATCTTTGTTACACCGTTTTCCATCCTCTGCATTAGATCACGGGCTTAAGGTAATGCCTACAACGAAAACTCGTTCACGCTTGTCGCCTTCCCCTTATATATATCTATATAACTGTGATGAGAATATTGTATTAAGTCAAAATCTGCGCTTGGATCACAACCTGTACAACATGTGAGTATGATGAAAATTCTCTGAGGCTAGATATACATAACCTCACAATGTTCTTTATTCTTAATATCTATTAGTCGTTTTACTATCCTAAAGGACATGGGTATTTAGAGGTGTAGATTCGCCAAATGACTCGTAGATATAGACAAAATTTACAATGCATATCAGACCCACTGTTAAGGAATAATTGCGAGGGGAGGAACACCATTTCTTATTAGGACTCCTGCATCCAAGTTTACACCTTTATTGGTGAGATCATCTGCAACAAAATTGTTTATTGTCAACACATGGAAGAAGCTAATAATAGAGAAGGCTAGTTTCAGATTCTTGATTCGAACAACAATGCTTCACAACTTGCAATCCTTACGCAAAGATCCATGAACAAGGTGATTGAGCCCAAAGGCTCATTCTACAATCCACTATGATGTGTAAGCCTGTCCGTCCATCATAAAAGTTGAATTTTTTCTCATGTCCACTAAAATAAAATTTAAAAAAAATCTAAAAATAAAAATAAATAAATAAGTATACAAAACATTTAAATAATGTCAACTCAAAAAAAATATTGCACTTGAAGAAATTGGATCCCTCTTGGCTCATGTTAGATTTGTATTTAAAATGGATCTATGCTGGTGGATAACCAATTGTGAATCTCCCAACACTAACAAATCTTCAATGTTTGCTTCTCTAGCCAGAAGGAGCCCTTGCAGTAATCGATATGCCTCTGCCACATTATTTGCGCAATTGCCTAACTCCCAACTATACTCAATTTCAATTTTTCTATTAAAAATTTATTATAATTTAATAAAAAAAATAAATTTATATATAAATTATTTTGTCTTTTTCCAAATTCACATTTATATAGATCATTAATCAATATAAAATTAAAATAAATTCATATTACCTTATAAATATAAAATTAAAATAAATTCATATTACCTTATAAATATAAAATTAAAATAAATTCATATTACTTTATATCAAAAATATATCAACTAATAACCAAAAAAAAATAGTGTTATAAATTAATCTTTAACTTTACTTTAAAAACACATTTACATAATTGCTTTCTCTTTTTTTCAAAAAGATGTTGACTTTTTTCCTAATATTCAGCAAATATAAAATTGTGATATATTTGTGTTATTTTATATATAAATATTCTTTTATAAATGGAAGATTGAAAAATAAAAAAATTGTGATAGATTTGTGTTACTTTATATATAAATATTATTTTATAAATGGAATATTGGAAAAGATAAAATAAGTTATTGATATAATTATCTTACAAATAATTAAAATTACTTTTAAATTATAATGATATTACAATTAATTAAACATACTTTTAAATCATAATGATATCGTGGGTGTCCGATTCAATAACTTGCGTCATGGGATGGTGGAAAATAAAAAGAAGGTGGAGTTTGCGAGACTCTCATGGACAATGGTGCGTATGGATAAAGCAAAGACATAGATGGGTAGGTATTAGACTCGGAAAGAAGAGAGGGGCAAAGTTGAGGGATAAATGTATCAAAAATGTGGTAGCTCGTGGGGCCCAGCTTAGCTCGGGGTTTGCGCTATATTATTTTATTTGATTTGGTCACTGTCCGACACAGTCCGTGGAGTCCGTCGAAGTAGTTGCTTCCGGGGCCGAAAGAAAGTTAGGGGAAAAAAGTGGATGAAAATGGGGACAATGGAATCTACCCATACTTATTCCATCACATCACTCTCCACTGTAGCTTTGCTGCTACTACTTACATATCTGCGAAAGTGGTAGGTAGCTCGATTATGTTTTTGCCAAATGGGGTCGCAGGCCAGATGAAGAAATTGTCTGTGAAGAATGAGCAAAGAAGGCCCATGGTTTAGCTGGGTCTGGAAGTGGGACTAATAATTTATCAGTAGCAGCGTTTGTAATTTCTTGCTGCTCTTGTCGTAAAGAAAAGAGAAGACAATGGCGGGGAGGGGTCCGAGCGACACAACTACTCGGCGTCTGTCGAGAACACAGACGACCGGGAACCTGACGAGGACACAGACAATGGTGAACCTCTCAGAATCGGCAATCGACAGTGAAATCGTCCCTTCGTCCCTTTCCGAGATCGCCGGGATTCTTCGTGTGGCTAACGAGATTGAGAATGACAGCCCTCGCGTCGCATATCTCTGTATTCATCTCTTGCTCTGATCTCGCTTTTTCTCCCTTTATGTCTGTATATTTAGGGTTTAATCATTAATCGCGCATGCTTTACTCTACTGCAGGCCGGTTCTATGCATTCGAAAAAGCTCACAGACTGGATCCTACATCCAACGGTAGAGGTGTTCGCCAGTTCAAGACAGCTCTCTTGCAAAGACTAGAAAGGGTATTAGTTGTCCTCTCTCAAAATTTCTCCTCTTGTTGCGAGGCGCGGTATTTATCATTAATTTCTTTCAATAAACTAAGCAGCAGCGTCTGTTTACTGTCAGTCTGCCTAAGCTTTATTGTCTTCATGCGTGTTTTCCGAGTGTAAATTAAATTAAAATGATTTTGCAATGTAACAAATATTTGTTTCTCGAAATAGTTCATACAGCTTCAACAAGCAACCAAAAACTGTGATTTTTGGTCAAAGTTGTATGACTTTAACCCGAACAGTAATCTTTATTTGAGTAATGTCTGAAGTCTGAGTCAAAATTGTTCAAAATTTATCTTCCTATGGGAATATCCGAAATAAAAAACGACAAAATAGTTTCAAATCCCGTCCATATACATTTCAAGATTTCAAATTATGCGACTTCTACGTTGTCGGAACAGGAAAAGTAACCGGAAATGACAATGCAATGAGAAATAGCGCCAGAGGGTTTCATGCAGATCTTCGCGTCCCCCCTCTTTTCCTCCTGCATAAAACTGACAGTGCTTACAAAAAGCAATTTAGAGAATGCATTTCACTAGTTAAAACAGATAATGCGTAAATATTGGAAATCTATCTAGATTTACAGCTTTACATCATGGGACATTGGAATCAGCTCAAAACTGAAAATCAATCAAAGTAAAACAACTGACATTCACATCATAACAGATTCTAGAACATTTGGAATTTCTATAATGTACGCCTTGTATTTATTCATTGCATAAAAATTTGGAAGAATTTCTAATTTACAAGTATATGGTGATAATAGAAAATCATATCTAGTTGACTCCAGACATTGCACAGCTCATAATAGACCAGTAACCAAATTCATTTGGATGTGTCATCTCTCGCCCCAGCTTTTGTTGCTAGTAAATAATCACCAACCCAAAGCCAATAGGTGTCTAATCACCATGGGCATGGTCATTTAACCTTCTATATGCTTGTCATACAAAACTTTCATGAAATCATTTAACCTTGTATCTACTTGTCCTACAAAATCTCCAATGGAAGTTCATCATCACGATCATTGTCATCCACTCCTTCTTTGTTGCCAGTGTAGTGCCCGTCGAGCCAGTGCCACTAGGTGTCTAATCACCTTAGGTGAGGTCATTTATCATCCTATCTATATTTGCCTACAAGACCTCCAAAGCAACTTCATCATCACCATCACCCATCCCATCCCCTCACCTTTTGTTGCTAGTGTAGTGGTTGTTAAGCCAGAGTCACTAGGTGTCTAATCACCTTGGGCAAGATCATTTAACATTCTATCTATATTCTCCTATATGACTTGTTGAAAATCTAGCGAGTAAAGGTCTTCTGGTAAGCCTTAGCTAATCAAGACCTCGATTTGTCTTTCTTTAGTATGAGTGCGAGCTCATGAGTTAGACTTCAGTTATGATGAGTTTATTTCCAATTTACTGGAATGATCATCAAGATGGCATGCGCAGAGTTGGGCTTCAATTAAATGGAGTCTTCATCAATTTGACTACAGAATGAGGTGGCAGTTATAGGTTCAGTTATAGCGAGTTAGTCTTTAGTCTTGATTGAAGGAAGAACGAGTTAAGACTCCAAGTGTTGATTGGAGAGAGAAAATGCATCACTCTCAATTAACTCGTCAATTAGAACTCGAGTTCTAAAATTGAATCGAGCCTTCCTTGCATGATCGAATTGGGTCTATATAGAGGAGGGTGAAGGCACAAGAAATCACAAGTTTTGTTCACAAGGTTTGTGAGAGCATCTTTGATTGTCAAGAGTGCATAGCTTATGTCCTAAGAAATACGAGATCACAAGTGCGCTAGAATTTAGGAGATTGATTGTGCGCAGTTTTGAGGAGCTAGTGTATTAAGAAATAGGAGGCAGGAAATGCGCAAGGAAATAGGCTAAGTTGCACAAAACGCCGAAACGTTTTGGACTTTCCGAAATGCGTATGTTTAGAAACGTCACCTCCCAAAAATGGAAACGTAATAAGATCCATAGATTACAATTTAGAAGGAAAAGCAAGTATATATTAACTCTCATAGATGATTACATCCAAGTTTCGGAGTTTTAGGTACAGGTACAGCTCGAAACCTCGGGTTCGTAGAAGTTTCGTGCAACATAGGAAATAAGACTTGAGCTAAGAAATAGGAGCCAAACTTGCATTAGGGAATAGGGGATCTGCACAAAGAAATAAGGCTACCATGTACACAATGAAGGAGGAGTAGGATCAAGCAAGATGCAGGGCAAGTCAAGGAGGCAGCGTGGAAACAATTGCGTGTTAGAGGGCTGAGATCAAGCAATGATCAAGGCATGCCGAGATCAATTGTATCAACTAAGATTTGTGGGAAGAAGCATAATGCTTTCTCAGAGGGACAAATTGCTTTGTAATAGATCCAATTGCTCAAGAAAAATAAATAAAATACCACAACCAAGGAAGCAGGTTTTCCCTTTTGGGTTTCTTGTGTAAACAAGCGTGTTAATTTGTGTGATGTGTTTTTTATCTCTGGTGTTTCGCTACTTGTGAATTGTTAAGAAATTTTGTATCTTGTTGAAAGTAAACTAGGTTTCAGTTTTCAGTTATTCATCTAAGTAGTTGTAGATTTTCATGGAAATTTAACATGACCTCCATAGAATGTTTGTCATCACCATCGTCCATCCCATCGTAGATTTTCATGGAAATTTAACATGACCTCCATAGAATGTTTGTCATCACCATCGTCCATCCCATCATCTCACCTTTTGTTGCTTATAGTGCTTGTTGACTTAGAGCTACTAGGTTTCTAATCACTTTGGGTGAGATCATTTAATAATTGATTCCATATTCTTCTACAAGATCTACAAAGTAAGTTTGTCATCATCACCATCCATCACATCTCCTCATCTTTAGTAGTTGTAGTGCTTGTGGAGCTAGAGCCACTAGGTGTCTAATCACCTTGGTCAAGGTCATTTAACATTCCATCCATATCCACAAGATATCTAAAGGAAGTTTGTCATCAACATCATCCATCTGACAAGTCAAACTCAATATTTTTGCTATTATTGATGTAGAAAGCAAAGATTTGAGTTAACAAACACCAAATCCAATGCCTTTTGTGAGGTAAGTTGATTCTAGTTAGCAAAGTGGATGAAATGCATATTCACTCCTATTTTTCTCTTATGTTAATGGATTGATCATAGATGACTTCAAAGGAAAATGGACTTGAGTTTTGTTGTTTCCAAAAGTCTGTGGGCCCAAGTTGAAACTCGTTGTAAGTGCATTGCTCATCTACAAATTGGCTCTTAGATCTCACATATTTCCCAAATCAATCACATGGTTGTTCAATCTTCAAGATTGTAGTACTAGTTAATAACGCTGTTCCAAATTTGCATGGTCTTTGCCTTTTTTGCTTATGAAACCATTTTGGTTTGAGTAGAAATGTTATCAAATGGATAGCAATGTCAAGCAACTACCACATCCATAGACTAAGATCCTACACCTCATATTCAATTCAATTTTAAAATGCTTACCAAAAATGATATCTTCAGACCTCTCCCCCATTTGGTCTATCCAGTCATTAGCATTCCCCAGGCATGGATGGCCATTGTAAAAAATGTGGAAGAAATCTAGTGGGAATTGTTTGGATGTTGTATTCTCCACCCTCCAAAACTTATTAAATGAGGAATTGATTGTAAAGTCCTCAACTTTTGCAGTGTCACTAGTAGTAGGGACGTTCTAACATGCCACTCAATAGGAGCCACTCATAATACACGTGATTGACATGGTTTTAGGAGACTTTAGCATGATAAATGTGGTGCAAATCTAATCTATGAACACCAAAAAGCTACAATTGGCGTATTTCCTATGCTTTTGATGTAAAACGATTAATTTTGAAAGTCTCAGTCATTCTGGCTTCATTTGACGTATTCTTGACCAAAGTAATGTTATTAATGGCTTTTAAGTACGAGATTAACATAATTAAAGACCCAAGGAGTCGAAATATATTTGGACATTTATCCTTTGCCATTGCTCCTATAAGTATGTCGTTGACAACAATATTTGTTATAATCTATATCACATTTTTTGTCTCAACCTATTCAATAAGCATATTTTGATGTCATCACATCAAAATATGCGCAATCATTTACCTTCCAATTAGTGTCACAACTTTTAAAAAATATTGAATCTTGTGTGTTAGAAACATGGTTGACAACATACATGGGGAATAGGTATGAGTATTTGTATTGGTATAAGTGTTAAATTTGGAAACTAGGGCCAAACTTCACCTTGGACAACTCATATGAGGCAGCTAATATTTTTATTAGATTCCTCTCTCCGAGAGGTGTAGGATTGATCTAAAGATCATCCCATTCTGACATGTATAAATGGAATTATGAATTTATTTTGATTATGGACAAATTGTCAAGGTCGACCAACTATTTATTTGCACCCTCAAGCCCACAACGTTGCATATAAATACAAGGAGCGTCCTCCTCATTTTGTCATCTCTTCTCACAATCATTCTTCTCTCTCCTTTGTTGATTGGGTACGAATTTCGGAGGCAACTCTCCACACGTGCGAAGAAGAGCAGGGTTTTCTGTCCCTGTGTTGACTGAAATTGCAGGAGGCTATTTTGACTTACATTGACCTATTTTGATTGCGGTTTTGTGTGGAGGATCTCTATTTGGGTAGGCCGCATTTCTGGGCACAAAAACCAAGGCTATTTGACCACTGTTTGACTGCAAAAGGGTTTGCTACAACGTTGAATTTGGTTGACCAGATTTGACTAGACTCTTTTGGGCTGATTTGTCTAGCTGTTGGAGGTTGAGTTGACCGAGTTTGACCGAGCTGTTTTGGAGGTCAAAATCTGCCTTGTTGACCAACGTTGACTTTATGGTTAGGGCTTTCTGTTATTTTTGTTTGACTGGTTAGATTTCACTTTGATTGGGCAAGTGAAAAATTGTATATTGTACTCTCTCTCTTTCCTGAACTTTTGAAGAATTATAAGAAGAATTGATCAAGGGTTTCCCCACATCGGGGTTTGTCCCTGGCTGGTGTCATATCTTGTGTCCTCTTGTCTTGGCTAGTCTTCTACTGTTATTGTTTATTTCCTATCTGCATTTTACTATCATGTTGATGTGATTGCTAAATTGGATATTGATATTGGGCTAATAAGAAAATTGAAGTAAAATTGCCTTTAAGCATAAAACATACCATTGTTATCTAAAATTAACATGATCTCAGAGCTGAGGTGAAGACAGCCCAAGTAAGAGTGAGAAGAGCAATCACTAAGAGGACAAGATTTAATGGCCTCCACATCCTACTTCAACTCTGATGATAAGCTTCATGATAAGTCTGATTATCATGCATGGAAGATGTCTCTTGATTTGACTTTACAAGAGCAAGATGTTATGGATTATGTGTAGGGAAATATTTCAGAACCTCCCTCAAATGCACTGGTTGCTGCTAAGACAAAGTACAAGAAGGGTGAAGTCAAAGCCAAGAAGATCACCATGGATTCTATTCATAAGCATTTAGTTGCTTACATTTCCGATTTGAATACATCAAAGGAGATATATGATAGGTTGGTTGGCATGTTCAAATCTAGCAATGCAAACCAAGTTATTTTCCTCAAGAACAAGTTGAGGGATATAAAGAAGGGAAGAAATGAAGATATTCAATCCTACTTCATGAGGATTACTAGATAAAAAATGATCTTCTTTTGATTGGAGAAGCTATTGCTGATAGGGAGCTTACTCTCATTGCCCTCGAAGGACTCCCTTGTGAATGGCATGTGTTCAACACTACTATTCTTAACAATGATAGGATTCCAAGTTTTGAAGAATTGCTGACTAGATGTTCTCAAGAAGAAACAAGGATGATGGAACTAGATATGCCTTTAAAGAGGAATGATCCTATTGCATTCTCCGCTCATGCTAAAAAGAACAATGCAGGTTCAAACAAGTAATGTCAAGGAAGGTCGGGTTTCAAAAATGGAAGGAAGGGAAGATGCTTCATTTGCAACAAGTTTGGCCACTATGCTAGAGAGTGTCCTAATAGAAGGGATACACCTCACAATGATGACAACCACAACAACAACAATTTCAGGGGCAACAACAATCAAAGGAATGGCAGATTCAACAATCGAGGTAAAAGGAATGCTCCCGCTCCTCATCAAGGAAATGGTTGCCCTCCCAAGAGATCAAGAAACACAAGGTATGATGAATCTAATTTTGTTGATAACAAGCAAAAATGATTTTATCTTATATATGCCCTCTCTTCTGCATCTCCTCTGGACACCTTGGGAAATTGGTTGATTGATAGTGGTGCCTCAAGGCACTTCATTGGGTATAAGGAAGCTCTTTCAAATTTGATTGAAAAGGGTACAAATTTGGAAATTATCCTCGGAGACAATGCCACCTATCACGTGAAGAGAGTTGGGAATGTTACTTTTCAATTCAAACGAGGTAACAACATTCATCTACAAGAAGTACTATATGTACCCGATCTAGAAAAGAACCTAGTATCTATCTCGGTGATGGAGGACAAAGGATTCAAGGTGGCATTCATTGATGGAAAGGTACGTGTGTGGAATAAAAATTTCAAAGATGCATTTACACTTGGCTTCAGGGTTGATAGCCTATATCAAGTTGGAGGAAGCCCATTGGGAGCTATGTCTTGTGACACATCACTTCAATCTGAATTATGGCACCAGAGGTTTGCTCATCTACATTATAAGGCTCTACCCGATGTGAGGAAGATGGTGACAGGTATGCCCGAATTTAAAGTAGAACATGAAGGTGTTTGTCAGGGGTGTGCCGAAGGAAAGCATACAAGGGGACCATTCCCCTCAAGTGATAGCAAGACTACTGACATATTGCAATTGGTTCATTCTGATCTATCTGGTATGATGCCCGTGAACTCATTAGGAGGATATTTATATTATGTTATCTTTATGGATGATTTCTCTCGCAAGACTTGGATATATTTCTTGAAGAAGAAGGACGAAGTATTCTCATGGTTTTATTCTTTCAAAGCTTTGGTCGAAAAATCAAAATGGGAAGAAGATCAAAATATTGAGGACCGATAATGGAATCGAATATGAATCAATTGAGTTCAATAATTATTGTAGAGAAGCTGACATTAAGAGGGAGACTACTATCACATATACTCCTGAGCAAAATGGTGTTGCTGAAAGGAAGAATTGTTCTATCGTAGAAGCCACTCGTGCCATGCTTCATGATCAAAGCCTTTTGAAGTTCTTATGGGCTGAAGCTGCAAACACCGCCTTGTATGTTCAAAATAGATGCCCTCATCAAGCGTTGGACTCCAAAACTCTCGAAGAAGTTTTCACCGGTAAGAAACTTAATGTTTCTCACTTTAGAATTTTTGGTAGTCTTGTATATTTTCATGTGCCGAAAGAAAAAAGAAGCAAATTGGATTCTTCTGGGAAGAAAGGAACATTTGTGGGCTATAATGAAACTTCTAAGGCATATAGAATCTATGTGCCTGGCCAAAGAGAAGTGGGGATAAGTCATGATGTCACTTTCGATGAGGATTTTGCCCTTGGAAAGATTAGTAACCTTCCTCTTCCAAGGAAGGACAAAGAAGCAGATTCAGGAGAGAACTGCAGGATGAGCCGATGCCTGATGTTGTAGGACCAATGAATCCCTTTGATCCACCCCCTCATGAGCCCTCCTCCTCAAAAAGGAGACCCTCATTGCTTAGGGAGACTCTTGAAGGTGTCGAGAGACATGTTGCACCTAGGGGGACATTTCGTGAAAGCAAGAAGCCGAATAGGTACCAAGGGTACTTAACTGCAATGAGCACCATTGTTCAATCTGAGCCTTGCACATTCGAAGGAGCTACAAAGCACCAAGTTTGGAAGGATCCAAAGAACGAAGAGTATGAGTCGATTATGAAGAATGATGTCTGGGATGTGGTCCCTAGACCCAAGAACAAATCTGTTGTCACCTCGAAATGGCTCTACAAAATCAAGCATAGAGCTGATGGAAGTGCTGAAAAGTTCAAGGCCAGATTTGTTGCTCGAGGCTTTTCTCAAAAGGAAGGTGTAGATTATGATGAGATATTTGCACCAGTTGCGCGCTACACCACCATCCATTCAATTATAGCCCTTGTTGCCTCGCAAGGATGGAATCTACACCAGATGGATGTCAAGACTGCCTTCTTGCATGGTTCACTTAAGGAGGAAGTCTATGTAGAACAACCTGAGGGGTTTGAAGTTCAAGATCGTCAGACACATGTATGCAGGTTGAAGAAAACCCTCTATGGGCTAAAGCAAGCACCCTGGGCTTGGTATGAGAGGATTGATAGCTATCTAATGAAGCTTGGATTTACAAGGAGTGAAGTTGATCCGAACTTTTACTTTAAGGTTGAGAATGATAGACCTCTCATCTTGGTACTCTGTGTGGACGATCTATTTCTAACAGATGTAGAGCCTCTTATACATCAATATAAGAGGGAGTTGGCTTCTGAATTTGAAATGAAGGACCTAGGACTAATGCATTATTTCCTAGGGTTGGAGGTCTGGCAAAAACTAGCTGAGATTTTCCTTTCTCAAAGAAAATATATTGTAAAGTTACTTGAAAGATTTGGGATGGTGGACAACAAGTCCTTGACTACTCTGATGGAACTTAACTTCAAGAAGTTATGCGAAAGTGTTGCTGGGCTCGATTTAGGAAATCCTTTTGAGTATCATCAACTTGTGGGGGCCCTGATGTTCTTGGTGAACCCCTGTCCAGACATATGTTTTGCAGTGAATACATTGAGTTAGTTTATGGTCAATCCTCGTCACATACATTGGATTGCTGCCAAGAATCTCTTGAGATATCTCTGGGGCACAATCACTTATGGACTGAGATACGCTGTTGGGAATGTGAGGCTCCATGGTTACTTTGATGCAGACTGTGCTGGCAATGTGGTGGATCATAAAAGCACATTTGGATGTTGCTTCTCTCTAGGTTTTACTTTGATATCATGGATGAGTAGGAAGTAGAAGTCTGTTGCCTTGAGCATCGCTGAGGTTGAATACATTGCTGCTAGTATGGCCTCCTGTGAAGCTATTTGGTTGAGGAAGCTCTTTAGTGAGCTGTTTGGACATGTGCTTGATACCACCATGATCTTCTGCGACAACCAGAGTGGGATTCATCTTTTTGAGAATCCAGTGTTTCATGACCACTCCAAGCATATTGATATTAGGTGCCACTTTATCCGGGATGTGGTACAACAGGGAGCAATAAGGCTCCAACACATTGGGACTGATGACTAGGTTGTCGATATTCTTACAAACCCCCTGGGGAAGGTCAAATTCTTAACCTTCTGTGAACGACTTGGAGTTGTGGAGAGACCCTCTTATGAGGGTCTCGTATGAGATGGATGTTGAGCTTTGGGAGCTCCGGGGGGGCTCGGGGTACTTCTTGGAGCAATGAGCGATCATAGGGTGAGTGGTTCACCTTCCCCTAATGGTGCGCGATGTACAAGGTGAGTGGTTCTCCTTCCCCTGTGATACCCCATGTTGAGATATGCATAGGATGAGTGGTTCACCTTCTCCTATGGCATATGAGCAGGATGAGTGGTTCACCTTCTCCTGGCTGGCACATCCTACCCATGCAGTCCGAGACTCATGGGAAGTACCTCTCATCTGGCCAATGAGTAGGGAAATGAGGATAGGGACCATAGTATGACCGATGGACGCATCGTGTACTATAGTACTCCTTATGCTAGGATGTTGATATTGATCTGGGATTAATGGAAACCGACTTCGGGTTAGTTAAGATTGCTATGGCACACTCTCTATTATTGGAGACTGACTTCGGGTCAGTGGAGATCATTTCTTCTTTGTTCATGGTTCAACAGAGCAGAGCAGAAGAGAGCAGAGACAGGGATGGTACAGATTGTCAGAGAGTTTGGCAGGTGAAGTTCTCCCTAGTTGAGAGTGAGTGTTAAATTTGGCAACTAGGGCCAAACTTCATCTTGGACAACTCAAATGAGGCAATTGATATTTTTATTGGATTCCTCTCTCCGAGAGGTGTAGGATTGATCTAAAGATCATCCCATTCTGACATGTACAAATGGAACTATGAATTTATTTTGATTATGGACAAATTATCAAGGTGGACCAGCCATCTAATTTGCACCCTCAAGCCCACAACGTTGCATATAAATACAAGGAGCCTCCTCCTCATTTTGTCATCTCATCTCACATTCATTCATCTCTCTCATTCGTTGATTGGGTACGAATTTCAGAGGCAGTTCTCCACACGTGTGAAGAAGAGAAGGGTTTTCTGTCCCTACGTTGACCGAAATTGCTGGAGGTCATTTTGACTTGCGTTGAACAGTGTTGACTTGTTTTGATTGCGGTTTTGTGTGGAGGATCTCTGTTTGGGTAGGTCGCATTTCTAGGCACAAAAATCGAGCCTTTTTGACCACTGTTTGACCAACGTTGATTGCAAAAGGCTTTGTTGCAACTTTGAATTTTGTTGATCAGATTTGATTGGACTTTTTCAGACTGTTTTTGGGCTAATTTGTCTAGCTGTTGGAGGCCGAGTTCACTGAGTTTGACCGAGCTGTTTTGGAGGTCAAAATCTGCCTTGTTGACCAACGTTGACTTTCTGGTTAGGGCTTTCTGTTTCTATTGTTTGACTAGTTAGATTTCACTTTTATTGGGAAAGTGAAAAATTGTATATTGTACTCTCCCTCTTTGCTGAACTTTTGAAGAATTATAAGAAGAATTGATCAAGGGTTTCCCCATATTGGGGTTTGTCCGTGGTTGGTGCCATATCTTGTGTCCTCTTGTCTTGGCTAGTCTTCTACTGTTGTTGTTTACGTTCTATTTGCATTTTACTATCATGTTGATGTGATTGCTAAACTGGATATTGATATTGGGCTAATAAGAAAATTGAAGTAAAATTGCTCTTAAGCATAGAACATACCATTGTTATCTAAAATTAACACTAAGGGATGCCATTTTCGAAATCTAGGTACAAGGATATGTGGGGATATGGGTACATCAAATGAGAAGTGAATAACAAGAATTACAATTAAAATTTAGATTTTAAAGTCACAAATTTATGAACAATGAACATTGGCCAATTGTTTACATCATAACATCCGGTACCAATCAAGGATAGGTATATCCAATAGGAGTCTAGACTGAAGTCTATTACAGAGATGATATTTGAGTTACAATACTTGAAAGTTTAACATATTCAACTTTATAGTGAAAATTTAGGTCTCCAACTCAATGTCTACATCATTCAATTTGGCTTCACTCTTTGCATTTTCTAATAATAGCCTTTATCCATATGCTTTCTAAGAAATCATCACTGTGTAGCTTAGTTGAGGCTCATTTGTAATGGGAGGTAGATCTGACGCCATCTCATTGCGATATAAATATTTGTTGTTATTAATAGTTATCGAAGTCACATGAAATGATGACATGGAAATACTTGTTCGACACAAGACACATCAACCCTAAAAACGAGACACAAAAGACACACAAGACACATTATATCCAGGTGTTTTGTAAATGTTTTATTTTCTAAAAAATATGGATCTTTATTTTACCCTCATCTACACAATGAGAGATGGTAAAAGCTCTTTCTATCTAGTTGAAGTGATAAAATAACAGTGAAGAGAGTTACTTAAAGTCAAACAGATGGGACATGGCCAGGGCACATGTTCAATATGTGTTTGGCGTGTGTCCTAGTGTGTTTGTGTTCGACACATGGGATATGAACACAAAGGCCCTGGGGGCCATATATTGTTACTTAGATAGTTATGCTACCCTTCTCCAAGTCGATTTTTGTTGTGGGGTCCACCATCAAGTTTAGGTAGGGTTCTACTTTTTCTAATTTTTTTTAATCTTTTATGTATTTTTATGAAGAAATCATGGGAGACATTAAGGTGCTCACCATAAATGGGAATAAACATCAATAGTCTCTGAGGAGACCTTTTCATGTGTCCCAAAATGTTTTCAAGTCCTTGAGATGCCACTTGTCTTTGAGATGTGTACCCAACCTCAAGAGATGTGTATCTCTATTATAATGGCTAGAAACTAATATGTGAAATAGGATGTGATGCTTAATATATCTACCTAGCCATCACACACAAGTGGGACCCTAATATTCTTCTAATAATCTGTATTATCATGTAATGTTGGTTCAATGTAGGGCTTTTCATTGTGCAATAAAACAAATCTTATTTCTCATAATTAGGGGGTCTGTATCCTTTTGGGTCATGGTTTATTGAATCACTATTGAATTAACCTTTCGTTAAACATTTTGTTCTAATAAGTAGACCCAAACACATTGCATCCCTATGCGATTTGCAAGGAAAATTGGCACATTTGGTGCATCAATGTAATACGTGCGCTTTGGGTACCACAAGTGATGAAGTGCGTATCAGAGATTAGTAGTAGATTGGGGGCCCATTCTAAATTTGGTGTGGCATCTTGATGCCATAACAATAATGTATGTATGAGTTTGAGTGGGATAAGTAGTTGCTTTTTTTTTTTTTTTAATTTCATTAGAATGTTGTTGTTTAGTGTTGCCCTTTTTGATTTAGGGATTTTGACAGAGTTTTAATTGTTCTCTCCTCCAAATACTACGCAATTACCACCTCACTCCTTATCTAAAAATAGTAGCAGTGTGCAACACATAATGCTCAATATCAAAGCATAACACATGACCAAAAATGTTAATTTCTTTAAACACAACTACAAATTCACATAACACATGACCAAAAATGTTAATTTCTTCAAACCCAACTACAAATTTACTATCTCAACAAATAATCACAAATTTGAAATAAACAATGCTTTCTAATTTGATTTGTAACAATAACTATTCTGGGGTTTTAACCAAATAAACATTAGAAGCATAAATACTCAAAATCAATCACATGCAATAGAGAATAATACAAATATACCCTAGAAACCTCGGTGTGGGGAAAACCAACAAACCTTGGGCTTCTTATTCAGTGTTATTAGAAATATCTTTTAGAACAATCTTACAAGAATTTGCTTTGTCAAATACACAACAAAAGATCTGCGCCTTCTCTATCACTAGACCCTTACGCGACTCGCATGTGCGACCCAACAAAAGAACTTTTGCGCACAAGGAAAGCTTGGACTCACGACCCAAGATAAAACTCAACCTACTCACTCTGAGAAACTCAACCTACTGAATTTGAGAAACTCGACCTCTCTGCTATTCTTGCTCTATCTGGGTTGATCTAGCCTTTTCTCCCTCTCACTACCAAACACTGGGCTCCATTGAATCCCAACTCATGTCAATCAGTTGTGTCTCTCCTTTCGCTCAAACATCCTTTACAAAAGATCAAACCCTAATCTCAATGGTTGAGATTAGATCTCGACTCAATGAGATGGATGGCTACACTTTAATTTGTTGTTGACTTTTCCTTTTTTAGTAAAAATGTAACCAACAATTAAATTAAATTGTCGTCTAAAGTCTTGACTTAGTAAATTCATTAATTAATTGTTGTAGGAGATAATTAAGGTGACTTATTGCATGTCATGGCCCCTAATCCATGCATAATGTCCTTCCAAGTTACAATCTTGACAAGAAACACGCATCAAACCAAGTCAAATGCCAAGTGGATGGAGTGCTCTACATGAAAAAATGTGGTCAGCTCCGGAAAATAGAAAGTAAACCATCTCTCTACAAGTGTGCACTCCAAAACAATCCAATAATAGTGTAGTATCCCTTAGGGTAAAAATGTCCTTTGGGTTAGAAAAGAGCACATAACGAGTTTTGTATTCTAACTAGCATCATAATATACTTCAATTTGGCAATTAGAGGCAATGTCGAAATGCAATAGAATAATTACGTATTCAATAGTTCATTCCCATAAAACCAATTTAGCAATACATAAGTAGTGTTAATTGAAGTTACAGATGGAAGGGTTTTGCTAAATTTACAAGTGCACTATCTTTGGCAGAAGAACCCACATGTGAAGCTAAGGCGCACTTTTATTTTCTCTTAGTATTGACTTAGGAAAATTCTCAAATTTTCCTATAGTAAAAAATAGTAAATCAAATTGAGCATCCATGGAGATTTTATCTCAATTCGACTTCAGTTCAGTGAGGTAGTGTGACTTGAGTTCAAAAGGCCAGTTCGCTTGAGTTCTAGATGTCAGTTAGACTTGAGTTAGAAAATCAGAAAGGCATAATATTTTCTTATACTTGATAATTACTTGTGATGTTCTTGATTTCTTATTAGGTTCCTTTATATCTTCTTTCTTTTAGTTCGTCAAGCAATTACCAAAGCAATAACACAAATTAATGGACACCAAATATAGGCTCACAGCGAGGGAAAAACCCCTCTCTAGGGGAAAACCCAGTTAGTAATTCTTCCTTCAATAGTTTTCCTGAGATATTCCAAGACTCTAGACCTTGACACAAACTTTCCTCCACACCAAGTCAACCTTCTTCTTCCTTTGCAGATGATCCTTCTTGACCTGACAGCAGCAGCAGCAGTAGCAACACTTTCTTCGACCCAACAACTTTGACCTTGCCTTAGAGACTTCGATCTTCATTGAAAGACTTCGATCCTCACTTAGAAACTTCGATCTTGGCCCAATACAACTTCTTGAGGTAGCAACATCCAACACCAACAACTTCGACCTATAGCAACAACAACATGCAGCAATTGGCTATGACATCAACTAGAGAACTTCGATCTTCCAAACCAGGGCACGAGAGAGAGAGATAGATGGACCAAAACTTCGATTTTCCTTCTTTCCTTCACCTAGACCAAACTCGCACTACTTTTGCCTTCCTTCCTCTATTTCGCACTTTTTCCCAGCTTCAAGAGATATCAAACTTGCTTGTTGTGAGTGTTTCAAATGGAATTCAAACTGCTTCATTTATAGTCCTTTGGTGAGGTCGAATAACCCTCTTTGAGGCCGACTTGGTGTGGAGGCAACATAATTCATATTTGACTTAATACTTAACCTTTTTACATGATTCAAAAGCCCAAGAAGGGTCTCTTTAAAAGTACAATGACTCTATTAACTCAGAATAAATCCTAGAAGTCCTCAATGGGGACTTTGATGTAAAACATGATGACCCAAGCATGAAACCCATGCTTTAATAAGTCATAATAATAATAATAAAATTTATTTTCTTTATTCTTTTGACAAGTACATTACATGATGACTCAAATACATTTAATGAAGATCGAACCTAGTTACATTTTCCAACACTCCCTCTTAACTAGGGAGATATTCATCATATACAAGTACAAGGAAGATCTCAATTATATGAACCATGAAAAACTTTAGGCATCGTAATGCCATGGACTAGATTCTTGACCAGGGCAATCTATCCATGGGTCTCTCAACAGTTTAGCCACCGCAATGCCATGGACTAGATTCCTGGCCAAGGCAATCTATCCATTGGTCTCTCAATAGCTTAAGCACCACAATGCCATGGACTAGATTCCTAACCAGAGCAATCTATCCATTTGGGACTAAGATAAACTCAAGCTTTCAACCTCTCTAGGTACCATTAGGCTTATTTACTAACCATCAACCCAAGGATCCAGGTGTGTGTTAAAAAACAAAGCTCTATAACCAACACCACCTTTCCAACTTTAGGACCTAGACATCAACACAAAGTGCTGGCCAGATGTCTTCCCAGGCAATGCTTCACTCACAAAACCTCAACACTCCTTGATCCAACAGATCAAGGATAACCAATCTCTCCCAATCAACCTGATTGACAACCAGCATGCTACCAAAACCTTCGAGAGATTCACTGGTACAAACACAACCTCAATCAATAATATACTTTCACATGTACATAATCAAATACAAACCTTCGGGGTCTTCCAAACAACTGATATTGCTCCTCATAATAGTCAAACTATCAACCGAATCTTTGACAAAAGATACCTTTTCCTTTCCTACTTTATATTTAGCAACATATCTTCCAAAATGCATTCTCCAATCATAACTATGCTATGCCCTCCCTCTCAACCAGGGAGCTTCGCTTTATCCCGACTCCCACTTAATCTAAGGAGATCACCTTCTTTACTATGACATTGGAGAATCTTTTGTGGCTTCCAACCATTTCATTAGAGTTATTATTGCCATCACTATTCACATCATGCTTATCAATGAACATCTTCACCATATTGAAGGTTGTGTACCTGCACAACTTAGATAGCAATTACAACCAAATCTCTAGAAGCATGAAGTTAGCCATATCAAAATTACGGAAGCATATATCAGATACCCAATCTTAATTACAAACAAGACACACATACTCTTTAACATCTTGATAGGGACTTTGTCATAAACCCTAGACTACTTCATAACAAATTTCATTACATCTAGGGTTTTAATCTTCTTTCCAAAAATATGACATACCCTACTACAACATATAACAAACCCTAGAAACAATTGATCCGAATAGAAAATGGCATCAACCCATGGTATTCATCCACCCATGTTATTCATCTACCCATGGTATTGTAAGTGACATCCACCCATGGCATTCATTCACCCATGGTATTGTGACATCCACCCATGGTATTCATTCACCCATGGAATTGACCCATGGTATTGTGACATCCACCCATGGTATTCATTCACCCATGGAATTGACCCGTGGTATTGTGACATACACCCATGGTATTCATTCACCCATGGAATTGACCCGTGGTATTGTAACTAAAAAAGACTATAAGTAACAAGTCACATTTTGTAAAAAAACAGATTGTCCGCCACAATGTAGCCTTTATAGTTATTATCGGTTTTAATAAAAAGTTTATTTGTGGTCTTATTTACTGTGTGTTCTATCATTTTCTTTCTAGCATTGCAATTCTTCAAATCTTGGGGGCCTCCCCTCAAGATCCGGATCAGTGGTATCAGAGCAGGTTATGATTCCATGGGAATGATGGTTTGATGCATATTTCAGTTTCGAATTTTGCAGCAATATTCAACAAACTTAAAGCATGTTCTACGTCTTCCACAGAGCATTTTCTTGGGCCAAGAGGGAATTATTATTATTATTATTATTTTTTTGCAGGAATGTTTTTGGGCGGCGAGTTTGCAGATCAGATCTGAAATTTTTGGTGCAAAATTTATAAAAACAAATAACAGATCTAGATTCCCTGCGGAAAAATACCCAAATTAAAAAAAATTTGGCACAATTGGAGTCCGCATGAGGGAGATATCACTAATTTAAAATCAACTATGTTGCAGAAATGTTTTTGACGGCAATGTTGAGTTATATATTTTTTTTGCCATTTTGGTGCATAATTTCAAAAAATTGATTGTAGATCTGAGCTCCTCTTGAAAAATTGCTCCATTTCAAAAAAAATAAAAATGGGTCGAATCGGAGTTCGGATGTGGGCGATATCACTGATTTAAAATGAGCAATTTTTTCAGAACTTTTGTGACGACGGAAAAGTTGCAGCGCGAATATGAGATTCTAGAGTGTCTAGATAATGATTTCCAACACGGGAATATGCAAAATTGTCATTCTGTTTCCAAAAACAGGTTATAATAAATATTCTGAGTTATATTGACTGAGTTATGTCCATTTTAATTTTGGAGCAGCATTCAGAGTGGGTTCCCTTTGGAGACGTGCCCTCCCACCCCGCTTTAGTAGGCACCTACTTCACATTCATCAGTTTCAGCATAGCAGCATTCGGCTTGGGTTCTTTGGAGACGTGCCCTCCCACCCTAGGCTATGTAGGCACCTGCTACTTCATCAACAACCAACATCACGGTTATGGGTCAACCGCACAAAATCCTTGTCATTGAAGTCCATTTGCCAGGCCGCACACTGTTACCTTCACAGTTGGTCACAAGCATTACAAGGTATCTCTATCCTCGGATCTTCATTTGTCATGGTTATGGGTCATCCACAAACCCACACTTCATCGAAGTCCATTTGTTAGGCCGCACACTATTAGTATCACAGTTGGTTACAAGCATTACAGGGTATCTCTATCTTTTATTCAGTTACAATACCACGGGTCAATTCCATGGGTGAATGAATACCATGGGTGTATGTCACAATACCACGGGTCAATTCCATGGGTGAATGAATGCCATGGGTGGATGTCACAATACCATGGGTGGATGTCACAATACCATGGGCAAATACCATGGGTGAATGAATGCCATGGTTGGATGTCACTTACAATACCATGGGTAAATTCCATGGGTAGATGAATAACATGGGTGGATGGAATACCATGGGTTGATGCCATTTTCTATTCGGATCAACAATTCAAACAACTATAGATCTACAAAGAATCTAATAACTTTCAGAATTCATATGTTAGACTTCCCACTAGGGTTTCATACAAACGCTTGATTTCTCAAACAGTCAAACATCAATAATAGATTTCAACAAACTTACACAAATCTCAAATTATCGAATTGTCATCAGAGATTTTCACTTCTACTAATGTTCAACTCCAAAACCCCAGAATTTGCAAATACTACCACCTAGAGAAACAAACTTTCACTGGGGCTTAATTCCAAACCCTAGGATTCATAACCATCGACAAGCAGGTGAACACATACATCTATGACTTCATCATCATGCACAGGCATTTCATATCATGTGCTAGTCAAACCCACCTTTACAAATATTAATAACAAACTTATACTAGGGTTTGATCAGATAAACACACATATTCCAAGGAAATCATTTCTAAGACATTATAGGGATCTTGCTTACACATTCTACCAAACCCTAATGAGCTAGGGTTTCAATATAAGAACATAGCAAACCCTAAATTACCAATACTTCAAAGGTTCGAGATTTTAGACTTTATCATTCAACCCTAACAAGTTAGGTTTTTTGATCATACCAAAATCCTAAACATGACATCATAAAAAAACTTCAAATAACATTTCTCAATAACCCTAAGCAGTTTAGGGTTTCAGACATTACCATTAGCATACCCTTAGGCTAGGGTTTTCTGGAGAACTTGTCTCGAGCTCTATAAAAACAATTAAAAATATGAAGGGGGTAGATTTATCAAGTTATGAATCACCCAAAACAAGAGTCATTATGATTCAATATAGCTAGACATAACAATGTTAGTAATAGATTGTCAAATGAATAAACATTTATTATAAAGAGATCAATGTTTTGTAGTTTAAGACATACCTTTGTTTCTAGACAAACCTTGTCTTAGGTATCTCTCTTCCATACTCCTTGAGGATACAACAGATGTTTTCCTAATCAAGACAATAGATGGAGAATGGTGATTAGTATTTAATACAATCAAAACTTAAATAAGTACATGAAACCAAAAACTGAAAGGAAATGAGATACTTATCTTTGGGAGATGTTGGGAGTTCCCTCCAAAGCTTGAGGGATACCTATAAACTTATAAAAACGAAAGAAAATGTCTTTTCAAAAACATGTTAAAAACCTATAAATCTGAAACATCAAAAATACAAAATAAGATATCTATGACTTAAAAGCAAAGGACTTAGTAGTGTAAGTCCCTTATGTCAGATTCTTCGGGCTTGGCTTTCTTTGGTTCTTCTTCTTCAACAATGTTAGCATGATCTTTTTCTCTCTACTTATTTCTTGGATTGTCAGGATAGTCACTCTTGTAGTGACCCTTCTTATGACATTGATAGCGTTCTACCTTGGACATGTCTACTTTCTTCCTTGGGCCTTTCGATTTCTTTCCTTTGTGTTGAGCAGTGTAGGCATTTGAAACTTCTTCAGGATTGGCAATTAGTGAGAGCCTTAATTTTTCTTGATTGTAGGCAATCCATATTTCTTCAAAAGTGGGAGCTTCCTTCCAACTATTAAGTCCTGCAGCAAATGCTTCCCAAGAAGGTGGCAATCCTAATAGAGCAGTGATCACGAGTTCTTTGTCTGGAACAATTTCATCAATTGCCAAAAGATCATCTCTGATTCTTGCCATCTTCACAAAGAAGGAGACCACTGTATGTTTTTTGCTCATCTTTGTGGTCCTAAGTTCATTATTCAAGCTTTCTACTTGACCAATGTTCTTAATAGTGATTAACTTTGACATGGCTTCATACATTTCTTGAGCATGATTAATGTTGGCTAGAAACGGGACAAGGTTGTCCTTTATTCCTTCTACCATTAGGGTCATGGAAACTAATTCTAATTCTCCGAACTTCACTTTATTAGCATGAACAGAGTCATTTGTAGGCTTCTTTACTTTTCCTTTGATCTAGACTTGAGGTCAATCCTCTTCTTCCAAGACCTGTAGTTAGGCTCCTTCAAGTTTGTTCTCTCCCTTGATTGTATTAGACATTGTCTTTGAAGATAGTAGACTTCTTCCCTTGAATAACTGTTTTGAATGATTCCTTGATCAAGTGCTTGAGATTGCCTTTTTTTCTTTTTTCACCCAAGCTCTGATACCATGTTAGAAAATCATAAAGGTAGAAATATTTTCTTTTACTTGATAATTGCTTGTGATGTTCTTGATTTTTTGTTAGGTTCCTTTATATCTTCTTTCTTTTAGTTCATCAAGCAATTACCAAAGCAATAACAAATAAATCAATGGGCACTAGATATAGGCTCATAGTCAGGGAAAAATCCCTCTCTAGGGGTAAACCCAGTCAATGATTCTTCCTTCAATAGTTTTCCTAAGATATTCCAAGACTCTAGACCTTGACACAAACTTTCCTCCACACCAAGTCAACCTTCTTCTTCCTTTGCAGGTGATCCTTCTTGACCTAACAACAACAACAACAACAACACTTTCTTCGACCCAACAACTTCGACCTTGCCTTAGAGACTTCGATCTTTGCTGAAAGACATTGATCCTAACTTAGAAACTTAGATCTTGGCCCAATACAACTTCTTGAGGTAGCAACATCCAGCACCAGCGACTTCGACCTATAGCAGCAACAACATGCAACAACTAGAGAATTTCGATCTTCCAAACCAGGGCACGAGAGAGAGAGATAGATAGACCAAAACTTCGATTTTCCTTCTTTCCTTCATCGAGACCAAACTCTCACTACTTTTGTCTTCCTTCCTCTATTTCACATTTTTTCCCAGCTTCAAGAGATATCGAACTTGCTTGTTGTGAGTGTTTTAAATGGAATTCGAACTGTATCACTTATAGTCCTTTGGTGAGGTTGAATAGCCCTCTTTGAGGCCGACTTGATCATCTGAAGGCCGACTTGGTGTGGAGGCAACATAATTCATATTTGACTTAATACTTGACCTTTTTACATGTTTTTTTTTTTTTTAACTGAAACGGGTATTTTTATTTATGGGTGGCCGAAGCCAGATCAAGCATTACAATTCACTGTTTCAAACAATACATTTCTCTGCTTTTACAAGAACGCCTTGCCCTTTTAGGGAATAGTTGCCATATTCGGTGCTCCTGCATTTATGCTGATCATGCTCTTTTCGAGAGTACATCCTGTGTTTGCCAGTCTGTCTGCTTCTGTGTTTAATTCTCTGAGGATATGGAAGAGTTGAACTGAGGAAAAGTCCTTCAGGAGTCTGTTCACTCTTGTAAGCTGTTTGTTTAGTGCTGGATCCTTGAGCCCTTTCTTGTTTATTAGAGATTTTATCAGCAATTCTGAGTCTCCAAAGACTATGATTTCCCTTGGGTTTCCTTTTCTGGCCAGTTGACAAGCTTTTAAAAGACTGAGAACTTCTGCCTGATTGTTGGTTTTAAGCCCAAGTCCCCAGCTGAAGTCCTCTTTTCTCCCATTCGGGAGGTAGATGACCCCCCCTGCTCCTGACCTGCCTGGATTGCCTTTCGAGGCTCCGTCAAAGAAGATAGTGCATTTTCCTTGTGATTTCCACCACTTCTGGAAACTATCCAAGGTGTCTCTAATCTGCCAATTTTCCTTATGAATTGGGCGAATGATTGCTGAAGGTCTCGGCATGGGGGAGAAGCCATCCAGCCATGCCCTTTCTTCATTTCGAAGGGAGCTATCTTTGACATTGGATTGTCTCAGAGTTTCTATTAGGAGTTTCTTGGCCTGCTCCGCTGCATTATCTGCAGTGATTTCTTTTTGGTTGAAGACAATTTCGTTCCGGGAAAGCCACAACTTCCAGCAAACATATTTTGGAGCTGCAATCCACACCTTATGCCAAAGAGATTTATCAATGATGTTGTAGGGGTATCGAGCTTTCCAAGACGAGAACATGTCTGTGATCGAACAATGTGCTGGGGGTCTCACATTCAGACCTGTCAAGAAGCTAGTCCAGGCCTTCTGTGCATACTCACATTCGATGAACATGTGAACTGAGGTTTCCAATGCATTTTTGCAGAACGCACATCGATGAGGACCAGCTATGTTTCTTCTGCACAGATTATCTCCAGTCAGGATTTTGTTGTGGAATAAAGTCCAAAAGAAGAAGTTGATCTTGGGGATGCTGAAGTTTTCCCAGATCTGATTCCACACTGTTTCCGGGTGCGGAGAATCCTTTTTGCCTTGCATCTGTAAGTATCCTTGTTTGGCTGTGTACACCCCTGTTTTTCCCCATCCCCATGAATCTTCCTCATCCTTATGCACTGGTGTAAAGTCTGTAATTGCATCTGTGAAAGTATTTAACTGATTTTTTAAATGCGCTGGAATGTTAGGCAATGTCCAGCACTGCCAATTGCCTTTGTTATCCCACTCTGCTATATCCTCGATTTTCCGGATTCCTTTTGAACTTAACCAAGCTCTTAAATCTGCAATTTCATTAATGGCTGAAAGTGGAGGGTGACCCATGATTCGATCTCTCCACAGCAATATATTTTTGCCGTTCCCTGGAATTTTATACAGATGAGTTCTAAAGAATTCGATCCCTTTACAGCAGAGCCTCCAAGCCTGCGTTCCTCTAGGAGAAAGCGCTGGATTGAAGGAGGTGATCGACTGATTTTTGAGGTACTTGAGTTTTAAGAGCTGGCTGATAGGGTGCGTAGGCTCGGTTAATAACTGCCACAGAAGTTTACAACCCAAGGCTAGATTTGCTTGCTGGGGGTCACGAATTTGGAGTCCGCCTTCGGCAATGGGACGCTTCACTGTTTCCCAGTTAATTAGATGAAATCGGTTGTTGTTTCCCTTCCCACCGTTCCACAGAAAATTCCGCATTAGACAGGAGATTTGATCTGCGATTTGTCTTGGAGCCATCAGCAGAGAGGCTTGGAATGTAGGCAAGGCTGAAAGCACAGAACGAATTAGAGTGAGCTTGCCGCCTGTGGTGAGCCAAACGCCACCCCACGCTGCAATCTTTTTTTTGAACTTTGAAATCACCTCCTCCCACAAGTGATTGCGGTTGGATCCCA
Organism: Pinus tabuliformis; assembly: GCA_031772625.1. NCBI lineage: Eukaryota > Viridiplantae > Streptophyta > Pinopsida > Pinales > Pinaceae > Pinus > Pinus tabuliformis. The sequence goes on from CM062813.1 coordinate 425,376,051, forward strand.
TCGTCAGAGGGAGACCGAGATACTTTATTTTATCCCACGCTGCATAGCCTTTGAACCCCAATTCGCTGGCAATCCTTTCAATTGTTTGTTGATCTGTATTCCATCCATAAACAACACTTTTCCTCTCACTGACTAACGCTCCGGAGATGCTGCAATACTTTTGGAGAATGGTTTTGAAGGAGTTAGCAATTCTCATGGAAGCACCCCCGAGTAGGAGTGAATCATCAGCAAAGAGCGCGTGATTCACTGGGGCTATGCCTTGCACAATTCTTATCCCAGGTATGGAACCGATTTGTTTCTCCTGTGTCAGCTTTCTGCTTAGTGAATCAGCCATCAGAATGTAGAGAAAGGGAGAAAGAGGGCAGCCCTGCCTCAGTCCCCTGGTGGCTAAAAAGAACTCTGCTGGTCTACCATTCACCATTGGGGCGATCCAGATGTTTTCAATGCAAGCTTTGATGAGGTTTATGAATTCCTGGTTGAATCCAAAGGCTGCAAGAACCCTGAACAGGAAAGAACGATTAACTCGATCAAAAGCATTACACATATCCAATTTGATAATCATACCTTGTTCTTTCCGTGTTTGACTGGAGTGGAGGGCTTCTTGGATCTGAATGACATTGTCCAGGATTTGTCTGCCTTTCACAAATCCTCCTTGGGCCGGAGAGATGAGCTTTTGGAGAAGGGGCTTAATTCTGTTAGCCAGCAGTTTGGCCACGATCTTGTAGGATGAATTGCAGAGTGAGATCGGCCTGTATCTGTCAAAGGAGCCTGGGTTTGTTTCCTTGGGGATTAAAGCGAGGAAGGTGGAGTTTATTCCTCCACCCACTTTTGCCTTCCTCAGGATTCCTCTTATCATTCTGAAGAGATCAGTTTTGATTATCTCCCAACAAATTCTATAAAAATGAACTGAGAATCCGTCAGGTCCTGGAGCTTTGTCTGGTTCCATGGACCAGACTATATTAGTTATCTCTTCTTCCGTGACTGGGCTCAACAGAGAATCATTATCTTCCACGCTGACTAGTTTTGGAATGGTTGTGAGAAACTCTTCTGCATCCTCCTCATTCCCATTTCTTTCCGCACTAAGGAGGTTCTGAAAATGGTTTACAACTGCTTCTTTGATTTGAGAAAATCCTTTATACACCTGACCGCTAGTGCTGGTAATTTCTGCTATATGATTGCGTGAGAGGCGAGCCCTGCACTGTCTATGGAAGTATGTGGTATTTCTGTCCCCAGATTTGAGCCACAGGCTTCGAGACTTTAAGCGCCAATGTTCTTCTTCAATTCTAAAAGAACAGTATGCATTCCTTTGGGCAGATTTTTCATTGGCTAAGTCTGTGGGAGAGGGATCTTTCTCCTCCATTTCGAATTGTATTCTTTCCAACTGAAGAACTGCCTCCTTCCTCTGCCTAGTGGGGGTTTGCATAGATTTCTTTATCCAATCTTTAAGAGCTTTTTTTGTGTTTTTCATTTTTTGTTCCCACACAAAGCTTGGGGATCCGAATACATCTATCCTCCATGCTGTTTGGACTGTTTCAAAGAACCCTTCTTTACCTGCCCAGAGAGGGCTGAAACGAAATGGGAGGGGGCCAAGATCTTCTTCTTCTTTTAGGCATAAAAGGATTGGCTTATGGTCCGATGTGAGCTTTGGGAGAATCTTGGAAAAAACTATTCTGTTGTCCATCATTAAAGAGCTGCTGATGAGAAATCTATCCAACCTAGCAGAGATTTGATTTTCTCCTGTTCTATTGTTAGTCCAGGTGTATTTGCCTTTCACGGGTTTGAAGTCAACTAAGTCCCACTGCAGTATCAGATTTCCCACTGTATTGATGAAAGGATCCCTAGAGTAAATCCCTCCTCTTTTTTCTTTGGGATCTAGAATTATATTCAGATCACCGCCTATGACTATATTTGTGGGGTTGATCTGCTCTATATAATCCAAGAGTGTCCTCCAGCACTCTCTCTTTTCTTCATAATGAACAGGGACGTACAAGTTAAACAGAGCAAGGGGGAGATTGCTTACAGTGTGGCGCAGTTCTGTGAAGATCCAATGTTGGGTCTCAGAGAATCGTTCTAATGAGAAGGAGTTTTTTGACCAAAATGTGCCTATTCCTCCGGCCGAGCCCCTTGCACTGACAACCTTTCCTGAATCATATTTCCATTTCATAATGCTAGTGTTTAGAAGGGTTTCCCCTTCTATTTTAGTCTCTTGGAGCATAAGGATGTCCGCGGTTTCCATCTTCAATAAGTCTTTGATAGCCTCTGCCTTATTGGGATTACCCAGTCCCCTACAGTTCCAAGAGACCAGCTGCATCATTTACCACTTGATGGGGTGGGGCCTCCTCCCTTGGACGCCCTTGGTCTTGTATTTCTCCCGATGGTCATTTCAATGGTAGTTTGACTGCCTAGGGTTTTCTGTCGTTCTGATTCTTCTTCCCTAGTTTCCTTGTTTGTTCTTCTTCCCACTTTTTTTGATGGCCTTTCAAAGGTTTCCTCATCAGATGAGCCCGTGTTTTCTAGGTTCTTCTTCTTTTGTTTTATGATGTCAGCATAAGAAGGAGAAGGGGTATTGCTAGAATTCGGATTTGGGATGTTACCTGGCTCTTGGTTGTCTGCATTATTCATCTGTGGTGGATCTTCCTGCTCGACCTCTGGAGGATCTGCCGGTGGTGTAAGAGATTCGAAGGGGTTTTTATCTCCTGCAATGCTGTTAGCTTCCCTGCTTCCACTGTTTTGATTACTTGCGTCTTCTTGCCCTGTTTTGTTCCCTGTCTCTTTTGCTTTGTTTTTGTTGTTCTGCCTGCTGCTTGCTGTTCTCTTTGCTTGCTTCCACTGCTCGCCTTTTTCTTTTTCTGCTATTTCCTCATTTTTTTTACAATATCTTGCAAAATGCCCATATTCATGGCAATGTCGACATTTAAAGGGCAGTTGTTCGTAATCTAGCTCTTGAATATGCGACCAGTCTGCCACTGAAAGTTTGATGGCTTCAGGAAGCCCGACCTCCAGATCAACTTCCACACAGATGCGTGCGCAGGAGAACTGTTCCTTCCTCGGGGCCTGATCAATATACCTGCCTAGGGCATTGCCAATGGATTGCAGCGAGCTCTGACTCCAGCAGTGGAGAGGGAGGTGCGGGAGGCGCACCCAAACAGGGACGGCTGTGGGCACATCTTGAGCAGGGTCAAAATCTGGAGACCATTTGTTCAAATATAACCCTTGAGGGCCCATGAAATAAGGTCCACTTCTGAAGATCAAGCTTCGGTCTTCCCCACTGTCAAACACGAAGACGAAGAACCCTTTGCCTACAAAATGGCTTTTTATTCCTTCCTTAACCAGTGGGATCCAGTTTCGTTTGACCCAATCATCTACTGCCTTCGGGGATGGCCATAGCCCTGTGAACTGGCCGATGAGGCCCCTTTCGGCAAGGTTTAGCGCTGATCTACAAGCATCATCTACCGGTAGAGACACCGTAGGGATGTTGTCCAACTTTTTAACGAACTTTTGTTGCGAGACCGAGATCGGCCGCTTATCAGCTGCAGCAACAAGGGAACGGAATGCATCTAGATCTGAAGGCGGAAGGGAATCGCCTCCATTCGCCATGGTCGGGGATTGAGGGGCGGGGGTCAAAGCAGGGACCCCATGCACCAACTCAGATCGACCCCCAGAGCTATCGAAACACGATTGCAACACGAAAGCCTGAACCTCTTCAATCCAAAACGCCCCGCACACCGAAGGCCTCTCCGAAGACGCAGAGCTCCACGCCCAGATCGGGCAGGGCAGAGCCGAGCCCAAGGGATGCAGAGGGAACGCGAAAATTTTCCGTTGCAGAGCCGCGACCTTTTTACATGATTCAAAAGCCCAAGAAGGGTCTCTTTAAAAGTACAAAGACTGTATTAACTCAAAATAAATCCTAGAAGTCCTCAATGGGGACTTTGACCCTAAAACATGATGACCTAAGCATGAAACCCATGCTTTAATAAGTCATAATAATAGTAATAATAAAAATTCTTTTCTTTATTCTTTTGACAAGTACATTGCATGATGACTCAAATACATTTAATGAAGAACAAACCTAGTTACATTTTCCAACAAAGTTCAAGCAATTTGATCCTATAAAGAGAAGAGCGCATAATTGGTGAATCATATGATTATGCACTAACGAGAATTTGTGTTTTGAGCTCAGGGAAATAGTTCCAGATCAGTGTGTGAGGTTAGGGAGAACACATCACTTAAGGGTTGAGATAGCTTGCGCAGGTAGGGAGTTCAACCCGTACAGTTTGTACAACTGTGCAAGGGAGAGGCCGAATTGGTCTAGGGTGTGTGAGATATTGTGTTGAGGAACAAAGAGTAAGAAGGGAAATTTTCCCAAGTGATTTGTAATTAATTATTGAGATTTTTCTAAGCAGATCAATAAAAACACAAATTAGTAGGTTTTCCCCAGTTGGGGTTTCCTGGGTATTTTTGGTGTTTTGTTAATTGTATGCTTGTCTTTATGAATTTATTTTCCGCTACAAATCATTAGAATACTCAATATATTTGATCAATGAATTTTGCAGTTCATTTTTCTAGTTCTTGCATCTCAGAATACTGTTCAAATTAGCTAATGGGTGTTAGAAAACTAACACGGTATCAAAGCTACAAACTAATTGAAGACCATAAAGCAGTATATTTTCCTCAAAAGTGAGTTATAGTTGCAGGGTGTGCAGTTTCCACAAGAGCACAATCTTTTCCCGTGAAATCATGTGCGCATGTGTTTTTTCTGAGCAGTTCAAGTTAGAGCGTGGTGTACCTGGGTATGAGATTTGAGGACTGCCTTGATGGGGCCTCGAATTTCTGCTCTTGGAAGAAGAGGATTGGTATAGTATTGGATGAGCAAGGAGTTTGTGGAGAGGCCAATAGCTACTCCAGCATATCCTCAGCAACTGGCCTAGCATAACAAGGATGCAAAGGCCAGAAGAATAATCCTCGAAGGAGTCAACAATCACATCACACCTCACCTTTTCGGCAAGAAGACAACTTAGGCCATGTGGACAACTATCTTAGGGTTGTATTAGGGTACGAGTAAGGCGAGGAAGCTGGTACGTTGAGATAAGCTCAAAAATATCAAGATGACTAAGTCAGAGTCTGTGATTTCTTACTAGACCATATTCATCCAAGTGGAGGACAAGTTAGCCAGGGTTGGGGAGACAATCTCAGACAAAGACCTTGTCAGTTTTGCTTTATTGGGCTTTCCCAAGTCATGGGGAAACTTCATTGATGCAGTGAGCGGCAAAGAAAAGCATCTAGATTGGGAGCGACTATCGAGTGATTGCGTGCAAGAGGAGATTCATAAGCAAGCAAAATATGGGTCTCATACTAAGACTGAGGAAGAAAAAAACTTTGCCCTAGCTAGCAAAGGGGGCAAGGCTAAGGGTAAGAAAAATCCAGGAGGGGGTGAGTCTAGTTTAGGAGGCAATAAGAAGAAATATCTCAACAAAATGAAGTGCTTCTCTCATCATCAGTTTGGGCACCACTCCACCAAGTGTCCAAACAGGAAGGAGTCTAAGAAGGATCACATGGCAACATCAACAGAGGTGGAGAGTTCACATCTCAGTTTGAGAAGGAGTTTTTGCAAGCTTAGTGGCCAACAACGTATGGTATATTGATAGTGGAGCATCCTTTCATATGGTCTGGAACAAGGGTTACTTCAACCAGTTAATAGAAAAGAATATGCAATTTCATGTAGAGATGGAAGATGATGGCAAGTATGTTAAAATTGGCAACTAGGGCCAAACTTCACATGGGTCATCTTATTTATGACAACTGATATTTTTATTAGATTCCTCTCTCGGAGAGGTGTAGGATTGATCTAAAGATCATCCGATTCAGACATGTACAAATGAAGATATGAATTTATTTATATTATGGACAAATTGTCAAGGTCGGCTAGCAAACTCATGTAGGCTCAGAAGCGCAAGAGTCACGTCTATTCATCCTCAACGTTTGCCTATAAATTCACGATGCCTCCTCATTTGGATACACTTCACTTCTCACACATCTCTCTCTCCTCACATGATTGGGTACGGATTTCTGGGCAACCTCTCCACACGTGCGAAGAAGAAGATAGTCATTTTCTGTTTTGGGCGTTGACCAACGTTGACCGAATTTTAGGAAGGGTTTTGACCAACGTTAACCAACCAACATTGATCTGTTTGACGGTGTTATGTGAGGGAAATCTCTGTTTGGGCAGACCGCATTCCTGGTCACAGAAATCGAGGCATTCTGTATTGTTTGACCAATGTTGACTGTAGAGAATTGACCACAAGGTTGACTTTTGCGTTGACCAAGTTTGATTGTGATTTTCGGGACTATTTTTGAGTTGATTTAGAGGATTGTTGGAGGCCGAATTGACTGGGTTTGACCAAGCTATTTTGGAGGTCAAATCTGTCCTGTTGACCAACTTTGACTTTTTTGGTTAGGGCTCTTTTGTTGTTATAAATTATTAGAATTTGTAAATTGTACTATCTCCCTCTGCTGAACTATTGAAGACTAAAAGAAGATTTGATCAAGGGTTTCCCCACATTGGGGTTTATCCCTGGATGGTGCCATGTCTTGTGTCCTCTTGTCTTGGCTTGTCTTCTAATGTTTATGTTTATGTTCTATCAACATTTTATTTACATGTTTATGTGATTGCTAAACTGAAAATCAAGATATTGAGGACTGATAATGGGACCAAGCATGAATCCAATGAATTCCAAGATTATTGCAGAGAAGCTGGCATTAAGAGGGAGACTACAATGCCATACACTCCCGAGCAGAATGGTGTGGTTGAAAGGAAGAATCGCTCTATTGTAGAAGCTATCCGTACCATGCTTCATGATCAAGGCCTTCTGATGTTTCTATAGGTGAAGTTGCAAATACTGTTGTGTATGTTCAAAACCGATGCCCTCATCAAGCATTGGACTCCATGACTCCCGAAGAAATGTTCACTGGTAAGAAACCCGATGTCTCTCATTTTAGAATTTTTGGAAGCCTCGTATATTTTCATGTGCTGAAAGAGAAAATAAGCAAATTGGGTGGATCTGGGAAGAAAGGAATCTTTGTGGGCTATAGTGAAAATTTTAAAGGATATAGAATTTATGTGGTTGGTCAAAATGAAGTTGAGATAAGTCATGATGTCACCTTCGACGAAGATATGGCCTTCAGGAAGATCAACAACCTTCTTGTCCTAAGGAAGGACAAAGAAGCTGACATAGGAAATCAGGGTGAAAAAGAGGATGAAACGATGCCTGATGTTGATGAACCTATGGATCCTATTGATCCACTCCCTCATGAGCCTTCCTCCTCCAAGAGGAGACTCTCATGGCTTAGGCAGACTCTCGAAGATGCTAAGAGGCATAGTGCACCAAGGGGGAATTTCTGTGAAAGCAAGAAGCCGAACAGGTACCAAGGATATTTGACCGCTATGAGCACTATCATTCAAAATGAGCCTTCATCATTTGAAGAAGTTGTGAAGCAACAAGTATGGAAGGATGCTATGAATGAAGAATATGAGTCAATTATGAAGAATGATGTCTGAGATGTGGTCCCTAGACCCTAGGACAAATCGGTTGTCACTTCTAAGTGGCTCTACAAAATCAAACATGGAGCTAATGGAAGTGCAGAAAAGTTCAAGGCTCGCTTTGTTGCTCGAGGCTTCTCTCAAAAGGAAGCTGTAGATTACGATGAGATATTTGCACCTGTTGCCTGATTCACCACCATCCGCTCGATCATAGCCCTTGCTGCCTCGCAAGGATGGAACCTACATCAGATGGATGTCAAGACCGCTTTCTTGCATGGTTCAATCAAAGAGGAAGTCTATGTGGAACAACTCGAGGGGTTTGAAGTTCATGATCGGGAATCTCATTTATGCAGGTTGAAGAAAGCTCTCTATGGATTGAAGCAAGCACCCCGAGCTTGGTATGAGAGGATTGATAGCTATTTGATGAAGCTGGGATTCACTAGAAGTGAAGATGATTTGAACCTTTACTTTTAAGGCTAAGTTGTAGGAAATGTTGCTCAGGGGACCGTTTCTGTCTGGTAACAAAACGAAAACGAGGAAACTCGTACCGTACGACCTGGAAACTTGTTTCTGGCCGTATTGGCTCGTTTCATGCTGGGGAAACGTGGCCAGTATAGCCGGAAACGAGTTTCTAGGCCGTACGACGGAGTTTCCAGTTAAAACTTTACTTTTTATTTTATTTTTAATATTTTAATTTTTTTTGCATTTATTTTTTTATTGGGCGACTAAAGTATCTTCTTGATGCTTCTAGATGCCTCTCTCAAGTTATAAAAAAGACTCTCACCTCATTCTCTCATCACACAATTGAGCAATTAGTTTCTCTTGGAGACAGACGATTCTAGCAAAGGAGAAGAGAGGAAGAGAGCAGTGGTTTCAGCTAGGGCATTTTCAACGGTGAGCAAAGGAGATTTCAGCAACAAAAGAAAGAGATTTCAACAACAGATTTGGAGTGCAAAGTTTCCGGATACGACATTCTTGGCTTTTGGCTCAGCGACAACCATATTTCTCTTGTCTTTTCTGGCATTTTGGGGTTGCTTCAACAATAGAAAATTAATTTGGGTAAGAAGCATTCATTTCTTAGTTTTTTCTTACTATTTCTTCAATTTTTCGAGGGGTTATGCTGCCAAAAATATGAAAAACTTTTTTTCTTTACAGATTTGTTTTTTGTTTTTTGTTTTTTGCTTTGCAGCAATGGCTTCCAACCAAAGTGTAGCTGCAAGTTCAAGTCCCAGGGCCAACCCAAGGGTTGAATATTATCCTCTTTGGAGGCATGTAATGAAGCTTCAATAATGTGGAGGTGGTGGCTCATGGGAATGGTGATGTAATCTTTGCAGTGATTCGTACAAGGGCTCCTACCCAAGAGTGAAGGCACATCTTTTGCATGGAGGAGGACAGGGGATTGTAGGTTGCACAAAAACAACAGATCCATTGGCAAAGAGGGCATATCAAAGGGAGCAAGGTGAGGCGGATGGAATTAAGAGAAGGAATGATGAGCTTAGTCAAGCTACTTCTGAAGCTCCTTAAGGGTACAAGGGGCCTAACTATGCAAAAGTTAGAACTCAGCTTCTCAAAAATGAGAAGGAGCTTATGGAGGATACCTTATCACCAATTCGTTCTTCCTGGAGTAGCTCTAGGGTTACCATAGTCTCAGATGGATGGATAGATACAAGGCGCAGACCATTGATAAATATCATTGCCACTTCCCCCAAAGGAGCAATGTTTATAAAGGCGGAAGACTGCTCAAGAGAGGTAAAAGATGCACAATTCATTGCTGATGTTATTATAAAAGCTATTGAAAAAATAGGGCCTATCAGGGTGGTGCAAGTTATCACGGATAATGCACCAGTTTGCAAAGCTGCAGGGTTAATTATTGAGGGGAGCTATGATCACATCTTTTGGACACCCTGCATTGTCCATAATCTGAATATGATCTTAGAGGAGATCGACAACAAAGTTCCGTGGATAAAGGAAATCACAGGGGAAGCAAGGGAGATTGTTAAATTCATCACCAACCACCACCAATCTCAAGCAATATTTTGAGAGTACTCCAAATTGGAGTTGTTAAAAGTTGCTGAGACAAGATATGCCTCAAACTTCCTGATGTTGTGCCGACTTGTTGAGGTTAAGCATGCATTAGTTTGTATGGTGGTGAGTCAACTTTGGGTTGAGTGGAGACAAGCAGATTCAGAGCAGGGATATATGGTGCGTAGATTGTGCCTTGATGAGGATTGGTGGAGCAAGATTGATTTCTTGCTAAAGTTCACAACCCCTGCATTTGAGCTTCTTCGGAACGCTGACACTGACCAACCTTTCTTAGGAGAGGTATATGATGGCATGGATTCCATGGTTGAGAAAACTATGGAAATCATTTCACAAGAGTCTCCACAACTTTTGTTTGTTGATGATCATTTTGCTAATTTAGTCAAGAAAATCATTGTTGATAGGTGGAACAATTTCAACACTCCATTGCACACTTTAGCACATGCCTTGAACTCCAAATTTTATGATGAGGAGCTTATTGCTCAAAGCAATGGGAAGAGGAAGGCACCCCATAAGGATAGAGAGGTGGCTAATGGGGTGAAAAAAGCCCTTATGAGAATATTTCCATCTCATCTACACAGGGAGGTAAAGGAAGAATTTGCCAGTTTTGCTGCAGGATTAGATGATTATGCAGATATATCAGCTTTGGAGGAGAGAAGCACCATGAATCTAGTTAGGTGGTGGATTTGTCATGGAGAAAATGGTGTACATTTGCAAAACCTTGCCATTCGTGTTCTTTCACAAGTGGCAAGCTCTTCATCAGCAGAAAGGAATTGGAGCACCTATGGTTTTATTCATTCTGTGAAGCGCAATAGGTTGGGCTCACAAAAGGTAGAGGATCTTGTTTATGTGCACTCCAACCTTCGCCTTGCATCTCGTAGGGGTCCAGAATACAACAGTGGTCCTTCTAAAGAATGGGATGTGGATGCAGAAAGTCCTGATTTGGATCTCTCTCTTGCTGCCCTGAATATTGAGGTCCAGCCTAGAAGTGGAATTGGCCCATCATCTTCTTCAGCACCACCATCCACTGTTGAGCATGCTTCTGCTTCTATTTTTGATGAGGATTATGATGATGAGGATTAGTCTTTTGTCTTTATAGTTCTTGCAGCCTCATAGTCTTTATTGTACTTGCAGCCTCATATATATAATAAAGGCTGATTTTGAGATTTGGATATATAATAAAGGTTGATTTTGGATATTCCGATATTGCTATTTTTATTATGTGATCATTCATGAGTAAATGTGATGTAAATTTAATCATAATGTTTAAACTTTAAATGTAATAAATTATAATGTATCATGTATGCTTTATGATTGCACATAACATTTCTTAAATGTCCTAAATTCTAATATATATATATATATCGTGTTTCCCCATTTCCAAAATTTGGGGGGGGGGGGGGAGGGTCACGTTTCGTACCTGTGCCCTTTTCTAAAACTTGTACCCGTTTCGAAAACTCGTACCTATTTCCCAGTTTCATGCAACTTAGGACCTCAACCACCCAACGATGAAGTACCCCTTAGGAGAATGTGGCAAGGTGGTTATAAGTCATTAATAAAGTACTCCAATTGTCATGTAAAAGTGTCTGTTGATACAAAATATAACAGGCGTGGTGCAAAGCTTCACTGGGCGGTGCTAGACCTTATGGCAACAAAAGAAGGGGTTGTCATTGTCACCTCAACGACCTTTTTCTTTCTCTTTAGTGGATTTAAACCACAAGGGAGGCTTCCCTAACTCACATAGAAAGATACTCTAATGCTATGGCTCAACATGATGAGTAAAAGGTCTTTTGTTGGATAGAGTAATGGCAAGGCCTAAGATGTATTCTATGCTAGGGTTCAAATACTGTATGCCTAGACCAAGAAATAGGCTGCTGTAAGTTAATGCTTGGAAGATATGCAATGATGAGGCATTCAATGTCATATGGCAGCCCAAGAAAAGATCTTAGAAAGATCCTCCTATAGAGACCAAATTAAAATTAGGGAAATTAATTCTATGGCTGTTAGGTATGCATAAACGTCAAGAGAGTGACGTCGACCCTATTTAGGAGGTATAGGCCATGCACTGTGCCTATATTTTTCCTTCAAACAATTTATAGATGCATTTCCTAAATTATAAGCCACAAACATTCACTCAAATTTCACTTCTATGCACAAATTTTCCATAGAAACCCTGGTGGATGTGCTAGCCATCTAGGAGAGAGAAAAGGGAAATAAATATATGGATGATCTACACACTCATGGTTAGTGCCTTATCCTACTAGGGTTTAATAGAGTCTTTAGGATAAAAATCAAGGGAAGGACCTTGATGGAGTGAGGGTGGATGCTAGGGGTATCCACTTTTAAAACCCTAGCTATTGCTCTTGTGAGGGGAGAAATTAAATATAGGGTTTGCACATGAAGAGTTTCCCTATAGGCCTTAGAGAGAACAATTTTAAATGTAATAATGAAGCAATATTTCAACAATAATTAAGCATTAGTCATGGCAAAATAGAAACCCTGGTAATCTGATTTATGTTAAGTGTAACATGCCGATGTAATTTGATTTATTAAGGTGTTACATATCATTGGTAATCCTGCTGCACTGTCCATGATAATGCTCTTGTTTGGTTTTGGTAAGCAAATCTTATATTTATATTTCCGCTTACCATACAGGGTGAGGTAGATTGAGCATCTGTGATAATGATGCGAGATTTTCATTTATTGAGATTACTCTATTTCTTACTGTATGTATCTCATTCCTGCAAAGTTATATCACTGCTTCTAGTCTCAAATATCCTATCTCGTTTATAGCTTGGGCCTCAATTTCTCTGCACATTGAAGTCTGAGTGCTTGGATAAAGAATGCTCTCGAGCTCATCTTCCTCATATACTGACGTGACTTAACTTCGAGGGTTCTTTAAGAAACAATTCCCTAGGATTGTGAACATATACCCTCTTATTTAGTATGAGCCTTTCAGAGATTTGTGCATCTAGATATTTTTGTGAATCATAGCTTCTGGAATTTATGCAACTGGTGCAGTGATAGTTAGCTCTGTTTCAGATCTTACTTTTAACATTTCCACTTAGGATCTCATAAGTGCTCTGCTACTTTTGTTGCAAAACACACATATGATCTCATCTTATTTACCTAGCTTGTAGATTTTCCACGAAATTCTGATCTGCTGTTATGAATAATCTGAAATAGAAATTTCTTTTCACACAAACTCAGAAAATCACTACTCTAATTGCAGCGGAATGAAACAGAATTAATTGCATACATTCACACAATAAATCACACAATTTGTAGGGAACCCGAACAGGGAAAACCCTCACTTGCTTGAGAATTTTATTGAAGAAAATTAGAGCAGTAGATCTCTTACAATACACTTGGTTCACTAAAGAGTACAATGAACTCTCAGCCTTACACCAGGCAAGAAACAATCCCTGCAAGAATACTGATCTTTTCTCCCAAACCTGTGCACACTAGCAGCCCAAAATCCTTGTGCTATTTCTCCTAAAAACCCGCGCAAATCAGTTCCTATTAAATAGGGGTATTCCCTATTTCTATGTGCACTTCCTTGGGAATTGCCTCGCTCTCCAATAACTCCCACAAGAACCCTTGGCTCATTCTCTTCACAAGTTCGTGCTCAACAACACAATGGTGATGCAATTGTGTGCCTTCGATCTCCTTATAAGCAATTCGATTTGGCTATTGTTAGTGAGTTTTCTAAATTAGCAGTTGAACTTGGAGGTTTTCTAGTTAATAAAAGTCAACAGAAGTTGTTAACTGGATCCTCCTAAAAATTTTGAGGCTAACTTCACTTAAGCTTTCAATTCCCAATTTAACTCACACTAGAGGACAAATAACTTGTCCTCCACAAACTTGCACTAGTCAAACTACTTCTTGAACTCGTCCTCATCACTAGAACTCATACATGACTAAGAAGATCTCCAAATTGATTACTTGAATTAAGACACAAATCAATAAATCCATTCTTATGCTACTTTTCAACACTCCCTCTTAGCTAAGAAGGGATTCTGTACCACTCCCAACTTATCTATGTGATGAGCAAAACTGCTTCTTGCCAATGACTTGGTTAAGATGTCTATTGTTTTCTCCCCTGTTGGAATGTATAGTAGTTTGACTATCCTCTTCTGCACACAATCTCTAAGATGGAGATACCAGATCTCGATATGCCTTGAGTGATCATGCAACACTGGATTCCTAGAGAGTTTAATGCAACATTGATTATCACAATATATCATGGTAGGCTCCATCCTTTGTCGGAAAAGTCCTAGAAGTAACTTTATGATCCAAATAGCCTCACAAGTTGTTTGACTAACATCCATGTACTCGACCTCTGCTGAACTGAGTGCAATTGATCTTTGCTTCTTGCTATGCCAAGAAACTGCTGCTGACCCAATGTTGAAGATGCCACTTGAAGTACTCTTCCTGTCTGTGGAGCTTTCTGCGCAATCTGCATCTATGAAGTCCCCAAGCCTCACTCCATCGACCTGTTTGTACCACAATCATAGTCTGCTGTGCCTCTGAGGTATCTCAACACGTGCTTTGCAACAACTCAATGCGCTCTGGTCTTTTTAACCATGAACTGACTCAGCTGGTTGACTGCAAAACAAATATCAGATCGTGTGTTAAACAAGTACATCAATGACCCAATGAGCTGCCTATATATTGTAGGATCCATTCGCTCTCCTTTGCCAACATCCACCTTCCTCCAATTTGTGACTAGAGGTGGCCAGGGGATTGCAATCCTCCATATGAAATCTTCGGAGATTCTCTCCTGTGTACTTGCCTAGTCCCATGAAGATCACACCATCACCCTGCCAAACCTCCAAGCCAAGGAAATAGTGCATAAGCCCCATATCCTTCATCTCAAACTCCCTTGGAAGGTCCTCCTTGCAATCCTGGATCAAGCTCTTGTCTCTAGTCAATATAAGGTCGTCGACATAGAGAACTATAATGAGTGGAAGCTTTCCAACCATGATGTAGTATAGGTTGGCATCTTCCTCATTCTTAGTGAAGCCTAATCCTCAAAAGTAGCTGGCTTCACATCCTTTGAAGAAGGCCATCTTCACATCCATCTGGTGGATCTTCCACCCCATCTATGCTACAAGTGCCAGAATAGTCCTAATGGATGAATACCGTGCTACTGGGGCAAAAGTATCCTCATTGTCTATGCCCTCAATCTATGAGAAGCCCTTGGCCACAAACCTAGCCTTGAACTTCTCCATGCTCCCATCTGCTTCATGCTTCAACTTGTACACCCATCTAGATCCAACTACTGATTTCTTCTCAGGTCGTGGAACAACCTCCTAGACATCATTCTTCATGATAGAGGAATACTCCTCCACCATGGCATCTTACCAAACTTGCTGAGAAGCTGCATCATAAGAAGAAGGCTCAGTGCCCACCAACTTTGTGGTGGAGGCACAACAGACTATGATTGTGGTACAAACAGGTCGATGGAGTGAGGCTTGAGGGCTTCATAGATGCAGATTGGGCAGGGGGCTCCACAGACAGGAAGAGTACTTCAGGTGGCATCTTCAACATTGGGTCAACAACAGTTTCTTGCTACATAGGAGGCAAAGATCAAGTACACTCAGTTCAGCAGAGGCCGAGTACATCGTTGCTAGTCAGGCAACTTGTGAGGCTATTTGGATGAGTGGAAGCTCTCCAACCATGATGTAGTACGGGTTGGCATCTGCCTCATTCTTAGTGAAGCCCAATCCTCAAAGATAGTTGTCAATCCGAGTGTACCATGCTCTCTTTGCCTGCTTGACCGCATAAAGATCTCTCTTCAACTTGCACACGTGTGTCTCTACTGAATTGCTGGAACCTCTCTAGCTGCTCGATATAGATCTCCTCCTCAACAACTCCATTGAAGAAGGTTGTCTTCACATCCATTTGGTGGATCTTCCACGCCATCTGTGCTACAAGTGCCATAATAGTCCTAATGGATGAATACCGTGCTATTGGGGCAAAAGTCTCTTCATAGTCTATGCCCTCAATCTGTGAGAAGCCCTTGGCCACAAACCTAGCCTTGAACTTCTCCACGCTCCCATCTTCCCCATGCTTCAACTTGTACACCCATCTAGATCCAACTACTGATTTCCCCTCAGGTCATGGAACAACCTCCCAGACATCATTCTTCATGATAAAGGAATACTCCACCATGGCATCCTGCCAAACCTGTTGAGACGCTGCATCATAAGAAGAAGGCTCAGTGTTCACCAACTTTGTCATCAGTGCCATATAACCTGTGTACCTCTGTGGCTGTTTACTTTGCCTAAGCATGGTGCTAGGAGCCTTGACCTGCGCTTGAGCCTCTTGGATCAACCTCTTGGCCCACTTGGCCTTCTTCCTCCCTGTGATGGGTGGCGCTGGTTGATCTGTCTGCTCTCGGTTTGGCTTGTCCTCCTCATCCTGTTGCAAATCCTGTTGCGCTACCCTCTTGCCACTATACTGTGGCTGCGGCTGACTCTAAGGCGTTGGCAGGCCTCCTCTTTAGGAGTGAGTAGCTCCTCCTCAGATATTGCAATTTGCTTACGCTCTAAGGAAACTCTCAGAGATTGATCCTCCTGGAATCTCACATCTCACCTAAGAATTGTCTTCCTGAGCCTTGGAAGATACATCCTGTATGCCTGAGATGTATCACTATACCCCACAAAGATACCCTTCTCTGTTGTGGCATCCAATTTCTTCCTGTTATCTTTGGACACATGACAATAGACCTTTGTGCCAAATATCCGGAAGTGTGAAACATCAGGCTTCTTGCCTGTGAAAACATCCTCTGGTGTGACTCGCCCAAGCACCTTGTGTGGACTTCTATTCTGCAGAAATACTGCAGGTTGCATGGTTCTATCCACAAGAATCTAGGTAGATCTTGAATATGCAACATAGCTCTAGTTACTCCAACAATACTCTTGTTCTTCCTCTTAGCCACCCTGTTCTGTTGAGGGTTACGAGGTGCTATAATCTCTCTCTTGATACCTTCCTTTGCATAAAACTCCTTGAAGGTATTGGAGATATATTCTCCACCATTGTCACTTTTCACTGCCTTGATTTTCTTCCTGGTTTCCTTCTCTACCAGGGCCTTAAGCTTCATGAACTTGTCTAAGACCTCATCTTTTTTTTCATGAAATAAATCCAATTTTTTCGAGAGAAATCATCGTTGAAAGTAACATAATACTTGTGTCTCATTAGTGATGGTGAAGAGAAAGGCCTGCACACATCTGAATGCACCAGCTCCAAAATACCTTTGGCTCTGCTATCCTGACCATGGAAGGAATACTTGGCATACTTGTCAAGTGTGCACCCCTTGCACACTCCACCCTTGTCAAGGCCTCCTGCTGGTAACCCTTTTGCAATTTGCTGAAGAATCTTCAGCACCACATGATGCAAGTGTCCCATGCGCATATGTCAATTTTCACCTACATCTGCACATCCTACCTTGCTGCTGTACATGCAACTTGTAGAGATTTTTCACCCTTACACCTATTTGCTTCTTACATCAGAAGCCATGTGTTGGAGGTAAGTCTTACCTCTGCTGATGATGACATCATATCCTTTATCCTCAAGAATAGCTATTGAAACGAAGTTCTTCTTCAGCCATGGAATATAGAGAACATCTTTGAGATGAAGAGTATTACATGACTCCCTTTCAAAGCTGACGGTACCAACTACCTTGGCAGCATACTTGCCATTATCTCCAAGCTCGATATTCACCTGCACATCCTTCTCATACAACTGGCTGAAATACTCTTGATTTCCAGTCATATGGAAAGAGTCCCCTGAATCAATATACCACGTGCTGCTCCCTACTGAGCTTGCCATGCAAGTTATCAATGAGAAGTCCTTCTCAAACTGAGAGGCAAACTCATCTACCTCAGCTGATGCAGCTACATGCTCCTTATTCGACCCCTTCTTCTTCCGGTTAGGACACTTAGAAGCATAGTGTCCAAAAGTATGGCAATGGAAGCATTTGATCTTACTCAAATCTGTCTTCTTCTTGTCACCCTTTTGACTGTTTTCGCTCTTCCCTTTGCCTTTCTTGCCTTTGGCTTTACTTGCAAGAGCAAGATTCTCCTCCTCCTTCTCAACCTTGGAACCCTTGCCACTGCTGCTAGAAGTCTCAACTAGCCTGAGCCTTAGCTCCTCCTAGATGAAGTCACTCCATAGGCGTTCCCAATCCGACAACTTATCTCGTCCAGTAATACTTTCAACAAAAATATGCCAATCTTTGGTGAACCCTTTCAGAGCCACACAAACTAGCTCTGTGTCCATGGGCTTTTCTCCAACAACTGCTAGCTCATTATAGACTTACTAAATTCTGGTGAGATAGGCAGTTACACTCTCGTCTTTCTGCGTTTTGATAGTCCTCAACTTCTCTTGGAGGACCATCTTCTGGTTCTCGGAAGAATTATGGTGAGTTGGACTAAGGTATCCCACATTTCCTTAGCTGTATCTTTACCTGCAACATGAGGAACTACATGATCTCGAAGTCCATCCAAGATCATTCTCTTGGTCTTCACCATATGTCTTTGGAAGAGCCTTAGCACATCTGGATCTGAAGGTTCTGCAACACCTTTCTCAGCGAATTCTTTCAGCCCAAACTCATCCAATAAAAACAATATGCGGACCTTCCAAACGCCAAAATTTGAAGAGTCATCTAATCTATCCTGCTTTTGCAATCCCAATCCTGTGTGAATTGTCATCTTTGAAGACTATGTGCTGATTGATTTCTGTTCACAGCTCCAATAACATGTAGATTAAGGAATTTAGACTTCTGTGATCCATAACATTGTTTAGATAATCTTCGGCAAAATCACATAACCAATCTTGTGTCGACGCGTTTCGAACCAACCAGTGTGGTTCATCGTCAGGACAAGTTGAAGACCAATCCGGCTTAGCTTGATTAAATAGAGTGTGCAGAGATTCCAATGGCTATAATGCCAACGGCTAATTTTGACCTAATAATCTGGTCAAATCATTAAATTAGTTAATTAATATTCCTAGAAATAGCTAAAATAGGTAAAAGAGGAATTCATTTGTTAATTTAAAAATAAATAGATATATTATTATTATTATCTCAAATATTACGAAAATTCATATCCATATCTAATAATATTTGAGATAATAATAATAATATATCTATTTATTTTTAAATTAACAAATGAATTCCTCTTTTACCTATTTTAGCTATTTCTAGGAATATTAATTAACTAATTTAGTGATTTGACCAGATTATTAGGTCAAAATTAGCCGTTGGCATTATAGCCGTTGGAATCTCTGCACACTCTATTTAATCAAGCTAAGCCGGATTGGTCTTCAACTTGTCCTGACGATGAACCACACTGGTTGGTTCGAAACGCGTCGACACAAGATTGGTTATGTGATTTTGCCGAAGATTATCTAAACATGTAGATTTTCCATGAAATTCTGATCTGCTTTTATAAACAATCTGAAATGGAAATTTCTTTTCACACAAACTCAGAATTTATGTACTCTAATTACAGTGGAATAGAACAGAATTAATTGCATACATTCACACAATAAAACACACAATTTCTAGGGAACCCAAATGGGAAAAACTCTTGCTTGCTTGAGAATTTTATTGAAGAAAATTAGAGCAATAGATCTCTTACAATACACTTGCTTCACTAGAGAATACAATGAACTCTCAGCCATACACCAGGCAAGAAACAATCCCTGCAAGAATACTTATCTTTTCTCCCAAACCCGTGCAGACTAGCAGCTCAAAATCCTTGTGCTATTTCTCCTAAAAACCTGCACAAATCAGCTCCTATTAAATAGGGGTATTCCCTATTTCTATGCGCACTTCCTTGGGAATTGCCTCACTCTCCAATAACTCGCACAAAACCCTTGGCTTGTTCTCTTCACAAGCTTGTGCTCAACAACATAATGAGGATGCAATTGTGTGCCGTTGATCTCCTTATAAGGAATTCGATTTGGGTATTGTTAGTGAGTTTTCTAAATTATGAGTTGAACTGGAGCTTTTCTAGTTAACAAAAGTCAACACAAGTTGTTAACTGGATCCTCCTAAAATTTAGGAGGCTAACTCCACTTACCTTTCAATTCCCGATTTAACTCACACTAGAGGGCAGATAACTTGTCCTCCACAAACTCGCACTAGTCAAACTGCTTCTTGAACTCGTCCTCATCACTGGAAGTCGTAGATGACTAAGAAGATCTCCAAAGCGATTCCTTGGATTAAGGCACAAATCAAGGAATCCATTCCTTCACTACTTTTCAACATAGCTTGTTCTGCACTTGAAATGTCTGAAACTACCGGTGGGCATATTTTTCTGTTTTTAGTTTTTGTACTTATTTGAAAATATTTAATTCAATCTAAAAAAATCCTCATTTAGTTTGTACTGCTCTTAAACTATATGCAACTGCTGGTCGGTATATGTTTACGAGTTTGGTTATTGTCTCATTTAACAATTTATACTTGGATTTGAAAATGTTTTAACATATTATTGTTGTGCTTGCAAATGCCAGGCTTGATTGCCAATTTTTTATTAATTTTATGTATGTGAATGTCAGAGAATTTGTTTCTTTTGAGTCTTTGACATTATAGTAATCCATGGTACATCTTGTAAATAAACCTTAACCTCAATCATGCTCATATTTATGTAAAGTTTTTTTTTTGGATAATTTTTTGACCATGTATAGAAATTTCATAGAATATATTATATTGCAGGATGCTGACCCAACTTTGCACGCGAGGATGCATAAAAGTGATGCAAGAGAAATGCAGAACTTTTATCGGCAATACTATGAGAACTATGTTAAGGCGCTTGATAATGTAGCTGATCAGACTGATCGGTACAGCTATCATTAGAAGAAATTTGCACTTATCTCTATTTTTTTTACAGCTCGCTTTTCATCCATTTAGATGATAATTACTCTCTTTGATTTTCCTTTGAGCTCCATAGGCCAATCTTGGTTTAGATATATAAAACAAAAGCTTTGGTAGAACTTTCTCGATTCTTTTAAGCATAAAAAATGCACGCGATAACTTATAAACTATAGTTCATTATCTATAAGTTAGTTCTTGACTTTTGTAAAAAATGTACTCCTTAACATTTTAATTCCCGTTATTTGATGAAGCTTTCCCTTAGAGGTTGCTGACTGGTGGTTGAATCTTCTTCAGAGCTCAACTAGCAAAAGCATACCAAACTGCTGCAGTACTGTTTGAAGTATTGAAGGCGGTCACCCAGACAGAGTCTGCTGAAGTTGCTCCGGAGGTCCGGATTACTACATAATTGTTTCTTATTGATATGGTCAAAACAAATCTATAACCCCATTTCAAATATGAACGGTACCATATAAAAACAGAGGATGATTTTTTTTTCTAGTTGTAAGTTTTTGATTGGTAGTTAATTGTTTGCAGATTATGGAAGCTGGTAAAGATGTTGAGAAAAAAACAGAGCTGTATGTGCCCTATAATATTCTTCCTCTTGATCCCGCTGGTGCACATCAAGCCATCATGCAGCTTCCTGAGGTTAGTTTCTCTGTCTATTAAGCTGTCTGTTTCCTCTGCTGTGCAAGGATCCTGCCATGAACTTTCGTGTTCTTGATTCATGCATGAACATTAAAAATTCTTAATTTACATTTCTTCTTTTCGAAATTGATTGTTTGTTTATCCATTTCACTTGTTCTTAGCATGGCCTTTAGTGTCTGACTGTTTGTTCACACTCTTGGAAAATGATTCCTAGTTTGTTCATGATCTCAGATTAAAGCTGCAGTAGAAGCTATACGTAACATTCGTGGCCTTCCATGGCCTGAACATCATCAGAAAACAGGTGCAAAGCAAGATCTGCTTGATTGGCTCCAAGCTATGTTTGGATTTCAGGTAATTTTAGTTAGACTCAGATTGATTTTTCTTTTTCCTAGTGTGTTTATGCATTCAAGATTTCAAAGTTCAAAATAATTATTCAGATTCCATATTGACATAAATATGAACTCTATAAGGAACCGAAACTGATACATGGAAGTCTTCAATATAGGCAAGAAATCTGAGCTAAGTGAGTTGGTGGTACTGTTTGAACTTTTGCAGAAAAGCAACGTGGCCAATCAAAGGGAGCACTTAATTTTGTTGTTTGCCAATGTGCACATAAGGCAAATTCCCAAGCCGGAGCCAATGTCAAAGGTGATCCAACCAAATAGTGTTGATTTTTCAGAACTATGAAAACATTTCCATTTGAGACAAGAATTAAGAATATGGATGTTGAATAACCATTTTTAATTATTGTGTGTGCTGACAGTTGGATGACAGAGCACTAAATTTGGTCATGAAAAAGCTGTTCAAAAATTACAAGCAGTGGTGCAAATATTTAGGTCGCAAAAGCAGTCTCTGGTAGTATCTTCTGATAAGGCCGTGTTCTTAAATATCTTGTTTCTATGGTTGTTATATTGCATGGTGTGATGAAAACCAATGGAATGCTGGCAGATTATACTTTGGAATTGATACTGAGATTATACTTAAAGTTTAGTTTTTGTGTTTGTTAAATACAGGTTGCCCACTATACAGCAGGAAGTGCAACAACGTAAAATTTTATATATGGGACTTTATCTTCTTATTTGGGGAGAAGCTGCAAATCTTCGGTTTATGCCAGAATGCCTCTGCTATATTTACCATCATGTATGTGAGATGAGTTTTGTTGAGTTTCTTTGGTTTTGAAAAATTTATATATAAAATCAAAACTAAATCTTTACATTTATATTTTATTCTGTGGATTCTACTCATGTGGGCTTTTAAGTGCTGTAATTCAATCATAGCATTGAATTTCATCCTCACACAGGGAAATGAACATTGACAAATTTAATGTTCGAGTGAAGATTCTCTCAAGCAAAGGGTTGAACGTGCTAGTACTTAAAAGTACCACCTCTTTTGCAAAATATTCAGTATATGAAACCAATGTTACTAGACTAATCAACAATAAATCGGCGAGGCAAAAGAGCGAAGAGTTTTAATCGGAATGGGAAAAAATCGGGAAAAAATTGGTGCATACAATAAATAAAGATATACACATATATTGAATTAAAAAAATATTTTTCATTGATATTCAATAAAGCCATGTCCAGACAATGCATAATATCAATAGATGTCCAAGAAATCATGAGGACAATGTGTATGCTTCAAGTATAAAATATATTTAGTATTGGAAAACATTCAAAAACAGGTACAAATATTCAAATGAGACGAGGAACTTCCGAGTTTTTGTCAACCAACACCGCGGACCTGCTAAAATATTACTTGGGGTTACAGTAGCATGATTTCTAAATTGGGTTAATTTTGGATTGGTAGTGTGTTTATACCCATTGGTAGATCACTTATACACTCACCGACATCAAATGAATTTAAGGAATTGTTTCATCATTATAGGTCCTTGTAAAGTTCCAACATTCTGAATCACTTCTCCTCTAAAAAGGGAACGATGATCCAATAGAACCTATTATAAACAGCAATGCCAGTACGCCAAAGGTAATTGTGTAGACTGTGTTTGTAAGTATAAATAAATAGTTGTAAATTTGTAATATTGAATAAAAACTGAATGGTGAATACAAGCCTTTGTGGCAGTGTGCCTATATGGGCATTGAATGGCTACGAAGGTGAATGGTCACATTGTTTGACCTTTGCCCCTTCATAATTAATGAAGGTGACCGTTTTGTAGTTGTTTGGATCTGAACGAGCCCCATTTTATGGATGTCTTAAATTGTGTGTTGCGACCAAGCCTATGGAAAACCCCTACAAACAACATGGTGAAATAGGTGTTGATGTTTGTAGCATCAGACAGGAACTTCCATGCAGGTTTAACTGTTAAGACATGCAAAAGTCATCCAAAGCCTCCAACCTTAGCAAATTCAATTTAATTAAGGAAATTAATTAACTTGAAGTGCTTTTTATAAAAGTGAGTTTAATATTAATAAAATGTAAAGGATTTTACATTAGTGAATTAGATGCATCTTAACTGTTGATCTAACGTGAGGTGAGATTAATGTCAACTGTCAATCACTTTGGAGATTAGGGTTAGTTGATTCATTCATAGTTCAAGATTATATAAGAAAATCTAGGTGAAGGAGAAAGACAGAAGAAGAACTCAGAGAGAGTGATTGAGGCACAAAGGACAATTACTGAAGAGAAACATAGTGAAAAAAGGAACTTCACTCAAATGTTCATTCCAAGAAAGGCAACGAGAAGAGATTATCAACAAAGTAATTAGCCAATAGTTTGATCTAGTGGAGGCTGAGTCAGTACAAGTCAAGTCGAGTGAGAGAGAGGGTGTGACTGGGCTATACAGCCCAGCCATATAACATGTTTAGAGGTCGCTGTAGAACAGGGTGACAGGTAGGCATACATCGGGCCTTGTATAGTTCGTACATGTGGCACAAAAGTCTGTAAAATAGGCTGATAGCAGCAACAGGTCTGTTGAATGATTTGGCGGTTTTTGGAGGGTCGTACAGGTGCCTAGCTAATTTCCAGAAATTTTTTGTAGCTTGTCTTTATTTTCCGTGGGTCGCTTCCTCAGTAATGAAGCTTTTTTATGTTGAGATATTGTTTTAATGAACAATAGATTTGAAGGGCAAAAAACTTTTGTGTGCATGTGTTGAAATTGGCTAATTTGCTTTTGCTGATTTTTTTATTTTTATTTTTACTAGTTAAAAAAACCAATAGTGCATTTTAATCTGTAAGTTGTAATTTAAATTAATTAAAAACAAGAAAATTAATAGGAACTAATTTTCCAGGTTATTGTGGTTAGGAATTTAATGTGGTATTAGAGCTTGCACTCTGAGAGGGAGGCTGATTTCAAGTTTGTACAACAGATCAACCAACAATGAGATTGGTGCAGGTCGTAGGTTGCAAAGGGAGAGGGGGAGGCCATACCAGTCAAATCGATTGACAAAGGATCTAGCAATTTGCAGCAGATCTATTAGACTTGTAAGGAGATCTCAATAGGTCTGTAAACCAGTAGTAAAAATTCCTGTGGGTGCTTGAAGGAGTAAACACGTGACAATTTTCTTCAGATTCAGGAAATGCTAGTAGCAAGTCTTAGGTTTCAAGATAGATTGGATGAAGCTTCAAGCTTCTTGCCTTAGAAGGAAAGAGTCACTTTGCTTTGAAGGAAAATGACCTTTGGGAAATAGTTGGCAAAGTAAGTCCTACACAGATAGATTTGCAACAGTGAGTGGCTCATGAGGACATTAGAGATTAGTGGGTAGTCATGGATGCTGTGAAGGATCACTTGATCCCTCACTTGTCTGGGAAGCAATCAACCAAGGAAATGTTCGAGGCTCTAGTGGATTTAATAGAGAGTGACAACATGAACAATAAGATGATCTTGAGAAACAAGCCTAGATCCATGCAGATGTCAAGATTTGACAATGTTGCTAGCTACTTCATGAAGATCACCTAGGTACGCGATCAACTTGCAGCGATTAGGGAGAAGGTGGATGATGCAGAACTTGTTAATATGACATTCAATGGTTTTCTAAGCCTTGGGGACCATTTGTCTAGTGTATTTGTGCCTATGAGAACTTCCCTATTTTGAGGGGCTTTGCGATGATTGCATCTAAGAAGAGGCTCGAAAGGGATCCAAATCCAATAGGCAAGGAGGTGGAGATGAGAACTTGGTCGTTTGTTAGTCAAGAAAGAAAGGACAAGGAAAGGGGTGTTCCAACAAGAAGGGTAATGATGAGGAGTCAACCTCACGATCAAGGAATAAGAAAGACTTGAGCAAGATCAAGTGTTTCATATGCCACAATAATGGATATTCTTGCCCAAGTGTTTCGTATGTGACAAGAATAGACATTATGCATCTCAATGTCCAAAGAAGAAAAAGGGGAAGGGAAAGTTGTAGTAGGTAGCAACATTGACAAAAACTCAGTTGGATGAGTTTGTTGCAAAGTTTGGAAAGAACTTCTCTCTAGTTTTTAGCCTTTCTACCAACACAATCACTAAGAGTGCATGGTACTTGGAAAATGGTGCATCAAGTCACATGACAGAGACACAAGAACTATTTAGCAGTCTAATGGACAGAGACTTAGGGAGTTCATGTGGTGCTTGGTGATGATGCCAAGTATGCAATGAGGGAAGAAGGAACTATCTTGTTCCAACATGAGTTAGGAGGACTGTTAGAAGCCAAGGATGGGCTATATGTACTAGGATTGGAGAAGAATTTGCTCTCAATCTCAATTATGGAGTACATGGGTTTGTCATCAATGCATGTTTCAAAACGGACAAGTACTCATTCATCTAGAGGGATCTTGCCCTAACACAACAATGTTCATTGGGGCTAGAGAGTGCAATTTATATAGGTTGCAAGGTAAGCCAGTTCAAGCCTTGGTACATGTCAATGACAATCTGTGTGGGTTATGGCACAAGAGGATGATTGAGAGGAGGAATTGTTATCCTCTCTACTTTGGTTGATATCTCACTTGTGACATGTTTTCTCTTTTGAGCCATGAGGAAAATCTCACGCATGCTTACTGGCTAGAGGGTGGGGTACTTGGTTACATGCAAAAAATACGTTATTATGCTAATTGAATTTAATAGTGCCATTAGTTGAGAATAGATAGTTGGGGTAGGTATTAGAAGTCACTTCATGAATAATTATATAAGGGAACCCCACTCCTTGTATCCATCAACTTAATTTATATTCAAATTATATTAATCCAGAAATAGTTTTAACACTGGGAACCTTTCTACAACTCGACCCCCTATGAAACCATGTTTCGACTTGGATTTGGACCAACTTTGATTGAATGAACCAATTTATAAAAAAATACATAAAATAATTAAATTTTAATGGAAATGTTATTTTTAGGATTTCAAACAATTAGAGACAAGTCACAAAATATGCAAAGTTTGCTCATCTATATATCATGTGAGGATGAATATATGAAAATGGCACCAAGTGCAATACATATTAACATCAAAATACATAACTAATGAGGCTCTAAATGGCGCCTAGAGTCCAAAATCCATCCTACAAGTTACTAGGCCATTGGCCTATTACAAATCGCTGATTAGCATGATCACTCTCAAACTCATCACCACTACTAGCAATTGGATCATCGTCCAGATATACATAAACATAATCCGGCTCAGAGTCGTCGGACTCCTTGGATTCCTCAACCTTATAATATGGTAGAAAAAGCTTACCATCCCTAACAAGTGATTTTGGTTTGAGTGAAGGGGTCATCTCCTTAACCTTATAATATGGTAAAAAAAAGCTTAACCTGCCTAACTCATGATTTTGGTTTGAGTGAAGGGTACATTTTTGTTAAGGCCAAGGTTGAGGAGTTCAACAACCTCTAGCACCAACATAAGATGATTTCAACAATTAATACCACCAACATCAAGGCACATAAAAGACTTTATGCTCTTGATTAAATGCCAATCACATACCCTCATACATGATAGAATTCGATGAAAATGATGCAATCCTACCAATCCAAAAATGCTGAAAACTGTTAAGTCTGCTCAATTTTGAGTCGGATATGAATTTCTACTTTTTCCATGTGAAGTTCGATAAGGTTGGAACCACTCATAAACATCCTGAAACAAATAAAGGTAATGTTAAAAATTTAAGTAACAGTGGAGATTTCCTTTATCCTTCCAAGAATTTAACATTACCTTTGATTCCCAGCATTGCCAGGGTTTAGGAGTTAGGTTTTTTGGTTTAGGGTTTAGGAATTAGGCTTTTGTGGCTTGACTAGTTCAGGATGGGACTAACCAGTTCATATTGGTTTGTACTGGTTTAGTACGAAATTAGTATAGACCAGTCGATCGGTTTGAGTTTGTGGCTGGTTTGACCCCTAGCCCTATCTGCCCTATCCAACCAGCAGATTTGATTGGTTCTGGTTCAGACCAGGTTGTTTTCTAAAACTAGGATTCTGCATCTGTCACGTATATTTGTGTATTTAGTTGTTTAGGATAATAGCTGCAAAGCAGTTCTTGGCACATTATTACACAAGCTTCTAGTTTGCATCCATCATATTTTTTTAAAGGTTACCCCATTTCAAAGCATTGAGTAAATGGAATCAGATTACTTTATTCAACACCTCAAGTTCCACTTGTAAAGGAAAACTTGGAAAAAAATGTATTATTGCATCAATTATAATTCGATCTTGGCATGAGATATCTTCCCAATTATGAAAGCATTTCAAATAATCTTGTGCTTATGTAGGACTGTAATCACCCAGATCCGTACATTGATTCATTAAAAAAATTGCTTTTAAGGGATTTCTTTGTGGATGATGAAATCTGATGTGCTCCTTTTGTTGAGCAACAATTCAGCTTTATAAAGATTTTGGAACATGACAAGCTTTTTAATCACTTGGTGGCTCAATATCATCTCTGCCCACAAGTGTTTTACATGGTTAAGAGCTTGTGGCTGACTGTTGTTACAACTTTAAACAATGAACCTTCCTACTTTCTACAATCTTAAGCAACAATAACAACTTGAAGAATTTGATCATGTAGATTGACAACCATTACATTGTTGTTACAACATTAAACAATGAACCTTCCTACTTTCTACAATCTTAAGCAACAATAACAACTTGAAGAATTTGATCATGTAGATTGACAACCATTAAATTCATATGATTTGTTCCCTTACACCAATGAAATATATGGATACATACGAGAAATTCACCGGAAGGAATTGTGATACGGATTTATGAAGGAACAAAATGGAACATCAATATAAAAAGAAACACAAAGCTACAATGAAAACACAACTTCAATTCATTAATAACAAAGTACTGAAAACTGTTTACATGAAGAATGGAAATAAACTATCTCGGGTGATGGTTGCTTATCTCTGAGAAGAGATGTGGCGGCTACATGCCTTTTGATTTGTGTTACAATGAGGCTTGGAGGCCTATTTATTATTGAGAAACAATAGAAAACCTTGAACATTCAAAAACCTAACCCTAGGAGATGAAACACCAAAAGTCTGTGGGCCCTGTTGGGGTAAATTGGTACATCAACTTCCTGGGGTTGTAACTTTGGCATACGATCTCCATTTGACGTGTACGATACCTCATTAGAAAGATCTATTTGAGGACTACAATTTTTGATTGCAAACCCATGCCACAGGCTATGGATTTGGCTGTTTTCCAAAAAGATGTTATTTATGTTGAAGAATCTAAGGCAAGATGACATTAATGATTCTTCTAACTATGATAACTGTTTGAGATGTCTTTTTACTTATTATGATTATCTTCTCCTTCTTATTATTACAGTGTGTTCTTCAATCATAAAACAACTACCAAAACAAGAAGATCAACAAGATACAAGCACACAAGATGTAGGCTCCAAGCTAGGGAAAAATCTCTCCTCTTGAGAGGAAAACCATTCAATCTCTTCTTGTAGATTCTTTATTGACGAATACCAAGACCCTTGACCAACACTAAAGCCCTTCCAAGACCAAGATCAACTTCACTAGAATGTGCTTGCTTCACTGCTTTCCAAACCCAACATAATCTCTTTCGACAACTCTACTTCGACCTCCAACCACAATTTTTTGGCCCTAACTGTAGATTTGCAAATTTGGCCCCTTGGCAGTAGCTTCTACTTCGCACGTGTGGACAAAAATTGCTTCTTCTTTGCCTCCAACTACCTCACTTGACCTAATTTGTCTTCTGGATCTAGAAGGGGACTTTGTTGGCTCTTCCGTTAGCTCTTTTTCACTAGATCAAACCTCCACAACGAAACCTTAGCTCGACAACAAAAGCCCTAGCGAAAAGTTGCAAAATTTCAACCCTCTTCTTCACATGTGTGGAGAGAAAGAGAGAGAGAGGAACCCAAAACACTTCTTCTCCTTCTTCTGCCTTCTTCGCTTGCCCTTTTCTGCTTCTTCCTTCGCATGAGAGAGAGAGAGGAATGAATGTGTCCAAATGAGGTCGAACGTCTTCTATATATAGGTCTTCTAGGGGTACGAATTCCAGCTTCTAGGCCGACTTGACAGGCTAGCAGGCCAACTTGGTCTTGGAAGGCTCAGTAAGATACAAAAAATATTTCCTTTTACAATTTACAACATGCCCGATGGGGTCTTCATATTATGACAATGTCCCCATTTGACTTCTTGACCTAGGACAATCCTAGAAGCACTTTCAATTAGTGCTTAACTTATAAAACAAATTTCTTGGGCAAGAAACCCAAGCTCAGTAATAATAATAATCATTTTTCTTTCTTTTACAAAATACAAGAATCAAAAGTACATTTCATATTTATGAAGACCGAACCTAGTTACACTTTCTTCAACACTCCCTCTTAACTAGGGAGGTATTCATAAATGCTAAATGGCTATTCTCAATACTGAAGAGATCTCATAAGAAGAGTCGAACTAGTAATGCATTTGTATAACATCATTATAACCAACATTGTCACATAGCAAGGCCTTGACTAACAACTCTATCTCTCAATAGATTAGAGCACAATGTTGGCGAGACCAATGATTATAGACACCTTCATCATTGTCTCGCAAGGTACATACACACCCGTGTGTTCACTGAGTATGACCTTCTAGGACTATTCTTTTCTTGGGTACCCAACCCTAAAAAAATATCGATCCTCTTGCCTACTCTTATCTTGGATGTCCTACCACATCCTCAAAGAGTATCAGATGCCAGATGATTACTCAATCCTCCATTCTTTCTTCCAAAATGAAGACAAGAATGATGTGTCTATCTCTCCCTCTCAACTAGAGAAGATATGTCAACCAATCCAAGCTTGTTTCTAAAATACACAAGCTTCTTATTGGTAAGAGATTTTGTCAAAATATTAGCAGTTTGATCATCGGTGGGGATATACTCCAGCTTCAGTACACTCTCTTGTACCAACTTTCGAATGTAGTGGTACTTGTTGTTTATTTGCTTCGTCCTTCCATGAAATACCAGGTCCTCAGACCATCTAATACAGTTGGTATTATCACATTGTATTCTTGTCTCTTTTGTTTTGGTAACCGTTTGATGAAGTAAGAGAATACACATTGATAATAATAAGAGAAGATTGTGGTAATAAGAAAAATAAAAGGTACTTCACAAATTGTTATCATTGCTAGAAGAATCTCATTATAACTCAAATTCCCTAGACTCTTCAACAGGAAGATCCTCCTCATCAGAATTAGATTGGAGATCTTTAGATTTCTTGAAGGCAATGCTCTGATAAAAAATTACATCTCCGCTTACTTCTATTTGATGTCCTTGTTTTATATAGGTCTTGTAAGCCTTGGAAGAGTTGCTATATCCAACAAATATTCCTTTCTTGCTTGCGGGATCTAGCTTCTTTCTTTTGTCCTTGGGAATGTGAATATATACAAGACACCCAAATATCTGGAGATGCTCAATATTTTTTTTCTTCCCAGCGAAGACTTCTTTTGGAGTTATATTACTGAGTGACTTGTGAGGACTTCTATTTTGAATGTATACTACTGTCTTTGTTGCTTCTCCCCATAGGAATTTCGGTAGATCTCGAACATGGAGAATAACTTTGACACTTTCTTCTATAGCTCTATTTTTTTGTTCAACTACTCCATTATGCTCGAGATTGTATGGAACTATAAGCTCCCTCCTAATTCCAGCCTCCTTACAGAAAGCAATGAGTTCTTTGGAAGTATATTCGCCTCCATTGTCTGACCTTAGAATCCTTATGTTTCTTTCTATAAGATTTTCTACGTTTGCCTTGAATTTTGAAATTTTATGAATACTTAGTCCTTGGATTTAAGTAAATAAACCAAAGTTTTCCTTGAATGATCATCAGTGAAAGTAACATAATATAGATGACCTCCAAGTGATTTAGACATGGGACCACATACATCAGTTTGGATGAGATCTAGAATCTCTTGAGCTCTAGATGTACTATTTGCAAATGGTTTCTTTGCATTCTTTCCCAGAGCACAACCTTTGCTTTCATGGTCTTCTTTGAGATTTGGTATCCCATTTACAATGGAGTTTAGAGTTGGCAGGATCTTGTAATGAAGATGGCCCAATCTTCTATGCCAAAGTTCACATGGACTTATCTCAATGTGGATAAGTGCTTGATTTAGAGGAGATGAGAGTTTGTAGAGTCTTCCTTCTCGAACTTCAATGGTTCTAGCTTTTTCATTGCTAGAATCTTTAACCCAAATTGCTACTTAACCATCTATAAAAGCAACTCTATCTCCTTTTTCTTCTAATGATGGAACAGTAATAAGATTTTTGCACAAACCTGGAACATATAGAATGTTGTTTAGATGAATGTTGCCTCCTCCTTCCAACTCAATTGATGTAGATCCAATGCCTTTTACCGGATAGCTCTTGTTGTCACCAAGCTCCACAGAGTATGAGGACTTCCCTTTGGATAGGGTTTTGAGTTGCTTGTGATATCCAATTATGTGTCTTGAAGCTCCACTATCTATCACTCATATATTTTCATCTTGAAATGTTTCGGTGAGGGTTGAGAATAATCCTTCATTCTTTTAAGATTTGAGATCTTTGGAAGAGAAGAGACTATTCCATACTGCCTTGAAACTTTGCTTGATGAGACTTGCTAATGATGAACACTTTTCTTCAAGCTTCTTCATAACATAGTTGACCTTCTTCATGCCTTGTGCGAACCATAGCTCTGATACCATGTTGAAGAATCTAAGGCAAGATGACATTGATGATTCTTCTAACTATGATAACTGCTTGTGATGTCTTTTTACTATTATGTTTATTTTCTTCTTCTTCTTATTATTGTGTGTTTTTCAATCATCAAACAACTACCAAAACAAGAAGATCAACAAGATACAAGTACTCAAGATGTAGGCTCCAAGCCAGGGCAAATCCTCTCCTCTTGAGAGGAAAACCCTTCAATCTGTTCTTATAGATTCTTTATGGACGAATACCAAGACTCTTGACTAACACTGAAGCCCTTCCAAGACCAAGATCAACTTCACAAGAATGTGCTTGCATCATTGCTTTCTAAACCGAACATAATCTCTTCAGGCAACTCTACTTCGACCTCCAGCCACAATTTTTCAGCCCTAATTGCAGATCTGCAACTTCGCCCCCCCGATAGCAGCTTCTACTTCGCATGTTGTGGACAAGAACTGCTTCTTCTTTGCTTCCAGCTACCTCGCTTGACCTATTTTGTCTTCTGGATCTAGAAGGGGACTTTGTTGGCCCTTCCTTTATCTCTTTTTCACTAGATCGAACCTCCGCAACGAAACCCTAGCTCGGCAACAAAAACCCTAGTGAAAAGCTGCAGAATTTTAGTCCTCTTCTTCGCACGTGTGGAGAGAAAAAGAGAGAGAGAGGAACCCAAAACACT
The DNA here is from genome assembly GCA_031772625.1 of Pinus tabuliformis. Taxonomy (NCBI): domain Eukaryota; kingdom Viridiplantae; phylum Streptophyta; class Pinopsida; order Pinales; family Pinaceae; genus Pinus; species Pinus tabuliformis. The sequence goes on from CM062813.1 coordinate 425,408,960, forward strand.
TCTCCTTCTTTTGCCGTCTTTGCTTTCCCTTTTCTGCTTCTTCCTTCGCATGAGAGAGAGAGGAATGAATGTGTCCAAATGAGGTTGAACTGTCTTCTATATATAGGTCTTCCAGGGGTACGAATTCTAGCTTCTAGGCCGACTTGATAGTCTGGCAGGCTGACTTAGTCTTGGAAGGCTTAGTAAAATACAAAAAATAATTCTTTTTACAATTTACAAGATGCCTAATGGGGTCTTCATGTTATGACAATGTCCCTTGACTTCTTGACCTAGGACAATCCTAGAAGCACTTTCAATTAATGCTTAACCTATAAAACAAATTTCTTGGGCAAGAAACCCAAGCTGAATAATAATAATAATCATTTTTCTTCTTTTTACAAAATATAAGAATCAAAAGTACATTTCATATTTATGAAGACCGAACCTAGTTACACTTTCTTCAACAATTTAGGGCCTCAAAATGGCTCCAGAAGTTAAGGACTTGAAACACTGCCAAAAATAGTTATTTGTGTTATAATTAAGGAAACTTAAAGAAACAATGGTGGGGGTCCAAGTGGAATAGGTGGTTGGTCACCAATATCTACCTGGATCAGTCCTCCCCCCGAACCTAGTTACACTTTCTTCAACAATTTAGGGCCTCAAAATGGCTCTAGAAGTTAAGGACTTGAAACACTGCCAAAAATAGTTATTTGTGTTATAATTAAGGAAACTTAAAGAAACAATGGTGGGGGTCCAAGTGGAATAGGTGGTTGGTCACCAATATCTACCTGGATCAGTCCTCCCCCCTTAGGAAGCAATGGTCCCCATTGCATTGAGTGCCTCCATGAGATGGGGAAACTTCTACTGAACTTGGTCCTTGGTGAGCCACTTGCCTTGGTGTAGGAGTTGGCCAACTTCGACAACCTGATACAATTTGATCTTTTGCTGGCAAGTGTTCTTGATTTGTGTGTCCATGATCCAATTAGTTGTGGCCTATTCCATGTAGTTTGAGTTTAGCTCTGTTGGTGTTAACCATTCTGCAATGTCTAATGTGTCCAACAATGGTGGAAAGTATGGTTGAAGGCAGTTCACATTGAACACTGGGTGCAAGCAAAGAAGTGGGGGAATGCTAATCTCAAAAGTATTGTCTCCCTCAGCCTTGGTGATGGTGTAATGTCCATATCGAAGTGGTTTGAGCTTTTTGATGGGCTCCGACAAGATGTTCTTTTTGCAAATGCAACCAAATTTTGTCGCCCACCTGAAACTTGTGTGGAACCCGATGCTGATCATGTTGTTGTTTGTACTTGGCATTGGACTTACCCAAGATATCGTGCACCTGCTGGGGGATGTGTTGGATGTGTTCAATATATTAGATTGCTTTATTAGCCTCATACTGTACATGTGCGGATTCTGTCTGTGTAGTCGCATGAAGCATGACAACATCAATTGGACACAATGGTTGAAATCCCAGACCCATTTGAAAAGGACTGCGACCAGTCGAGCTATGGAGAGCTCTGTTATAACTGTGCTACACATAAGGAAGGCTCTCATCCCAGGTTCGTGGATGCTTGGATTTGTACATGCGTAGTATGTGCACTCTCATCCGGTTGACAACCTCTCTCTGACCATCAGTCTGGGGATGGAATGTAGTCGACTTAGTGAGCTTGGTGTCTAATAATGTCCAGAAGCTTGACCAAAATGTGCTCAGGAACCTATTATCGTGATTTGATATAATGGTCTGCGGGATCTCAAACTGTACCCATACTCGTTCAAAGAAGAGATTGGCAATGTCCTCTCTGGTGATACTCTTCTTGCAAGCCATTAATATAGCCATCTTAGAAAATCTATCCACGACCACAAATACATAGTCATTACCATGCTTGGTAGAAGGCAAGCCCGATAGATAGTCCATGGAGATGGATTCCCAGGGCTGATTGAGAGTAGGTAGAGGAGTTTACAGGCCCTGCTTCTTGATGGTTGACTTGGCAATTGCACAATCAATGTAGGATCTGATATATTTTCCAATATCCTATCGAAGTTTTGGCTAATAAAAATAATTCTGTAGTACGACCACAATTTTCTTCACGCCAAAGTGCCCTGCGACCCAACTATGCCTCTCAAATCAGCTTGGCACGTTCGTTTGAAGGTAAAAAAAGATGGCCCAAGTAGCATACTAAGGTATTCTGGAGGTGAAAACCTAGAACTTTCTTGACATACACTAGCATCTGGTATGTGGTTACGAATTTTGGATCATTTTTGTGCAGTTGTGGCCATCCGAAGGTCTTGTGGCCACATGAGTTGAGAACAAAAGTCAATGCTGCAACTGGGGTTTGATTGACGCAATCTGCAACGTGATTGGTGTTGCCATTCTTGTATTTAATGTTCAAGTGGAATTGTTGCATATATGTAGACCACTTTTGATGTCGATCGTTTTACAACTTCTTGTGTTTGTATAAATTGAAGAGGTCGGTGATCTGTGTGGATGAGCGTCTCCTTCCCTAGAATGTAATGTTTCCATTGTCGACATGCCTGCATGATAGAATATATCTCTTTATGATAGGTGGGGTACTTTCGAATTGTATCGAAAAGTGACTCACTGTGATAGGCCACTAGATGCCCTTGCTGGGTAAGAATTGCGCCAATAACATAGTTGGAGGCGTTTATCTCAATTTCAAATGGTTGTTGCAGGTCTGGCAGTGTGAGTATAGGTGCAGAGCAGAGGCGGTGCTTCAACTCAACGAACACCTTCTGTTGGGACATGGACTAGAAAAACATTGCTCTCGCTCCGCACTTGGTAACTTGACTTAGAGGCCAAGTGATATGAGAGAATCCAAACATGAACCTTCTATAAAAATTGGCAAGGCCCAAAAAGCTGCAAAGCTCTGTTAGAGTGGACGGGGCTGGCCAATCCCGAATGAATTGGATCTTAGTTGGATCCACATGCATGCCTTGCTCATCAATGATGTAGCCCCGATATTGGACCTGGCTCATGCCAAAGGCGCATTTCTCCAAGTTGGCACATAGTTTGTGTTGTTGCAGAGTTTGAAGGGCCTGCTGAATGTGTTGTAGGTGCTTCAAAAATCTTGCTGAAGTTGAGGATGTCGTCCAAATATACAACCACGAATGAGTTGGTGAAGTGCCAGAAGTTGCAGGGGCATTTGTCAACCCGAAAGGCAAGACCAACAACTTGAAAAGACCCTCTTTGGATTTGAAGGCGGTCTTCCATACATCTGTGGGTTCTATTGGCGCTTGGTGATAACCAAACTTCAAATCGATCTTGCCGAAATACTTGGCACCCTTGAGCTGGTCAAGAAGGTCATCAATTTGTGGGATTGGATATCTGTTCTTGACAATGATTTTATATAGTGTCCGATAATTAATGCAGAGCTTCAAGGCTCCATCTTTCTTCTGTACAAGTAAAATCAGACACCCACAAGGTGAGAAACTTGGACGGATGGGCCCTTTTTGCAGCAACTCCTGGATATGTCGCTTCATTTCGTCATTTTCCAAAATGGAATGATGGTATATCGACCCATTGGGTAGAGGTGCTCCGAGAGTCAGATAGATCGAATGCTTTACCTGATAGTGCAAAGGTACCCTTATGGGTGAGGAGAAGTCCTAATATTCTTCGACGACCTTATCTATTGAGAAATCTAGGTGGAAACAAGTGTAGGTGATTTCCCTTTGATAACTGCTTGTGATAATTTTTTACTTTACTTGATTAACTTCTTCTTTCCTTTCTTATTATTAGTTTTTTCTATCATCAAACAACTACCAAATCATAAAGAACAATGAGACAATAGGACACAAGATATAGGCGACCAACCAGGGTCAAAACCTCTCCAACTGAGAGGAAAATCCACCAGAACCCTTCTCTTCTTATAGAACTTCAAATGATGAATTCCAAGACCTATGACCCTTGACCAAAACCCTCCAAGACCAAGTCATTCTTCCTTCTTGATGAGCTTTCCTTACACAACTTCCAACAACAAACTTCGACCTTCCAGCAACTTCGACCCCAGCAATAATTTCTGCAACTTCGACCTAGCATCTTCTCAGCTTCGACCTTGATGCAACTTCAGCAGCTTCGACCTAGCAGCTTCACAACTTCGATCTAGAGGCAACTTCACAGCTTCGACCTTGCAGTTTCACAACTTTGACCTTGCAACGTCGTAGCTTTGAGCTTGCAGCGTCATAGCTTCGACCTTGCAGCTTCACAACTTTGATGCGGCTTCAGAATTTTGTCTAGCCTAGAAACTATAGAAACCCTAACGAGAGAGAGAGAGAGCCCCAAAAACCTTGATCTTGATCTTCTTCTTCTTCTTCGTCCTTTTCCAGTGTTTATCTTGAGGAGATCGAACTTGCTTGAGTGAGTGTGCAAATGAGGTCGAATTCCTTCTTATTTATAGGTTTGTGAGGGGTACAAATTGCTATCTTGAGGCCGACTTGCCCTTTCATGTAGGCCGACTTGATCTTTGTGCCATGACGAGGTCTTGGAGGGTCTTTTGACTCTATTTTGACTCAATAATTTTTCCTTTACAATATGTAACATGCCACATGGGTCAAAAATACATGACAATGAGTCAATTGACTTTATGACAAACTTAGAAGCACTCAATGGGTGCTTGACCTAAAAATAAATTTTCCTTGAGCATGAAACCCATGTGTCTCAGAAAGACTTCCAAGAAGGGGCGAATGTAAACAGAGAGGGTTCCTTGGCCCTTTTCTCATAGTAAGTTTCCCACCAGTCCTTGACATGGGGGGAGGCCTTAAGCAATGCAAAATTATTTTTTTCCCTATCGGAGAAACTATGTATTGAAATGTTAAAATTGGCAACTAGGGCCAAACTCCATGTGGGTCATCTTATTCATGGCTGATAATATTTTTATTAGATTCCTCTCGTCGAGAGGTGTAGGATTGATCTAAAGATCATCCGATTCCGATAAGTATTTATGGAGATATGAATTTATTTTGATTATGGAATAATTATCAAGCTGACCAGCAACTCATGTAGGCTCAGAAGCCCAACAGACGCATCTATTCATCATCAACATTTGTATATAAATATAGGAGGTCTTTTCCTCATTTGGACACACACTTCTCATCCATCTCTCTCTCTCTTCTGCGCAGAAAAGAGTCTTTCTCTCTCTCCTGCGTAGATAGGCCTCTCTCTCACACGTGGAAAGGAAGGACGCAGCTGCTGCCGGTGATGCCGATGATGCTGATGCTGGTGATGCCGATGATGCTGATGCCGGTGATGTCAATGATGTTGATGTCGGTGATGTCGATGATGCCGGTGATGCTGACGATGCTGATGCCGGTGATGTCGATGATGTTGATGCTGATGCCACTGATCTAGGGTTTGTTGCTGCTGATGTAAATCATATTTATGTGCTATTTCTCTCTGCTGAATTATTGAAGATAAAGGAAGATTTGATCAAAGGGTTTCCCCAAATTGGGGTTTGCCCCTGGCTAGCTGCCACATCTTGTGTCTCTTGGCTTGGCTTGTTTTCTGTCGATCGTTTAATGTTCTATCTGCACTTTACTTATGTACATGTGATTGCTAATCTGTGGATAATAATAAGAAAGATAAATAAACTGCTCTAAGCATAGAACATACCATAACTTAACATGAAAAGTAACCTTCAAGTAGATTCAACCATTTATATACAACATTTGGATCTATTTGACCTTCAAATATAGGGATATCAAAGTTCACTTGTACCTTGAAGGGGGCAACGCCTCCGAAGTGATTGTTGGATGAAGATGCGTTGTCGGTGGGCATCCGCCGAAGGATCTGGGCAAAGTTGTCCATCATCTCATTCCTTTGCCGCTCGAGGGATTCTTCGAGCAACAATTTGATAGGATCTCCTACTCTGTTGTCTTTCTTTTCTTTTGCCATGGGAGGTTGTCGGTGTTAGCAGGGATGGTCTTGCAAATGCTCAACCAGTTCAAGTCCCAACTCCTTATACCCGACCTCGTTGGGGACATGCACAAAAAAATAGAGAAAAAGCAGACCGTTCTGATACCACTGATCCGGATTTATGAAGGAACAAAACGGAACATCGATATAAACAGAAACACAGAGCTACAACGAAAACAAAACTTCAATTCATTAATAACAAAGTACTGAAAACCATTTACGTGCAAAATGGAAATAAAGCTAGCTCGGGCGATGGTAGCTTATCTTTAAAAAGAGATGTGGTGGTTACATGCCTTCTGAACTATGTTACAATGAGGCTCAGAGGCCTATTTATTATTGAGAAACAATGGAAAACCCTGAACATCCAAAAATCTAACCCTAGGTGATGAAGCGCCAAAAGTCTGTGGGCCTCGTTGGGGTAAATTGGTACATCAACTTCCCGGGGTTGTAACTTTGGCATACGATCTCCATTTGATGCGTATGATACCTCGTTAAAAAGATCTATTCGAGGAATACAACTTTCAATTGCAAACACATGCCACAGGCTATGTGTTTGCCCATTTAACAAAAAAGAGTCGTTTTGGGCCTCAAAACGGCTCTAGAAGTTCAAGACCTGAAAAGCTACCAAAAATAGTAAACTGTGCTATAATTAAAAGAACTGAAAGAAACAATGGTGGGGGTCCAAGTTGAATAGGCAGGTGGCCACCAATATCCACCTGGATCAAAATGCCATAATCTGAATCAGATGATTAGAAATTCATGTGAGTTTTCATTGCCTTTTAACAACAATTATCTTTACAGGATGATGTGGGCGTAAAATGGTTATCGGACCACCCATAGATCAGTACAGATGATATAAAACCAAACAGGCTTGATCCTTCTAACATTTTCTGAAAATTGTTGCCCATCATTTATGGTGACTTGAACCAAGTCAACTCGAAGAGTTTGGTTCTTAATGTTTCTGGAAGTTATTTACAAGAATGAAATCCATGAAGATATTCTAGTCTGTGTGTGTGTCACATATGGGAACAAAGGCATGCATGATATCCTAGGGGGAGCTTGCAATAGGGTGGCAAGCTTAGAGCTAGTTGTTCAAGTTTTTTGTCCATTTTCAGCAGAATATTTTGGCAAATATAACAGACACAATCCTAGCAATGCTAATGTTTTGTCTTGATCACAGATTTTTTTGTTACATAATCTGTCGGAATGTCATCTTTCTCCAAATTTTCTATTGTAATGTAGACTTCACATTTTTGCAGATGGCATATGAAGTCTATGGAATGTTAGCTGGTAATGTGAGTTCTGTGACAGGGGAAAATATAAAGCCAGCATATGGTGGTGATGAAGAGTCATTCCTTAGAAAAGTTGTGACTCCTATTTATAATATTATTGAAGAGGTACTGAGCATCTTATTGTACCTTACATCCTCTTGATAATGTATGTTGTTCCCTATTATGATTTGATATTGATGCACATATATGAACATAAAGAAATAGTTTTTTTTGTTTTTTGTTCTGTACAGGAAGTCATGAGAAATAGAATTGGGACAGCCAAACACTCACAGTGGAGGAACTATGATGATCTGAATGAATTCTTCTGGTACAGGGGATGTGTCATAAAATGCTCAGCAGTATTTTTATATATCCAAGTTTTGTAATAATTGCACGCTATGCTAAAACATGACTGTCTTTATCAACAGGTCAGCTGATTGTTTCCGCCTGGGCTGGCCAATGCGTGCAGATGCAGATTTTTTTTATGTACCAAAAGAAAATGAAAGGAATCAATCCACAATGGTAGCAACACTATTCTATATTTTTCTATACATGAACAATATCCTTGTAACTTGTATGACAGCTTTCATATCAGCAGCTTGCTAATTGCTTTTTATATTTGTCAATTCATACAAACCCTGCAGACTGGAAATTTTGTTGAACGGTCTTCATATTTGTTGAAATTGCCAGAATTTTTAATGCAAATTCAGAAATTTCAGCTCGCACTGGAGGTTTCCCAGATATAATCCTTATGTACTTTCAGCCTTTAGACTGAACTGAAATATTATTTTACAGCAGCAAACAGGACAATATTTCACTTCACTTCAACCTGACACGGTAGGTGTTAATTTTCGGGGATTGAAATAGGGATTCTTCCCTTAGGTCATGGACTGTGAGACGTTGTTAGTGGTTAGGGAGATGTCGCGAGTTTAAGAATGGTTTATTCTGTGCTTGATGGAAGTCAAGTTGGAGTTCTGTTCAAGAGAAAGAAGGTCTAGTTTCTATCCTAAAGGGAGTTCGAGGGTTTAAGAATGGTTTATTCTGTGCTTGATGGAAGTCAAGTTGGAGTTCTGTTCAAGAGAAAGAAGGTCTAGTTTCTATCCTAAAGGGAGTTCGAGGGTTTCGTATGCTGGCCAAGGTTCTATTCATGGTGTTAAGGTTTGGTTAAGGCTATAAGGGAGGTATGATTGTAAGGGCCATAGGGCTAGGCTATGCCCTAGTCTAGGCTGTAGCAAGAAGAGGACTGACGAAGGTCTGTTAGGGCTTGAAGTGGCTTGACCAAAGCTAGACATTGATAAAATAGACTAGGCCGAGGCAGCCTTTGTTAGACCTTATTTAAGGCCTTAGGTAGGAAGTCCAAGGTTGCAGAAAGGAGGCCATAGGCAACGACAAAAGACCGAGTTGTAGTAGACTTAAGGAAGTGGACGACAAGGAGAATGGGGTGGATAGAGGGTTAAAAGAGAAGTCTGTTGGGTAGAGAAGGAGTTGACAATAAGGTGAGAAAGGAGCATGTAGCATCAAAGGAAAGACATCTACAACAAGCAAACTAAGGTCTAAAGGAATTGACTTTTGTGGACGAAAAGGACTGAAAGGGATGATTGCTAAGGAGGGTCAAACAACAAGTAAAGTTATTTTGTCTTTGTTTTTCATGGCCGTGGGCCTGAAGGATACGACCTTAGCCCTAGTTGTATCTAGTTGAACGAAAAACTTGTATACTGCATATTGTAGCATTGTATTAGGGTTTGGAAAGGGCCATGATCCCTTAGGTTTTCTTATTGATAGATTAATGCGAAACGTGGTTTGGGCCAATGAATATTGTGTATTGTTGTTATATTCTGCTGTCCAAAGTGGTTCATAATTGAGGATATTTAGTGTGTTTATGTGCTTGGTTAAGTCATAGACCTAACCTAGGATGCAACGAAATTTCAACATGAGAGATTGCAATTTTTTGCTATTGGGAAGTGAGAGATTGAAATGTGGGAAAGTGAGTTGCAAATCTCTTAATGGCAGGCCTAGCAAGTTCCTTTCCTCTTGTGTTTTTCCTCATTGGGCTCAGTGCACATGAGTGGTTGTAGATGTATTTGGTGATACACTTGGCATGCTCTACAATATTCTTTACCCACTCCACATTTACTATGTCCTCAAGCATGAGGCCTATGCAATGTGCAACACATGGGGTCCAAAATATGGTCTTATATTTGGAATCTAGCGTATTTTTAGCAAGAACATGGTTTGATGCATTATCTGTGATGACCTACACAACATTTTGCTCCCCCACTTTCCTAACCATCTCATCCAAAAGCTGAAATAATAGGTTGGTATCTTTCGCCCTATCAGATGCATCAAATAATTTCAAAAACATGGTTCCTTGAGGGCAAGAGACAAGAAAATTTATGATAGTGTGGTCTTTTCCATCAATCCATCCATTTGACATGAGGGAACAACTTGTTTTGGCCCATGACTCTTTAAGCTCAGTCAAATATTTTTTGATGGACAAAACATCGCTTTGCAAAAGAGCTCCCCCCAAATCATGCATAATAGGGCCTTTGAAGCCCATTCCTGTAGCTATAACAGAGTCCCATGTAGCTTGGTAATAAGTGGGGTAGACAACATTAAAGGAAATATCTGCATCATACCACTACCTGGCAATGTATTGAAAACAACTTCTTTGCATTGTTTTTTCGAATGAATATCTGAGGTGGGTTGAGTTAGACTTGGTTTGGAGGTAGTGCCACCAGTAGAGATAGAGGTGGAGGAACATAATAGAAGGTCAAGATCATCAAACCCGCTTGCATTTTTCCTACCCATAGATTCTGCAAGTTCCTTGTTCCTTGCAATTTTTGCTTGTATAGGCTTTCCCCTAGCCTTTGTCTCCTTAAACTTCTCAAACTTTTCAACGTATTCTCCCCTAATAGGTCCTATCACTTTATTAGGTGCATCATTGGGGGTTACATGGCCTTTGATATCAACCAAATGTTGTTTCAACCTATGAATACCCCCTGCCTCCCATTGGGTGCTTACAATATTTGCACAACATTTTGCCATCAACAACATCATAGTGAATTGATGCAACATATTTGGATTTTGGGGCCATGGTGGATGATGAAATTTCAGATTTGAATGTAAAGAGATTTGCAAATAGAAAAGAAAAATGCATCTAAGTAAAATGCAAAGCCTATGATAAATTAGAAAAAAAGGAGACATTTAGCCTACAAACAAGGGTTGTTTTTTACTTGAAATAGGGGAAAAGAATAGGGACAACAATCAAATCTAGAAATTTTCAAGAGAGCATCACACCTGGGAATGAAAACCAGCTGCTAAAGCCTCCTCCCAAAGATGCCAACTCTACTAGACTGCTCCAAACCAACTCCAAGGTGACAAAGAACCTCCAAAATTTCTACTGTTGCTCGAAAACTCGATGTTGTTGCAAAATTCTCCAAGATCTCATATGCTCACAAACACTAGAAATTAGATGTGTGAAACAAATAGGAGCTTAGGCATGCTTTTATAAGCTTAGGGTGGCAAATTTAGGAGGGAACCTATCCATGGGTTGCAAAAAAACCATCTCCAAAATCCACCTCAATATGTTCATTATAATCTCGCGAGTTTAGGTATTTACTCAATATGTCAATAATTCATTCGTTGGACTTTTCATAATTGGTTAGCACATATACTAGTGTAGTGCATGCGATACATGCATATGTAGCTATCATATGCATGTCTTGTATGCATGCTAATATTTCTATGTTCCTTATAACTTGAGGTGGGTCAATACAACTCTTCCAAAGCCATTGTGCTCCTTTGAGTCCATCACGGCTACTTGATTGCTTTCTCAAACATGACATATTGAAGTCAAACACAAGCCTCCATGGAAGATACAAGCTGTGCCTATGCCATCTAGTGCTAAGTGCCTTCCTCCAAGATGTCGAAATCTCTTCATGCCTGGGCTACATGAAGAAGCCACGAAGTTTCGTATGTCTCTAATGCATTGGGGAGCTATGCCATACGAACATCCATACAAATTCAAGCATTCAACAAGCAAGTCGAGTCCACTGTGTTTGTCCTTTATAGAACAACCAATAGTCATTCACATAACATGTATTTGACATCACATGAAGCACCCCCAAGAATGGCGTGAACACTATAAAGTAAACCCAAAAGCTAATACGCTTTTGTTACGAGGAAAGTCTTTTCACAAACACCTGTCTTGCTTGTTTGCTTCTCCACGAAGCTTGCCATCTTCAAATTTGAATTTACTACAATCTTGTAATTGATGTAAACATCATTCTCCATCAATGCATCATACCTCACCTCATTAAAACAATTGGAAGTCTCACAAATGGAAGGAGAAAATGCAATATGATTAGTATATCTCCTTGGAGGTATACTTGGCCTCCTTAAAGATGTAGGTTCTCCTACATGTTGCTGTGTATCCTATATAGTGTTTGAGTAAGTCTTCTTAGCCTCTTACAGGTTGGAGTAAAAGGTGAGGGCATGTCCACCTCCAATCTCTCCTCGTCCACTTGTGAATATGATTCATATCAAACATCTAAGTCAACCTATGGAGCAACAACCTCCTCCTCTTCAATCTTTGAAGCATATATCTTTGAACTAGAGGAACACACATCCCCATCAAACTTCACTTTTCATCTCACCACAACCTCCTATTATGTTGGACTACTGATCCTGTAAGTTGTAGAAGTATCATTGTATCTAACAATAGAAGATGCTATCATAGCTTTTTGAACCTCGAACTAACATCTACTGCTTATGAATTTGAAGGAACATAACCTTGGATCATTAGCAAATTGTGAAACTCCATTCCTTATGGCAACATTATAGGCCAGAATCTTCAGACACTACATCATGGGCTATTCGAGATGTCCTTCAAAGGTAATCACATCTCCATATAGGACCAAGACAAGTGGATCAAATCTATCAAAATCACAAAGAAGATTTCACGAAGCCCATCCATCCTAAAATACGAAGCTCATTGTAGAAGCAACAACCCACATAATGGTATCATCAACTTCTAATCATAGGTATCTAGCCCGATGACCTCAAAATATTTGGAAATTGAAGCATACACCTCAACAAGGTTACCTCCCTCCTTCCGAGAGAATTTTGATGCAAGAGTAACATCTATGTCAACACTATCTCCATGAGAGAATCCAACAACCCTATCCGTGTACTCTACATCACTCCTATCAGCTGCAAGTCTGAAATCAATCATTGATTCCACAATAGGCTTTGAATGTGTCTGCATGGCATCCTTTTGTGCATGCTCTACACATGCCTCCTCAAAGACTAGAGGCTCACCTAACTGCTTGCTTGGAATGTACAAGTGCCACATGATCAACAAAGAAGTGTAAGGGAAACTTCATCTCTTCTTGCACAAAGTTATTACAAAGCTTCGCAAAATTCAAAAAGGTCTTTTGAGCAGAAATAACTTGGAGAAAAGGCATCCAAGATGGAGCTAGTCCAATCAAGGCAGTGCACAACAATTCCTTGTCCTACACCTTCATCCCTATGGAAACTAGTGCATCGGTCGACTCTATGGCTTTGGAACCAATCATTGATTCCACAAGTACATTGTAGTAAACAAGCCAAATTAGCAAACATATGCTTATTGTTTGTCTTCTTTACAATGTTATGGATGAAGTGATCCTTCAATGAAGCATGATTTATTTGCTTTTCCTTGGCCTCCTTTTTGACATGACCAACAAATAGTGTCGGATCTGAATCCCAGTTTCCTCCAAAAGCATTTTGCAACCTAAGCTTCCAAGGTATGAAATTGCGAGCACCATCTATCACACACTAAGACCAAGAGTCGTCATCATCTAAATTTGAAGCACACCTCAAAGTATAAACAGATACTGTGGCAACCTTCTTTGTGAAGAGCTCGACTCAAGGATGATCTCTTGGCCATCCATGAGATTGTTTCGGACAAGAACTTGTGATCACTGCTCTATTAGGATTGCCACCCTCTTGGGGTGCATTTGCTGCAGGTCTCAATAGATGGAAGGTAGCTCCCACCTTTGAAGAATTATGGACCGCTTGCAGTCAAGAAGAACTAAGGATTTCTATGGTTACCAATCCTGAAGGAATATCAAATGCATACATTGCTCATCATAAAGGAAAGAGATTGAAGGGACCAAGGAAGAAAGTTGACATATCCAAGATAGAGTGCTATCAATGTCATACGAAAGGTCACTTCAAAAGTCACTGCCCCGACAATCCAAAGAATAAGAAGAGAGGAAGGGATTGAGCCAACCTTGCTATAGGAGACTCAAAGAAAGTCAAGCTCGAAGATCGTACATTAGGTATTTACACTATTATGTCCTTTGCTTGTAGTTTTATATATCTTGTTTTATATGTTTTAGAATTTATAGGTTTTTAACTTATTTTGGAAAATACATTTTTTTATTGTTTTTATAAGTTTGTAGGTATCCCTCAAGCTTTGGAGGGAGCCTCCAACAACTACCTAAGATAAGTGTCTCATGTCTTTTCAGTTTTGGGTTCATGTATTCATTTAGGTTTGATTATATTAAATAGTAATCACCTTTCTCCCTCTATTTTCTTAATTGGGGAAAACATCTGCAAGGAGGATCTCTTAAGACAAGGATAGTCAAGAAACAAAGGTATGCTTTAAATACATTGATTGAAAGGATTATTCATTTGATAATCTATTACCAACTTTGTTATGACTAGCTATATTGAATCTTAGTGATTCTTGCTTTGGGTGATTCATCTCGTGATAAATCTACCCACCCCACTCATATTCTTAACTGATTGTATAGAACCCTAGACAGGTTATGGAAAACCCTAACCAAAGGGTATGCTAATGTGAATGTCAAAAAATCCTAAACTGCTTAGGGTGATTGTGAAATGCTATTTGAAGTTTTTATTGATGATGTCGTGTTTGGGATTTTGGTATGATCAAAGAATCCTAACTTGTTAGGATTGAATGATAAGGTCTAAAATCCTGAACTTTTGAAGTTTTGGTAATGTTGGGTTTGCTATGTTTCTACATTGAAACCCTAGCTCATTAGGGTTTGGTGGAATGTGTGAGCAAGACCGTTATATTGTCTTAGAAATGTTTTCCTTGGTATGGGTGTGTTTGTTTGATCAAAACCTAGTGTAATCAAGATGGTTGTGTGTCTAACTCTTATTGATCATTGTGAAGATTGGTTTGACTAACACATGATATGAAATGTCTTTGCATGATGATGAAATCTAGGCATATATAGATATGTCCTTTTGGTTGAAATCCTACGTTGGTCTAGGTTAGATGTATTAATGTTGTTGGCCATATGATATGATTATGAATAATTATGATCTCCTAGTCATTGATGGTCATAAGTTTTTGGATTTAATGGAAGTCCTTGTCTGAGGTTCCAGGATGATGATATTTTGAAATCTGGGGTTTTACAGCTAAACCCTAGTGAAGTTAAATTGTCTAGTTACTAGTATGTGTGATATAAAAACCTAAAATCTATTTAAATGATTGTTGGAAAATGAAAATCTAGGGTTTTGCAGTTAAATCCTAGTAGTGACATTGTCTAATGTGTGTAATATAACAATCTGAGATCTATGTATTTAATGATTGTTGAGATTGTGAAAATAGAGTTCTAGGGTTTTGAAGTTGAACCTTAGAAAAAGTAAAATCTCTGAAATATGATGATTTGAGATTTGTGTAAGATTGCTAAGATTGTGAAATTGGAATTCTAGGGTTTTGGAGTTAAACCTTAGTTGAAGTAGAAATATCTGATATATGATGACTATATGATAATTTGAGATTTGTGAAAGATTGTTGAAATTTGAATTTTTGGTTGAGATTGATGATTGATCGGAAATCTAAGGTTTGCAACTAAGCTGTGATTGACTTTGATTGATCCTTTTTATGAAATCTAGGGTTTGTATAAATCCCTAGTGAGAAGTCTAACATATGAATTTTGAAAGGTTGTTAGATGCCTTGTAGATCTATATTTGTGTGAACTGTTTCTAGGGTTTTCTATATGTTAAAGTAAGGTATGTCATACCTTTGGAAGCAACATTGAAACCCTAGATGGAATGAAAAGTGTTATGAAGTAATCTAGGGTTTATGATAAAGTCCCTAGCAAGATGTTGAAGAGTATATGTCTCTTGTTTGTAATTAAGTATGGGTATCTGATATGTATAAAGTTGAAATGCTTCTGTAATTCTGATATGGCTAACATCATGCTTCTATAGATTTGGTTTTACTCGCTGTTTAAGGTGCAGGTACACAATCTTCATTATGGTGAAGATGCTCATTGATGTGATAAGCATGATGGGGATGATAATAACTCTAACGAAATGGGTGGAAGCCACAGAAGATTCTCCGATGACGAAAAGAAGAAGGTGATCACCCTGAATTAAGAGGAAGATTGAATAAAAGAGATCTCCCTAAGATTAAGAGGGAGTCCGAATGAAGAGGTGCTTCTTGGGTGAGAGGGAGGGCATAACTTGGTGTAAAATTGAAGAATGATTTTTAGAGGATATGTTGCTACATGGGAAGTAGGATGGAAAAGTGTATGATTGAGGAATCTTCTGTCAAAGATTCGGTTGATAGTCCTACTATGAAAAGTTGAGAAGCAACATCAAGTTGTTTGGAAGACCCCAGAGGTTTGTATTTGATTATGTACATGTGAAAGTATATTATTGATTGGGGTTGTGTTTGTACAGGTGAATCTCTCGAAGGTTTTGATAGCATGCTAGTTACCAATCAGTTTGATTGGGAGAGATTGGTTATTCTTGATCTGCTAGATCAAGGGGTATTGAGGCTTTGTGAGTGAAGCATTGCCTGGGAAGACATCTCGCTGACACTTTGTGTTGATGTCTGAGTCCTAAAGTTGGAAAGATGGTGTTGGTTATTGAGCTTTGTTTTGGATACACACCTGGATTTTTGGGTTGATGGTTAGCAAGTAAGCTTGAGGGTACCTAAAGGGGCTGAAAGCTTGAGTCCATCTTAGTCCCACCTGGATAGATTGCCTTGGTCAGGAATCTAGTCCATGGCATTGTGGTGCCTAAACTGTTGAGTGACTGTTTGGATAGATTGCCCTGGTCAGGAATCTAGTCCATGGCATTGCAGTGCCTAAAGTTCTTCATGGTTCATATAGTTTGAGATCTTCCATTGTATTTGTACATTATGAATACCTCCCTAGTTAAGAGGGAGTGTTGGAAAATGTAATTATGTTCGGTCTTCAATAATGTACTTGAGTCATCATGTAATGTACTTGTCAAAAGAATAAAGAAAATAATAATAATTATTATTATTGTGACTTATTAAAGCATGGGTTTCATGCTTGGGTCACCTTGTTTTAGGTCAAATTCCCCTTTGTGGACTTCTAGGATTTATTCTGAATCTATAGAGTCATTGTACATTTAAAGAGACCATTCATGGGCTTTTGAATCATGTAAAAAGGTTAAGTATTGAGTCAAATATGAAATATGTAACCTCCACACCATGTCGGCCTAGAAGAAGATCAAGTTGTACTAAGGAACCTATTTGACCCCACAAGAAGCCTATAAAAGGAAGCTCATCGAATTCATTTGGTGCAACATTGTCTCACACAAGTTCGAATTGTATTGTAGCTAGGAAGAAGTGCGAAAATCTCTTGTAGCTGGGCAAAAGTGCGAAGTTCTCTTATAGCTGGGAAAAGGTGCAAACTCTATTGCTTGGAAGCCGAAGTGAATGAGAGTTTGGAGAAGTCTAAGGAGACAAGGAAAATCGAAATTTTGGTGTCTCTCTCTCTCTGTTTCGTGTCCTGGATTGGGAGATCGAAGTCTTCCAAGTTTTACTATTGCCGAAAGCTTCTTGTTGCCATAAGTTGCTGGAAAGAGGTCGAAATTCTGGGAGGCTGACTTGGTGTGGAGGGAAGGTTTGGTCTTGGTCTAGGGTGAAGAGTCTGAAAGAATACTATTGAAGGGAAGAATTATCTTGACTGGGTTTTCCCCTTGAGGGGGTTTTGCCTTGGCATGTTGCTAGATCTGGTGCCTATTGTTTTATGTGCTGTTGCTTTTGGTAATTGCCTGATGAACTAAAGAAAGAAGATATAAAGAATCATAATAATAAGAAACATCACAAGTAACTATCAAGAACAAGAAAATCTTTTTGCCTTTCTGATTTTCTAAGAGGGTTTGCTCTCTAAGCCCAAGTTTCTCACTCTTTTGCTATTGCTGTAATTTTTGTTTCATAACAGTGATACAGAAGCCCTGAAATCTTAGGTAATTGGTAGAAATACTTTAAATTTGCAAAATAAATTTTCCTAGGATTTTGGCCACTTGGGTATTAGGGATCTAACTAAGATCTAGTAATTTGCTTGCTGGAATTTTTCTTCATAACTGAATATTTCAGATCCAATATTTTCTGAACACTGCATCTTGAAGGATTAAAATTTTCAATTTTTCAGTTTGGCAAAGCTAATTCTAGGTTTTGGGCACAATTTGGGACTTGTGGCATTGATAAATCACTGTTCACACACTTGCTTACTGCTGTAATAAGTCATTTCAGATATGAATTTTGTATCTTAATGTGGTCTAAAACACATAGTTTACATTAGAAAAGGGTTGAGCATCTTATTGATCATCTATGGTTATCATAGGCTTGTTTTTTCTCCAATCTAAAGTGATTTTCTTACTGATGTCATACGGATAACAAGTGCTGATATTTCTAAAGTATCACTGCTGATTTTGGTTATTGGAAATCTAACATTCACTTGTCTTGTCTTAAGCTCTAATAATTGTCAAAGTTTGCACTTAAGACACTAACACATCTAAGTTTCTAAATCTTGTTTAAGTTACTTTGGCATTTGAAATCTAATTGGCATTGGGATAAGAACATCTTGAATAATTGTGATTGGCATCTTGTGGTTATTTGCTAATTGACAATTGGATAATTTGTCTTAAGTATCTTGTGGATTGATTCATTGAGATTGATTTAGTATTTTAAGTATCTTGTAATTGTTGTTAAGTACTCTTGTCATTAAAGGCAACTTGATTCATCCATCTTACATTTCATTCTAAGAGTAGTTGCATTTGTAAATTACCTCCAAGCATAAGCTTGGTTGATAGACTCTTAGGACAACCCTCTCTTATTTAACTTGAGGGATTCAACCCTTCTTAGTGGTTAACACAATGACTTTGTAGTCGTTAGAGCCACAGTCTTTGTACTGCTGGAGGCACTGGGTGGTTGGAGCAGAGGGGGATTCGGGAGGTATCGTTAATCAGGCCACTGCCTACTTCCTGTTGGCTTCCATCTCACAACCTATTTCGAAGACTGTTTCTCAAAACAGTTAAGGGAAAGGTTCCATCTAGATTAGGCATATAATCTAAAACTATGAATTTTAGGCAACAATGGTTTGTTCTATGCTTTAGAGCAATTTTACTTCAATTTCTTTATTAGCCCAATATCAATATCCAGTTTAGCAATCACATCAACATGATAGTAAAATGCAGATAGAACATAAACATAAACAGTAGAAGACAAGCCAAGACAAGAGGACACAAGATGTGGCACCAACCAGGGATGAACCTCAATGTGGGGAAACCATCGATCAATTCTTCTTTTAGTCTTCAATAGTTCAACAGAGAGAGATAATACAATTTACAAATTATGATAATTTAGAACAACAACAAAAGAGCCCTAACTAGAAAAGTCAACGCTGGTCAACAGGGCAGATTTGACCCTCAAAGATTCAATCAACTTCAGTCAACTTCGGCCTCCAAACAACAAGATGAAACAACCCTCAAAATAGTGAAATTTAGCCCAATCAAAGTTTGGTCAAACAGTCAACCTGCGGTGAACTGTAACCACAGTCAACGCTGGTCAAACAGTCAATGAATTGCCCAATTTTTGTGCCTAGAAATGCGGCCTGCCCAATCAGAGATAACCCTCACAAAAACACAATCAAATAGGTCAACGCAGCCCAAATCAACCTTCTGGAAATTCTGTCAAACTCGGTCAATGCTAAAATAGAAAATGCCCTTCCTTTCCTTTGCACGTGTGGAGAGAGGAGCTGCCCATAAATCCGTACTGAATTAGATGAGGAGAGAGAGATATGTGTGAAGATGAGTGTGTCCAAATGAGGGTGAGGCATCATGTATTTATAGGCTAACGTTGAGGATGAATAGACATGACTGTTGGGCTTCTGAGCCTACATGAGTTCGCTGGCTGACCTTGACAATTTTTCCATAATATAAATAAATTCATATCTTCATTTGTACATGTCAAAATTAGATGATCTTTAGATCAATCCTACACCTCTCGGAGAGAGGAATCCAAGAAAAATATCAGCTGTCATAAATAAGATGACCCATGTGGAGTTTGGCCCTAGTTGCCAATTTTAACAAAAATTAACAAAGATCCTTGCATTTCACCTAGATCTTAGGACTTGTACTTCATATAGGTTATAGTTCATCATATAAGCAACAGTGATTCATCGGTTACTTGGTCATAATTTATAATAAGCAAGAACTTTTGACTCCATAAGGCACTGGTCTCAATTCTAAATCTAATCGAATCCTTAATCTTGCTAAATTTTCACCAAGTAGCTAGGCCACTCAACTGTGTCTCTTGGGCAAGTTGGTTCCCAACTTGCTTTCCATCATCTCATTTCCATAGGGACTACCCCCCATAGCTCGCTGTTGGGAGACAACTAGAATAGAGTGGGCGGGGATCAGAGTGACAACCCCCGCCCTGAGCCGTTGTCGTGGTGCCTGTACAATTCAAGCGACAACAATTTTTGGCGCCGTTCCCGGGGATAAGTTTAACTTGTTCTCAACGCTTCAATGATAATCTTCCTAATCTTATAATCCTTGTTGCCATTCATTAGCCATTCAAATGACACAACATTTTTTGGCGCTATTGCTGGGGACAAGTTTCTTGTTGCCGGGGTTTGCGACAATTTTCAATCCTTCATCTTTTCTTTTTAGCCGCCAACGCCACAACATTTTTTGGCATCATTGCCGAGGATAAATTTATTTTAGTCTCGGTGCTTCAACGACATTCTCCCTAATCTTCTAATCATTATTCAGTAGCTCGTCAAGTGGCACAACATTTTTTGGCGCCGTTGCTAGGGATAGATTTTTCCGTTCCCGGGGTTTACGACAATTTCTCAATCTTTCAATCTTTCCATCTTTCTTCATTCCTTGTCCCGTCAACGTCACAACATTTTTGGCATCTAGCCTTTCATCATTCCTCATCTTTTCATCACCTTATGCTTTATGCTCTCACTAATCCTTTCATCTTGTTCATTCACACTTTTAGCGCCTTGACATTTAGGTTGGTCTCCTGTTTGGGTGGCGACTACACTTATTCAACCATTCACAAGAGCCTACTTTAGAAGGAATGCCATTAGCTTTTTTAACCCCGCTCTCGATCCTGAAAAGGTTTTAAGAGCTCTGTTAAACAAATTACATTCTAGAGAGCAACTCAATTTTCTCGGACAGGAAGCCCTCCCTGATCTCCATTTTCTTTTCATCAATCCTCCAAATCAAGACATCATGGGTGACTTTTACAGGCCTTGCAACTTCACCAACATCTAAGGGTACCCACATGACTTGCCAAATGAATCTACCATGAGTAGGCTGTCAATCTTCCAAGGAAATAATGCCATCAATGTTGAAGCACATATAAAGAAATTCGACAGTTTCATCCAAAGATTTGCTCATACTACCACATACAACCATGAAGATGTCAGAATGAAGTTGTTTGTTCTATCCTTAGAAGATGATGCTCTTGATTGGTTTCATGACAAAGCTGATAATGCCTTTGATTCTTTAAGGACCCTCCTTGATTCATTTAGAGATAAATATGGGGATAGGAGAGAAGGAAAATATTTGGTCAAATAATTCAACACTATTAAGAAAAGAGAGAATGAAACAGTGGACGAGTTTAATCGAAAATTCAACAAACTTTTAAAAAGGATGACTCGGGATTACAAGCCTCTCGACAAGACAATTTTGGAACAATATCTTGAGGCCTTCCAAGTCAAAACTCAATATGAGATAAGATACACTCACCCGAATACTCCAGCTGTTGCCCAAAGCACTCCTGAAGAGTTAGAGAAGGACAAGAAAGCCTTAGGAAAATGAGAAATCCCAAGTTTTGAAAGAGTTCAAATCAAGTCTAAGGGGAAAGAAGTTAAAGAAGAAGAGTCAGAAACAATTAAAGAGTTGACCCAATTAGTAAGAGAAATGAATCTTGAGCATACCAAACAAATGAGTGACATGCAGTCCAGGATGATTGAGATGTTAAATATACAACCCAAAGGCGATAATGATCCTTGGCCAAGAAGAAATCCTCCTGCTGAGCAAAGTCGTCCTCATCCTCAAATTAATATGTTCGGAAAAGAGTTCCATTTGCCTTTAAAAGATTGGATGGAAGTTATTGAAAATAACCATGATATTGAAACTCTTAACTTAAGCAATATGGAAAATGAAGATTAAGATTGGCTTGGAGAGCAATCTGCTTAAGGCATAG
Organism: Pinus tabuliformis; assembly: GCA_031772625.1. Classification (NCBI taxonomy): domain Eukaryota; kingdom Viridiplantae; phylum Streptophyta; class Pinopsida; order Pinales; family Pinaceae; genus Pinus; species Pinus tabuliformis. The sequence continues at coordinate 425,430,636 of CM062813.1, forward strand.
CTAAATCGATTCTTGATTTTTTTAAAGCTAATCCGAGTTTCAAATTGGGGGAATGGATCAACCAAGTGAAAATATATGTACCTATAAGTCAGATGATCAAAAGACCAGTTCAAAATAAATTGGTCACGAAGGATATCAAAGGTTCTCCAGAAAAAATTCCTTGAGATGAGCACCAAGCTCCCCCTTCCTCTGTTGCATGTAAGGATTGTGCCAAGGTCAAGGAAGTTTCAGAGGAAATGTCCACTCCTAAGGACCTTTTAGGAGAGCCTATCGTAATGCAGTATAGCAATGGAAATTATGCTATTCTTTCTGATCCATTAGATTTGCCGAAGAATAAAATAGAGTCTGAAGATCAAATGTGGCACATGTGTTTTGATGGTGCTCGTTCAAAACCAGGTAAAGAGGCTAGAATTGTTTTAACTTCACCTCTGGGGCATGTGCTCAAATTTGCTTTATGTTTGGAATTTGAAGCTGCTAAAAATGTAGCCGAGTATGAGACTTTGTTGTTGGGCCTAGAAATAGCTAGGGACCTTAGAATAAATTCATTAACTGTGAAAGGTGACTCAGATCTGGTCATCAAGCAGGTCAAGGGTATATTTTCATGTAAAAGTGATAGACGCAAGAAGTACACAAATTGAGTTATTCGATGCGTTTTGCCTACACATTATCCCTAGAGAAGAAAATGATCAAGCTGATCGGCTTACTGCAACAACGTCCACTTTCCAAATATCTGATAGTTTAATAAAGGATGAAGCCAAAATGGAAGTCATTTTTAGACCATCAATTTTGGATAATGTGGAACACTCGCAAGTGTTTAATGATGAGAAGAAAATTGTCTGTTTCCTTAATCACTTGGACGAATTCAAAAATTTCCAAACTTGTTCTAAGTAGGAAGGGTCTAAACTCAAAGAGAAAGATATGGTAAATTGCACCATCGGGAATATGGTGGCCATGGAACAACTTTTCGATAGAAATGATGCCACCAAGAAGTCTGACGAAAAGAAGATGGATCCTGGAGAATTCATCGAAGTAAATATTGGTTTTCCCAAAATCCCAAAAATGGTTAAAATTGGCAAAGGAACTTCTGAAGAAGAGAGGGAGGATTTAATAGATCTGCTCATCGAATATCGAGATGTCTTGGCCCTTTCTTATGATGAGCTCAAAGGTTACGAGAAGGATTTTATTTAACATACAATTCCTTTAAAAGATGAAGAGGTCAAACCTTTTAAGCAAAAACTTAGGCAAATCAATCTTGAGCTGGCCCCTCTTGTTCAAAAAGAGTTGCAGAAAATGCTTGCTGCTGGTATCATTAGAGAAACTCAGCATTCCTCACGGTGCTCGAACCTGGTAATTGCTAGAAAGAAGGATGGTACTATCAGGCTATGTGTGGATTTCTGAAATCTTAACTTAGCTTGCAAAAAAGATAATTATCCACTGCTTAACATGGAGAATTTGCTGCAAAGGATAACTGGGTCTGGTATGATGTCATTATTAGATGGTTTTTTTGGTTATAACTAAGTTTGGGTTAAAGATGAAGATTGTCATAAGACCACCTTGGGGTACTTTTGAATATCTTAGAATGCCTTTCGGGTTAACAAATGTAGGAGCTACTTTTTCAGAGGGCTATGGATTATGCTTTCAAGGGTTTAATTGGAAAAATCATTGAGATCTATCAGGATGACCTCATTGTTTTTTCTAAGGATGGTAAAGCTCATATCAACCATCTAAAGCAAGTTTTTGACAAATGTTGTGAATTTGGCATATCATTAAACCTGACCAAGTCTGTTTTTGGGGTAACCAAAGGGAAATTATTGGGACATATCATTTCCAAGAATGGCATCAAGATTGATCCTGAAACAATTGAGGCTATTCAACAAATTCCATTACCTCATAATCTTAATTCCTTGCAGTCTTTCCTTGGTAAGACAAATTTCCTCAGGAGATTGATTCCGAACTATGCTAAAATTGCTAAACCTATACAATGTCTTCTAAAGAAAGATGCAAAGTTTGTATGGAAAGATGAGGGTAAAAGGGGGTTTCAGGACATTAAAGATGCTATAGCTAAAGGTCTTGTCTTGGTCAGCCCAGATTATTCAAAGGACTTTATGGTCTTCTCATTTGCTTCCGAAGACACTATAGTAGGTGTTCTCTTACAGAAAAACAAAGATGGCTATGAGTAGCCAATTGCTTTCATGAGCAAACCCTTGCAGAATTCAGAGTTAAAGTACAACATTATGGAAAAAAAAGGCTTATGCATTTGAGCCTTCTATCTCCCCCGAGCTTCAGAAACTGGAAAGGATCGAATGGTATAAGGACATCATTTATTATTTGACAAATCTAACTTGTCCTGATCACTTGGTAGCCCATAAAAGGAGGGCTCTCAAATTAAAGGCATCTAAATATTGTATCTTAAAGGATGGCCTTGGATGGAGAAATCCGGATGGGATAATACTCAGATGCATTGATGAAGATGAAGCTAAGAAGCTTATCACTAAGTTCCATGCAGGATTTTGTGGAGGGCACTTTGCAGCAAAAACCATAGCCCACAAGATTCTGCGTGCGGGATATTATTGGCCCACCATTTTTTCAGATGTGCCATGGATCGAGATTATTAGCCGTCAACATTATACTATTGTAAACCCATTCTGCAAAATTTTAATGTAAATGATGCTAGTAAGACCATGAATATATGTAACAACCTAGGGAGGTCTATTATTTTGGCGATAATTTCATCTTGGGAGGTTTTTCGTCTCACTGACTCATCTGTGTTTCTAAACACGGATGGTTGACGAAGTTTTTCCCTCCTACCTCACCCCAACGCTAGGGGGAATTTTTCGTCAAAGTCTTAGGTGAGTCATAGTGTTCTAGTCGAGTCTTATGTAAAAGTGATTTGGGAATAATTTAAGCTAATTGGCTAAATTATTTTATTACAAATCACTTGGTCTACTAGATCATATTGTGTCACAAAATTGGGTAAATTATTTGAGGGTCTAAGCTAAACGCGTATTCCCCTTTTGAGGGTTGACTTGTAAAAAACCTTATGTAAAAAATATTTTAGTGCATGGTCCCTCATACTTAGACACCATGGCTAAAATATTAGAGGGTGGAAAAAATATTTAATCTCCTCAAGTGTCAATTAATTAAATTTTCTGGCAAAATTAAATTAAAATCCTAAGTCAGAAATTTAATTAATTAGAGTCAAAATTAAAAGTCTAGAGAAATTAAATTCTCCAAGTGGAAAAATTCGTGGGTATTAAAAGAATTAATTTTTGGAGATCCTCCACCAAGGGAATATTGGATATTTTAAGAAAAAATGGACCTTTGGACCTTGGTGGTTAAGTCAAAGTCAAATTTTTGAGGAAATTAGCTCAAAATAATTAATTTTGAGCTAATAAAAATGGAATTAAATGAGAAATTCGAAAATTCCTCAAAAATAAAAATTCAACAACTAAGATTAAAAGATGATCAAGTGTTTTTCGACGGCCAAGATTATTTTGACAAGGATCAAGCCAACTAGCCATTATTTTCCACTTGGAGGATTTATCTATAAATTAGAGAGTTGTTTGAGTCTCTAGTCATCTGATATCTAGAGACATATTGTCCCGCTTTGAACATTTATTTGAATCATAATAAAGACTTTAGGGTGTAGTTTTAGGTGTTCCGTGTTCGTTGATTTGTAGTATGTGTTGGGTATGAGCTTTTCTATATTGTGCTGATTAATTTTAAAATTTGTTTTTCATTAGATGGGGATAAAGTCATTCTATTGATAGATTTTGGGTTTCTCTTAGATGATTTGATTCACCATATTGCCTAACAAATTTTCTTGAGAAATATATATAGTGTTTGCAGTTTCCCCAGTCCTTGGTCTCCAAGTTCACAAACTGTGGGCATGAATTGACTTTGTTTGGATTCCAAATATTTACGTGGTTGATTTAAATTTTGCTAAGGCTATAATGTGCATTAATTTGCTAAAGTGTTTTTAGACACTTATGAAAGAAAAAACTCCATAAAAATTATTTCTCAAAATTTATTTCAAAAAACCCTTGTATATTTGAAAATTTGTAAATAGATTTGTAAATATATTTTGTAATTTTTTTTTTTAATTGGGGTTTTGGGATTTTAGAAGATTGTGTATATATTGGGGTTTTGGGCATTTTATCTCCATTCTGCAGGTGAAATCAAGAGAAGGAACTGGAATATGGCTAGATCTCGGCCCTTGAGGGTAACATCTAGCCTTTAGATTTTTTTCAAGGGAAGTCACGGAAGAATTTTTAGAAAATTGAAGAGCTGAATCAAAATATAATTTTGGAGGCAAGGGTTTCAAGTTTTTAGGGATCCTAGCGTTGGTTTTCTCCTCCTAACCCTCAGCGTCACCCCTATGACCCTCTGCATCACCCTTTTCAGCCTCCCTAGGGTTGGTTGTAAGCCTTAGGGCTCTTGAGGGCCTTCGCTTGCCCTCGGCTCCGCTTTTTCCTCTCCGTCCAGCCTTCAGCCTCCCTTCCTCAACCCTCCGTTCCTCTGTGGCCCTCCGTCCCTGCTTCTCTCTCTTCTCCTCTCTCCTATCCCTTCCCTCCAAGACACAACCCTCAAGGGCTTGCGGCAGGCCTCCAAGGCCTTTTTCCTTGGGCCATAGCCCTTAGGTGGCTTTCGACATCCCTTTGAGGGTATTCTCGCTCTCATGGCAGGCCTTTAAGGCCTTTTCCCTAGGCCATTAGCCCTAAAAGTGCCTCCTCTCTCCAACGTCTAGCCTTTTGGCCTTCCCCTACTCTTCCTTAGCCTCTAATCCTCTTCTAGCCCTATTTTGACCCTTAGGCATTTCTGAAATTTTCAAGACTTAATACTCGGTGGGTGTTGCAGAGTTTTGGGCTCAAAAGGATTGATTTGCAGGTGGCAACCTCATTGCAAAATTATGGCAAGTTTGGACAAAGTGATCTTCAAGGTCTTGGGCCTAGGGTTTGCTTTCTAAACCCTAGTTTCTCACTGTTCTGCTACAGCTGTAATTTTTGTTTCATAAAAGTGATACATAAGCCCTAAAATCTCATCTAATTGGTCAAAATACTTTAAATTTGCAAAATAAAATTTTCCTAGGATTTTGGCCACTTTGGCATTAGGGATCTAGCTTAGATCTAGTAATTTGCTTGTTGGAATTTTGCTGCATAACTGAATATTTAGGATCTGATATTTTCTAGATACAACATCTTGAGGGATTAAAATTTTCAATTTTTTAGTTTGGCAAGCTAATTCTAGGTTTTGAGCACAATTTGGGACTTGTTGGCATTGATAAATCATTGTTCACACACTTGCTTATTGCTGTAATAAATCATTTCAGATCTGAATTTTGCTTCTTAAAGTGGGCTAAAACTCATAATTTACATTAGAAAAGGGTTGAGCATGTTATTGATCCTCTGTGGTTATCATAGGGTTGTTGTTTCTTGAATCTAAAGTAATTTTCTCACTGTTGTCATACAGATGACAAGTGTTGATATTTCTGAAGTATTACTGCTGATTTTGGTTATTGGAAATCTATCATTCGCTTGTCTTTGTCTTAAGCTCTAATAATTTTCAAAGTTTGTACTTAAGACACTCACACATCTAAGTTTCTAAATTTTGTTTAAGTTACTTTGGCATTTGAAATCTAATTGAAATTGTGATAAGAACATTTTGAATAATTGTGATTGACATCTTGTGGTAATTTTCTAATTGACAATTGGATAATTTGTCCTAAGTATCTTGTGGATTGATTCGTTGGCACTTGTCTTGTTTTAAGATTGTCTTCTAGTTGTTGTTAAGTACTCTTGCCATTAAAGGCTAATCACAATTTAAGTACTTAAAGACTAAATTAATCTTAATTCAAGTAAATTCACTCATCCATCTTACATTTCATTCTAAGAGTAGTTGTATTAATAAATTACCTCCAAGCATAAGCTTGGTTGATAGACTCTTAGGACAACCCCCTTTCGTTTAGTTTGAGGGATTCAACCCTTCTTAATGGTTAACACAGTGACCTTGCAGTTCAGAGCCACGGTCTCTGCAGGGCCGAAAACATTGGGTGGTTGGAACACAGGGGGAGGTATCATTAATTAGGCCATTGCCTGCTTCCCATTGGCATCCCTCTCACAACCTAATCTGAAGACTGTTTCTCAAAACAGTTAAGGGAAAGGTTCCATCTAGATTAGGCATATAATCTAAAACTAACAAAGATCCTTGCATTTCACCTAGATCTTAGGACTTTCACTTCATATAGGTTAGTTCTTCATATAAGCAGTAGTTATCCGTCCAATTACTTGGTCATAATTTATAATAAGCAAGAACTTGTGATTCCACAAGGCACTAGTCTCAATTCTAAATCCAATCGAATCCTTAATCTTGCTAAATTTTCACCAAGTAGCTAGGCCACTCCACTGTGTCTCCATGGAAAGTTGGTTCCCAACTTGCTTTCCATCATCTCATTTCTTTAGGGATTGCCCCATAGCCTGTTGTTGGGAGACAACTAGAACAGAGTGGGCGGGGATCAGAGTGACAACCCCCGCCTTGAGCCGTTGTCGCAGTGCCTATATATATCAAAGCTTTATCCCATCATCAGTAAAATCTCTAGCTCTCCAAACCCTAGCTAACACCAAAGATCCATAAGTCATAACAAGCTAGCATTAGCATCAACAGGTTTTGTTGGCTTCAACACGTCTCCTCGAGTGTTCAGCACATGCTTCTCTTCTCCATAATCAAGCATATTAAGTAAACACAAGGGTGTCCAATTCTTGTTTCACAAAAGCCACAAGAACAATGTTTTTTTTTCGTGTAGAGTTAATTACAAATCTTGGCTTCATTGCCTCCTTTAGGCTATAACCCAACTTTAGAAAACCATTGAACTTCTTCAAGAATCTTGTTCCAAGGCAAAGAGTGATACTACAACGAAGGGTACAAAGAGAGAGAAGGGGGGGGGGGGCAATGTGATACACTCCTCAGATATCCAACATAAGATTTGAATAAATGAATGGAAGGACTCTTTGCCTCCTCTATTTATATTAGAGGAAAAGGAGGCCAACAATATATAGTGGGCCAAAACCTCGACAAGCAACTTAAATTTGCACAAGTATGCTCATTGTTGACAAGTGGAGCATTTTCTCTATAAGTGATACATTCAACATCTAAGGTGAAGACGTCCACAACAAAGGCTTTAATGCATGAACTCTCCATGGAATGTGTCCAATGCTCCTCCATCACAGGCCTCGAAAAGCGCTAATGCTTCTCCATGTTGGAAAATATTGTAGCCATGGTCAATATTTTCATCATCAAGAAATTGGAAAATTTGAATTTTTATTTTGCCTTCAAAAATTGATCAAGTCAGCCTCCTATTATTAAAGTTGGCTGGGCCCCTTGGAGGCACCCATTCGACCCTCCTTGAAAGGCTATAAATAGGAGATCACTTATCCTCATTTGGATATCGATTTGTGTCCTGGTTATCTTTGATCTAGCGAAGGCAAAAGGAGAAAAGGAGGGCCGAATTTCAGAAGGAGGGCTTGATACTTTATTTTTATTCTTGGTTATTGGTTTGGCTAGTATCTTGATATGGTTGTTTTTGATGTATTGATGAATCTTGAACTCTCTCTCTCTCTCTCTCATAAGGAAAGATTTTGGGTTTTTTCCCATTATGGGTTTTGCCCTGGCCTAACGCCTAATTTCTTTGACTTTTGTCTCATTGTCTCATGGTTATTTTCTACTGCTCTTTCATGTTTAATGGTTGATATTTTCTTCTATATAACTGCTTAATGATATTGAATGAATGTTATGTGGAATTAATGCTAATTGATCATTGGAAGTAGTTATCATGTTGAAGAAAATTTATTCTAGCTTATGCCCTAGAAATATCAACATGGTATCAGAACTTGGTTAAATGAGCAATTGAGAAAATCCGAAGCATCTATGGATCATCTCTAAAGGTTTGGTTCTATAACAAGTATTTGTGGAAAAGTCAAAGTCATCCATGTTTTGTGATCTGAATCAAATGATCATGATCTGTGGAGAAGGTTTAAAGTTTTGAGCATAATCCCTCATCAAAGGTCTATGGAGAAGTACTATGTTATGGAAAAGAGATTCGAAATTCTAAAGTATATAATGGTCTGAGCCTTTGAAGTTTTGAACCAAGTGAGAAGGGCTGCAAAATTTTTAATTGTTGAAAGAGGGCCGAAAGTATTGTACATAAGGTCAAGAGGGTTTGTATGCTAAAGAAGGTTTGAAGAGTGTTTTGATCCTCCTCAAAACTCTGCCCGATGTCTCCTATGCGAAGTTCTGTGAAAGGATTAGTAACACAAGGTGAAGTCTGAATCTCTGAGGATTATCCGAGTAGCTATATCTAAGTGGCATTGAAGTCACCTATACTCTTGCAAACCCAAGGCATCGATCCTCTGTGGTATGCGAGCTCCTGTGGTATGGGAGATTCTGTCTTATGCGAGCATCTTTGTGGCACATATTCTCTATTATGCAAGCCTCTTTGTGGCATGGCATGCGAGCTCCATTGAGGCACCATTGCATTATGGAAAATAGTGCGGACTCGAGGCTTTGATTGTCTGTGGAAACTATATGAGGATTCTCTGTGGAAAAGGCACAAAGTTTGAGCCTTTCTCAATGTATGTAAATTGGTACAAGTTTCTAGTGGTATGTCACACAAGTAGGGGCTCATTATCTCCATTTCATATACAAATTCTATGGCATCACTTGTGCATCTCATCTCTGTGGCATCTAATCTCTATATGTGAGTTCTCTTTGTGGCATGTCATGCGAACTTCTCTGAGGCACATTGTACTATGTAAATTTGCGGACTTGAGGAAGTCTAAGCCTTATCTAGTAATCCGAGTTATGATCCAAACTATCTCTTTGAACAAAACACAGACACTTATTCTCTGTAGAGGCATGAGTCTATGTCATATCTCTTTGGAAGGGGTCCTAAGACTGTGTACTAGTCTGATCTATGGAAAAACATCCAAGCCTTACTCTTTAAGAAGATTAAAGCCTCTCTCTTACAAAAGTCTCTATCCGAGTTACAATGATACTATTATCTCTCTGATATTGCTATTTTACAAATGCTAGTAAGAAAATCTGTATTAACTATCCAATGTGATCTGAGCTCAATAATCTGAGTTGCTGAGATGACAATTTTGATCCAAACTATCTATGTTATATACATAGAATTTGTGTTGTTTCGAGTATGAAGTTTCAAGTTACAAATTAAAATGTTAGTTGATCTTATGTATGAAGAAATGTGAGCCTAATCCAAAGGTTTTGTATTTCTGTTTAAGGAAACTAACCCGAACCTCTTTGAGGTTTGTTCAAGATAACTTTTGAAGGCGGCCTTTTTCTGTGCTCAAGTATGTGGAGAATTTAGATTCTTGGTGTAACTTGATACCGAATCTCTTGTATACATAAGAGAAGAACGAATCACATTGAAAAAGGGTCGACCTAGTTGATTTGGAAGCAAAGAAGTAGACATGATCCATTCTCCTCTGTAAATATCCAAGAACATGCCGCTGATTAAAATGAAATAAAAGAATTTTTTTGATTGGAACGCTGAAACTTACGACATTGGAAATAAATGTAGGATATCAAGGCTATACCATGATAAGAGGATGAAGCTCCTCTTCAAAAGCTTAAAGTCTAATCAAAATTATTGCTGACGGATTTGAAATTTGTTGAGATTGCAAATCCTAGGGTTTGGAAGATTGAAATGATTTGAAAAACCCTAGTAAGGGTTTAAAACAAGGAATGCCCTAGGGTTTACGATAAAAAACCTAAGTTTGATCCCTCATGATGCTCAAGAATGATGAAGTTGAAAAAGAATGCAAGGATGCTGATATTGAAAACGAGAATGATGAAGATAAGCGTTACTCATATAGGGTTTGTAAACTCTAAATTGATCTTGAAGAATTATTAGGGTTTGAAGTCAAAACCCTAGCTATACAAATTGCAAACCCTAGCCAAACAATTGTTAACCCTATCTAGACAAAAAGGGTTGGAGAAGAAAGCCTTGGGTTTATGGATTGATCGCTTCTGCTTAAAAGAAAGAAGAAACCCTAGCTTCTAGAAGATTTGACATCTTGATGATGAGGTTGATTTGCAAGTTGGATGCAAGAAGACTAAATATTAAGAGGGAGCTGACATGTTCTCAAAAGATAAGTATCTTGTATTTCTTTTATTTTTTAAATTGTTACTGATGATGTGGATGATGTGGACAAGGTCAATGTGGACTTCTTGATGATGATATGGACTCCTTGATGATGTGGATTTCTTGATGATGATATGGACTTGATGATGTGGACTCCTTGATGATGATGATGTGGATGATTAACTCCTTGATGAGTTGAACGAGGTTGACTAGACCCAAGAAGACTAAGATCAAGAGGGAGCTGACACATTCTCAAGAGATAAGTACTTTCTTGATTGTTTCTATTGTTGTTTCATTATGAGTCTCTTGTCTTTGTATATCTTGCTTGGTTGTATTTGTTCTTCCATGGCCTCCTAGTGAGGATTGCAGGTACATAATGAAGACTGCCAAGGTGTGGCAATCGTTGGAAATGGATGGAAGAACAATGTGACAAGAAGACTCGTGATTGGATGAGCTTTGGACTCAGAGGGAGCAGACAAGATCAACCTAATTGAAGCATGTTTTGATCCATGATGTAAATAAGTCAGTTGTGACTTCCAATATGAAGATGATTAGAGTGATGCTGATCCAAATCTGCTAAAGATGAGCCTGTGACTTTTCTGCTGTGTTTTTGACAAGGGCTGAGGACCTCTCCAGTGTAAGAAGAAGCTGATTGAAGAATTATAAGATTGAAAGTGTGGCACGAGGCTGGTGAAATCCTTGCTGAGGCTGTGGCATGATTCCTCTTGTTTTTGTTTAGGTATCTTGTAACCTCATGTGATTTATGATTAGTTTCATGGATCCTCTTGTTTTATTTTATGAGGAAGATAATGTTGATATGGTAAGTTGGAGCAAAATTGTTGGACCATGTGAACTTTTCCTACATCTGCAGCAGCTATAAATCTCGAGTGGTGCTGACCACGTGAGTTTTGAGTCTTGACAGTTTTGGGGTTTTGTTGATTGCCATGACAGTCTAGTAGAATGGTTGATCACAACTTTGGTGTAGGGTCTAATTAGGTGTATTGCATATTAACTTTTCTTGAACAAGTTTTCCTTGAGCATTGTGTTGCAAGGAGGTGGAGACCAATCATAATAAAATGGACCTTACTGGCAATACATGCACGAACATAATTGACCACTCTAGTGGGACCTACAGGACGATAAAAAGTGTAGTAGCCTGTTTTAGGAAGCAAGAAAAATTCTCAATATCAATCAAGTTATCAACTCATGGTTTTTCTGTACACCAATTAAATGTTTACCACATGAGGTGGTGTGAGCTGTGTGTGCAGAAGCCCTGTTATTCTGAACTTTGATATGGCGCAAGGCTTGCATGGAGCTATCAGTGTTATGAAAAAATGTCAATCTCTGAAGCTTATCTTTCAGTGCTCATTATTCAAAGTTTAACAGTCTCTTTCATAATTTGGATTTCAATGTTCAGTGTTTAGATATTGATGACATTTTTCCTCAATGTTTGAATGCTATAACTGAGTGCATAAAACTGATTGTTTGAAGGTTGACGTTCAGTTTTGTATATCATAGTTCACTATTCAATATTTGTAATACAAATGTAGAAAATAGTTGATTCAATGTAAAAACTGTGGCGCATTGTTTACTGCCTTGTATAACTTTAAAATATTGTAGCTTATTATTGATCTTGAACCTTTATTAATAGATATGATCTTGTTTATATTTTAGCCAATCTGGAGATTCTGTGAAAAATAATGACCTTAAATGACCCTAGCTAGTTTGTGTACCATATACTTTAGTCTGATTTCTTTACTGTATCACATGCATACTTTTCATACGTTGGGGCTGGCACACATATGTGAATCATGTTGTGGTAATGTTATAAATAAAAATGTAGCATGCATGGCTAGAATAATGAGTTAGATATGTTGGGGCAATTCAAATGATCTTACATGTGATCGGCCTCTGAACATTTTCATGAGCAGTCGGTGACTATTTTTTTCAAACTTTTGCAGAGAGCTCGACAGAGGCATGGAAAAATATGGTTGTCAAAGACAAATTTTGTTGAAATTCGTTCGTTTTGGCATCTATTTAGAAGTTTTGATAGGATGTGGACCTTTTTTATACTGGCACTACAGGTAGGATTGGAGTTCTTGAATTTCTATGTGGAAGCAGTGTAGGATGTTGCATTCCACAATTTTCACATCAATTTATCTAACCTTGCAATTGCTATCCTTACTTGGATCTTCAGGCAATGATAATTATAGCATGGCATGGTTCAGGCTCGCCAACTGAAATATTCTATGGATCTGTCTTTAAGGAGGTTCTAAGTATCTTTATAACGGCAGCTATTCTGAAGCTCTTGCAAGGTATATACTATCCGTCTTTGCTTAGTAGCTGTCAGTGTTTAGGCCTGCCTATTTAAGAATGAATTTAGATGTCACATAGCAAGTGCTTATGGATGTATTTTGTTCTCTCTTCTTATTTGATTTAATTGTGTCTAGAAGATATTCATATACCCATCTTATCAGACACACAATTTGTTCTTAAAATTAAAAAAATATATATTTTTAATGCCTTCCAGGCATAGGTTACATTTTTATTGCATATGTTTTCGGAATCTCCTTTTGTATTCTGAGGCTTATCAGATCATATAAAGATTGAACAGAGGACACTGTACACATGAAAAGGGAACCATCGAGATGTCTTTCAGTAGGAAACATCATACATCTTCTTACATATGTGAAATTGAAGAGGACAAGGAGGTTATGTAACCACTTCATGTTTAAGTACTATGTATTTTATGTGAAGCAAATTTCTAAATACTTTTAAATGACCATTGTTAATAATTACAAAAACTTCCTCCCTTAATGGAGATTCTGAAGTTGGGAGTCATGGAAAGACCCTACTATGAGGATTCCGGTTGAATGGTTGACTGGTCTCCCTCAGGGTCACTTGGAGAACACACTGAGGGAGACCAGTCAGTTCAATTTCTGGAGCGGGGTTAGCTGAGAAAATGAACCAGTGGTCTGGTGAGGAGTCAGGAGGCGGCAAGTACGGAGCAAAGAGGAAGGATCAACCACTGGAGATCAGCACTGAGGCAGGAGAGACAGTCACAAGGCTTTTCAGGCGGACACAAATGCAACAAAAGACTGCGCAGTCGCTTTCTTGGCCTGCGTGGGTGATGCAGAGGGGCCCAGGGCTGATGCAATCAAGCAGGGGCTGATGCGAGGGTTTGAGAGCCACGCAGAGGTCAGCCGGGCTGACGCTGGGATTGGAGAAGTGTTGGAGAATTATTTCTCTCTGTGGGTAAGCCAGTTTGGCACCCTGTTGTACAGAAGAATCATTGAATAATAAAATCCTCCTTGCTGCACTGGTTTTCCCACATTGGGTTTTTCCGGGGACTGTTGTCCAAAATATCTGTGTCAATGTGTTAATGCTTGTGCATATGTTTGTTTCTGTATTACAGTGTGATATCTGCAACAATATTTATTTTAATGTTTATTGAAGTAATTTCATAAATAACTTATTGTGGAATAAGTAGGAAAAATAAATCAGTTGCTGCAGTGATAGAATTTTCACATGGTATCAGAGGAAGTAATCAGAGACAGAAAGGGAAAATCAGTTATGGGTCGAGACCACGATGCAGAGGCATCCACGTCAGGGGACTCACACAGATTTTCAGAAGATTGCACAAGAGAAAGAGATTTCGATTTCTCTATGTTGGCTTCCAGGCTAGAAGAAGTGGCGTGTATGACTAGTGCTGCATCATCAGAAGTATGGTATATAGATAGTGGAGCTTCGTGGCATATGACGGGAATCAAGGAGTGTTTCTCAGAATATCGAGAAGAGAAGATGAACTTTCAGATCACCATGGGGAACAAGGCAAAGTGTACTCCAGTAGGGAAGGGTACCATAGTTTTTCAAATAGAATTGGGAGAACGGTTCCATGCTACAAATGTGCTGCATGTACCAGGATTGGGGATGAACTTACTTTCCGTGTCGCAACTACAAGGCGGGCTATGGTCTTTCATCTAGAAGGTATAGGTATAATCAAACAAACGAAAAAAAAAAAAAAAGGGGGATGGGATAAAAAATAATAATCGGATGATATTTGTATAATTATAAATAGAATCATCAATTGAACTCATTTGGAGAGGGACTGGAGACAAATGACACTGAAAGAATAGGGTTACAGAAATTAGTGATCAGATCTTGATAGGATATCAGAATTTGGGAGCACTAACAGGATTTACGGAACTGAGTGTATTAGATGATGTGATGTGTTCTGGAAAGTATGCTAAGGCAACATTTCCTAGGAGCAAACACAGGGCCAAGAGTGTACTAGGTTTGATACACTCTATATCTGTGAACCTATGTCCATCAAAGCTTTTAGTGGTGCCGAGTATTTCCTTACCTTCATTGATGACCACTCAAGGAAAACTTGGATTATTATTTTCTAAAAACCAAGGATGAGGTTTTCTGTCGATTCAAGGAGTTCAAGGTTCTAGTAGAGAATCTGATTGGGAAGAAAATAAAAGTTTTGCGCTCAGATAATGGTGGAGAATCTGTCAATAAGGACTTCACTGATTTTTGCGCTAAGGAGGGCATCAGAAGAGAGTGGACAAATCCATATAATCCGGAGCAGAATGGGGTAGCAGAAAGATTCAAAGAAAGAACAAGACTATTGTAGAAGTAGCTAGGGCCATGATGTATGATCAAGATATGCCAAAATTCCTGTGGGTAGAAGCATGCAACACAACAATGTATGTTCAAAACAGGACTCCTCATCGGGCAGTTCGCAAGATTACTCTAGAGAAAGTCTTCACAGGGAAGACACCTGAAGTTAGTCATTTCATGATATTTGGGAGTCTAGCATATTGTCGCATACCCGAAGAAAAGAGAAGAAGCTGGATCAGACAACGGAAAAGGGATATCTGGTGGGATATAGCGAGAACGCTAAGGCATACAAAATCTATCTTCCAGGAGCAAGACGGTAGTAGTACGACGAGATGTAAAGTTCATGGAAGACAGGGCTTTCAGAAGATCTCGCGAGATGCCTTCCGAGGAGCAGTTGAAAGAGGAGCCATTGGTTAAGCCTCTTCAACCAACATAAGTAAAGAATTCTTCCTCAGGACAGGAAGATTCTCAGGATGAGGAGGAGGAGCGAATAGAAGCACTTGCTGGCAGAGGAAGAACTAGCAGGGAACTTCGTCAGATTCTGCGAGATGCAAAGGACTTCATCGGTGCGCCAAGAAACAATAAGAGGGAGCAAAAACAACCAGATAGATATCAGGCATTAGTAGCTCAGGATGGAGAGCCTGCCAGTTTCAAGAGGCAGCTCAACATCAGGTTTGGCTAGATGCGATGGTAGAGGAATACAACTCCATAATGGTAAATGATGTCTGGGAGGTGGTGCCAAGACCTCAAGACAGATCAGTGGTAGGTTCAAGATGGATCTACAAGATCAAATACGCTACAGACAGTAGTGTTGAGAAATACAAGGCCAGGTTTGTGGCTAAGGGGTATGCTCAAAAGGAAGGGATTGACTATGAGGAGACCTTCGCCCCGTAGCCAGGTATACATCTATTAGGACCGTGATATCTCTTGCAGTCCAGATGGGATGGGAGATCCATCAGATGGATCTCAAAACGACATTTATGAATGGGGTAATAAAAGAGGAAGTATACATTGAACAACCAGAGGGCTTTGAAACTCATGAGAAGAAGTCTCATGTATGCAGATTGAAGAAAGAAAAGCCTTGTATGGGCTGAAATAGGCACTGAGAGCATGGTATGGTCGAATAGATGGCTACTTGCAGAAGATGGGGTTTGTCAAGAGTGACGCGGATCCGAATCTCTACTATCTGGTTGTAGAGAACGAGCTGCTAATCTTAGTATTGTATGTGGATGATCTCTTTCTGACAGGATCATCCAGACTCATTGGGGACTGCAAGAAGAATCTAGCCACAGAATTCGATATGAAGGATTTGGGACGAATGCACTACTTCTTAGGTTTGGAAGTTTGGCAAGAAGGGAGAAATCTTCCTTGGGCAAGGGAGGTATGCTACAGAAATCCTGAAAAGATTCGAGATGGAGGACTGTAGACCTATGGCTATGCCAATGATCACCAACTGGAAGAAGATTGATGCATCAGAAGACAAGGATGTCGATCCCACCCTATACAGGCAGCTCATAGGGTCCCTGATGTATTTGGTCAATACCAGGCCAGACATTTGCTACGCTGTCAACACCCTTAGTCAGTTCATGGTGGAACCGAAGAGGGCGCACTGGGTAGCAGCCAAACATGTTCTCAGGTATTTACAGGGAACAGTCGATTATGGACTCTTGTACACCAGGAGTAAGGATATCAGATTGAGTGGATTTATTGATGCAGATTGGGTAGGAAGTTCAGTGGATCGGAAAAGTACCTCTGGGTACTATTTCAACATTGGATCAAGAATGACCTCTTGGTGCAGTAGGAAACAGAAGTCTGTGGCTCTGAGCTCATCTGAGGCAGAATATATGGCGGCAAGCATAGCTTCGTGTGAGGCCATATGGCTTAGAAAACTGCTTGTGAACCTATTCAGAAGGAATATGGAGGCGACCAGGATCATGTGTGATAATTAGAGTTGCATCAAGCTCTTTGAGAATCCAGTGTTTCATGATAGGTTGAAGCATATTGATATCCAGTGTCACTTTGTCAGGGACTGTGTCCAACGAGGAGCTGTACAGTTGAGCTACACTCCTACAGGGGAATAGGTGGTGGACATCCTCACCAAGGTCCTTGGAAGGACAAAATTTGACTACTTTAGGGAAAAGATGGGGATGGTAAAGAACTTGTTTCAGTAGCAGAAATGGGAGTGATAACTGCAAGGATGCAGAGGGAGTTGCAGTGCGGATGCAGTGTTGGGAGAAAGGACCAACAACAACACAGATGTAGAGGGAGTTGTCGTACAGGATGCAACATTACAAAGGATGTTGGGCAGCAGGCCTAGCATCAGCACAGGGATCGATGCCAGATGATTAGGGTGATACTCAGTGAGGAGTATTGCTAGAGCACAATTATTGCTAAGAGGGAGTGTTGATTTAGGGTAGCATCAAATGTGCTCTAGCCACGAAAATTGGTGGAGAGGCTAAGGCACATGAGATCTCCAATACCCAGAAAGGGTTTTGGCAGATTCTAAACAGTTTGGGAGATATTAAAATAATTAATATTTTTAATGGAGTCCCTAAGTCTAAACTTAGGGAAAATAAAATATTAATTTGTATTAATATAAAACTGTGTTAGAATGGTCCAAAACTCATGGATCAAGCCAGATCTAATCTTAGCCGTTGATTAGGGACTTAATCTCGGCTGTTGATTGTCAACGAGGAAAGTATAAGAGGAGGCTTGAGGGTCACTTGGAGAACACACTGAGGGAGGCCAATCAGTTCAATTTTTGGAGTGGGGTTAGTTGAGAAATTGAACTAGTGGTCTGGTGAGCAGTCAGGAGGCAACAAGTACGAAGTAGAGAGGCGGGATTAGCCACTGGAGATCAGCGCTGAGCCAGGAGAGGCAGACACAGGGCTTTTCATGCAGACGCAGGAGCAGCAGAAGGCTGCGCAGTCACTTGCTAGGCCTGCGTGTGTGACAGAGAGGGGCCCAGGGCTGACGCAGAGGTCAGCCGCGCTGACGCTGGGATTGGGAGAGTGCTGGAGAATTATTTCTCTCTGTGGGTAAGCCAATTTGGCACCATGTTGTACTGAAGAGTTGCTGAATAATAAAA